>JAILYB010000048.1:2978333-4467500 GCA_021437785.1 Rhodomyrtus psidioides
TATCACTGCTCTTCGGACGTTTCCTTGAGATAAGCAGCTTGGAATTTAGGAGTGACCTAGCTATGTTATGTCTGAAGTTTGATATTGTAAAACTTTGTGTGGTGAGCATTCTAAGTCATCTTGTCGAGTTTTATGTAAGGAGTTTATTTATCGCTTCCGCATGTGCATTTCATTCCGTGAGTATATCGATAGAAGATTTCGATCCTTGGGGCTCATCGCGAAGGCAGTGTAGGAAGGGATGTTTGCGCTCTATAAAGGACGCGGGCCGTGACATCCCCGTTTAAGTGGTATCAGAGCAAGGTCAGCTCGATCCAAGTTGGATGTGACCTGGAGTAATAAGGAGAGATGACTTTAGAATGGCTAGATAGTGAGACTTTGGGAACTCGCTAGAGTTTTGCATGAATCGCAAGGCATTTGATTTGGCGCATGTGAATGGCACTCTTGGGTTGCATCGCCGTAAGCGATTAAAAGTCTTAAAGCTTCATACTAGGCAATAAGTGTTGCTTGGTCAATGTCTACCTAATGTACTAGATAGATGATTGTGGTTGTGCTAACTTATAGATGCATCTGGACTTGAGGTATGGATGAAAACTTCTTTATGTGTGCCTCCGATTGCTTGAATTGTGATTGGCCTATTTGGCGATCTGCGTACATGACATTGAGTGTTGTTTGGCCGAGACCTGTTTAGAGTGTTTAAATAGCATATTATGATTGGCTTACTTGGCATCGAGTTGTTGTTTCACTAAGGCTTGTTTGAGAAGCTAAATAGCGTGTTGTTATTTTGCTAAGTCGCAGGTGCGGCAGGACTGAAGGTACGAGCAAGTACCTCATTGAATTGGTTCCTTGAGTGTTTATTGGATGTTTGTCTAGTTGAGGCTTATTTGGTAATCGACTCCTGGTTGAGGATTGCTTGGTAGTTGATTGCTAGCTTGTGATTTCCATTGTGATGAACAGTTTAGAGCTGCTAGACTTGAGTAGATGGATTAGGTCCTTAAATTTCTTGATAGAATTATAACGACTTGCGTGATGTCGGGGCCTAGTAAGGGTGAATAATCGAGACAGAGGTGTCAGAGGAGCGCCTAACTCGAGGCCATAAGTTGTGAAGACTCAGAAGTCGATAGAGTCGTGAGAACCTTGAAAGAAATTGAGAATTTGATGAGTAGGCAGGCTCAAGAATGGGCTGCCAATGTTACCTAACCAGCTGAGACTGTCGCTGCTGTTGTTATTAGAGTTAATGGTAGTAATTGAAGAAATGATATTAGAGATGGGGATAGAAGTTGGCAAAGGGACTAGCTTGTGGAATAGTTTGTAAAGTCAAAGTCGACTGAGTTGGTAGGAAATGTAATTATGAGACTGCTCCTATCTGGATTGAGGATTTGTAAGAAGGCCTTAAGAGCTTTGGGGTACACTGAGGAGAAAATGACCATAGCGATTAACATTCCAAGGTACTGCTAATGATTGGTGAATGGTTACCAAAGGATGAATTTTCCTCGAAGGCGTAGCACTTAATCGGATGTGCCTTCATCTAGCTGATCAATGAGAAAGACATTACTAAGATTTCTAAGGAGCAAGAGTTGTTGGAGTCCCTGAAGTTTGTGAGAATCAGAGAAAGATTTGCCATTGTAGGGTAGAGTTCTCGAGATTGCCTAAGCATACATCAAAGATGGTTAGGAACCCGTTGGATAGGACAAGGAGGTTAAAGAATGAATCGAAGTTTGAAGCATCGTGGCGAATTGGTATTCTTAAATCTGAAGTATTATGATGAATCTCATCTCGAAGGGTTAAATGACTTGAGGAACCATGAGTACAAAGGGTTTCCACTCATAAAACATAGAATGTACCTGTAAGGGATGGTTGATACCTGAGCATAAGGCCTAAGAGGGAAATTGGTGGTCCACCTCTCTTGTCATGGGAAGTGTTAAGGAAAATCGGCTTGCTAGTCTACCCAAGCCCAATGATTCTGTGAGATTGGTTGAGATTGAGCCAAACCATCGGAAATGGAGTTATAAATTGTTGTCCCTTAAAAGAGAGGGTGTTATTCTAAAGGACGATTAGACCATGAGATGGTCGTTGATGGGAAAGAAAGTGAATGGACTTGATAGTCTTGGCTACTTGTGATTTTAATGGATAGACGAGTAAGCAAAAAAGAGGTGCTTGGGTTACTATCGCAAAGTGAGCTGAATTAATCGATTTGAATTTCCAAGGTATGGATTTGTAGAGACCAAGGAGGAATCTCGATCCCCTAGAACCTTATCATTTGAGGTGACAGAGTTATTGGAATGAGAATGTCAAGTATTGTGACATCTGGACCCTAGAGTAAAGGTATCGCTGTTGGCATAGACTCCAAGATTGACGTCCTATGGAACGAGGAAGACAAGGTGGATTCGAGACAAGAGAATGCCACTAGAGTGTATAGTCTCCTTCATAGGGTAAGAGACCCTAGTACGGAAATAATAAGAATTCTACTTGTCTTGATGTTAAGATTGAATTTCTAGACTGGGAAGGAAGACGCCGCTCTCAAGTGATCTCTAGAAAATTAAGTCCGAGGAGCTGCCCCTTAAACAACATTGAAGTCCAGGATAATGTTGGTGTCCAGTCAAGTGGATGAAGTGGGCTTAAGTCGCATGATCTACTTAAGGAATCCTGCGGATAAGACACTAGTGCTTACTGGGGAAAATGTGACAAAAATGAACAAAATATTGCATGATCTAATTGGAGATCCATAAAAGTATAGAGCCAAGTCGTAGACTCTCAAATGGGTGATGCGAAGGACAGTTCGAACGATTCGACACCGGTAGTAAAGAAGTTGATAACAACCGGATTGGGTATTTAAGGAACAATTGGATTGACTATTACTGTCTTGAGAGACGATGATCGGAACCAAGAAGTCATGAGGAACGTGGACGGCATTTGGAAGGTATTCCATGGACCCTAAAAGGACGCTTGCTGTATGTGGAATGTAAAAGCGCGAGATTTAAGTCTAATAGGGCGGAGTTCTTGGCAATAAAGTTTCTGGGAAATGGAATTCCTGTAGAACCCTTGAGGATTAGAATAAGTGATGAATTGACTAAGGTCAATGTGAGTTACTAAAGTTAGAAGCTTCCTGGAATCGATGGTTTGCTATAGACGAATCGTGGAAGGATTCCCCACAAGAGCCGTCATATTAGTGAAATGGACTAAGGACGAGATGTGGCGCGAGTGGATGAATACACATAAAAGGAGTTTTCAAGGACTTAAACCTAGTTAGTGACCGCGCCGACATTGGTGTTTCCATTGGGAGTTGAAACGTTGTGAGAATTACAGTGACGTGTGTGACATTCTGAAATCCGACCCTTTTTGAAGTATGATTGGATGAGACATCTCGTTAGTGCGCTCCAGTTAAATCTTGCTCAGAATTGGCCACTCTCGAGAAGACTAACCGATGGGGAAATGCCAAGTAGGATTTAAGTACGTGGACCAAAGTACTCGATCATGGATTGGTACCTTGACTTTGCCGAGGAAATATTGTGAGCCATTATAGGCCGGTCTGAGAATGGTGATAGAATGATTTGCTAGTGTTATACAATTGGATCACGGATGATTCTGTTTGACCATCGTATAATTTTCAAATTAACCTAAACCAATTCCTGACGATCGCGTCCTTTGGAACTAGCGATTGACCATCGCAATTACATGACAACCAAGGTCGCCATGACTCGAATAACTCTTAAACGTGACATTAGTCACGGGTCGATACGCGTAACTCCTAAGAGCCGCCCGTTAGTTTGAGATACGCTGAAATCGCCATTGATGAATTTTAGCCACGAATTGGACTTTGGAACTGGGCGTCGGGTATTCGAGAATTCCAACGTTAAGAGATTGGACGTTGCCTCACCAAGAACCATTAAGGCTGTGGTTCGTCCCATGTCGATTAGAGAAGTGAAATTTGAACTAACGATTGGAAGTTACCCTTTTACCCCCTAAGTTGGAGCCCTTTCTCTTAGGATTAAGCGAGGGCAGATTGGACAATTGCCCCTCCCCAATCTTCAACCGAATTTAGAAGGGCAATGTGGTCATTTGACCATTGAATTATTGGATGATAAAAGAGGACTTGATTGACTTGGCCTTTGAACAACTCGCACCAACTAGTCATTCCTTAGGACTATTCATTGTCATCCACCAACTCCCACTCCAGCTCTCTCTCTTGCCATTTTGAATTGGATATAGCAAGAAGCCTCTGTCTTCTCTCTCATTCGGCCGGCCATAACCCCCTCCACCCTCTCATTTCATGTTTCCTCTCAAAACTCTCTCTCTCGCGCGCTGCCCGCCAGACCAGGTTTCAGGTCGTCCATTGTTTGCCTCATATCTCCTTCGTCTGTTGTTGGATTTCGACGAGCCATATACCGTTGGAAAGCTCATTCTCTTGCCGTTTCAACAAACTATTGTTGGCCCAAATCCATCAAGCCAATAGTCCCGTGGAACCGTTTTAAGGAGGAAAGGTCGCTGCCCAGAATCAGTCAGACCCGAGTTGCAAAAATCCAACCTTGGGAGTTTGTTGTGGCAAATCCTTGGGGTAAGACACTCCCTAAACCTTGCTACGATATTGAGTAACATGTCCCTAAGATTTATTTTGGGTCTTAATGGATTTAATGGACCGATTTCTTGTTGTTCTTGGCCGATCAAAACCGGATCGTTTCTGCTCAACTTGGAACCAGGAAGAACAAAGGCTGTTCTTGAGGAAATCTTGTACCATCTTAAGGTGAGTGACCTTTGGGACTTTGGTTATCATCTTTAGAGGTTGTACGGTTGTATTAGAAGTGCTCTTGGCTGAGTTTCGTTGGTGATTTTCGGTTGGACCTCCTAGGAACCAAAGCTGCCGCCGGTGACCCAAGTTGCACCACAAGCTCCTTAGCCACTTCCAACCGATTTTCTTGGACTTTTGAGCTTGGTAAGCTTATCCTAACCCTTAGTTAGGACCTTGTGTCATGGAAGGACCGAGTGAGAGGAGTTAGATAGTGATTTTAGGGGCTGTTCTTAATGGAACCCGATGGAATCTGAACTTGTGATGTTAGGACAGATTGTGATGGAGGTCTTATGGCATGTGAAATGTTGAGATCATGATTGAAATAGGCTAATGAATTGGTTCGTGTATGGACCGAGTGCCTTGTGTGCCATAGTGATGTGATAGAGCTTGATTTGAGCTTTGATTGGATTAGAGAACCATTAATTGATCCCCAGGTGCATTCGGCCTTGTTATGAAATAATGATATGTGACATGAAATTGAATGAATGGCCCTAAACTCTATTCTAGCCGTGAGCTATGATGGAGGGTTAATTGATTTAAATGACACCATAATTGTGATTTCGGCCTTGCTTGATGAATTGGTGCTCTTGAAGGTATTAATGGATCAATTGATTGCATTGGCTTGTAATGGCCTTGATTGACTGAATGAGGTGAAGTGATCCATGGAAAAAGAAATTGGTTCGTTTGAATCGACTTGTATTCGATCATGAAGCATCAAAGAAAGCCATGTCTGGGTGATTAATGCAATATAGTTCATGACATGCAATTGAGCTTATTACGGTCGAATGGTGCCTAGATTGATGATATGCCATGGTACGGAATTGTGATTTAAAATGGCCGAGTGGTCCTTGTATGGACGATATGCACATGTGTTTGTTCTATACTGTGATTGGTTGAATTATAAGCATATGTGCATATAATGCCCTGATGCGTTAAACGCGAGGCTTAGTTATATCCTGATGCGTTAAACGCGGGATAGACCTGAGGCGTTAAACGCGGGTCATGAGATGGCACTTGGAACCTGATGCGTTAAACGTGGGTTCAGTGGTTAACCAAGCCTGAGGCGTTATTATGCGGGCTAAGCCATGAGAATCACAGTTATATCTCGTAATTATATCATATATATATATATATATTATATATGAATATGTATAAGCTATCCTTTATATTATACGATATTAAGTGCCCAAAGTACGAAACCTAGTCTAGAAGTGTGGATTTCATAGCAATATATTTCTTAATCGAGTTTCTATTTGTCTTGTGTTCGTTGTTTGGACCATTGTATGTGTTTGGGAGTGTCTGGAAGTACTAAGAGCCTAGCTTAGGGTTAGGATTAGCTTATTGAGATTTATCTCACCCCGTCATGGGACCTATTTTTCAGACCCCAAGCCTTGACCCCGATGATATACTGCAGAATCCCGATGCTGAACTTGAACCTGGAGAGTCTGCACTAAAGTCGGTGGACGTTGTCAACCCGGATGCATAGGAGTGGGTCGCACCATTTCTTTTCGAATGTTTCCTAGAAATAAACCATTTGAGATTTAGGACCGACCCAGTCCTGTTTTATGATTTCAAGCTGAATACTGTAAACCGACACGTTGTAATTATGTTGAATGCATCCTAAGTCATCTTGTCGCAGTTTTATGTATGGAGTCTGTTTAATCGCTTCCGCATGTGCATTTCATTTCGCGATTTATCTCTAAGTGCTTTCGATCTTTGGGACTGACCGCGAAGAAAGTAAAGTGAAGAGGATGTCCGTGAGCTCGTAAAGGACGCTGGGGCATGACATCCCCATTTGTTTGGTATCAGAGCAAGGTCAGCTCAATTCAATTTGATTGAGGTTTGGAGTAATAAGGAGTGATGACTTGGGGATAATTAGATAGTGAGACCTTTAGGATTAAGCATTGATCACTGAATTTTAAGGATTGAAGGCTTGAACTTTTGTACATTTCGATGGTTCTAGAATTGATTTGATTGATGTCTTGGGTGGTGATCTTATTGAGGTTTACAATGAAGCAACCGAGAATTGAGGGGCCATTAGCATTGATCTGAGGTTGTGGGTGAGCTTGAGGTTGATAGGGAGCTACTCACGAGTAGAGGGTAGATTGGAGTTTTTTTTATCGTGATTGTGACTTTGAGGCATATGGGTAAACCTAGGGAATCGATTTGTGAGACGGTTATTTGTGGAATTAGAAGTCCTCTATTGATAAGAATTGATCTGGAAATGATGCGATGTGAAGAGCAATGAGGACGATCATGCACTGCATGTGTTTATTGCGCCAAAATAAATGTTGAGGAAAGTGCATGTATGAGCATATCATTGTCGGACTTGATAAACCATCGCTTGGTATGGGACAAGCTGATGGGATACCTATAAACCGTAATGAAGCATGTTATGGGACGTGTGGAACGGGACTCTCTTCGTAGGTGTATGACTTAGGACAACCTGCAAGGACCGGGTCTGATGAGGGCGGGGAGTGTTCGCCGGGACATAGAGGTTCGGACAAGGAGCGGCTCCTGGCAGGCTTCTAAGACAGAAAGGGAGGCAGGAATGACCTAAACCATACATCGAAAAGGATAGGTCTAGGTATCGGGCTAAGTCTGATTCTTTTACTAAAAGATTTATTGCATTAAAACTTATCCTCAAGATGAAATTTCAAACATTGCATGGCATTTGATATGGCGCATGTGAATGACACTATTGGTTTGCATCGCCGTAGGCGATTAGAGGTCCTAGAGCTTCGTACTTGGCACTAAGAGTTGTTTACTGAGTGTTTGGTTGGATAGCTGATTGTGGTTGTGCCAAGGGGCAGATGCACCTAGGCTTGAGGTACAAATGAGAACTTCTTGGTATGTGTTTCTAATTGCTTGATCTATGATTGGCCTACTTGACATCAATTGTATTTTGGCTGAGGCTTATTTGAGAACTGAATAGTATATTGTAATTTTGCTAAGTCGCAGGTGCGGCAGGACTTAAGGTACGAGGAATTATCTCATTGAATTGATGCCATGAGTGTTTACTTCATGTTTGCCTAGTTGAGACTTGTTTGATGATTGACTCCTGACCGAGTGTTGCTTGTAATTACTTGGTAATTAGTAGCTGGCTTATGGTTACCATTGTGGTGAGCAGTTTAGGACTGCTAAACTTGAGTAGATGGCTTAGGTCTTTGAATCCCTTGGTGGAACTGTGATGGCTCTTGTGATGTTAGAGCCTAGTGGGAATGAGCAATCGAGATAAAGGTGTCAGAGGAGTGCCTAACTCCAGACCACAAGTTGTGTGAGATTCAAGAGTTGATAAGGTCGAGAGAACCTTAAAAGAAATTAAGGATTGGATGGGTAGGTAGGCTCGAGATTGGATTGCCTTCGTCTATTTGATCAATGAGATGTATTACTGAGTTTGTTAAGGGACAAGAGTTGTTAGAGTCCCGAAGTTGTGGGAATCAGAGATGGATCTGCCATGTAGGGTAGAGTTCTCGAGATTGCTTAAGCGTCCATCAAGATGGTTAGGAACTCGTTGGATAAGACGAGGAGGTTAAAGAATGAATTGAGGTTCGAAGCATTGTGACGAATTGGTATTCTTAGATCTGAAGTGTTATGATGAACTTCATCCTGAAGGGCTAAAGGACTAGGGAAACCATGAGTAAAGAGGATTTCCACTTATAGAACATAGAATGTACCTGTAAGGAATGGTTGATACCTGAGCGTAAGGCTTAGAAGGGAAATTGGTGGTCTGTCTCTCTCGTCATGTGGGAAGTGTTAAGGGAAATGAGCGTGCTAGTCTGCTTGAGTCTAATGATTCTGTGAGGTTGACGGAGATTGAACCAAACCATTGAAAATGGAGTTATAAGTTTTTGTCCCCTAAAGGATATAGGACGACGTTCTAAAGGACGATCGAACCTTGAGATGGTCGTTGTCGAGAAGGAAAGAGGACGGACTTGATAGTCTTAGTTACGAATGGATGGACGAGTAAGCAATAGGGGTGCTTGGATTATGACCGCAAAGTGATTTGAATTAATCGAGTTGAATATCCAAGGTGTGGATTTGTAGAGACCAAGGAGAAACCTCGATCCCTTAGAACCTTGTCGTTTGAGGTGGCAGAGTTACTGGAAGGAGAATGTCAAGCACGGTGACATCTGGACCCTGGAGTAAAGGTACCGTTGTTGGCACAAACTCTAAGATTGGCGCCCTATGGAACGAGGAAGACAAGGTGGATTCGAAACAGGAGAATACCACAGAAGTGCATGGTCTCCCTCATAGGGTAAGAGGCCCTAGTACAAAAGGAAGAGGAATTCTACTTGTCTTAGTGTTGAGAGTGAACGTCATCAGATAGTGTCTCGAGGATTATAGGTTTGAACTTTTGTTGCATCCCGAAGGTTTTAGTTATCAATTGCTATTGACGATCTTAGACAGTGTGAGACGAGATGTATGCAAGGAAGTGGACAAGGGATATTTGGATCAAAGGCCAGTTGTAATCGAATGCATATGGATTCGACTTGAATGGCGACTAGACTTGAGGTTATAGATTAATATTAGGCAACTGATTTTTGAGATGTGATAGTTGCTTGTGGAATTAGAAATTTCGATTGAAAGGAATTGATCGGAATCAATGAATCATGAAGAGCATGAACGGCCTTTGGAAGGTATCCCATGGACTCTAAGATGACGCTCAAGGTATGCAGAACATAAGAGCGCGAGAGGTTTGAGTCTATTCAGGCGAAGTTCTTGGTCATAAGGTTTATGAGAAATAGAATTCATTTGGAACCCTTAAGGATTAGCATAAGTAATGAATTGTCTGAAATTAACATGGATTACTGGAGTTTGAAGTTGCTGGAATTGATGGCTTGTAATTGACGAATTATGTCAAGAACCGTCCTAATAAGGAAATGGACAACAGACGAGGTGCGGTGCTAATGGGCGAGCGAAAATGAAAGGAGTTTTCAAGGGCCTAAATCTAGTTGGTGACCGCGTCGACATTGGTGTTTCCATTAGAGTAGAAACGTTGAGAGAGTTACGGTGATGTGTCATGAAATGATTATGGTTCATGGTAATGCAACGTGGAAGGATTACTACCTATGTGTGGTGATAGTAGACATAACGAGATAAATGTCCCAATTGGTAATTCAGAGCTGACAGCTGCGTCCTTATGTTGGAAATTAGAGATATCACTTAAGTAGTGAAGAAGATTTCAGATCGATGAGGATCATTGGAACTTGAAGCACCTATTGTCTCAAAGAGGAATTGAATGTGTGGGGCAACGTGGACGGATGAAGTTGCATCAGGAATTAGAGTATGATGCCCTATGCTATCTTGGGAAAGAAAAAGGATAGGAGGATTCTTGTGGTTGAGAGTCGAACCCCACGAGATTGGTGGGCAAAGGACGTACTTCGCTCAAGGAAATAAGAGATTCAACTTCTAAATTGCAAATTATCGAAGGCAAGTCAGACGGCTACTTTGAGCGTCAAGCCTGGAAGTTAGAAGAGCCCAAAGCAATGCAACTTACAGATCCTGATGTCCGGAAGATCGTGGAAGTGAATATGACATGGAGAAAATCGTGACTTTTAAGTACCCAAGGATGGAAAACTCAAAGCTTCATGGACGTGTGCACATATCCAATGATGGAAGACTTAAAGGGAAAGATCATGTCGGAAACTCATCGTGATGATTATAGTGTCCGTTGGATTGTACAAGGAAAGTACCGGGACGTGTGTTGATACTAGTGATGGAACAGAATGAAAATAGAACCGATCGAGCTCGTGGCTAAGAATCGGGCGTGCCAACAAGGGAAGCATGACTTGGATAGTTTGGCGAGTTGCACTAGTCATGGGAAATTATCGAATGGAACCAAGAATGGATTGTTATGGATTTGGCCATGGGATTATCTGAAAAGACAAGAGGGCCATGAGTCGAACTGTATAATCACGAGTACGCCGAATTGCTTAAGCATCAGGTTGTTCGTATAGAATCTCGGTGACTACTGTGCCGAATAGAGATCCTAAGTCCACCATAACTTTTGGAAGAGTCTTTAAGACGTCATGAGGACGAAGTTGTGATATGACAATTGCCTGCAAAGAGACTTGATGACTGGTTCGTGATTAGTCCATACCTTAGTCAAGATTACTTGAGTGAGGACTTTTTGAATGATCTACCTCGATTTGAAATGACTTCATTAAAGACTGGCAGATGATGGCATCAGACTGTGTTAAGCCTTTTGAGTAGCATGGAGTGGGTCCCTAGAGTACCTTATGGACCAAATTGCTTGAAGTTGTGTTTAGGTCGTCACATAGACGCGGGGATTTGTGCCCTTCTTGATGCGTTACTGCGCGAGATGTTAACCTGAAGCGTTGAGTCGCGTGTTTTAGAAAAGTGTACGGATCTGAGGCGTGTTACGCGGATCACGGGTGAGTTTGACGGCCGGTGCGCCATTACGAAGGCCTTGGCATCGATAATGGAACTAAATGGTTAGGCAATTTAGATCCTTAAGAACTTCAAGTAGGAGATCATGTCTTCCTTAAAGTATCGCTCATGCGAGGCTTGTCCGATTTGGAAAGTCGAGTCCGAGATGTGTAGACCTATTTGGGGATTTTGGCAATAAAAATGGGACCGCCGAGGAAGATGAAGTAGTGATGAAGCGTTATCACCCAGTTGTTGAGTATGGCGGGATTTATGGTAAATTTCGAGGACGAAATTTTTATAAGAAGGGAAGAGTTGTGACATTCTCAAAATCCGACCCCCTTTTCGAAGTAAGAATTCATGAGACATCTTGTCAGTGCGCTTCAGTTAAATCTCGCTCAGAGTTGGCCACTCTTGAGAGGACTAACCGATGGGGAAAGGCTAAGTAGGATTTAAGTACGTGGACCAAAGAACTCGACCATGGATTGGTACCTTGACCATAAGAATTGCCGAGGGGATATTTTGAGCCATGATAGGCCGGTCTAAGATTGGCCTTGGGACGATTTGCTGGTGTTATACAATTGGATCGCGGGTGATTCCGTTTGACCATCGTATAATTTGCGAATCAACCTAAACCAATCCCTGGCGATCGCGTCCTTTGGAACTAGCGATTGACCCTCGCAATTACATGACAACCAAGGTCACCATGACTCGAATAACTCTTAAACGTGACATTAGTCACGGGTCGATACGCGTAACTCCTAAGAGCCGCCCGTTAGTTTGAGATACGCTGAAATCGCCATTGATGAATTTTAGCCACGAATTGGACTTTGGAACTGGGCGTCGGGTATTCGAGAATTCCAACGTTAAGAGATTGGACGTTGCCTCACCAAGAACCATTAAGGCTGTGGTTCGTCCCATGTCGATTAAAGAAGTGAAATTCGAACTAACGATTGGAAGTTACCATTTTACCCCCTAAGTTGGAGCCCTTTCTCTTAGGATTAAGCGAGGGCAGATTGGACAATTGCCCCTCCCCCATCTTCAACCGAATTTAGAAGGGCAATGTGGTCATTTGACCATTGAATTATTGGATGATAAGAGTGGACTTGATTGACTTGGCCTTTGAACAACTCGCACCAACTAGTCATTCCTTAGGACTATTCATTGTCATCCACCAACACCCACTCAAGCTCTCTCTCTTGCCATTTTGAATTGGATATAGCAAGAAGCCTCTCTCTTCTCTCTCATTCGGCCGGCCATAACCCCCTCCACCTTCTCATTTCATGTTTCCTCTCAAAACTCTCTCTCTCGCGCGCTGCCCGCCAGACCAGGTTTCAGGTCGTCCATTGTTTGCCTCATATCTCCTTCGTCTGTTGTTGGATTTCGACGAGCCATATACCGTTGGAAAGCTCATTCTCTTGTCGTTTCAACAAACTATTGTTTGCCCAAATCCATCAAGCCAATCGTCTCGTGGAACCGTTTTAAGGAGGAAAGGTCGCTGCCCAGAATCAGTCAGACCCGAGTTGGAAAAATCCAACCTTGGGAGTTTGTTGTGGCAAATCCTTGGGGTAAGACACTCCCTAAACCTTGCTAAGATATTAAGTAACATGTCCCTAAGATTTATTTTGGGTCTTAATGGATTTAATGGACCGATTTCTTGTTGTTCTTGGCCGATCAAAACCGGATCGTTTCTGCTCAACTTGGAACCAGGAAGAACAAAGGCTGTTCTTGAGGAAATCTTGTACCATCTTAAGGTGAGTGACCTTTGGGACTTTGGTTATCATCTTTAGAGGTTGTACGGTTGTATTAGAAGTGCTCTTGGCTGAGTTTCGTTGGTGATTTTCGGTTGGACCTCCTAGGAACCAAAGCTGCCGCCGGTGACCCAAGTTGCACCACAAGCTCCTTAGCCACTTCCAACCGGTTTTCTTGGACTTTTGAGCTTGGTAAGCTTATTCTAACCCTTAGTTAGGACCTTGTGTCATGGAAGGACCGAGTGAGAGGAGTTAGATAGTGATTTTAGGGGCTGTTCTTAATGGAACCCGATGGAATCCGAACTTGTGATGTTAGGACAGATTGTGATGGAGGTCTTATGGCAAGTGAAATGTTGAGATCATGATTGAAATAGGCTAATGAATTGGTTCGTGTATGGACCGAGTGCCTTGTGTGCCATAGTGATGTGATAGAGCTTGATTTGAGCTTTGATTGGATTAGAGAACCATTAATTGATCCCCAGGTGCATTCGGCCTTGTTATGAAATAATGATATGTGACATGAAATTGAATGAATGGCCCTAAACTCTATTCTGGCCGTGAGCTATGATGGAGGGTTAATTGATTTAAATGACACCATAATTGTGATTTCGGCCTTGCTTGATGAATTGGTGCTCTTGAAGGTATTAATGGATCAATTGATTGCATTGGCTTGTAAGGGCCTTGATTGACTGAATGAGGTGAAGTGATCCATGGAAAAAGAAATTGGTTCGTTTGAATCGACTTGTATTCAATCATGAAGCATCAAAGAAAGCCATGTCTGGGTGATTAATGCAATATAGTTCATGACATGCAATTGAGCTTATTACGGTCGAATGGTGCCTAGATTGATGATATGCCATGGTACGGAATTGTGATTTAAAATGGCCGAGTGGTCCTTGTATGGACGATATGCACATGTGTTTGTTCTATACTGTGATTGGTTGAATTATAAGCCTATGTGCATATAATGGCCTGATGCGTTAAACGCGAGGCTTAGTTATATCCTGATGCGTTAAACGCGGGATAGACCTGAGGCGTTAAACGCGGGTCATGAGATGGCACTTGGAACCTGATGCGTTAAACGCGGGTTCAGTGGTTAACCAAGCCTGAGGCGTTATTACGCGGGCTAAGCCATGAGAATCACAGTTATATCTCGTAATTATATCATATATATATTATATATTAATATGTATAAGCTATCCTTTATATTATAAGATATGAAGTGCCCAAAGTACGAAGCCTAGTCTAGAAGTGTGGATTTCATAGCAATATATTTCTTAATCGAGTTTCTATTTGTCTTGTGTTCGTTGTTTGGACCATTGTATGTGTTTGGGAGTGTCTGGAAGTACTAAGAGCCTAGCTTAGGGTTAGGATTAGCTTATTGAGATTTATCTCACCCCGTCATGGGACCTATTTTTCAGACCCCAAGCCTTGACCCCGATGATATACTGGAGAATCCCGATGCTGAACTTGAACCTGGAGAGTCTGCACTAAAGTCGGTGGACGTTGTCAACCCGGATGCGTAGGAGTGGTCGCACCATTTCTTTTCGAATGTTTCCTAGAAATAAACCATTTGAGATTTAGGACCGACCCAGTCCTGTTTTAACCGACACGTTGTAATTATGTTGAATGCATCCTAAGTCATCTTGTCGCAGTTTTATGTATGGAGTCTGTTTAATCGCTTCCGCATGTGCATTTCATTTCACGATTTATCTCTAAGTGCTTTCGATCTTTGGGACTGACCGCGAAGAAAGTAAAGTGAAGAGGATGTCCGTGAGCTCGTAAAGGACGCTGGGGCGTGACACTCGTCGTCTTAGTATACACCTTACCATCGCTAATGGTAAACTTTGAATCCCAGGTCTCAATTTCCGTTGGAACTCCAAAATGTCGCGACATAGTGATCGAGGTCAAAGATCGGGGTCTGAAATGTGGTCCCACGACAGGGTGTGAATAAATCTCAATAAGTCGAACTTAAACCTAACCTAGGCCAATAGTACCTCCGAACAATCCTATACATGCAATTCTATGCACCATTTCAAACATGGCAAAAGAATCCAATTAGCATGGCAGTAAATACAATGAAACATGGCATGACACTTAGGCACTTCAATTCAGTCTTAACCGATCGCAATCTCATAACCAGGTCTAAGCTTCGTACTAAGGCAATCCACAAATTCACATATCCATTTAAAGGTTGTTTTGTCAATTAGTAACTCATTGCTCAATGTCAAGGCCCGCGTCACAACGCCTCAGGCTATATAACGATTCTCAAGACCCGCGTAACAACACATCAGGTCGCACTTCTCAATGTCTGCGTAACACGCATCAGACAAATATAACTGAATAGACCCGCGTAATAACGCCTCAAGCCACAATCCCGCGTTTAATGCATCGGGATAAATTCAAACCCCGCGTAACACGCATCAAGGTCAAATGTGTGCACAAATGCTCATGACTCAACTAATTAAGGGCCAACCAAAGGAATTACGTGATGCATCATTCAAGCTCTCATTCTTCAGCCAAAGGAATTACATGAACATTAGGAAGAAATGTGAAATTCATTTGATTGGCCATTAAGTGATTGAATTATAAATTATGTGAGCACATATTACCCTGAGGCGTTAGACGCGGGGTTTGAACTTATCCTAATGCGTTAAACTCGGGATTGTGGCCTGAGGCTTTATTACGCGGGTCTATTCAGTTATATTTGTCTGATGCGTGTTATGTGGACATTGAGAAGTGCGACCTGATGCGTTGTTACGCGGGTCTTGAGAATCGTTATATAGCTTGAGGCGTTGTGACGCGGGCCTTGACATTGAGCAATGAGTTACTAATTGAGAAAACAACCTTTAAATGAATATGTGAATTTATGGATTGCCTTAGTATGAAACTTAGACCTGGTTATGAGATTGCGATCAGTAATGTCACGCCCCGCGTCCTAACGAGCGCGCCAACATCGTCGTAACGCCGTTCCTTGCTACGAACATTCCCAGGATCGAACGACGAGCGATAGACAAGTAAATACAGATGCACATGCGGAAGTGACATACATAACTCCTTTAACATAAATAAACAAGAGATGACTTTAGGAAGTAACATTAATACATAACAGAAGATAGATGGAGTTTTACAAGATAAACATAAATGACATACACAATAGGGATTAGGGGAAGGGTGGTCAGCCTAAACAAACGAAATCATCAGGCTAGGTCAAGCGTCACGGTCCTAAGGAACGCTTCTAAAAGTCAGGGACTACTAAGTCATCTAAAGGTCAGGCTCACTATCGTCAGAATAGTCTTCGTCCTCCACTGGGTTGTACTCCACCCAACAATCAGCCGACTGTGCTTCCCCTAGGACTTCTTCTTCCGGCTTGGACTCAGAATACACTGGAATGTCTCCATCCTCAGGGTCGGACTCCAAATCCATGGGCTCGTCCTCGGCGTCCGCAATCTCCGGCTCAGGTCCTGCTGCATCCATAGGTTTGTCATCGGCATTAGAGGGCTCAACAACTTCACCATCAGCGATAGGGTTCTGGGATTGCACCGCCGAGAGGTGTACCTCATCCGGATTAGAAATCTCACCGTCTGAAGGGTAAACGATCATCGGATCCTATTCGTCCACCACGTCCCAGGGCACATCGAAGGTCCTTAGAGGGCCGTGTGTGGCGTCCCAGGTCACCACGCTAACAATTAAGGTCTCCATTAGTATAATAGCCTAGTAGCACACAATTCAGTGTAGGCTATACCCATAGAATTTTAAACAATCAAATATAATGACACAGCATGTGATCACGGAAGCATAGAAAATAGGCAAGAACTGTACACAGACTTTTATTTATATAACATATCATAATGACCACATAAGTAGTTCACATGCATATGTACAAGATAGTGACTACGGTCATCGATCTATAGGCACAACTGGGATGGTAAAAGAGAAACTACTCCAAGGACATTCAAAAGTTGCCTATACCCAAAAAGATTCTCCAAAAAGTGTCAGCTAACGGCTCCAGTCCTCACTCCTCGTCTGAGTGATCAGTGAGGAGTAGCTCGGTCTCCAAGTCGTAATCTTCATCCAAGGACTCTAGCGGTGGAACATAAAACTCCATCTCCTCAGCAACAGGCTCCAGAGCAGCATCAGGTACTACTGGCTCGGGTGGCGGTGGAGGTACCTCAGGCACAAGGATCACAAGGAGTACAGGGGCTGGAGGAGCTACAGGCTCAGAGGGCGCATCAAAAGCGTCATTGGGAAACGGACCTACTAACTGGTCGCCAACACGAACATAGAGAGAATACCAACTATACATGACAACTCCATGAGGTTCTCCCTCATCAATCCAAACACTATAGATATGCTTCAAAAGTCTAAGGTGAGGTACATCCATATGAACATAATCGCGGTAAACAGACACATAATCAAGCGATACTCCAAAGCCTCTGGCAACAGGAGGCATGGTACTAATCTGAAAATGTTTCCACAAACGTGGGTTAGCGCGACGGCTATCAAGAAAATCACTCAATCCCACCATAGGGGTCCTAAGACTCCCTAGGGACAACTATGAAACAGTAAGAAATCAAGACATAATAATTCAGTCAAGAGCACGGGGGCAGTGACATCATCAGAAAATAATATGTCAATGTAGTATGAAATGGCATGCCCTTCGCTCATTTACACCATTGCAAGGCGTTCCACCTTGCAATCCCACTCTCCGGGGCTCCGCGGCGCAAGGTGACTCTACCCAGCACACAGCACAGGGTTTTCAAGTACGTACAAATCCCCGCACACAGCCCAGGGGCATCAACTCGATTCAGTGCACTGAAGAGTAAATACTCCACATATCTCATCCATAATATTTCACGTACGTGACAATGAACCTCATGATTCATAATTTCAAGTCTTCACGAAAATACTTCAATGGAAAAACCATCATACGAAATATTCCTATATAGGATAAGTACATGAAGCATAGAATCCGTGCAAATGCAGCACCTTGAATCCAAATTAACAAACAATTAGGGGAATGACTAATTTGTCCATTAGAAACTCTCGGTCAACCATGTTCTTGACCCACGAAAGTCATCACTTCATCAAGGAATTTCATAAAAATATAATCTTAAGATTCACAAGGTAATTTCCTTGACTCATCTACTCCATTTTCTCATGGATTGAATCTTGATATAAGCATTTCCAATCTAACTCAGACTCGAAAATTCTGACTGCGTTACACCCACACAAAATCAGTTTTCTTTTCTAAAACTGACATAAAACCCTTGTTTCATTAGAACATTCGGTCCTTTCACCAAGGGCCATCATAAATCTATAACTCATAGGACCCAATAGCATAAAGTGATTGTATTTTAATAATAAAACAGCATAAAAACTCCAGTACAGATTCTGATTATACAGGATCAATTCCAACCTGTATCATTCTGGTTTTCCATCAAAATAGACAACCGTTCGAATCTACATAGAGGACAATATGAATCAACTTAACCGCATCATGTAATTATCACTTAGCTCAGATTTTGCACCAAAAATAGCACCGAAACAGTAGCTATACTCAGAACCGTTCCTGTCCTAGGAATCGAACATCAATCTGGTTCTAACTTGCAGCTCAACTCTTACTTCCATCAATCCATTCGACTACCATGGAGTTCTAAACTAGTTCTTCAATTATGCAGCACAAGTTCACCTAATGTAGCTCAAAAAATCATTTCATTTCACGCCTAAATCAGAACCGAACAGCAGCGACACCCTCTAGTCCACAGAACAAGTTTTCTGTCCTAAACAATTGAATTGAGCTTCTAATCTTAGCAACCACATGAAATCATCAAGCCTATGATAGAATTGAATGGATTCCTTGCCTTTCTTGAAGCTTGAACTCGTCCAATGCGCTTGTCTTCTTCTGTTCCTCGGTGAGACACATGACCGGTTCTCCTCTCTAGCTCTTAGCTCTCTCGGTCAAGCAAGGAGGGGAAATGAGCAGAAAATTTCCCTTGCTCATCAAGTCTCCTATATATACCAGAAGGAAGGGGGAGATTGAGAGGTGGTTTCATAAAACAACCGGCGACCACCCTTGGCAATCCTCTAATCATAGTCCAAATGTCAGCTTGCATGCCACCTGAAAATTCTGATCTTGCCATTTGTAAATCATCCCTTGATGTATGGATGCTCCTTGTGCATTGTCGCCACTTCTCATCACCCTCATTGGCCGGTTATCCCATGAAAGATCTTGATATGACAAGGGCCAATGATTTCATCATTCCTCTTGTTCTTTCCCTAGGCCATTCGGCCAATGCAAGTTCATGCACATGGGGGAGATCGCCAAGTGTCTCTACCCTAAGAGGTTAACTATCATTGGTAAGATCTTGGACCAATGATCACTCACTTGTTCATGCTTCTTTCGCATGGCATTCGGCCAATGAGATTTCATGCACAAGAGTTGTGCTTGCATATTGTCTTCTCCTCCAATTGGCCGAAATTTCCTTGTCCCTCAAGGATAGGGAATTCAATCTAATAAACCTAGCCTATGTTATTTCTCATGGGCTCATGGTTGATCAACCAATCATATAATCCCTTGTCCTCCAAGTATAATTCGATGGTGACCATAGTCCCTCCATTTTCAGTCAAGAAATAATCCCAAGTTAATCCTCTAATTCTTCTTTGACCTTACTCAAAACAATTGGACCGTGGCATTGTAATTCTCAACCAAGGTACGAGGGCTCTAAATTTCAAATTTCTTCTATGTACACGGCTAGTTCTTACATCATCACATGAGCCTCAACTAATCCAAAGTCACAATTCCCTTAATAAACTTCACCTTCACATATGTCGCCTTGACGTATCTTGACTTCATGGTTGTTCCAATATCAGGAGGTCCCTAATTCCTGCTCTTAAAATCAGCTTCAAAACCCATTTCGAATTTCTCTGTTTATTAGAAGTCTACAGAATTGGGATGCCACAACTTCTTCCCCTCTTAAGAAAATTTCGTCCTCGAAATTTAATAAACTTTTTCCATAAATCCTTGTGATAATTTTTTTTTTGTTAAACATAGCGGTAGCAAAATATTTTTTACTAATTCAATTTACAGGGTATCTATTTACAACTATACGTCCACTAATCCTGGGGTCGAACTCGCGACCACCTTTTCGGACTCCGTCATTCCCCGGGGTGCCACTCGACTAAAGCGCCAACAGCGGTCATTAAAGGTTCTGAAATACTTTTATCACTTCCTCTACGTAGTTGACGTCCAATTTTAAAATTCCCTCATTTCCTTATCGAACCAGTCGATCGTCAAGTAATTTGTACTTGCGCTTAAAAACTGAAGTATCCCTTGCAACATGTCTAGTAAAAGTCTTATCACTGACCTTTGACTTCAAACAGGTGTGGGTACTTCTGCCTCATCGATTCCTCAAGTTCCCAAGCAGCTTCCTCGATATCATGATGCTGCCATAAGACTTTTACTACTGGAATAGTCCTATTCCTTAGGACTTGTTCCTTTCGATCCAGAATCTTCACTGGTCTTTCCACATATTTTGCTTTCTCGTCCACTTCGATTGTTTCGTAGTCCAAGGCATGATCTGCGTCTGGATGATATTTTCTTAGCATGGAGACGTGGAATACATCATGAACATGTGACAATTTTGGCGGTAGGGCGATCCGATATGCCAAATCTCCTATCTTTTCCAGTATTTCAAAAGGTCCAACGTATCTAGGACTTAATTTCCCTTTCCTCCCAAATCTTGATATTCCTCTCATTGGTGAGATCTTCAAGAATACGTAGTCGCCCACTGCAAACTCCAATGGTCTTCGTCGTCTGTCTGTATAACTTTTCTGACGACTTTGGGCTGTCTTCAGCTTGTCACGAACAATTTGCATTGTTTCAGTTGTGATTTGCACCAATTCTAGTCCCGTAATCCTCTGTTCTCCTACTTCTTCCCAACATGTAGGTGTCCTACATCTCCGTCCATATAACGCCTCAAACGGTGCCATGTCAATGCTTTTCTGGTAACTATTATTATATGCAAACTCTGCTATATGCAATTTCTCGTCCCAGTTAACCTTAAGGTCCAAAATACAGGCACGAAGCATGTCTTCCAAGGTCTGTATAACCCTTTCTGTCTGGCCATCCGTTTGAGGGTGAAAGGCTGTACTAAATTGCAACTTAGTTCCCATAGCCTCTTGTAAACTCTTCCAAAATTTCGACGTAAACCTTGGGTCTCGGTCCGAAGTAATACTTACTGGCACTCCATGTAATTTCACTATACTTTGAACATATAACTCAGCCAGCTTTTCTAATGAGTACGTCGTTCGGACAGCCAAAAATTGAGCTGACTTGGTTAAACGGTCCACAATCACCCAGATCGAGTCGTGACCTCTCGAAGTCCTTGGCAATCCTTGAATGAAATCCATGGTTATGTGTTCCCACTTCCATTCAGGAATTTCCAAAGGTTTTAACATTCCTGCGGGTTTCAAATGTTCCGCCTTGACCTGCTAACAAGTCAAGCATCTGGCAACGTACTCTGCAATATCTTTCTTCATTCCATTCCACCAATACTGGGGTCGAAGGTTTCGGTACATTTTTGTACTTCCAGGGTGAATGCTGTAATTACTTCGATGAGCTTCGCTCAAGATTTCCTTTTTCAACTTTTCATCTTTAGGAACACATAGTCGTCCTTGAAATTTTAGCACTCTCTCTTTGGATATTGTGAAATCGGGCTTCTTGCCTTCCATCGTTTCATCTCGTAACTTCAGGATTTCAGGGTCTTGATCCTGCAACTGTTTAATTTCTTGTACCACTCCAGATTCTATTCTGAACGTAGCGAGTACTCCTGCTAATTCATCCACTTCAACCTTAAAGTCCGAATTGGAGATTTCACTCAGCAATTCCCATTCTTTACTCATCATGTTAGCTACTCGTAGGGTAGTGTTCCGACTTAAAGCATCTACCACCTTGTTAGCCTTGCCAGGATGATAAAGGATCTCACAGTCATAATCCTTGAGCAATTCCATCCACCTTCTTTGCCTCATATTTAGTTCTTTTTGCGAGAAGAGATACTTTAGACTCTTGTGATCCGTAAAAATCTGAAACTTCTCCCCATACAGGTAATGTCTCCACAGCTTCAAAGCAAAAATCACAGCAGCTAATTCCAAGTCATGTGTCGGATAGTTTAGTTCATAAGGTCGTAACTGTCTTGAAGCATACGCGACCACTTTTCCATGTTGCATTAAAACACATCCTAAGCCCTTGTGTGACACAAATCCTCCAGATCCGGATGGTATAACCAACACAAGGGCCGTAGTCAACTTTTTCTTGAGTTCTTGAAAGGCCTGCTCACATTTCTCCATCCATTGGAACTTAACTCCCTTTCGTGTCAATTGAGTTATTGGGCCCACGATTTTTGAAAATCCTTCCACAAACCTTCTATAGTAACCAGCGAGGCCAAGAAAACTTCGTATCTAGGTAACTGTAGTAGGTCGTGGCCAATCTATGACGGCTTCAATCTTAGCAAGGTCAACTGAAATTCCTTTTCCGATGACCATGTGTCCAAGGAAAATAATTCTATCCAACCAGAACTCGCATTTGCTAAACTTAGCGTATAGTTGATGTTCCCTCAACGTCTGTAGTGTTTTCCTTAGATGTTCTGCATGCTCCTTGGGTCCTTTGGAATGGACCAAAATATCATCAATGAATACTATTACGAACTGATCCAAATACGACTTGAACACTCTATTCATTAAATCCATGAATGCCGCAGGCGCATTCGTAAGTCCAAACGGCATTACTACGAATTCGTAGTGTCCATATCGCGTTCGGAATGCAGTCTTGGGGATATCCTCTTCCTTGACTCCCAATTGATGATACCCTGATCTCAAATCAATCTTGGAGAAAACTGAAGCTCCTTGCAATTGATCAAACAAGTCGTCTATCCTTGGCAAGGGATACCGATTCTTGACAGTCGCTTGATTTAATTGTCTATAGTCGATGCAGAGGCGAAGGGATCCATCCTTCTTCTTGACAAATAAAACTGGGGCTCCCAAAGGTGAGGTACTTGGCCTAATGAAACCCTTATCCAGTAATTCCTGCAATTGTACCTTCAATTCCTTGAGCTCTGTCAATGCCATCCTATAAGGAGTCTTAGAAATAGGTTCAGTCCTAAGGGCCAATTCGATATTAAACTCCACTTCCCTTTTTGGTGGTAATCCTAGTAGTTCGTCAGGAAACACGTCCAAGAATTCTTGAACTACCGGGATCTCGTCTATCCGAGCTTCCTTCTCAGTCAGATCCTTCATGCAAGCCAAGAAACCTTGACATCCATTGTCTAGTAACTTATGAGCCTCTATTGCAGAAAGAAGAGGTGGAAGTCTACTGGTTTTACATCCCAAAAATTCAAAGCTACCTCCATTAGGAGGGCTAAACCTGATTACTTTCTCAAAGCAATCCACATTGGCTCGTAAATCGTGCAGCCAATCCATGCCAATGATGACATCGAAGTCGGAAAGACTCATAACTATCAAGTCGATTTCCCGACGTTGACCATTTATCACTACCTCACATTTCTTACAAACCAGAGTAGTCAATACTCTATCCTTCAGTGGTGTAGATATACTAAGAGGTATTTCAAGTGACTCAGGCTTCAAACCACATAATTCAGCAAACCTTGTAGAGATAAAAGAATGCGTTGCTCCAGTATCAAACAACACGTAGGCATCTTGGTTACATATCGGAACCATACCTGTTATGGTGGTGTTGGAAGCTTCTGCCTCCTCTCGAGTCATAGCTTGTATCCTTCCTTGTGCTGGGGGTTTCTATGGTGCTCCAATGAGTTTGATACCACCGCCCTGGCCTTGTTGATTTTGCGGTCCTTTCTGTGGACAATCTTTCACCAAATGTCCAACTCTTCCACATCCATAGCATTCCCTTCCAGTGTTGCATGGCGCATTACCATGCGCTCGACCACATCGATTACAAGTCCTGTTTCGATTTTGAGCTTGTCCGAGTGTTTGGTTTCTTCTTGCTCCACGGAAATTTCCATATCCACGCCTCTTGTTAAAAGTCTCAAGAGGCTTTTCGAACCATTTAGGCCTCTTATTATCTCTCCCTTGGTTATCCTGCAACATTTGACGACTAGCTCCCGCTTTTTGTTCCATTTCCTTCTTTTCCTTGGCCAACACTTGTTCCACCAATCGAGCTCTCTCGTACAACTCAGGATATTCCCTAATCCTCAAAGGTGCTAGTTGCTTCTGTATCTCAATCTTAAGACCATTCTGAAACCTTTTGCATCTTCGTTCCTGGGTATTAATTAAATGAAGAGCAAACTTGGAGAGTTCCGAAAATTTTGCCTCATACTACACCACTGTCTTGTCGCCTTGAACTAGATTCATAAACTCTTGGATCTTTTGATCCTTTGCACAATCTGAAAAGTATTGTCCATAAAAAGCGTTAACAAATGCTTCCCAGGTTACTACCATTACTGGCGGAAATACCACGTCCTTATTCACCTCCCACCAATGCTGAGCGTTATCCTCCAACTGGTATTCTGCCAAGATGACTCTATCCACATGATTGCAGTTTAATACCCTAAAAATTTTCTCCATACTCTTTACCCATTTTTCAGCCTCATGGGGTTCTCCCAATCCAGTAAATTGTGGCGGCTTCAACTTTGTAAACTGCTCTACCAACTTTTACAGACGTTCCTCACCTGTCTCATTCCCGTTTCCAGCTTGAGCTTGACGAGGTTGGGCTCCTATTGCTGGGCCTATATTGACTAAAGCTTGCAGAATTTCATCAGTCCAATCACCATTTCCTTCGTTCCTATTGTCTGGCCCTGCATCTCCACTTCCTCCAGATGACGATGCCCTGGTCCTTCTCATGGCGATCTACTGATCCTGCACATTGTTCTACGAATACTTAGGGTCAATACTGTTGAACCTACCATCACTAGTGCCGAAACCTATAAGTAGTCTTTAGACCACTTATTACACATCAGTCAAAACAATCACACGCATCAAGTTCTAACGCTCGTGCCCTAACATTCCAATCTCTAATGCACCTTATCACTCCAGGTAAAACTTATGCTCTGATACCACAAAAGCAGAGCTGTGGCGTCCCGGGTCACCGCGCTAACGATTAAGGTCTCCATTAGTATAATAGCCTAGTAGCACACAATTCAGTGTAGGCTATACCGACAGAATTTTAAACAATCAAATATAATGACACAGCATGTGATCACGGAAGCATAGAAAATAGACAAGAACTGTACACGGATTTTTATTTATATAACATATCATAATGACCACATAAGTAGTTCACATGCATATGTACAAGATAGTGACTACGGTCATCGATCTATAGGCGCAACTGGGATGGTAAAAGGGAAACTACTCCAAGGACATTCAAAAGTCGCCTATACCCCAAAAGATTCTCCAAAAAATGTCAGCTAACGGCTCTAGTCCTCACTCCTCGTCTGAGTGATCAGTGAGGAGTAGCTCGGTCTCTAAGTCGTAATCTTCATCCAAGGACTCTAGCGGTGGAACATAAAACTCCATCTCCTCAGCAACAGGCTCCAGAGCAGCATTAGGTACTACTGGCTCGGGTGGCGGTGGAGGTACCTCAGGCACAGGGATCACAGGGAGTATAGGGGCTGGAGGAGCTACAGGCTCAGAGGGCGCATAAAAAACGTCATCGGGAAACGGACCTACTAACTGGTCGCCAACACGAACATAGAGAGAATACCAACTATACATGACAACTCCATGAGGTTCTCCCTCATCAATCCAAACACTATAGATATGTTTCAAAAGTCTAAGGTGAGGTACATCCATATGAACATAATCGCGGTAAACAGACACATAATCAAGTGGTACTCCAAAGCCTCTGGCAACAGGAGGCATGGTACTAATCTGAAAATGTTTTCACAAATGTGGGTTAGCGCGACGGCTAGCAAGAAAATCACTCAATCCCACCATAGGGGTCCTAAGACTCCCTAGGGACAACTATGAAACAGTAAGAAATCAAGACATAATAATTCAGTCAAGAGCATGGGGGCAGTGACATCATCAGAAAATAATATGTCAATGTAGTATGAAATGGCATGCCCTTCGCTCATTTACACCATTGCAAGGCGTTCCACCTTGCAATCCCACTCTCCGGGGCTCCGCGACGCACGGTACGAATCTACCCACCACACAGCACAGGGTTGTCAAGTACGTACAAATCCCCGCACACAGCCCAGGGGCGTCAACTCGATTCACTGCACTGAAGAGTAAATACTCCATATATCTCATCCATAATATTTCACGTACGTGACAATGAACCTCATGATTCATAATTTCAAGTCTTCACGAAAATACTTCAATGGAAAAACCATCATACGAAATATTCCAATATAGGATAAGTACATGAAGCATAGAATTCGTGCAAATGCAGCACCTTGAATCCAAATTAACAAACAATTAGGGGAATGACTAATCTGTCCATTAGAAACTCTCGGTCAACCATGTTCTTCTTTATGCTATAAGTGATTAAGTGTCAAAGTACGAAGCTTAGCATGGTATTGAGAATTTAACTAAGATTGATGATGCTCATTTGAATTGTTATGTGCCGTTTGCCTTGTGTTCATTAATTGATCATTGCATGTGTTTGGGTGTGTTTGGACATACTAAGTGCCCAGCCTAGGTTTAGGGTTAGCTTATTAAGATTTATCTCACCCCGTCGTGGGACCAACCTTTTCAGACCCTAAGCTCTAGGCATGCCTCCACCAGTTTTTGGAGTACCTGTGTATACCGAGGAGTATGCCACTGAGTACCCAGCAAGGGAGGGCAAGGCGTATATTAAGAAGTGCAATACCGTTTGGGTGGACATAGGGACAGATCATTGGAGGCCAGACAGGTATGCAGCCTGGTTCATTGGGATGGCGACACTACTCACAGTGTGGCATCCCAATTCTGTAGACTTCTAATAAACAGAGAAATTCGAAATGGGTTTTGAAGTTGATTTTAAGAGCAGGAATTAGGGACCTCCTGATATTGGAACAACCATGAAGTCAAGATACGTCAAGGGGACATATGTGAAGGTGAAGTTTATTAAGGGAATTGTGACTTTGGATTAGTTGAGGCTCATGTGATGATGTAAGAACTAGCCGTGTACATAGAAGAAATTTGAAATTTAGAGCCCTCGTACCTTGGTTGAGAATTACAATGCCACGGTCCAATTGTTTCGAGTAAGGTCAAAGAAGAATTAGAGGATTAACTTGGGATTATTTCTTGACTGAAAATGGAGGGACTGTGGTCACCATCGAATTATACTTGGAGGACAAGGGATTATATGATTGGTTGATCAACCATGAGCCCATGAGAAATAACATAGGCTAGGTTTATTAGATTGAATTCCCTATCCTTGAGGGACAAGGAAATTTTGGCCAATTGGAGGAGAAGACAATAGGCAAGCACAACTCTTGTGCATGAAATCTCATTGGCCGAATGCCATGGGAAAGGAGCATGAACAAGTGAGTGATCATTGGTCCAAGATCTTACCAATGATAGTTAACCTCTTAGGGTAGAGACACTTGGCGATCTCCCCCATGTGCATGAACTTGCATTGGCCGAATGGCCTAGGGAAAGAACAAGAAGAATGATGAAATCATTGGCCCTTGTCATCTCAATATCTTTCATGGGATAACCGGCCAATGAGGGTGATGAGAAGTGGCGACAATGCACAAGGAGCATCCATACATCAAGGGATGATTTACAAATGGCAAGATCAGAATTTTCAGGTGGCATGCAAGCTGACATTTGGACTATGATTAGAGGATTGCCAAGGGTGGTCGCCGGTTGTTTTATGAAACCACCTCTCAATGTCCCCCTTCCTTCTAGTATATATAGGAGACTTGATGAGCAAGGGAAATTTTCTGCTCATTTCCCCTCCTTGCTTGACCGAGAGAGCTAAGAGCTAGAGAGGAGAACCGGTCATGTGTCTCACCGAGGAACAGAAGAAGACAAGCGCATTGGATGAGTTCAAGCTTCAAGAAAGGCAAGGAATCCATTCAATTCTATCATAGGCTAGATGATTTCGTGTGGTTGCTAAGATTAGAAGCTCAATCCAATTGTTTAGGACAGAAAACTTGTTCTGTGGACTAGAGGGTGTTGCTGCTGTTCGGTTCTGATTTAGGCGTGAAATGAAATGATTTTTTGAGCTACATTAGGTGAACTTGTGCTGCATAATTGAAGAACTAGTTTAGAACTCCATGGTAGTCGAATGGATTGATGGAAGTAAGAGTTGAGCTGCAAGTTAGAATCAGATTGATGTTCAGTTCCTAGGACAGGAACGGTTCTGAGTATATCTGCTGTTTCGGTGCTATTTTTGGTGCAAAATCTGAGCTAAGTGATAATTACACGATGCGGTTAAGTTGATTCATATTGTCCTCTATGTAGATTCGAACGGTTGTCTATTTTGATGGAAAACCAGAATGATACCAGGTTGGAATTGATCCTGTATAATCAGAATCTGTACTGGAGTTTTTATGTTGTTTTATTATTAAAATACAATCACTTTATGCTATTGGGTCGTATGAGTTATAGATTTATGATGGCCCTTGGTGAAAGGACCGAATGTTCTAATGAAACAAGGGTTTTATGTCAGTTTTAGAAAAGAAAACTGATTTTGTGTGAGTGTAACGCAGTCAGAATTTTCGAGTCTGAGTTAGATTGGAAATGTTTATATCAAGATTCAATCCATGAGGAAATGGAGTAGAGGAGTCAAGGAAATTACCTTGTGAATCTTAAGATTAGATTTTTATGAAATTCCTTGATGAAGTGATGACTTTCGTGGGTACTGATACTTGATACGATTGCACTTTCCATGGCTAGGCCCGCGTATTAACACCTCAGGCTTAATAAATCAATGAGCCTGCGTTAGTACACCTCAGGTTCCCAATGCCATATTTATGACTCGTGTTAGTACGCCTCAAGTCAATCCTGCGATTACTGCCTCAGGATGTATATAAACCCCGTGTTTATCGCATCAGGGTATCTTATGCACATAAGTTCATAATTCAAATAATTATAGCTTAATACAAACAATTGTGCATTTCATCAATTCAAGGCATCATTTGGTAATCGCACTCTCAATTTCATACCACGACACCACATTACATCAATCAACCAAGCTAGGCCATATTAATACTTCATGATCGAATATAATCCGATCAAATTTTTAGTCATTCATCACCTTCACCATTTGGCCAAGTCAAGTCCATAGAAACAATTGACCAATTAAACCATTCCAAGCACCAGTTCATCACACAAAGCCGAATTCACAAATATGGTGTCATTTTAATCATTTGGTCCCCACATTTAGCTTATGACCAGATTAGCTATAGTGGTTATTAAGCCATTTTCAAGCATTGCAACACTAAACCCCATCATGGCCGAGCACACCTAGGCCCAATCAAAGGATTTCGTTAACCCAATCAAGCTCAACAAGTTCTAGCACATCCAATTACACCATGAGACATTCGGTTCACTCAAGAATACATCCATTAGCCTTATTCCAACATAATTTCAACATTCCATGTGCTACCAATAATCAACTATAAATTTATCCTAAAATCGTAGATTCGGATTCCATTGAGTTCTACTTAGAACAGCCCATAAAACCACTCTATAACACCTCTCATTCGGTCCTTACATGACTTATGGTCCTAACAAAGGATTAGAGTAAGCTTACCAAGTCGAAGAGCCAAGGAAAATCGGTTGGGATGGTTGTTTGGGTGGCGTGGACAGATCTAATCCAGCGTGATCAGAATCGGCTCCTCAAGATTGAACAAGAACTCCTCAAGAACAGCCCTTGGTCTTCATGGTTTCCTCCTCTGATCAGGTCTGCTCGGCGGGTCCTTGAGTTGTCGGGGTTCCAAATGAAGTTATCCTATAGCTCACGGTAGAGGGGAGGCAGAGAGGGTGGTGATTCGTGGTGGTGGAGTGGCGGCCGGCCGTGGTCCACCGAGAGAGGACAAGTGGGAGATTGTGAGAGGGGGAGAGAAAAGAGAAAGAGAGCGTGAGGGAGGAGGGTCGGTCGATCAAGGGGGAAAGAGAGAGAGAGTATCATCCAAATAAGAGAAAGAAAATTGGAGGGAAAGTGAGTGGAGTGGTTGATAGGGCTATGACGATGAATAGTGTATTTGAATGACTAGTAGTTGGGGGTGGTTTAAGGGGAAAAGGCCAAATCAATCAAGTCCAATCTTCACTCCAACAAATGAATGGTCAAAAGACCACATTGTCCTCCAAAATTCGGCTGAAGCAAGGGGTTGGTAAAAGTCCATTTTTCCCTTGTTCAATCCTAATGGAAAAGGCATTAATCTAAGGGTAAAAAGGTAACTTCCTATTGTCAGTCCAAATTTCACTTTTCTAATCGATATTAGGCAAATCCTAATCTTATTGGTTCTTGATGAGGCGACGTCCAATTTATTCCCGTTAGAATCCTCGAATATCCGGTCTCTAATCTCGAAGTCCAATTTATGGCTAAATTCAGTCGTTTGTCATTCCGGCGTATCTCAGACTAACGGGTGGCTCTTAGGAGTTATGCGTATCGACCCGCGACTAATGTCGCGTTTAATAGTTACTCGTGCCACGGCGACTTTGGTGGTCATGTAATTGCGAGGGTCAATTGCAAGTTCCGAAAGTTACGATAGTTAGGAATTGGTTTAGGTTAATTCGTAAATCATACTATGGTCATTCGGAATCACCCGCGAACCAATCGCATGACACTGGCAAATCGTTCTGAAACCATCCTTAGATCGACCTTTAGTGGTCCAAAATATTCCCTCGGCAATCCTTATGGTCAAAGTACCGACTCGTGGTTGAGTTCTTTAGTCGACGTACTTAAATCCTAGTTAGCCTTTCCCTTTTGGTTAGTCAACTCAAGAGAGATCAATTCTGAGTGAGATTTACTGAAATACATCGATAGGCATTCATTCATTCATAAGCTTCGAGATAGGGTCGGAATTCAGAATGTCACAACTCTTACCCCCTTACCAAAATTTCGTCCTCGAAATTTACATGACAACCACCTACTAAAACAAATGGGGGTGCTGACGCCTCATCGCTTCCTCGCTTTCCCAAGTGGCTCATTTAGTTCCATGGTGCTCCCAAATCACCTTTACTAATGGAATAGTCTTGTTCCTTAAGACTTGCTCTTTCCTGTACTCAATCCTAATTGGCTTTTCCACGTACGTCACTCGATCGTCCACTTCTATCACTTCATGGTCCAGTACGTGAGTCGCGTCCGGTTCATACTTCCTCAGCATTGACACATGGAATACATTATGGACCTACGATAAACTTGACGGCAAGGCGAGTCTATAGGCCAGAGTTCCAATCCATTCTAAAATTTCAAAAGGGCCTACGTACCTCGGACTCAGCTTTCCATTCTTTCCAAACCGAGATAGGCCTCGCGTCGTCAATACTTTCAAGAAAACGTGATCTCCCACTTGAAATTCCAAAGGCCTACGCCGCTTGTCGGCATAGCTTTTCTGGCGACTCTGAGCGGTCTTCAATCTTTCTCTTATGACTTTTACCGCCTCCACTGACTGTTCTACCAATTCTGGACCTGTTATGCTTCTTTCACCAACCTCATCCCAACATACCGGAGTTCTGCAGGCTCTACCGTACAATGCTTCGAACGGTGCCATTCTGATACTTTGCTGGTAACTGTTATTATAGGTGAACTCTACTAGGTGTAGCTGATCTTCCAAACCTCCTTTAAAATCTATCACACAAGCTCTTAGCATATCGGAGTTCTGCAGGCTCTACCGTACAATGCTTCGAACGGTGCCATTCTGATACTTTGCTGGTAACTGTTATTATAGGTGAACTCTACTAGGTGTAGCTGATCTTCCAAACCTCCTTTAAAATCTATCACACAAGCTCTTAGCATATCCTCAAGCGTCTGAATTGTCCTTTCAGACTGTCCATCCGTCTGAGGGTGATAGGCCGTACTATACTGCAATTTCGTCCCCAAAGCCTCTTGTAGGCTTTTCCAAAATGAAGCGGTGAACTTGGGATCTCTATCTGAGGTGATTGTCATAGGGACTCCATGAAGACGAACTACGTATCGCATGTACAATTTTGCGTACCTATCCATGGCGAAGTCCTTTCTTACTGCCAAGAAATGCGTGGATTTAGTCAGTCTATCCACTATTACTCATATCGAGTCATGCCCTCTCTGGCTTCTTGGAAAACCTATCACGAAGTCCATGGTAATGTGTTCCCACTTCCATTCGGGAATCTCCAAAGGTTGTGACATTCCACCAGGCTTACAGTGTTGTGCCTTAACTTGCTGGCACGTCAAACACTTAGCTACGTGTTTGGCTACATCCACTTTCATTTCATTCCACCAGTAGTGTTGACGTAAATTCTGATACATCTTAGTACTGCCCGGATGAATGCTGTAGTTGCTCCTATGAGCTTCTGATAAGATCTTTTCCTTTAGTTCCTCGTCATTGGGTACGCACAGGCGTCCACGAAACTTCAGAATTCCATCCTCCGATACTTGAAAGTCAGGTTTCCTTTTCGCGGCATCCATCTCCAAGATCTTTTGGATGTCAGGGTCCGTAGACTGCGAAGCCTTTACCTTTTTTTGAATTTCCGGTTCGATTCTCAATGTAGCTAGTAGACTAGACAGTTGGCAAATTTCGAACTTGAACTCTACAACTTTGCTAAGCCAAAACTCACACTTACTGAACTTGGCGTAAAGTGAGTGCTCCCTTAACATCCGTAGAACTACACCTAATTGGTTCTCATGCTCCTCAGGGCTCCTCGAGTAAATCAAGATGTCATCTATGAAGACAATGACGAACTGGTCCAAGTACTCCTTGAATACTCGATGCATCAAATCCATAAAAGCAGTTGTGGCATTAGTCAATCCAAATGGCATGACTGTAAACACATAATGCCCGTACCTCATCGAAAGGCTGTCTTCGGTATATCCTCCTTCCTAATCCTCAATTGGTGATAACCCGTCCTCAGGTCTATCTTGGAGAATACAGACGCTCCTTGCAATTGATCAAACAAGTCGTCTATCCTTGGAACAGATACTTGTTCTTGATAGTCACCTGATTCAATTTCCTGTAATCAATGCATAAGCACAATGATCCGTCCTTTTTCCTTGGGAACAAAACTGGCGGTCCCCACCCACGGTGACGCGTATGGACGAAAAAATCCTTTGCCCAGCAGTTCCTGCATCTGAACCTTCAGTTCCTTTAACTCCGATAAGGACATCTTATGGGGCGTTTTTGAGATCGGTTCCATTCGAGGCGCTAACTCAATCACAAATTCTATTTCTCTCTCCGGAGGCAACCCTAGTAACTCTTGAGGAAACACATCTGGAAAGTCATGCACCACAGCTATGTCCTCTAGCTTGGGTTCTTCGATCGACGGGTCAACCACGGCAGTTAAGTACGCTTGACACCCGTAATCCAATAACTTAGTCACTTCCCTCGTTGAAATTAAAGGGATCGAGGTTCCTCCTCGACTTCCTACAAACTCGAATCTAGGGTGATCATTCGGATGGAAATGGATCACCCTGCTACCACAATCAACAACAGCTCACTGCTTACTCAACCAATCCATTCCATGATAACATCAAAATCATACATAGGTAGCACTGCTACGTTTATCTGTTCCTCACTACCACCAATGACTATCTTACAGTCCGAACAACCTAGCGAGACTAACACTTTATCCTTTAACGGGGTAGTAACATGCAATATCATGTCCAGCGGTTTCAATTCAATTCCAACCAAATCAGCAAACTGAGCAGATATGAATGAATGCGATGCTCCAGGGTCAAACAGTGCATAGGCAGCACTATCACATAAAGTAATTGCACTTGTAACCACGCCAGGCGCATTCTTCGCCTCCCTACGCGCCACGACATAAACTCTTCCTTGAGCTGGCGGCCTATTCAAGTTGTTCTGTGGGGCTCCCGCCGACGGTCCTGCTGGTGGTCGCTGTCCTTGAAAATGAGGTCATGGGGCTTGACTCGGGCAGGTTCTCAACTGATGGCCCAGCTGGCCACACTTAAAGCAGGCACCCGTCCTACTCGGGCAAGGTCCATTCCCGTGCTTCCTTCTACACAGGCGGCAGTTCCAATTAGACTAGTGAGCTGGTTTCCAAATGTTCTGCCTGGCTAGAGGGACAAAGCGTTTATTGTTTGTCATCGGCCTCTTGCCGAATTGGCGGTTGTCCCTAACTGGAGCAAACCGCGGTACAGGAGCGTTTCTCCTTTCTCTCATGTCCCGCTCCACCAACTGGCCCCTTTCATAAACCGCATCATAACCCTAACCCTGCAAGTCCAAAAGCACTAACTAGCTTCGAAGGTTGGGCCTTAGTCCATCTCTGAATCTCCTTGCCCTATCCTCAGGATTCTCAACCATCATCGGGGCATACTTAGACAGTCTCGAGAACTCAGCTTCATATTGATCGATGGTCATCTGATTCTGGCGGAGGTTCTGGAATTCAACCAGCTTTTGTTCTTGAGACGCTTTCGAGAAATACTTTGCGTTGAAGACTTCCGAAAAGACAGTCTAGTTTGGCACCGTGCCTTCGGGGAAAACTCTTCCATTGGTGGCCTTCCACCAATCATTCGCAGTCCCGCAAAGCTGGTAGACTGCTAGGGTCACTTTCTCAACCTTAGTGCTCCCCAAAACTTCAAAGGCCTTTTCTAGTTCCTCAGTCTAACTAGGGGCAGTCTCAGGATCCCCGGTGCCATTAAACTTAGACGGCTTCAGATTCATAAAGTGTTCCACCAGTTGACCCATCAAACGATTTCCAGCTCCTGGGGCATTGCCACCATCGTTGCCCTGACCATTGTTCCGTTTTTACCATGGTTTCCATTGTTCCCGTTTGCTAGATTGAGGGCAGCAATGGCAGCTTCTGCCACCTCAGCAACAGCAGCAGCCCTTTCCTAGGCCTGCTTGCCCATCAAGTTCCCGATCTCTTCCAGTACTCTGATGACTCCATCAACTCTAGGGTCTTCTACCACTTGGGGTCTAGAGCTAGACGCTCCCCCGGTTCCTCGGGTCCGGTTGCTCATCTCGCTAAGCCTTACGACACCTGAATCACTATAATTCCATCCAGGAATAGAGACCTAAGCCATCTACTTAAGTCCATCAATTCTATGCTACTACCAAAGCAGCATCACAATCAAGGCATTCATTTACCAAGCAACCATTAGATGAGTCATAAATGGGAATTCACCATCGTACCTTAAGTCCAGATGCATCTGCAACTTAGTATAATCACAATCAGCTATCTGATCAAGTATTTAGCAAACAATACATAGTGCCAAGTACGAAGCCCTATAGCCTTATAATCACCCAAGGTGATTGTGACATTTTGAATTCCGACCCTATCTCGAAGCTTATTAATGAATGAATGTCTATCGATGCATTTCAGTTAATCTCGCTCAGAATTGAATACTCTCGAGTCGGCTAACCGAAGGGGAATGGCCATATAGGATTTGAATTACGTGGACCAAAGAACTTAACCACGAGTCGACGCTTTGACCATAAGGATCGTCGATGGAATATTTTGGACCGCTAAAGGTCGATCCAAGAATGGTTTTAGAACGATTTCCTAGTGTCATGTGATTGGTTCACGGGTGATTCCGTATGACCATGACATGATTTGCGAATTAACCTAAACCGATTCTTAATGGTCGTACCCTCGGGACTAGTAATTGACCCTCGCGATTACATGACAACCAAAGCCGCCGTGGCTCGAGTAATTATTAACGCGACGTTAGTCGCGGGTCGATGCGCGTAACTCCTAAGAGCCGCCCGTTAGTCTGAGACGCACTGGAATGACAAACGACTGTATTTAGCCATGGATTGGACTTCGAGATTGGAGGCCGGACATTCGAAGATCGCAAGGGAGTAAATTTGGACGTCGCCTCGTCGGGGAATCATTAAGATTAAAATTAGCCTCGTATAGGTTAGAAAAGCGAAATTCGGACCGACAAGTGGAATCGACCCTTTTACCCCTAACTTAGTACCCTTTTCTATTAGATAAAGCAAGGGCAAAATGGACATTTGCCCCTCCCCTAGATTCAGTCGAATTCTTGGGGATAGGATGGTCATTTGACCAATGAGATATTTGAAGTGGATTAGACAAGTTTGACAAGGCCAAAACCCCATGAACTACCCCTTACACAATGTCATTCTAAGCTACTATTCATGTACCTTACCCCATCAACCACCCCACCAATTCTTTTCCCTCCAATTTCCACTTCCCCTCAAACCACTCTGTCTCTCCCTCTCTCCCCCATTCGGACGACACCCCTCCCCCTTCCTCTCTCTCCCTTATTTTCTCCCATTCTCTCCCTCTTCCTCACTCTCGTTCGCTCGCTCTCTCTCACTCTCGGTCTCCCTCACGGCAGAACAACCATCGGCCGCCACTCCACCACCTCGAGACCTCACCAACACCTCCTCCTCTCACCCTTGAACCCATGAAGAAGTCCCGTCCAAGTCCGGTAGCCCCCCGAACAGCCGCCGGTCAGATTAGAGCAGAAGGAGAACAAGGGCTGTTCTTGAAGAGTTCTTGAGGTAAGTGACTTGAGAGGCTTAGATGAGTATGTTAGGGTGTTAGGGACTTGAGTTAAGAGTAATATTGATGTTGTCCTTGGCCATTTTGTGATTGATCTTCAAGGAAACCAACTCGTGTCGAGTCGCTTCGTCGCCACCTTCAGCCGATTTTCTTGGACTTTCAAGCTTGGTAAGCTTTCCCTAACTCTTAGTTTGTAGCTTGGATGATGGAAGGACCGAGTGAGAGAGGATTAAGGGCGTTTTGTGGGCTATTCTTCATGGAACTCTAGGGAGTCGAATCTGTCATGCAAGAACAGATTGTGCTTGATGATTTATGATGTTTGAATTGCTATAATCATAGGTGAAATAGGTTAGTGGATGTCCTCATAAGTGATCCAAATGCCTCATGGTACCATAGGAAGTGCTAGAGCTTGGTTGAACTCAATTGAATTAAGGAAATCCCCGAATGAGCTTAAGAGTGTTCGACCATGATAGTGACTTAGTGATTCAATGCATGAAAATGATCTAATGTACGTAGGCCCTTATGAACGGTCTCGGCATTAGTGACCCCTCGATCGCACATTAGATCATTTTCGTGCATTGAATCACTAAGTCACTATCATGGCCGAACACTCCTAAGCTCATTCGGGGATTTCCTTAATTCAATTGAGTTCAACCAAGCTCTAGCACTTCCTATGGTACCATGAGGCATTTGGATCACTTATGAGGACATCCACTAACCTATTTCACCTATGATTATAGCAATTCAAACATCATAAATCATCAAGCACAATCTGTTCTTGCATGACATATTCGGCTCCCTAGAGTTCCATGAAGAACAGCACACAAAACTGCCCTTAATCCTCTCTCACTCGGTCCTTCCATCATCCAAGCTACTAACTAAGGGTTAGGGAAAGCTTACCAAGCTTGAAAGTCCAAGAAAATCAGCTGAAGGTGGCGACGAAGCGGCGCGACACGAGTTGGTCTCCGGTGAACAGATTCGTCCACCTTGAAGATCAATCACAAAATGGCCAAGGACTATTGACACCTGATTTTTTATCAGTCTTTTATAGTTTATTTTTAAAAAATTCATAAAAAATCTATAAAAAGTTAAAAAATTAAAAAATCATCTTTGGTAGCCTTGACCAAGCTAAAGGAACCATTTTTGACAAAAAAAAAATAATTTTTCATATTTTTTCATATTTTTTTTATATAATTTTTAATATTTTCCAAAAATATAAAAATACATGAAAAATGAAAAAAATAGCGTTTGATGTCGCAAAAATATAGAAAAGTAGTCAAGATTTTTATTTTAATTTCCTTTTCATTTTGAACTCATAAATAGTCAAAATTCAAGTTCAATTGCATGTGCTTCTTCACGACGCATAGAGTTGAATTTGGCAAAAAAAAATGTCATTCGAGTTTTTTAATTTGTAAATTTCTACATCTTTTTTAATCTTGACATCCAATTAGATCGACCACCATCTGCAATAAATGCCCCTTGCTGAATATTTTCATTTTTGTTTCACATGATTTCATGGTGTAAAACGCCGAGTGGATTCCCAAATATAACCGGGTCGACATGAGCTCGATAGCTCGTCCAAGACCAAACCATGGCACGGCGAACCCCACGTGAGTACTCTCGAACTCCTGCGATGCTTCCTGATGCTTTTCTTAGGTTAGATCGTGTGAAGAACGGCTAGGACAGCTAAATCATTCTTGAGCTGTGATTGATAAATAGGGCTTTACTAGGAATGCCATGTGATTTATTTGCATATCTAGATTCCTTGAGTTGCGCATTTTATTTCTGATTGTGATTGCTAGGATAGTCACTCCTATTTGCATGAATTTCTAGATTTAGGGTTCATACCTTACTCATTCGCATGAAATCTCAGGCTAGAAAATTCAGTCAACTTAGGTACCGAAAGGGCGTCAACTCTGACAGTTGGCGTAACTAAGTCCCCGAAACCATTTCTCTGGTTCTCGTAGAATTGAATAGAAACTCCCAACTATTCGATTGGGTGGTCCAATCATACCCTAAAAAAATGATTGGTGGCGACTCCATGGCATGCACACTTAGCACATGTCACTAGACCACACTAAAAGTCGATCACGCATACCTCCGTTGCGATTTGGGTAATGGGCCTTGGGAGAGGCCCGCGTCCGACCAGACAAGACGGCCCATTAGCCCTCGAGAGCCCGACAACCTCAAGAGGGTCGCGACAAGGAAAACATCAATATTACTCTTAACTCAAGTCCCTAACACCCTAACATACTCATCTAAGCCTCTCAAGTCACTTACCTCAAGAACTCTTCAAGAACAGCCCTTGTTCTCCTTTGGCTCAAATCTGACCAGCGGCTGTTCGGGGGGCTACCGGACTTGAACTGGACTTCTTCACGGTTCGAGGGTGAGAGGAGGAGGTGTTGGTGAGGTCTCGAGGTGGTGGAGTGGCGGCCGATGGTTGTTTCACCGTGAGGGAGACCGAGAGTGAGAGAGAGCGAGCGAACGAGAGTGAGGAAGAGGGAGAGAATGAGAGAAAATGAGGGAGAGAGAGGAAGGGGGAGGGGTGTCGTCCGAATGAGGGAGAGATAGAGTGGTTTGAGGGGAAGTGGAAATTGGAGGGAAAAGAATTGGTGGGGTGGTTGATGGGGTAAGGTACATGAATAGTAGCTTAGAATGACATTGTGTAAGGGGTAGTTCATGGGGTTTTGGCCTTGTCAAACTTGTCTAATCCACTTCAAATATCTCATTGGTCAAATGACCATCCTATCCCCAAGAATTCGGCTGAAGCTAGGGGAGGGGCAAATGTCCATTTTGCCCTTGCTTTATCTAATAGAAAAGGGTACTAAGTTAGGGGTAAAAGGGACGATTCCACTTGTCAGTCCGAAATTCGCTTTTCTAACCTATACGGGGCTAATTCTAATCTTAATGATTCCCTGACGAGGAGACGTCCAAATTTACTCCATTGCGATCTTCAAATGTCCGGCCTCCAATCTCGAAGTCCAATCCATGGCTAAATACTGTCGTTCGTCTATCCAGTGCGTCTCAGACTAACGGGCGGCTCTTAGGAGTTACGCGTATCGACCCGCGACTAACGTCGCGTTTAAGAACTACTCGAGCCACAGCGGCTTTGGTTGTCATGTAATCGCGAGGGTCAATTACTAGTCCCGAAGGTTACGACCGTTAAGAATCGATTTAGGTTAATTCGCAAATCATGTCATGGTCATACGGAATCACCCGTGAACCAATCATATGACACTAGCAAATCGTTCTAAAACCATTCTTGGATCGACCTTTAGCGGTCCAAAATATTCCCTCGACGATCCTTATGGTCAAAGCGTCGACTCGTGATTAAGTTCTTTGGTCCACGTACTTCAAATCCTATATGGCCATTCCCCTTCGGTTAGCCGACCCGAGAGTGATCAATTCTGAGCGAGATTAACTGAAATGCATCGATAGACATTCATTCACAAGTTTGCGTACCTATCCATAGCGAAATCCTTCCTCACCGCCAGGAAGTGCACGGATTTAGTCAGTCTATCCACGATCACCCAGATCGAATCATGTCCTCTCTGACTCCTTGGCAAACCCATGACAAAGTCCATGGGAATGTGCTCCCACTTCAACTCGGGGATTTCCAAGGGCTGTAACATCCCACCAAGCTTACAATGCTGTGCCTTAACTTGCTGGTACGTCAAGCATTTAGCCACATGCTTAGCTACGTCCACTTTCATTCTGTTCCACCGGTAGTGTTGACGCAGATTCTGATACATTTTTGTGCTACCGAGATGAATGCTATAGTTGCTCCTACAAGCTTCTGATAAAATCTTTTCTCTTAGCACCTCGTCATTGGGTACGCACAGGCGTCCACGAAACTTCAGAATCCCATCCTTGGACACTTAAAAGTCAGGTTTCCTTTTTGTGGCATCCATTTCCTAGATCTTTTGGATGTCGGGGTTCGTAGCTTGCAACGCTTTCACTTTCTCATGAATCTCTAGTTCGATCCTCAACGTGCCTAGGAGGCAAGACAGCTGACAAACTTCAAGCTTAAACTCTGAATCCCTTATTCCTTCCAACAAGTCCATTCCTTAACCATCAAATGCACGATGCTCGATTTCCGACTAAGTGCATCCGCAACCATATTTGCCTTCCCAGGGTGATATAGGATATCACAATCATAGTCCTTGAGCAACTCCTTCCATCGCCGTTGCCTCATGTTCAACACCTTTTGGGAAAACAAGTACTTTAAACTCTGATGGTCCGTGTAGATCTGAAATCTTTCCCCACACAAGTAATGCCTCCAAATCTTCAAGGCGAAGATAATAGCTGCTAATTCCAAATCATGCGTCGGGTAATTCATCTCATGAGGTCTTAACTGCCGCGATGCATAAGCCACAACTCTTCCATGCTACATCAGGACGCATCCTAATCCTTTTAGCGACGCATCACTATAAATCTCATAGCCTCCAGGGCAAGAAGGAATTGTCAAAACTGGTGCAGTCGTCAGACGATGCTTGAGTTCTTGAAAACTCCTTTCACACTTATCCGTCCATTCAAATCGTGCTTCCTTCTTTGTTAACCTCTTCAAAGGAGTGGCAATCGAGGAGAACTTCTCCACAAACCTCTTGAAGTAGCCTGCCAAACCTTGAAAGCTCCGAACCTCTGTTACTGACGTAGGTCTAGGCCAATTTGTTACTGCTTCAATCTTTGCTGGGTCTACTGAAATCCCATTCCCAGAGATAACATGTCCAAGGAACGCAACCTCGTTAAGCCAAAACTCGCACTTACTGAACTTGGCGTACAATGAGTGTTCCCTTAACGTCCATAGAACTATACTCAATTGCTTCTCATGCTCCTCAGGGCTCCATGAGTAAATTAATATGTCGTCGAAGAAAACAATGACGAACTGATCCAAGTACTCCTTGAACACTCGATGCATCAAATCCGTGAAAGCAGCTGGGGCGTTAGTCAATCCAAATGGCATCGTAGTGCCCATATCTTGTCCGAAAAGCTGTCTTCGGTATATCCTCCTTCTTAATCATTAACTGATGATAACCCATCCTCAAGTCTATCTTGGAGAATACAGAAGCTCCATGTAGTTGATCAAACACGTCATCTATCCTCGGCAACGGATACTTGTTCTTGATAGTCACCTGATTCAATTGCCTGTAGTCAATGCATAAGTGCAATGACCCATCCTTCTTCCTTAAAAACAAGATTGGTGCTCCCCAAGGTGAAGCACTTGGACGAATAAATCCTTTGTCCAGCAGTTCTTGCATCTGAACTTTCAATTCCTTCAACTCCAACAAGGACATCCTATAGGGTGCCTTCGAGATTGGTTCTGTTCCAGGTGCTAGCTCTATCACGAATTCAATTTCCCTTTCTGGAGGTAACCCGGTAACTCTTGAGGGAAGACATCGGGAAAGTCACGCACCACAGCTATAAACTCTAGCTTCGGTTCCTCTACGGTTGGATCCATTACGGCAGCTAAGTATGCCTGGCATCCTTCATCCAAAAGCCTAGTCGCTTCAAGCGACGAAATCAAAGGGATCGAGGTTCCTCCTCGAGTTCCTACAAACTCGAATCTAGGGCGATCATTAGGATGGAAATGAATCACCCTGCTACCACAATCAACGACAGGGTTCTGGGACGGTGCTGGAGGAAGATCCGGATCAAGAACGGTCTCAACATTAGTGAGCTCTCCATCCGCGAGATGTTCGATCAAGGGGTTCTGCTCGTCCACCACATCCCAAGGCACGTCAAACGTCCTCAGCGGCCCGACAGTGAGGTCGCCGTCTCAATAGAACCAAGCTGCAAATCTGTCTGGCCTCCAGTCTGACAATCCCACGTCCATCCAGATAGTGCCATACTTCATAAAATAAGCCTTCCCTTCTCCCACCGGGTACTCCATGGAATACTGCTCAACCCACACGGGTGCCCCAAAAATCGGCGGCGGCATGTCTAAGGTTTGGGGTCTGAAAAAGATGGGTCCCTCAACGAGGTGAGATAAACTCAGTAAGCTAGTCCTAACCCTAAGCTAGGCACTAGGGTCTTCCAGACACACCCAAACACATGCAATGACCAATCAAGCGAAATACGGCAAATGGCACACAATAACTCAATTAAGGCATACATTGTCATATAGTTCATCATTTTGGACTAGGCTTCGTACTTTGGCACCTAGCATCTCACAGGATAGAAGATAGCTTCAGAACACGATACGATTGAAATTCTCAAGGCCGAGCCCGCGTAATAACGCATCAGGCTTAAAAGACTAAGGAACCCGCGTTTAACGCCTCAGGTTTTGTCACGCCCCGCGTCCTTTACGAGCGCACTAACATCCCTTTCAGCTATGCCTTCGCGATACGTCCCAAGGATCGACTCGTCTATCCTTATGGTCGCGGAATGAAATGCACATGCGGAAGCGATAAACCAAACTCCATACATACAACTTCACAAGATGACTTACAATGTGTTCAATATAATTACAGAATAGTCGCGGAGCCGCTCCTTGCCCGAACTTCTATGTCACGGCGTACACTCCCCGCCCTCATCAGACCTGGTCTTTGCAGGTTGTCCGAAGTCATACACCTACGAGGAGAGTCCCGTTCCACACGTCCCATAACATGTTTCATTACGGTTTATAGTTATCCCATCAGCTTGTCCCATACCAAGCGATGGTTTATCAAGTCCGATAATGATATGCTCATGCATACACATTCCTCAACTTTTATTTTGATGCCATAAACACATGCAGTGCATGATTGTACTCATTGCTCGTCACATCGCAGTCGTTCCCCAATCAATTCTTATCCATAGAGGACTTCTAATTCCACAAATGACCGTCTCACAAATCGATTTTTCCCTAGGTTTAGCCATATACCTCAAGGCAACAATCACGATCACATAATCCAATTGACCCTCTACTCATGAGCAACTCCCTATTGACCTCAAGCACATCCACAACCTCAGATCCATGCTCATGGCTCCTCAATTTCTAATCGCTTCCTTGTGGACCTCAATAAAATCACCACCCAAGACATCAATCAAATCAATTCTAGAACCATCGAAATGTACACGAGTTCAAGCCTACAACCCTTAAAATTCAGTGATCAATGCTTAATCCTAAAGGTCTCACTATCTAATTGTCCCCAAGTCATCACTCCTTATCACTCCAAACCTCAATCATATTGGATTGAGCTGACCTTGCTCTGATACCACTTAAACAGTGATGTCACGCCCCGTGTCCTTTACGAGCGCACCAACATCCCTTTCAGCTATGCCTTCACGATACGTCCCAAGGATCGACTCGTCTATCCTTATGGTCGCGGAATGAAATGCACATGCGGAAGCGATAAACCAAACTCCATACATACAACTTCACAAGATGACTTACAATGTGTTCAATATAATTACAGAACAGTCGGTTTACAATATTCAGCTTAAAATCACAAAACATGACTGAGTCAGTCCTAAACTTCAAACTGTTTATTTCTAGGAAACATCCGAAAAGAAGTGGTACGACTACTCCTACGCCTCTGGTTTGACAACATCCATCGACTTTAGTCCAAACTCTCCAGCTTCAAGTTCAGCATCGAGATTCTCCAGTATATCATCGGGTCAAGGCTTGGGGTCTGAAAAAGTGGGTCCCACGATGGGGTGAGATAAATCTCAATAAGCTAATCCTAACCCTAAGCTAGGCACTCGGGACTTCCAGACGCACCCAAACACATGCAATGACCGACCATGCGAATTTTAGGCGAAAGACGCACATCAACTCAATCAAGGCATGCATTGTCATTCAACGCACCAAACTAGACTAGGCTGGACTTCGTACCTTGGCACTTAATATCTCGCAATATAGAGGATAGCTTATATATATATATATATATATATATATATATATATATATATATATATATGTGTGTGTGTGTGTGTGTGTATATACTTATTACGATCGTAATACTCATGGCAGAGCCCGCGTTTAACGCCTCAGGCTTAATAAATCAAGGAGCCCGCGTTTAACGCCTCAGGTTTCCAATGCCATGTCTCATGACCCGCGTTTAACGCCTCAGGTCTATCCCGCGTTTAACGCATCAGGATATCAATAAGCCCCGCGTTTAACGCATCAGGGCACCATATGCACATAGGCTTATAATTCAACCAATTATAGCATAAACAATCACATGTGCATATCACCATCACAAGCACCATTCGGCCATTAAAACCACAATTCCACATCATGACATCTCATCACATCATTTAATCAATCAAGGCCATTGCAACGCTTCATGGTCAATCATATATCAATTGAGATCACTCGACAATTAACACTACAACCATTCGGCCGTGCCACAAAGTCATGGAACCACTCAATCGACGAAGTCACGAAATGCATCAATTAATCAAACACAGCCGGGATCATGACCATGGTGTTGTTTCCATCACTTAATCCCCTATTATTGCTCACGGCTAGAATAGGAATAGGGGTCAATAGGTTATTTTCATGCATTGAATCATTAAATTACAACCACGGTCGAACACTCCTAAGCTTGATCGAGGATTTCAATAATTTAAGCAAGCTCTATCAAGTTCCATCACTTCCAATGGCACCATGAGGTGTTCGGCCCACACTAGCACTTACCCACTAACTTACTTCAACCATGGAATCAACACTACAAGCCCTACAAGATGCAACCATGCTCGGTTTTCCCAAGGACAGAATCGGTTCACCAAGGTTCCCGCCAAAACAGTCCATAAAACTCATTTAATCTAACTCTCACTCGGTCCTTCCATCACACAAGGTCCTAAGATAAGGTTAGAACAAGCTTACCAAGTCTAGAAGTCCAAGAAAACCAGTTGGCAAGGCTGAGGGTGGCGCGGCGTAAGGTTGCTCCTCGGCGATTCAGATTCAGCTCCTAGGTGTTTCAACCATAACCGGCCAAGAACATACATCAATACACGCTTAACTCAATTCTCTAACTCTCTAACATGTTTATCTAAGTCCTAGAAGTTACTCACCTCAAGAACTCTTCAAGGACAGCCCCGGTCTTCTTACATTTCGGTTCTAGTCGGACGAGGTTGGCGCGGTTCCGGGCTTGAACGGCGGTTCTTCCATGTTCCAAGAGGGAGATGAAGGTGCCTTGGTGGTGGCTTGAGGTGGTGGTGTGGCGAGAAGTGGTGGCCGATGGCGGTTCTACCGTGAGACCGTGAGGGCAAACGAGAGAGAGCGGGAGGGAGCCGAGAGAGAGATGAGAGGAATTGAGAGTGAGGGAGATGGGGGAGGTGGTCGGCCAAGTGAGGGAATGAGAGTGATAAGAGGAGGAGAGGGTTTTGGAGGGAAAACTTGCTAGTGGAGTGGTTGGGGAATGAATGACAAGGAATAGTAAGCTTGAAATGACAAGGGGTTGGGGTGGTTGAAAGGGAAAATGTCTAATCCAATCTTGTCACTTCTTATCACTAAATATCCAATGACCAAATGACCATACTACCCCCTAAATTTTCAGCCAAAGCTAGGGGATGGCAAAAGTCCAAATTGCCCTTACTTAAATCCAAGAGAAAGAATACTAACTTAAGGGTAAAATGGTCGTTTCCGCTTGTTAGTCCAAACTTCACTTTTCTAATCGTTACGGAGCGGATTCTAATCTTAATGGTCCTTGATGAGGCGACATCCAATTTATTTCCATTGGAATTCTCGAATACCCAATGCCCAATTCCGAAGTCCAATCCGTGGCTAAAATCCATCAATGGCAATTCCAGTGTATCTCAAACTAACGGGCGGATCTTAGGAGTTACGCGTATCGACCCATGACTAATGTCACGTTTAAGAGTTATTCGAGTCATGGCGACCTTGGTCGTCATGTAATTGCGAGGGTTAATCGCTAGTTCCAAAGGACGCGATCGTCAAGAATTGGTTTAGGTTGATTCGCAAATTATACGATGGTCGAACGGAATCACCCGTGATCCAATTGTATAACACTGGCAAATCGTTCCAAGACCAATCTTAAACCGGCCTATCATGGCTCAAAATATTCCCTCGGCAATTCTTTTGGTCAAGGTACCAATCCATGGTCGAGTTCTTTGGTCCACGTGCTTAAGTCCTACTTAGCCTTTCCCCATCGGTTAGTCTTCTCAAGAGTGGCCAACTCTGAGCGAGGTTTAACTGAAACGCACTGACAAGATGTCTCATGAAATCATGCTTCGAAAAGGGTCGGATTTCAGAATGTCACAACTCTTCCCTCCTTATAAAAATTTCGTCCTCGAAATTTACCATAAATCACATCGTACTCAACAACTGGGTGCTGACGCCTCATCTCTACTTCATCTTCCTCAGCGGTCCTCTTTTTAATTGCCAAAACCCAAATAGGTCTTCACACCTCGGACTCGACTTTCCAAATCGGGCAGGCCTCGCATGGGTGATACTTTAAGAAAAACATAATCTCTCACTTGAAGTTCTAAAGATCTATACCGTCTGTCCATTTAGTTTCAGTATCGATGCCAAGGCCTTCATAATGGCGCACCGGCCGTCAAACTCACCCACGATCCGCGTAGCACGCTTTAGATCCATATACCGTTTTGAAACCCGCGTCTCAACACTTCAGGTTAAAATCTCACGTATTAACGCATCAAGATGGGCACAAATCCTCGCGTCAACACGCTTCAGGATATTACGCGAGACCCAAACATAACTCCAAGTAACTTGATCCACAAGATTAACTTAGGACCCACCTATGCTTTTCAAATGGCTTAATACAATCTAGTGACACCTCCAGTCAGTCCCTCATGAAGTAATTTCAACCCAAGATAGAAGTCATTTGCAATAAGTCCCCACTCAAACATCCTTGATAAAGGAATGCACCAACTAGTCATCCAATCTGTCTACAAGTAATTGTTACTTTGGACATCTCCACCAAGCATAGCCACTCATTACCACATTCTTTAAAGTTCGTGATACACACTCTCATGCATCTAGATCATTTTCTTAGGCCATCTATTTGTCTGCATACGACATGACGTACTGTAATGTAACTTCGTCCCTATGACGTCTTGAGGACTCTCCCAACAGTTAAGGTAAACTTAGGATCTCTACTTGGTACAACCATCATTGAATTTCCACAAGATTCGCCTGACACCTATACAATTTATCTCATGGTCCTCTTGACCTTTCAAATGACCCCACGGCCAAACCCACGACAATTCGTTCCTAGTTCCATTAGAGAGTTTCCCACGATTGGGGCCACTTGCCAAATTTATCGAGTCGTGCCTTCCTTTGTTGACACATCCGATCCTTAGCCACGTGCTTGACTATTCCTCTCCTTGTTCTATTTCGTCACTAGTACCGACGTAAGTCCTGGTACTGCTTGGTAAATCCATGGGACACTATAGTCATCACGATGAGTTCCCAACATGACCTTGCCCTCTAGGTCCTTTATCATCGTATACTTACATTCATTCATGAAGCTTCTAGGTCTCTATCCGTGGGTACGTAAGAGTCTGGATTTTCTCCCTGTTGTAATCTCTTCATGATCTCTTAGCATCAGGACCCACAGGTTACAACACTTTAGCCCCCGAAAACTCCTTTCATGTTCATTCGACCATTCGCGCCACATCTCGTCCTTAGTCCATTTCATTAATCGGATGACTCTTGCCACGATTCATCTATAGCAAACCATCAATTCCAGCAACTCCAAACTCCAGTAATCCATACTGTTTTCCGACAATCCATTACTTATACTAATCCTTAAGGGTTCCACAGGAAATCCATTTCCCAGAGGCTTTATGACTTAGAACTTGCCTTATTAGAGCCAAATCTCGCGCTCTTATATTCTGCATACCTCGAGCGTCCTCTTAGAGTCCATGGAATACCTTCCAAAGGCGTTCGTGCTCTTCATGATTTCTTGATTCCAACCAATTCCTTTCAATCGAAATTTCTAATTCCGCAAGCGACTATCACATCTCAAAAATCAACTGCCTAATATTATTCCATAGCCTCAAGTCTACTCGCCATTCAAGTCGAATCCATATGCATTCGATTACAACTGGCCTTTGATCCAAATATCCCTTGTCCACTTCCTTGCATACATCTCGTCTCGCACTGCCTAAGGCCGTCAATAGCAATTGATGACTAAACCATCAATATGTAACGCAATTCAAGCCTAACCCATTAATATCAATCGCCTCTTTATAACTCATATTCACAAATGATGCTTACCAGTCAGCAGTTTCCATTCCGACGTATTGTCTAATCCACTAGTGATCTCTGGCCTGATGACGTTCACTTTTAACCCCCAGACAATAGAATTTCTCTTCTTTCCGTACCGGGGTCTCTTACTCTATGAGAAGACTACATTTCTTAGTGGCATTCTCTTGTCTCGAATCCACCTTGTCTTCATCGTTCCATAGAATGTCAATCTTGAAGTCTGCATCAACAGCGGTACCTTTGCTCCAGGATCCAAATGTCACCATACTTGACATTCTCTTTCCAATAACTCTATCACCTCAACGATAAGGTTCTAAGGGATCGAGGTTTCCCCTTGGTCTCTACAAATCCACACCTTGGATATTCAACTTGATTAATTCAAATCACTTTGCGGTCATAATCCAAGCACCTATGTTGCTTGCTCGTCCATCCATTCGTAACCAAGACTATCAAGTCCGTCCTCTTTCCTCCCCATCAACGATCATCTCAGGGTTTGATTGTCCTTTAGAATGTCGCCCTATCTTTTAGGGAACAACAACTTATAACTCCATTTCCGATGGTTCGGTTCAATCTCAGTCAACCTCACAGAATCACTAGACTCAAGCAGACTAGCATGCTGATTTTCCTTAACAATTCCCACATGACGAGAAAGACAGACCACCAATTTCCCTTTTAGGCCTTACGCTCAAGTATCAACCATTCCTTACAGGTACATTATATGTTATATAAGTGGAAATCCTCTTTACTCATGGTTTCCCTAGTCCTTTAGCCCTTCGAGATGAGGTTCATCATAATACTTCAGATCTAAGAATACCAATTCGTCACCATGCTTCGAACCTCAATTCATTCTTTAACCTCCTTGTCCTTATCCAACGGGTTCCTAACCATCTTTGATGCATGCTTGGGCAGTCTTGAGAACTCTACCCCATAATGGCAGATCTTTCTCTGATTCTCACAAACTTCAGGAGCTCCACCAACTCTTGCTCCTTAGGAATCTCAGTAATATATTCCTCATTGATCAACTAAACGAAGACAATCCGATTAAGTGCTATGTCTTCTAGGAGAATTCTTCCTTAGGTAACTATTCACCAATCATTAGCAGTGCCTTGGAACGTTAATCACTAGGGTCATCTTCTCCTCAGTGCACCCTAAGGCTTCTAAGGCCTTCTTACAAATCCTCAATCCAGGTAGGATCAGTCTCACGACTACATTCCCTACCAACTCAGTCAACCTTGACTTTACAAACTATCCCACAAGCTAGTCCCTTTGCCAACTACTATACCCGTCCCCAAGATCCTCCTTCCGATTACCACCATTAGTTCTAATAATCACAACAGCAATAGCCTCAGCTGGCTAAGTTACAATGGTAGCCCAATCTCGAGCTTATCCCCTCATCAAATTCTCAGTCTCTTCTTAAGGCTCTCTCGACTTTATCAACTCTCAAATCTCCCACAACTTGTGGTCTGGAGTTAGGCGCTCCTCTAACACTTTTATCTCGATTGTTCATTCCTACTAGGCTCTAACATCACAAGAGCCACTACAGTTCCACCAAAGGATCCAAGGACCTAAGCTATCTACTCAAGTCTAGCAGTTCTAAACTGCTCACCATAACGGTAACCATAAGCCAGCTACTAATTACCAAACAATTACAAGCAACACTCAACCATGAGTCAATCATCAAACAAGTCTCAACTAGGCAAACATCAAGCAAACACTCATGGTATCAATTCAATGGGATATTTTCTCGTACCTTAAGTCCTGCCGCACCTGCAACTTAGCAAGATTACAACATGCTATTCCGTTCTCAAATAAGCCTCAGCCAAACAACGGCTCGATGTTAAGTAAGCCAATCATAGATCAAGCATTCAGAGGCACACATCAAGAAGTTCTCATCCGTACCTTAAGTCTAGATGCACTTGCAAGCTAGCACAACCACAATCATCTATCTAGCATGTGGCATCCCAGGTCTCCTCCTAGCCTCCAACTCTGATACCAACCCATAGCCCAGCTATCAATTCTCCAAATCTGAACAATGTTCCCACAACGTGGGTTAGCGCGACGGCTAGCAAGAAAAACATTCAACCCCACCATAGGGGTCCTAAGACTCCCTAGGACTACAAGCAAGCAATCACATGGTGGATACATATATAAACATTAATCAAAGGTCATTAACCAATGACAACATGTGAAATTATAATGTCAATGCAATATGGAATGATGTGCTCTTCACTCATTTACACCATTGCATGGCGTTCCACCTTGCAATCCCACTCTCCGGGGCTCCGCGACGCATGGTACGACTCTCCCCCGCACACAGCTCAGGATCCACAAGTACGTACAAATCCCCGCACACAGCCCAGGGGCGTCATCTCAATTCAGTGCACTGAAGAGCAAATACTCCACATATCTCATCATATAGCGCGCGGCACCATGTGCCAATGCATGCTCAGCCATGAATCACAAGGTTCTCACCATCAATTCCGTAATTGATAAAACAATGCCAGGACAACAGAATGAGCATGCCAATTCACCAAGATATGTACATGTTCATGAGATATGCTACCACCATGATCAATCGAGTAAGGCATTACAATTTGAATCTCAATGACCAAGAAAGAAGTCAATTCTAATAAGTGAATAAATCAAGGCTCCCGTCACAAGATCCATTCGAACATTTCATCAACTTGTGATAACTAGATTTTTTGTCCAACCTTAGCATGGTCACGGCTTACCACTTCCTCTCTTTGATTCTCTCGGGTCATCGAGGTTCTAGCCAATCAAGTCACATTCTTATCAAGCTAAAGTAATCAAACCCGGTTCATAAGCAGGGAAAATTCAGCACTGCGGTTATACGAGTCGTCCGTTTTAAAGATAGTAGATGAGCTCCTAAAATCATCAAATTTTACCACGTTGTACTTAAGACCTTGGAAAACATTGTGTCAAGAAATCTTGAATTAATCCCATGTAGACAAGTTGCAGTAATTTATGAAATCTAGAGGAAATCTGACCTTCAGTAAATCAGTGCCAACGTCACAGAAATAAATACATTTCGTGGGGTTAACCAGATCAGAAAAATCCCATATTTTTATACATTGTAGAAAAATATGTCCTCTTAAACTTTCATGAAGGGAAGTTGATCTAAATCATTTTCCAAAAATCAGTTTAAAATCACGAACCGTAAGGGGTCTCGGTTAAACTCGTCAGAAACAGCTTGAGCCCGTGTGGTTCTAAGGAAATTATAAATATCACTTCAAATCCAAAAATTCCGAAACGTGATGAACAAATTTCATGAAGGAAGTTTGGTCAGATTCTCATCACACAAGACTCGACAAAATGCTCAACACAGGAAGCACAATTTAGATCCGAAAATCTGACCGGTTTTATTTAGAACCGATTCTGCCTTGACTCTGTAAAATAGGTCCAATACTCCTCAATTTCATTTGTCCACAGTACCTCTACGTTGACAAGGTATGACACCTCTATGATCAGAGTGGAAAATATCAATTTACACTAGAACAGTCCCTCATTTATCGCTAATACAGACTCGATCTAAAACAGAAGAGATTCTGTTTTTACTCCACAAACCAGACCCAAAACACTTCAATATGCTTAGTTATTCTCATCTCTTCATCATCCCTGCCTAGCTCATCAACATCCAATTCAAGCTAGTGCAATATAGCTCAATATTAACACCAATTCAACGCCTAAACAGAATCGAATTGCGCTAGTCTAATTCAGTCCACATAATTGATTTCTTGTGCTAAGAACCTCATTCGAACTTCCTATCATGGCATTTACACGATGAACATCTATCCTACGATAGGATTGAAGGAATTTCTTGCCTTTTTCTTGTTTGTTCTTGCTTGAATTCGTGGTTTCCTCCTCGGTTCCTCGACGACGAGCCGCACCGTTCCTCTTCCTCTCCTTCTCGATTGCTCGGGCGCTCACGAGCTCTCTCTCTCTCCCTCTCTAGCTTCGGTCAAAAATGGGGGAAAGAGGAGATGAATGACCGAAGAGTTCCTCATGTTTGCATGTCATTGGGAAGCCTCAAGTGACACTTGTCTTGCATGCACCATTTCCCTTTCTCCAATTGCCACTTGGCAATACCCTCAATGGCCACCCATCATTGTCACAAAAGTAGAGATGATGGCTCACCAATGGAGTTCCTTGTATGTTCCCTAAGATTGCCGCCCAATAGAAGCCCATGGAAGGAAGAGTCGCGCGCCACTTGTTGAACATGCAATCTAACCTCATGCATGGGTGCCATTTGTCCTTAAGGTTCTTGCATTGTTTGCCACTTCCTTGTCCTCACACGCCACTTGGCTTATCCCTAGGACACTTGTGAGACATGCACCAACATTGAACCTGTCCCACAAGCACGTCCAGGTCCATTTTCGTCCAAAATGACTAAGTTTTGTCCACTTTCTTGATAATCAAACCTCAGATTCATGTTCCTTGTCGTCTTACGGTCGCGTGGGAGAAAACAGAGCTCAATTTGGACTCCGGACGACTTGGAACGAGCCGTTTTACTTTCGACGCGCGCAGAAAAACGGAAATACGGGTTCTCGGGTCAAATGACGTTTTTTCATGCTATTTCCCATTCCAATGAAGGCCAACGAAATTCTTATGGTTCTAATCCAAATGTCCTCTTACATGTCATAAGAAGCTCTTGATTTGACACTTGTCTTTCGTCCCATAATACAAGAATTTCTTCCTTCAATTTCCGCCAAGTGTCAACACCCTCAATGGTGATAAATCATTTTCATCTTGAGAAGACATTAAACCAATGATTGGTCATTCTCCTTTGCTAGTTCCCTAGGCCATTCGGCCACTCACATTTCATGCACATGGGAGAAGCTTGCCAAGTGTTCTTGCCCCTATTGCTCCAAATTCCTTGCTCCCCAAGTCCAAGAGAATTAATTCCATGAAGCCAAGCTTATACTAATCCTCGTAGGTCCTTGATTGATTGACCAATACCTCAATTCCTTGGTCATCAAGCTTGATCCAATGATGACTAAAGTCTCTCATTCTTGGCCATGGTATAAATCCAATCAATTTTCTAATTTTCCAATCAACTTGACTTGATAATAATTTAGTCCTTGAATATGAAATTCTTTAATTAATCTTCCTAATATCTCCTTAATTCCATTTGATGGGAAATTGGTCAATGGAACTCGAATTTCTATCCATCATATTCCTTAATGTACACGACCAATTTCTCATAATGTCACTTGAGCCATGATAATCCAAAATTGACAAATTCCTTAATAATTTCCTAACCCGTTCCACATGTGTCACCTTGACATACCTTGGCCTCTTTGCTTAATCCTGTATAATGAGAATCCAATTCATTGTTCTTAAAATCAATTCTCTAATCCCTTTCGGATATCTTTGCTCGTTAGAAATCTAGCAAACGGGGGATGCCACATAGCACATTAGATAGGTATTGACCAAACAACACTTATTGCCTAGTACGAAGCTTTAAGACTTGTAACCGCCTACGGCGATGCAAACAAAGAGTGCCAATCACACGCGCCACATCAAATGCCACGCAATGTTTGAAATTTCATCTTAAGGATCAGCTTTAATGCTGTAAATCTTTTGATAAAAGAATCAGACTTAGCCCGATACTTAGACTCATCCCTTTCAATGTATGGTTTAGGTCATCCCTGCCTCCCTTTCTGTCTTAGAAGTTGCCAGGAGCCGCTCCTTGCCCGAACTTCTATGTCACGGCGTACACTCCCCGCCCTCATCAGACCTGGTCTTTGCAGGTTGTCCGAAGTCATACACCTACGAGGAGAGTCCCGTTTCACACGTCCCATAACATGTTTCATTACGGTTTATAGTTATCCCATCAGCTTGTCCCATACCAAGCGATGGTTTATCAAGTCCGATAATGATATGCTCATGCATACACATTCCTCAACTTTTATTTTGATGCCATAAACACATGCAGTGCATGATTGTACTCATTGCTCGTCACATCGCAGTCGTTCCCCAATCAATTCTTATCCATAGAGGACTTCTAATTCCACAAATGACCGTCTCACAAATCGATTTTTCCCTAGGTTTAGCCATATACCTCAAGGCAACAATCACGATCACATAATCCAATTGACCCTCTACTCATGAGCAACTCCCTATTGACCTCAAGCACATCCACAACCTCAGATCCATGCTCATGGCTCCTCAATTTCTAATCGCTTCCTTGTGGACCTCAATAAAATCACCACCCAAGACATCAATCAAATCAATTCTAGAACCATCGAAATGTACACGAGTTCAAGCCTACAACCCTTAAAATTCAGTGATCAATGCTTAATCCTAAAGGTCTCACTATCTAATTGTCCCCAAGTCATCACTCCTTATCACTCCAAACCTCAATCATATTGGATTGAGCTGACCTTGCTCTGATACCACTTAAACAGTGATGTCACGCCCCGTGTCCTTTACGAGCGCACCAACATCCCTTTCAGCTATGCCTTCACGATACGTCCCAAGGATCGACTCGTCTATCCTTATGGTCGCGGAATGAAATGCACATGCGGAAGCGATAAACCAAACTCCATACATACAACTTCACAAGATGACTTACAATGTGTTCAATATAATTACAGAACAGTCGGTTTACAATATTCAGCTTAAAATCACAAAACATGACTGAGTCAGTCCTAAACTTCAAACTGTTTATTTCTAGGAAACATCCGAAAAGAAGTGGTACGACTACTCCTACGCCTCTGGTTTGACAACATCCATCGACTTTAGTCCAAACTCTCCAGCTTCAAGTTCAGCATCGAGATTCTCCAGTATATCATCGGGTCAAGGCTTGGGGTCTGAAAAAGTGGGTCCCACGATGGGGTGAGATAAATCTCAATAAGCTAATCCTAACCCTAAGCTAGGCACTCGGTACTTCCAGACGCACCCAAACACATGCAATGACTGACCATGCGAATTTTAGGCGAAAGACGCACATCAACTCAATCAAGGCATGCATTGTCATTCAACGCACCAAACTAGACTAGGCTGGACTTCGTACCTTGGCACTTAATATCTTGCAATATAGAGGATAGCTTTTATATATATATATATATATATATATATATATATATATATATATAAATGTGTATATACTTATTACGATCGTAATACTCATGGCAGAGTCCGCGTTTAACGCCTCAGGCTTAATAAATCAAGGAGCCCGCGTTTAACGCCTCAGGTTTCCAATGCCATGTCTCATGACCCGCGTTTAACGCCTCAGGTCTATCCCGTGTTTAACGCATCAGGATATCAATAAGCCCCGTGTTTAACGCATCAGGGCACCATATGCACATAGGCTTATAATTCAACCAATTATAGCATAAACAATCACATGTGCATATCACCATCACAAGCACCATTCGGCCATTAAAACTACAATTCCATATCATGGCATCTCATCACATCATTTAATCAATCAAGGCCATTGCAACGCTTCATGGTCAATCATATATCAATTGAGATCACTCGACAATTAACACTACAACCATTCGGCCGTGCCACAAAGTCATGGAACCACTCAATCTACGAAGTCACGAAATGAATCAATTAATCAAACACAGCCGGGATCATGACCATCGTGTTGTTTCCATCACTTAATCCCCTATTATTGCTCACGGCTAGAATAGGAATAGGGGTCAATAGGTTATTTTCATGCATTGAATCATTAAATCACAACCACGGTCGAACACTCCTAAGCGTGATCGAGGATTTCAATAATTTAAGCAAGCTCTATCAAGTTCCATCACTTCCAATGGCACCATGAGGTGTTCGGCCCACACTAGCACTTATCCACTAACTTATTTCAACCATGGAATCAACACTACAAGCCCTACAAGATGCAACCATGCTCGGTTTTCCCAAGGACAGAATCGGTTCACCAAGGTTCCCGCCAAAACAGTCCATAAAACTCATTTAATCTAACTCTCACTCGGTCCTTCCATCACACAAGGTCCTAAGATAAGGTTAGAACAAGCTTACCAAGTCCAGAAGTCCAAGAAAACCAGTTGGCAAGGCTGAGGGTGGCGCGGCGTAAGGTTGCTCCTCGGCGATTCAGATTCAGCTCCTAGGTGTTTCAACCATAACCGGCCAAGAACATACATGAATACACTCTTAACTCAATTCTCTAACTCTCTAACATGTTTATCTAAGTCCTAGAAGTCACTCACCTCAAGAACTCTTCAAGGACAGCCCCGGTCTTCTTACATTTCGGTTCTAGTCGGACGAGGTTGGCGCGGTTCCGGGCTTGAACGGCGGTTCTTCCGCGATCCAAGAGGGAGATGAAGGTGCCTTGGTGGTGGCTTGAGGTGGTGGTGTGGCGAGAAGTGGTGGCCGACGGCGGTTCTACCGTGAGACCGTGAGGGCAAACGAGAGAGAGCGGGAGGGAGCCGAGAGAGAGATGAGAGGAATTGAGAGTGAGGGAGATGGGGGAGGTGGTCGGCCAAGTGAGGGAATGAGAGTGATAAGAGGAGGAGATGGTTTTGGAGGGAAAACTTGCTAGTGGAGTGGTTGGGGAATGAATGACAAGGAATAGTAAGCTTGAAATGACAAGTGGTTGGGGTGGTTAAAAGGGAAAATGTCTAATCCAATCTTGTCACTTCTTATCACTAAATATCCAATGACCAAATGACCATACTACCCCCTAAATTTTCGGCCAACGCTAGGGGATGGCAAAAGTCCAAATTGCCCTTACTAAAATCTAAGAGAAAGAATACTAACTTAAGGGTAAAATGGTCGTTTTCGCTTGTTAGTCCAAACTTCACTTTTCTAATCGTTACGGAACGGATTCTAATCTTAATGGTCCTTGATGAGGCGACATCCAATTTATTCCCGTTGGAATTCTCGAATACCCGATGCCCAATTCCGAAGTCCAATCCGTGGCTAAAATCCATCAATGGCAATTCAAGTGTATCTCAAACTAACGGGCGGCTCTTAGGAGTTACGCGTATCGACCCATGACTAATGTCACGTTTAAGAGTTATTCGAGTCATGGCGACCTTGGTTGTCATGTAATTGCGAGGGTCAATCGCTAGTTCCAAAGGACGCGATCGTCAAGAATTGGTTTAGGTTGATTCGCAAATTATACGATGGTCGAACGGAATCACCCGTGATCCAATTGTATAACACTGGCAAATCGTTCCAAGACCAATCTTAGACCGGCCTATCATGGCTCAAAATATTCCCTCGGCAATCCTTATGGTCAAGGTACCAATCCATGGTCGAGTTCTTTGGTCAACGTACTTAAGTCCTACTTTGCCTTTCCCCATCGGTTAGTCTTCTCAAGAGTGGCCAACTCTGAGCGAGGTTTAACTGAAACACACTGACAAGATGTCTCATGAAATCATGCTTCGAAAAGGGTCGGATTTCAGAATGTCACAGGTTTCCAATGCCAATTCTCATGACCCGCGTTTAACGCCTCAGGCCTATCCCGCGTTTAACGCATCAGGGTACCATATGCACATAGGCTTATAATTCAATCTATTTTAGCTAAATTCAATTAATAGTGCATTTCATCGATCCATGGCATCCTCGAATCGTAGCTAACTCAATTTCATGGCGCAAATTATATTGCATCTATCAAACAAACATGGCCCTTTTTAATACTACATGATCGAATATAAGTCGATTAAATGGATTAGGATTTCTCGCCATGGTTCACATTACCTCATTCAATAAATCAAGGCCATCGAAAATGCTTCTTGATCAATCATGTTTAAAATGAAAGCAACTTACTCACTAGCACCATGGCCATTCGGCCATGCCCCAATTCTTGAAGCCAAGAAAACAATTATATCACTTAACCCATTAATTAATCACATAAGGCCGAAATCACTATCAGGGTGGCATTTCCATCACTTAATCCCCTAGTATTGTCCACGACCCGAATGGAAATAGAGGCCATTAGATCATTTTCGTGCATTGAATCACTAAGTCACTATCATGGCCGAACACTCCTAAGCTCATTCGGGGATTTCCTTAATTCAATTGAGTTCAACCAAGCTCTAGCACTTCCTATTGTACCATGAGGCATTTGGATCACTTATGAGGACATCCACTAACCTATTTCACCTATGATTATAGCAATTCAAACATCATAAATCATCAAGCACAATTTGTTGTTGCATGACATATTCAGCTCCCTAGAGTTCCATAAAGAACAGCCCACAAAACCGCCCTTAATCCTCTCTCACTCGGTCCTTCCATCATCCAAGCTACTAACTAAGGGTTAGGGAAAGCTTACCAAGCTTGAAAGTCAAAGAAAATCGGCTGAAGGTGGTGACGAAACGGCGCGACGCGAGTTGGTCTCTGGCGAACAGATTCGGCCTCCTTGAAGATCAATCACAAAATGGCCCAGGACAACATCAATATTACTCTTAACTCAAGTCCCTAACACCCTGACATACTCATCTAAGCCTCTCAAGTCACTTACCTCAAGAACTCTTCAAGAACAGCCCTTGTTCTCCTTCGGCTCTAATCTGACCGGCGGCTGTTCGGGGGGCTACCGGACTTGGACGAGACTTCTTCACGGTTCGAGGGTGAGAGGAGGAGGTGTTGGTGAGGTCTCGAGGTGGTGGAGTGGTGGCCGATGGTTGTTTCACCGTATCGGAGACCGAGAGTGAGAGAGAGCGAGCGAACGAGAGTGAGGAAGAGGGAGAGAATGAGAGAAAATAAGGGAGAGAGAGGAAGGGGGAGGGGTGTCGTCCGAATGAGGGAGAGAGGGAGCACCATGGCCATTCGGCCATGCCACAATTCATGAAGCCAAGAAAACAATTATATCACTTAACCCATTAATTAATCACATAAGGCCGAAATCACTATCATGGTAGCATTTCTATCACTTAATCCCCTAGTATTGTCCACGACCTGAATGGAAATAGAGGCCATTAGATCATTTTCGTGCATTGAATCACTAAGTCACTATCATGGCCGAACACTCCTAAGCTCATTCGGGGATTTCCTTAATTCAATTGAGTTCAACCAAGCTCTAGCACTTCCTATGGTACCATGAGGCATTTGGATCACTTATGAGGACATCCACTAACCTATTTCACCTATGATTATAGCAATTCAAACATCATAAATCATGAAGCACAATCTGTTCTTGCATGACATATTCGGCTCCCTAGAGTTCCATTCAGAACAGCCCACAAAACCGCCCTTAATCCTCTCTCACTCGGTCCTTCCATCATCCAAGCTACTAACTAAGGGTTAGGGAAAGCTTACCAAGCTTGAAAGTCCAAGAAAATCGGCTGAAGGTGGTGACGAAGCGGCGCGACACGAGTTGGTCTCCGGCGAACAGATTCGGCCTCCTTGAAGTTCAATCATAAAATGGCCAAGGACAACATCAATATTACTCTTATCTCAAGTCCCTAACACCCTAACATACTCATCTAAACCTCTCAAGTCACTTACCTCAAGACTCTTCAAGAACAACCCTTGTTCTCCTTCGGCTCTAATCTGACCAGCGGCTGTTCGGGGGGCTACCGGACTTGGACGGGACTTCTTCACGGTTCGAGGGTGAGAGGAGGAGGTGTTGGTGAGGTCTCGAGGTGGTGGAGTGGCAACCGTTGGTTGTTTCGCCGTGAGGGAGACCGAGAGTGAGATAGAGCGAGCGAACGAGAGTGAGGAAGAGGGAGAGAATGAGAGAAAATAAGGGAGAGAGAGGGGAAGGGGGAGGGGTGTCGTCCGAATGGGGGAGAAAGGGAGTGATAGAGTGGTTTGAGGGGAAGTGGAAATTGGAGGGAAAAGAATTGGTGGGGTGGTTGATGGGGTAAGGTACATGAATAGTAGCTTAGAATGACATAGTGTAAGGGGTAGTTCATGGGGTTTTGGCCTTGTCAAACTTGTCTAATCCACTTTAAATATCTCATTGGTCAAATGACCATCCTATCCCCAAGAATTCGACTGAAGCTAGGGGACGGGCAAATGTCCCTTTTGCCCTTGCTTTATCTAATAGAAAAGGGTACTAAGTTAGGGGTAAAAGGGTTGATTCCACTTGTCGGTCCGAATTTCGCTTTTCTAACCTATACGGGGCTAATTCTAATCTTAATGATTCCCCGACGAAGCAACGTCCAAATTTACTCCATTGCGATCTTTGAATGTCCGGCCTCCAATCTCGAAGTCCAATCCATGGCTGAATACTGTCGTTTGTCATTCCAGTGCGTCTAAGACTAATGGGCAGCTCTTAGGAGTTACGCGTATCGTCCCGCGACTAACGTCGCGTTTAAGAATTACTCGAGCCACGGCGGCTTTGGTTGTCATGTAATCGCGAGGGTCAATTACTAGTCCCGAAGGTTACGACCGTTAAGAATCGGTTTAGGTTAATTCGCAAATCATGTCATGGTCATACGGAATCACCCATGAACCAATCACATGACACTAGCAAATCGTTCTAAAACCATTCTTGGATCGACCTTTAGCGGTCCAAAATATTCCCTCGATGATCCTTATGGTCAAAGCGTCGACTCGTGGTTAAGTTCTTTGGTCCAAGTACTTCAAATCCTATATGGTCATTCCCCTTCGGTTAGCCGACTCGAGAGTGATCAATTCTGAGCGAGATTAACTGAAATGCATCGATAGACATTCATTCATTAATAAGCTTCGAGATAGGGTCATAATTCAGAATGTCACAGCTCTTCCCCCCTTACAGAAATTTCGTCCTCGAAATTTACATTACAACCACCCACTCAAACAAATGGGGCTGCTGACGCCTCGTCGCTTCCTCACTTTCGCAGGTGGCTCCTTCAGTCACATGGTGCTCCTAGATCACCTTCACTAGCGGGATCGTCTTGTTCCTCTAGACTTGCTCCTTTCTATCCTCGATCCTAACAGGTCTTTCCACATATGACACTCGATCATCTACTTCTATCACTTCATGGTCCAGCACATGAGTTGAGTCCGGTTCGTACTTTCTCAGCATCGACACATGGAATACATTGTGAACCTGCGATAAATTTGGCGGCAAGGCGAGTCTATAGGCCAAAGTTCCAATTCGCTGTAAGATTTCGAAAGGGCCTACGTACCTCGGACTCAGCTTTCCTTTCTTTCCAAACCGAGATAATCCTCTCATCGGTGACACCTTCAAGAAGACATGATCTCCCACTTGAAACTCCAGAGGTCTGCGCCGCTTGTCGGCATAACTCTTCTGGCAACTCTACGCGGTTCTTAACCTTTCCCTTATGACCTTCACTGCTTCTACCGACAGTTCCACCAATTCGGGACCTATTATGCTCCTTTCACCAACCTCATCCCAACAGACTGGGGTTCTGAATGCTCTACCATACAATACTTCAAACGGTGCCATACCGATACTCTGCTGGTAACTGTTGTTATAGGCGAACTCTACCAAGTGCAGCTGATCTTCCCAACCTCCTTTAAAGTTTAACACACAAGCACTCAGCATATCCTCAAGCGTCTGAATTGTCCTTTCAGATTGTCCATCCGTCTGGGGGTGATAAGCGGTGTTGTACTGTAGTTTCGTTCCCAGAGCCTCTCGTAAGCTTTTCCAAAAGGAAGCGGTGAACTTGGGATCTCTATCCAAAGTGATTGTGACAGGAACTCCATGAAGACGGACTATGTACCTCATGTACAAGTCTGCGTACCTATCCATAGCGAAATCCTTCCTCACCGCCAGGAAGTGCGCGGATTTAGTCAGTCTATCCACGATCACCCAGATCGAATCATGTCCTCTCTGACTCCTTGCCAAACCCATGACAAAGTCCATGGCAATGTGCTCCCACTTCCACTCGAGGATTTCCAAGGGCTGTAACGTCCCACCAGGCTTACAATGCTGTGCCTTAACCTGTTGGCACGTCAAGCATTTAGCCACAAGCTTAGCTACGTCCACTTTCATTCAGTTCCACCAGTAGTGTTGACGCAGATTCTGATACATTTTTGTGCTACCGAGATGAATGTTATTGTTGCTCCTACGAGCTTCTGATAAAATCTTTTCTCATAGCTCCTCGTCATTGGGTACGCACAGGCGTCCACGAAACTTCAGAATCCCATCCTTGGACACTTGAAAGTCAGGTTTCCTTTTTGCGGCATCCATTTCCAAGATCTTTTGGATGTCGGGGTCCGTAGATTGCAACGCTTTCATTTCTCATGAATCTCTAGTTCGATCCTCAACGTGGCTAGGAGGCAAGACAGCTAACAAACTTCAAGCTTAAACTCTGAATCCCTTATTCCTTCCAACAGAGTCCATTCCTTAACCATTAAATGCGCGACGCTCAATTTCCGACTAAGCGCATCCGCAACCTTATTTGCCTTCCTGGGGTGATATAGGATATCACAATCATAGTCCTTGAGCAACTCCATCCATCGTCGTTGCCTCCTGTTCAACTACTTTTGGGAAAACAAGTACTTCAAACTCTGATGGTCCTGTAGATCTGAAATCTTTCCACACACAAGTAATGCCTCCAAATCTTCAAGTCGAAGATAATAGCTGCTAATTCCAAATCATGCGTCGGGTAATTCATCTCATGAGGTCTTAACTGCCGCGATGCATAAGCCACAACTCTTCCATGCTGCATCAGGACGCATACTAATCCTTTTAGCGACGCATCACTATAAATCTCATAGCCTCCAGGCCTAGAAGGAATTGTCAAAACTGGTGCAGTCGTCAAACGATGCTTGAGTTCTTGAAAACTCCTTTCACACTTATCCGTCCATTCAAATCATGCATCCTTCTTTGTTAACCTCGTCAAAGGAGTGGCTATCGAGGAGAACCTCTCCACAAACCTCCTGTAGTAGCCTGCCAAACCTAGAAAGCTCTGAACCTCTGTTACTGCTTCAATCTTTGCTGGGTCTACTGAAATCCCATTCCCAGAGATAACATGTCCAAGGAACGCAACCTCGTTAAGCCAAAACTCGCACTTACTGAACTTGGCGTGCAGCGAGTGTTCCCTTAACGTCCGTAGAACTATACTCAATTGAATCTCATGCTCCTCAGGGCTCCTTGAGTAAATTAAGATGTCGTGGATGAAAACAATGACGAACTGATCCAAGTACTCCTTGAACACTCGATGCATCAAATCCATGAAAGCAGCTGGGGGGTTTGTCAATCTAAACGGCATGACTGTAAACTCGTAGTGCCCATATCTTGTCCGAAAAGCTGTCTTCGGTATATCCTCCTTCTTAATCCTTAACTGATGATAACTCGTCCTCAGGTCTATCTTGGAGAATACAGAAGCTCCCTATAGTTGATCAAACAAGTCGTCTATCCTCGGCAACGGATACTTGTTCTTGATAGTCACTTGATTCAACTGCCTGTAGTCAATGCATAAGTGCAACGACCCATCCTTCTTCCTTACAAACAAGATTGGTGCTCCCCAAGGTGAGGCACTTGGACGAATAAATCCTTTGTCCAGCAGTTCTTGCATCTGAACCTTCAATTCCTTCAACTCCGACAAGGTCATCCTATAGGGTGCCTTCGAGATTGGTTCTATTCCAAGTGCTAGCTTTATCACGAACTCAATTTCCCTTTCTGGAGGTAACCCGGTAACTATTGAGGGAAGACATTGGGAAAGTGACGCACTACAGCTATATCCTCTAGCTTCGGTTCCTCTACGGTTGGATCCATTACGGCAGCTAAGTATGCCTGGCATCCTTCATCCAAAAGCCTAGTCGCTTCAAGTGACGAAATCAAAGGGATTGAGGTTCCTCCTAGAGTTCATACAAACTCGAATCTAGGGCGATCATTAGGATGGAAATGAATCACCCTGCTACCATAATCAACGACAGGGTTCTGGGACGGTGCTGGAGGAAGATCCGGATCAGGAACGGTCTCGGCATCAATGAGCTCTCCATCAGCGAGATGTACGATCGAGGGGTCCTGCTCGCCCACCACATCCCAAGGCACATCAAACGTCCTCAGCGGCCCGACAATGAGGTCGCCGTCTCAATAGAACCAAGCTGCAAATTTGTCTGGCCTCTAGTCTGGCAATCCTACGTCCATCCAGATAGTGCCATACTTCCTAATGTAAGCCTTCCCTTCTCCCACTGGGTACTCCGTGGAATACTGCTCAACTCACACGGGTACCCCAAAAATCGGCGGCGGGATGTCTAGGGTTTGGGGGCTGAAAAAGATGGGTCCCACGACGGGGTGAGATAAACTCAGCAAGCTAGTCCTAACCCTAAGCTAGGCACCAGGGGCTTCCAGACACACCCAAACACATGCAATGACCAATCAAGCGAAATACGGCAAATGGCACACAATAACTCAATTAAGGCATACATTGTCATATAGTTCATCATTTTAGACTAGGCTTCGTACTTTGGCACCTAACATCTCACAGGGTATAGGATAGCTTCAGAACACGATACGATTGAAATTCTCATGGCCGAGCCCGCGTAATAACGCATCAGGCTTAAAAGACTAAGGAACCCGAGTTTAACGCCTCAGGATTCCAATGCCAATTCTCATGACCTGCGTTTAACGCCTCAGGCATATCCCGCGTTTAACGCATCAGGGTACCATATGCACATAGGCTTATAATTCAATCTGTTATAGCTAAATTCAATTAATAGTGCATTTCATCGATCCATGGCATCCTCGAATCGTAGCTAGCTCAATTTCATGGGGCAAATTATATTGCATCTATCAAACAAACATGGCCCTTTTTAATACTTCATGATCGAATATAAGTCGATTAAAAGGATTAAGATTTCTCGCCATGGTTCACATCACCTCATTCAATAAAACAAGGCCATCGAAATTACTTCATGATCAATCATGTTTAAAATGAAAGCAACTTACTCACTAGCACTATGGCCATTCGGCCCTGCCACAATTCATGAAGCCAAGCAAACAATTATATCACTTAACCCATTAATTAATCACATAAGGCCGAAATCACTATCATGGTGGCATTTCCATCACTTAATCCCCTAGTATTGTCGACGACCCGAATGGAAATAGAGGCCATTAGATCATTTTCGTGCATTGAATCACTAAGTCACTATCATGGTCGAACACTCCTAAGCTCATTCGGGGATTTCCTTAATTCAATTGAGTTCAACCAAGCTCTAGCACTTCCTATGGTACCATGAGGCATTTGGATCACTTATGAGGACAATTTCACCTATGATTATTGTGGCGTCCCAGACCGCCACCCTACGGTCATAGGTCTCTAATAGCGATAAATAGAGATTAACTTAATAATAATAAGTATCCACAGGCCACATAATAATAACAACTTAGTGAACCACCAAGGCAAACGAGCATAAGAACTAGAACTTCATATATATATATATATATATATATATAAGCGTCATACACGACCATAAGAGTTCATACATATATGTATAACAAAAGATGACTCAGTCGTGAAACCATAGGCATAATCTGGGATGGCCAAAATAAAACTACTCCATTCTACATCAGTCGCCTACTCCAAAAAGTCGCCAAGACTAGCTCCAAACCCTCAGTCCTCCCCAGACAAGTCGGAGGGAAACATCTCCTCATCCTCGGACTCCTCGAGTGGCTCGGGTGGAGGAACAAACACAGCTGGCACGGGTGCTGGAGCAGGAATAGGAGCAGCGACAACTAGGACAGCGGGGACAACAGGTGGAGAAGATGCAGGAGCAGCAAGAGCTACGGGCTCAACAGGAGCTACTGGTACGGTAGGAACGGGAGGTGCATCAAAAGTGCTATCAAAAAATGGACTAATTAGCCTATTGCCCTCGCGAATATAGACGACATACCAACGATAAATAGTCAACGCAGGCTCACCCTCGTCGACCCACATAGTATGTACATGAGCTACTAACTTCAAGTACGGAACATCTAAATATATCATATCACGATAGTAAGAGTCATAGTCAACAGGAACTCCAAAGCGCCTGTGAATGGTCACCATGATGCTATTCTGAAAAATATGTCCACAAACGTGGGTTAGCGCGACGGCTAGCAAGAAAACATTCAATCCCACCATAGGGGTCTACGACTCCCTAGGACGACTATAGGACATTTCTATGACAATAAAGTACCATAACAATTCACAATTTCAAACAAGAGTCATAAGATGCAGAAGTGCCATGATGCAATGCAATGACGTGCTCTTCTCTCACACAACCATCGCCAAGCCCAATGGCTTGCGGCGACCCCTTACTCCAGGGCGTCCTTGACGCATGGTACGGCTCTACCTAGTACACAGCACAGGGTCGTCAAGCACGTACAAATCCCCGCACACAGCCGAAGGGCATCATCTCAATTCAGTGCATTGAAGAGCAATTACTCCACATATCTCATTATATATCGTTCGGCACCATGTGCCAATGCATGCTCAGCCATGAATCACCAGATTCACACTATCAATTCCGCAATTGATATAACAATGCCAGGCCAACAACAAGCATGCCAATACACCAAGATATGTACATGAGATATGTTATCAAAATAATTAATCGAGCAAAGCATCATGTCAAGAACTCGTCAATTACGGAAACAGTCAAACTATCAACTCTTATGTGACAATTTCTATTTAGTAGAATCTCCAAGGTCCGACATCAAGATCAATAATAAATTACTCCGCGACTCCTTCATGTCCATCAATCACGAGACGACTCAGATTAGCCACTTTCTTCCAAACTCAAGTCAGAAAATCTGATTTGCTATAACATAGGACAGTCACGAATTTATCCTCTACAAGAACGTAATTGTGCCATTATAATTCCACCACAATCAAACAAGAGATTAAGGCAATATCCAGCCTATAGGTAATCTCTCATCCATTAATCCGAACCTGTTCCTGCACTAAACGTAACACAGATTCTGTTTTTCCACAAATCAGTCCGCCTCTTGCTCCTAATCGGCTAGTCACTTAAGGTTCTTCCTGGCCTAGACTAAATACTTCGTTAGGCACAACAAAGCAAGACAATCGTAGCTCAGTTTAACCGAGCTTTTATACTATGAACCGAATATGGAGTGGACTTACTCAATCTGAAGGCCAGCAAGACATTTCGCAAAGAATCAGATTTTCTTTTTTTCTTTTTTTTTTCCAACGTCCTCCACTGAGCACATATCGTCACATACTCAATCCTTTATGTCCCTCCCTTGCTATTCAACTAGGAAATTAACAACATAACACATGCCAATACCATATACACAGCTAGACCGAAAAGAAACATGAAGAAACCGAATCTAGTCCCGGTCCTAGTATGTAATCCGCATTACTTCCTTTCAATCTAGCTAAATGATATCATGACTCCGACTTCTAGCTCTACTCCTCGAGGCTTACTCCCATAATCCATGCAATTAAACACCATTCGACCGTTTCCATGTATCAAGGATAGAATTTCAAGTACTCGATTCCATGGACGACCGCCGAACAAATTTTCGTTTCTCAATCCTCTCATAGGTTTCCAAACCAAACGACACCACATTATACTCTATCCTATGATGAAATTGAAGGAATTCTTGCCTTTGTAGCTTGTTCTTGCTCGAACACGACGCCTCTTCTCTCTCGGTTCCCTCGACGACGAGCCGCACCGCCTCTTCTTCTTCCCTTCTTGCTTCTCGGTCGTTCGCTCCTCTCTCTCCCAAGCTCTCTCTCACTCACTTGTTCGCTCGGCCGAAGGAAAAGGGGGAAAGGGAAGAGGGAGGCGAAAGGTCTTTCTTTTGTTGCATGGCATAGAGGAGCCCTCAAATGACACTTGCCATGCATGCAATACTTCCTAGTCTTCAATTGCCACTTGGCAATACCCCCAATGGCCGCCAATCATTGTCACAAAAGTTGATGTGATTAATCACCAATGAAACTCCTTGCCACTTCCCCATGCTTTTCGCCCAGCCAAGGTCCATAGAAGGAAGAGTCCATGTGCCACTTGGCGCTACCCTTATTACTCCATCATCCAAAGTGAGATCTTGACATGACATTGGCCAATGGTAGAGCTTGCTTCACACGCCATTTCCTATGCTTCCTTCGGCCAATAGAGCTTCACGCCAATGAGGGGAATATCGCCTCTTGCCCTTCCATTCTTCTGCCGAACATCCCTTGTCCATTAAGCTTGGAATAATTTCGGACATAGGCTAGAGCACAAATTAATCCTCACGAATTCTCGCTAGTCATTCACCCTCACACGACCTAATTCACGTCCACTTCATTCATGGTGGTAAGACCCTTAATTGTCGATCAATTCATCTATCAAGCTTATAAATTTTTCAAGCTTATAGTCCTATGTACAAAATCCTCAAAATTCATAGGTAATCGATCAATCCAATGGTCGTCGCTTCTTAAAATAGAACCCTCGATTATTTCTCCATCGTCCATCTTATAATTTCTAAAATTCAAATCCTCGTATCGTAGATTTCATCAGTGAATCTTCTGATTTCCAATTCCTCGCGTCAAAAGTCAACTTCAAAACCCATTTGACCAATCCTGGTCATTAGGAATCTAATAAATGGGGGATGCCATAACTTCTACCCCCTTAAAAGAATTTCGTCCTCGAAATTAAGTTTCTAGCTCCACGGTCAAGTCTACAGAAAATGACCAACCTCCTCTACAGCCGGTCGCAGCAAAAAAGGTTTTTACTATATTCATTCACAAGTATCGATTTACAATATGCACATCTGTTCCTCTTGTGGTTCGATCCTGCGACCACTTCATCGGACCATGTCATTCCCTCGGGGTGCCACTCGGCTATTGTGCCGACAGCAGTCCTAAGGCTCTCAAAATTTTATTTTAACCACTCCTTTACACAAATAACGGCTGCTTACTATTTTCTTCAATCCAAAGGTCAAATGATTAAGTCAATCACTATGTGCCTCATAAATAGGTCATGCACCTTCTACATTACTTACTGAAATGAAATGCAACATGTCTAGTGAAGGATTTCAAAACTGACATGTAGCTTCAAACAAGTGAGGGTGCTGTTGTCTCATTGTCTCTTCAAGTTCCCAGGTGGCTTCTTCCATACCATGGTATTGCCATAAAACTTTCACTAGACGAATAGTCTTGCTCCTCAGGACTTGTTCCTTTCGATCCAAAATTCGCACTGGTCTTTCTATATATTCACCTTTCTCACTCACCTCAATAGTCTCGTAATCCAACACGTGCTCTGTATCTGGATGATATTTTCTCAGCATAGAAACATGAAACACATCATGCACGTTTGACAGCTTTGGCGGTAGGGCTATCCGATAAGCCAATTCTCCTATCTTCTCCAGAATTTCAAAAGGTCCGACATATCTAGGGCTCAATTTCCCTTTTCTTCCAAATCGTGATATTCCTCTAAGTGGCGAGACTTTCAGAAACACGTAGTCGCCCACCACAAACTCCAACGGTCTTCGTCGTTTATCCGTATAACTCTTTTGATGACTTTGGGCTGTCTTCAGTTTATCACGAACAATCTGTACAACCTCAGTTGTGATTTGGATCAATTCTGGCCCTGTGATCCTTCGTTCTCCTACTTCATCCCAACATACAGGCGTTCTGCATCTCTGTCCATATAAAGCCTCGAATGGTGCCATGTCAATGCTCTTTTGGTAACTGTTATTGTAGGCAAACTCTGCTATATGTAATTTCTCTTCCCAGTTACCCTTAAAATCCATAATACATGCTCGGAGCATATCTTCTAAGATTTGTATGACTCTTGCCGTCTGTCCGTCAGTCTGGGGGTGAAAAGCTGTACTAAACTAAAGTTTAGTTCCCATGGCTTCCTGTAGACTTTTCCAAAATTTTGACGTAAATCTTGGGTCTTGATCCGAAGTAATGCTTATTGGAATTCCATGTAATCTTACTATAGTCTGTACGTATAATTCAGCCAATTTCTCGAAAGAGTACGTTGGCCTGACTGTCAGGAAATGAGCTGACTTAGTCAATCGATCCACGATTACCCAGATAGAATCATGTCCTTTCGAGGTTCTAGGTAATCCTTGCACAAAATCCCTCGTTATGTGTTCCCACTTCCATTCAGGAATGTCTAATGGTCTAAGCGTACCAGCAGGCTTCAAATGTTCTGCTTTTACTTGTTGACAAGTCAAGCTTCTCGCGACAAATTCTGCAATATCTTTCTTCATTCCATTCCACCAATAATGTTGTCGGATATTTCGGTACATCTTTGTACATCTAGGGTGAATGCTATAATTGCTACGATGAGCTTCATTCAGAATATCCTTTCTTAACTTTTCCTCTTCTGGTACACATAAACGTCCTTGAAAACGAAGAATTCCATCCTCCGAAATTGAGAAATCTACCCTTTTGCCCTCTGTTGTTTCTTGTCGAAGTTTGGAAATCTCGAGATCTGTCTGTTGTAATTCCTTGATCCTTTGTACCAATTCGGACTCGATTCTCAAAGTGGCAAACACGCCAGTCACTTTATCCAACTCCATTATCAAGTCTGAATTCGACACTTCTTCTAATAATTCCCACTCTTTACTCATCAGACTTGCCATACGTAGTGTAGTCTTCCTACTCAAAGCATCTGCTACTTTGTTTGCCTTGCCAGGGTGGTAAAGAATTTCGCAGTGATAATCTTTGAGTAATTCCATCCATCTTCTTTGCCTCATATTCAATTCCTTTTTAGAGAAAAGGTACTTTAAACTTTTGTGATCAGTGAAAATCTGAAATTTCTCTCCATACAGATGATGCCTCCAAATTTTCAATGCGAAAATTACTGCTGCCAGTTATAAGTCATGTGTCGGGTAATTCAACTCATAGGGTCGTAACTGTCTTGAATCATATGCTACGACCATTCCATGCTGCATTAAAACGCAACCCAATCCTTTATGAGATGCATCACTGTATACCACGAATCCTCCTGGTCCTGACGGTATAGTTAATACTGGGGCCGAAGTCAATCTTTTCTTAAGCTCTTGAAAGCCTTGTTCACACTTCTCTGTCCATTCGAATTTAACTCCTTTTCGAGTCAATTGAGTCAAGGGTCCCGCAAGTCGAGAGAATCCTTCTACAAACCTACGGTAATATCCAGCGAGACCAAGGAAACTTCGTATCTCGGTAACAGTAGTTGGTCGCGGCCAATTTATAATAGCCTCGATTTTGGCTGGATCAACAGAGATTCCCTTCTCTGTCACCATATGACCAAGAAATATAACCTCATCCAACCAAAATTCACACTTGCTGAATTTCGCATACAACTGGTGTTCCCTCAATATTTGTAACGCCTTCCGTAGATGTGTCTCGTGTTCCTTTCGTCCCTTGGAATATACCAAAATATCGTCTATGAACACTATCACAAATTGATCCAGATATGGTTTGAACACTCTGTTCATTAAGTCCATAAATGCGGCGGGGGAATTTGTAAGTCCAAACGGCATGACTACGAACTCGTAGTGTCCATACCTGGTTCGAAAAGCAGTCTTGGGGATATCTTCTTCTCTAACTCCTAATTGATGGTAGCCTGACCTTAAATCAATCTTTGAGAAAACAGAGGCTCCTTGCAGTTGGTCAAATAGGTCATCGATTCTTGGCAGAGGATATCTATTCTTGATGGTCGCCTGATTCAGTTGTCTGTAGTCGATGCATAAACGAAGTGATCCATCCTTCTTCTTGACAAATAATACCGGCGCTCCCCATGGTGAAGTACTTGGCCTAATAAATCCTTTATCCAGCAATTCCTGCAATTGTACTTTCAGCTCCTTAAGCTCAGTCAAAGCCATTCTATAGGGAGCGTTAGAAATAGGCTCAGTTCCTCGGGCTAGCTCAATAGTAAACTCAACTTCTCGCTTCGGGGGTAATCCTGGTAATTCTTCAAGGAAGACATCTAAGAATTCTTGAACTACTGGGACGTCACCAATATTGACTTCCTTCTTGGTTAACTCTCTGACGTTAGCAAGAAATCCTTGACACCCATTGCCTAGAAGTTTATGAGCTTCCACTGCGGGTACTAAAGGTATAGTCGCACGGTTTCCAGTCCCCACAAACTCGAAACTAGTCTTATTAGGAGGGCTAAATCGAATTACCTTTTTAAAACAATCTACAGTGGCTCGCAAGTCACGTAGCCAATCCATACCAATAATAGCATCAAAATCATAAAAACCCATAACTATCAAATCAATTTTTTGACTCTATCCTCCTATTACGATTTCACATCCCTTGCAAATCATAGTAGTCACTATTTTGTACTTCAGTGGTATGGATACACTAAGGGGTACCTTGAGTGTTTCAGGCTTCAGTCCATACAACTCAGCAAATCTCGACGATATAAAAGAATGCGTTGCTCCAATATCAAATAACACATAGGCATCCTTATCGCATAAAGGAATCGTACCTGCTATAGTGGTCCCAGAAGCTTATGCTTCCTCTCAAGTCATAGCTTGAGTCCTGCCTTGAGCTGGAGGTCTCTGTGGTGCTCCAATGGGTTTTGCTCGATTGTCTTGATTCTGCTGGACTTGCTGTCTTTTCTGGGAACAATCCTTCAATATGTGTCCCACTCGTCCACATCCATAACACTCTCTTACAGTATTACATGGCAGATTGCCATGAGCCTTACCACAGCGGTTACAGACTCTGTCGCGATTTCGAGCTTGTCCAAATGCTCGATTCTTTCCAACCCCACGAAATCTTCCAAAGTTACGCCTTTTTTAGGGAGTTTCTTGGGATCTATCAAACCATCTGGGTCTCTTGTTATCCTGTCCCTGAGTCGCCACGCGGCTGCCTCCCGCCTTTTGTTCTGCTTCTTTCTTTTCCTTTGACAACACTTGCTCCACCAGTTGGGCTCGTTCATACAACTCAGTATACTCCCTGATCCTTAGAGACGCTAACTTCTTCTGTATTTCAATCTTGAGGCCATTCAGGAACCTCTTGCACCTACGCTCCTGAGTCTCAATCAGTTGAGGAGCAAACCTGGAAAGCTCAAAGAACTTCGCTTCATATTGCACTACAGTCATACTGCCCTGAGTTAGGTTCATAAACTCGGAAATCTTTTGGTCCCTAGCACAATCAGAAAAGTATTGGCCATAAAAAGCATTAACGAAGGCTTCCCATGTTACAGCCGTTCCTGGTGGAAACACCACATCCTTGCTCGCAGCCCACCAGTGCTGAGCATTGTCTTCCAGTTGATATTCCGCCAGAGTGACCCTATCCACGTTATTACAGTGGAATAACCTTAAAATTTTCTCCATACTTTTTTCCATTTTTCAGCCTCATAAGGTTCTCCTAATCCTGTGAATCGTGGTGGCTCTAGCTTCAGGAAACGCTCTACCAACTTCTGTAAACGTTGTTCTTTCGTTCCATCATCGGCTCTATCTGGAGCTTGTCGTGGTTGAGCTCCTATTGCTGTACCAAGATTAGCCAAAGCTTGTAGGATTTCATCAGTCCGATCAACTGGTCCTTCAACTCTACCTCCTGCCCTAGCATCATCGTTTCCTCCAGAGGATGATGCCCTTGTTCTTCTCATGATGATCTATTGATCATGCACATCAATCCATATTCAGTTGAGTCCGTCTCATCAATCTCATTGCTACTGCCAATGGAAAACTCTGCGAGTAGCCTAAACAAGGTCACCAAACATACGGCCATTAAACAATCACGTGCATTAGTCCTTTATGCATGCATCTTAACATCCAAATCCCTATCGCACCTTATTACTCCGGGTAACATTATGCTCTAATACCACCTCGGCGAGCTGTGGCGTCCCAGACCGCTACCCTACAGTCATAGGTCTCTAATAGCGATAAATAGAGATTAACTTAATAATAATAAGTATCCACAGGCCACATAATAATAACAACTTAGTGAACCACCTAGGCAAACAAGCATAAGAACTAGAACTTCATATATATATATAAGCGTCATACACGACCATAAGAGTTCATACATATATGTATAACAAAAGATGACTCAGTCGTGAAACCATTGGCATAATCTGGGATGGCCAAAATAAAACTACTCCATCCTACATCAGTCGCCTACTCCAAAAAGTCGCCAAGACTAGCTCCAAACCCTCAGTCCTCCCTAGACAGGTCGGATGGAAACATCTCCTCATCCTCGGACTCCTCGAGTGGCTCGGGTGGAGGAACAAACACAGCTGGCACGGGTACTGGAGCAGGAATAGGAGCAGCGACAACTGGGACAGCGGAGACAATAGGTAGAGGAGGCGCAGGAGCAGCAGGAGCTACGGGCTCAACAGGAGCTACTGGTACGGCAGGAACGGGAGGTGCATCAAAAGTGCTCTCAGAAAACGGACCAATGAGCCTATTGCCCTCGCGAATATAGATGGCATACCAACGATAAATAGTTAACGCAGGCTCACCTTCGTCGACCCAAATAGTATGTACATGAGCTACTAACTTTAGGTGCGGAACATCTAAATGTATCATATCACGATAGTAAGAGTCATAGTCAACAGGAACTCCAAAGCGCCTGTGAATGGTCACCATGATGCTAATCTGAAAAATATGTCCACAAACGTGGGTTAGCGCGACGGCTAGCAAGAAAACATTCAATCCCACCATAGGGGTCCTACGACTCCCTAGGACGACTATAGGACATTTATATGATAATAAAGTACCATAACAATTCACAATTTCAAACAAGAGTCATAAGATGCAGAAGTGCCATGATGCAATGCAATGACGGGCTCTTCGCTCACACAACCATCGCCAAGCCCCATGGCTTGCGGCGACCCCTTACTCCAGGGCGTCCTCGACGCATGGTACGGCTCTACCCAGCACACAACACAAGGTTGTCAAACACGTACAAATCCCCGCACACGATTCCTAGCTTAAAATAGAACCCTCGATTATTTCTCCATCGTCCATCTTATGATTTCTAAAATTCAAATCCTCGTATCGTAGACTTCATCAATTTTCATCAATTCATTTAGGCTTAAACGATTCCTAGCTTTTTTAGTGGCACATCAAGGCATTCGGCTCCCTCATGGTCATGTTCTTTAGACCATCACCACCAAAGTTTCAACATTTCGAATGCCATAAATCAACATTTCCCTTAGCACACAAAACACAGATTCAGATTTCTAAAAGTCCTCACAAGAACAACCCATAAAAACCATCCAAACTACATCTAACTTGGTCCTTTCGTAGCTTAAGGTTCTAGGAAGGGTTTAGAACTGTCTTACCAAGCTAATGAGTCGAGATAAACCTGTCAAAGAGGCGATGGAGTCCACGGTTCAATCTGTCGAAAGGAGGCCGGTTCGGTTCCAACAAGAGCATCTCAAGTTAGCCATGCATTTCATCTAAAAATCACTCTAAACCCCTTTCAATGGCCAAAAAGCACATAGGCCTGAGTCTCAAGAAGGCTTACCAAGGCAAAGTGAGCTTGTGGAGCTCACGAGTCGAGCGTGAGGAGGAGGCCGAGAGAGAGAGTTTGAGAGGAAGAGAGAAAATGAAAAATGAGAGTGAGGGAGAGTGGTGGTGTTCGACCGAAATAGAGATGGAGAGGGAATGAGAGTTTGCTTCTTCCATTTTCAAATGCAAGAGTGAGAGAGCTTGAGTGGGAGTGGGTGATGGGGTTATGACGTGAATAGTGACTAGGAATGACTGGTTGATGGGGAGTGGTTCATGGGGAAGACATCAAGTCCATCAAGTCCAATCTTGTCATTCTTTGTCTTTTCATAAATCAATGGTCAAAAGACCATCCTATCCTTCAAATTTTTGGCCAAAGTGGGGGAGTGGCAATTGTCCATTTTGCCCTTGCTTAATCCTAAGGGAAAAGGCATTAACCTAAGGGTAAAAGGGTAATTTCCAATCGTCGGTCCGAATTTCACTTTTCTGATCAATATTGGGCGAATCCTAATCTTAATGGTCCTTGATGAGGCGACGTTCAATTTATTACTGTTGGAATCCTCGAATGTCCGGCTTCTAATCTCGAAGTCCAATTTATGGCCAAATTCAGTCATTTGTCATTCCAACGCATCTCAGACTAACAGGCGGCTCTTAGGAGTTACGCGTATCGACCCGCGACTAATGTCACTTTTAAGAGTTACTCGTGCCACGGCGACTTTGGTTGTCATGTAATTGCGAGGGTAAATTGCTAGTCCCGAAGATTGCGATCGTTAGGAATCGATTTAGGTTAATTTGCAAATCATACTATGGTCATCTGGAATCACCCGTGGACCAATTGCGTGACACTAGCAAATTATTCTGATACCATTCTTAGATCGACTTTTAGTGGTCCAAATTGTTCCCTCGGCAATCCTTATGGTCAAAGTACCGACTCGTGGTTAAGTTCTTTAGTCCACTTACTTAAATCCTATTTAGCTTTTCCCTTTTGGTTAGTCGACTCAAGAGAGATCAATTCTGAGTGAGATCTACTGAAATACATCGATAGGAATTCATTCATTCATAAGCTTCGAGATAGGGTCGGAATTCAGAATGTCACAACTCTTCCCCCCTTACAAAAATTCCGTCCTCGAAATTTACATTACAACCACCTACTAAAACAAATGGGGGTGTTGACGCCTCCTCGCTTTCCCAGGTGGCTCCTTTAGTTGCATGGTGCTCCTAGATCACTTTTACCAATGGAATCGTCTTGTTCCTTAGGACTTGCTTTTTCCTGTCCTCAATCCTAATTGGCTTTTCCATAGACGTCACTCGATCGTCCACTTCTATCACTTCATGGTCCAGTACATGAGTTGCGTCCGGTTCATACTTCCTCAGCGTCGAAACATGGAATACATTATGGACCTACGACAAACTTGGCAGCAAGGCGAGTCTATAGGCCAGAGTTCCAATTCGTTCCAAAATTTCGAAAGGGCCTTCGTACCTCGGACTCAACTTTCCTTTCTTTCCAAACCGAGATAGAACTCGCATCAGCGATACTTTCAAGAAAACATGGTCTCCCACTTGAAATTCCAAGGGTCTGTGCCGCTTGTCGGCATAGCTTTTCTGGCGGCTCTGCGCGGTTTTCAATCTTTCTCTTATGGCTTTTTCCGCATCCACTGATTGTTCTACTAATTTTGGGTCTGTTATGCTCCTTTTACCAACTTCATCCCAACATACCGGAGTTCTGCAGGCTCTACCATACAATGCGTCAAATGGTGCCATTCTGATAATCTGCTGGTAACTGTTATTATAGGCGAACTCTAATAGGTGTAGCTGATCTTCCCAACTTCCTTTAAAATCTATCACACATGCTCTCAGCATAAGATCAAGCGTCTAAATCGTCCTTTTAGACTGTCCATCCGTCTGGGGCTGATAGGCCATGCTATACTGCAGTTTTGTCCCCAAAGACTCTTGTAGGCTTTTCCAAAATGAAGTAGTGAACTTGGGATCTCTATCTGAGGTGATTGTCACAAGGACTCCATGAAAACGAACTATGTACCGCATGTACAATTCTGCGTACCTATCCATGGCGAAGTCTTTTCTCACCGCCAAGAAATGCGCGAACTTGGTAAGTCTATCCACTATTACCCATATCGAGTCAGGTCCTCTCTAGCTTCTTGGCAAACCCATTATGAAGTCCATGGTGATACGACGAGTCGGTACTTTGACCATAAGGATTTAAGTACGTGGACTAAAGAACTCAACCACGAGTCGGTACTTTGACCATAAGGATTGCCGAGGGAACATTTTAGACCACTAAAGGTCGATCTAAGAATGGTTTCAGAACAATTTGCTAGTGTCATGCCATTGGTCAACGGGTGATTCCGGATGACCATTGTATGATTTGCGAATTAACCTAAACCGATTCCTAACGATCGCAACCTTCGGGCCTAACCATGGGAATTAACCCTCGCAATTACTGACAACCAAAGTCGACGTGGCACGAGTAACTCTTAAACGCGACATTAGTCGCGGGTCGATACGCGTAACTCCAAAGAGCCGCCTGTTAATCTGAGATACGCCGGAATGACAAACGATTGAATTTGGCCATAAATTGGACTTCGAAATTGGAGGCCGGACTGTCACGCCCCGCGTCATAACGAGTGCACCAACATCCCGCCACGAACGTTGTCATTGAATAATTCCCAGGATCAACGGCGAACGACTTAGGCACAATACCAAATGTACATGCGGAAGCGACGAACAATCTCCTTTCCAAAAGTTTTCTTTCCGAACACAATGACTCAAGATAGAAAGAGAGATTTAAAACTTACTTCATACATTCCTTAAAAGCATCAAATACACAACAAGGTTACAACTTGCCATCTCCCAAAATACAACTTCCTTTAATAAAACAACGGTAGATGAAGTTTAACCCTACAGAGCTATATAGGCGTATATAACCCAAAATAAGAAAGCAGCTCCCTAAGATTTTAAAAAGAAATATAGTCAGGTAAGGTTAACGGTTCATCTACTTCAAAAGGGTATCTTCAAAAGTCAGTCCATAATATTCAACGGATCTCGTCATTCGGGACCTGAAAATGTTGTCCCACAACGGGGTGAGATAAATCTCAATAAGCTAATCTTAAACCCAAACTAGGCACTTAGTACTTCCAAACACTACCTAACACATGCAATGACCAATAAATCAAGAATAAGGCAATCGGCACATAACAATTAAAAAAAGACAAAGCATTAGTAACATTCTCAATTCTAGGCTAAACTTCGTACTTTGGCACTTAATTACTCATCTCATATACAATGTACTCATACTTGATACCACCATAATTCCCATGGTTAGGCCCGCGTCATATAGGCGCCTCACGCATTTCTCATCACTTAACCCGCGTCATATAGGCGCATCAGGTATTTCTCCTCAGTCAAGCCCGCGTCATATAGGAGCATCAGGCATTTATCATTACTTAATCCCGCGTCATATAGGCACATCAGGATACCATATCAACCAATCCCGCGTCATTTAGGGGCATCAAGATGCCATATCAACCAATCCCGCGTCATTTAGGCGCATCAGGATATCACATGCACATAAGCTCATAATTAAAACAAGTATGGCTAAATACATTCATTGAGCATTTTAACAATTCTACGCATCAATTGGTCATCACATCCTCAATGTCACATCACGGTGCTACATTGCCTTAATTAATCAAGCTAGGCCATATTAGAACTTCATGATCGAATATAATTTATTCTAGGAAATCGTCAATCATTGTCATTCCTTCACTCAAATAATTCAAGGGGTGAATGACCTAAAGGTCCCTCAAAATTTGGCCAAGAAGGGAGAGTAGCAATTGTCCAAATTACCCTTGCTTATTTCTAAAGAAAAGGGCATTAATCTAAGGGTAAAAAGGTAATTTCCTAACCGTCAGTCCGAATTTCACTTTTCTAAATGCTAACGGGTGAATTCTAATCTTAATGGTTCCCGATGAGGCGACAGCCAATTTATTCCCGTTGGAATCCTCGAATATCCGGCCTCCAATCTCGAAGTCCAATTCATGGTTAAATTCAGCCGTTTGTCATTCCGGCGTATCTCAGACTAACGGGCGGCTCTTAGGAGTTACGCGGATCGACCCGCGACTAATGTCGCGTTTAAGAATTACTCGTGCCACGGCAACTTTGGTTGTCATGTAATTGCGAGGGTTAATTGCTAGTCCCGAAGGTTGCGATCATTAGGAAACAATTTAGGTTAATTCGCAATTCATACTATGGTCATCCGGAATCACCCGTGGACCAATTGAATGACACTAGCAAATCGTTCTGAAACCATTCTTAGATCGACCTTTAGTGGTCCAAAATATTCCCTCGGCAATCCTTATGGTCAAAGTACCGACTCGTGGTTGAGTTCTTTAGTCCACGAACTTAAATCCTAATTAGCCTTTCCTTTTTGGTTAGTCGATTCAAGAGAGATCAATTCTGAGCGAGATTTACTGAAATACATCGACATGTCATTCATTCATAAGCTTCGAGATAGGGTCGGAATTCAGAATGTCACAACTCTTCCCCCCTTACGAAATTTCGTGCTCAAAATTTATATTACAACCACCTACTCAAACAAATGGGGGTGCTGACGCCTCATCGCTTCCTCGTTTTCCCAGGTGGCTCCTTTAGTCCCGTGGTGCTCTCAAATCACCTTTATTAACGGAATTGTCTTGTTCCTTAGGACTTGTTCTTTCCTGTCCTCAATCCTAATCGGCTTTTCCACATACGTCACCCGATCATCCACTTCTATCACTTCATGGTCTAGTACATGAGTCGCATCTGGTTCATACTTCCTCAGCATCGAGACATGGAATACATTGTGGACCTGCGATAAGCTTGGCGGCAAGGCGAGTCTATAGGCCAGAGTTCCAATCCGTTCTAAAATTTCAAAAGGGCCTACGTTCCTCGGACTCAGCTTTCCCTTCTTTCCGAACCGAGATAGACCTCGCATCGGCGATACTTTCAAGGAGACATGGTCTCCCACTTGAAATTCCAAAGGCTTGCGCAGATTGTCGGCATAGCTTTTCTGGTGACTCTGTGCGGTTTTCAATCTTTCCCTTATGACTTTTGCTGCCTGCACTGACTGTTCTACTAATTCTGGGCCTGTTATACTTCTTTCACCAACCTCATCCCAACATACTGAAGTTCTGCAAGCCCTACCATACAATGCTGGTAGCTGTTATTATAAGCGAACTCTACTAAGTGTAGCTGATCTTCCCAACCTTCTTTGAAATCTGTCACACAGGCTCTTAGCATATCCTCGAGTGTCTGAATCGTCCTTTCAAACTGTCCATCCGTCTGAGGGTGATAGGCCGTGCTATACTGTAATTTCGTCCCCAAAGCCTCTTGTAGGCTTTTCCAAAATGACGCGGTGAACTTGGGATCTCTATCTGAAGTGATTGTCATAGGGACTCCATGAAGACGAACTATGTACCGCATGTACAATTCTGCGTACCTATCCATGGCGAAATCCTTCCTTACTGCCAAGAAGTGCGCGGACTTAGTCAGTCTATCCACTATTACCCATATCGAGTCATGTCCCCTCTGACTTCTCGGCAAGCCCATCACGAAGTCCATGGTGATGTGTTCCCATTTCCACTCGGGAATCTCCAAAGGTTGTAACATTCCACCAGGCTTACAGTGCTGAGCCTTAACTTGCTGGCATGTCAAACATTTTGCTACGTGCTTAGCTACGTCCACTTTCATTCCGTTCCACTAGTAGTGCTGTCGCAAATTCTGATACATCTTTGTGCTACCCAGATGAATACTGTAGTTGCTCCTATGAGCTTCTAATAAGATCTTTTCCTTTAGTTCCTCGTCATTGGGTACGCACAGACGTCCACGAAACTTCAGAATTCCATCCTCTGATACTTGAAAGTCAGGTTTCCTTTTCGCGGCATCCATCTCCAGGATCTTTTGGGTGTCGGGGTCCATAGACTGCGAAGCCTTTACTTTTTCCTGAATTTCCAGTTCGACTCTTAATGTAGCCAATAGACTAGACAGTTGGCAAATCTCGAACTTGAACTCCGAATCTGTTATTCCTTCCAATAGAGTCCATTCTTTAACTATCATGTGCGCGATGCTCGATTTCCGACTAAGTGCATCCGTAACCTTATTTGCCTTCCCGGGGTGGTACAGGATATCACAGTCATAATCCTTGAGCAGCTCCATCCATCAACGTTGCCTCATGTTCAACTCCTTCTGAGAAAATAAGTACTTCAAACTCTGATGGTCCGTATAAATCTGAAACCTTTCTCCGCACAAGTAATGCCTCCAAATCTTCAACGCGAAGATCATAGCTGCCAATTCCAAATCGTGCGTCGGGTAGTTCATCTCGTGAGGTCTTAGTTGTCGCGATGTGTAAGCAACAACTCTTCCATGCTTCATTAGAACGCATCCTAATCCCTTTAGCGACGCATCACTGTAGATCTCATAACCTCCAGGTCCAGAAGGAATCGTTAATACTGGTGCAGTCGTCAATCGATGCTTAAGTTCCTGAAAACTCCTTTCGCACTTATCCGTCCATTCAAACCGCGTATCTTTCTTCGTCAACCTCGTCAAAGGAGTGGCTATAGAAGAGAACTTTTCCACAAACCTCTGGTAGTAGCCCGCCAAACCTAGAAATCTCCGAACCTCTGTTACTGACGTAGGTCTAGGCCAATTCATTACTGCCTCAATCTTTGCTGGATCCATTGAAATTCCATTTCCAGAGATGACGTGTCCAAGAAATGCAACCTTGCTAAGCCAAAACTCACAGTTACTGAACTTGGCGTAAAGTGAGTGTTCCCTTAACGTCCGTAGAACTACGTTCAATTGCTTCTCATGCTCCTCGGGGCTCTTCGAGTAAATCAAGATGTCATCTATGAAGACAATGACGATCTGGTCCAGGTACTCCTTGAATACTCGATACATCAAATCCATAAAAGCAGCTGGGGCATTAGTCAATCCAAATGGCATGACTGTAAACTCATAATGCCCATACCTGGTCCGAAAGGCTGTCTTCGGTATATTCTCCTTCTTAATCCTTAATTGGTGATAACCCGTCCTCAGGTCTATCTTGGAGAATACAGACGCTCCTTGCAATTGATCAAATAAGTCGTCTATCCTTGGCAACGGGTACTTGTTCTTGATTGTCACCTGATTCAGCTGCCTGTAATCAATGCATAGGCGTAATGACCCGTCCTTTTTCCTTACGAACAAAACTGGCGCTTCCCACGGTGACGCGCTTGGACGAATAAATCATTTGTCCAGCAATTCCTGCATCCGAACCTTCAGTTCCTTTAGTTCCGATAAGGACATCCTATAGGGTGCTTTTGAGATCGGCTCTGTTCCAAGGGCTAACTCAATCACAAATTCTATTTCTCTCTCCGGCGGCAACCCTGGTAACTCTTCAGGAAAGACATCTGGAAAGTCACGCACCACAGCTATGTCCTCTAACTTGGGTTCTTCGATCGTCGGATCAACCACAGTAGCTAAGTACGCTTGACATCCGTCATCCAGTAACTTAGTCACTTCCAGCGATGAAATTTAAAGGGATCGCGGTTCCTCCTAGACTTCCTACAAACACAAATCTAGGGTGATCATTCGAGTGGAAATGAATCACCCTGCTACCACAATCAACGACAGCTCGCTGCTTACTCAACCAATCCATCCCAATAATAACATCAAAATCATACATAGGCAGTACTGCTAGGTCTATCTGTTCCTCACTACCACCAATGACTATCTTATAGTCCGAATATCCTAGAGAGACTAACACTTTATCCTTTAACGGGGTGGTAACATGCAACATCACATCCAGCGGTTTCAATTCAATTCCAACCAAATCAGCAAACTGAGCAGATATGAACGAATGCGATGCTCCAGGGTCAAACAGTGCATAAGCAGCACGATCACATAAAGTAATCGTACCTGTGGCCACGCCAGGCGCATTCTCCGCCTTCCTACGCGCCACAGCATAAACTCCTCCTTGCGCTGGCGGCCTATTCAGGTTGTTCTGTGGGGCTCCCGCCGACGGTCTTACTGGCGGTCGCTGTGCTTGAAACTGAGGTCCTAGGGCTTGACTCGGGCAGCTTTTCATATGATGGCCCAACTGACCACACTTAAAGCAGGCGCCCGTCCTACTCGGGCAAGGTCCATTCCCGTGCTTCCTTCCACATAGGAGACAATTCCAATCACACTGGTGAGCAGGTTTCCCAATGTTCTTCCTAGCTGGAGGGACAAGGCATCTGTTGTTGTTCATCGGCCTCTTGCCAAATTGGCAGTTGTCCCTCACTGGAGTAAACTGTCACGCCCTGAGTCCTTCCGAGCACGCTACATCGCCTTACTACCGTACTGTTTAACTTCTTACCCAGGATCCAACGGCACGCACTAGGTAATGAGACTCATATGCACATGCGGAAACGACATACATAACTCCATACATAAGATAACAAGATGACTTGAGGAAAAGAGACACTTAACCATTACATAACATAGATTCAGTTTTACAAAATACACGTAGGCTACCATACATAACTGGGGCTAGAGGAAAAGGGTTAGCCTACTCAAAAGAAGTCATCTACTAGGGGACACGCGTCGCTATCTTGAGGGACACTCCAAAAGTCAGAGGCTACTACTACGCCTAGGGGACAGGCTCACTACTGACGGATCAGACAACACCGGCCGCGGGGTGGTACTCTACCCAATTGCCCGGCTGAGGCTCCTCTGGGACTTCTTCTTCTGGCTCTGACTCGGAATACACTGTAACGTCTTCCTCCTATGAGTCGGACCCTAAGTCCATGGGCTCGCCATCGGCACCTACAATCTCCCACTCAAACCCTGCCTCCTCCATGGGATCGTCGTCGGCATCAGAAGGCTCGATGACCTCGCTATCTGCAACGGGGTTCTGTGACTGCACCGCCGGGAAGCCCATAACTGGCTCGAGGTCGGTCTCTGGGTCAGAAATCTCACCATTGGGAGGGTACACGATCATCGGATCCTGCTCATCGACAACGTCCCAAGGCACATCAAAAGATCTCAGGGGTCCCCAAGTAGTGTCGTCGTCTCGATACCACCATGCTGCGTACCTATCTGGCCTCCAATGATCTGTCCCGTCGTCCATCCAGACAGTACTACGCTCCCAAATAAAAACCCTATCCTCGCCCACTGGGTACTCAGTAACGTGCTTCTCGGTCATTACTGGTACCCCAAAAGCTGGCGGCGGCATGATCAAGGCTTAGGGTCTGAAAAGGTGGGTCCCACGATGGGGTGAGAAAAACTCAATAAGCTAGTACTAACCCTAAGCTAGGTACTCGGGACTTCCAGACACACCCAAACACATGCAATGACCGACCATGTGAATTTCAGGCAAAAGACACACAACAACTCAATCAAGACATGCATTGTCATTCAACGCACCAATCTAGACTAGGCTGGACTTCGTACCCTGGCACTTAATATCTCATAATATAGAGGGTAGCTTATACATATGATATGATTGTAATTCTCATGGCTCAGCCCGCGTAATAACGCCTCAAGCTTGGTTAACCAACGAACCCGCGTTTAACGCATCAGGTTCCAAATGCCATCTCTCATGACCCACGTTTAATGCCTCAGGTCTATCCCGCGTTTAACGCATCAGGATATCATTAAGCCCCGCGTTTAACGCATCAGGGCGCTATATGCACATAGGCTTATAATTCAACCAATTATAGCATAAAACAATCACATGTGCACAACGTCCATACAAGGACCATTCGGCCATTGACATCACAATTCCATATCGTAGCATTTCATCACATTATTAAATCAATCAAGGCCATTGCAAGGCTTCGCGATCAATCATATTTTGATTGGAATAACTCACTTGTTATCACCATGGCCATTCGGCCCTGTCACAATTCCTCAAAGCCATTCGATCAATTATGCCACATAACTCATTAAATGGTCACACAAGGTTGATCTTTACCACTACGGCACCATTCAATCAATTAATCCCCACATTAGAGCCTACGATCAGAATTCAAATAAGAAAGTTAGAACACTTTCAAGCCACGTATCACCAAGGCTACCCATGGTCGAATACATCTAGGCGCAAACAAGGGCTTCAACATCACAATTAGATTCTAGCAAGGTCTAACACTACGAACGGTACCACAAGCCATTCGGCCACTATGAGGACACACCCAATATCCTAATCCAACCATGGTTCTAACATTTCATGAGCTCCAAATCACCAATACAATCTGTCCAACATAACACAGATTCGGATTCAACGAAGTTCCCGCCAAAACAGCCCACTAAACTCATCAAATTCAACCCTCACTCGGTCTTTCCATCACCTAAGGTCCTATCAAAAGGTTAGAACAAGATTACCTAGCTTAAAGGTCCAAGGAAACCGGCGAAGATGGCGTGGAAGTGGCGCGGTGCAAATCTGACCCGGCGTGAACAGGTTCGGCCCTTAGAGATTCAACCACAAATGGCCAACGAAACACGGTCAAGAACACTTCTAATACAAGCTCTTAACATCCTAACATGCTTATCTAAGTCTTAGAAGTCACTCACCTCAAGAACGACAAGGATTCTCAAGAACAGCCCAAGGTTCTCTTCTTGGTTCGATTCTGGTCGACGGTGGCTTGGACGGTTCCGGGCTTCAAACAAGGCTATCCTATAGCCTACGGCGGAGGGGAGGTCGCTTGATGATGGTTTAAGGTGGTGGTGGTGGTCTCCGGCCACCTAGAGGCCACGGGAAGGAGAGAATTAGAGAGAGCAACGAAAGGGAGATGAGAGCGTGAGATGGGGAAAATGAGAGAGAGGTCTGATGGGGGTGGTAGCTGAATGAAAAATGGGGAGAGAGAGAGAGAGTGATCCATAAAAGAGAGGAAAATTGGAGGGAAAGCTTTGGTGGGGTGGTTGATGGGGAAAGTACATGAATAGTGGCATGGAATGACATTGTGTAAGGGGTAGTTCATGGGGTTTGGTCTTGTCATGCAAGTCTCATCCAATAATTAAAAGGGCTAAAAGACCAAATTGTCCTTCAAAATTTGGCCAAGGTTGGGGAAGATGGAAAATGTCCAAATTGCCCTTGCTTAGTCCAAAAGAAGGAATATCAACTTAAGGGTAAAAAGGTCTTTTCCACTTGTCAGTCTAAATTCGCTTTTCTAACTTATACGGGGCGAATTCTAATCTTAATAACTCTCCGATGAGGCGACGTCTAAATTTACTCTTTTTCGATCTTCGAATGTCCGGCCTCCAATCTCGAAGTCCATTCCATGGCTAAATTCAGTCGTTTATCATTCTAGTGCGTCTCAGACTAACGGGCGGCTCTCAGGAGTTACGCGTATCGACCCGCGACTAATGTCACGTTTAAGAGTTACTCGAGCCACGGCGGCTTTGGTTGTCATGTAATCGCGAGGGTCAATTACTAGTCCCGAAGGTTACGATCGTTAGGAATCGATTTAGGTTAATTCGCAAATCATGTCATGGTCATACGGAATCACCCGTGAACCAATCGTATGACACTAGCAAATCGTTCTAAAACCATTCTTAGATCGACCTTTAGCGGTCCAAAATATTTCCTCGACAATCCTTATGGTCAAAGCGTCGACTCGTGGTTAAGTTCTTTGGTCCACGTACTTTAAATCCTATATGGCCATTCCCCTTCGGTTAGTCGACTCGAGAGTGATCAATTCTAAGTGAGATTAACTGGAATACATCGATAGACATTCATTCATTAATAAGCTTCGAGATAGGGTCGGGATTCAGAATGTCACATAAACCGCGGTACAGGAGCAGTCCTCCTTTCTCTCATGTCCCGCTCCACCAACTGGCCCCTTTCATAAATTGCATCATAGCCTTGCAAATCCAAAAGTGGCAACTGGCTTCGAAGGTCGGGTCTCAGTCCATCTCTAAACCTCCTTGCCATATCCTCCGGATTCTCAACCATTCTCGGGGCATACTAAGACAGTCTCGAGAACTCAACTTCATACTGGTCGATGGTCATCTAGTTCTGGCGAAGGTTATGGAATTTAACCAGCTTCTGCTCTTGGGCTGCTTTCGAGAAATACTTTGCGTTGAAGACTTCCGAAAAGACAGTCCAGTTTGGCACCGTGCCTTCGGGGAAAACTCTACCCTTGGTGGCCTTCCACCAATCATTTGCCGTTCCACGGAGCTGGTAGACTGCTAGGGTCACTTTCTCAGCCTCAGTGCACCCTAAGACCTCGAAGGCCTTCTCTAGTTCTTCAATCCAACTAGGGGCAGTCTCAGGATCCCTTGTGCCATCGAACTTAGTCGGCTTCAGCTTCATAAAGTGTTCCACTAGTTGACCCATTACACGATTCCCAGCACCTTGGGCATTGTCACCATCATTGCCCTGACCGTTGTTCCCGTGGTTACCATGGTTTCCATTTGCCATATTGGCAGCTGCAACGGCAGCTTCTGCCGCCTCAACAACAGTTGCAGTCCTTTCCTGGGCCTGCCTACCCATCAAGTTCCCGATCTCTTCCTGTACTTTTATGACTCTATCCACTCTAGGGTCTACCACTTGGGGTCTAGAGCTAGACACTCCTCTGGTACCTCGGGTTCGGTTGCTCATCTCGCTAAGCCTTACTACACCTGAATCACTATAATTCCATCCATGAATTAGAGACCTAAGCCATCTACTTAAGTCTAGTAATTCTAGGCTACCATCAAAGCGGCAATCACAAACAAGGCATTCATTCATCAAGCAACCATAAGAAGAGTCATGAATGGGGAATTCACAATCGCACCTTAAGTCCAAACACATTTGCAACTTAGTAAAATCACAATCAGCCATCCAATCAAGCATTTAGCAAACAACACCCAGTGCCTAGTACGAAGTTCTATAGCCTTATAATCACTCAAGGTGATGCCAATCCAATATGCCAATCACAAACGCCATTTCACATGTCATGCATTTCGTGCCTAACCCGAGCGAATCCCTAACGTCTCGCTACCCAATCATCCTTAAAGTTATCACACCTTATTACTCTAGTCCTCAACCAACTTGGATCGAGCTGACCTTGCTCTGATACCAAACAAACGGGGATGTCACGCCCCGCGTCATAACGAGTGCGCCAACATCCCGCCACGGACGTTTTCATTGAATAGTTCCCAGGATCAACGGCGAACGACTTAGGCGCAATACCAAATGTACATGCGGAAGCGACGAACAATCTCCTTTCCAAAAGTTTTCTTTCCAAACACAATGACTCAGGATGAAAAGAGAGTGTAACGCCCCGAGTCCTCACGGCGCACATCATCGCCTCTAGACCAGTTCCTTCTATTCTTTACCCAGGATCCATGAAACGCGCGGTAGACAATGAAACTTAAATGAACACGCGGAGGCGTCATGCACAACTCCTAGACAGTTAAACACAAGATGGTTTGAGGGAATGAGGCACTTAATCAAGTCATAGCAAAGCATACAATTCGTTTTTACAACATAAGCATAAACTGGGATACAACACTTGGGATCAGGGGGAGATGGTTAGCCTAATCAAAAGAGACGAAGAGCTATGGGTCAGGCACTACTCAAAAGTAACTTCAAAAGTCATGGGCGTCTAGGCTATCTAAGGGTCGAACTCGCGGTCATCATCATCTGGATCCTCACGGTGCACGGGGTCATACTCCTCAAGGTCTTCTTCGTCTTCCTCAAACACTTGCTCTGGATCTTCGTATTCCTCGGATTCAGGCTGAGGGTGGAAGATGGCCTCTCTGTCAGGGTTGTGCTCCTCCTCCAAAGGCTCATCCTCGGGATCGTCCAGTGCTTCTTCATCTTCCTCGGGTTCGGACTCGTCCATCTCCATGGGGTCTTCGGCATCAGGGGGGCCCACGATGTCGCCATCGGTCTCCGGGTTCTGAGACGGTGCCGGCGGAAGATCCGGATCAGGAGCGGTCTCGGAGTCGGTGAGCTCCCCATCAGCAGGGTGTACAATCGAAGGATCCTGCTCGCCAATGACATCCCACGACACGTCAAACGTCCTCAATGGTCCGACTGTGAGGTCGCTGTCTCTGTAGAACCATGTTGCAAATCTGTCTGGCCTCCAGTCTGCTAAGCCCACATCCATCCAGATAGTGCCATACTTCCTAATATAAGCCTTCCCTTCTCCCACCGGGTACTCCGTGGAATACTGCTCCACCCAGACGGGTACCCCAAAAATCTGCGGCGGTGGCATGGTCAGGGTTTGGGGTCTGAAAAAGGTGGGTCCCACGACGGGGTGAGATATACTCAATAAGCTAGCCTAACCCTAAGCTAGACACTTGGGACTTCCAGACTTTCCTAAACACATGCAATGACTAAGCGAGCAATAACAAGCAGTGGCACGTAGCAACTCAATTAAAACATATTTAGTTCTGGAATTCACAATTTAGGCTAGATAGGACTTGTACTTTGGCACTTAAAATTCCATTCACTTAGGAGATAGTTTACATGTATGATACAATTGAAACTCTCATGGCTTAGCCCGCGTAATAACGCATCAGGCTTAAGAGATCAAGGAACCCGCGTTTAACGCCTCAGGTTTCCAATGCCATTTCTCATGACCTGCGTTTAACGCCTCAGGTCCACCCCGCGTTTAACGCATCAGGATGCCTCATGCACATATATTTATAGACCCTTTCCATTGACATAATTAAATCAATCGTGCACATTCTCATCAAATTGAGCTCAATTCGGCTCTTTAAGTTACCATCCCATATCACGGCAATTCATCACACAATTCAATAAATCAAGTCCATGGCAATGTCATGTGATCGATATCATATCAATTGAGATAAATCAATGCCATTACCCTTGGCCACTCGGTCAAGATCACATAATCACGGCATTTCAATCAATCAAGGCCTATGGCTCGCTAATAAAATACACAAGACCCAAGTTACTAATATAGAGTCATTAAATCTCAATTGGACTCTATACAACCCCCACGACCAGAGCGCAACTCATAGGTTAAGGGTCAAGGCTCAATGTGTTCATAAAATTAACCCATGATCGAATCTTCCTAGGCTCAATTTAGGATTTCATCGATTCAACCAAACGCAATTCAAGCTCCAACGCATCATACGGTACCATGGGGCATTCGGGTCACCTCTAAGGACATCCACTATTCCATTTCATCCATGGCTCTAACGTTTCAATCATCAAAACTCATCAAGGAAATTCTGACCCACACATTGCAAATTCGGATCCCTAGAGAGCCTCACCGAAACAGCCCCCTAAACACTCCAAAACTATCTTCATTTGGTCCTTCCATTCACACAATGTCCTAACAAAGGGTTAGGGGAGCTTACCAAGTCTCAAAGGCTAGGGGAACTCGGCGACAACGGTGGAGGAGCGGCGCGAGTGGTCTGGTCTGGCGCGATCAGACCTGGTCCCTTAGAGAAATCCACAAATGGCCAAGGTAATTTAGTGGAAAGCACTCCTAACACAAGCTAACAACCTCCTAATATGTATATCTAAGGCCCTAGAGTCACTTACCTCAAGAAAATCAAAGTTTTCTCAAGAACAGCCCTTCTTCATCTTTCTCGGTTCGGTTCGGTCTTGGGGATGTTCGGGCGGCTTCCGGCTCCAACGGTGGTCCAGCTAGGTTCGAGAGGGAGGGGAGTGTCGCCTCGGTGGTGGTCGAAGGTGGCGGAGTGGTGGTTGGATGCGGCTTGGCGAGAGAGAGAGCGGCGACGGCGAGAGAGGGAGAGAAAGAGCGAACGAGAGAGAGGAGGGAGTGATGGTGGTGGTCGGCCGAATGAGGAAGAGTAGGGGAGAGAGAGAGAGAGAAAGCTATCTAAATGAAAGGGAGGAGTTTTGGAGGGAAAGATGGTAGTGGGGTGGTTCATGGGGTTGAAGGACAATGAATAGTGTCCAAGAATGACAAGTTAGTGGGGTTTGGTTTAGGGAAATTGTCCAATCAAGCTTGGTGTATTGCACTTCAATAATTCATCACTCAAATGACCACTCTACCCTTGGGATTTCGGCTGAAGGTGGGGGATGGCAAATGACCATTTTGCCCTCGCTTTCTCTTGGAAAGTGTGCTAATCCTATGGGTAAAAAGGTCGATCTCGCTCGTCGGTTCGAATTTCGCTTTTCGAGTCTATGCGGGGATAACTCTAATCTTACTAACTCGCCGATGAGGCGACGTCCAAATTTACTCCATTGCGATCCTCGAATGTCCGGCCTCCAATCTCGAAATCCAATCTATGGCCAAATTCAGTCAATTGTCCTTCCGGCGTGTCTCAGAGTAACGGGCGGCTCTCAGGAGTTACGCGTATCGACCCGCGACTAATGTCACGTTTAAGAGTTACTCGAGCCATGGTGGCTTTGGTTGTCATGTAATCGCGAAGGTCAATTACTAGTCCTGCAAGTTTCGATCATCAAGAACCGATTTAGGTTAATTCGCAAATCATGTCATGGTCATGTGGAATCACCCGTGAACCAATCGCATGACACTAGCAAATCGTTCTAAAACCATTCTTAGATCGACCCTTAGCGGTCCAGAATATTTCCTCGACGATCCTTATGGTCAAAGTGTCGACTCGTGGTTAAGTTCTTTGGTCCACGTACTTTAAATCCTATATGGCCATTCCGCATTGGTTAGTCGACTCGAGAGTGATCAATTCTGAGTGAGATTAACTGGAATACATCGATAGACATTCATTCACTGATAAGTTTCGAGATGGGGTCGGAATTCAGAATGTCACAGAGAGATTTAAAACTTCATACATTCCTTAAAAGCGTCAAATACACAACAAGGTTATAACTTGCCATCTCCCAAAATACAACTTCCTTTAATAAAACAACGGTAGATGAAGTTTAACCCTACAGAGCTATATAGGCGTGTACAACCCAAAATAAGAAAGCAGCTCCCTAAGACTTTAAAAAGAAATATAGTCAGGTAAGGTTAACGGTTCATCTACTTCAAAAGGGTATCTTCAAAAGTCAGTCCATAGTATTCAAGGGACCTCGTCATTCGGGACCTGAAAATGTTGTCCCACAACGGGGTGAGATAAATCTCAATAAGCTAATCATAAACCCAAACTAGGCACTTAGTACTTCCAGACACTACCTAACACATGCAATGACCAATAAATCAAGAATAAGGCAATTGGCACATAACAATTCAAATAAGACAAAGTATTAGTAACATTCTCAATTCTAGGCTAAACTTCGTACTTTGGCACTTATTTACCCATCTCACATACAATGTATTCATACTTGATACCACCATAATTCCCATGGTTAGGCCCGTGTCATATAGGCGCCTCAGGCATTTCTCATCACTTAACCCGCGTCATATAGACGCATCAAGATACCATATCAACCAATCCCGCGTCATTTAGGCGCATCAAGATGCCATATCAACCAATCCCGCGTCATTTAGGCGCATCAGGATATCACATGCACATAAGCTCATAATTAAAACAAGTATGGCTAAATACATTCAATTGGGCATTTTAACAATTCTAGGCATCAATTGGTCATCATATCCTCAATGTCACATCACGGTGCTACATTGCCTTAATTAATCAAGCTAGGCCATATTAGCACTTCATGATCGAATATAATTTATTCTAGGAAATTGTCAATCATTATCATTTCAATTCAACCATAGTCACGACATAAAATGTCAATTCCTCAATTAGTCATTTCATGCACCACATGCACTAATGGTCGAATCCACATAAGCCTCAATTTAGAATTTCTCGTCATTTCAATCACATTGGTACGCGGCCAAGGTAATATTAAGAGAAATGGTCATTTTAATTTGGCAAAACCTCATGATCATCTCATGAACGATTGATCCCCACATTCAAGTCCATGGCCGAGTAGCACTAGGGGTCATTAGGTAATTTTCATTCATTAACACATCAAATCACACCATGGCCGAATGGGTTCAAGTTCAAACAAGAGCGGTCGTCAAGTTAATCAAACTTACGATTCCTAGCATCTTTAAAGTCGCACAAAGACATTCGGTCTCCTCATGGTCCTAACCCGCAAACAATTTGCAGCCAAGGTCTCACTATTTCAAGCATCTTAACTTAACATTTCATAAAGCACATAAGCAATGGTTTTCGGTTCCCATGCATGTTTATCAAGAACAACCCACAAATTTCATCCTAACCATGACTACATGGTCCTTCCATAACCCAATGTCCTAATAAGGGTTTAGAGCTAACTTACCAAGTTAATGAGCCAAGGAAATCGGTTGGGGTGGCGGTTGGAGCGGCGTAACCAGGTTCGGTTCCTAGGGAGTTCCATCACAAATGGCCAAGCAAACTTAGTTAAAAACATTCCTAATACAAGCCTATAACTCCCTAACATGATCACCTAAGTCCTAAAGGTCACTTACCTCAAGATCAACCAAGAACCCCTCAAGAACGGCTCGGCTTCCTCTCGGTTCCTATTCTGGTCGGGGGGTGTTTTTCGCGGTTCCGAGCTTCAAACGTGGCCACTCCTTAGCACACGGTGAAGAGGAGGTCGGCTAAGGGTGGTTTGAGGTGGTGGAGCGGCGAGAAGGGCGGCCGGCGTCGGTTCCACCGAGAGAGAGGGCGAGCAAGCGAATGAGAGGGAGAGAGCGTAAGATAGAGAAGAGAGAAAGAGAGAGCTCTTGGAGATGGGGGGTGGTCGAATGAAATGGGGGAGTGAGAGAGAGAGTGAGTGATAAGAAGAGAGGAGAATTGGAGGGAAAATGCTAGTGGGGTGGTTGATGGGTAAAGGACAATGAATAGGAACTAAGAATGACTAGAGTGGTTTGTGGGGATTTGGTCAAGTCACTTGTCATTCCTTCACTCAAATAATTCAAGGGTTGAATGACCTAAAGGTCCCTCAAAATTCGGCCAAGAAGGGAGAGTAGCAATTGTCCAAATTACCCTTGCTTATTTCTGTCGCGACCCTCTCGAGATTCGCCATGGGCTCTCGAGGGCTAATGGGCCGTCCAGTCTGGTCGGACGCGGGCCTCTCCCAAGGCCCGTTACCCAAATCGCAACGGAGGTATACGTAGTCGACCTTCAGTGTGGTCTGGTGACATGTGCTAAGTGTGCATGCCATGGAGTCGCCACCAATCATTTTTTGGAGGGTATGATTGGACCACCCTATTGAATAGTCGGGAGTTTCTATTCAATTCTGCGATAACCAGAGAAATGGGTTCGGGGACTTAGTTATGTCAACTGTCAGAGTTGACGCCCCTTCGGTACCTAAGTTGATTGAATTTTCTGCAGTTTTTCTCAATTTTTTTTTTAATTTTTCCTTAATAATTCATTTTTTTGAAATTTTTTTATTTGATTTTTTTATAAATTTTCTGAAAATAAATCCCAACTGACGGTCCCTAACTCGCCACGTGGCGTCTCGGTGATAATCGAATCATTTTAATTTTTGTAAAATTCGAAATTCATTTCTTTTAATGTTAAAAATATTTTTTATTCTGAAAATCATCGGATCACGACATGTGGCTCATCTGCAGCCATCCAATCTAGCATTTTTTGTTTTTGTTTTTGTAGGACGCAACACAATGCAAAAAATAAAGAAGATATTAAGTCATTATACAACATAAACATAAGCAAAGGAGATGGGATCCGGTGAATTTTACGACTTCGGAGTCCGTCGGTGCTCGTGCAACAATGTGTGGGGGGTATAAACCACCAGCAGGAGGCTCGGCCTTCCGATTCTGGGGTAGCACAATATAATTTACAGAAAATAAATAAATAAAACACCTTGGACACCAATAGGAGGCTTAGCCTTCCGATTCTGGGTCTTTTATGCGAAATATAGAAATGCTATGACATAAAGTAAATACACAGCAAATATTTAGACACCAACAGGAGACTCGGCCTTCCGATTCTGGGTCTTTTATGCGAAATATAGAAATGCTATGACATAAAGTAAATACACAGCAAATATTTAGACACCAACAGGAGGCTCAGCCTTCCGATTCTGGGTCTAATAGGTAAAATGTAAGGAGTGAAAGGTGGTCTTACCAAGATTGAACCCAAAACAAGCTCGGAAATCCAATTTGGCACTCGCGGACTCAAGTCTGATCAGTCTGACCTTTGCTCCTTCAAACAGCTCTACGGGACAAATGGCTCGGCCAAATTGGACTCACGATATGTCATTAGAACGGCAAGAGAATAAGATTTCTAACAGTATATGGCTCGTTCCCATACGATCCCTAACGAAAGAGTTATGGCCGAAAAACCGGATGGTTTTCAATCGCCCAATGACCAGAATCTGTCCCAGAAAACTCCTTCAATTCAACCATTAAAACCCATCCAAAACTCAACTAGACTACAATCTCAGCTTGCTAGATTCCTAATTTAGGTGCTAGAGACATCTTATCGAATATTGGAAGCAAGGCAAGCCCTTGAATCACTCACAATGTTCACGGCACCACCTTGACAGAACCGGTTCAGATTTTTCGAACAAAACAATAAGGGATCAGCCCTTAAATCCAAATATAATCCATCTTCAAACCATAAAACACAATAATATATGTCTTAACGAGGAGTGAGAGGTGGTCTTACCAAGATTGAACCCAAAACAAACCGGAAAATCCAATTTGGCACCCGCGGACTCAAGTCTGATCAGTCTGACCTTTGCTCCTTCAAACAGCTCTACGGGACAAACGGCTGATCCAAATTGGGCTCACGATATGTCATTAGAACGTCAAGAGAATAAGCTTTCCAATGGTATATGGCTCGTTCGCATACGATGTCTAACGAAAGAGTTATGGCCGAAAAACCGGACGGTTTTTGATCTGGGCGGCGAGCTGAGCGAGAGGAAAAAACGAAAATGAAAGAGGGAGAGTTTAGGGAGAAGAAGGGTCGGGAGATGATGAGGGGGAGGAGATAAATAGGCAGCGGGAAGGAGAGAGGGAGTGGGGAGAGAGAGAGAGAGAGAAAAAAAAAATATAATAATAATAATAAAATAATAAAAGTAAAAATAAAATAAAATAAGAAAAAGAGAAGACAAAATCATTAGTCCCCTTTTCCTTTTAAATGATGATGTTTCCCTCCTTTTCCTTTTAATCATTACTAATATTTTTGTCAAATTCAATTTTATGGTGATCAGAGAACACCTAAAATCAAACCTGAATTTTACTATTTATGAGGTTAGAAAATAGATAAAATAAAAATAAAAATACCGACTATTTTTATATATCTTTGTGACCTCAAATATTATTTTTCTTGATTTTCTTGATTTTCTTTTTCTTGATTTTCTTTTTTTTTGTATTTTTCGAAAATATATATAAAAAAATGAAAATTATGAAAATTATTTTTTTGGTCAAAATGGTTCATTTAGCTTGGCTAAGGTCACCAAAATTGATTTTTCAATTTTTTCAACTTTTTATCGATTTTCTATGAATTTTCAAAATAAAAATAAAAATAAAAATAAAAATAAAAATAAATAAAAAAAGTTGATCAAAATTTAGGTGTCAACAGCTGCCCCTCTTTGAGAGGAATCTCGTTAGAGGTTTCTCTCAAAGATAAGGTGACACCTGAGTCCTGATCGACTCGACTCGGGAAACTAAAGGAAAAGGAGTCATGACATCCAATTTTCATGCTTGTCCATGTATGCTCTTTCTTGAAGGGGGAAACATTCATTTGACATGAGAGAGTGAGATAATAGAGAGACATACCTGCCACTTACCTGTTCGATGTTTGTGCGATTTTCGCGGTGTTTGATGGATTCAAGAGAATTTCTAGGAACTCGTTACTAGAGTATCCTAGAGAGGTTAAGCTCTGACCCGTATGGTAGGTCAAACCATAATGGGATTCCTAACTGATAGGAATCTAAGGAAGACGCGTCCCATTTGAGATTTGCCAATGATTTTGATCCGTATGGTGGATTGGACCATTGAGTTGACCATTTAAGTGATTTTCACTATTGGATTGACCCTTCAGGCGGTTTCTACCTTTGATTGACCCTTCAGGCGGTTTCTACCATTATTTTGACCCTTCAGGCGGTTTCTACCTTGAGTTGACCCTTGAGGCGGTATCTACCTTGAGTTGACCCTTCAGGCGGTTTCTACCATGAGTTGACCCTTCAGGCGGTTTCTACCTTGAGTTGACCCTTCAGGCGGTATCTACCTTGAGTTGACCCTTCAGGCGGTCTCTACCTTGAGTTGACCCTTCAGGCGGTGTCTACCTTGAGTTGACCCTTCAGGCGGTGTCTACCATGTGTTGACCCTTCAGGCGGTATCTACCTCGATTTTGCTTTGAAAAGGGGTCTCATGACGAGGGTTCTCCACGTCCGATGAGACTGCCTAAATTTTGAGAAGGGGTCTCATGACGAGGGTTCTTCACGTCCGATGAGACTGCTTGAATTTTGAAAAGGGGTCTCATGACGAGGGTTCTCTACGTCCGATGAGACTGCCTAACTTTTGAAAAGGGGTCTCATGACGAGGGTTCTCCACGTCCGTTGAGACTGCCTAAATTTTGAAAAGGGAGTCTCATGACGAGGGTTCTCCACGTCCGATGAGACTGCTTGATTTTTGAAAAGGGGTCCTGGGACGAGGGTTCTCCACGTCATGCTAGGACTTTTTCTTTTAAAAGGGTTTTTCTTCCCCCTTTTTTCAGAGATCCCGAAGTTTGTCGAGAATTCAGTTTTGAAGCAGTGAAAGATTTTATTTTGACAAAGCTTCACTTGAGTCTGTTGAGGCGACATTCTGAGAGCTGGGTTCTCCAGGTATCCTACAGAAAGTTCAAACCTGAAAGATTTTTCTTCACCAAGAAAATGTTAATAATCTTTGGGAAGACAATAATTGTCCAATTGACGAAATTTTATGACTTAAGTTTTAGTCATGAAATGTGCATTTTGATGCTGGAGGTTATCTAAAGCATTCTTACAACATGCAAATATGATCACAAATTCCTTGCATGGAAAATTCGGATCAACAGTTTGAAAATTCCAAAAAGAGTTTGTTCAAAACATCAATTGGAATATTTCTCGACAATGAGGCCATCTCATCTGTTTTGAGGTAATGATTTTTATAGGTGATGTACTCAATTCCCTACTGACCTGTGCCTAGGTTTTAGGCTCATTCGCAGCGCATACATTTTGATCGGTCGGGAAGTCTTCCACGGGACCGTAATGTTGGGCTTGGATATTGGTTTCAAAGGGGGGACTCACTTTTGAGTCGGGGCCATTGAATGAAAGTATTCACCATCTGCTCCGGGTTTACAAGTCAAGAACCCTGCAAAATGAGAAAGAAATAGTCTTGCTCGTACTTCTTCGAGCTAAGCAATATGTTAACCCAAGTGTCTTAGTCAGAGAAGACTGTTTCAGGGTTGTGACATTGGTAGGATTGGGGACCGAAAAAGGCTTGTTTTTTGCCCAGAATTCGTGACGGGTTTGACATTGGTGATCATTGCTGATTTGCCTCTTGTCATTTCCTTTCTGCATCTTTAGTCTTTGAGGTGCGCAACCGATTTTGAGGTGTGCACCAGCTCTTTAGAGAGCGTCTCTTGTGGTATTAAGAGGTTGACAACTCTTTCTGTGTTTTTGCTCCACGGCTGACATCATTTGGGGAGCAGTCTTCTTGATCTGACTCCATTAGGGGTTTTTCCCTCTTCTTTTCCCTACCAGGTTTCTTTAGGGATCGATCAAATTGTTCACCCGAGCATCGGCCTCGCTTTTACCAGGCACTTTGCTTTTTCTTGATGCTGGGGATTTCTTTAATCTCTTGTCGAAAGTGGGATGCTTGGCAATTGTGCTAGATATATGACTTGGCTCTTAGCACGCTTGAGTATCAATTTAGTAGTTTTCTTCGTAAACCCTAAGTCTTGAACTTCTCCGTTCCTGAAGTGATTTGTCTTTGCTTTGGAACTTGCAATGATCACCAATGGGTTTATGAAATGAATTTGCAGGCTCAACTTGGCTATGCAAAGGATATGGTGTGTGGGATAGAGAAATGAATGCTTCTCATCATCCTATGACATTTGGATTACCATATAAACAATACACAAAGATTGATGTTAGTCCGAGCAAGAAAATTTCTAACCATTTTCTCCTGATGTTGCTGGACTCACCTCCATTTTGCCCCAATGTGGGGTGGTTCTTGACAGGGTTGAGAATGAAAACCGCCGTTCGAAGGGGTTGTCAATGGTCACCTGTAGTGTTTGGGGATAAGAAACGAATGCCTCCGTCGTCCCATTCCATGTAATCGCTGCGGATGGTCCCTACTTCCGTAGGTCCAGATTTTGCTATCTGATCCGCTCCACTTCTCTCTCAAGTGTGTATAGGACGTGTTTGGATTAGGCTTTGCCTTTCGTCTTTTGAGAAAACGTCCTTTTGAATGTTTTGAACTTTTTGTTGACACCTGATTTTTGACCATCTTTTATTTTAGTTTTTATTTCTAAAATTAATTAAAAATAGCAAAAAAGGTCAAAAAATTGCAAAATCAACTTTGGGAGCCTTAGCCTAGCCTTAGGAACCAATTTTGAACAAAAAATATTTTTTGAATTTTTTAATATTTTTTGGAATTTATTTAATTATAAAAATACCCAAAAAATCAGAAAAATACCATCCGTGGTCAGAAAATTACAAAAAATATTCAGAAATTTTATTTTAATTCTCTCTTTAATATTTTCACTTTTTATTAGGGAAATTCGGCTTGGTTCATTGGGTTCCTTCACAAACCTAATCCCGAACCGGGCCTAAAAAATCCTTTTCGAGTCTTTTAATTTTCAATTCTCGGTTTTTATAAGCTATGACATTGGACTCTAAAGTACTGAAATGCAATTGGGTCAATTGGCCCTCCAATTTGATCAATTTTAACAAAAAGGGCTTAATTGCATAAAAATCTTTCAATTTAGTCCCCGGTTTTACAATTTGTGAAATTAAATTTCACACGGGCACACCCATTAAAATTAAACACCTCTACCCAACAGTTTTCATCATGCTGAATCTATTGGTGGGCTCAATTTTGGCTAATTCGATCGTTTAGGCCTTCGATTTGGCGAAATTAAATTTCGGATCCTAGGGACAATTTGGGGTTTTCACAGAATTTCAATAAATTGATTCACGAAAATACCCATATTTGATGGAAAACATGTCAAGGAATCCGATTTTGCCATCAATTTCATGAAAAGAGGTCATTTGGGGGGTCAATTTGGCGATTTGGACGATTTGGCCGAACCGGGCCGGTCGGGTCCGACCCGACCCGACCCGACCCGGCCCGACCCGGGTCTGGTGGACAGCATGCACAGAATGTGCAGCAGCGTGGACAGAACAGGGGCGGCATGGACGACGCGGCTTCGGGAAGAAAAAAAGGAGAACGGGCGTGGGGGGACACTGGCAGAGTTGGGTAGTCGTGCCTGGCAGGGGAATGGGCGTCGGCACGCCGGTCGGCCACGCGGAAAAGGCGGGGAGATCTCGGTTTAATGCCGAGCTCGCACGAGAGAGGAAAGGATTTTTTTTTGGCGAAGACCGGACTGAAGGAGCTTCCCCGGAGCTTCAGCGACCTTCACGGATCCTCAGGCAAGCATTCGTGGCCGTCGGCGAGCTCCAAATAGGTCGGTATTCTCCTCCGATCACCGTTTCTCATACGCACGCCATGTGTTCGATAAAATGCCGATGGATGCCTCGACTTGGTTTTGTCTCGGCCGTGCCTTTCCCGACCCCCATTTGCGGGTATCAAGCTTTGAATATGTACTAGCATTGCTTCTAAACTCGTTTTGACCTTTGTTTTGCGTTGAACCGCGACGAAACACGGCTCGGAGCTTCGCCGGCAACGGTTCGGACCGGGAGCTCAACGGGGAATTTCCGGCGGCCGCCGACCATCAAGGAACCCCAAGTAAGCTTCTAAACCACCATTGGATGCCATGTGATGGAATGAAACCAAGCTTTGCGCAAAAAAAATTCTGCAAATTCTCTCGCCGGAGTCGGGTTCGGGGAGGTCCGGTTCGCCGGTTTTTAGTGTGTTCATGATTATTATTTAGGTTGTATGTTGATGTGGGTGGTCCAAGGAGTCGAATGCCGCAAGAACGGGCGAAAAATACCAAGTTTCGGGCCCGTTTCGCAATTTTCCGGCGACCTCGCCGGAATTTTTACTATTCCCGCCGGAATTTTCACTGTTCATAGTCTTCTCCGGCGACCCTCCGGCCGGTCAACGGTCAACGGCCGACGTGGCGTGCCACGTAGGCAGACACGTCAGCCGGGTGGGGCCCACGTGGAATTTTTATACATAAAACAAAATTAACGGCCACGATCGCGACACGTGTCGCGATCCTGGAATTTTTGAAAAATAAAATAAATGATTTTCGAATAATCGATCCGGCGGACGAGGATGTGCCACGTGTCTCGCTGAGTGACGTCCGATCTTGTACAAGATCGGACGCACCAGAGGAAGCCACGTGGCACGTTCTAGAGCGTCCGATTTGTAGGTTTTCTAAAAAATGAAAATAAATTAATTTTTGATCCGACGGCTATTATTGAGCCACGTGTCTCTCTGTGGGTCGCCCGATCTAGTGGAAGATCGGACGCACGAGACGAAGCCACGTGGCACAACGTGGACCGTCCGATCCGGGGAATTTTCGGATAATTAAATAAAATAGATAAAAAATCCAAAAATTGTTTAAAAAATAGAAAAATGTTTTAAAAAATCAAAACGGTGTCGTTTTAGGCCGGTGTCGACCCCTAAGGTCGGGCCGGGCGCCCGAGAGGCGCGGGCCGGGTTTGACCCGGCCCGGAAAATATTTTTAAATATTTTAAAAAATTCAGAAAATAATATAATAATCAAAAAATCAATAAAAAATAGAAAATTCATAAAAAAATTCAAAGAAATTCGGAAAATTCAGAAAAATTCTAAAAAATTCCAGAAAATAGGAAATGACCACATTCAACTGGCCACGACCTGTTTCGGGTCTTTCGACCCCCGATCTTTTCAGAAATGACGGTTTTGCCCTTCCGGCAAACCGTCTTCCAAAAAAAATTCTAAAAATCCAGGAAAATCCCAAAAAATAGAAAATGGCCACAAACAACTGGCCAAGGCTCATTCCGGGTGTTTTGAACTCCGACCCTTCTTAAAATGACGATTTCTCCCTTTGGGCGAATCGTCTTCCAAAAATTGAAGAAAAGTCAAGAAATTCCAAAAAATTCTCAAAAATGGGAAATGGCCACAATCAATTGGCCGTGGAATATTTTGGGTAATCCGGTATCCAAACCTTCCAAAAAAATGACAATTTTGCCCTCCGGGCTAATTGTCCCCGAATCTTCCCATTTTACCCCTAACCCTAAATCACATCTTCCCTAAGCCCTTAGGGCTATACTAGGAGGCCAATGATTGAAATTGATGTGCATTGACATTATTTATTTATACACTTGACTCGCGCTCTCGTTAAATTGATTGTGATTGATAGGACTAGTATTCCAATCTGCATGAAACCCTGAATCAAACCTATCTCACCCAAAATTGCGACTGCATGAACTCTTAGTCAGGAAAATCACTCGCGTTAGGTACCGAAAGGGCGTTGGTAATGACACCGACGTAACCAAGTCCCCGAACCCAAAATCTCTGGTTCCGCAGAACTGATCGATCTCTCCCAATCGGTCAGTAAGGTTTCCGGTCTACCCTCCAAGAAAGACCGGTGGCGACTCCAAATGCATGCACAAGTTGCACATGCCACCACGACCACACTGAAGGTCGAAAGCGATCGACTCTCATCGTCGAATCCCTTAAAGATATACCTCCGCCGCGATTTGGTATGGGCCTGGGAGGGCCCGCGCCGATCTAAGGCCCGCGATCCACATTTCAGAGTGGGGGCCGGCGATCGGTAATCCATTAGCCGCGTCCGATTTCGGACGGGTCGCGACAGCTGGCGACTCCACTGGGGACTTTTATCTAGAACACTTGGTTCTGGACCTCAAGTGGACTTAGGCCGTAATTAAAACGCTGAGTGATATTTCTAACCCTGCAGGCGCTCTTGAAGGTGAGGTAAGTCCGCTCACGATAGGTGTTATATGTTTTTGCAGATTGGAGTGATAAGGGGTGTAGTCTGTGATTAACATTGTCTTATGCAGGATGGGCGTAGGAATGTATGTTATATGGATGATTTGAAGCGCTGATTGATATATAAATTGTTGCGCATGATTCACTGCATATTTGAGGATCACGACACTTTGCACAAAGCGCCCAAACCCAGGCCGCGAAATCACCTTTTCAGGTAGCCATAGATCAGGGATCGATATGCAACGCCCTAGCGTGGATTGCGCTGGGGTCGACCATATTCGATCCCACTCACTATCCAAGTCGAGACTTTTATCCATTTGTTGTGGATTGCGCTCATGGACGAATTTATCGACTCGGATAGAGGGAAGCCTCTAGTTTCCTCACCTAAGCCATTTTGATTTTTAGAGTCAAGCCTCACTTGTCTCATGCGCATGTATATGGATGGTTGGTATACCTAAAACCAAAAAATCATTGGGCACCTCTCATGGTAAGGTCCTGCCATTTCTATATAAATTCACTTGCAGCCTTTCATTTTGCACAACATGTTGCATTCATCAAATCCGATGGTTGAGTCCAATTCCATTTTAGAGTATAGATAAAAGAGATGATCTCTTCAAGTCGGTCCCACATCCCGGACGTATTCAAGTATGAGCGACGCTTCATCCGCCATCAGACTGTCTGGACATTCAACGGAATTTACCCTCTTCGAGCTGTCCAAGGAATGATCCGGTGACCATACCGATAGTTGAAGGACATGCAATAACAACAAATCCGAGACACATGCCGGGCGTCATCAAAAAGGCATATGACGAAAATAAAGACCCGAAGGGCCGAACCGAAGACACCAAGCGTCGTCCCTCGAAGACCCGACTTGGGGCATCTCTTTAGGTTCTTAAGGGTTACATTCCAATTGTCCCTTTTCTTTTATCAGGATCATCGAGTCTGTAAGGAGCACCCGTCTGTGGGCCTCCCATCTATCTTTTACACCTCGATTCCTAAGTCTTGTCTAAGTGTCTTGACATTGGAATGTGACACTGGAATTTCTCTCAACCATTCAGATTTTCCGATTCAATTGCGTGTCTCGCCCAGATGAAATTTTCGTTAGAACTCACACTTGGTATTTAACCCAAGTACGAGAATCTAACATTCGTTTCATGGTGCGCCGGACATGGAATTGTACCGGTCTATAGCATGCATCATTGGTAATCCTTGGTAATTAACTAAAGTCGTCCATGTTTCCTAAGTTCAAGAGGAGACATGATATCCAAATTACCTTCGAGAAATCATTTCAATTTGGATGTCCTATCTCTAATCGAATTTAGGACACATTGGAATTGCATTTTTATCTTCTTGGAAATTCCACAGGTTTTCTGGGGATTTGCCAAAAGTGATAACCATGGATTACGCTCCTTTTAGTTTTATGTTTTCTCTTGAAAAACATCGATAAGAATTTTTCACATGAGGTTAAGGCTTGTGTAAAAATTCTTATCTTCGTTAATCACAAGAAAGCATAAAATTGAAAGGATTTATGCTTTACTTCCCTTTCTGACATATTCCTGTCATTCGAACAGGTAATTTCCAGAATCAAAATCCGAGGACTTGTGTGAAGAGTCAGTCACAAGTTAAAATGGACCAGGATGGCATAGAAAAGCGCTTGACCACCCTGGAGAGTCAGTTGGCTCAGGTGCTCGCAATGATGACAGAAATGAAGACACTCATCCTCACCACACAGGGGGTACCCCGACAGCCTTAAATTCTAACTTGGCTGTCCGACCAGGGAATCATCAAGAAAAACAGTCAGCTGAAAAAGGGCGTATTTCCTATTGCCATCTTTCAAGACGTGGAACAGCATACAATCAAAGAAGCCACATGCGGAAGAGAATTAGCTGTAATCTAATCTCTTTAAATTTGAAAATTTGTTGATTGTGTTTTATTGATCCTCAGGGGTGGTCCTTCAAGAATATCGAAGTTTGTCGACAACTCGAGCCACTAGGATGGATGTTTGAAGACCGCCAAGATGAAAAGAGACAGGAACCTCCGAACGGCAGATATCCCCTAATTGAAAAGGGAACCGTAAAAATTGTGAAAGGATCAAAGCAGTCGACTGGGGCATATCCCACTCAACTAGGGCAAACGCCACCTAACCGGGGCAGCCGGGTCAAGTGTAAAGACGTGTCGTTCCTAATTGATTTTCAGTCAGATACCGGCATAATATTTCCTATCTTTTCCTCTCAGGTGAAAAACAGGTAGAGAAGGCAAATCCATTTGTGGAAAGACACGAGGGACATGTTTTACATGGCATACATTTGTCGAAAATGTCCTCGTCTGATCACATGCAAGATGATCATGGAACGATGGTAAAACTGTAATCGTTCCAATAAACCCTTCGAATGTTATACCTGACGAGGACCTTTATGTCTTTTGTCTACAGGATAAGATGGTCAAAGACAAACGAAGGAAAATTTGTCTTCCCCATAAGACGGAAAGAAATGTGCCTTCAGCAGATATCACCCATTGGGATTCCAATGACAAAATGAATCAAATTATGAAGAAGGAGCAACCTAATTAGGATTGGCTCTCCCTAAGTCGAAAAAGTTGTATCCGTTCCAAATCGGACTAACTGATTCACAAGCTGATATGGTTTCCCATTCTGGCAGATGATGACGAGAATGAACGAGACCACTGAAGAATTTCCATTGTCTTCAATGCCCGAAGTGACTAGAGCTGGGATAGTAAATCCGTAATCGTTCCAATTAAAGCTCCTTATGCAGTGATTGACCCTTTCACTCCTTTCATCGCGCAGGTTGTTGAAGTACCCAATCACGAGTAAACCCATTCTCGCGGATGTCAAATAGCCTGAATGCGTCAATGCGGCAGGATCAAACTGCCTGCGACTAAGTTAGCCAGCCCAGACGAATCACTTAGTTGCTGGGGGCAAATCACTCTCTACCCAGAAAGGGTACCGAACGTCGGATATGCCAAATTCACTATGCGGATGCGCAGGGAAAGTTCCTAAAGTGATAGTTATCACCCATGAAGCGGGATGAAGTGGAGTAATCCATCAAAGACGAAACGCATCAAACCCTTCTAAATGAGAAGGAGAACGATACGGAGCCATCGATTCTGGTAAAAGGACGTATCGTTCCAAAATGATTATTTTCTTGATATGAGAATAATGTTTCATTTCTTTTTCCTTTCAGGTTGGGACCAGAAGCAAAGGGCCCAAGAAGCAATGCCTTCAAATGACAAACAGGGAGTACCCCTTTTCATGGCATCTCAGACACGCACTTTGGCTAAATATTTTTAAGAGCATTCTAATAGCTCAATTTGTAAACAAAACCTTTGAGAAAACTTGAAGAAGTTTATCATCATTTAGAAATCTCTGTGAAAAGAGCGCTTGAAAAGAAAACTTCAAGTTTTCCAGATTGACATATCTGATAAAAAATGCTTTCTCTGAATAGAGTGAAAAGCACGAACTCATGTTTCGTTGCTGGCACACATAACATGCATCATGCATATCATGCACATATCCTACATACAGAGAACCCAAAGGGAGAAATGCCGGTTCCCGCAGGATAAATTTCAAGGGTAAATTGTATCGACTCCAATAGTCAATTATACATGCCCTTTACTCATGAGATTTCTTCTTTTCAATAGGGGAACATCGAACATCTCAAATGGCGACTGTGATCGAGAGAATCACCAAACCGCCACATGACAAATCCCCAGATTGTCAGGCTGTCTAGGGACAGAGAAAAAATAATCGAAGAATCTGGCAATCGAGATAGATGACCAGAATCGACAAAAATTCATGAGAGCGGGCTCCCCCACCTGCTTCGAGGAGCCAAGCTGGGGGCAAATTCTCACGATCCCCCATGAAAGTGCATCGAACCAGGGTTATCAAACCCAGAGATGACAAACACCAAGACAAGCCTCACTGGGGCAAAATACTTGGAAAACACTGCTCCTTCAAATGTTGGAAGGACGAAGTCTCGAAGGGAGTACCTCCTTCCTGAAATTTCAAATGAAGCCAGATAAATCCCCACACCTGTCTCTTCATATGCAGGTGCATGAATGTCTTCAAATCGGATTGAAAATCGTCCAAAAGCATGGGAATGCCAAGGCACGCTGCCAAGATGAACACCGCCCAACTGGGACAAAGCAGTTGTCGACGTGATTGAGGATCGTCTCACGAACAACACCCACAAATACAGACGAGAGGAAACAACATTCATCGTCCACATCAGTATACGATATTGAAAGGACCCCCATCAAATGTGGCGCGTCAACGATCGACGAAAGAGATGAATACGTCAGTAAGACGCCACCATGGATCCCAGGAGAGAAAACATCCCCAAAGAGGATGAGGATTGCAGCAAAATGCAAAATGAAGTTAGCTGGGGCAAGCGTCACCTAGCTACGACAAATCACACCCAACTGGGGCAAGTGAATCAGTTTCGCGCTGGACAAAGAAAGATGTGTCTTCTCCAGCAAAGTCAATAGACGCGATAGCAGAGTTGTCCGCATCAAAATCAAACCCCCAAGATATTAATTTGGGTGAACGGTAACTTTGTATCGTTCCAATCTAATCTTCGAAGATCACAGGCTTAACATGAGTTTTTCCCTCATTTAACAGGAAATTACTGACGCCAAAAAGCCACAAAAGAAAGGATCTCGCCCGATGTGGAGGCGAAAAGAAATATCTGTTGCAAGAGGCAAGTTGCCAGGAAACGGAACCCTAGAAAATGACGTAGAATACGTCCAAAAGCACAAATTGATCTCACCCAGTGCAAATCCTTGAGAAGGATTTATCGCCAACCAGACGGAGGGATCATGGCCACAAGATAGATGGCCAACTTCAACAAGCCTTACATTTGCGTTCAAATGGAGGCGCGAAGCGAGAGTAAAGCAGTATCGTTTCGATTTGTCTTGAATTTCGAAACACGAACTTACACTTAATGTTTATTGTTGACAGGGATTCACCGTCAAGATAGACAGAAAATTGTTGGCACCAGAAAGCCGCAAAATAAAAGAACTCGCCGACAGGGAGGCGAATAGAATCATTGGCCTTGGAAGTCAGGATTCCAGGAAATGAAACTCTGAAGAATGGCGTTGGAATGCGTCCGAAAGCTTAAATGGATCTCCTCCAGTGCAAATCCTTGAGAATGATTCATTGCCAACTAGACGGAGGAATCATGGCCACAGGATAGATGGCCAACTTCTGCAAGCCGCACGTTTGTGTTCAAACGGAAACACAAAACAGAATAAGGCGGTATCGTTCCAATCTATCTTGAATTTTGGAATACAAACTGACACCTAATTCCCGTCTTTGACAGGGGCTCGCCATCAAGGCGAAACAGGTTTTCACATCTCATGTATTACCCGTTGAAATACATGACCAAGGGTAAATTGTATCGTTCTAATTGTTTTTTGAAAAAAATCGTGAACGTACAATAACATGTTTCTTCCGCATTTTCAGGGATCTCCAGCCGCGGGGGACAGGTAAGTATCCCTCTCCCCGATCCATTGAAGATGTTGAATAAAAAATAGAGAAGAAAAGAAAAGCTTTCAGAATCTAATGTCTAGAAAAGACATAGAATTCAAATTTCATTGGCATTCATGTTTTGAAATAGGAGGTCGTCTGAGCATGAATAAGAACATGCATTGTGCATCATAAAATCCCCTTGACGGGTAAAATTTTTGGGGAAAATGAAAGAGATTTTTCCAATCAAAAGTTGTTCAAAACTTTCAAAATGGCGTTTTCTCAAAGACGAGAGGCAAAGCCTAGTCCAAACACGTCCTATACACACTTGAGAGAGAAGTGGAGCGGATCAGATAGTAAAATCTGAACCTACGGGAGTAGGGATTATTCGCAGCAATTACATGGATTGGGATGACGGAGGCATTCGTTTCATATCCCCAAACACTACAGGTGACCATTGACAACCCCTTCGAACGGCGGTTTTCATTCTCAACCCTGTCAAGAACCACCCCACATCGGGACAAAAAGGGAGCAAGTCCAGCAGCATCAGGAGAAAATGGTTAGAAATTTTCTTGCTCGGACTAACATTAATCTTTGTGTGTTGTTTATATGGTAATCCAAGTGCCATAGGATGACGAGAAGCGTTCATTTCTCTATCCCACACACTTTTATCATTTGCACAGCCAAGTTGAGCCTGCAAATTCATTTCATGAACCCGTTGGTGATCATTGCACATTCCAAGATAAAGGCATCATCACCTCATAAACGGAGGAATTCAAGACTCAGGGATTACGAAAAGAATTCCCGGACTAATATTTAAAGCTTGTTTAGACTATATGTCTAACATGATCCCATTAAGATGAGAAAAAGTGGGATTTAAAAAATGAATGAAAAAATCCCCAGCATTAAGAAAAAGCAAAGTGCCTGGTAAAAGCAAGGCCGATGCTCGTGCAAGCTGTTTGCTTGATCCCCAGTGAAACTTGGATGGGAAAAGAAAAATTTTTTCTAAAGGAGTCAGATCAAAAAGACCGCTCCTCCAAATGATGTCGAGCGTGGAGGAAAAACACAGACAGAGTTGTCAATCCCTTAATGCAGCCAGAGACTCTCTCTAAAGAGCTGGTGCACACCTCAAAATTGGTTGCGCGCCTCAAAGACCGAAGATGCAGAATGGAAAAGACAGGTGGCAAATTTGCAATGATCACCAATGTCAATCCCCTCATAAATTCTGGGCCAAAAACAAGCCTTTTTCGGTCCCCAATCCTACCAACATTACAACCCTGAAACAGTCTTCTCGGACTAAGACACTTGGGTTAACATATAGCTTAGCTCGAAGAAGTACGAGCAAGACTATTTCTTTCTCATTTTGCAGGGTTCTTGACTTGTAAACCCGGAGCAGATGGTGAAAACTTTCGTTCAATGGCCTCGACTCCAAAGCAGGTCCCCCTTGGAAACCAATACCAAGCCCAACATTACGGTCCCGTGGAAGACCTCCCGACCGATCAAAATGTATGCGCTGCGAATGAGCTTAAAACCTAGGCACAGGTTAGTAGGGAATTGAGTGCATCCCCTATAAAAATCACTATCTCAAAATAGGTGAAAAGTCCTCCTCGTCGAGAAATATTCCAATTAATGTTTTGAACAAACTCTTTTTGGAATTTTCAAATTGTTGATCCAGATTTTCCGTGCAAGGGATTTGTGATCACATTTGCATGCTGCAAGAATGCTTTGGATAACCTCCAGCATCAAAATGCACATTTCACAATTAAAACTTAAGTCATACGGTTTTTGTCAAATGGACAGCCGTGGTCTTCCCAAAGATTATTAACGTTTTCTTGGTGAAGAAAAATTTTTCAGGCTCGAACTTCTGCAGGATACCTGGAGAACCCAGCTCCCAGAATGTCGCCTCAACAGACCCAAGTGAAGCTTTGTCAAAAATAAAATCTTTCACTGCTTCAAAACTAAATTCCCGACAAATTTCGGGATCTTTCAAAAGAAGGGGTGAGGATAGAACCTTCTTTCAAAAATGATGGTCCTAGTTTGACGTGGAGAACCCTCGTCTCTGGACTCCTTTTTCAAAAAATCAAGCAGTCCTAGCATGACGTGGAGAACCCTCGTCCTAGGACCCCTTTTAAAACAAAAAAAATCAAGCAGTCCTAGCATGACGTGGAGAACCCTCGTCTCTGGACTCCTTTTTCAAAAAATCAAACAGTCCTAGCTTGACGTGGAGAACCCTCGTCCTAGGACCCCTTTTCAAAAATATCAAACAGTCCTAGCATGACGTGGAGAACCCTCGTCCTAGGACCCCTTTTTCAAAAAAAATCAAACAATCCCAGTAGACGTGGGGAACCCTCGTCTCGGGGACCCTTTTTAAAAAATCAAGCAGTCCTAACATGACGTGGAGAACCCTCGTCCTAGGACCCCTTTTTCAAAAAGTCAAACAATCCCAGTAGACGTGGAGAACCCTCGTCTCGGGATCCTTTTTCAAAAAAAAAAATCAAGCAGTCCTAGCTTGACGTGGAGAACCCTCGTCCTAGGACCCCTTTTAAAACAAAAAATCAAACAGTCCTAGTTTGACGTGGAGAACCCTCGTCCTAGGACCCCTTTTCAAAGATATCAAACAGTCTCAACGGACGTGGAGAACCCTCATCCTGAGACCCCTTTTCAAAAATTCAAAAATCCCCTCTGACTTGGAGAACCCTTGTCATGGAAAACCCTTTCAAAAAATGCAAAAATCCCCTCTGACCCCGCTAGTCAGCGTCATGGGATCCCCCCAAAAGCGCGATGACCTAGATAAATCTCTCTGTAAGTGTTCACAGGTTGGTAGCCGCGGATCTGTCATCTTCCGGACCGGATCGCCAATTTTCAGCTTCAGAAGATTTCTTCCACCCAAAATCCCCACCAGACGGGGATATACGACAGATGTGTCTCAAAGCACAGTTCGAGATCGGAGCCCATAACGCTCGCGACTTGCCGCCTAGAGATACGGTGACCGCCTTTTTCGCGAAGCCCGCGCCGGATAGCCATGCCTCGAAGCTCTCACCCTTCGGAACGGATTGCAGCCGGTAGCCGCGGAAGAGACATTTATTCCACCCTAAATCCCACCAGACAGGGATATACGACAGAGGTGTCTCAAAGCACAGTTCGAGATCGGAGCCCATAACGCTCGCGACTTGCCGCCTAGAGATACGGTGACCGCCTTTTTCGTGAAGCACACGCCGGATAGCCATGCCTCGAAGCTCTCACCCTTCGGAACGGATTGCAGCCGGTAGCCGCGGAAGAGACATTTATTCCACCCTAAATCCCACCAGACAGGGATATACGACAGAGGTGTCTCAAAGCACAGTTCGAGATCGGAGCCCATAACGCTCGCGACTTGCCGCCTAGAGATACGGTGACCGCCTTTTTCGTGAAGCACACGCCGGATAGCCATGCCTCGAAGCTCTCACCCTTCGGAACGGATTGCAGCCGGTAGCCGCGGAAGAGACATTTATTCCACCCTAAATCCCAACAAGACGGGATATGTCATTCCTTAGGTGAAGCCTTTTAATAGGCAAACCTTTTCCAAGACCGATCTACAGAACGATCGAGTCTTCGACTAGTCCCAACAAGACGGGATATGTCATTTCATAGGCGTAGCCTTTTAGTAGGCAAACCTTTTCCAAGACCGATCTACAGAACGATCGAGTCTTCGACTAGTCCCAACAAGACGGGATATGTCATTCCATAGGCGGAGCCTTTTAGTAGGCAAACCTTTTCCAAGACCGATCTACAGAACGATCGAGTCTTCGACTAGTCCCAACAAGACGGGATATGTCATTTCATAGGCGTAGCCTTTTAGTAGGCAAACCTTTTCCAAGACCGATCTACAGAACGATCGAGTCTTCGACTAGTCCCAACAAGACGGGATATGTCATTTCATAGGCGTAGCCTTTTAGTAGGCAAACCTTTTCCAAGACCGATCTACAGAACGATCGAGTCTTCGACTAGTCCCAACAAGACGGGATATGTCATTCCATAGGCGGAGCCTTTTAGTAGGCAAACCTTTTCCAAGACCGATCTACAGAACGATCGAGTCTTCGACTAGTCCCAACAAGACGGGATATGTCATTTCATAGGCGTAGCCTTTTAGTAGGCAAACCTTTTCCAAGACCGATCTACAGAACGATCGAGTCTTCGACTAGTCCCAACAAGACGGGATATGTCATTCCATAGGCGGAGCCTTTTAGTAGGCAAACCTTTTCCAAGACCGATCTACAGAACGATCGAGTCTTCGACTAGTCCCGACAAGAAGGGGTTTGTCATTTCATAGGCGTAGCCTTTTAGTAGGCAAACCTTTTTCCAAGACCGATCTACAGAACGATCGAGTCTTCGACTAGTCCCAACAAGACGGGATATGTCATTTCATAGGCGTAGCCTTTTAGTAGGCAAACCTTTTCCAAGACCGATCTACAGAACGATCGAGTCTCCGACAAACCCTACAGAACGGGCGCGTCATCCTTAGATTCCTATCAGTCTGGAGTCTCACTTGATGGTAGAAACCGCCAGAAGGGTCAACTCATGGTAGAAACCGCCATAAGGGTCAATTGAATGGTAGAAACCGCCTGAAGGGTCAAATATGGTAGAAACCGCCGTAAGGGTCAATTGAATGGTAGAAACCGCCTGAAGGGTCAATTCAAGGTAGATACCGCCATAAGGGTCAAAACTAAACTCAACCAAAGGTAGAAACCGCCTGAAGGGTCAACTTGATGGTAGAAACCGCCATAAGGGTCAACTTGATGGTAGAAACCGCCATAAGGGTCATTTGAATGGTAGAAACCGCCATAAGGGTCAACTCCAAAGGTAGAAACCGCCATAAGGGTCAAAACTAAATTCAAAGGTAGAAACCGCCTGAAGGGTCAACTTGATGGTAGAAACCGCCATAAGGGTCAATTGAATGGTAGAAACCGCCATAAGGGTCAACCAATGGTAGAAACCGCCATAAGGGTCAACTAATGGTATGACCTACCATACAGGTCAGGGCTTAATCTCCCTAGGATATTCTGAACGAGTCCTAGGTATCTTCTTGAAAGTCGTCACAACCGGCAGCATCTGACAGGTGAGCTTCAGGTAAGCCTCTCTCACTCCGGCCCATGTTCGAATTGCAAGAGTAAACCGGTGATTAATTTGAGCATTCATCAAAAGACTTAAGGGTCCGATATCATGGCATTTCTTTTCCCCAGTCGAGTCGGCTAAGATCCAGGTGTCATTTTGTCTTTGAAAGCAACCTCTGACGAGCTCACTCTCAAAGAGGGGCAGCTGTTGACACCTGATTTTTGACCATCTTTTATTTTAGTTTTTATTTCTAAAATTAATTAAAAATAGCAAAAAAGGTCAAAAAATTGCAAAATCAACTTTGGGAGCCTTAGCCTAGCCTTAGGAACCAATTTTGAACAAAAAATATTTTTTGAATTTTTTAATATTTTTTGGAATTTATTTAATTATAAAAATACCCAAAAAATCAGAAAAATACCATCCGTGGTCAGAAAATTACAAAAAATATTCAGAAATTTTATTTTAATTCTCTCTTTAATATTTTCACTTTTTATTAGGGAAATTCGGCTTGGTTCATTGGGTTCCTTCACAAACCTAATCCCGAACCGGGCCTAAAAAATCCTTTTCGAGTCTTTTAATTTTCAATTCTCGGTTTTTATAAGCTATGACATTGGACTCTAAAGTACTGAAATGCAATTGGGTCAATTGGCCCTCCAATTTGATCAATTTTAACAAAAAGGGCTTAATTGCATAAAAATCTTTCAATTTAGTCCCCGGTTTTACAATTTGTGAAATTAAATTTCACACGGGCACACCCATTAAAATTAAACACCTCTACCCAACAGTTTTCATCATGCTGAATCTATTGGTGGGCTCAATTTTGGCTAATTCGATCGTTTAGGCCTTCGATTTGGCGAAATTAAATTTCGGATCCTAGGGACAATTTGGGGTTTTCACAGAATTTCAATAAATTGATTCACGAAAATACCCATATTTGATGGAAAACATGTCAAGGAATCCGATTTTGCCATCAATTTCATGAAAAGAGGTCATTTGGGGGGTCAATTTGGCGATTTGGGCGATTTGGCCGAACCGGGCCGGTCGGGTCCGACCCGACCCGACCCGGGTCTGGTGGACAGCATGCACAGAATGTGCAGCAGCGTGGACAGAACAGGGGCGGCATGGGCGACGCGGCTTCGGGAAGAAAAAAAGGAGAACGGGCGTGGGGGGACACTGGCAGAGTTGGGTAGTCGTGCCTGGCAGGGGAATGGGCGTCGGCACGCCGGTCGGCCACGCGGAAAAGGCGGGGAGATCTCGGTTTAATGCCGAGCTCGCACGAGAGAGGAAAGGATTTTTTTTTGGCGAAGACCGGACTGAAGGAGCTTCCCCGGAGCTTCAGCGACCTTCACGGATCCTCAGGCAAGCATTCGTGGCCGTCGGCGAGCTCCAAATAGGTCGGTATTCTCCTCCGATCACCGTTTCTCATACGCACGCCATGTGTTCGATAAAATGCCGATGGATGCCTCGACTTGGTTTTGTCTCGGCCGTGCCTTTCCCGACCCCCATTTGCGGGTATCAAGCTTTGAATATGTACTAGCATTGCTTCTAAACTCGTTTTGACCTTTGTTTTGCGTTGAACCGCGACGAAACACGGCTCGGAGCTTCGCCGGCAACGGTTAGGACCGGGAGCTCAACGGGGAATTTCCGGCGGCCGCCGACCATCAAGGAACCCCAAGTAAGCTTCTAAACCATCATTGGATGCCATGTGATGGAATGAAACCAAGCTTTGCGCAAAAAAAATTCTGCAAATTCTCTCGCCGGAGTCGGGTTCGGGGAGGTCCGGTTCGCCGGTTTTTAGTGTGTTCATGATTATTATTTAGGTTGTATGTTGATGTGGGTGGTCCAAGGAGTCGAATGCCGCAAGAACGGGCGAAAAATACCAAGTTTCGGGCCCGTTTCGCAATTTTCCGGCGACCTCGCCGGAATTTTTACTATTCCCGCCGGAATTTTCACTGTTCATAGTCTTCTCCGGCGACCCTCCGGCCGGTCAACGGTCAACGGCCGACGTGGCGTGCCACGTAGGCAGCCACGTCAGCCGGGTGGGGCCCACGTGGAATTTTTATACATAAAACAAAATTAACGGCCACGATCGCGACACGTGTCGCGATCCTGGAATTTTTGAAAAATAAAATAAATGATTTTCGAATAATCGATCCGGCGGACGAGGATGTGCCACGTGTCTCGCTGAGGGACGTCCGATCTTGTACAAGATCGGACGCACCAGAGGAAGCCACGTGGCACGTTCTAGAGCGTCCGATTTGTAGGTTTTCTAAAAAATGAAAATAAATTAATTTTTGATCCGACGGCTATTATTGAGCCACGTGTCTCTCTGTGGGTCGCCCGATCTAGTGGAAGATCGGACGCACGAGACGAAGCCACATGGCACAACGTGGACCGTCCGATCCGGGGAATTTTCGGATAATTAAATAAAATAGATAAAAAAATCCAAAAATTGTTTAAAAAATAGAAAAATGTTTTAAAAAATCAAAACGGTGTCGTTTTAGGCCGGTGTCGACCCCTAAGGTCGGGCCGGGCGCCCGAGAGGCGCGGGCCGGGTTTGACCCGGCCCGGAAAATATTTTTAAATATTTTAAAAAATTCAGAAAATAATATAATAATCAAAAAATCAATAAAAAATAGAAAATTCATAAAAAATTCAAAGAAATTCGGAAAATTCAGAAAAATTCTAAAAAATTCCAGAAAATAGGAAATGACCACATTCAACTGGCCACGACCTGTTTCGGGTCTTTCGACCCCCGATCTTTTCAGAAATGACGGTTTTGCCCTTCCGGCAAACAGTCTTCCAAAAAAAATTCTAAAAATCCAGGAAAATCCCAAAAAATAGGAAATGGCCACAAACAACTGGCCAAGGCTCATTCCGGGTGTTTTGAACCCCGACCCTTCTTAAAATGACGATTTCGCCCTTTGGGCGAATCGTCTTCCAAAAATTGAAGAAAAGTCAAGAAATTCCAAAAAATTCTCAAAAATGGGAAATGGCCACAATCAATTGGCCGTGGAATATTTTGGGTAATCCGGTATCCAAACCTTCCAAAAAAATGACAATTTTGCCCTCCGGGCTAATTGTCCCCGAATCTTCCCATTTTACCCCTAACCCTAAATCACATCTTCCCTAAGCCCTTAGGGCTATACTAGGAGGCCAATGATTGAAATTGATGTGCATTGACATTATTTATTTATACACTTGACTCGTGCTCTCGTTAAATTGATTGTGATTGATAGGACTAGTATTCCAATCTGCATGAAACCCTGAATCAAACCTATCTCACCCAAAATTGCGCCTGCATGAACTCTTAGTCAGGAAAATCACTCGCGTTAGGTACCGAAAGGGCGTTGGTAATGACACCGACGTAACCAAGTCCCCGAACCCAAAATCTCTGGTTCCGCAGAACTGATCGATCTCTCCCAATCGGTCAGTAAGGTTTCCGGTCTACCCTCCAAGAAAGACCGGTGGCGACTCCAAATGCATGCACAAGTTGCACATGCCACCACGACCACACTGAAGGTCGAAAGCGATCGACTCTCATCGTCGAATCCCTTAAAGATATACCTCCGCCGCGATTTGGTATGGGCCTGGGAGGGCCCGCGCCGATCTAAGGCCCGCGATCCACATTTCAGAGTGGGGGCCGGCGATCGGTAATCCATTAGCCGCGTCCGATTTCGGACGGGTCGCGACACTTTTGATTGGAAAAAATCTCTTTCATTTTCTCCAAAAATTTTACCCGTCAAGGGGATTTTATGATGCACCATGCATGTTCTTATTCATGTTCAGACAACCTCCTGTTTTAAAACATGAATGCCAATGAAGTTTGAATTCTATGTCTTTTCTAGACATTTGATTCTGAAAGCTTTTCTTTTTCTCTCTGTTTTTTATTTAACATCTTCAATGGATTGGGGAAAGGGATACTTACCTGTCCCCCGCGGCTGGAGATCCCTAAAAATGCGGAAGAAACATGTTATTGTACGTTCACGAATTTTTCAAAAAATTAGAACGATACAATTTACCCTTGGTCATGTATTCCAACGGGTAATACATAGGATGTGAAAACCCGTTTTGCCTTGATGGCGAGCCCCTGTAAAAAACAAACAATAAGTGTCAGTTTGCGTTCCAAAATTCAAGACAAATTGGAACGATACCGCCTTGTTCTTGCTTGGCGTTTTCATTTGAACACAAACGCGCGACTTGCAGAAATTGGCCAACTATATTGTGGCCACGATCCCTCCGTTTGGTTGGCGATGAATCATTCTCAAGGATTTGCCCCAGAGGAGATCCATTTGTGTTTTTGGGCGCATTCCAGCGCCATTCTTCAAAGTTCCTTTTATTCAAGGAAAAAGGAAATTGTTATCAGAATGCATGTCAAAGCATGATGTGTGGAAGCGATACTTTTTACCCTCCACTCGATCTTATAATCAAAGACCATTTCTTGGAGTGCATGACTTCCAAGGCCGATAATTTTGTTCGCTCCCCAATTAGTGAGTTCTTTTCTTTTGTGGCTTTCGGCGCCAACGCCTTCCTGCTGAATGAGGAAAAACTCATGTTACATGTGGGATCTTTGGAGATCAAATTGGAACGATACAAAGTTACCGTTCACCCAAATTTGTATCTTGGGGTTTACTTCTGATGCGGACGACTATGTCATTGCGTCCCTGGATTTTGCCAGAGAAGAAACGTCCGGCGTACAAATGATTCACTTGCCCCAGTTAGGCATGGTTTTTCATGCCTGCCCCAACTAAATTCATTCCTGCATTTTGCTGCAATCATCATCCACTTTGGGAATGTCTTCTCTCGTCTGTATTTATGGGTGTTGTTCGTGAGATTAACGGCCGTTCTGCCCCAGTTGGGCGATGTTTGTCCTGGCAACATGCCTTAGCACTTTCTGTGTTTGTTGGCAATTTTCAATTCAATTTTGACAACGTCCATGCACCTGCACATGAAGAAACAGGTGTAGGTTTTGACTTCATTTGAAATTTCAGGAAATAGATACTCCCTTCGGGGTTTCCAACATTTGAAGGGACAGTGTTCTTCAAGTATTTTGGCTTGGTAAGGCTTGTCTTGATGTTTGTTATCTCTGGATTTAATAACCCTGGTCCAATGCGTCTTTATGGGGGATCATGAGAGTTTGCCCCCGGTTTGGCCTCTTCAAAGAAAATGGGAGAACTCACTCCCATGGGTTTCGCCGATTCTGATCTTCTATCTCAATTGTCAGAATCTTCAATTATTTTTATCCATCTCTAGATGGCTTGACGGTCTTGGGATTTTTCGTGTGGCGATTTTGTGATTCTCTCGATCATCGTCGCCATTTGAAGTATTTGATGTTTCTCTTTTCCGGGTAGCGGAGCGATTTGTCCCCAGCCACTGGATGCTTTGTCTGGGGCTGGCTGATTTAGTCGTAGGCAATTTGATCCTGCCGCATTGACGCATTCGGGCTATTTGACATCAGTAAGCTTGGGTTTACTCGTGATTGAGTACTTCAACAACCTGCGCGATGAAAGGAGTGAAAGAGTCAATCACCGTGTAAGGAGCTTTAATTGAAACGATTACGGATTTACTATCCCCGCTCTGGTCACTTCTGGCGTCCAAGACGGTGGAAATTCTTCAGTGGTCCCATTCATTCTCGTCATCACCTGCAAGAATGAAAAACCATATCAACTCGTGAACCAGTCAATCTGATTTGGAACGGATACAGCTTTTTCGACTTAGGGAGAGCCAATCCTAATTAGGTTGCTCCTTCTTCATAATTTGATTTAATTTGTCATTGCAATCCCAATGGGTGACATCTGCTGAAGGCACATTTCTTTCTGTCTTATAGGGAAGACAAATTTTCTTTCGTTTGTCTTTGACCATCTTATCCTGTAGACAAAAGACATAAAGGTCCCCATCAGGTATAATATTCGAAGGGCTTATTGGAACGATTACAGTTTCACCATCGTTCCATGATCATCTTGCATGTGATCGGATGAGGACATTTTTGACAAATGTATGCCATGTAAAACATGTCCCTCGTGTCTATCCACAAATGGATTTTCCTTCTGTACCTGTTTTTCACCTGAGAGGAAAAGATAGGAAATATTATGCCGGTATCTGATTGAAAATCAATTAGGAACGACACGTCTTTACACTTGACCCGGCTGCCCCGGTCAAAAGGCATTTGCCCTCATCAGTTGACTCTCCAGGGTGGTCCAGCGCTTTTCCATGCCATCCTGGTTCGTTTAAACTCGCAACTGATTCTTCACACAAGTCTTTGGATTTTGATTCATAAGCGGCGCTAAATGACCTTTTGGTTTCGAGGTGTACCAATCATTCACATACATGCGCATGAGACCAGTGAGGTTTGACTTCTAAGAATCAAAATAGGGTTTGGAACCTAAGGCCAAGGCTCCCACTTCGAGTTCTAGAAATGGTAGATTCCATTGCACAACTATCGTTGCATTGGGACCCAATCCATAGTTCGAAATGAGCAGAATTAAAAATGGATTACCCCGTGTTTTTCCTCACGGAGATTCCATTTTCAATTCCTTCTATTGTTTTCCTAAAGAGGGCTCCCGAGGTTTTAGGCGGGGCTGTGTGTGTTCATTGTGTCGTGCTAAAGCAATAAACATGCATTTCATTTAGCAAACACCGCTTCAATATAAACATCCACACAATTATACATCCTAAACTCCTACCTGCATAAGACAGAGTTAACGAACACTTCACCCCTTATTTCTCCAATCTGCAAAAACATTTAACACCTCAAGGGTTAAAGTACGTATCTCAACTTGAAGAGCATCTGCATAAAACATGTCAGAAAAACCAATCAACTTTTTAATTGGCTCAAGTTCTCTAAGTCCCCAGCGGAGTCGCCAGTCTGTCGCGACCCTCTCGAGATTCGCCATGGGCTCTCGAGGGCTAATGGGCCGTCCAGTCTGGTCGGACGCGGGCCTCTCCCAAGGCCCGTTACCCAAATCGCAACGGAGGTATACGTAGTCGACCTTCAGTGTGGTCTGGTGACATGTGCTAAGTGTGCATGCCATGGAGTCGCCACCAATCATTTTTTGGAGGGTATGATTGGACCACCCTATTGAATAGTCGGGAGTTTCTATTCAATTCTGCGATAACCAGAGAAATGGGTTCGGGGACTTAGTTACGTCAACTGTCAGAGTTGACGCCCCTTCGGTACCTAAGTTGATTGAATTTTCTGCAGTTTTTCTCAATTTTTTTTTGAATTTTTCCTTAATAATTCATTTTTTTGAAATTTTTTTATTTGATTTTTTTATAAATTTTCTGAAAATAAATCCCAACTGACGGTCCCTAACTCGCCACGTGGCGTCTCGGTGATAATCGAATCATTTTAATTTTTGTAAAATTCGAAATTCATTTCTTTTAATGTTAAAAATATTTTTTATTCTGAAAATCATCGGATCACGACATGTGGCTCATCTGCAGCCATCCAATCTAGCATTTTTTGTTTTTGTTTTTGTAGGACGCAACACAATGCAAAAAATAAAGAAGATATTAAGTCATTATACAACATAAACATAAGCAAAGGAGATGGGATCCGGTGAATTTTACGACGTCGGAGTCCGTCGGTGCTCGTGCAACAATGTGTGGGGGGTATAAACCACCAGCAGGAGGCTCGGCCTTCCGATTCTGGGGTAGCACAATATAATTTACAGAAAATAAATAAATAAAACACCTTGGACACCAATAGGAGGCTTAGCCTTCCGATTCTGGGTCTTTTATGCGAAATATAGAAATGCTATGACATAAAGTAAATACACAGCAAATATTTAGACACCAACAGGAGGCTCGGCCTTCCGATTCTGGGTCTTTTATGCGAAATATAGAAATGCTATGACATAAAGTAAATACACAGCAAATATTTAGACACCAACAGGAGGCTCGGCCTTCCGATTCTGGGTCTAATAGGTAAAATGTAAGGAGTGAAAGGTGGTCTTACCAAGATTGAACCCAAAACAAGCTCGGAAATCCAATTTGGCACTCGCGGACTCAAGTCTGATCAGTCTGACCTTTTCTCCTTCAAACAGCTCTACGGGACAAATGGCTCGGCCAAATTGGACTCACGATATGTCATTAGAACGGCAAGAGAATAAGCTTTCTAACAGTATATGGCTCATTCCCATACGATCCCTAACGAAAGAGTTATGGCCGAAAAACCGGATGGTTTTCAATCGCCCAATGACCAGAATCTGTCCCAGAAAACTCCTTCAATTCAACCATTAAAACCCATCCAAAACTCAACTAGACTACAATCTCAGCTTGCTAGATTCCTAATTTAGGTGCTAGAGACATCTTATCGAATATTGGAAGCAAGGCAAGCCCTTGAATCACTCACAATGTTCACGGCACCACCTTGACAGAACCGGTTCAGATTTTTCGAACAAAACAATAAGGGATCAGCCCTTAAATCCAAATATAATCTATCTTCAAACCATAAAACACAATAATATATGTCTTAACGAGGAGTGAGAGGTGGTCTTACCAAGATTGAACCCAAAACAAACCGGAAAATCCAATTTGGCACCCGCGGACTCAAGTCTGATCAGTCTGACCTTTGCTCCTTCAAACAGCTCTACGGGATAAACGGCTGATCCAAATTGGGTTCACGATATGTCATTAGAACGGCAAGAGAATAAGCTTTCCAATGGTATATGGCTCGTTCGCATACGATGTCTAACGCAATAGTTATGGCCGAAAAACCGGACGATTTTTGATCTGGGCGGCGAGCTGAGCGAGAGGAAAAAACGAAAATGAAAGAGGGAGAGTTTAGGGAGAAGAAGGGTCGGGAGATGATGAGGGGGAGGAGATAAATAGGCAGCGGGAAGGAGAGAGGGAGTGGGGAGAGAGAGAGAGAGAAAAAAAAATATAATAATAATAATAAAATAATAAAAGTAAAAATAAAATAAAATAAGAAAAAGAGAAGACAAAATCATTAGTCCCCTTTTCCTTTTAAATGATGATGTTTCCCTCCTTTTCCTTTTAATCATTACTAATATTTTTGTCAAATTCAATTTTATGGTGATCAGAGAACACCTAAAATCAAACCAGAATTTTACTATTTATGAGGTTAGAAAATAGATAAAATAAAAATAAAAATACCGACTATTTTTATATATCTTTGTGACCTCAAATATTATTTTTCTTGATTTTCTTGATTTTCTTTTTCTTGATTTTCTTTTTTTTTGTATTTTTCGAAAATATATATAAAAAAATGAAAATTATGAAAATTATTTTTTTGGTCAAAATGGTTCATTTAGCTTGGCTAAGGTCACCAAAATTGATTTTTCAATTTTTTCAACTTTTTATGGATTTTCTATGAATTTTCAAAATAAAAATAAAAATAAAAATAAAAATAAATAAAAAAAGTTGATCAAAATTTAGGTGTCAACAATTTCTAAAGAAAAGGGCATTAATCTAAGGGTAAAAAGGTAATTTTTTAACCGTCGGTCCGAATTTCACTTTTCTAAATACTAACGGGCGAATTCTAATCTTAATGGTTCTCGAAGAGGCGACGTCCAATTTATTCCCGTTGGAATCCTCGAATAGCCGGCCTCCAATCTCGAAGTCCAATTCATGGTTAAATTCAGTCGTTTGTCATTCCGGCGTATCTCAGACTAACGGGCGGCTCTTAGGAGTTACGCGTATCGACCCGCGACTAATGTCGCGTTTAAGAGTTACTCGTGCCACAGCGACTTTGGTTGTCATGTAATTGCGAGGGTTAATTGCTAGTCCCGAAGGTTACGATCGCTAGGAATCGGTTTAGGTTAATTCGCAAATCATACTATGGTCATCCGGAATCACCCGTGGACCAATTGAATGACACTAGCAAATCATTCTAAAACCATTCTTAGATCGACCTTTAGTGGTCCAAAATATTCCCTCGGCAATCCTTATGGTCAAAGTACCGACTCGTGGTTGAGTTCTTTAGTCCACGTACTTAAATCCTAGTTAACCTTTCCCTTTTGGTTAGTCGATTCAAGAGAGATCAATTCTAAGCGAGATTTACTGAAATACATCGACAGGCATTCATTCATTCATAAGCTTCGAGATAGGGTCGGAATTCAGAATGTCACACGGACATTCAATGATTCCAACGGTATTAATTTGGACGTCGCCTCATCAAGGACCATTAAGATTAGAATTTGCCCGTTATCGATTAGAAAAGTGAAATTCAGACCGACACTTGGAAATTACCTTTTTACCCTTAGGTTATTGCCTTTTCTCTTGGATTTAAGCGAGGGCAAAATGGACAATTGCCACTCTCCCATCCTTGGCCGAAAATTGAAGGGTAGGATAGTCTTTTAACACTTGAATAATTAGAAGACAAGGACTTGACCATTTGACTTGACAATTTCCCCTTGAACCACTTACTTACACCTTGTCATTCTAAGTCACTATTCATGTCATAAACCCCATCAACCACTCCACTCAATCCTTTTCCCTCTTGGTTTTGAAATTTGAGGAAGCAAGTTAACTCTTCCTCTCCCTCTCTTATTCGGCCGAACACCATCATCCTCCCTCACTCTCACTCTCATTTTTCCTTCTTCCTCTCAAACACTCTCTTCCTCTCAAGCTCTCCCTCACGCTGACCCGCCTTGGACCGAAGCTCTTGGGGGGCTGTTCTTGGGAGTTTCCTTGCTTAATCTAAGGTAAGTGACCCTTAGAACCTTGATGAACATGTTAAAGGATTAGAGATGCAAGTTAGGAGTATTTTTTATGATAAATTCTTGCCATTTTCGGTTGAACGCCTAGGGGGCCAAATTTTCTCACCGAACCAGGTTTGCTCGCGCCATCCACCGCCTCTTCAATCGGTTTATCTCGACTCATTAACTTGGTAAGTTAGTTCTAAACCTTTATTAGGACCTTCGAGTTATGGAAGGACCGACTTAGTCTTGGTTAGATTGAATTTCGTGGGATGTTCATGGAGTATCTTTAAGGATTCCAAACTTGTACTTTATGTACTGAGGGAAATGTTGAGTTATGGCGCTTGAGATGTTGAAACCTTGGTTGCGAATGCCTAAGAGACATGTCTATGAATGAACCGAATACCTATGTGTGTCATTGAGAAGACTAGAACTTGTTTAAGCTTGATGGATTTGATAATGGCTCTTGCTTGAGCTTGTGTTCGTTCGGCCATGATGAAAATAGATGAAATAATGCATTGAAATAACCTATTGATCACAAGCTCTATGCGGCCATGGACTAAGATTGATTGAATTGATAAATGAATCCTAGAGGTATTCGGCCATGAGAGGATTATAATGTTTCGTCGCATTTAAATGACCATTGAATCCATTGCTATTTGGCCGTGTACTATTGTGTAATGGAAAGATTGAATTGATGTCTCAATTAATGGAAATCGGCCTTGTGTGTTATAATTGGTGCCTTAAAGGGTTTCATCGATTGTTTGACTCTATAGTCTTGACTTGGCCGAATGATGATGATGATAGATGTTGATTTTACCTAATCAAATTATATTCTATCATGAAGTATTAAAATGGTGCCACCTTGAGTAAACTTTATAATGTGATTCCGTGGCATGAGATTGGGAATGTGATGGTCGAATGATGCCTTGAATTGGTGAAATGCTCAATTGCATGTGTATAGCTATAATTAATTGAATTATGAGCTTATGAGCATATGGTACCCTGATGCGACTAACGCGGGGTTTATATACATCCTAAGGAGATAATCGCGGGATTGACCTGAGGCATACTAATGCGAGTCTTATACATGGCATTGGAAACCTGAGGCGTACTAACGCGGGTTCCTTGATTCATTAAGCCTGAGGCGTTATTACGTGGGCTGCCTGAGGCGTTATGACGTGGGCCTAGCCATGGAAAGCGCAATCATATTAAGTATAAGTACTATCCTTTATGCTATGAGTGATCACGTGCCAAAGCACGAAGTTTAGTCTAGAATTGAGAATGTTACTAATACTTTGTCTTAATTGGGTTGTTATGTGCCATTTGTCGTGTTCCTTGATTAGTTGGTCATTGCATGTGTTAGGAAGTGTCTGGAAGTACTAAGTGCCTAGTTTAGGTTTAGAACTAGCTTATTGAGATTTATCTCACCCCGTCGTGAGACCAACCTTTTCAGACCCTAAACCTTGACCATGAAACCACCAGTTTTTGGGGTACCCGTGTATACCGAAGAGTATGTCACTGAGTATCCAGCAGGGGAGGGCAAGGCGTATATTAGGAAGCGCAGTACCGTTTGGATGGACATAGGGACCGACCACTAGTGGCCAGACAGGTATGCAGCATGGTTCTATCGGGATGGCGATACCACTCACGGCCCTTTGAAGACCTTCGACGTGCCCTGGGATGTGGTGGGCAAGCAGGATCCGATGAACGTTTACCCTCCCAATGGTGAGATCATGGACCCGGAGACCTATCCCGAGCTAGGTGTGGGTTTTCCAGCGATGCAGTCCCAGAACCCAGTTACCGACGGTGAAGTCATCGAGCCTTCTGACGCTGGTGACGATCCCATGGACATCGCAGAGTCCGAGCCGGAGTCGGAAGATACCGAGGACGTACCGTTGGAGTTGGAGTCTGATCCTGAGGAGGGACATATTCCAGCGTATTCTGAGTCCGAGCCGGAAGAAGAGGTCCCAAGATAAGCACAGCCGGGTGATTGGGTGGAGTACAACCCCATAGCCGACGAGAACTACTCTGGTGATAGCGAGCCCGACCAGTAGATGTTATAGTAGTCCCCGACTTTTGGAATCCTTGGACAGTGACACTTGGTCTAACCTGATGACCTCTTTTGTTAGATTGACCACCTTCCCCTAATCCCTATTATGTATGTCATTTATGTTTATCATGTAAAACCGAATCTATCTTATGCTATTTATATATCATGCTGGTTTGCTAAAGTCATCTTTTATTTAATTATGGTATGGAGTTGTGTATGTTGCTTCCGCATATGCATTTGTATTTACTTGTCTATCGCTTGTCGTTCGATCCTGGGTACATTCGTATTAAGGAACGACGCTAGGGTGATGTTGGCGCGCTCGTTAGGACGCGAGACGTGACATCTCTGTTTTGTTGGTATCAGAGCAAGGTCGGCTCGATCCAAGTTGGTTGAGGACTGGAGTTATAAGGTGTGATGACTTTGAGGATGACTGGGTAGCGAGACCTTAGGGATTCGCTAGAGTTAGGCATGAAATGAATGACATGTGAAATGGCACTTGTGATTGGGATATTGGATTGGCATCACCGTGGGTGATTATAAGGCTACAGAACTTCGTACTTGGCACTGAGTGTTGTTTACTAAATATTTGATTGGATAGCTTATTGTGGTTATAATAAGTTACAGATGCGTCTGGACTTAAGGTATTATTGCGAATTCCCAATTATGACTCTTCTGATGGTTGCTTGATAAATGAATGCCTTGATTGTGATTGCTGCTTTGGTGGTAGTATAGAATTGCTAGACTTAAGTAGATGGCTTAGGTCTCTAATTCCATGATGGAATTATAGTGATTTAGGTGTCGTAAGGCTTAGCAAGATGAGCAACCGGACCCGAGGAACCGGGGGAGCGTCTAGCTCTAGACCCCAAGTGGTAGAAATCCCTAGAGTTGATGGAGTCATAAGAGTACTGGAAGAGATCGGGAACCTGATGGGCAAGCAGGCCCAGTAAAGGGCTGTTGCTGTTGTTGAGGCGGCAGAGGCTGCCGTCGCTGCAGCCAACCTGGCAAATGGAAACAATGGAAATCATGGTAACAACGGGAACAACGGTCAGGGTAACGATGGTGGCAATGCCTTGGGCGCTGGAAATCGTGTAATGGGCCAATTAGTGGAACACTTTATGAAGCTGTCACGTCCCGCGTCCCTACGAGCGCGCGAACATCCCACCCTTCACTGCCTTCGCGATAAGTCCCAAGGAACGAATCGACTATCAATATACTCGCGGAATGATATGCACATGCGGATGCGATAAACAAACTCCATATATAAAACTCGACAAGATAACTTATGTAACGCCCCGAGTCCTCTAAGGCGCACATCATCGCCTTACAACCAGTTCCTTATCTGTATTATACCCAGGATCTTTGCAATACACGGTAGGCAATGAAACTTAAATGAACATGCAGCAGCGTCATGCAAAACTCCTAGACAATTAAACACGATAGGGTTTGAGGGAAGTAAGACACTTAATCAAGTCATAGCATAGCATACGATTCACTTTACAACATAAACATAAACTGGGATACAACAATTAGGATTTGGGGAGATGGTTAGCCTAATCAAAAGAGACGACGGGCTAAGGGTCAGGCACTACTCAAAAGTGGAACTCCAAAAAGTCATGGATGCCTAGGCTATCTAAGGGTCGAGCTCGCGGTCATCATCAGGATCCTCGCGGTGCACTGGGTCATACTCCTCCAGGCCTTCCTCGTCTTCCTCTTCCTCTTCTTCTTATTCAAACTCTGGCTCTGGATCTGCTTCATCCTCGGGTTCAGGGTGAGGATGGTAGATGGCCTCTCCGTCAGGGTTGTACTCCTCCTCTAAGGGCTCGTCCTCGGAATCGTCTAGCTCTCCGTCATCTTCCTCGGGCTCGGACTCGTCCGTCTCCATGGGGTCTTCAGCATCAGAGGGCCCCACGATGTCGCCATCAGTCTGGGGGTTCTGAGACGGTGCCGGCGGAAGATCTGGGTCAGGTGCGGTCTCGGAGTCAGTGAGCTCCCCATCAGCAGGGTGTACAATCGAAGGATCCTGCTCGCCAATGACATCCCACGGCACGTCAAAAGTCCTCAGTGGCCCAACTGTGAGATCGCTGTCGCGGTAGAACCATGCTGCGAATCTGTCTGCTCTCCAGTCTGCTAAGCCCACATCCATCCAGATGGTGCCATACTTCCTAATGTAAGCTTTCCCCTCTCCCACCGGGTACTCCGTGGAATACTGCTCTATCCAGACGGGCACCCCAAAAATCGGCGGCGGCGGCATGCTTAGGGTTTGGGGTCTGAAAATGGGGGTCCCACGACGGGGTGAGATATACTCAATAAGCTAGCCTAACCCTAAGCTAGACCCTTGGGACTTCCAAACACTTCCCAAACACATGCGATGGCCAAACAATCAAACAGCAGGCAATGGCCTATAATAACTCAATTAGAAACATATTTAGTCATGCAATTCACAAGCTAGGCTAGACAGGACTTGTACTTGGGCACTTAACATTTCATCATTTAGCAGACAATCCACATGTATGATATAATCAAACTCCCATGGCTTAGCCCGCGTAATAACGCATCAGGCTTAAGAGATCAGGGAACCCGCGTTTAACGCCTCAGGTTTCCGATGCCATTTCTCATGACTCGTGTTTAACGCCTCAAGTCCATCCCGCGTTTAACGCATCAGGATGCCTCATGTACATATACTTATAATTCCTTTCCATCGACATAATTAAATCAATCGTGCGCACTCTCATCAAATTGAGCTCGATTCGACCCCTCAAGCTATCATCCCATATCATGGCAATACGTCGTAAAATTCAACAAGTCAAGTCCATGGCAAAGTCATGCGGTCGATAACACATCAATTGAGATAAGTCAATGCTTCGAGCATGGCCGTTCGGCCATGTTACACAATCTATGGCACATAAATTAATTAAGGCCTAAACTCACCAATTAATCACACCAGGCCCAAAATCGCTAACATAGGGTCACTTAGCTCAATTGAACTTCTTGCTATTCCCTCGACTAGAGTACGATCCATAGGTTAAAAGTCATTTGCTCAATGTACTCGCACGATTGCCCCAAAACCGAATACTCCTAAGCTTCATTTAGGATTCCATCAATTCAAGTAGATATAATTCAAGCTCTAGCTAGTCCTAAGACACCATGGGGCATTCGGCCCACACCCTAGGACATTCACCAATTCATTCCATCCATGGTTCCTAACATTCAATCATCAAAACTCAACAAGGAAAATTCTGATCACAACATGCAAATTCGGATCCCTAGAGGACCCCACCGAAATAGCCCCCTAAATGTTACAAAATCATCCCATTTGGTCTTTCCATGCACTCAAGGTCCTAGCAAAGGGTTAGGGGAGCTTACCAAGTCCAAAAGCAAGGCAAGGCCGGTGGCAAGGGGCAGTGAAGCGGCGTGGGCAGATCTGGTCCGGCGCGATCAGGTCTGATCCCTAAGAAACATCCCCCAAATGCCAAGCTAACTTAATGAGAAACACTCCTAACATAAGCTATCAACCTCCTAACACATATATCTAAGGCCCTAGAATCACTTACCTCAAGAAAGATCAAGATTTCCCCAAGAACTCCCTTGCTCCTTCTTTGGTCCGAATCTGACCATGGGGTTCCCCGCGCGACGCTCGGCTCCCACGGTGGTTCCAATAGGTGAAAGGGCGAGGGAAGGTCGTCTTGGTGGTGGTCGAAGGTGGTGGGAAGCGGTGGTGGTCGGCCGGTCCTTCCTTGAGGCCAAGAGGAGGGGCGACGGTGAGGGAGAGGGAGAGAGCGAACGAAAGAGGGAGAGAGTGAGAGAGAGGGTCGGCCGAAAATGAAGAAGGAGAGAGAGAGTGAGCGATAAGAAGCAAAGGAAATTTTGGAGGGAAAGGGTAGTGGGGTGGTTCATGGGGTATGTGACAATGAATAGTGTCTAGGAATGACTTGGTTAGTGGGGTAGGTTTAAGGGAAATTGTCCAATCAAGCTTGGTGTCATGCACTTCAATAATGTAGAGACCAAAAGACCCAATTGCCCTTGCATTTTCGGCTGAAGGCTTAGGGTTGGCAAATGACCATTTTGCCCTTGCTTTGTCCTTGGAAAGTGTGCTAATCCTATGGGTAAAAAGGTCGATTTCGCTCGTCGGTTCGAATTTCGCTTTTCTAGTCTATACGGGACCATTTCTAATCTTAATAGCTCCCCGATAAGGCGATGTCCAAATTTACTCCAATGCGATCTCCGAATGTCCGGCCTCCAATCTCGAAATCCAATCTATGGCTAAATTTTGTCAATTGTCATTCCTGTGCGTCTCTGACTAACGGGCGGCTCTTAGGAGTTACGCGTATCGACCCGCGACTTATGTCGCGTTTAAGAGTTACCCAAGCCACGGCGGCTTTGGTTGTCATGTAATCGCGAGGATCAATTACTAGTTCCGCAGGTTACGATCGTCAGAGATTGAGTTAGGTTAATTCGCAAATCACGCCATGGTCATACGGATTCACCCGTGAACCAATCGCGTGACACTAGCAAATTGTTCCAAAAGCATTCTTAGATCGACCTATAGCGGTTCAGAATATTCCCTCGACGATCCTTATGGTCAAAGCACCGACTCGTGGTTAAGCTCTTTGGTCCACGTACTTTAAATCCTATACGGCCATTCCCCATTGGTTAGTCGACTCGAGAGTGATCAGTTCTGAGCGAGATTAACTGGAATACATCGATAGACATTCATTCACTGATAAGTTTCGAGATAGGGTCAGAATTCAGAATGTCACAACTTAGAATGCACACAACACAAAGTCTTACAATATCAAACTTCTTACATAACATAGCTGGGTCACTCCTAAATTCCAACCTGCCTATCTCAAGGAAACATCAATAGAGTGGTGAAATAACTATCCCTAAGCATCCGGTTTAACAACATCCGTCGACTTGGGTTCAGGCTCCTCATCTTCAAGTCCAGCATTGGGATCCTCCAGTATATCATCGGGAATCTCAGGTGGATCAGCGACCCACAGCGTGTCGACAGGTACGGCGCTCTCCTCTAATGGTCCAACCAGGGAGTCTCCATCTCGAAACATCCAAGCCTCAAAAGTGTGAGGAAGCAAATATTGGCCTCCTTTGTCAACCCAGACCACGCTCGTCATCTTAGTATACACCTTACCCTCGTTAACAGTAAACTTCAAATCCTAGGTCTCAATTTCCATTGGAACTCGAAAATGCCGCGACATAGTGATTGGGGTCAAAGATCGGGGTCTGAAAAGTTTGGTCCCGCGACGAGGTGAGATAAATCTCAATAAGCTAATCCTAAACCTAGGTTAGGCACTTAGTACGTCCAAACACTCCCAAACACATGCAATGACCAAATAATCAAGAACAAGGCAAATGGCATAAAGCAATTCAATTAAGGCAAAGTCTTAGTAACATTCTCAATTCTATGCTAAACTTCGTACTTTGGCACTCAATCATTCATAGTATATAGGATGTTACTTATACTTGATACAATTGCACTTTCCATTGCAAGGCCCGCCTAATAGCGCCTCAGGCTTAAGGAATCAAGGAACCTGCGTTAGTCGCATCAGGTTTCCAATGCCATGTATAAGATTAGTCGCATCAGGTCCATCCCGCTATATTCGCCTCAAGATGTATATAAACCCCGCGTTAGTCGCATCAGGGTACTATATACTCATAAGCTCATAATTCATTCAATTATAGCTATATACGTGCAATTTAGCATTTCGCCAATTCAAGGCATCAATCGACCATCACATTCCCAATCTCATGCCACGGAATCACGTTATAAAGTTTACTCAAGGTGGCACCATTTTAATGCTTCATGATCGAATATAATTCGATTAGGGAAATCATCATTCACCATCATCATCATTCGGCCATTTCTCAAACATTAGGATTGATTCATCAATTTAAGCATCAAATGCACTAAATGACACTCATGGCCGAATTGTACTAGTTATAACATCAATCCAATCACTTGATTTACACTCATTAACCCACGGCCCGCAAAGTAATGGGAGCCATTAGATTATTGTCATGCAAGTATCATCAATTCATGCCATGGCCGAATGCATAAAGGTATAATCAAAAGGTTCCATTTACTCAATCAAGTGCAAATAAGCTTTAACAATTCCAATGGCATACTAAGGCATTCGATCACTCATGGACACATTCCTTAGCCTATCTTCAACCATAATCTCCACATTTCAAGTACCATAAAATATTTCCACATTTAGTCCCTAAAATTGCATATTCGGGTATCTTAGATTTTCACCTAGAATAAACCACAAATTACTCCAAAAACCATCTCTCACTCGGTCCTTCAATAATCTAAGGTCCTAACAAAGGGTTAGAACTAGCTTACCAAGTTAATGAGTCGAGATAAACCGATCAAAGAGGCGATCCACGGTTCAAATCTGGTCCGGGGAGGAGTGTTTGGCCTCTAGCAAGAACAAGTCAAGTTAGCCATGGTTTCCCTTTCAATTCACTCTAAACCTCTAACAAAGGCTAAGTAGTACAAAGGTCTAAGTCTCAAGAAGGCTTACCAAGGTAAAGTGAACTTGTGAAGTTCACAAATCAAGCTCGAAGGCCGGCGAAGGAGCGGCATGAGCGAGGAGTGACGTCAGCGGCCGAATGAGCAAGAGAGAAAGAGAGAGTGTTTGATGAAAAGAGAGAAAAATGAAATGGAAGAGTGAGAGATGGGGGGGTGCTTGGCCGAACATATGAGAGGAAGAGGAAGAGAGTTTCGCTTCCTCAAATTTCAAGTGTAAGAGTGAGAGAGAGCTTGAGTGGGAGTTGGTAATGGGGTTATGACATGAATAGTTGCATAGAATGACTAGTTGGTGGGGTGGTTGATGGGGAAAATCCAAGAGTCAATCAAGTAAAATCCTTGTCTCCAATAATTCAAGAGTCAAATGTCATCCTTGCCCTTGCATTTTCGGTTGAAGTGGGGGATTGGTAAAAGTCCATTTTGCCATTGCTTAATTCTAAGGAAAAGGTTATCATCTTAGGGATAAAATGGTATTTTCCAATCGTCGGTCTGAAGTTTCACTTTTCTAATCGATGTGGAGCGAACCGTAACCTTAATGGTTCTTGATGAGGCGACGTCCAATTTATTACCAGTGGAATTCTCGACTATCCGACGCTCAATCCCGAAATCCAATTCGTGGCTAAAATCCATCAATGGCGATTTCAGTGTATCTCAAACTGACGGGCGGCTCTTAGGAGTTACGCTTACCGACCCGTGACTAGTGCCACGTTTAAGAGTTATCCGAGTCATGGTGACCTTGGTTGTCATGTAATTACGAGGGTCAATCGCTAGTTCCAAAGGATGCGATCGTCAGGAATTAGTTTAGGTTAATTTGCAAATTATACGATGGTCAAGCGGAATCACCTGTGATCTAATTGTATAACACTAGAAAATCGTTCTATGACCAATCTCAGACCGGCCGATAATGGCTCAAAATATTCCCTCGGCAATACTTATGGTCAATGTATCAATCCATGGTCAAGTACTTTGGTCCACGTACTTAAATCCTACTTAGCCTTTCCCCATCGGTTAGTCTTCTCAAGAGTGGTCAACTCTGAGCGAGATTTAATTAGAGTGCATTGACGAGAAGTCTCATCCAATCATACTTCGAATAGGGCCGGATTTCAGAATGTCACAACTCTTCCCTCCTTATTAAAATTTCATCCTCGAAATTTACTATAAATCCCACTAAACTTAACAACTAGGTGCTGACGCCTCATCACTTCTTTACTTTCCTCGGTGGTTTCCTTTTTGTTACCAAAACCCAAACAAGTCTACATACCTCGGACTCAATTTTCCAAACCGAGTAAGCCTTGAATAGGCGATGCCTTAAGAAGACATGATCTCCCACTTGAAGTTCTAAAGATCTGTATCGTTTACCTATGTAATGCTAATATCAATGCCAAGGCCTATGTAATGGCGCATCGGGCCATCAGACTCATCACGGATCCGCATAATACGCCTCAGATCAGTTTACTTTTCCGAAACCCGCGCCTCAACGCTTCAGGTTAACATCTCGCGTAATAACGCGCCAAGATGGGTGCAAATCCCCGCGTCAACACTCTTTGGGGTATTACGTGACGATACATAAGTTCGAGCAATTTGATCCACAAGATAAACTAAGGACCCACCCATGCTATCCAAAAGGCTTAATGTCACGCCCCGCGTCCTTTATGGCGCGCGAACATCCCTTCCTGCTCTTCCTTCGCGATACATCCCAAGGATCGAATCGTCTAACAATATACTCGCGGAATGAAATGCACATGCGGAAGCGATAAATAAACTCCATACATAAAACTCGACAAGATGACTTAGAATGCATACAACATAAGGTTTTACAACATCAAACTTCAAACATAACATAACTAGGTCACTCCAAAATTCCAACCTACTTATCTCAAGGAAACATTAAAAGAGTGGTGCTATAGCTATCCCTAAGCATCCGGTTTAACAACATCCGTCGACTTGGGTTTAGGCTCCTCATCTTCGAGTCCAGCCTCGGGGTCCTCTAGTAAATCATCGGGAATCTCCGGTGGATCAGCGACCCACAGCGTGTCGACAGGCACGACGCTCTCCTCTAATAGTCCAACCAGGGAGTCTCCATCTTAAAACATCTAAGCCTCAAAAGTGTGGGGAACCAAGTATTGGCCTCCTTTGTCAACCCAGACCACGCTCGACATCTTAGTATACACCTTACCCTCGCTAACGGTAAACTTCGAATCACAGGTCTCAATTTCCATTGGAACTCCAAAATGCCACGACATAGTGATCGGGGTCAAGGATCGGGGTCTGAAAAGTTTGGTCCCAAGACGGGGTGAGATAAATCTCAATAAGCTAATTCTAAACCTAGGCTAGTGACTTAGTACATCCAGACACTCCCAAACACATGCAATGACCCAATAATCAAGAACAAGGCAAATGGCATAAAGCAATTCAATTATGACAAAGTCTTAGTAACCGTCTCAATTCTAGGATAAACTTCATACTTCGACACTTAATCATTCATAGCATAAAGAATGGTACTTGTACTTGATACAATTGCACTTTCCATGGCTAGGCCCGCGTATTAACGCCTCAGGTTATCCCAATCAATAAACCATCGTCATCTTAGGCGTATCAGGCATTTCTCATCATTCAGTCCCACGTCATATAAGCGCATCAGGCATTTCTCATCATTCAATCCCGCGTCATATAGGCGCATCAGGATACCATAAGCCCATAAGTTCATAATTAAATCAAGTATGGCTAAACACATTCAAGTGGGCATTTCATCAATTCAAGCATCATTTAGTCATTACTTCCTCAATTTCATATCACGATACTACATTGCCTCAATCAATCAAGCTAGGCCATATTAATACTTCATGATCGGATATAATTCGATTAGGGAGATCATCATTCGGCCATTTCTCAAGCATTAGGAATTGATTCATCGATTTAAGCATCAAAAGCATCAAATGGGCACTCATGGCCAAACTTACTAGTTTTAGTGCCATTTCAATCCTTTAAATTACACACTTTAATACTCGGCCAGAATACAAATAAGGCCATTGAGCTACTTTCATGCAATGCATCACATACACCTACCTTAACCGAACTCACTTAGGGCCAATCAAGAGATCCCATTAACTTAACCATGCATAACAAGCACTAGCACTTCTAATTCCACAATGAGGCATTCGGTCCACTCAAGAGCACATCCACTAGCCTAATTCCAACATGGCTTTAACATTTCAAGCATCACAAATCATCGACCCCAATCTGTCCTAACATCACAAATTCGGATTTAGTGAAATTCCTCCACAAAAAGCCCACGTAACTCATCACAATCACCTCTAACTCGGTCCTTCCGTCATCCAAGGTCCTAACAAAGGTTTAGAACTAACTTACCAAGGCAAAAAGCGACCAAAAGCTCTCGGGATCCTCCTCAAAGCCGGCGGTCAATTGGTCCGGCAAAATTGCAGGTTCAGTTCCTTTGAGATCCAACCGAAAATGACAAAGATTCAACATCAAAAACTCATCTAACTTCAACCTCTAATCCTCTAACAATCTAGGCTCCAAGAGTCACTTACCTCAAGTTAAACAAAAGAACCTCCAAGGAAGAGAAGAGGCAGTGAGGATGAAGAAATGGTGGTGGCTAACGGCAGTGGAGTGGTGGCCGGCGTTGGTTCGGCGTGAGGTAGCCGAGAGGAAAAGAGAGAGAGCTTGAGAGAAAAAGTCAAAATGAGGTGGAGGAGGTCTGATGGTGGTCGTGAGAATGAGGGGGAAAAGAGAGAGAGAGAGAGAGAGATGTATCCATTCACAAATAAGAGAAGAGAGAAATGGGGGGGAAAATGTGTGAGTGGAGTGGTTGACAATGAATAGTGTGATGGAAATGACTAGTGGTTGGTGGTTGGTAATGGGGAAATGGCCAAATCAACTTGTCTAATCCCTTCTCCAATAATTCAATGGCCAAAAGACTTCTTTGCCCCTTAAAATTCGGCTGAAGCAAGGGGTGGCAAATGTCCATTTTGCCCTCGCTTAATTCTACGGAAAAGGCTATCATCTTAGGGATAAAAGGGTATTTTCCAATCGTCAGTCCTAATTTCACTTTTCTAATCGATGACAGGCGAATTCTAATTTTAATGGTCCTCGATGAGGCGACGTCTAATTTATTACCGTTGGAATTCTCGAATATCCGACGCCCAATTCCGAAGTCCAATTTCGTGGCTAAAATCCGTCAATGGCGATTTTAGTGTATCTCAAACTAACGGGCGGCTCTTAGGAGTTACGCGTATCGACCCGTAACTAATGTCACGTTCAAGAGTTATCCGAGTCATGGCGACCTTGGTTGTCATGTAATTGCGAGGGTCAATCGCTAGTTCCAAAGGACGTGATCATCAGGAATTGGTTTAGGTTAATTTGCAAATTATACGATGGTCAAACGGATTCACCCATGATCCAATTTTATAACACTAGCAAAACATTCTATAACCAATCTTAGACCGGCCTATAATGGCTCAAAATATTTCCTCGGTAATCCTTATGGTCAAGGTACCAATCCATGGTCGAGTACTTTGGTCCGCATTCATTTCCCGGATCTTCTGTATATCAAGGTCCGTGGATTGCAATGCCTTAATCCTCTCTTGTATTTCCGGTTCGACTCTCAAAGTTGCCATCAAACTTGACAATCGGCAAAGTTCCAACTTAAACTCTGAATCTCTCAGTCTTTCCAGTACAGACCTTCCCTTGACCAACAGATGCGCAATGCTCGACTTTCGACTAAGGGCATCTGCCACCCTATTAGCCTTTCCAGGGTGATATAGAATATCACAGTTATAATTTAAGCAATTCCATCCACCTACGTTGCCTCATATTTAATTCCTTCTAAGAAAACAAATACTTTAGGCTCTAGTGATCCGTATAGATTTGGAACTTCTCACTACACAGATAATGTCTCCAAATCTTTAATGCAAAAATAATGGCAGCTAATTCCAAATCGTGCGTCGAATAATTCATCTCGTGAGGTCTTAACTGACGCGACGCATACGCCACTACTTTCTCATGTTGCATTAGGACGCATCCTAGTCCTTTCAACGACGCATCACTATAAATCTCATATCCTCCAGAACCAGACGGAATCGCCAAAATTGGTGCAGTCGTCAACCTTCGCTTAAGTTCCTGAAAACTCCTTTTGCATTTATCCGTCCAATCAAACCGTGTATCTTTCTTAGTCAACCTCGTCAATGGAGTGGCTATGGAAGAGAACTTTTCCACAAATCGCCTATAATAACCCGCCAATCCTAAGAAACTTCGAACTTCAGTAACCATTGTGGGTCTAGGCCAATTCATAACTGCCTCGATCTTCGAAGGATCCACAGAGATTCCTTCTCCAGATACTACATGACCAAGAAATGCAACCTTATTCAACCAGAACTCGCACTTACTAAATTTAGCATAGTATTCCCTTAAGGTCTGTAAGACAATCCGCAAATGTCGTTCATGATCCTCATTGCACCTTGAGTAAATCAAAATATCATCAATGAAGACGATAACAAATTGATCCAGATACTCCTTGAATACTCGATGCATCAAATCCATAAATGCAGCTGGGGCGTTAGTCAACCCAAACCGCATGACGGTAAACTCGTAATGTCCATACCTCGTCCTAAAAGCCGTTTTCGGTATATCCTCTTTCGTGATCTCAACTAATGATAACCTGTCCTTAAGTCAATCTTAGAGAACACGGACGCCCCTTGCAACTAATCAAACAAGTCATCTATCCTTGGCAATGGATACTTGTTCTTAATAGTAACTTGATTCAATTGCCTATAGTCAATGCACAGGCGCAATGACCCATCTTTTTTCTTCACAAACAACACAGGTGCACCCCAAGGCGACGCACTTGGACGAATGAATCCCTTGTCTAGTAATTCCTGCATATGTACATTTAGTTCCTTTAATTCCGACAAAGACATCCTATATGGTGCTTTCGAAATCGGCTCCGTCCCAGGGGCTAATTCACTCGAGAACTCCACTTCTCTTTCAGGTGGTAAACCAAGCAACTCTTGAGGAAATACATCAGAGAATTCACGTACCACTGCTATTTCTTCTAGCTTAGGCTCCTCAATCGTTGTATCCACCACAATGGCTAAATAAGCCTCACATCCTTCATTCAATAGTTTAGTCACCTCTAGTGACGAAACCAAAGGAATCGAGGTTCCTCCTCGGCTCCCTACAAACTCGAAACTAGGGCAATCGACAGGATGAAATCAAATTACCCTACTACCACAATCCATTACAGCCCCTTGTTACTCAGCCAGTCCATTCCAATAATGACATCAAAATCAAACATGGACAACACAGCCAAATCTATTCGTCTTTCACTACCTCCGATAACTATCTTACAATTTCGGCATCCTAGTGAAACAAGCACTCTATCCATTAAGGGTGTTGTCACATGCAAGATAACATCCAGCGATTCCAATTTCATTTCAGTTAAATCAGCAAACTAGACAGACACAAACGAGTGCGACGCTCCAGGGTCAAACAAGGCATAAGCAGCATGATCACAAAGAGAGATCTTACCCGTGACCACGCCAGGCGTCTCCTCCGCCTCCCTACGAGCTACATCATACACTCTTCCTTGAGCCGACGACCTATTTTGATTGGCCTGCGAGGCAGCCCCAGCTTGTGGTTTATACTGAGGAACAACATTTTGCTGTCCACATTCCCTTGCCCTGTGGTCCATCTTGCCACACTTGAAACCTCCTCCCATTTTCCTGGGACAGGGTCCACTTCCATGCCTTCGCCCACAGAGGCGACAATTTCAGTTATTTTGGTGAGCAGGCTTCACGATATTCCTCTTAACTGGGGGAACAAACCTCCTGTTGTTCACCATAGGACCTTTGCCCAAATTTATATTGTCTCTGACTGGATTAAACCGCGGTCCTGAGGAAATTCATCTATTCCTCATATCTCTTTCAATCATCTGGCTCCTGGTATAGATCTCATTGTAATCCCTTAGGTTCATTGAGATCATCTGGCTGCGAATATCGGGTCTTAGTCTATCTCGGAACCTTCGCTTGGTCCCACGGATTCTCCATCATCCTTGGTGCATACTTCGACAACCTTGCGAATTTCGCCTTATACTGATCAACAGTCATTTGATTCTGACAAAGGTTCTGGAACTCAGCCAACTTCTGTTCTTGGGCAGCTTCATAGAAATATTTCACATTAAAAGTTTCGTCAAAGATCGCCCATGTCGGCTCAATCCCTTCAGGGAAAACCATTCCCTTGGTGGCCTTCCACCAATCATTCGCAGTTCCTTGGAGCTGGTAAGCCGCTAGGGCCACCTTCTCAGCTTTAGTACACCCTAAAACTGTAAATGCTTTCTCCAGCTCTTCAATCCATCTAGGAGCTAACTCAGGGTCTCCTCTGCCATCAAACCTCGCTGGTTTTAGCTTCAGAAATTGCTCCATCAATTGACCCATAGCACGATTCTCAGGGCTTTGCACATTGCCACCTCCAATTCCTTGGCCATTATTTTCATTCGCTAGGTTCACAGCTGCCACTGTAGCTTCAGCAGCTTGAGCTATTATCTCTACTCTATCTTCAGCCAGTCGAAGGGCCGCAACAGCCCTATCTTGGGTTTCCTTTCCCATTATCTCTCCAATTTGCTCCAGCGCCCTCAAGACTCCATCAACTCTTGGATCCTCGGCCACTAGTGCTCTCGAGCTAGACGCTCCTCTAGTGTTCCTACCTCGGTTGCCCATCTCGCTAGTTTCCATAAATCTGGACCACTAAAATTCCATTAAGGAATTAGAGACCTAAGTCACTCACTTAAGTCTAACAACTCCAGGCTACTTATCACCTCAACAATCACACCTAGCCCTTAATCACAACTCAAACAATCAGAGGCGTCACAACAGGGAGATTTCACTCATACCTTAGGTCCAGACGCATCTGCGTATTAGCAAAATCGCAACCAGCTTTCAAGCATATCAACATATCACAACCAGTCATGCCTGAACACAATGCCAATCACAAGTGCCAATTCATATGCCATGCACTTCGTGCCTAACTCCAGTGGATTCCCCTAGAGTCTCACTACCCAACCATCCTATAGTCACCATTCCTTATCACTCTAAACATCGAAAAGATTTGATCGAGCTAACCTCGCTCTTATACCACTTAAACGGGGATGTCACGCCCGACCCCGGCGGGCACCCAACATCCCACACAGCCGTCAATACAAATACGATAACCCAAGATCCGACGGCTAACTCGTAGAGCGTGATATGATAAGCATATGCGGAAGCGAAAATAAAATCCCAGACATAATAATAAACATAAGGTGACATAGGATTTAAAAACAACACACATTGTCTTACAGTTAAAAAGGTCTAGTACATCAAAAGACAGAAGGGTTCAGAGGAAGGCACTATGGGACTACAAAAGAAACTCCCAAAAAGAAATTCATAAACTAGACAAACTCGTCTTCATCTTCCTCATTTTCCTTCTTCTTCTTCTTCTGGGCACATTCAGGGCTTTGGGTCTGAAAATATTGGTCCCACGACGGGGTGAGATAATAATCTCAGTAAGTTAACCTTAACCCTAAGCTAGACTATTAGTACCTCCAGGCTCGTTTGAAAATATGAAAGTTTTGGCAAAATACTTTTCACACATGACATTCAAGCAATTTGCATAATAAAACAACTCAGGCATATCAGGCACCGAGTTCATTTCTCTCATACTTTCATTTTTCAATCTGAGTTTCTCAAGCCATACAGGCATAATAAACATTCCATGCACTCTAGGCATCCCAGGCATTCCAGTCAATTCAAGCATACAGACTCGGAAACATATCAAGAACCATGTTTCAGTCTTTTATCTTCTTTACGCCCGCCAAGGGCCCCTTGCGAGATGATTCGGTCAATCATATGACTCTCGACATCTTATCGAGATGATTCGGTCGTCATGACTCTCGCTGCAAGATGATTCGGTCTCTATAGCGACTCTCGACACTCCGCGCCATCGAGATGATTCGGTCGACTATAAGTGTGACATTCCGAATTCCGACCCCTCTCGAGGCTTTGGAATGGAAGGATATCGATCGGTCTATTTCAGTGGTATCTCACTCAGAGCAGGCCACTCTCGAGTTAACTGATCGAAATGGAAAGACTAACGCAAGGTCAGGTACGTGGACCTGGGGAATTTGAATGAGGAATGGCACTTTGACCATAAGGATTGTCGAGGGAATATTTTGGTCCAGCAGAGAACGATCTAGGAACGATCATGGAATGCCTTGCTAGCGTTATACGTTGGGACGCGGGTGATTCCGCTTAACCAATGTGTAATTTGCGAGAATTTCCTAAATCGGATTCCAATAATCAGGACCGCAGGAGCTAGCGATAAACCCTCGCAATTACATGACAATCAAAGTCGCTACGGCTTAAAAAAAAATCCCAAGGTCGATACGCGTAGTTCCTGCAAGAGTCGCCCGTCAGTTTGAGATATTGGAATTACAGTCGACGATAATTCAACATGATCTTTGGCCTCGAATTTGGGTATTGGACATTGAGGAATTCCAACAATTTAAACGTTTGGACGCCGCCTCATCGAGGATAATTAGGATTGAGATTCACCTCATAAGACTAGAGAAGTGAGGCGTTGGATTAGAAATGGAAATTTACCTTTTGCCCCTCGAAGATTAATCTTACCTTAATATTAGAATAAGGGCATTTTAGTCATTTGGAGTTCCCCATGGCTACTGAAAATTGGAGGATATAATGGTCATTTGATTCCAAGATTTTTAATACAAGAAGACAAGTGTCAAGATGGGAGTGGATGACAATGATGGATCAACTTTTAACCTACCATTCAAAGGAGTTGACCAAGGTGGACTAAAGTTAATCTCTCTCATCTCTCTCTCTCTCTCTCTCTCTCTCTCTCTCTCTCTCTCTCTCTCTCTCTCTCTCTCTCTCTCTCTCTCTCTCTCTCCCTCTCTTCATTTTCGGATGGCCACTCTCTCTCTTGCCATCATCATCTTCTTCTTCTTCCTCCAATGGCCGGCAGAACCCGTCGCTCAGCTCGCTGCCCTGGTCCGATCACCCCACTGTTTTGATCATAACTTTGTCGTCCGACATCGGTTTGAGGTAAAACTACCTCCATATGAAAGCTTATCGTCTTACCTTTCTAGGGATATATTATAAGCTCAATTTGGCCCAGTAAATCCTTCCGTAGGTCGATTTGAATGGACAAAGGTCTGGAAGAGGTAGATTCTGACCGGTTTTGGAGAGAGTCCATTTTTTAGGGCTTCAAGGTTTCAAATGGCTCCAAATCTTCGGTGAGACTCTCTTGACTCTTAGTATTAGAGTTGGATGAGATGTGGTTGTAATTTTAGATGCATTTAGATGGGTTTCCATGTCTAATTTAAGATGGTTTTCTTGAGGCGAAACTGACCGCTTGCACACCGAAGGGAATCGGCCCGATTGGAAGGCCTAGAAGGATTTTTCTTGCTTCGAAATTGTTGGTGAGCCTTCTAGACTTGTTGATTGATGTTTTAACAAGATGGTTTGGTAGAGAATTGAAGTTTAGGATTGATTTATGGGCTGATTAGTGTGATTAAGAGCAGAACCGATTCTGCCCTAAGTTGTGACTATGCAAACCGAACCTCTTGAGGGATGAGGAAAGTGTTGCCTTGTTATAAATTCATCGTTAAGGCACATTGGGACGTTAATTGATGTGTTGACGAAGTGTTTACTCGATGGAATGGAGATTGGTAGAGTTTTATTGATGGAATCGTGAAATTTCTCTTAGGACCATGCCATGCCTTGCTCTGGCTGTGAGTGGATTGAGCTTGGTGACTCAATTGGATTGGAATTGCTAGCTCAATTAAAGACGTAAGTTATTCCTAAACCTTTATTAGGATGTTAGGTTACTAAAGGGTGGAATTTTGAATTGGAATGAAAGGTTTATGGTCTGATTTTGTGAGAGGCGCGAGAAAACCCAATTTTGTCCTGTTTTGATGAATTGAACTTGAATGGTTTCATGGCATGAAAATTGTGAAATCGAGTCTTGAGATGACTTGTGAATGACCAAACTTGAGATTTGATCAAATTGAGCTGAATTTTGCTTGTGTTTTACTGAGAATTTCATAATGAGAAATGTGTTTGGTCCAGTTGAGGGACGTTTGAAATGAATGCCTTGTTATGGCGATGAATCTCTTGAGTTGTTCTTGAATAAATAATTTTGAGGCGTGAACTGTTTTCTTTTAATGAATATTTGAGGCTATTTTTATAATTGAATTTTTATGAATAAATGGCGTGTGGGATCGCCGAGGAAATTATATGTGCACTGGCGTGTGGGATCGCCAATGGCATGTGGGATCGCTGGGAAAAATTATAAGTGCACTGGCGTGTGGGATCGCCAATGGCGTGTGGGATCGCCAAGGAATTATGAAATTTGGCCAACGATTGGGAGGGAGTTACTCCCATTTGACCTGACGAGGTCGTGCGGCTAGAGAGTCACATACCGACACGATTCATCTCGATTGAAAATGGGCGTCGAGAGTCGTATGGTGACCGAATAATCTCTAGGTCCGGACGCGAGAGTCTCATATGGACCGACGGGTCATATGGAGACCGAATCATCTCGCAGCCCGAAATGGGCGGCCCTAGATGGGCAGAAATGAAAAGATCTGATTTTCTAGAAAGGATCAAGAATGGATTTTTGAGAAACTAAGATGCCTCATGAATTGATATTTTCCTCGAGTTTTAAATCTACCTCATGAGTTGAAAATGGCCCAAGAAGGGCGTGAAAGAAAAGGCTATGTTTTCTAGGAATGTCGATAATGGTACTTTGATGTACTTTAAAAGTTGCCTCATGTTTTGAGTGGCCTCGAGTGTGTATGTTTGATTAAAAACCTTGCCACTGTACGAAGTTCAGATTTTTCCATGATTTGTGACTAAGTCTAACTAATTTGAAAATACTGAAAGGACTAATTTTGATGGAATCATGCTTTTGTCATGCCAAAGTTTTTAATACCAAAATACCCACGTTTTTTTTTTCAAAAGTGTCTGGAGGTACTGGCGGCCTAGTTTAGGGTTAGGTTTAACTTACTGAGATTATATATCTCACCCCGTCGTGGGACCAACATTTTCAGGTCTCAGACAAAGGAAACCCGAGCTTGCTATGGATTGGCATTTGAGGAAGTCATTGGAGGCAATAGAGATTAATCTGATTGAAACCTTAGGGATTGAATATATTCTTTGGAGTTAGAATTGTACCTGACTTTGATATTAATGAGAAAATACCCTTTTGTCTCAAGTCATCTTGTGTTGTTTTGTCGTATGGTGTTGTTTCACGTTTCTACATGCATCTCATTTAGAAGCCTTGAGCTCGTTGTTGGCCGTTGGATCCTGGGTAATATCTTGATAAGAAGAACGGCTTGGTGGGATGTTCGCGTGCTCGCCGGGTTCGGGGCGTGACAATAAGACTCTCACGTCCGAACCTAGAGATGATTCGGTCACCACCTGACTCTCGATTCTTACAGCCTTCGAGATGATTCGGTCAAGGTAGAACTCTCTAGCCGCACGACCTCGTCAGGTCAATGGGAGTAACTCCCTCCCCAGCTCAATGCATTGGCCATAAAACATAATTGTGAACCTTCTCATTAATCTCATGTTCACATTCTCAAGCAAATTCATTTCATCGCCATTCAAGGCACGCATTCAAGCACATTCATTTCATCAATTCAAACATGCCATTCGGCCACTAGCAGCACATGCCATCCCACATCAAGCAATTGAACCATCGAATGCACCATCAAGCATTAAAGCACTCGATTAAACCAAATAAGTCGATGTACATCAAAATTCACTCATGGCACCTCGTCATTAAGCATGCACATCTTTCATTCAACATTTTTAGGCATGCCAAAGAGTCATTCAATCAAGGCAAAGCATCCAAAAACTCAATTCATCAAAACTTCCCAATTCAAGACCTCACGATCAGGTTCAGTCTCTCAAAACCTGACATTTTGCTACCGACTTTTTCAGAAAAAAAATTTCATGGTATTAAACTTCAAGATCTTACGGACATGTGGACGAAAACGGGGCTCAATTTGGATTTCGGATGACTTAGAACGACTCGTTTTAAAAACGGTGCGCGCTGAAAACGGGAATGCATAGCTTTCGGGTCCCTCACGTTTTTCACACCAAAAACCGCCCTTTAAACCCTTTCAATTCCACCAAAATTCCACCCTTTAGTAACTCAACATCCTAACAAAAGGTTAGAAGTCTTCTTACCTAGCTAATTAAGCCAACAAACTCCTCCAAGCACAGCAACAACCTTCGGATCCCAATCTGTCCAAAGCAGGGCAGATTCTGTTCCAACAAGTTTCCATATAAACCGACCATCAAAACTCCAATCTAACTCATCTATTCTTTGATAACATGTAATACCATATCTTAGGGTGTCTTACCAACAAGTTTCGGGGCAAGGCGACACCTCAGCGGACCTCAAAAGCTCACGGATCCTCTACCGGTCGGAGGAGGCAGAATCTGTTCGGTAAAGACCACCTCAAATCAGCCATGAAATCTCATTTTAAAACCATCTATTTGTAGCCATAAACTATTTGAACATAGTATTAGATGTTATGAAGCTCTCCTAAAAAATATGAGGTCTTTTGGAATTTCTAAGAGCTAGAACCAACACTTCTCCTCAGCTAGCTCAGAATCCGTCCGCCTTTCTTTCAAAAATCACCATAAATCAACCAGATCTCAAAAAATCATGAAACCAACGGAAAAATGTCAAGGACATCCTGAATTAATCTGTGGTAATCAGCGGCGATGAGGAGACGCTGGGAGAGGCCGGTCGTAAGGACCGAACAAAGAGGGCAGAAACTGTCTTTCTGGGGCAGTTTTGCTAGAGGGGAAAATTGAGAGGATTTTGAAGGAAATGGATGAGGGGAAGGGAGTGCACGACTTTTACAGATACTAGGGGAATTTCCATCAAATAATTGGGGCCAATTTATTAAGATCACAATTAATGGCAATTAATGCTTGGTTTAACCATAGGATGACACTTGGCAACCTCCCATTGGTTGCTTCATTGACTTTGACTTCCATTGACTTTCCTTGCCTTCTTCTCCAAGCATTTTCAGCAGCCTCTAGGGATGGGTAAAATGACCATTTTGACCTTCTTGAGTTCTTTAGGTGTGGTCAAATGGTCCAAGGGCAAAACGGTCTTTTCGCACTTTCAGTCCAAACTTCACTTTTCCAATTCGAAATTACCATTTGGCGAGACATTGTCAAATTCCTACTCATAATTGGAATTCTCTATTTCCAATTGCCAATTTTGAGCTTCCATTTCATGATCATTCGTCCGTCGATCGTAATTCCAGTTTGTCTCGAACTAACGGGCGGCTTTTGCTAACATTACGCATATCGACTCTGTGATTCTCATCACACTGAGGGTAACTCAAGTTATGGCAGCTCTGGTTATCATGTAATTGCGAGGGTTCACCGCTAGTTCCGACGGCTTTGATCGTCATAGTTCGATTAAGGAAAATTTGCAAATTATACATTGGTTAAGCGGCTTCACCCGCGATCCAATCGTATAACGCTAGCATTGTATTCCTTAATCATTAGATGATCGGCCTCATTAGCTCTAAATGTTCCCTCGACAATCCTTATGGTCAAAGCGTCACTTCCTTTTTCGAGTTTCCTAGGTCCACGTACCTTGTTATGCGTTAGCCTTTCCCTTTTGGTCAGTTTACTCAAGATTGATCAGATTTGAGCGAGACAAAACTGAAATACATTATAAGGTACATTCACATTCAACAGCCTCAAAATGGCAGGAAATTCAGAATGTCACAAGAAGTGTGCACGCTGAGTTTATAGTAGTTCGGCTTGTTAGGCCTACGTCCACTCTCCTATTATGACAGTTGATTGGCTGGATTTCACTATGATGATTCGAAGACTGTTACAATTGATTGAACACTCAATCTTTCTCTTACAAATCCTCACATTGAAAGGAATTTAGAATACTCAGAATACTTTGATGAATTTGAACAACTCTTGCACTTTGGATTTTTGTACGCACACCCTTCGTAGATCACCATGGTTCTTCTTTTATACTCCTTTGCCTCCAAACTAGCCGTTGTATATATGATCAAAGAATCGCTCTTCAATCTTTGATTGGACGTCATCAATCGTGATTGAACGAGACTGTATATAAGAAGATATGATCACCGTTGAAGTAGAATTTGAACCCTTCTGATTCGGCCGCCCACACAACCAAATCTTCAGTTCCATAAGTGGAGTAAGTTCGAATAAGATACCAAATATATTCTTGAAAGGTAATACCCAATCGTAGATTTCCTCTTGTTGATTTGAAGGAATATCTAGTTAATCAAATATCACAAACTTCCATAATAACACTTGCCTTGTTCGGAAACCTGCCATTTGTGGGTCTTCAGAATCAGTGTAGCAGAATCTGACCAGTCTCAGAAGCAATCTTCAAAACAATAGGACTTTCTGAATCTGACCAGATATTTAGAAAGGTAATCCTGAGCTTAATAAGGTCCATCTGACACTACATATAGCTCTTTCAAGAAGTACTCAAATAAGAGATCATGTTGCATCTGACCCTTAGAAGCAACTCCATCTGAAGGTCTTCAGATGCACTTCATCTGACCGCGTCAGAAGCACTTCCATCTGGCCACGTCAGAAGCACTTCTATCTGACCACGCCACGTTAGACGCACTTCCATCTGACCACGTCAGAAGCATTCCATCTGACCATCTTCAGAAGAAGCAACTATATGTCTACTCTTTCCTCGAGTCTTAGTGAAAGAATTGATGCAATATAAACTTCTGTTTACACATTCTTCTTACAATAAAACATTTCAATTGTTACACAGATTATGTTGATAGTTTTGTCGGAATCAAAATAGAAAGAAACTTTCCATAACAATCTCCCACTTTTTGATGATGACAAAACCTTTAAAAAAAATGAGTGTATAAGAATGAATGGTGGATCTTTAATAGATAGAGAATGTAGAAATATCACTAGAGAGTCTTGGTTGACTGAAAGCAATTTTTTTATTCAGTAAATTGTTTCAACCTGCAATGTTGCACCCAGCAATAATATAACATAGGAGATCCTGCAAACAATATATAGTGGAGAGAGAGATCCTGAATTACGAAGAGATTCCTTTCATCTCCCCCTTTTTGTCATCAACAAAAAAAAATATCCATAGCAGAAAAATATCAATGCAGAATGAATAATAATTCAGTACAGAGTTTTGCAAAAAGAATCAAGAAACAAAACGAGAGCTGAAAATATTTAAGTAAAATAGGGTGGAGGCAATTTTGAAGAAGATTGAATATTTCCGAGCTCTTTATCAGCCTCCCTGGGAGAATCCCTGACATAGTCTGCTCCCACATGTAGTGCATGATCTCTGACTGCTTGAGAGTGAGGAAGTTCTTGGACTGCCTTGTTATTGCGGACTAGAGTGTAGGTTAGCATATTAGCTACTTCAGCACAGAACATTCTGTCGTTGAGATCGATAGAATTATCAAGAGTATCCACTTTTTGTGTTAGGTCTTGCAACTTAACATCTACCTTCTTTTCAAAGCTGGACAGCTTCTGATCAATCATATTCTCCATGGCAGCCATACTTTTGATGATGATCCGTCGAAGGTTTTCTACTTGCTTCCGAACCTCAAACTGAGAAGTCTTTGTTTCAAGAAGCTCACCAATGAAAGTATTAACAGTCTCGACAGGATGTAACTTCTTGGTAGTGGAAGATTTTCCTGTCTTGCATTGTCAAGCACTTCTCTAAGCAACGTCTCCCCCTCAGATGGAGGCTTGGGAAAAGATTGAGAAGTTAGAACTTCTGTCACAAAGACATCAGAAGTTGCTGGAAAATGCTCCCCCTGAACCATAGCTTTAGACACAGTGATGGGCACAGCTGCTGCCTCCCCACCAATATCTATTGGTGCATGCTGAGCACTTGAAACTTGCTTCTCCTAAACAATTGCTGCCTCTGACTCCAGAGCTACATGTGTAACAGTCAATCTGTCAGATGAAATAGAGTATGCTTCATTTTCTTCTGCCTCTGCCATCTGTTCATATGAAATCATCTGAGTACACCATGGCTCATCTTCATAAAATTTGATAAGTGCTGCATCATATTCCTTCTCCATCTCTTCTCTTGCAGTCACTTCCACAGTCCATATTTGAAGATATTCTTCCAGAGTAATCCTTACTGCACACTCAGCCGTATCTGTGGGCTATGTCCCATGAAGATCATATTCTCTGTTAATGGATGTCGCCTGTTCAACCTGACTTTTAGCTTCTCCAGTTTCTCCAACTGCATCTGTTTTACCTTCAAAAGAAGGTGATTGTGTAGCCACTGAATCAGATTCCTCAGTGTCATCTTCATCTTCTCTGAAGTCCCCATCATCTAAGATGTCTGCTTGTCTTCCTTTGCTTGCCATAACTTTTCTTCTCTTAGGTGACCTCTGTTCTGTCCTTTCTACAAATTCTACAAGAACCAACTCAGAGTTCTTGTTCCTCCATCCACTAACTATCATCTTAAACCCCATCTTCCTTATCATGTTCTCACCAGCAATCATCAGTGAAACTTCCTGTGACATAAAAACTGCAGGTATCTGGATCTGGAGAAAATTCATCATCCTATAAATCAAGCCTGCATAAGGAAGTTGTCCCTAGGGCTTTTGGATTGTCATGTACATGTGAAGCAAGACAGTTGTAACGCCCCGTGTTACCTAGCTAGCACGTTACATCTGCCACAGGCCAATAAAATAACTCCCAAGAATAAACACGCGACGTAAAGTGAAATGAAATGCACATGCGGAAGTAAACAATAACCCTGACAATAGATAACATGGGGAATTTGGAACAGCGGAAAAGCACACACTTATATACATAACTTGAGTATTTAGGTACATACAACGGTAGGGAAGGACCCAAAAGAAACCACACATCACATTGGGTAAGGAACTCAGGCTAACATTTACAAAGCTATTCCTTAGCTTCTGCGAAAGCCTAACACCAAAATTGTTCCTACCCCTACAGTCCAAACTTCTGCAACTTCACTCCTCTGAAGAGCCACTCTACCTATCGCTCGCTTCAGCTTTGTCTTCCTCCGGGTTGTAGTCAGAAAAGATTTCTGATGGCACCTTTTTGGAAACTTCCTCATAATCCTCTTCAGTCTCCTTCTCAGTGTCCTCTATCTCATCAGCGGAGATCTCGATGTAGTTCTTGTACTCTTCGGTAGGGGGAGACTTTGACTCCTCGGGAATGTTCTTCGATCCCCTCATGGACGCCACGCTTTCCACCTCGATCTCCGAACAGGACGGATGACACTAGCTAGACACTACCTCTAAAGGGACGTCTTCAGGCAACAGATGACCCATCAGGTTACTATTCCCCAGACGACGAAACCATGCTTCAAAGTGGTGAGGCTGCAATTCCACATTTCCCTCGTCCATCCAGACCGTTGTACACTTCCTAACATACACAACCCACTTACTCTCGGGGAACTCCCCAAAAGAGGCGATCATCCCTTTCGGATCGCCTAGTCTGATTGGCAACATACTCACGGCTTAGGGTCTGAAAAATATATCCCACTACGGGGTGGGATTTACATCCCAGCAAGTGAAACTAACCTAGACCAAACCGTCGTACCTTGATGATTTAGTTATCGATTACTATTGACAGCCTTGGATGCTATGAGATGAGATGCATACAAGGAAGCGAGTAAGGAATATTTGGATTAAATGCCAGTTGTGATTGAATGCATAAGGATTTGATTTGACTAGTGACTTAACCGACGGCAATACCTCTAAACCCGCCGAACCCCTCGAGGGAGGTTTCTGGCAAGTCGCGACAGCAGCAGTAAAGGCAGCCCATGTCAAGGCAGTACCTTCAAGAAACACTGCATCCTTCAAGGCATTCCACCAATCATACGCAGTTCCCTATAGCTGATACACAGCTAACAACACTTTCTCTTCATCGGTGCACCTCAGCACCCCAAATGCCTTTTCAAGTTTCTCAGTCCACCTTGGCACTAGGTCAGGATCCACAGTGCCATCAAACTGGGTCGGCTTAAACTTTATAAACTGATCAACTAACTGGCCCATCTGCCTGTTAGCATTAGCATCGCCTTGGGCGTTACTAGCCTCAACGTCTTGAGCATTATTTCCGTTCACTATATTCACAGCTGCCACTGCAGCTTCCGCAGCCTAAGCTATAATATCAGCTCTGTCTTCGGCCTGTCAAAGAGCCGCAGTAGCTCTATCTTGAGCTTCCTTTCCTATTATCTCTCCAATCTGCTCTAAGGCCCTTAGAACTCCATCCAATCTAGGATTCTCGGCCGCTGGTGCTCTCGAGCTAGAAGCTCCTCCTCTTGGCCTTCCAGGTCTATTGCTCATACTTGTTCGATCTTAGCTTCCCTGAGTCACTATAATTCCACCATGGAATTAGAGACCTAAATCACTTGCTCAAATCTAGTGATTATATGCTACTCAACAGGGTAGCAATCACAACACAACAGCCAATCTGTCACGCCCCGCCCCCGGTGGGCACGTCAACATCCCACACAGCCGTCAGTATAAATAAGATAACCTAGGATCCAACGGCTTGACTCGTGGAGCGCGATATGAAAAGCACATGAGGAAGCAAAATAAAATCCCAGACATAAGGCGACATAGGATTTAAAAACAACACACATCGTCTTACAGTTAAAAAGGTCTAGTACATCAAAAGACAGAAGGGTTTAGATGAAGGCATTATAGGACTACAAAAAGAAGAACTTCAAAAAGAAATCCACAAACTAGGCAGACTCGTCTTCATCTTCCTCCTTTTTCCTTTTTCGTCATCTTCGAGGCATTCTTCAAGGCTTTGGGTCTGAAAATGTTGGCCCCACGACGGGGTGAGATAATAATCTCCGTAAGTCAACCCTAACCCTAAGCTAGACTATTGGCACCTCCAGGCTCATTTGAAAATATGCAAGTTTTGGCAAAATACTTTTCACACATGACATTCAAGCGATTGGCATAGCAAAGCAACTCAGGCATATCAAGCAACCAAATTCATGTCTTTAACACTTTCACTTTCCAATCTGAGTTTCTCAAGCCATATAGGCATAATAGACATTTCATGCACTCTAGGCATTCTAGCCAATTCAAGCATACAAACCTGGAAACATATCAAAGCCATGTTTCAGTCTTTTATCTTCTTTACGCCCACCAAGGGCCGCCCTACTTGGGGCCGCGAGATGATTCGGTCAATCACATGACTCTCGACATCTTATCGAGATGATTCGGTCATCATGACTCTCGCTGCGAGATGATTCGGTCTCTATAGCGACTCTCGACACTCTCGCGTCCGGACCTAGAGATGATTCGGTCGCTACCTAACTCTCGATTCTTACAGCCTTCAAGATGATTCGGTCAAGGTAGGACTCTCTAGCCGCAAGACCTCGTCAGGTCATTGGGAGTAACTCCCTCCCTAGCTCAATGCATTGGCCATAAATGGTGAACCTTCTCATTAATCCCAATTTCACAATCACAAGCAAATTCATGCCATCGCCAATTAAGGCATGCATTCAAGCACATCCGTTTCATCAATTAAACAAGCCATTCGGCCATCATATACATGCACCTTGTCACATTATGCATCATTCGACACCAATTACGAAACCGAGCATTAAAGCCCTCGATTGAATCCCAATTAATCAACACATGCCCATTTTCTCATATAGCATTTCATCACCAAACAATCGCAGCATCAACTAGACACTCCCTAGGCATGTTAAAGGGACATTCAATCAAGAAAAGTCATCAATGACCCCAATCCACAGAACCGTCCACCCACGACCTGGTTCGTTCTCAAGAAAACTGTAATTTTTCTACTAACTTTTTGAGAAAAACAATTCTAGGATCTTGTTCTTCAAGATCTTACGAACATGTGGGCAAATGGTACTCAATTTGGATACCAGATGAATTAAAATGGGCCATTTCAAATTTGGTGCGCGTTGAAGTCAGCTTGGTCGGCAATTCGGTCTCTCATGGTTCCACCCTCAAAACAACTCCTTAAAACCTTTAATTTCCATAAATAAATAAAAAAAATTCACCCGTTAGTGACTCAATATCCTAACAAAAGGCTAGAAGTCTTCTTACCAAGCTAAATAAGCCAATAAACTCCTCCAAGAACCACAACAAACTTCGAATCCTACACTGTTCAGTGCCGGGCAGATTCTGTCCCTAAGAAAAACCATGCAAACCGGCCATCAAATCTTCAATCCAACTCACCTATCCTTTACTAATATGTAATATCATGTCTTAGGGTGTCTTACCAACAAGTTTCGGGGCAAAGCGATGATTCCACGACCTTCAAAAGTGCTCGGTTCTCAAACCCGTCGAAGAGGACATATTCTGTCCTAGAGGAATTCCATCCAAGTTCATCCATTAAAACCCATCTTTCTTCAACCAAACTTCAATCTAAATTTATTAAACCTTAATATTATATCTTAAAAAGGTCTCACCTTGATTTGGAAGCAAGACAAGCTCCCAAAGTCTGTCCAAAGGAGCTCACGCTCAAGTTTACTCTGATTCTGACCTTCGTCCACTCAAACCGAGCTACAAAAAGATCTACTAGGTCAAATCGAGCTTGTAATATGTCTATGGAAATATACGACAATAAGCTTTCTAATGGAGAAAGAATCACCTCAATATGATATCAGACGACGGAGTTATGGCCAGAACAGTTAGACGGGTCGGTGTTGGTCGCAAGCTGGCGGAATGGCTAAAGAAGAAAACACAAATGGGGGAAGAAGGAAGGGAAGTGGTCGTGAATTATGCGAGAGAGGAAGAAGAAGACCAACTTAGCTCAATCATTGGTCAACTCACTTTGAATGGTAGGTTAAAAGTGATTAATAAATGCTAAACCACAAGAGCTTGACACTTGTCTTCTTCTCAATAATTATCCAACCTTCTTTGACTTCCTTTGATCAATTTTTGTTCTCATTTTCAGCAGCTACAAGGGGAGGGCTTAATGACCATTTTTTTTCTTCTAATGATCTTAAGGCAAAGGTATAAGTTGAGGGGCAAAACGGTAATCTGGCACTTCCGTCCGAAACTTAATTTTTTCCTATTTTGAATGACCATTGGCGAGGCGACGTCAAATTCTTTTCCAATGTTGGAATTCTTCTTTTCCAATTGCCAATTCGAGCTTCTATTTCGTGGTCGATCTTCCGCCAATCGTATCTTCAGTTTAACTCGAACTAACGGGTGGCTTTTGCAGACGTTACGCGTATCGACTCTATGACTCTCGTCACACTTAGGATGACTCAAGTTACGAAGGTTTTGGTTGTCATGTAATTGCGATGGTTCATTACTAGTTCCGACGGTCTCGATCGTCATCGTTCAATTTAAGAAAATTTCGCAAATTATACATTAGTTAAACGGCATCACCCGTGCTCCAATCATATAACGCTAGCAATGAATTCCTTAATTGTTATTTGATCGGCTTGTAATGGTTCTAAATGTTCCCTCGGCAATCCTTATGGTCAAAGCGTCATTTCCTTTTTCGATTTTCCCAGGTCCACGTACTTGTCATGCGTTAGCCTTTCCCTTTCTGGTCAGTTAACTTGAATTGATCAAGTCCGAGCGAGATAAAACTGAAATACATTGATAGATACTTCTCATTCCATAGTCTCAAAATGGCAAGAATTCAGAATGTCACACAATCACTCAGGCATTCTCATGAGCACATCATCAAGGGTTCACAACCATACCTCAAGTTCAGACGCATATGCAACTTAGTATAATCAGAGGTAATAACTCACTCATCAAACCAGCATTCACAACAATTCAAAATGCTAAGTGTGAAACTTGGTCATCATAGGGTCACCAGAATCATGCCAATTCAAGATGCCAATCACATGCACCAATCATATGCCATGCATTCATGCTTGACTCTACCGAATTCCCCATAGGGTCTCACTACCCCCCATCATCCAAATTCCATCACTCTTTATCACTCTGATCCTCAATCTGCTTGGATCGAGCTGACCTTGCTCTGATACCACTTCAACGGGAATGTAACACCCAGTGTTCCCTAGCTAGCATGTCACATCCGCCACAGGCCAATAAAATAATTCTCAAGAATAAACACGGGGCCTAAAGTGAAATGAAATGCACATGCGGAAGTAAACAATAACCCTGACAATGGACAACATATGGAATTTGGAACAGCAGAAAAGCACACACTTATATACATAACTTGAGCATTTAGGTACATACAACGGTAGGGAAGGACCCAAAAGAAACCACACACCACACTGGGTAATGAACTCATGCTAACATTTACAAAGCTATTCCTTAGCTTCTGTCAAAGCCTAACACCAAAATTGTTCCTACCCCTACAATCCAAACTTCTGCAACTTCACTCCTCTGAAGAGCCACATTGACCCATCGCTCATTTCAGCTTCGTCTTCCTCCGGGTTGTAGTCAGAAAAGGTTTCTGATGGCACCTCTTTAGAAACTTTCTCATAATCCTCTTCAGTCTCCTCCTCAGTGTCATCTATCTCATCAGCAGAGATCTCGATGTAGTTCTTATACTCTTCGATAGGGGGAGACCTTGACTCCTCGAAAATGTTCCTCGATCACCCCACGGACGCCACGCTTTCCACCTCGATCTCTGAACGGGACGGATGACACCAGCTATGTGGCATCCCAGGTCTCCTCCTAGCCTCCAATTCTGATACCAACCCATAGCCCAGCTATCAATTCTCCAAATCTGAAAAATGTTCCCACAACGTGGGTTAGCGCGACGGCTAGCAAGAAAAACATTCAACCCCACCATAGGGGTCCTAAGACTCCCTAGGACTACTAGCAAGCAATCACATGGTGGATACATATATAAACATTAATCAAAGGTCATTAAGCAATGACAACATGTGAAATGATAATGTCAATGCAATATGGAATGACGTGCTCTTCGCTCATTTACACCATTGCAAGGCGTCCCACTCTCCGGGGCTCCGCGACGCATGGTACGACTCTCCCCCGCACACAGCTCAGGATCCACAAGTACGTACAAATCCCCGCACACAGCCCGGGGGCGTCAACTCGATCCAGTGCACTGAAGAGAAATAACTCCACATATCTCATCGATATCGTTCCATGTACAATGTATGCTTGGCTATGAATTCACATGATTCACAATCTCAATTCTCGCAGGCAATATCTCAATTGCAAAGCCAACATACCAATGTCAATGTCCACAATGACAAGTACATGGAAAAATCACAGCAAGGCACATGAGAAATCGAATCACATAGACCAATAGATCAATCATTTCCCTCACAAGTAGCTCTCGGTTCATTCATGACATTTGCCATCAAGTTCTCCATTTTCGTCAAGCAAATCTATAATGACTTAGACCAAAGATCAAAGAGAGCACACTCCTTAGTTCCATCATTTTATTTCCTCGTTAGGCCATTCGTATTAGCCTTTCTCCTTACTAACTTTTATTCCAAAATCTGTCTGTTCTACATTGATTCAGTCACGGTTTTTATTCTAAAAACAGCCCCCAATCTTCTTAATCGACTAGTCATTCGAACCTCACTTGGTACAAACATAGTTCTATAACATTTGAGGCAAAAGGACATGGTGTGGTTCGATTTTTCCAGCAAAAGAATACATAAAACAGAATAGGTCCTGCACCGAAGCCGACTACTATCTTGGTCCTAAACAGGGAAGTCCAGCACTGTGCAGTTACACGAATCGTCAGTTTTAAAAATAGAAAATGAGCTCCTAAAATCATCAAAATTTACTATGTTATACTTAAGACCTTGGGGAACATTGTATCAAGAAATCTCAAATTGATCCCATCTAGAAAAATTGCAGTAATTCACGTATTCTAGAGGAAATCTAATCTTCCGTGAACCAGTGCCAACATCACAGAAATAAATATATTTCGTGGGGTTAACCAGATCAGAAAAATCCCAAATTTTTATACGTTATAGTCCAAGATGTCCTCTTAAACTTTCATGAAGGGAAGTTGGTCTAAATCATTCTCCAAAAATCAGTATAACTTCACGAACTGTAAGGGAGTCTCGGCTAAGATCACCAGAAACAGGTCAAGCCCGTGTGGTTCTAAGGGAATTATAAATATCACCTCAAATCTTAAAATTCCGAAATTAAATTACGTTATAGCCAAGAGCGTGATGAACAAGTTTCATGAAGGAAGTTTGGTCAGATTCTCATCACACAAGGCTCGACAAAATTCTCAACACAGGAAGCACAATTTAGTTCCGAATTTCACAGATTGGGTTTCTCGTCCTAAAACCCGATCCAAACTCTCTAGCATGGCGACAAACAACTAACATCTATCCTATAGCAAGATTGAATGAATCTCTTGCCTTTTTGAAGTCGTGAAGCTTCTCAGACTCTCTTGCAAGCACTCTAATCCTCTCGGTGGACGCCGACTAGCTCTTCCCTCTCTCGGTCTCTCTCTCTCTCTCACTCTCTCGATCGGTCTAAGGAGGTAAATGAGCCAAAAACCATAATTAATTTCTAAGGCCATCTATTTATAGTTGAGGGAAGAGTGGTCACCAAGTTTTATGACAACTTGGGGACCAAGTCGCGTGACACTTGGCGGACATGCGGAAAGCTAAGCCGCCATTTGGCCTATTTATCTTGCATGCATGCCACTTGCTCTTCATGCATCCTTATAGCTATCTCCACTTGCCACATTACCCTCTCTTGCTTGACACTTATAAGACATGCATTTCTTGGATCGCCACTTGGTGGACATGCAATTCTAGCTTCATGCATGTTTGCCACTTATCGTCGACTCCCTAGCATGCATGTTCACCCTATCTTCTCATGCCACTTGTTCTAATTTCTTAGGCTTGCATTTCCCAACCTTTCCTTCCCTCTCTTAGCACGCCACTTGTCCGATTATCACACACCCTTTTTGCATGTGTGCCAAATGGCCTAACCTTCCTTGACACTTGTAGAACATGCAATTGCCCTTGAATCCGCCCCTCTCATCACGTCCAGGTTCACTCTCGTATATACTGACAATTTTTCGTCCACTTCCTTGATGAAAAGACCTCAGATTCATATACTTCATGATCTTACGGTCGCGTGGGAGAAAACGGAGCTCAATTTAGACTCCGGACGACTTTGAACGAGCCATTTTATTTTCGACGCGCGCTGAAAAACGGAAATACGGGCTCTCGGGTCGTGGCCATTTTTCATGTAAATCCACCTTGCATTAAGGCCAATGAAGCTCCCACAAATGTCCTCTTGCATGTCTTAAGAAGCTCTTGATTTGACACTTGTCTCATATCTCATAATATAATGATTTCTTTCTCAAATTTACGACAAGTGTCTATGCTCCCAATGGTGACAAGTCATCTAATATAATCTTGATGGGGCCATGAACCAATGATCAATAAAATTCTCTTGTTTATTCCCAATGTCATTCGTCCAATGGAAATTCAAGCACATGGGATAGTCTTGCCAAGTGTCTCTACCCTCATTGTCCGAAAATTCCTTGTTCTCCAAGGTTGGGGAAATTAAATCATACAACCATGCTCATTTTAATCTCCACGAGCTCTTGATCCATCGGCCATTTATTCATTTCCTTGCTCCCCAAGATAATTCCAATGGTGGCGATTTCCTTCATATATTCGGCCATGGTATAAATCCAATTAATTACTCTAATTTCCTCATTGATTTCCACTTGATAATAATTTGATCATAGAACTGTAAACCTCAACCAATGCTTTATGATCCCTTGACTTGAAATTCCTCAATTTATTTTTCCTAATATCTCATCGACTCTATTTGATGGGAAATTGGTCAATGAAACTCGAATTTCTATCCATCATATTCTTCAATGTACTCGACCAATTTCTCATATAATCACTTAAGCCATGACAATCCAAAATTAATCAATTCCTTGGTAATTTTCTAACTCACTTTCACGTATGTCACCTTGACATAACTCAACCACCTTGCTTAAATCCAATACAATGAGATTCCAAATCCTTGATCATTAGGAATATAGCAAACGGGGGATGCCACAACTTCTTCCCCTCTTATAAAAATTTCGTCCTCGAAATTTGAAGCTGGATCTATCACCCCAAGAGGCAAATGTATTGTTGTCTCCTTGACTCCTCAAACTCCTACGTACATTCTCAACCTGTTGATGTTGCCACAACACCTTGATTAAGGGATTGACCCTGTTCCTTAGGACCTCAAATGATCCAATGTATCTTGGACTTAACTTCCCTTTCTTGTTCTATAGATGCCATTTATGACCACACTAATGGCAATTTGGGCATTCTATATAGATGGTTGATCTCTTCATCACCTCAATAGGATTTCAACCTGCCACAATGTCATCTAGGGGTTCGTCCATTGACACCTCAATGTCACTTGCACATCTCGTTATTCCTGATGCCAATAGGATATGCCATATCCGTGGTTTCGTTGGCTATAGTCCTCACATAATTTACACCCACCACGGCACTACTCGATCTCTAGCTAGCTAGCTAGCTCGTGTGGGTCACAAATCATCTCAAGGCTATCCTGATCAAATAACAAGGTCCTATCCGACTCACGTTTGAAGGCACAAACTAACCGTCACCAACACCACAAGGCACAAAAGCATCATTTGTTCACAAAATCTTGATCTACTCATCAACTTTCATCTGTCACTCAAGATGCAATGCCATGTATTTTGGAAAATAATTGTCACTTTGCAAATCAACTTTAATACAATGCATCTTTTAAATATTGGTCAGACTTGGCCCGATACCTAGACCCATCTTTTTCAATGAATGGCTTGGTTCATTCCTGCCCCCATCGCCATCCTAGAAGCCTGTCAGGAGCCGCACTTTGTCCGAGCCTTCTTGCTCCGGCGACACTCCCCGCCCTCATCGGACCTGGTCGTTACATTCCTTCCCCAAACCACACATCTATGAAGTTGAGTCCCGCTCGACATGTCCCATACCATGTCTTACGGTTTGTAGGTATCCTATCAATCTCGTCCCATACCGAGCGACAGTTTGTCAAGTCCGACAAAATAATGATTTGCTCATGCATGTACATATCTCAAAATTTCATTTTAATGCAACAAATCCGTGCAATGCATGAACGTCCTCTTTACTCTTCTCATCACTCGCTTTCATATAAATCTTTATCTTAAGCTGAACTTTCTAACACTATAAGCGACCATCGCACTAAAGATCAATTACTTATGGCCAATCTATAACCTCAAGTCTGGTCGCTATTCAAGTCGAAATTATATGCATTCCATCACATTGGCCCTCAATCCAAATGTTCATCGTTCACTTCTTAGTGAACATCTTACCTTACATCTTCCAAGGCCCTCAATAAAGATCGGTAACTAAAACCTTCAAGGTACATCATCATTCAAGCCTAATTCCACCAATAACAGTCGTCTCGTTATAATTCTCATTCATAAGTTGAGCTTATCAATAAGTCGTTTCCATGTCGACTTATCATCCAATCCAATGTCAATCACTAATTCTATAACCACAATTAGTCATGTATATCGTCCAGTCCTATATAGTGATCGATAAAAACTTCTTATCTGTAGCGTAGCGTAATCACCACTAACTATGTTCTTCAATCTTAAACTCGGTCAGTATATCCGTCTTCTCTTTTATTTCATATTACCATGATTATTAATGTCAAACACCCTTCTTCGTTCATGTCCATTTCAATTGGACTTGACATGCTCCTTAGGGAATACTTTTCAGTCTTTCCTTCTTTCTACTTGGAACCAATGGCTATTTTATTCTTGCCCTTCTTGATGATATGTTTCCATCAATTGTCTACAAGACAATCATCAACAACCTTTGTCAAATGATTGTCTTCATTGTCTACACCCATGTATATGCTCTTGTCTTTCTTTATCACTTAATGGACCTTCTAGCACCCAAGCTAGTTCGTCCACTGAATGGAATCCTTGTGATTATCAATTACTGTGAACTTTCCTTCGAATGGTCCACATTTTGTACCATGAACACCCATATCCCATACTTCATTTTCCTTTTGAGCTCTCCAGAGGATCTTGATATTGTCGTCTTTACCAAAGTCAATAATAAGACCAAAGTCTTTTCATCCAAAACTGACAAGTTCATGAAATCCACACTTCTTAGTAAAATTTGGTACCTGCGAGGCCATCTCTTTTTCCTCAAGAACCACCATCTTATTCGCCCAAAAGAAATTCCTTCCTCTTTTTTTTTCTATTCCTCTGTTTCTCCCAAGAGCTTCTAATCTCTCTTTGGGCTCATCTTTTATCTCAATTCGAGCAAATCCATTACTCGTTCTCATTCTGAGAATTGTCAGTTCGTCTGTATGCCATGTAGGAGAGCTACCTTTCTTATTATGACAATCTAACTCGCTCCATGAAGAAACTCCATCTAATTTCTTTTCCATACCAAATCGACTTCATAATCCTTTTTGTCTATCCAAAATAACCATTCATATAGGTTGATTCTCACTTCGCGCCTCTGCGACCCATAGTTAAACCATTAAGTTTCAATCGTTTCATGGTCTCATGTAAGTTAATCCTCCTTAATTCCATCCACTTGTTGGCAAGTATGTGGGGAATGTTTCCCTTGGCAATTTGTCCTTGGCAAGCCACTTAACCTTGGTCTGTACCACTATTGCCACTTCCTAAGGCATGACATTCTCATATCACTTCCTTGAAATCTGAATTAGCTTAGCAAGGCATAGATGGTTTACCCCTTATCAAGTAGTCCTTCCAAGAAGATTATGCTATCTTACCAAAAGCACATATTATTCTAAGCAATTCCTCAACTTGCTTTATTGCATATGGAATTGGCATCTCCTTGTCAATTAAATGAAGTATAGGACTGCATGAGTCAAGAACAATCCTCCATAGACTCAGTACTTCATCACTCCATCCGAAAACCAACTCCAATTTCCTAAGCTTACCCTTTCTGATTCCTGCAAGAGTTTCTTATCCAAAATGTTGTATCAGGCTTAAACCAAACAGTATTTGCAGAGTTCATCCAGGGTCGCCTTTGACGATTGTATCAAGTATAAGAAGGTGTATCTTGTTGACATTAATCCACGAAATTTTCTCCAATTCAGGACCATTGGCTTCTCTTCTTATCAACTCAAAGTTATACCATTGGACGAATTAATTTTCCATTCCTTTGACAGTGTTCGTTATGGATGTCCAAATCCATCAACCCCGATACATACCCACTTGATTGGGTTGCGAGATATAAGCTTCCAATGAAAAACAACCTATAAGGCTTTTCAACCTAATGGGTTTGCAAGCACCCAGCTTACTAAATCTTATCCTCAGAAATTGTTGTCATCTAAAGTCAATTACTAAACCTTAATTCATAATTTCAAGTTCAAACCTAAGCTTGATAACCTCCACATGCTCATTTCTGAACCCATGAGCAATGGTTCCACATTCACATTCATGGCCTTTAGATACAAATACATGTCTATCATCCTCAATACAATGATGTAAATTCAAGCCTATAACTCCCAAGTATCCTTCACTTCATCTTAAGTCCAAAAATGTCAATCGAACAGAGGCGATTCCTTAAACTCAAAAGTGGATATATCAGACTATCCATCAAACCATGACAATGTCAGTTTTATATCAAACTTTCACCAATCCCTCAAGATCAATGCAAATATTCAAGCCTATAACTCTCAAGCATTCTTCACTTTATCTCATGTCCAAGGAAATCCATCACAATGAAGCAATATCAAAATTTCCAAAAGTGGATATATTAAACTATCCATCCAATCTCACAATTCAAGCCCGATGCACAATTACTCTTGATTCATTGTCCAATGATATCGAACACAAGAAGTGATTCCATAATCCGAAAGCTGTTATATCATGTTGGCCATCAAACTCTATCAACGTCAGTTTATAACAATGCTATGACTAATCCATCAAGATCAAATGCACATATTCAAGCCTATGATCCACAATTGCTAGTCCTTAGCAATTTCATAACCAGAATCCGTCATAAGAGGCTAACCACCAAGCATCACATTTCAAACCTATCAGTAGATGAATTACCCTTTCGACATAACATGCAATTCACTTGTCATTCACCAACGCTATTAACTGTTAAGTAGCAAGCTACTATCAATCAAATAACAAGCATAAGGGATTGTGCCTGTAAGTTCTAAACGCGTCTGTACCTACTAACTACCTCAACCACTAGCGCACCTTATCACTCCATTTAACCTAAGCTCTGAAACCACTAAAGCGGGATGTGGCATCCCAGGTCTCCTCCTAGCCTCCAATTCTGATACCAACCCATAGCCCAGCTATCAATTCTCCAAATTTGAAAAATGTTCCCACAACGTGGGTTAGCGCAACGGCTAGCAAGAAAAACATTCAACCCCACCATAGGGGTCCTAAGACTCCCTAGGACTACTAGCAAGCAATCACATGGTGGATACATATATAAACATTAATCAAAGGTCATTAAGCAATGACAACATGTGAAATGATAATGTCAATGCAATATGGAATGACGTGCTCTTCGCTCATTTACACCATTGCAAGGCGTTCCACCTTGCAATCCCACTCTCCGGGGCTCCGCGACGCATGGTACGACTCTCCCCCGCACACAGCTCAGGATCCACAAGTACGTACAAATCCCCGCACACAGCCCAGGGGCGTCAACTCGATTCAGTGCACTGAAGATAAATAACTCCACATATCTCATCGATATCGTTCCATGTACAATGTATGCTTGGCTATGAATTCACATGATTCACAATCTCAATTCTCGCAGGCAATATCTCAATTGCAAAGCCAACATACCAATGTCAATGTCCACAATGACAAGTACATGGAAAAATCACAGCAAGGCACATGAGAAATCGAATCACATAGACCAAGAGATCAATCAATTCCCTCACATGTAGCTCTCGGTTCATTCATGACATTTGCCATCAAGTTCTCCATTTTTGTCAAGCAAATCTATAATGACTTAGACCAAAGATCAAAGAGAACACACTCCTTAGTTCCATCATTTTATTTCCTCGTTAGGCCATTCGTATTAGCCTTTCTCCTTACTAACTTTTATTCCAAAATCTGTCTGTTCTACATTGATTCAGTCACGGTTTTTATTCTAAAAACAGCCCCCAATCTTCTTAATCGACTAGTCATTCGAACCTCACTTGGTACAAACATAGTTCTATAACATTTGAGGCAAAAGGACATGGTGTGGTTCGATTTTTCCAGCAAAAGAATACATAAAACAGAATAGGTCCTGCACCGAAGCCGACTACTATCTTGGTCCTAAACAGGGAAGTCCAGCACTGTGCAGTTACACGAATCGTCAGTTTTAAAAATAGAAAATGAGCTCCTAAAATCATCAAAATTTACTATGTTATACTTAAGACCTTGGGGAACATTGTGTCAAGAAATCTCGAATTGATCCCATCTAGAAAAATTGCAGTAATTCACGTATTCTAGAGGAAATCTAATCTTCCGTGAACCAGTGCCAACATCACAGAAATAAATATATTTCGTGGGGTTAACCAGATCAGAAAAATCCCAAATTTTTATACGTTATAGTCCAAGATGTCCTCTTAAACTTTCATGAAGGGAAGTTGGTCTAAATCATTCTCCAAAAATCAGTATAACTTCACGAACTGTAAGGGAGTCTCGGCTAAGATCACCAGAAACAGGTCAAGCCCGTGTGGTTCTAAGGGAATTATAAATATCACCTCAAATCTTAAAATTCCAAAATTAAATTACGTTATAGCCAAGAGCGTGACGAACAAGTTTCATGAAGGAAGTTTGGTCAGATTCTCATCACACAAGGCTCGACAAAATTCTCAACACAGGAAGCACAATTTAGTTCCGAATTTCACAGATTGGGTTTCTCGTCCTAAAACCCGATCCAAACTCTCTAGCATGGCGACAAACAACGAACATCTATCCTATAGCAAGATTGAATGAATCTCTTGCCTTTTTGAAGTCGTGAAGCTTCTCAGACTCTCTTGCAAGCACTCTAATCCTCTCGGTGGACGCCGACTAGCTCTTCCCTCTCTCGGTCTCTCTCTCTCTCTCACTCTCTCGATCGGGCTAAGGAGGTAAATGAGCCAAAAACCTTAATTAATTTCTAAGGCCATCTATTTATAGTTGAGGGAAGAGTGGTCACCAAGTTTTATGACAACTTGGGGACCAAGTCGCGTGACACTTGGCGGACATGCGGAAAGCTAAGCCGCCATTTGGCCTATTTATCTTGCATGCATGCCACTTGCTCTTCATACATCCTTATAGCTATCTCCACTTGCCACATTACCCTCTCTTGCTTGACACTTATAAGACATGCATTTCTTGGATCGCCACTTGGTGGACATGCAATTCTAGCTTCATGCATGTTTGCCACTTGTCGTCGACTCCCTAGCATGCATGTTCACCCTATCTTCTCATGCCACTTGTTCTAATTTCTTAGGCTTGCATTTCCCAACATTTCCTTCCCTCTCTTAGCACGCCACTTGTCCGATTATCACACACCCTTTTTGCATGTGTGCCAAATGGCCTAACCTTCCTTGACACTTGTAGAACATGCAATTGCCCTTGAATCCGCCCCTCTCATCACGTCCAGGTTCACTCTCGTATATACTGACAATTTTTCGTCCACTTCCTTGATGAAAAGACCTCAAATTCATATACTTCATGATCTTACGGTCGCGTGGGAGAAAACGGAGCTCAATTTGGACTCCGGACGACTTCGAACGAGCCATTTTACTTTCGACGCGCGCTGAAAAACGAAAATACGGGCTCTCGGATCGTGGCCATTTTTCATGTAAATCCACCTTGCATTAAGGCCAATGAAGCTCCCACAAATGTCCTCTTGCATGTCTTAAGAATCTCTTGATCTGACACTTGTCTCATATCCCATAATATAATGATTTCTTTCTCAAATTTATGACAAGTGTCTATGCTCCCAATGGTGACAAGTCATCTAATATAATCTTGATGGGGCCATGAACCAATGATCAATCAAATTCTCTTGCTTATTCCCAATGTCATTCGTCCACTGGAAATTCAAGCACATGGGATAGTCTTGCCAAGTGTCTCTACCCTCATTGTCCGAAAATTCATTGTTCTCCAAGGTTAGGGAAATTAAATCATACAACCATGCTCATTTTAATCTCCACGAGCTCTTGATCCATCGGCCATTTATTCATTTCCTTGCTCCCCAAGATAATTCCAATGGTGGCGATTTCCTTCATATATTCGGCCATGGTATAAATCCAATTAATTACTCTAATTTCCTCATTGATTTCCACTTGATAATAATTTGATCATAGAACTGTAAACCTCATCCAATGCTTTATAATCCCTTGACTTGAAATTCCTCAATTTATTTTTCCTAATATCTCATCGACTCTATTTGATGGGAAATTGGTCAATGAAACTCGAATTTCTATCCATCATATTCTTCAATGTACTCGACCAATTTCTCAATAATCACTTAAGCCATGACAATCCAAAATTAATCAATTCCTTGGTAATTTTCTAACTCACTTTCACGTATGTCACCTTGACATAACTCAACCACCTTGCTTAAATCCAATACAATGAGGTTCCAAATCCTTGATCATTAGGAATATAGCAAACGGGGGATGCCACAAGCTAGGCACTACCCCTAAAGGGACGTCTTCAAGCAATAGAGGACCCATCAGGTGCGGTGAGGCTGCAATTCCACCTTTTTCTCGTCCACCCAGACCGTTGTACACTTCCTAACATCCACAACCCACTTACTCTCGGGGAACTCCTTAAAGAGGCGATCATCTCTTTCGGATCTCCTAGTCTGATTTGCAACATACTCACGGCTTATGGTCTGAAAAATATGTCCCACTACGGGGTGAGATCTACATCCCAACAAGTGAAACATAACCTAGACCAAATCACTAGTCCCGCTAGATAGCACCATGATATATATAAAATGTAAGGAATTCATCAAGCAATGGCATTTGGCAAATGAACATCACTTTGTCAAGGTACTTGATATAAAGAAAACCTCCATCAAGCACACAACGCCATATGAGACCCAAGCTTCACACATTAGCATATATTTAATACACAATCTCATAAGTCACTAAAATGATATTTCATTCACTCGTCCCCAAGGCTCCCGGGCCGCGATGTATTTCACAACGGCACTCTGGCCATTCATAAACACAAGGGCACTATGGTCATTCATAAACAAAAGGGCACTCTGGCCATTTAACAAAGTATCAGGGCTCTCTAGCCAATTACGATGCACAAGGACTCTCTGGCCATTAAAATTTCAAGGGCATTCTAGCCAAACCATTTCACACAGACGTTCTTGTCATTAAAACCACACATTATCAATCACCATGCTTTTGTCATACAACCACGCTACACGTTTCAATCATGCAGTAGCGTCCTAGGGTTCGAGTAAGGGTTTAGGAAACACTTACATTGACCGACTAGTAAAAATCCACACCAATTGATCCTCCTCAATCCCACAAGTGCACGGCCAACCAAAATTCACGCGCCGTCCTAGGAAATTCCATCAATTTCATATCAAAACCTAATCGAATCTCACTTCCTTTATAACAGTCCCTCAATACATCCGGTTCATGCAGCAATATACAGGGCAGAATGTAACTCGGAGTTTCATGCATAAATTAGCCCTTAAATCACCTCTAATTTCCAATCTACTTCACATACTCCCAAATAACACCTCACATAACGTCTTATGAAGTCTCACGAGTCAATTCGAAGCAAAAATACCCTTTAAAGAACCCACCATATTCGGTTCAAACAGAGCAGTAACAAAACAGAACCGATTTTAGTCTAATCCGCACAAAGTTTTTGAACTTTGTGAAAATCTTTTTGAAGTATCATCAATTTTTTCTTTTAAAGAAGCATTCTCTTTTTAAATGACATCATGGCTTTCTTTCAACTGATGAAGTTCTTGTTGTAGGAATTCAATTTTCTCTTTTTGAGAAATATCTTGTTGTTTTAAGGAAGAGTGTCACGCCCCGAACCTGATTGGTCCGCGAACATCCCACCAAGGCCTTGCCATTTCACTTACAGCTGCCCAGGACTCATCGGCCTTCAAGCCTCACAAATCATTAAAACTATGGAAGCGAGAAACAACTCCCCTCATCAATACAACAAGATGACTTAGGACAGGAACATGGCATAATTCTTATATGAATAAAGGTACATCTGGGTTACAGTAGTCAAGAACCAAGGGTTCAATTTCTAATCCACAAAAACAATTACAATCCTTAAGGTCACAAACATCTTATAATCATTCACTAATTACTCCATCGAATGCCAATCATTGGCCAACTGATGCTTCATCGCCTAGAACCTAAAAAAAATGTTAATCCCCAACGGGGTGAGATATAAATCTCAGTAAGTAAACTCTAAACCTAAACCAGACCGCTAGTCCCCCCAGACTATACAACAATGCAATTCACAAAAGCTCATCGAGGCATTATCATATAGCATCTCAATATCACTTTCTCATGGCACCTTGATATAAAGAACATCGCCATCAAGCACATCACATACTATGAGATCCAAGTTTCACACATTAGCCTAAAGAAAACATATCATTTTCATGAGTCATCAATATAACAACCATTTAATCATCACCAGGGCCCACGGCTGCGATGTATCGCCAGGGCTCCAAGCCGCGTTATAATTTCATAGGGCTCCAAGCCAAATCATCGCCAGGGCCCACGGTCGCGATGTAGTTTCAATTTATTCAAGCATCGCTAGGGCCCACGGCCGCCATGAAATTTCAATTCACTCAAGCATCGCCAGGGCCCATGGCCGCGATGTAATTTCAATTCACTCAAGCATCGCCAGGGCCCACGGCCGCGATGTAATTTCTCAGGGCCCACGACCAATTCAATAACAATAATAGGGCCCACGGCCAATTCATACGAATACAGGGCTCAATAGCCGTACTATTGCACAAGGCAATCAATCTCACAATTAGTTTTCCTTGCCATTTCAATCGACCAATCAACCAATTCAATCATCCAACCAATCTATCCAATAATGTCCTAACATTCGAGTAAAGGTTTAAGGGACACTTACCTCTTCAAGCAAGCTCGCAAATCCCATCCAAACGACCCTTCTAGGTCAGCAAACTCTTGGTCCAACATGGCTCTCACAGCGTGCCTTAGGAAACCATATCGAAACTCGATTATTTCTTAATTCCCTTGCGCCAATACCTTAGTAACACCGACAACACCTTATTCTCAAGTCGTCACAGTGTTAATTTGGTGCTCCTAAGCATGCCACTTGTCATTCTATTAAGGCAAGTCATCACAATTTCATTCCACCCAAATCTGCCCCTTTTCTAGGCTCCACGACCAGGTTCCTTCTCTCAAAAACTGTAATTTTTCTACTGACTTTTTCAGAAAACAAATTATAGGGTCTTAAACTTCAAGATCTTATGGACATGTGAGCGAAAATGGAGCTCAATTCGGATACCAAACGACTTAGAACGACTCAATTCAAGATCGGCGCGCGTTATGGACAGACTGAACGGCACCTCACGTTTTCTCCTCTAACAACCCTTTAATCACCTCTTAACCTAAATTCCTCTCAAAAATAACTTGCCAATATCTCATACAAGAAGTTTAGAAGTCTCACGGAAAGTCTTGGAGCGAAATAACACCCCGAAGGATTTCCAACAGCCCCGGTTCCTCACGATCAGTGCCGAGGTAAAATCTGACCTTGCCAAACTAACTAATTTTAGCCATGGAAACCAATTCCAACTTCAAAAAACACTAAATCTCCACTTTCTAAGCCCTTATACTAAGAGTCTATAGGGACTCACCGAAGATTTGGCAGCAACCGAAGCCTTGAAGCCAGTGCAAGAGGAATCTCTCCCAGTTGAGTCCGATTCTGACCTTTGCCCCTTAAAACAGACCTACGGGACAACATACTTGTCCAAATTGGGCTTATAATATTTCCCTAGAACCATAAGACGATAAGCTTTCAGATGGTGGTGGTTTTACCTTAATCCGATATCAGAAGACCGAGTTATGGCCGAAACAGTGGGAAGCGACGGGTCTATCCGGCGAGCTCCATTCGGCCTAGAGGAAGAAGATGATGAGGAAGAGTAGAGAGAGAAGGTGGTCCACGAATAATGAGGGAGCGAGAGTCTTCAACTACAATAATTCACTTGGTCAATTGATAAGATTGGTAGGTGGGATTTGATTGGTAATTAATGCTAACCACTAATTAGATGACACTTGGCATGGCTAACTTATGACACTTGGCTTCCAATTTGACTTTCATTGACCACTCATCTCTTGATTTTCGGAAGCTCTTGGGGTCCTTGAATGACCATTTTGCCCATCATACAATCTTAAGATAAGGGCAAAGGTCGAGGGGCAAAACGGTCATTTGGCGCTTTTCGTCCGAAACTTCTCTTTTTCTTATTTTGAATGTCCATTGGCGAGGCGACGTCAAATCCTTTTCCAATTTTGAAATTCTTCATTTCCAATTGCCAATTCGAGCTTCCATTTCATATCTCAAGCCTCGAGGGGCGGAAATTCAGAATGTCACAAAGAGATTTCCTTTTTTTCAAAACAGAAACCCTTTCAAGAGTTTCTTTATAATTTTTTCAAAGTTCATCAATATATTATGTGACTCCATTAAGGAGTTCAGATAAACATTCCTCTGTTTATGAATCTGAACTTGAATCTAATTCTGAATCCGATTTAGCCATCAAGCAAATATTTGCGTAATCATCTTCACTATCACCAGAATCACTTAAAGTTTCTGCCTTTAGAGCCTTCTTATATTTCTCATACTTGATCTTGCCTTTCTTCAGAATTGGGCAATTCAGCTTGATGTGTCCTGCTTTCTTGCAATGGAAGCATATCACATCTTTGCTTTCTTGGAAATCATTGTTTGAAAATTTCTGATCATTTTTCTTCAGTGGTTTCTTTCCTTTGGAGTTTATGGCTTTTCTTGCCATCTTTCTAAATTTCTTCACCATAAGTGCTAGCTCTTCATCATCCTCATCTTCATCATATGTATCAGACAAACATTGAACAATTTCAATTTTTAAGGCAATTGATTTCTTACCTTTTTTATCTCCCTTTTTGTTGGCTCGTTCTGTCTCATGGGATTGCAATGCCCCAACAAGCTTATCCACTGAAAGTGGTCTGATTGTTTGACACTCTTGTATAGAAGGTTTGATGTAGTTCCATTCATCTGTGAGGCCTCTAAGTATCTTTCTAACTTGCATTGGCTCTGCAATGGGTGCACCTTGTCTTGCGAGACCACTTGCTAGACTTTGAAACCTGTCTATCATATCAGCAATAGATTCATCTGGTTTCATATGAAATGCTTCAAAATCACTCAATAAAATGCTGAGTTTCGTTTCTTTTACTCTGTTGGTCCCTTGAAAAGTAATATGAAGTCTATCCCATATTACTTTAGCAGATTCTTCTTCTGAGACATGGTTGCATAAGGGAGTTGATAAATCACAAAATAAAGCATTGACCGCTTTGGAGTCCAAGCCTCATCTTTTGGCCTTTTCGGTCTCAGTCATCATTGTAGTAGGAGTTGTTCCATTTCGAGGAGATGCACTTGTAGTAGCATCAGGTACAACGCCATTTGTAACAACATCCCACATTAGATCATCATAAGCCTTGAAGAACCATTTCATTTTGTTGCTCTACATATTGTAATGATTCCCATCAAAGTATGGTGGTTTGTTGGCAAAATACGAATTGCTTGTTCCTGAAGAGTAATTGCTAGATATAGTAGATCGTTAACTCATAAGTCAAAAACACTTCTTATACAAGAATAACCTGCTCTGATACCAATTGTTGGATCTAGCAATATCACCTAGAGGGAGCTGAATAGGTGATTCTGAAACTAATTGAAATTTCTTGCGGAATTAAAACAATTTCAATGCACGATTAGAATCAGGAACAGTATAACAACGAACAGGGAAAACTAAACACAGAGATAGAATTTAGAGAAAAGAAGTGTGCACGCTGAGTTTATAGTGGTTCGCTTTGTGAGACTTACGTCCACTCTCCCACGATGACAGCCGATTGGCTGGATTTCACTATGATAATTCGAAGACTGTTACAATTGATTGGACACTCAATCTTTCTCTTACAAATCCTCACTATGAAAGGAATTTAGAACACTCATAATACTTTGATGAATTTGAACAACTCTTGCACTTTGGATTTTTGTTCGCACACCCTTCGTAGATCACCATGGCTCTTTTATACTCCTTTGCCTCCAAACTAGCCGTTGGATACATCATCAAAGGATCGCTTTTCAATCTTTAATTGGCCGTCATCAATCGTGATTGAATGAGACTGTATCTGAGAAGATATGATAACCGTTGAAGTAGAATTTGAACCCTTCTGATTCAACCGCCCATACAACCAAATCTTCAGTTCCATAAGTGGAGTAAGTTCGAATAAGATACCAAATATATTCTTGGAAAGTAATATCCAATCGTAGATTTCCTCTTGATTGATTTGAAGGAATATCTAGTTAATCAAATATCACAAACTTCCATAATAACACTTGCCTAGTTCGGAAACCTGCCATTATTGGGTCTTCAGAATTAGTGTAGCAGAATCTGACCAGTCTCAGAAGCAGTTTTCAAAACAATAGGACTTTCTGAATCTGACTAGATATTTAGAAAGATAATCCTGAGCTTAATAAGGTCCATCTGATACTGCATATAGCTCTTTCAACGAAGTACTCAAAAAAGAGATCATGTTGCATCTGACCCTCAGAAGCAACTCCATCTGAAGGTCTTCAGATGCACTGTGACATTCTGAATTTCGAACCCTCTCGAGGCTATTAAATAGAAGGATATCGATCGTGTATTTCAGTTATAGCTCGCTCGGAGTTGGCCACTCTCGAGTTAACTGACCAAAAGAGAAAGACTAACGCGGAGACGGGTACGTGGACCTAGGAAATTCGAATGAGAAATGACACTTTGACCATAAGGATTGACGAGGGGATATTTTGGGCCAGCAGAAATCGATCTAGGAATAATCATGGAATGCAATGCTAGGGGATAAATTGCGAGAATTTCCTAAATCGGATTTCGATGATCAGGACCGCAGGGACTAGCGATAAATGTCACGCCCCAAACCCAGCGAGCATCCCTCTAAGCACTTCCATCACTATGATTGTCTTCCAGGATCCTTCAGCCTCCGACTTATCAAATCATTACAATGAAAGGGCACAAGCGGAAACGAGATAACTACTTCTTCCCTTTAGTACAAATGATGACTTTAGGACGTTCCAATACAAAAGTATTTTACTCCCAAGGTAAATCATAAATTTCAATGTATAACTCTAATTTCGAAACACTAAGAGGTCCTCATAGACTTCAACAGAAAAGACAAACTTCTCATCAAGCCAATTTCTCATCAACCTTCACGTCATCATCTTCCTTCAAGGGTCTCCACCAGTGCTTCAGGTCTGAAAATGTTGGTCCCACGACGGGGTGAGATAATAATCTCAGCAAGTCGACCCTAACCCTAAGCTAGACTATTGGTACCTCCAGGCTCGTTTGAAAATATGCAATTTTGGTAAAAAATATTTTTCACACATGACATTCAAGCAATCGGTATAATAAAGCAACTCAGGCATATCAGGCACCAAGTTCATTTCTTCCATACTTTCATTTTCCAATCTGAGTTTCTCAAACCATATAGGCATAATAAACATTCCATGCACTCTAGGCATCCCAGGCATTCCAGCCAATTCAAGCATACAGACTCGAAAACATATCATGAACCATGTTTCAGTCTTTTATCTTCTTTACGCCCATCAAGGGCCGCCCCACTTGGGCCGCGAGATGATTCGGTTAATCATATGACTCTCGACGTCTTGTCGAGATGATTCGGTCATCATGACTCTCGCTGCGAGATGATTCGGTCTCTATAGCGACTCTCGACACTCCGCGCCATCGAGATGATTCGGTCGACTATAGGACTCTCGCGTCCGGACCTAGAGATGATTCGGTCACTACCTGACTCTCGATTCTTACAGCCTTCGAGATGATTCGGTCAAGGTAGGACTCTCTAGCCGCACGACCTCGTCAGGTCAATGGGAGTAACTCCCTCCCCGGCTCAATGCATTGGCCATAAAAACAAATAGTGATTCTTTCTCATTAAGCCATTTTTCACAATCACTGGCAATTCCTGGTATCATGTCATCTCATCGCCATTCAAGGCACACGGTTCAATCACAACCAATTCACCATTTCAAGCATATCATTCGGCCATCAAGCATATGCATATCACTACATTAGGCCTCATGCGACATCAAGTGCAAAACCAAGCATTAAAGCCTTCAATTGAACCCAATTAATCATCACATGCCCAAATTCACACACGGCATATCATCACCAAACAACCACAGCATCATATCGACGCTCCCTAGGCATGTTAAAGGGGCATTCAATCAAGAAAAGTCATTAATGACCCCAAACCACAAAAATACTCACCACGACCAGGTTCACTCTCGAGAAAACTACAATTTTTCTACTGACTTTTTGGGAAAAAAATTTCATGTTATTGAACTTCAAGATCTTACGGTCGTGTGGGCGAAAACGGTGCTCAATTTGGACATCGGATGAATTAGAACGGGCCGTTTTAAAATCGGTGTGCGCAGAAAACGGGATTTGGACGGTTTCGGGTCTCACGGGTATTTCTCACCAAATCAGTCCTTTAAACCCTTTTAATTCAACCAAAATTCCACCCTTTAGTGACTCAACATCCTAACAAAAGGTTAGAAGTCTTCTTACCTAGCTAATTAAGCCAATAAACTCCTCCAAGAACCGCAACAACTTCGAATCCTACACTGTTCAGTGCCGGGCTGATTCTGTTCCAACAAGTTTCCATATAAACCGACCATCAAAACTCCAATATAACTCATCTATCCTTTGCTAACATGTAATATCATGTCTTAGGGTGTCTTACCAACAAGTTTTGGGGCAAGGCGACACTTCTACGGCCTTCAAAGGCGCTCGGTTGCCAGACTCGTCGAAGAGGACAGATTCTGTCCTTAAGAAAATCATCCAAGTTCCACCATTAAAACCCATCTATCATCAACCAAACTTCAAACCAAACTTACTCAACCTTAATACTATGTCTTAAGATGGTCTCACCTTAATTTGGAATCAAGATAAACCTTCTAACCCGGTCTAAAGGAGCTCATGGCCTGGTTCGCTCCGAATCTGACCTTCGTCTACTCAAACTGAGCTATGGAAAGATCTACTGGGTCAAAACGGGCATATAATATGTCTATGGAAATAAAGGCAATAAGCTTTCTATTGGCGAAAGAATCACCTCGATCTGATGTCGGACGACGGAGTTATGGCCGAAACAGTGAGATGGATCTGTGCTGGCCGCGAGCTGGCGAGCGAGAAAGAGGGAAAATGGAAGGGAGAGGGGAGAGAGCGTGAGATTGGGAGAGAGAGGGGAATTGGCTGAGCAAAAATGAAGAGAGAGATCTTCTAATTTTTCCTTGGTCCCTAAGTCAAGGAGAGAGAGAATGGTAGGTGAGGGAGATTAGACAACCAATTAATGCCAACCTATCTCAATGTGCCACTTGTCTTCATCTAATCAAGGCATTGACTCTAATTGACTTCTCTTCATAAAAATCTTGAAGACAAAAAGACTTCCTTGCCCTTCAAAATTCGGCCACTAGGGAGAGAGAAAGAATGATTATAATGCCCTTGCTTGTTCTAAAGGAAAGAATGTCTCTTGAAGGGTAAAATGGTAATTTTCCACTTTCAGTCCAAATTTCACTTTTCTCAATCTAAATTACCCTTGATGAGGCGACGTCCAAATTCTTTTCTAATGTTGGAATTCTTCATTTCCATTTGCTAATTTCAAGCTTCCGTTGCATGATTGATCTTCTGTCATTTGTATCTTCAGTTTATCTCGAACTAACGAGCGGCTTTTGCAGACGTTACGCGTATCGACTCTGTGACTCTCGTCACACTTAGGACGACTCAAGCTACGACGGCTTTGGTTGTCATGTAATTGCGAGGGTTCATTACTAGTCCCGACGGTCTCGATCGTCATTGTTCGATTTAGGAAAACTTCGCAAATTATACATTGGTCAAACGGCATCACCCGTGCTCCAATCGTATAACGCTAGCAATGGATTCCTCAATCGTTATTTGATCGGCCTTTAATGGTTCTAAATGTTCCCTCGGTAATCCTTATGGTCAAAGCGTCATTTCCTTTTTCGAGTTTCCCAGGTCCACATACTTGTCATGCGATAGCCTTTCCCTTTCTGGTCAGTTAACTCGAATTGATCAGGTCCGAGCGAGATAAAACTGAAATACATCGATAGATACTTCTCATTTCATAGTCTCAAAATGGCAGGAATTCAGAATGTCACAATAAACCTTCGTAATTACATGACAACCAAAGTCGCTAGAGTTTGAGAAAATCCCAAGGTCGATACGCGTAGCGTTTGCAAGAAGAGTCGCCCGTCAGTTTGAGATAAAGTAGAATTACAGTCAACGAGAGCTCGACATGAAATTGGACCTCGGAAATTGGGTATCGAACAATGAGGAATTCCAACATTTGAAATGAATTGGACGTCGCCTCATCGAGGGTAATTTAAATTAGAAAAGTGAAAGTTTGGACGAAAAGTGCGAAATTACCATTTTGCCCCATGAGGCCTACCCTTGTCTTAAGCTTAATGAAGGGCATTTTAGTCACTTAGTTACCGCTATGGCTGCCAAAAAATACAAGGGTGATGGTCATTTGACAACAAGATTTTTATTGCAAGAAGACAAGTGTCAAATGAGGATTAGTTGGCATTTATGGATCACTTTCCAACTATCATTCAAAGAGTTGACCAAGGTGAATTATTGAAGAAGACTTTTCTCTCTCTCTCTCCTCCCTCATTTTGGCCGGCCATCTCTCTCTCTTGCCTTTTCTCTCACGGAGCTCTCTCTCTCCCTCGCGCGCAGCTCGCTTCCATGACCGACAGCTTCACTAATCCGGCCATAACTTCGTCGTCCGACATCAGATTGAGGTGAAACCACCACCATTAGAAAGATTATCCTCTTTCCGTTTCAACAAGGCATTATGAGCCCAAATTCACCTATCCATTTATCCCGTAGAGCCGTTTGAAGGAGCAAAGGTCGGGATGGTCAGATTGGAACCCGAGAGCTCTAAGTGGGATTTCCGAGCTCATTTCTCTCCAATCTTCAGTAAGGCTCTCCTTGAACTTAGTTAAGACATATAGCATCATATAATTGAGGTTCAGAATGAATTATAATGAGTATTAAGGGCTAATCCCTTGTTGTTATGTGGACTAAAATCGGACCGGTTCAGCTGGAGGAAGAACCGAGGACTCGAGGGACCATTTCACGGAATGTTCCAAGCTCGTTCTTGGTAAGTGACCTCTCAAGCCTAACTTAAGGTTATGTATGGTCAAATGATGGTTTAAGAGTGGATTTTAAGGTGATTTGAAGTGATATTCATGGCTGGTTTCTTGCGAACATTTTTAGGACAGAATCTGTCCACCGCCGACCGCTTTGGAACCGAGGCACATTTGAGGTCCGTCGAGGCGTCGTTTGGCTTGGAAATCTTTGGTAAGTTACTTTAAGATATAGTATTACATGTTGGTGAAGAGTATGTGGAATTAGAATGGAGATTGAATGAGTTTTGATGGCCGATTTGAGATGAAACCCGTGAGTCGTGTAAATCTGTTCCTAGCGCGCACTAATTTTAAAATGGCTCGTTCTAGGTCGTTCGGTATCCGAATTGAGCTCCGTTTTCATTCATATGTTCGTAAGACCTTGAAGAATAGGGTTCTCAAGGTAGATTTCTCAAAAAGTCAGTAGATCAATGCCAATTTATTCGGGACTGAATCTGGTCGTGGAAGGCCAAAATGGACAGCTTGGTACCGCGACGTTGCGTCGATCGTTTTATGGAATTGCTTGGCCTAAGCTCGAGGTAAGTTATGCCTAAACCTTTATGGGATTGATAGAAAGCTCACCACCAAAGTCTAAAGGTTACGCCACCAACCAAGATTAAAGGGTTTTTTGGCTCACCACCGAGGAGTATCCACTCTGCAAGGATAAAGATGCCGAAGTGTATAACTTAACACTCAAGAGGAATTCTCATTCATCAATAATCAACGTCGTCTCTTCTTACAATAGGGAATACTCCTCCTTTAAATAGAGGAACGAAGATATCATAAATAAAAGGAAACAAATAATCCTAATCCTATTCAAATACGGAAAAGGAGACAAGATAATCTCGTCCACCAACCTAGCATATCGAATATTATATCTTCCGAATTAAAAGAAATATCTCTAGACAACCTTCTATGGATATATATTTGATTGGCCTTCAAGTCAACAACTAATTAGGAAAGTCGCATTAAGATTGTGCCATCTTTTGAACGAGCTATCATTTGAGCATGTTATCTTCTGAGCTTGTACTGCATCATCTGAGACTGAAGCGAACAACATCTGAGACCGAAGCGCATCATCTGAGCGTTCTATTTTCTGAGCAGCGCCTTCAAACTTTACGTTGAGTCGATCCATTGAAGCAAGTTGTAATCAAATTCAGCCTTGGCCTAAATGAATAATGATTGCGCAGAACTTATGGATGGAATCAAGGATTGCACAATGACGTCGGGTATATGGTGACGTCATCGAATGCTCCCGCATCAGAACGTGAAACCACACCAATCACAATACACAAACTCAAGTCTTAATGCATGATGAGGATGTGCTTTGAATGACGATAGGATCTTTAATAGATAATGATCACCATCAGATATATAGATCATACCAACAGTTGAAAAAAAATATCGGGATCGGTGAAATTCATCACCAACGCCTAACAATATCAGATAGGAGAAATTCACCATCAAGACCTAAAGAAAATTTAGATAAAATACTTCTTGGTTCACCATTAAAGAAATTTGGATAAAGAGCCGAAATAAGAAATTAGCTCGCTGAAAGAAAACTCTCACTTACCGTTTGTTTCACAGAAAATTTCATGCTAAATGAAAAATATTTTCTAGAAAATTATTTTTCAGAAAAATGGTTATTTTTTCCTTCATTTGGTGATATGTGATCGAAAATATTTTCTTACATTTGAATTTCATTTGTAAAATGTTTCCAATTTCATGATTTTATTTTATTAGGCAAAAAAAATGAATTTTCAAATTATATTTTATACTGTATATTTTATTCTTTATATTCTATTTATCTTTTCTTTCTTCCTTCTTCCTTCTTTCTCTGCTGCGACATCCGTTAGTTGGCGGCGGCCACCGGCTAACTCAAGGCTTGCTGGCCTCTAGTGAGCTTAAGAATCAACAGTGTCGGCCGAGCTTAGGCTCCCGAGGCCTAGCTACTTGTGAAGGTAGAAAAAAAAAGAAAGATAAAATAACATACAAATATATTTATAAATTAAATGTAAAAAAATGGAGAAGAACAGTTTTGGAAAGTGTTTTCACTTCTTTAGATTTAGGAATTCACTTTCCTAATTTTGTTCATAAATTTTCCGTTGATTGAAAAAAAAATTCCATTGATTAAGTCATTTTTAGCGAATCAAACAGGTGGAAGTCTGAAAAATTAATCTCCATAGATCACTTTCATTCAAACAAACACGCCCTTATATGCAAATGCAAGTCTACTTACAAATGAGATTATATTTATAGAGGGGTTGATCTGTTAAACAAAAGAAAATTATTCTTGATATCTCAGAAACCAAAGCGACGCTTGGAATATTCATAATTGGGACTCTTGAAATTGACATTATAACGAAGACTTGTACTAAAAACTTGGACTAAATGCATTTAATTATACCAAATGCATGGAACTAATATTAAACCCTCTAAATTCGCTCAACAGCCTTGGAAGCCGAATAGCCCATCTTGAAAGATCAACTAACAACGATGAAAATCGATCAGAATAGCCTTATTAAGTTGCTAGGTCGTTGATTATGTGCCTCGTAGTTGCCAACAAATATGTAAGTTGATGTCTTGGTAGTCGATACGTAACATTGAACTTATCGAACTAAATTTGTAAACGAAATTGGCTTTTGCTTGCATGAATAACGACTGGGCTGTATCAATTGAATAAACATGAGTTGAGCTGGATAATTGTTCCGCATGTGATGTTCTTGCATCAAGACTGGACTTTAATTACAATTTCATATATGTATCCATGTTCAGTTGATTATTTTTCCCAAAACTCTAGGCTCTCTGCCGAATTAATTCACAAAAAAAAAAAATAATAATAATAAATACCGCACTTACTTTTTTTCTAAATTCTTTCTCTCACACGTAGTGTGAGAAATATAACCGAGTTGAACAGACACTTGAAAGTTCGAATTTGTTATCGGAGTTTTGCTTTCTTGTTAATCAACTGTCTGTCTTAAAATAATACAAGTTTATTTCATCAAGCAAAGTGCAATCCCCTTCAAACCCTAGCCAATAGAAGTAAATATTAACTCTTGAAAGCTATTTCCCACCAAGACAATTTCCCTTTTTGCCGTCATAATTAATACCCTATTTTTTTTTTTGTCGAATAATTAGTATGCTGTTTTCACTCCCTGTTATTTAGCCTTTCGAGCTGTACTTGATTTTTGTATTCTCTCTCCAAATTTCTCAGGGGTTCTTAAGAATGAAAGTGAGGCTGCCAGCAACAATTGCCGTCAATATTGGTGACATATGAGATCCGTGATCCACAAGTCAAATATTTGTCAAGCTCCAGTACTTTTGACGCAAAGGATAACTTCAGCTTGTGCCTCACTGAAGAGACAATATTTGTCAAGCTCCAGTAGTTGTTTCAGACACGTTCTCTTTTTATTTTTCGTTTTATCTTGGTTTTGAAATTTCCTTGTAAAGAGGACCCGCGTCATGTGCCGCATTGATGGAACAGGATCCGGATCCTCTACCCTAGGGGGATCTCTCGAATCTGGTCTGCCCATCCCAAAGGTTTTTAAAAAAAATTGAATGGCCGGCCAAGATTCAAGGGTTCCTCTGCCCTAGGGCAGAGGATCCACTTCCTGGATGGAACATGGATGCTTCTGACAACGAATGACTCATTTTGAGCTCTGTTAAACGGGCGTGGATCCCCTTGCCTATGTTTTTCCTAGGCAGGGTGATCCCCACCCTTCATTGGGGTGGGCCCCACAGTGTGTGGGGTGGGGATCACCCTGCCCAGCCGAAATCCGGGCAGGGGAGGATCCCTGTTAAACAACCTAAAAAAAATTCTTTGACGGTGACTTATGCAAATCAGTCTTGTTTTCTTTAATTTTACTTCTTTATGCTAGGTTTCAGTTTATTTTGTTTTCTACGGACCTTAAGTCAAAACAAAAAAATATCTCAAATTTGGTTAAGAATCGCTATATTATCTGAAATTATTTACTAAATATTTATGGATATTTAAAAAAAACAATTAATTGAGTGCCAATTTTGGACAATTTTGTCGAAAATCTTACGTGGTAATTTTTCGTTAATAGCCTAATCTGACGTGGCTCGCTAAAAGACACCGGTCAGCAATAAAAAAAATAAAATTTAATTACATATTACAAATCTAAAAAACAAGATAAAAAACAATAATAATAAAAAAGTGAAGAATTGCAGCAAGCCCTTACCGCCGCCCCACCTCAGCCAGTCATTGCCGGCGAGAGTGGGGGATGGCCAGCGGAGGTTCCTGCCATCATGTCATCAAATCATATGAGCATATTCCTTGGGTGCTTTCTTGAATATCTAGCTCAAAGATTCTCTGTCCCAATCCATACAATACTGGATGATATTCTTGAAGAGACAATCAGGAATGAAAATAACGGACACGTCAGTTAACTCTCAATTTCTTTTTTTCCTACAGTCAATAGATTGACTTTACGGTTTAAGCATATTCGATTATCATCATCTGGCATAGAATGAAGCTGTTTAAATGATTTCCCTAAAACATCACGTCACCTGTTCATGTCCCACGTTAAAATATCCGAAACTGAACATGCTACATTAAAGTAGTTTCTTCAAACAAATAGAGAGAGAGGATTGCAACTTGACAACAACCCCTTCTGGAATTTGGAACGACTAAAGGTGACCTATAAAATCAGTGTGGACTTGCTGCGAAGGATCATCGAAAGATATAAATTATTATGAACATCCTCACCTGTGGAGAGCCTACCAACAGATACAAATTCGAATTTGTTAGCCTTATTATAACCGGATCTTTTCTTGTTTCTAATAATAAGACAGCAAACCTAACAAGTTAACATACGCATGAAGTTTATAATGTGTGCGCATCATATGAACTCGCTTAACAGTTGCACCATAAAGATGGCGCCATTTGCAAAAACAGAGAACAAACCCAAAAGAATAGTGGCGAGGTGAGAAAGGACGCAGATTCAATACACCAAGCAATTAATCACATCACAAATTATGAGATACAGCTATAGGGCATCAGCAAGCATGCCCAATCTGTCATCTGGTTATACCAGCAAAATGGCACAGCCCACAATACTAGTCACTTGTTTCATTTTGCAAATCGACGACATTAATTGAGTCCAGTAAAGGTTCAGAAGTGTACTCTCTTACATTGAGAACACAGTCAAGATGGTGGATGAGGATCGATCCTTTTGCAATTAAAAATCTCTCAGACAATGAGGAAGAGGCAATTGACACTTCTTGTGAGCAATCAAGACATGAAGCCCATGACCTGTCAAACTTTTCCAATAGAGTTTTGTTTCTGTCCCCTCTCCATGATGGTTAGTAGAGCAGTAAGAAGTTCGGCAAAGATCCCACCGATTACATAAGCTGGTCCCTACTTTTCACCTCGTCAATCACCATCTGCTGGTATCCTCACCTAGTGGCTATGTCCAGGAAAGCAGAGAGAATAACTTAGGTGGCAACTCTAAGCCTAAGAGCAATTTAAGATCTCCTCAAAATCATGCAACTATACAATGACCTGCTTTCTGCTATCCAGCTACCACACAATGTCACGGGCCGGTTTTATCTAGCGTTCCCAACACCGTGCGGCACTCAAGAATCACTCTCGAGTCAGCCTTTTTCCACTCCCAGCTCACACACTCACTCGGCTCAAGGGCACACACGAACACACAAGAGAGAGTGAGGAGAAGCTCTTTTCTCATTCAAAAAATTCAGAGTGTTCTTTACAATGGGATTCGGCCCCCTTATATACACAATTCAGGTCAAAGAAAGACCCCTCGGGTCAACCCGGCCACCCACAAAACCCCCCCCCCAACAGCTCCACCGAATCACTGTTCACGGGCACTATTCATGTCAGACGTCCAATCCCAGTCAGCCTCCATGTCAGCCCATCCCTCTACCAGCTCCACCAGCTCACAAAAACTTTTGGGGCACATGGACAACAACTGGACATTACGTGGATCGGTGGGGCCCAGGTAGGTACATGTCAAGTCACTCGCTGGCCGCCCACTCAATCCCTGCTCGATCGCTTGGTCAAGCACTGGGCGTGCTCGGGTCGATCGCCGCTCGTGCTCTGGTCGAGCGCTGGCTAAGCTTTGGTCGATCCTGCATCGTGCATGGATCAACCGCCTGGCCATCTTGCATGATCCGTGGATCGATCGCTCGGCCAGCCCGCTTGATCCTTGCATCGTTCACTAGGCCGCCCGCTCAGTCGCCCTGCACATCCGTGGGTCGATCCCCTGATCGTGCAGGATCGTTCACTGCTCGACCGCTCGTCTATCATGCACGATCAGCGGGTCAATCACCCGGTCGTGCAGGGTCATTCACGCATCGATCCACTGGCTGTCCCGGATCATGTCCCGATCAATCAGCCGATCGTTCATCCGTCCGCTTGGCTACTACTCTTAGGCACGATTCCTCATGGGTCACGGATTGATCCGTCGGTCGATCCGAAGGATGCGTCGCGGTCAAATTTGGGTCGAAATTTAACGGACCGTGATACTCTCCCGCACCAAGTTGGGCAACGCCCTCGTTGCCTTCTTCCTCATGGAATGCCTTGATCTCTTCTCGAAACTGCCATAGGGCCTCCACCTGCTCCCAGGTCGCCTCGTCCTTCGAGAGACCTCGCCACTGGATCAAGTATTCCCGCCTTGGCGCCCGGTACCTCTTCCGGATCACCCGATCAGCCAAGATCTTTTCAATCTCCCAATCATAGGAGGTCTTCGCCCCAATGGGCACTCGATGTGAATCCCCTCTATCGGGATCAACTTCATCCTCATGGAACGGCTTCAACATGCTCACATGGAACACGGGGTGCACCTTCAACTTGGCCGGTAGCTCTAACTTGTACGCCACCGGTCCAATCCGCTTGATCACTAGGAACGGCCCCTCATAGCGACGAACCAGTGCCTTATACATGTCCCTATAGCGTAGGACGTGATGCATTTTCACCAACACCTAATCACCAACCTGGTACTCGACGTGTCGGCGCTTCTTGTCCGCCCACTTCTTCATCCTTTTGGCCGCCCTATGCAAAAAAGCTCGGACCAAGTCAGCACGTTCTTGCCATTCATGCGCACTCTTATATGCCGCCGGACTACTTCCCCGGTAGCCCGATGCAATCATGCTCGAGATGAGTGGTTGTTGCCCCGTCACGATCTCAAAGGGGCTTTTGCCCGTGGACTTGCTTCGCTGCAAGTTGTACGAGAACTGGGCAACGTCCATCAACTTTGTTCAATTTCTTTGAGTTGCCGTCACATAGTGCCTCAAGTACACTTCCAAGAGTGCATTGATCCGCTCCGTTTGGCCGTCGGTTTGGGGATGCAAACTCGTGAAAAACTTGAGGTCCGTCCTGAGCAATTTGAACAGCTCGGTCCAGAACTTCCCCGTGAATTGGGGATCTCGATCACTCACGGTTGATCGCAGTATGCCCCAATACTTGACGATGTGCTTCAGGAATAGCTTGGCCGCCTCCCCAGCTGGGCAATCTTTCGTGGTCGGCACAAACATCGCGTACTTGGAGAATCGATCGACCACCACCATGATCATTTGGCACCCTTCCGCCTAGGACAGCCCTACAATAAAGTCCATGGAAATGCTTTCCCACGAATGTTCAGGAATAGGCAACGGCTCCAACAACTCGGCCGGCGCTCGTTGCTCAAGTTTGTCTTGTTGGCACACCAAACAAGTCCGCACATAAGCTTCAACGTCATCCCGCAATTGTGGCCAGAAGTAGCTGTCCTCTACAAGTGCCAAGGTGCGGTGGATTCTCGGATGTCCCGCCCATGGAGTGTCGTGGCACTCGCGCAACACCTCCCGCCTTAGGTTCCCGTGGAGCGGCACATGCAAGCGCCGTCCTTTGGTGTAAAGAAGGTCGTCTTCACACCAAAATCTTCGAGTCTTGCCCTCTCACACGTATCCAAGGAGGGCTTTCGTCGTTGCGTCATGTTGGAGCCCCTCCTTGATCCGCTAGGTCCATGGACACTCTGGCCGGCTCAGCGCCGCCAATTCAGCCTTCCTACTCAAGGCGTCTGCCACAGAATTGGCCTTCCCCGGTTTGTACTCGAACACATAATCAAACTCCGCCAGGAAGTCTTGCCATCGGGCTTGTTTTGGACTCAACTTCTTCTGAGTTTAGAAGTAACTCGTGGCAACATTGTCCGTCCTCACGACGAACCGCAACCCCAAGAGGTAATGACGCCATGTGCGTAGATAATGCACTACGACCGTCATTTCCTTCTCTTGGACCATGTATCGCCGCTCGATATCATTCAACTTTAGGGACTCATAAGCCACCGGATGTCCATCCTGCATCAACACACCACCGATAGCAAAATCAGAAGCATCGGTCTCTACCTCGTATTGCTTGGCGTAGTCGGGCAACACCAAGACAGGTTCTTCGACCATGGCCTGCTTCAGCCGATCAAACGCCGCTTGACACCCGTCCCTTCACTTCCGCAGCCTGTTCTTCTTCAACATGTCCGTGAGTGGCACGATAATCATTGAGTAGTCACGAACGAACCGACGATAATAATTAGCCAGCCCGAGGAAGGATCTCAGCTCCGGCACCTTGGTGGGTGGCTCCCACTTGACAATGGCCCGGATTTTGGACAAGTACATCCCCACACGTCCCTCACCGACTATGTGCCCCAAGAATGGAACTTCATGTTATGCAAACACGCACTTTTCTTTTTTTACAAACTGTTGGTTCTCCCTCAGAACTTGAAACACCTGTTTGAGGTGTTGAACATGCTCCTCAAGCATTTGGCTATATATCACAATATCATCTAGGTATACAACCACAAACTGATCAAGGAATGGGTGTAATACCTTGTTCATCAGGGTGCAAAAGGTCGCCGGGGCATTGGTCAAGCCAAATGGCATGACTAGGAACTTGTATGAGCCATACCGAGTAACACACGCCGTCTTTGGCTCGTCTCCCTTAGCAATCCGCACCTGGTAGTATCCCGACCGCAAGTCCAGCTTTATGAACCACCTCGCAGCACCAAGCTGGTCGAACAAGTCCGCAATGAGCGGGATAGGACACTTGTTCTTGATGGTCAGCTTGTTCAACGCCTTATAATCAATGTACATACGGAGTGATCCGTCATGTTTCTTTTGGAACAACACAGCGGCACCGAACGGAGCTTTGGACGGTCGGATATAGCCGGCGTCGAGCAACTCCTTGAGTTGTCTCCTCATCTCTTTAAGTTCTGGCGGGGCCATGCCGTAAGGAGCCATGGATAGAGGTCGAGCATCAGGAACAAGCTCGATCGTGTGGTCAACTTCCCTCTTGGGCAGCAACTTCTTGGGCAACTCAGGGGGCATCACATCACCGAACAAGGTTAGCACCTTGCCACATCATCAGGCACTTGCTCACGAGCATACTCAGCATCATCTACCACCATGGTCGCCAAGAAAGTTGTCTCACCCTTTCGAACCCCTTTCGACACTTGCATAGCCGAGAGAGTCTTTTGATGCCGCCCGGACTCACGTCGAATCGGAACGACACATTGGCCACGCAGGTCCAATACACAAATGCAATCAACACATGGGACCAGAAAGGCTTTGATCCTATCTAGGAATCCTAGTCTGATGACAAGATCATAGTCATCCATTGGAATTACCTCGATCGACTCCTTGCAACGGAATGGACCGAACTGGATCTCCACATCCCAAACCAATCCACTCGTCGAGAGTTCCTCAGAATTCACGGTTTTGAGCCAACCGGCTCCTTTCTGAACCCGCAAGTTGAGTTTCTTTGTCGCTTCCTCGGACATGAACAAGTCGGATGTGCATGTATCCACGAGTGCACTCACCTTCTTTCCACCGATCCCACGTCCGCAAACATGAGTCCCCTGGACGATTTTACATCCTGGACGTTGATGGTGTTCAGGATCTTCAATGATCCTAGCCGGCTTCCTCTCTCGCCTCTTCACAAGCCTTCCCTTTGTCCATCGTCTTCATGGCCGTCACCTTGCCTTGGTTTGGGCAGTCCCTAGCAAAGTGAGGGCCAGAACACTTGAAGCATTCAAGCTTCTTGCCCTTTGCTTGGCTTGACTCCGCCCGGTACTCCATTCGATCCTTGGAGTAGGGTCGCCATTTGTTAGCCATCAAGCGTTGCGGCTTGGATTGGTCTCTCGCACCAGTAGTCTTGCCGCCTTTAGGCTTTGAGTCTCCCATGTCCATCGCGCTAGACTTGTATTCAAGGATACCTTAGGCTGCAGTCATGGTCGTCGCGAGTGTAGTCGCGCTTTGCCGTTTGAGCTCCATCTTCACCTACGGCTTGAGGCCACCAATGAATTGGTAGTATGCCTCAATCTCGGATAAGGATGGGATTTGAAGTTTCAACTCAGAAAACTTCCTCACGTGCTCACGGATCCCAGCCTTTTGTTCAAGGCGCCGAAGCTCGTCACAAGCTTCCTTTTCAGCATAGGCAAGGAAGAATTGTTTCTGAAACTCCGCCTAGAATGCTTCCCACGTCGTGATGGGCTCGGCTCCCCCATCGCTGCTCCGGTTACGCCACCACAGCAAGGCGTTCCCGGTCAGGTACATAAACGCCACACTCACCCGCAAGGCTCCATTGGACACTCCCTGAGTGTCGAAGTACTGGTTCATGAACCAAAGGAAGTTGTCAACTTCTTTAGCCACACTGGAGCCACCAAACTCCTTTGGCTTGGAAGCATCCACCCGTGGAGCAGCTTGCATGGTCGTCACACCACTCACACAAGCCGCCTCCAACACGACCACTTTGGTCTTCATCTCAGCCACCTCCTCACATAGGGTGGTGATCATGGCCTCCAGGGCAGCCCGAGTCTCATCCGTGGTAGTATTAAGAGTACTAAACAACTTACCACGAAGCTTCGCCACTTCATCTCTGAGCTCGAACATTTCATCTCGCAGCCCCTTCTGGTCAGTGGCCTCCTCCTCGTTGCTAGACTCTTCCTCGTCACCTTTGTCAGCACGAAGCTCATCCAAGGCTTGCTCGAGCTTGTTCATGCGGGCCTCCATATCCCAAGTCACTCCCCTGGACACACCACGTTCACGCCTAGCCTGAGCCGAGGTTGGCTCAAGAGTCCGTCCCGCACGATTATCCACAGAGAGCTCGGACTCGTGCGTCAGATTAGCAACACCTTGACTCCTCGCCATTTCACCGAGAATCGAATGGCTCTGATACCAAATGTCACGGGCCGGTTTTATCTAGCGTTCCCAACACCGTGCGACACTCAAGAATCACGCTCGAGTCAGCCTTTTTCCACTCCCAGCTCACACACTCACTCGGCTCAAGGGCACACACGAACACACAAGAGAGAGAGTGAGGAGAAGCTCTTTTCTCATTCAAAAAATTCAAAGTGTTCTTTACAATGGGGTTCGGTCCCCTTATATACACAATTCGGGTCAAAGAAAGACCCCTCGGGTCAACCCGGCCAGCCACAAAACCCCCCCAACAGCTCCACCAATCACTGTTCACTGGCACTGTTCATTTCAGCCGTCCAATCCCAGTCAGCCTCCATGTCAACCCATCCCTCTACCAGCTCCACCAATTCACAAAGACTTTTGGGGCACATGGATAACAGCTGGACATTAGGTGGATCAGTGGGGCCCAGGTAGGTACACATCAAGTCACTTGCTGATCCTTGCTCGATCGCCTGGTCGAGCGCCGGGTGTGCTCGGGTCGATCGCCGCTCGTGCGCTGGTTGAGTGCTGGCCGAGCATTGGTCGATCCTGCATTTGTATGGATCGACCGCCTGGCCATCTTGCATGATCCGTGGATCAATAGCTCGGCCAGCCCGCTTGATCCTTGCATCGTTCACTCGACCGCCCGCTCGGTCGCCCTGCACGATCCGTGGGTCGATCCCCTGATCGTTCAGGATCGTTCATTGCTTGGTCGCTCGACCGTCCTACACGATCCGCGGGTTGATCACCCAGTCGTGCAGAGTCGTTCACGCATCGATCCGCTGGCTGTCCCGGATCATGTCCCGATCGATCAGCCAATCGATCATCTGTCCGCTTGGCTACTCTTAGGCACGATTCCTCATGGGTCACAAATTGATCCGTCGGTCGATCCGAAGGATGCGTCGCGATCAAATTTGGGTCGAAATTTAACAGACCGTGATACAAGCATCTAACTCGTCCTCCCATTCAAAGCATCAGAAATTACAAAAACAAAAGATATGAAAAAATTACTAGGTAAAATAATTTGAAATTGGACTGCATAGATCTTCGTTGGGTAACTACACAACAAAATGCTCTCTGCATTAAAAATCATTATCCTCAACAGCACTGTAATACCATAGGGGGCGATTTTGACACAAATGCCAGGATGCATGTTGGAAATAGAAAAACTAAGTTTGTGATGTCTACCAACATCAATAAACGATATCCATTTTAATTCTCTTTCTGTCAATGAAGCTTTGACTGAGTTGATAAGACCCATGGGCCTTAGACAGTTAAACTCATGAGGTCTCAAATTCGAATCTCTCTGGCCATGTCTTGGGGAACCCGTGGCATTGGCGCTCATACCTCCACCATCCCAAGGAATAATTCATTGCTCGTGGGAAACCTCGGTTACCCAAAAAAAAACTATATGGTCAATCCTTAAAGGAGATCAGATAAATTTTTCAAATTGAAGGGTCTGAGTAGCAATCCCCAGAAGAAAAAAAAAATATGCATTTACATTATTGCAATTTAAGAAGAAATCAATTTCTTGCAACGGTCCTGGACCCTCAGTGCATTGACAAAGGGCTTAGGCTAACGTACTTGAAACTGACTACAGTGACAGGTCGCTAATTCCAAAATAATTTTTTTAAAATATTTACCAAAATAATAGTAAAAATAAAATAATTACCGAATTGGGTGCCAATCGGCACTTGGGCCGCCGATTGGCACCCATTGGGCCCCAATCGGTGGCCCAATTGCCGATTGGGGCAATTGGGCACCCAATCGGTACTTGGGCCGCCGATTGGGGCCCAAAATTTGGTTTTGGGCCCCAATCGTCGGCAGCCCAAGTGCCGATTGGGGCTGAAAATTATTTTTTTTCAATAGATTCGTCTCGAAAAATTATGCAAAATTAAAAAAAAAATTCGTTCCAAACGGACACCCGAGCGATGAGATATGCCCTTTCAAAGTATTATTAATAAATTTTTACTATTATTTTGGTAAAAGTATTATTAATGAAATTTTAATTTTTTTATAAAAGTAAAAAATACTACATAATTCATATTATGTATTATTAATAAAATTTAGTTTTTTTATAAAAGTAAAAAAAAACTACATAATAAAATTGACTTTTAATTTATATTTTTTTATAAAAGTTTTCAATTAAATAATAAATTATAATTGAAATTATATTAATAATTTAGGCACAATTGAAAATTTTATAAAAAAATATAAATTAAAAGTCAATTTTAATGGTGAAATTGAAAATTTTTATAAAAAATATAAATTAAAAGTCAATTTTATAAAAAAAAATATATATATAAATTTTATTAATAATACTTTTACCAAAATAATAGTAAAAATTTTATTATTAATAATTTTATAAAAAATTTCAATTGATGCCTAAATTATTAATAAAATTTCAATTATAATTTATTATTTAATTGAAAACTTTTATAAAAAAATATAAATTAAAAGTCAAATTTTATTATGTAGTGTTTTTTTACTTTTATAAAAAAAAAATTGTATTAATAATACATAATATGAATTATGTAGTATTTTTTTACTTTTAAAAAAAAATTTAAATTTTATTAATAATACTTTTACCAAAATAATAGTAAAATTTTATTAATAATACTTTGAAAGGGCATATCTCATCGCTCGGGTGTCCGTTTGGAACAATTTTTTTTTTATTTCCCATAATTTTTCAAGACGAATCCATTGAAAAAAAAAATAAAATAAAAAATAATAATTTTCGGCCCCAATCGGCACTTGGGCCGCCGGGCGGCCCAAGTACCGATTGGCACACAATTCGGTAATTATTTTATTTTTACTATTATTTTGGTAAATATTTTTTTCAAAAAAATTATTTTGAAAAATTGCCCTCGCTAAGAAGTATTTGCCTTCATATGTTGGAAAGGCATAGAGTCGTTATTTTGATCAGCGTTCTCGCACGACAGATTTGCAAGAGCCCTGTTGAGATATGCCCTTTCAAATCTGGCGCGTGAAATACGGAAGGTATCTTCTTTCATGGTTATAAGAACATTGAGGAGACCCTTTGACAAGAGACAACAAACACTAGACAGCTTATTCGAGCCATTCTCTCAGCTCAAATGTGTATATATACTTCAAAAAAATGCACGTCTTGGTTTGTTGGGGTAAAGATTTGATTTTTCTCTCTTTGCATTTTCCCTTTTTACAGTGTTTGAGAGAAGGTAAGTTACATTATATCTAATGTACAAAGTGACCACTTATCCAAAGATACGAAAGTGCAAATTAACAAGCATAACCCAATACAGTCATACATGAAGGCATATGAACAAGCACATAAATTATTTACTTGCAACTACACACCTATTGTTCCATAAAATTCCTCAATCACTATATTGAAAGTTCAATACAGTAACGCTAAAACTGCAGGGAACAAGGAAAATGTGACGCCTACAAGAGGATACAATTACATGGTCACATCCTTTTTGCTGGGACATGCAACTCTCTGAATCTTTGGCCTGTCATCGATCAGTGGACCTCAGGGCTTAATTTAATCCAGTCATAAGCAGAAAGAACAAATATAAGAGCAACTTTTATTTAGTCATGTAAGATAAACTACAACAGTTTGAGAAACCAAACCTCTCCCCAAATCCTAAAACAGAATGTGAAGCATGAAGGTTTGCCAGCTCGAACAAAAGCAGATTACTTGCCGCTACAAATCTCATTCCTTTAAAATCCGGACAACTAAACCAGTTGGTGTCTTAACTATTTTCAGGTGACCTGAGCCAATCAAATCGCGAAGATGAAATCTCATATCGAGGGGAGACATTCGAAGTCTCTTTTTCTCTAAAGGTGACAACATCATTTCTTTGTACCTCCTACGGCTTAATAGAGAAAGGAGTTCCTTCCTCCCCTAGTTCAGGAAAGAAAAGAAAAGACAAATAGTTAGTAATAGTTTTATCTAGGTCGCAATCTCTTACATGGATTTCTTTGTAAATGTTCAGAAGCTCTTTTCACATGTTTGAACATTAATAGTATATCAAAATTAGAGATTTTAATCATCCATTTTTAAGTTCTTCAACATTTTTAAGCTAGAGCAAATCCAACAACAATTTGTAATGGTTACACTGACATTAACGCACTATTGGATACCACCGAAAGGCTAAAACACCTAGTTCGACCTAGCTGTGAGAAATGCTTGAGTGCTCTAAAAGGTAAAATTTAATCTCTATCATCTTTTGTAAAAGTCAATTTCAGATAAAAGAATCTGGGTCACCAACTGCCTAGAGGATAGCCATTATTATGTTCATGTAATTGATGGAAATTACTCGAAGAAGAGTAAAAGAGAGAAAGCAGTCTACATACTCAAAAAGTTTCAGCATGATTTGACCATGGAGAAAGCATGTATTAAATACGCAGTCTCGACAAAATAGAAGTGTCGGCCAACTGCCTAATGCACCTATGACTGCCGATTGGGACCAGCTGTGAAGTGAAAAACTAGCAGAGGAGTTGAGAAGATGTTAAGTATGATGAAGATTTAAGGTAAACAGCAGGGATTGGGCCAAAAGAAGGTAAAGAGCAGGGAAAAGATATGGGAAAGATCTCAACTACTTGAATGTTATGTAGGCTATAGATCAGGACAAAGCAGAACGGCTTAAGAAAATCCATGTAGCAACCCAAATTTAGTGGGAACATACTTGATGAAACTGTAGATTTGTATTAAGAGGGTACTAGCAATGGAGATTCTGAGAGTGCATGGATGGAGCTTGTTATGCTTATGAAAGAATGATTTTTAACTTTTAATGAAAATAAAAGCACAATCCTTTCCAATTTTTGACATTTAATTATCGATTTATGTAAATTGTGATATTTCGATTATTGGTACTTTTAATCATTTTTAGCCTTTCCTACTAGGCTACTAGTTGAAGTTTAAAGATGCCAACAATGAAGGAATGACATGCTTTTTCTATGTACCTGGGAGAGCCCTTTAAGTATCGAACCCACATTTGGAATTGCAAACCAGTACATGCTTGGATCAATAAGTTGGCGAATCTGACAAGTCACCAATAGTGTCAGAAAGAAACATACACAAGAAAGGCAAACATCATGCGAGATTTAACAAAATAAATCTAGACGGTGGATTGGCTAATCTTTTCAAATTTTGCTGAATTTGGCAGTGTTACATGCATGATGCATTCACTATGGAGATATATAAAAGGAACAGCAAGACATTTGTGCTCAACAAAGTGAAGGGACCTCATTTATTTTAATTTAATAAACTGTAATATTCGAGGAAATTTATCCCAAAATTGAAACCAATTTTGCTTTATGGTTCTTTCCAAAGATAACCCAATGTAATGCATTCTGGTTTGGAATGGAATGACGATGCAAATAAAGAAAAAAAAAAAAGAAGTACAAGGAACTGTGCTTCTTCCTTTACTCTTTTTTTTTCCCTTTTGTAGAATGTGACAAAAAGAGAACTAGTTGATTACCATAATTTGTGAACAAGATGTACATAGAGAATACTCAGATGTTGTTCATGCGGCATAAGCTACCCTCAGCTTTCTAAATAGCTTACAGTGTCCTTAATTTTTGCTAACTTGTACATTCAAAATGGTCTCCATCCTTAAAGTTTACAGCCATGGAATCAAGGACCTTCAAAAAAATCGAAAATGGATAAAACACAGAAATGATTGAGAAGGATATATAGCATTTTAGTTAGGTTGGTTCTGTTTACCTATCACTTCACTTAGTTTCGCGTTGTTTGAACACAGACCAACAGAAGATTTAGCAATCGTAGAGAGGTAATCACAATCTGATAAAAACCAACTATTAGCATATTGCCAATGTGGAACCATCAACATTACAGACATTATTATTTTTTGTGACAAGAACTTTAAAAGCATCTATACGTCAACAGGACTTTATGATGACGAAATAATCACCACAAATCCACTTACAATAACACCTCCATTAATAAGAACAGAGATCTGATCGTCTTTCACCTTCCCTCCAAGTGACAGAAGAGAACACTGCCAAAAGTGAGTATAATTATGATCAGGTGTGCAAAGAGCATGGAGTAAACCAAAATTTGACAAACATTCGGGTCACGACAGCTTGGTCAGGGCTATCTTAATTTTAGTTTCAACAGTCTAAGCCATCTCGCCATTATATTTTTTTGACAATGAAACAATGCTAATGCACGTATACAGTTGGATTCACATGTTTTACCAAGCACCAGAGTTCAATACAATTCAAGCAAAATAAGAACCACAGCAACTCCATACCAGGCAGCCAATTGGGGCGAAAGATTCAGTCTGCAGTTATGCACCATACCTAGCTAGCCATATATCCCTTCACTTATGGATAATCAACATCAATATCAACAACACCTTCATCCCAAACTAGTTGGGGTCAGCGGTCGATGAACCCCAAAGATTCATAAAATAAAAAATAGGACCAATCAATGGAAAATAAATAAATATGTAAATATATATATGGGAATGACTAAAAAGGACGGTCAGGAACATAGAAATTCTGCTCCTCCACAATACTAATAGTCTTCTTCCACTCCGACCTAAGATAAACCGTGAGCCAATCGATTTCTCACTCCATTAAATCTTGTTTTACTACTTTCCTCCAAGTAAGTTTCGGCCGACCTCTTCCTTTCTTTGTGTTATGCTATCGATAGCAAACTTCTGTTCTCACCGGAGCATCTAGGGGCCTTCGAAAAATATGCCCAAACCACTTATGGATAGAGGAGGAAATTTTTCTATCATTAAAGAATCAAACTTATCATGCTAACTAAACATGATATTCTTTTTATAGGCACCACTTTAAAAGAGGATTCACATGCTCATGGCACTTCTGTTCATTAAAGTAGCAAAAATAAGCTGTGGAGAATCAAGTACGATGTCGACCAGTTTCCAGCTGTGTTTGGACTTTGGGAGCCAATCTATCATGGTACAAGGTTGTCATGTCTGGGCTGTTGGCCCAGGTCCATGGACCGTGCAACATTTACGATCCTCAGCCACAAGCAATAAACCAGGCAACTCAAATGTCATAGTGCCTCAATGCTAAGGCACACGCACAGTTTACAGGATCATTTATACTAAGCAAAAGTGTAAATAAGCAAACATGAAAATGAGCCGTGAGAAAATGTTTTACTCAGTTGTATTAGTCAACTGAATATCAGGTGGGAGAGTTTTGAGTAGTTGAACTCCCTAAAGAATTTCAGGCATTATCTATTCTAGCAAGAGAAAACGTTACAAGTGCTAGTGATGGCACCATCTAAAAATTGTGGAAGATAAGAAGACTATGAAAAGGCTAAAATAAGGCTACCCTATGTTGATGTGAGAATTGAACCAAGGGATTCACATAGGACTAGTGGCAAAGGAGCACCCTATTAGTCCAGTAGAGAAATATAAGTTTGGGTGTAGAAGTTCCCACCTCATAAAGTGCTCTGTTACAGAACAAGCATATAACTTGTTTCATGGAAATAAATCATCATAGAGGACGACATGGAGTACTTAGTTTTTAATACATTTGAAAAATTGATGGAACTCATGGCACCAGTCTTGGAATCCATCACACAAATCAGATAAGGTCTCTAAAATGGCGATGAAGGAACGGAAGCTGGGTCAATTTTCAACACAATACCTGATGCGGAGATCAAAGCTGGAGACTGCAGCTGCCATCTGTTTTCAAAAAAACTTTTCAATCCATTTTGACAGCAAACTAAAAACACTAGAAAGATTGGTGGACCTAATGGGAGCGGTCCTTAAACCGAAATTTGATCAGTTCCCTAACATTAGGATCGACAATGGAAGCTGGGTCAGGTTTCAGCAGGATATGTATTGTGGAGATCGACACTAAAACTGCAACTAACATTTGGTTTCACTAATATTTCATTCACATTTTCGAGAAAACTAAAGGTGACAACCTCTTATATACCTGCAGATATGCATGAAAGTAATTCCATAAAGAAGGGGTACAAGGATGAGCATGGACAGAAGAGAAGCTATAAACCGACGTGCATGAGACAACTCAAATAAGCTTAGCTAAAATTGCCAGGTCTCCCTCTTCTTGTTCAGGCTCATCATAAGTACACTATGGTGTAGGTCCAATTCAACAACTCCAAAGATTGAAAGATTTAAAACCATAAGTGAAATGACTGAAAATTGAGTGACTCACAAGGTCTTGGTGTGAAATGTTTGGTTCCAGCCTCGTGTCAATTACATGTATCTTGAACCACTCAAAAACTTCAAGATCATGTACATTCTTCTCCTCCATTCTTTTCACAACTCTTTCTATCTATAGGAAGCCAAAGATGAAAAACAAAACCAAAGATAATATATTAATACGTAGCTTACACATGACTCAATTTGAAGTGCAGCATGCTCAAACTCCACCTGCAAAATTCAAATCCTCCACATAGGCGCTTTCAACAACATATAAGACAGAGAGAGTTCATTCTGAGTTATATGAGTATAAGTAGAATCCTATGCAACTCACCTGATTTAAATAATCATCTAAGAACATTATGGCATGATCGTCCTGTCCAGTATTCAGTTTGAATATGCGCAAAACCTTCATCCTTCTCAGAGACTGCAATAAGTAATTCATTTCAAATATCAATTGACTCGAACTTTGGACAGCAGAACAGGGGCAACAGACAGAGGACGATTATAGTCAAGGGACATAATGAATGCAAAATACAATTTGGTCAAGGCATTGATTACACACATCACAAGAAAAGTGAGTGCTTTGATAACTAGAAATTTCTTCTATTGGTTGGTTGGCAAGTGTCTCAAGGGAACTTACTAGCAAAATCCATCCACACGTCCAGTCTTAAAAGAAAAAAAAGTGACTGCTTTATAAATGCTGAAGCCAGTAAACTTTTTGGCAGTTCTAACTACAATTCCACAATTTAAAGCAAGTGTTTGGGTCTGTGTGACTTTTTCTTTTTCCATAATAAAAATCAATTTTGCCTTAGCATAATTGTCATCTATTATGCCACCTAAGATGTGCTTATTAAATGATCAGATCAACAAACATTAACTTCATTCTGGATAACAATGTGAGGATGGAAATGTGGCTGGGGCAAGAAAAAGAGTCCAAATATATTATCTCCATGTTCCAATAATACAGATTACGACACCTTCAGCTGTGTCTGGGTCAAAATCTTAACTACTGAATATCGATATGATTACGATCAAGATAGGAGGGAAGGTCAATCCCAGAAAGCCGTTGCTTCTGTCCAACATAATTTGTGTAATGATCTTATTTGTGATTATGAGATTAGCATGAGGTATTGCACTATTTGACATTTCAGTTTCAATTCAACCCTCTCTGGCCTGAAAGTACTAACATATGTGAAGAATACTCATCATGGGAGCTTTCCAATGTCAAAGAATCTGACTGATGTTTCTTCCACAAATAGTGTGCACCATCAATAGACTGCACTTGACCTTTCAAGCAGACCGCTGTAATTAAAGAGGCGTTGTTCTCTTTCTTGTTTGAACATATCACTAACACTACAAGTGATCCATACTAATCAAAAGTATTTTTCTCTAGCTTGCCATTTTCTGAATTGACTCTTCACTGGTGCTAATACATATTAAGAGAGAGAGATGCAAGTGTACCTCTAACTCTCTATCCACCTGAGTTCTGTCCACGACGCTGCTATACAACTGTGACCGCAAAACAAAAGGCCGAATCGAGACCTGAAAACGCAAGCAATTGCTAAAAGAAGAAATAACGGAGAACACAAGTGATTTTCAATACTTGCAAACGTAACACAATCAGGACTCCCCAACCTTGTCGATGTGAGGGAATTGAGCTCGCATCATGCGAAGCGCCACTAGCGTGTCGCTGAAAGTGAGACTCTGCTCTGCCAATCAAACGCAGCAAGAATCATCAATCAAACAACACCATCGTCTGGCGAATAGAACAGGACGAAGAGTGAAAAACAGCACAGAATGATTGGAGATTGCAGCTCACCTAGAGATTCAGATGCGGTGGTTTCAGCGTCATCAGCCGCCGCCGCCGCCGCCGCCGCCGCCGCCGCCGCCTCGTCCCATCGCCGTTTCGTTCCCTTCGATGACGACGAAGATGATGGATCTTGCATCGACATTCGGTTTTGGCGTTCGGTTTCCGGAGCTTGCTCTCTTCTCAGTGTCAGTCTGAGAAATTCGTCGGATGGTTCGTGCTTGTGCAGAAAACAAATGAGTAAGTGAAGGCCCTGTTCTACGGTGAAATTACTCATTAGTCTTGCTTTTGTTAGGAATCTTCAAGGATCTACGGCAATATTTCAGAAAAAGTGTGAATGGAAAAAAAAAATTGTTCCCAAAAATATTTCGAAAACACTTTTAAGAAATAGAAAGAAAGTGTATTTTTATATTTATATTTCTGGAACACTTTTTAGAAATATGTTTTGAACATTTTTTAGAAATAATTGAGAATAATTTTATTTTTAAACACATTATCTTCTTTTTTGTTCTTGCACAAAGTTGACACGTAATTTTTAATTATTTTTTAAAAAAATTAATTAAAAATATCAAAATAATTCATAAAATTACAAAATCAATCTTGAAAGCTTTGACCTAGCTTTATGAACCAATTTTGAATAAAAAAATATTTTTCAGAATTTTTTACCTTTTTTGGATTTATTTTAATTACAAAAATAGTTGAAAATAAGCAAAAATAGTATTCATGGTCAGAAAAATGCAGCAAAAATAGTCGATATTTTGATTTCAATTATATTTTCATTTTGGCTTGTTAAATTTTTAAAAATTCAGTTTGGGACCACATGCCTCTTCATTGAGCATAATCCTAAATTGACTAAAAATTTTCATTTAAAATCATTTTAGCCATTTTTACTTTTAAATTCATGACATGAGACTTTGATACCTTATATTTAATTTTAGTCCTCATGTTCGAAAAAATTGCACATTTGGACTAAAAGGACCAAAAGACACAAATACTTTTCTTTTTAGTCCCAAGTTTCACTCAAAGTGCAATTAATATTTTTCTAAAGGTTCTCATTTAAAGGTAATTGTATTTTTAGCTAATTGAAAATATTTATGTGTGAATCATAATTATAATTTTTCCTATCTATAAAAAATATATTTGGCGTTCTTATTGTCTAATTCTAATTCGTCTTCTCTTTGAGTTTTTCTTTTTTATAGTTGGATCTCGTCCATATTGTAATTTGATAAGTCGTGCATAAATTACTTATATATATATATATATATATATATATATATATATATATATATATATATTGATCTAATTTGATTTAATAAATTTAATAAATAAGATTTAATTTGATTTAGTAAGTTAAAAGGATAAAGATGTCTTAATTTTAATATATATAGTCCCCTTAGTTAAATTAAGAAGTTAAGAATAATTTATTTATTTTTTGCAATTATCAAGCACGTTTCTTTTCTTCTTCTTTTTTTGTTCCAGAAACAAAATTTTTTTGCAGTTACTAAACACATTTCTGTTCCCAAAAATCGCTGCAGGGAATAGAAACAGAAAATAGTATTTCTGTTTCAAAAGTGTTCACAGGAATAGAAACGTTACCATACAGACCTTAAACTTCAATCCTTGCAATGTGGGCTGATTTTTTTTTTGGGTCGAATGTGGCCTGATTTCAAATGCTATCACTAGTTTTCATTTACATTTTAATTAATAGAAGTATTGATGAGTAGTTTTTGGTTACTTTGATATTTTTAAGTGGATATAAAACATATAGGGTTAATACTACAGAAAAATCTCAAACTGATAGATTTGTGTCAATTTTACTCCCAAACTTTTCTTTTGATCACAAAAAATCTCAAACTTATACACTTGTGATAAATTTACCGTAAAATAATTATTTTTATCACGAAAAAATTTCAAAGTGGTACATCTATGACAAATTTATCCTTTATTAAATTGAGTTAATATCATTTAAAATCACAAATTGATACATATGTGACAAATATATAGTAAAAATTTCAAACTGGTATATTCGTGAACTCATGTGTGTCATCTAACTTAGCAATTTGACGATTAAATTTAACGAAAATTAACGAATGGTGAATTTATCATAGGTACATCCTCGATTGAATTGGGTTAATATCACGTAAAATCTCAAATTGATACACATGTGATAAATATATGGTAAAAATCCCAAACTGGTATATCCATGAACTGACATTTATCATCTGATGTGGGAGCATTCGACGATGTCACCAATGATATACCCGACGTTAATGTGCAATCCTTGATTCCACCCATAAGTTATGCACAGTTATTATTCATTCAGGCCAAGGCTAAATTTGGTTACAACTTGCTTTAATGGATCGCATCGACCTGAAGTCTAAGGATGTGCTCAGATGATGAGGAGCTCAGACGTTGATGAGAATTCAGATGATGCGGTACAAGCTCAGAAGATAACGCGCGCTCAGAAGATAGCTTGTTCAGAAGATGACACGATCTTAATGCGACTTTCCTAATTAGTTGCTGATTCGAAGGTCAATCAAATATATATTCATAGAAAGATATCTATAGATATTTACTTTGATTCAGAAGATCTTTTAGGGATAATATTTGATATGCTAGGCTGGTGGACAAGATTATCTTGTTTCCTTTTTCGTATTTGAGTAGGTTTATGGTTATTTGTTCCCTTTTCTTTACGTTATCTTCGTCACTCTATTTAAAGGATGGGTATTCTCTATTGTAAGGAGAGACGTTGATTATTGATGAATGAGAATTCCTCTTGAGTGTTGAGTTTTAAACACTTCAGCATCTTTATCCTTGGAGAGTGGATACTCCTCGGTGGTGAGCCCAAAAACCCTTTATCCTTGGTTGGTGGTGTAGCCTTTAGACCTTGGTGGTGAGCTTTCTATCAATCCTGATCTTCTTCCTCGGCTGGTGATATCTTTAGGCCTTGGTAGCGGTCGTTTTATCCTTCGTTTTATATTATTGGCTGGTGTTTTCTTTACGCCTACGATATAACTCAAATTCCTTCATTATTTCCATTTACCATCCACCCACATTATCATGTCATTCCGCAAACACCGTCCCTCAATTCACCCCTTTGAATATATTAGCGGCACTATGTGTTTCGAAACACTCGTCCTACGGAATCACTCGCCCACGCACGCATCAAGTTGGTATCAAAGCCCTAGGTTGAATTCTTTTCAGTGATTCCTTTTCAACTATCAATATCTTTCTACATAGGAGATGGTAACGTTCCAAAAGGCTTGACTTTGGAGCAAGCTCACAATAAAAGGCGCAATCGAGCAATCAACACGTTGCAGCAACAGATGGAGCGAGTTCTCACCTTACTGGAGAATCAAGCTGGACAAGATCCTCTACCTCGAGAACCTCGCAATAATCACCGGCGCCATGACGATCCTCGTTCAAATTCCGATGATGAATCCAGCAACACAGGAGGTAACTCTAGCGACTCGAATTATCGAACTAGGAGGAGAAGAGGAAGGCACGACAACGATCGTGACGTGAAAATAGAGGTACCTGAATTTGAAGATAGCCTTAATCTTGATGATTTTATTGATTGGTTACATACTATAGAAAAAAAAATAGAGCGATTATTTGAATTTAAATCTTACTCGGATGAAAAGTGATGCAAGGTTGATGTTCTTAAGTTTAAAAAGTATGCCTCATTATGGTGGAAGAATCTGAAAAATCAAAGAGCCTGGGATGGAAAAAGAAAAATCTATTCATGGGAAAAACTCAAGAAGTTGATGAAGAAGATATTCTTGCCTATGAATTATAAACAAGATTTATTATTGAAGCTGAATTCTCTCAAGCAATACGGAATGAGCGTAGAATAATACATTCGGGAGTTTGAGCAACTCATGATGAGGTGTGATGTTCCAGAATCACAAGAGCAAACTATAGCTTGTTTCTTTGGTGGCTTGAACAGAGATATTGCTGATTTGGTTGAACTTCAACCTTACTGGTCATTTGAAGACGTGTGCAAACTAGCCATGAAGGTTGAAAAGTAAGTGAAGAGTAAAAGGGTTTCTTCCAATATCTCGACAAAGGAAACATCCTTTTTCAAGGGTGATTCTTCTGGGAAGGTTGAAAGTTTATCGGCTAAAGACAAAGATAAAGCGAAGGTTGTTGAGCCCGTCAAAGAGCCAAACAAGAAGCCCGATGGAGACAGTCGAAAGTACTTTAAATGCCTTGGCTATGGGCATTTTCAAGCAAATTGTCATAACTAGAGAGTTATGACTCTTAAAGAAACTGAAAAGATTGAGTTGGAGATTCAAGAGGAAGAGGATGAATCTAAACATAACCATTCTGAATCTGAGGAACGAGAAGAAATTGAGAAGGAAGCCAACAATGGTGATTGTCTAGTTATCCGGAAAGCCTTACACTCCAACGTTACCTCAGAAGATGATGAGCAAAGAGAAAACATTTTCCACACTACCTAATACTATAACCTTCTCTTTTCTACATAATATCAAGAGCCCAAATGACAAATAAGCCCTTCAATTTTCGGCTGAATGAGGGAGGAGGGTGAATGACTAAAATGCCCTCGACTTATTCTTAAGGAAAGAGTATCAATCTAGGGGCAAAAAGGGTAATTTTCATTTATGGTCCAAAATTTCACTTCTCTAATTCTTTATGGGCGAGCCATGATCTTATTTATCGTCGATGAGACGGCGTATAATTTTCTAATTGTTGGAATTCTTCAATAATATCTGATTCTGAGATTCAATTCATGGTCAATTCCGTCAATCGTAATTCCAGTTTATCTCAAACTAATGGGTGGCTCTTGCAGGCGTTACGCATATCGACTCAATGATTCTCATCATACTTAAAATTACTCAAGTCACGACGACTTTGGTTGTCATATAATTGTGAGGGTTTATCACTAGTTTCGACGGTCACGATCGTTAGAGTTCAATTTAGGAAAAGATTGCAAATCACACGTTGGTTAAGCGGAATTACCCGCGCTCTAACCGTATAACACTAGCAATGGATTTCATGATCGTTCTTAGATCGGCCTTTATTGGCTCAAAATATTCCCTCAACAATCTTTATGGTCAAAACGTCATTCCTTATTCGAGTTCCTAGGTTCACGTACTTAATTCTGCGTTAACCTTTCCTTTTTGGTCAATTAACTAGAGATTAATCAGGTCCGAGTGAGATATAACTGAAATACATCGATATATATCTTTTTATTCATAAGTCTCAAAATGATCGGAAATTCAGAATGTCACAGTAGTTGTCTGGTACTAGATCTTGGACTCTTTTGGTAGATTCCAGAGTATATGCGAGGATCATTTGTAGCTATAGAATATGTTCTCTTCTCACATAGAATTCACAAGAGAAAGGGGTCGGTAAAGCTGAATGTATGGTGTGGCGAGTTTTAGTATTGGTTAGTGTTAACGTGGCAGGAAGATAATATCTAAATGCGGGAACTCTTTTTCCTTTGTGCGACAATCTGGAGACGGATTAATAATATAATATTTCCTCATTCGAGTTAAATCTGTATCGCGTCGTTGCAATTTCCAATTCAGCAACATTTTGGCTCTTTCCCTGAAGAATATTGAATGTTTATTGACATTTGCTTCGGTGTTGTCGACACTGGTTAAATTTCTCATCGTGCTTTCATGATTTCATCAGCTTTGAAGCTATGTGCATGTTTTGGATGATTCTTGAATTCTTTTGGACCCATTGATGATCAACGCATTTTCTGTTCTTTGAACTTCAAATGCGAAGTTTTGTAGATCATACTAATCCTATTTATAGACTTGTTAGATGTAGTATGCTAGTCACTGCTTTATGCAGTGACATACGTTAATATTAATTTAACTTTTTTGCATGTATCATGTGCTTCATCGCTCGACAATATTGCATCCTTTTAAAGGAAAAGCTGCATTCATTATTTTTCCCATTTTGAACAAATTAAAAATTAAAAAGCTTAAATGGATCACCCGAAAGGATCTTTTCAATGTGCTCCACCCAACTGCCTTTATTTCAAAATTGCTTTCGAACACCAAATAATGTTTGCTTTTCATGAAAAGCCTTTAGGTTAAAGCCATTTGTGTTTCCCCAAAAGCTTTATCCAAAGTTGAACCAAACTCAGTTTTGTGATGTACCCTTTTATCATGTTTTTTTTTTTTTTTTTTATAATATCACGAAAAATCCTAAATTGATACATTTATGATAAATTTATCATAAATTATTTTTTTGACCATGAAAAATCCTAAACTAATATATTTGTGACAAATTTATCCCAAAATGATACATCTGATATAAATTTACTCTATATTAGTTTTCGTTAAATCTTATAGTCAAACTGCTGAATCGGATGACACTTGTAATTCATGGATGTATCAATTTGGGGTTTTAATTAGGGGTGAGCGGTTCTCGATCCGATTCCCATTAAAAATAGGGAACCAGATCAGTGGTCTCGATTCTCATTTTTTGGAACCGCCGGCCAGACCGGCCACTCTTGGAATTGGGAAATGGGAACTGGACCGGACCATTGGTCCGATTCTTGGGAGGTTCCAACTTCCAAGGAAACGGTGTTCGCAAAAAAAAAAATCGCAAAGATTTAGTTTTGGTCCGGTCAAGTTTAAATCCCAAACTATGACTTACGTCCATCACAAGAATCGAAAAGTGGATTTACGAAATAAGAACTCGAAAGGCAAGAAAAGAGGTCTTTGAAGAAAAGAGGTAAGAAAAGAGATTTGTGAAACAAATCCTAAGCCTAAACAAGTAAACATTAAGTTTACTTAAAAAAAAAAGGGCCGGCCCGGTCCTAGGCCTAGAACCAGGAATTGGACTGCCCAGTCACCGGTTCCTATTTTAGGAATCAGTGAACGGACCGGATCCCTCTAAAATCGGGAACCGGACCATTGGTTCCGATCCGATCTGGGTGGTCCCGGTCCCGGTCCGGGCAATCTTTTTTGCTCACCCCTAGTTTTAACAATATATTTTGTCAAATGCGTGTCAATTTGAGATTTTTTTTTGACATTAATTCAATTTAATTGAGAGTAAATTTTTCACAGTTATACCTTTTTAGGATTCTTCATGGTAAAAATAATTAATTTAGGGTAAATTATCACATATATATCAGTCTGAGATTTTTGTGGTTAAAAAATAATTTGAGGTAAATTTATCATAAATATATAAATTTAAAATTTTTTGTGATTAAAAAAATAATTTAGAATAAATTTATCATAAATATATCGATTTGAAATTTTTCGTGATATTAATTTTTTTTTAAACCCTTTATCATGTTGACTGCTCGGTTGTAACTGTCTTATCCCACCATCTCTCATCTCTCATCTCTCTAACAATCCATTTGATTGAGTTTGGCGCAGCAGGAATTAGGGTTTTGGATACGCAGACCAGGACAGAGACGAATGGCGTCCACCTCAGCTCGTCGGACCCTTGCTTCACTCCTTGCTCGAACCCTCTCTTCCCCATCCCCATCTTCATCCTCTCGCTCTCGCTTTTCCATTCCTCTCCTCAATGGCTTGCCCTTGCCAGAACACAGACCCCACCCTTTCAACATCCTCACCCGCCCCAAGACCTCCGGGTCGGGCTACTCGCCGCTGAATGACCCGTCGCCCAATTGGAGCAACCGGCCTCCGAAGGAGACGATCCTCCTAGACGGCTGTGACTACGAGCACTGGCTCATCGTCATGGAGTTCCCCACCGACCCCAAGCCTTCCGAGGAAGAGATGATCAATGCTTACGTCAAAACCCTTACCTCCGTTGTCGGAAGGTACAAAGTTGAGAATCAATTTCGAAGCTGGTTTTTTTTTCCTTTTTTTTTTTTTTTAAATTTCTGTTCCTAGTTCAAGCTGAGTGTTTTCGGTTTGCTTGTTTATTTGTTTCTCGGTGGTGATTTGCTAATGTTCATGGTTTCAGTGAGGAAGAGGCGAAGAAGAAGATTTACTCGGTTTGCACGACCACTTATACTGGATTCGGGTGCTTGATCTCCGAGGAGCTCTCCTATAAAGTTAAAGGTGGGGATTTAAAGACATTCAAATGGTGTTTGGATGCTAATATCTTTAATTAGCTTGGAGATGCTTCTGCTTCAGTCTGTTCATATGTTTAATTTTCATTTTTAAGTGATATTTTTGTTGGAGATCTCAATCAATTCACTGGTTGAGGATTGGTGTTACCTTGGTGTTAGATTGTGTTGGCTTGAGCTTGATAAATGCTTCATCTTGGTTGACTAGGATTGCCTGGCGTTCTCTGGGTTTTGCCGGATTCGTACCTTGATGTGCCAAACAAGGATTATGGAGGTTGTTATTAGAGCTCTTCACCATATTATTGCCAGTTATGAGTGCGTTGCTTCCGTTCATTTTTGTGTCCCTTGCTAACTGCAAACACTGGTCTTCCAAATCCTCGGAGCATGTTATCAGGTGATTTGTTCGTCGATGGTAAAGTTATTCACCGGCCACAATATTGGTATAACGAGAGGCAGCCAACGAGGCGGCCTCGCCCACGGTATGACAGGCACCGTGAAACAATGCAGGTTGAGAGGAGAGATACTGGAAACAGAGCGAGCTGGGCACAGAGCCGGCCTCAAGTTGTTCAGCAGCAAACGACGATGGAGTCCCAGGGTTCTGCTCAGGTTGGAGGGCCAGGCATTAACATGGGAGAAGTTAATACTGAAAGCACATAAGATGTTTTTAGCTCTTATATATAACTGTGTTGCTGAAGCCTATCCTAAATATTATGAGAGGCGTGAATGAGGTGCGCTGTTGGGGTCATGACCTTGTTTTCTCGGGATGTTTCGCTTGTTGAGAGGTTAGCTGTCCTGCATTAGTCACCGCTCTTCCTATTTTGTGGTATACACTGAAGGGAAACAAATTGGTGGATCTGTTTTCTGCTAAATCAGCAGAATTGGTGGATTACGTATAAACATCTACTGAAATTGCAGATTTAATTGTTACCTTATTTCGGACATCTGCTGCTGCCTGTGTAGTCACTCATAATATTTAGGTCCATCGCTAGTTCTTTTCATGGCAATGATGATGTAAGATCTTGCAACTAGATGAGTACAAACTTGAGAATTTCTTCTACTTATCTTTGATTTTCAAAATTACTTGATTTTTACGGATTTTAGTTTAAATCTGTTACGGAGATGTTATGCACTTTTAATAGATTTTGCAGTGGCAAGACCCGTTTGTGGCCGGAGTAGGGGGTCACGAGCTGCAGGAAATCTTGGTTGAGTCATTTTCAAGCGGTGACACTACATCTTCGATATGGTAGGTTGCCTTTTCGTTAGTGGGCAACGCTCTGTGAAGGACTGCCAGACTTTTGATGGTGTAGTAGTCATAGGGCGTCACAGTTCGTGCCGATTGATAGCATAGATAGCATCTATCCTGTTATTCCTGTATTGCTAACGGCTCATATACGCCATTGATAATAGTGGGTTCCAATGATACGTATGACTTGGGTTCATTTACGTCAAAATCATAAAAAAATTGCTTCCCTCCGAAAGGTGTATAATAATTTGGTAACTTAGGTTGGACATGGAAACCATTCTGATTTCGAAAATTGATTTTGGTTAAAATGATTTTTTTTATTATTATTCCTGGATGAGTAACTTTATAAAATTTATGTTTAAAAAAATGCTTATTTTTCTATTTTTTTTTATTTAAGTCAAATAACTATGTAGTTAATCTATAAAATTTCATCCTAAATTGAAGACTAATTTTCAATGCAAACTAAAATAATTTAAAATATATTATTTTTTTAGCATATCATGAATGAAATACAAATTTTAATATATGTTTAAAGTTCGATGAAGCATGAGATAGGTTCTTATATTAAGGATTCATTTTTTTTAAATGTTGCGTTGTCTAAATATACATGAACATCTTGTGACGCACGACTACGAGTATGCATGTTGAATGCTCTCATATTCTGCATTATTCTTTGTAGGATAGTGAAATTTATGAAATCTATAAAATTTAGGCCCAATTTTATGAAAATAAGGTCATACTAGCTTAATCTAAGCTTTTTTCTATTTTTGGGGATTTTCTAAATTTTTTGTTATTTTTTAAAACTTTCTATTTTTTGATTTTTGATTTTATTTTATTTTTATTAGGTAGAGTTTAAATGACAAAAAAACTATTAGGGAAAAGTGAGAGATGTAAGACATCACTTTGGATTTATCAAAATCAGAATTATTTACAGTACCAAATAATATTCTCATTTTTTACTATTCCTGGACGAAAATCAGAATGATAACCATGCAGGCCTTAAGAAAAGTCATAAACTTTTATCGGTAGGTTTTGTGGATCACGTTATTTAATGGAGGATGGTTCACACGGAGCACCTAACCTTTTTTCCATCGTACCTTCTCCCAAACTATTCTTATGCACACACCGCGTCACGTGACAATTTAAATAGAAGCAATAAACGCAGACAGACTGGAAGGGAAGGAGGCCAGATAAAGGTCGATACACGACTCTGACTTTGTTTTCAAGCTTTCGAGTATGCACATAACTTGATAATGGCTTCCGCACGTCCCAAATCCAAGGTTAGATCTTCCCAATGTTTGTATCTCCCGTACTCATAACGCAACTTACACTATTGTTACACTGAGATATTGCAACAAAATAAAGAAAAAAAAATCTGCAATTTGATATGTTGAGGGAAGTTTCAGATGCCTCCTAAGTTTTTCACATGACATCCAGTAACTAAGGCATGCACCACCGGCTGTGGAATCCTTCGTGAAGATCTCCGACCAAATCAAAACCTGAAATGAGATTGTATGCAACATCCCCTATACCTAAAATAGGAACCCAAAAAAAAAAAAAAATTTCGATTCATAAGGGGTGAAAGGGTGAAAGTGCTTGGAAACGGAGAATCACATCCACTATGAGTGTGATCATTAGTTTAGTATTTGATTCCTTTCCTAGTTAAAATAGCTTGTGAAGTTGGCTTGTCTCTGCGGGCATGCATGGTCTCTCACCTATGTGAAGTTAGAACTATGTATTCAGCTGTAATCACTTCCTTGACCTGGTTGATCGTCAATACTGGTACCTGAAGACTTCGACTCTTCATCTTCTGTCAAAGTTCCACCGAGAGGGGAAATCAGTCACAAGGAGTCTCCAGTTGAACTTACAATAATTAACAAAAGACGAACCCTAAAAGGAGTGCATTTTCTGGTACTACTGTACAATTACTGTAGACGAGGATGACTTACCAAAAAGTGACTTCACGGATGGCCTTGTCGATCTGCTGTTTTTCTTCTTTAACTCAGCTGAGATGAAGATCAAAATAAGTTACCTCATCTTTCTTTTAGTTCACTAGAGCAATGTGCCAAGGGGAAAAAAAAGATGGGGCAAACAGAAAGAAGACGACTATTTTGTTATAGGGACTGGCTTGTTTTAATGCACCCAACCATGGTACACCAAAAATCCATGTATGGTGAGAATCTCTCTACTTAAATAACAAGAATTTTGAAAAATCCCGTTAAATATGTGAAAGTTCTAGCTTCCCATGGTCCTTCCATAGGTAATGAAGAAAAAGACATGAGGCTATTTAAATATTATGAAGGCTATAAGTTAAATATTACGAAAAACCATAAAAAAAAACCCTAAACTGGTACACCGTGACAAATTTACCATAAACTAATTTTTTTTTACCACGAAAAACTCCAAACTTGTACACTTGTGACAAATTTATTCTTCGTTAAATTCGGTTAATACCACGAAAAATTTCAAATTGATACATCTGTGACAAACGGAGGGTAAAAACCTTAAACTGGTACACCCATGAACTGTTGTGTGCCATCTAAGTCAGCAATTTGATGGTAAAATTTAACGAAAATTAACGGAGGGTAAATTTGTCACAGGTGTACCAGTTTGGGGTTTTTTGTGATAAAAAAAATAATTTGGGATAAATTTGTCACAGGTGTACCAGTTGGGGTTTTTCGTGATATTAACCCTACTATGAAACCACATAAACCTATTAATTATAATAGCTAAATTAATTATGGAGTATTATGGAGTTTACCACTTCCAAAATACCCAAGCTCCTTGATGTGGGACCTTCTGTTCATGTCGTAATTACAAAAAGGAGGGGAACATTCATTGGCTATATGACATCATACAGAAACTTCATAGGATCATTCTCCTTCAAAGTAAAGTGGAACTAAGCCTTGAAACTTTGCTAACCACAATTTTATCAAACTTTCTATATCTGACATTGATAATGCTGTTCACAAAAATGCAGTTCATCTATTAGATAGAGAGACATTACCCATCCCAGGGACTGGGTAGTCATTGACAATTTCAAAGTTCTTGTATGTGTATCCAACAAAATTGATGTCTTTAGAAGAAAGCATCTGCAAGACAAGAAAAATTAGAGGGAATGAGGCAAGTTAACATAGACTTTTCTTGTTATCATTAGCAGTTCTCAACCTAGAAAGCCAACCACAAAGCAAAAGGCAATCAGCATGAAATCTCAATGATGAACATCAAGTGGAGTAATTACGATCTACAAGTAATAAACTGGCAGCTACAAGAGTGTTATATGCTTGCTCTAGTGGCAGGGGAGATGTGTCTCTTTCTAGATCTGAAGTAGCTACAAGAGTGTTATATGCTTGCTCTAGTGGCAGGGGAGATGTGTCTCTTTCTAGATCTGAAGTAACAAACCACAATAAACTACAATGAAAGAACTAAAGCTTAACCAGGAAGTTAACATATCATTATGAGAACATAACAATAATTGCTAAATAAGGGTAACCACATCACTTTTTAAATGTGTCAATGGCAAACACAAAATTTCTAAAGGATCAACACCTCTACTGCTCAACCACCCATATCTTTGCCAATCAGTGTCGCAAAGAATTGTCTTAACCATAATAACCATGCTTTGCATGATGTTGGAATAGCAGTGGAGATCCACAGCTATTTAAGCTGTCTCTGCCACCCATGTAGGCGCAACATGTTCTGTGGGGTGTGCTTGTTTGTGCGCGCGCATGAGAGAGAGAGAGAGAGAGAGAGAGAGAGAGAGAGAGAGATGCATATGCCTGTATCGAAACAAACTTCTGCCAAACTAAAAATTGAGAGAGAACAGGCAGAGATATGAAAGCAGATTCACTCTAAAAATAGAATAAGGGAATTTGTTTATGTCGGGACATGGGGAGTCAAACTATGACGGGTTTTAAGTTTCAACTAAGCTGTAAAACTTCCCTCAACAAAATTAAAGATTAAGCTCGAACCAATATTGGTAAACTATTCAATTTGTATGTCCTTGCCTTCCTGCGAATCTGATATAACAAGGATGACATAACTTGAAAAAAAAAAAAAAGGAAGTAACTTTTGAGGTCCCTCTAAGGCTCGTCTATAAAAATCTGAAGAACAAAAACAGTAATACTAACTTATTAAGTTGGAAGTTCATATAAATCCAGATATCGTTTGTATTGTCATTTTTATTTCAAACGGTTGTCAATCATCATAGTATGAATGAGAAATTGAAGGCAACAGGGTACATTGGTACATGTGATATTAGAATACAAAAGAGACGAGACAATATGCATTGATTAAACACCAATCAAAACCTCCAAGACCAGCAATCCTATTAAGAAGGTGTGATCTTTGACATTGCTATAGAGTTCTACTCACCTTTCTCCATGGACCTGCTTTGCTCGAGGAGTGTTCATGAGTATCAGACTGCTGCGAAATAGAAAAAGGCAGAAGATCTCATAAGTGATTATGAGAAAGCCAACGGACTAGGTAATACAGGAAACCTGAGTAAAGTATGCAACTCAAGTGAAGAAGAAGTACAAATTTACCTCTTCAAATTTTTCAAAATTTTGAGTATCCAACTCATCTGTAACCTCAGGAATAAATGCAGCTTCCACTTGATAAAGTTTCTCCCATTCAGTACCCACAAACCATGGATGAGCCTGGAAATGGAGAACCAGCTAGATGAATCTCTTACTTACAATATCACATGTACTAATATACCCATTTCGTGGTAAGGGCGTGAGAACTTAGAATAGAACACAACGTACAACACCTTTATTTCATATGCTCCTTTTGAACCTAATCTCTGATTCACATTGCACAGAAGTTTGCTGATCAAGTCTTTTGCTTCTGAAGAAAGCTTCGCTTCTTCAGGAAACTTCAAATGAGTTCTCCAGTTCACAATCTGCTTGAGGGGCAACATACGCAAAAATGAAACTGTAAGGCAAGTGAACAAAACCTGATGCAGGGAACCAGACCCAAAAAAAAAAAAAAACTAAAAACTAAAAAAACCACACATACGAAAAAGCATTAGGAAAGAAAGTATTACCCAAATAAACTAACTGATTAATGACGAGAGAAGCAACTCCCCACTACCTTTCACCTATTTTTCTTTTTCTAAAGTTTTTGTAGGCCGTCTATAAAGTGGGATCGATTGCCATGTTCAATTTCAATAATATATTTTCACCTTGTGTTAAGATCTTGGATGTTCAAAATGCTTTAATTGAAACCAGCGAAACAATCCACATACAACTACTCACACTGTGAACTGAAATATTATCCGTACAACTTATTCAAAAGGAATATGTCTACCGCCACAGATCCAAAAGCCCCTCAGTGATTTCACAGGGGAAAAAAAAAATTCCAAAGTTGTTGACTCAAGGATGGCTTTTATGTATGAGCCAAAAGGGAGATAGGCCTTTATCACTACCAATTTCTAAATAGAAAGCAATGAAAGGATCGAAAGATGCATGAAGCAATCCTTCCAACTATTTAATCTTCTAAATTGGCAAGAAACTGCCAGTGCATGATCTTTCATCCAATTACTCCTATTTCTTCTTCATTTACTACTCTATGGTTTGTAGTCCACTTCCATCCATTTTCTTTCAACCTCCAATACAAATACCAGAAAATCTTCCCAAACCTGAAGAAGTTTAAGAGAGACTAACTAGCTCATGCAAGCAAATTTGAACCTCGATTTGAAAGCCTTTCTGATAAACTGTTTCAATTCTCAATTACTTCTTCAAAAGGGTCCAAAAAAAAAAAGGAATAACCTTATATCCTGTGCAAAGTAAATTGATACCAGACCATGTCTTACAGGCTGCACGTAAATTACAAAATGAAGTTAATTTGTGATAACAAAATAGAGAGATTCCACCATAATCCTGAAACATAAGTTTCACTTCCACTAAAGGCATGGACACCTAAAGCAAAAGCGGCCAGTTATCAACATCACATTAATAACACAAGGATATGTAGCCAACTAGACAAGCAACTTAATGTTTACACATTCAGAGCAATACAAGCTGATATCAAAAGGATTAAAGTTGCAACTTTGTAAATCAGAAAAATGAAAAGTGAAAAGAATCTTCAATACTTACAAACACATGCATATATTGGGGGATAATTTATTCCTAAAATAATTGAAAATACAGAACATTTTTTGACAAAGCATACAAGCTGATATCAAAAGGATTAAAGTTGCAACTTTGTAAATCAGAAAAATGAAAAGTGAAAAGAATCTTCAATACTTACAAACACATGCATATATTGGGGGATAATTTATTCCTAAAATAATTGAAAACACAGAACATTTTTTGACAAAGCTTGTGATAGACACATAAAAATGAAAGAAAAACTAGGACAAAGTAAATTGCATAAGTTAAATTGAACGGCCCCAAGGCTTACCTTTCTACAAGTAGACATTGGATCATCCGAGTAAAATGGCGGATACCCCACGAGCATTTCATACATGATAGCACCAAGAGACCACCTTCACAAGATAAATAAACTCTTTAAAAGATCCAGCAAAATGAAAACCACGAGTGAAAGTATTGTTCTCCAAATGCCAAATGCACTTTCAGATTATCTAAAGCATGCCGCAGAAAGTCAATTGGATCTCCATGGAAAAGACGACATGTTGAACAAGCAAGAAACTTCATTGATCTCGTATAATAACTACAATTGCATGAATTAGAATACTCACCAATCGCATTCCATCCCATAACCTTTCTTCAACAAAACCTCTGGAGCAATATAGTCCGGTGTACCCACAGTTGAATAAGCCTACAGTATTAGATGATTTAAGCTTACAAGACAAATTACACAACTTCATATCAAGACTGAATCAGAGCCAAAACTAAAAAAGGCCAAAGGCAAATCATCAAGAGTAGTGCTCAGAATTATTGTTTTGCTGGAATCATACACCCCTACCACCCTACCATTTCAATATAAGAAAGTATAAAAGCGACTGCTTTAAGAGCACTCCTGAAGCGAGAAGGAAACCCCTACCACTGTCATTCAAAGAACAGAGCTACGTCAAATAATTTAAAGAACAATTATGGGATCTTACAAGCATTCTCCTGTTCTTCTGCCAGTGTTGTAGTTGCTCTTGTTGTGTACGTCTTGGAGCTGCGGGACGATCGTCAATTTGATTTGATCCGTTAATGTTGTTTCCTACTGAGAAATCCTTTTCTTCCAGAGTACTGCAGTCTAATGGTTTGCATAATCCAAAATCTGACAGCCTTAGGTGCCCAAATTTATCTAGTAGTAAATTATCAGGCTTTATGTCTCTGGAAGATAAAACATGAAGGTGGTAAATCAACAACAATTTTGTGCCACATAAAAGGACGTACAACATCAGCTGAAATGAAAAATAAGATGTCTCACACCAACCTGTGTATATAGTTGTGCTTATGGATTGATTCAATAGCTAAAACTGTTTCCCCAACATAAAACTTGGCTTCGTCTTCGGTCAGAGTATCCTTTCGCATAAGTAAAGTCATCATATCACCACCCGGTAAATATTCCATTATAAGATAAAGAAACTCGTCATCTTGGAAGGAGCAATATAGTTTGACGATGCAATTGCTGTCAACCTCCGCAAGCAGATTTCTTTCGGATTTCACATGCTCGACCTAGGATGACAGAGTTGAACAACATTAAGCATGAAAATACAAGCTAACCAAGAATAGGACATAAGTTCCAACATTACTTGGCCTCTACGAAGCATCTCTGATTTCTTGAGCTTCTTCATTGCATATACTTGACCTGTTGTCTTCTCCCTGCAGACTCTAACCTGAAGTCCAAAGCAAAAAATAATATTTTCTGTTCTCTCTCCAAAGCACCAAGAATGACTTACAAGGTGAAGGAAAACGGTAAAAATAAAACATAACATGTAATAGCTGTATATTAAATATACTGACTTCCTTGTAATGTGAATAGTAAAAGCAAAGTTTAGTGTAGTTTTACCAGTAAATTTTACCCTAATGTTGATCATTATGGGATTCACATATAGTGATAAATTATCATAACCTATGACACCCAAGTTGATTTTATAACTATCTGGCAGTGCTTTTATCTGCTTTTTCATTGAAAAATCTACAGTAACTCCAGAAGTAAATGAAAAATGGAGGGAATAAGAGCTGAGTTCCAAGCAGCAAGTCAGTGCAGCTTTTGCAGTTCCACCTTTTCTTCATTAATTATGAATTCTTAATGATACAAAATGTTCTAATAGAATCCATTTCCTATATAGAAAGATCAATGTCATCATAATAAAGGAAGACCCTACATTATTCTTCTTGCCAAACAACCGCTAGCAACTAATGCTATTGAACATCAAGAGTGACAACAATGCCTGATAAACTTGAATTACAATCTCTTATTCGTTAATGAATTCACTAATTTATTATCAATGGTCAATCAAGCTCTTAACTATTTGTCAATGCCTCTTAATTCCAAAAATTCCATTTAATATAAATTATGTCAACAACCTATAACTAAAGCATGACGGCAATTCATAAATTCAGACTGATGGGGACTTTGAACACACATTCGGTGAAAGTGTTTTAAGACTGTTCATTCAAATCATCCCACTTTTGTCAGGAATTTTTTATGATTGGGAGCATAATTCTGTTTTGCTCCTTTTTCTTATTTCTCTATAATGCTAAGTGGTATGAGCTTTCTGTGCCAAATCTTATTTCTTAGCTTTTGGGATAATCCTTATAAGATCATCCTCTCATATACCACGTAATGCCACTGGAATCTCTAATTTGCTCTATCTTTGTTGAAATGACGCTGGTATAAGAATTCTCACCATTGAGCATCTCAGAGTTTTGTTTCACCCATGTTGACATTGCAGCTCGGGTAAATTTGTCAATGAAATCAACTGGTCATTTGTTTCTTTTTGCTTGGTTCATCATTCATTTCTTTGTCGTATTGGTGTTCATTCTTTCTGATATTTCATTCTTGCTTGTCAAGTATTTTGAGGTACTTCATATTTTATCCTATTCTTTCTAGTAAAAAATTCTACAAGACCAAACACATCCTCACAATTTTGCTAGCAAAATAAAGTTCCTTTCTCGATTATGGAGAAATAAAATTGATGAACTTAATACTACTACTACATTTGTCCTCTAGAAAACAATTTTCTTCAATTTGTTTCCTAAGTTGCATATTAGTCAGTAAAAAGTGAAATCATGAGAATTATCGCAAGAACATTCATGCAATGGTAAATAACTGTGTGCTTGATTTAGGGACAAGCAAAGCTATAAAGCTTCCATAAATGATCTCTTGTTAGTCAATGAAATTAGCATGTTTGATTGAAAATGCATATAGATGGGGGATAAAGTTGCCAATAACATTCACTGTGAAAGGAAATAATTAAAGGAAACATCACAATCCATAAATATAAACAGAAGAATAGAACAATCACCTCTCCAAATGCACCTTTTCCAATCATTGTCAATAATTCGAAATCATCAACACCCATTTTATGTCTTTGAAGACGCATGTACTCCGTTTCTTTCCTCTCCAAGTATTTGAGGAGGTTGTTTTGATCTTCTTCAGAGACATCAGCATCAGCCAACTTCTTTTCCAAAAAATTTCGTCTAGAGGAAAAAGTGAAGATTACAAACAAGCAACTTGAAGGAGAATTGAGAATAAAGCAAGAATCATATTGCTCTCAAGTATCAGAACCCTCTCAATGAGTTAATTAATAAACTCCCTCAAGAGATACTATTCATATAATGATTTTACACACCAACAAAGAAAAACTAGAATGTACGTGGAAAAATCAATTCTTGCTAAGGAATTAAGTGGTTGTTGAAGTCAATGATACTACTCCGAAGACTTAAGAAACAGCAGTATTGCCAATTCAAGAAGTCTACAATGAAAAGAAAACAATGTCTAGACAGGCTCCATTCTTGTAGCTATCAGAGATGGATGACACAACCCTAAGTCTATTAGCTATCAGGTGAAAAATGAAATAATTCCTCATAATGTGGAGAAATTGAAAGTCCACATGTGTACTTCAAAAGCCCTTGTAAAGAGTCCCGATATGTGTTTGAGTGAAATGGCTGGAACATAACAAGATACGCATAAAGCGTCGTGAGACAGATATTGTTACAATATATTAATAAAGGATCACCGGCGGTATAGAAAGAGGAACCCCTTCATCTGTTCTAACAATTCCAAATTAAGAAGGAAACTTATTTCTATTTATATTTGGTGTTCAGGCCATACCTTTCCCTCCTCTCTTGCAGATTCTTCATTTGCTCCTTGTAATGGTTCTCGATGTACTGCTTTGCTGCTGCGACCCTCTGCTTGGTGACATTAGAGAGTGCTTCATCTCCCGACGCCGAGTGCACGCTTGAATCCTCTCTCCCGGAACCACCTGGCTCCTTCTTCTTCGTATTCGATCTCAACTTATCCCTCGGCTGGAATTTCTGGAGCCAACTCCTGGCTGAATCCATTCCTCAACTTCAATCCACCCCGCCAAAAAAGAATCAGTTATTTATCACGCAGTCTACCAACCATCCGTCACGATATCCCCGATGCGCAAATGCATATTATATGATGTCCCTGGAGACTAAAAGATGCCAAATTACAAGAGCCGGCCTCCCACAATATCTAAATTGATTCAGTCAAAACCGGTTTCATTTGTACTTGCACACCTTATAAAGAAACACGGCCAGAAATTTAACAATTCCACATGCATCGAGGACAAACAAAGCAGAAAATCATTAGTCGTTGTCGTCGTTCAACAAAACGAAGAAGCAGAGCGGATGAAAAATCAGATACGGAGGATCAAACCCATGATTGAATACGAAGCGAAACGAACAGGATCAAAATCATTCATCAACGAACAGACAGAATTAAATTGAAGGAGCAAAACGGAGAGCAACTTACAGGAGTCAAGAGCGAGACGCATCAGACCCAGGAATTTTGGGATTTAATTTTAACCAGAAAGAGAAGCGTGGAAACGAGGACAACGACGAATTCGGTGGATTGGGAGGAGAGAGAGAGAGAGAAAGAAAGAAGCTCCGATGACGACTCTTCGCTCCTCTTCTTTTCCTTCCCGCGAGAATCTCTCTCCTTCTCTCTCTCTCTCTCTCTCTCTCTCTCTCTCTCTCTCGCTCTCCTCTAACTTGCATGCACGTTGCATTCATAGGTTCTCCATCTTCTCGCTCTCAATTCTCCCGTTTGTCTATTTTATTACCTTTCTCCTCCTTTGTTGAATGAGTCATGGTGGATTTGCAGACTCGGAGTCATTTCTTCAGCTTAATTATTATGAGATTATGGATGGGTAAAATTTGCTAATTGGAAGGAACATAGAACGGTAGGTGTAAATCTAAATTGACCCTTTAATCAGATCCACCTCGCCTTTAATTCTTATTATAGTTGAAATCAAATGCTTGATTATGTGGTAAAGTGCTTTAGCACTTTGTTTGTTAGGAGGAAGGGCTAAAAAAAAAAAGATTGTGCTACGATGGCTTGCTAGCTTCCCGGCATCATGTCAGTTCAATCCTCAAATTTCTTCTCTTCGTTTATCCCATAATTATACAATTACGATCGGAATGAAAAGAATGCTCGATGTTATGCTCGTCATGTGGATAATTGTATCCTGGGGCTCATTTCAAACTTCTATCACGTGCTAAATTCAAATTTGAAACTGTTCATATATATGCTTAAATTAGTTTGGCATGAATTTCTATTGTCCTTCTCAAACATATACCTCGGATGCATTATTTCATTCAATGTAATTTGAAATAGAATTCGTACATAAGAAAAATCTATGAGTTTTAATTTGTTAGATTATTATTCGGGGATGCAGTAGATAAGTTAAATTGACATTTATCCAAGTTAATTTTGTAACTCGACCAAAACAAAAATTAATTTTTTAATAAATTGGTTGTGTGTGTGCGTGATAAGGTGTTTGTTTGACTCCAAATTACGATAGAAACTCTTGAATCAGCCAAAAGTCACGTTCAAGTCAAGCATCAAAGGAAAAGGCTCCTCTCTCTATAAATAGGAGGCTCCTTTATTTATTTCGACACTCATGACTAACAAAAGTCACATCGAGATTCTAGGGAGTTGTATTTTTGGAGACAAAAACTTTTTCAAGAACACAAATTTCTACAAAATTTAGTCATCGAGACCTCAATCTTCCATTTAAGTTGATCAAGGCCTTCTGATCCAATTATGAAGGGAAATCCGAAATTCGTAATGTCCAATTTGAGATTGAGTCATCAAGTGATACGGGAGCATTAAGGCTCTATCGAGGAACACTCAAGTTCAACTCCAAACTCGTCGATTGATCCTTATTCCAACAAGCATTGGGCTAGTCCAATCGATTTGCATTCTTGTTGGTTGATCTTCCAAGGAGTCTATTGAACGAATTCACGGTCTAAGTAGAATTGTTTTTCATTTAGTCAAATGTATTTAGTCCTTGTTTTACTAGTCTTAAATGTGTTGGAGGTCTTTAGAGTGAATCCAGTTTCTTTGTGTTAAAAATGCATTTTTATAATTTCGGGTCTTTGTTTTCCAATTCCTATGCCTTTAATATTTGGATGGTTCCCATGTCTTTAAACGATTACCTATTTTCTATACTTTAGTTCCTTTATAAATGAGTGTGTAATCTCATTTGTAAAAAGGACAAGAGATTTTTCTCTTTGGGAGCGATTATCCATCCCAGCTCTTTATTTGGAAAGTGAACTCTTCCTTGGTGGTGAACGAAGAAGTTTTTTTATCCTTGGCTGCCGGTTTTTCTTTGGACCTTGATAGTGAGTTTCTCCTATCTTGAAGTCCCTTATCCTTGATGGCTCGTTCATTAAGCCTTGAAGGTGAACTTTCATATATCCTAATATTTATCCTTGGTTGATGTCGTGTCCTTTATGCCTTGGTGGCGATCGCATTTTATCACTAAGAACACACTCTCGCCCATCCCGCACCCTCATCATGATGGCATTTGAATTGTACTTGAGACGAAAAAATAAATAAAGATTTTTCATGTTTAGATTGTAATACGAGATTATACATGCTTGTCTTGTGACATTTCAGAATTGAGTCAAGATTGGTAAGTTTCTTTATTTAGGTAATATAATTTTATTTCATTCAATCAACTATTATTTGTTGAGAAAATTATCAAAAAAGTCCTGAAGTTATTGTGATTGTGCCAATTCAATTCTTAACTTTTTTGCATTTATGCCAGGAGCTCATATGGCGCAGCGCCGACATGACAAATTTTTAAAAAATACTCAATTTTTTTAAAATATTTTTTATTATGCAATTGCTGTCAATCTTTTTGCATTTATGTCAGAAGCTCATAAGGGCTCTGAGTGTTCGTAGATCTCTGGCGACCTCCAGAACTGCATTTTTCGTCTGTTTTTGCCGAACTCGGAATGTTGAATCTAATCATATGACCATAGTTTAATCTTGTGAAATCGAAGCTAATAAATGATGAATACGTTTGATTTAGTTCTCTACGCATTATCATTAGTTCGAGAATTGCTTCAAGGTCAAATCTAGAGCTTGTATCCCAAGTTGCATATTAGATGTTCGATGATTAACCTAAATGAAACGTTAAGCCTAGTCGCTTGATCGCTTCATGAATCGCAAGATGTAGGTCTAGGTCTGACATTGAGTTTTGCCTTCGGTTTATGCTTTATTTTCTGGCCTGTGATAGCCAAGGTTAAAGGCCATTTTTGTTAGTTTTATATTCGCCGCTCCATATGTGAGTGTATGTGTTAGAATTCACAGTTCGTGTTAAAAAAAGTGATGTCCAGGGATTGTTGATCGGATTCGAATTTTTGGTCACTGGTATTGAGTTTAGTGGTCATCAGCGATGGTTCAGCGACCATTATGGCGGTCGATGGAAGGCAAGAGTAGTGGTGGTTGGCGGCCGATGATCGGTGATGACCGTAAAGAAACTCCATCAAATGGTGGAAGCTTGAGGTTCTGGAGCATGGTGGAGTGGGCGTTGCGAGGAAGAAATAAACAATATAAAAGGAAAATAGAATAAAAAGTAGAATAAAATAATATTAAAATGCTATTAAAAATTTATCACGTCAGCGCCGGCGATGCCATGTTAGCTCCAACCAGGCAAATTGACTGAATTGATACAAATACAAAAGATTTAGGACTGAATTGGAACAAAAAAAGATTTAAGATTGAATTAGTACAATTGCAATATATTTTTTGATCATTTTCTGACTATTTTTTTACTAAGAGGAAAATAAGTGATAATCTTTATTAATTCAAAAAAAAATTAAGAAAACATAATTACAACTTATATGAAACATGTATACAGTTTGAACGAAACTTATGTTTCACTTTTAATTTTTTTTTTCATTTTAGTATATCGCAATGATTTAAAGATTACATTTAGAATAAAATGAAAATGAAAATAGTTACATCTATGATCTGCTTATTTAAAATTAACTTATAAATAAATAGGTAAGTGACAAGCTCATACACTTTATTTTATTATTAAAATCATATGGTGGATAACGAGTTAAGGTCTCAAGTTTTAATTTAGCCAGTAGATTGATTGAATGAGAGCGCGAATCGGATCATCTCAACACTGGCACAATTGTGTTCTCAACACCGACGTCATTCAACATTCAAGTCTCTTCGAGCCTTCGATCAGTCCATTCACTGAGCATTCTATCAATCCCATCGTACTATGACTATTGAAAGGAGCTGCTTTCATTTTGTCTTATTTGCAAGCTGAATCACAAACTTACAACTCAACATGAGCTTCACAGATCCAATCATGTCTAGAAGAACATCAAGGAATGGAACTGGTGCCGGATGTGCTGCTTGTTCCGGGCTAGTGGCATTGGAGATTATCCTCCATGTTCAGCGATGATGATGATGATGATGATCGTAAACGTATGACAACTTGAACTCAGAAAAGTTAGCAAATTTTCAACTCTCAAATGCAATTTCACTGAACTGGGATATGCTTCTTGATGAACAACAACAATGACAACCTCTGTCAACAAGACAGCAACCTTTTTGCCACAAACCTAAATAGAGAGACCGTAGGTCACCCTTTTATTAATAATTCAAAAACATTGCCATGGCGTTGAACAGATCCATGGTACCTCTACCGTCCTGCAATGGACACATATACATCTCTCGTTATCGGGTGGCTGAAAATGTAAAAACTGGTGAACTTAGCATGCACACGAAAAAAAGATTGAATGAGAGCTCCTGTTACCCGCCATTCTTCAAGAATAAGGTGACACCCCCAGCAATGCCTCCAAGCCAGCCAATTGATGCTTCAGGAATTGATAAACTGATTCGGTCGTCAAGGAAGCTATTCGAACAATAATCCCTTCTCCCTGGACAAATAAAACCATCAGGCTAATTTTACATTAATTATCACAGATGCCCTAAAAAACATCTAAGCTAGTTGTGCCAGTGTCTATAAACCTGGTTCAGATTTGTTTGCTTTTACCATACAATATCTAAGAGCCTAACTGGAAAATGAACAAGCCACCAAGACATTGATCCGGTTGTACTTTTTGTTGTTGTTGGATAACCGAGGTTTCCCACATGCAATGGACTAAACCCTCGGGGTGGTGAGGTACAAAGCCAATGCCATCAGGTAAGCCCCTAAGATGTGGCCGGTGGGAGTCGAACCTGGGACCTCATCGGTTTAACTGTCTAAAGCTCAGGGATCGTTCCAACTTGGCCAACGCCCCATTAGCATCCGGTTGTACTTGTTGATGACTAGTAAAGGGAACAAAAGACATTACAACTTGGTAGTAAAAGAGAAATATGGGAGAGAATAACTTTTCAAAAGCTTATCAACTCTCTTGGAATAATGACCTAAAAGTGGAAGCAAGAACTGAATCGAGAACAAGCTAAAACAGATAATACATATCATTCAAACCAACTGAGACAGCATTGCAGAATGCAGCTCACCAGGTGTCTATAATCTTTTCTGGGAGTTCAAACTCAAAAACATGCTCGAGGCTTCAATGATCATGTACCTAATGCCAAGCTTTTGTTTCTTGAAATTGATTTCAGGAAAACAGCAAGAACCTCAACTTATTTTAGTGCAGAACTACATTACTTTTTACAAATACAGGAAAAAGAAGAAGAATCTCCATACTTGAATGGTTTGAAATGACCAACATGTAAAACAAAAATTTATTAAAAAGTTCGCACAATGGTTCAGGTTTCAACAGCGTTAGGTTCGTCTCAGGAATGGTTTTGAAAAACTTGGGTCCAAAACAACCTAACATATGGATTAGCAGTGTATAGTTCCTAAAACCTATTCACAAGAAGCACCCTCATTATGTGTTCATCAATTTGAAGGAAAAAAGGAACCTTATGGCCAAAGGCACTGCAAGACGCTATTAAGGATGGTTTGTTGGCAAAATCACAAGTATTGGATTTTATCTGGCGATCCCATCGAGCGGGAGAACCTTGTAGTTGCTTGGCCATCATCCTCTTTACATCTTCTTGAACTTGGCCTTGAATATGCCTCAACATTGGCCTGCAAAGGAGCAAACATTCAATGTTACATCCACAAATAAGTATGTCATGCAGCCAATACCCGTCATATCAGCAACACAACTGAAAAGACTGTGCAATGGGAACTTCAAGAACCCACTATATTTACCCTAAAAGTACAACCATTGCAATGACTTGATAATCTTGCATGCGTTCTGCCAGAGGAACCATACTTCCCTGCTCTAGCAATACCTGTTCAAATATTTGATTACTCAAATGAAGTCACACAAGAGCAATCTTCATATGCATAAGACGAAAAGGGAGGCTGTAAACTCATATTGCTACTTTCTCAATCCAAACACCAATTGCGATTATCGTAACATCATTCATTGGAATTCACATGTTTCTATCCTCCTTTTTCTTTTTGCATTCTGACAGGATAAGGCAAAAAGTATTAGAAACAGAAAGTCCTCTTAGTACAAAATTCTGAAATAGATTTTGAGCTATGGAGAAAACAAAACCATTACCGTATCAAGAAATAAAGGCTGATCACCCTCTAAGAAAATGTTGTTGGTGCTCTTATAATGCGTGAAATCCCATTTTTCTCCACTTTCATGCCGTCCGCTTGTAATCCAGTCAACTACCACCAAGTTTGAATCCGAACACACCCTAAAAACCTGCTTTTGGAAGTACCTTGCAGTGGAAAAGCAAGTCACTGGATCCGGAATGAGGACCAGAATGGAGTTACTCCCAATTTCTGCCTACTGGATGGCAGAAGATAGCTGCTGTCACATATGAATGCAATACCATTTGAAAGTTACACTTAAATTACCAAATTTACCATCACTTCAGCTAACAACAAAAAGAAGATAAAATCGCACTGCCACATGACAACTGGGAAACCAAGATAGTGATACCAACGAGCTTGAAATCATAATTACCTCAAGGGACTGTTCAGAGCATTTTGATCCCAGAGACCTATAAACCTGCAACACACTTAATTTTCAAGCATTGGAAGCAAACCCACATCCCTGAAATTCACAGAGACTACACTACTACATCCTAAAGCTGTTGAGGTTGCAGATTCCACTAAAAAATGTCATTGCCAAATCAACAGAAGCTGGAAGAACCAACCTTAGTGGAAGCCTGAGTTGTTAAGACAGCCGTGCAACCATCTCCAATCTCAAGCTTACAAGAAATATCATCTCCCTATATATCAATTCCAATCAAACAAAGTGATATTTTTCTCTCCCCCCCCCCCCCCCCCCCCCCCCAATCAAATAATGATCACGAGATTGCAATACGAACCCATTGAAAAAAGCAGCAGGAACCCTATACGACATTTTTACACCAAACCCGACTAACTCGAACCTTACACCAACCAACTTGCTATTCACACATTTCTAGTAAAGAATTGAAATTTTTGAATATCCAGCTCCAAATATGATAAAAAGATGGGAATGGGTTTGAATTAAAGAAGTGAGAGAGTGAGAAGTGAAAACGCACGGAGACGATGCCACCGCCATAGGTGAGAGCATAAATCCAAACGGCATCGACCCGCGAAGGACCCACCTGATAGAAACAAGCTATTCAGTCTTAAGTTTTGGCGGAGAGGGAAGAAAGAAATGACGAGGGCACAAACAAGACCAAGAAAAAAAAGAGACTCAGACCTTCCGAGGGATGATGAATTTCAGGGGGTATTTGGAGAATGATTTGGTGACTGTCGACTTGCCCATCACTTTCTCTATCACTATCCTCCCCGTTTCCATCTCCTCCTCCTCCTCCACACTTCCCACCGCCCAAAGAAGAAGAGATGCAGCATGTCCAGCGGGTATCGATGGATTCGACTATTTTCTTTGTTTTATCGATACAAGGGGCCGGGCCTAATTTCTAGTTTTGGGCTCATCTTCCCTTTGAACAGGACGCTTTTTCCATTCTTTGAAAGAACTTTTGCTTCCACACACACACACACAAAGGGCTTTTGAACGAGGATCGTCATGGCGCCGACGATTATTGCGAGGCTCTCGAGGTGGCGAATCTTGTCCAGGTCAGTCCTCCAATAAGGTGAGAGCTCGCTCCAACTGTTACTATTGCTTGATTGCGCCTTTCATTGTGAGCTTGCTCCAAAGTCAAGCCTCTTGGAACGTTACCATCTCCCATGGTAGAAAGATATTAATAGCAGAAAAAGAATCACTCAAAAGAATTCAAGCTCGATACCAACTTGATGCATGCGTGGGCGAGTGATTCCGAAGGACGGGTGTTTCAAAGCATAGAGTGTTGCGAACAAATCCAAAGGGGTGAATTGAGGGGTGGTGTTTGCGGAATAACGGGATATCGTGGGTGGATGGTAAGTGGAAATAATGAAGGAATTCGAGTTATATCGTAGGCGTAAAGATCACCAACCAACAATACAAAACGAATGATAGAACGACCACTACCAAGGTCTAAAGATATCACTAGCCAAGGAAGAAGATCGGGATTGATAGAAAACTCATCACCAAGGTATAAAGGCTACGCCACCAACCAAGGATAAAGGGCTTTTTTGGCTCACCACCGAGGAGTATTCACTCTCCAAGGACAAAGATGCCGAAGTGTATAACTCAACACTCAAGAGGAATTCTCATTCATCAATAATCAACGTCGTCTTTTTTTACAATAGAGAATACTCCTCCTTTAAATAGAGGGACGAAGATAACATAAAGAAAAAGAAACAAATAATCCTAAACCTATTCAAATACGGAAAAGGAAACAAGATAATCTCGTCATCTAGCCTAACATATCAAATATTATACCTAAAAGATATTCTGAATCAAAGTAAATATCTCTAGATAACCTTCTATGAATATATATTTGATTGGCCTTTAAATGAGCAACTAATTAGGAAAGTCGCATTAAGATTGTGCCATCTTCTGAACGAGTTATCTTCTGAGCGCATTATCTTCTGAGCTTGTATCGCATCATCTGAGACTAAAGCGAACAACATCTGAGACTGAAGCACATCATTTGAGCTTCCTATTTTCTGAGCAGCGCCTTCAGACTTTACGTTGAGTCAATCCATTGAAGTACGTTGTGACCAAATTCAGCCTTGGTTTGAACAATTAACGATTGTGCAGAGCTTGTGGGTGGAATCAAGGATTGCACATCAACGTCGGGTATATCATTGGTGACGTCGTCGAATGCTCCCCCATCATTTTGAGAGTATCAGGATCTTTCTTGTGTTCATTTCCTGAGATGCTCTGAGCTTATTCGTTTACATTTCTTCTTTAACTTTAAAAAATCTTTGAAATCATCTATTAACCCTCTTTAGCTGATATCGCTAGCTATAACACACAAAACTAGGTATCCTTGCTAAACATGCACCAATTCGATATTTATCCAGACATTCAGAGTTTATGTCTACTTCTATTGTTTTTTTTTTTTTTGGTAAGGTAAGTTTGTATATACTTTTCAAGATGCTAGGTACAAAGAAACCGGACACAAAAACCATGAACCAATAATGACAGTGAGATGCCAAGATGGGTTCAATGGTGAACCGGATGCAAAATACATCAACGCATCACGCGCATAAACCATAGAGGCCACAAGGCATCTAATGCAACGGTAAGAAAAGCACTAAGAAGAGAAAGCTAAAAAGGCCAAACAAGCGGCAAATATTGGTAGAAAAGATGGTCAAAGCATCGACCACACAAGGGTTGGGGTACATAGAAAACCATATGTGCAATAGGTTGAAGGGAGCCAAGAAGACAGCCCGCCAAAACCCAGTCGAAGAGCAGAAAGTGATTGGCAAAATCCTCCAACACATATAACCTGTGATATATAGACAAAAGAAGAAGGCCAAGCATTGGCCATACCAAAAAAGGGAGAGAAAGGCGAGTTGAGGAGCCAAGAGAACAGCCAAAGCTCGCCAAAGCAGTCGGCAAGTGCAGCAAAGAGCAGAGGAGAGGACCTGCAGCAAATCTGAGCAGTAGAGAAGAAGCATCCCAGACCCTGTACTTAAGAAAAGGAGGTGACGAAGAGCCCTGGGATAGGAGCAGCAGTAGGAAAGCACAAAGTGGCCAAACAGAGCAGCCAAAACCAAAGGGCAGGGAAAGGGTAATAATCCAACATCCCAAAATAAAGATACCTAACAAGAAAATATCTAAACAAAGATAGAAACAAAAGAGGCCAAAAACAAAGGACCAACTCCAGCAGCAGCAACTTGGGAAGGGAGGCTAGTGAGTGAACAAGAAGGTGCTCGAGAAGGCCTTGCAGCAGTGGAAAAGATGGTGTAGAGGTGGTTTTCAGAGCCACCTCTACACTAGGGCTTGCAGCAACTTGTGAAGGAAGGCCAGTGAGTGAACAAGAAGGTGTCTACTTCTATTGTTCAGAGCCAGTAAAGTTAAGAGATGGTTTTCACTGATATTTTTTACTATTTTTGCTCTGCCAGTAATTACACAGTCCAACTTGTACAGCTTTCGGTTTTTAAGGTAAATCGCACATAATTCTCTTGATTTTCAAGGGAAATACTATATTGATTTATACACCAGTTGTGTCGGAGGAACAAATTGCTCCCCAAATTCTACTGAAGAGAATATGCAGGGTGACGAGTAAACTGAAATCTCGACGAAGAAAACCAAACATGAGCGCACAGGGAAAAAAACGCCTAAATCGTATGAGGCGATTCTAGTTACCAAAAGACGCTTGAAGCAGGATCGGGATCGACAATCTATTCACGGGTCGATACTTGTGGCATGCCAAAGTGGCCTGAGGCCAGAGCCGTATGGGTCTATAGAAGTACGTTGCATCTTAAATCAAACATCCATAGCCAAACTACTTAGAACAATGTCAAGTTTGACGTGCAGTTGTTTCCTGTATCCAACGATAGTCTCTGTGCTTAATGCATCTGCTGCATGTAAACTTCTCCGCGAAATTGTTTGGTTAGATGGATTCTGTCTATTGAATGGGTTCGGTCTAGTTCATGCGATTCTGGGCTTGTTCTATGTTTCGTCATGGTTTTGATTGATCATAGGTTTCTCGTTCAGGTTCTGAAGCACCCAACATTCTCGATGAAAGATGTTGATTTTGTGCAAGGCGAATCCGATGGGTAAGACGATTGAATCATTTTACAGACGTATCCCACGGTTCGTGATTTTATTTTATTTGTGGTGAAATTATCATTCGAGATGTAAGTTTGAAAATCATCTGGACCTATTATATTGGTTTAGTTAGGAATTCGTCAACAATCGACGGGAGCTTTTGATCAGAGTACTCATCGATTCCTGAATCAGGATTTGTCAATCCAATGAGAATGGAAGTTCAAAAACAAGAAAGAAAAGACAAGGAAAAAAGATGTACTACCGAATAAGAAGCTTGGCATAGAATCAGTGTAGAAACACAATCTGATAAAAAAGAAAAAAAAATGTAGCAATACTTAAATCTTAAGTCCCTGTTCAAACGACAGAAATTTTTTAAGATCTTAAGAAACGAAGTGTCTGATTCTTGATCCCAACATCTTATTGTTGAGATGACTTTCACTATATAAAGATCTTTACAAAGTTACATGAGGAAACAATACAACAATGAAAAGAGATGATTACAAAAGTTGTCAATCACTTGGTTCTAGCATTTTAAGAATTAGTGCTTGTGATTCTGATTGATATATCCAGATTCTTCTCCCTTGATTGATAAATAAGTGCCTTTACTCCACCTCAAAGTGGGAATGAGATAATCCCAAATTCCCAATTTGCGACATAATTTTCCAAATGTGTTTCTAGGGAGGGGTTTTGTGAAGAGATCGGCAATTTGATGCACATACAGAACATACTTAGTCACAAGTGCTCCAAGAGCCACTTTTTCTCGCACATAATGATAATCTAATTCAATATATTTAGTGCTTGATGAAATACTGGATTAATTGACATATAAAGTGCACTGATATTATCACAAAATAGTATCGGTGGATTTGAGAGATGAATACCCAAATCTCTCAAAAGGAATGATATCCAAGTATTCTCTGCAGCTGTCGACATCATTGCATGATACTCTGCCTTGGCACTGGATCGAGCAACCGTTCGTTGCTTCTTAGCACTCCATGATATACAGTTGCTACCTAAGAAAGTACAAAATCCAATAGTCGAACGTCGAGTCAAGGGACAACCTGCCTAATCTGCATCATAGAAAGCATACAGGTCCGAAGTCGACTTGGGCAAGATTTGCATTTCTCGATCTGTTATGCCGCTGATAAAACGTAAAATGCGCTTCACAATTTGAAAATGACTCACAGTAGGTTGATGCATGAATTGATAGACAAAATTGATTGCATATGAAATATCCGGCCGCGTAATTGTGAGATATTGAAGAGCCCCAACGATACTACGATATAATGTAGGATCTAATATAATGTTGCATTTGTACTAGAATGAGAACTAGAGGCCATAGGGGTGGAAACTGGCTTGCACCCCTCCATTTGTGCACGTTTAAGAATTGATAAAGCATATTGTTGTTGGCACAGATAAAGACCAAGAGAATTCTTAACCTCCACACCTAGAAAATAGTGTAGCGGTGCCATATCCTTCATTGCAAATTCGCTACTCAACGTAGTGATGAACTCATCAAGTAATTTCGAATTCATCTACATATAAAAGTAGAGCTAGAATGCCATGAGCCGATTTTTGAATAGATAACGAAGGATACGAAATGCTGCAAAAGAAACCGGATGCCAAAAGAAATGAGCTAAAGCGATCAAACCATGCTCTTTGTGCTTGTTTGAGACCATATGGAGCTCTCTCCAGTTTGCAAACATAAGATGGATGATTTTTGTCCTCAAAACCGAGTGGTTGCTCCATATAAATAGGCTACGATAAAAATCTACGTAAGAATGCATTTTTAACATCTAATTGTTTGATGGACCAACCTTTAACAGTAGCAATGGTGAGGACCGTTCTTATGCTTCCTAGTCGAACAAGTGGCGAGAATGTCTCAAGGAAATCTACTCCTACTACCTGAGTATATCCTTTGGCGATCAAGCTTGCTTTTAATCTTTCTAATGTGCCATCGGCCTTCAACTTAGACTTAAAAACCCATCGACGTCCCACAACATTAGTATTTGGAGGACGTTGAACAAGAGTCCAAGTTTTATTACGATGCAATGCCTCGAGTTCCTCTTTCATTGCTACCACCACCCTGGATGCTTTAAAGCAGAGCGTACATTTTTCGGTTCCGTCGGTATCGAGTCAATCATATGAAAATTGGCATATTTTGGATTAGGTTTCACAATACCAGCACGTACTCGAGTAACCATTGAATGATTTCGAGTGGGGAACGTGCTACTGAAGAATCATGAAGAACATCCAAAGAAGAATCTCCATTTGTCACATCGCATGAAGAATTAATTGGAGCATCAGATGAGTCGCCAATTTCAACGTGACTTTGGTGACCATGTGATTCACCTCCATCAATGTTATCTTCATGAGAATTATTCTGAGAAGCATAATTCAATAAGTAATCACACGGTTGATTTGAGTTAGCAGAGGACGCACCTTGTTGCAAATACAAAGGTGAAAATTCTGAGTCAGACGCTGAAGTGTCTTCATTTGGCCAGCTTATAAATTCAAATATCTCTGCTTTATCATGTTGGTCCCGGAATAATGAGCTGGGTACAAGGTAGGGAAATATGGTCTCATAAAAAACGTCATGCCATGATATATAAATTCAACCAGTCGGTGGATAAAGACATCGATATCCCTTATGGCAATCGTTGTAGCCGAAAAATACGCATGGTAATGATCGAGGATCAAACTTGTTCTTGGTGTAGTCCCTAAGATAAGGAAACCACCTACAACCAAAAACTCGCAAAAAATTATAATCTGGCTTTCTGCCAAACAAGAATTCATAAGGTGATTTCATGCTTAACACCCTTGTAGGAAGCCGATTCAATAGAAAAACTGCTATTTGAAAACTTTCGACCCAGTACTTTTTAGGAATTCCACTTCGATGAAGCATCGTCAAGCCAATTTCACATATGTGCATGTGTTTTCGCTTGGCAACTCCATTCTATTCTGGAGTATTTGGGCAGGATACTTGATTAACAATTCCACTCCTTTGCAAGTGGATCAGAAAATCTACTCGGTTGAACTCTCCTTTTTCATCAGATTGAAAAATTTTAATATGCCCTCCAAATTGCCTTTCCAAATATTTCTCGAAATTGAGAAAACATGCATGAAAATCAGATTTTTCCCCTAATGGAAATAACCAAGTATAACGTGTATAATCATCCACAAAGCAAACATAATACTGAAATCTCTGAAATGATATTATCGGAGCCTTTCCCCACAAATCACAATGTATCTTTTCAAAAGGCTTAACAGTATTAGTTTTGGAAGGCAAAAAGGGAAGTTTAGATGCTCGCCCCATTTGACAACTACTACATATGGTAGTAGGCTTATTCCAAGTAGTAACAGTAATATCGCCTTTATTTTGCAGATGATGGAGTGTCGTTGGTTGTAGATGTCCCAACCTTTGATGCCAAGTGCTTTCATCAGCTTTCCTGAACCGATTTGAAAATAGTGCTTCTTTTGGGGCCTCTAAGGTATACAGATCACCTTCATGGTTTCCAACTGTTAGAACTTTCCCCGTTTTCCTGTCCTTTATAACAAAATCAGTGGCAGAGAACTCAAAATTTAGAGGATAATCAGTCGTAATTTGGCTCACTAATAATAAATTCTTCCTCATATGAGGAACAAGTAGAACATTTTTTAAGTCAACATTCTCTTTGCCCAAATTGATCTGAGCATCACCAATATGGGAAATTTCCAAGTGAAACACCATTTCCAACCATAACACTATCTTTTCCCATATATGGTCGTAAGTTGAAGAGATTACCTTCATTGCCAGTCATATGATTTGAAGCTCTAGTATCAGTGAACCATTCTGAATCTTGACTGTCTTGAACAGTAACTGCAGCAAATGCCTTTAGCACATCTGATGGGAGGAAAGATTGGTTATTAAAGCAATCTAAAGTAATATGTCCCTACTTGTTATAGATTTGACAGGAAACGATTTTATCTGTTCCTTTCCCGACCTTCTCGATCTTGCTTTGATTAAATTGTGGCTTGTGACATTGCGAATGCATAAAATCAGCCCTAGGATTTTTTATTCTAGGGCAATTGTGAGAAAACCCCCTTCCATGCGAAGAAAAATAATTGTTGTTGGAATGTTGGAATTGCTTTCCCTTCTCTGCTCTTAAAATTGATTCTCTTACCAAAGAAAGTCGTCTCGTGTTGAAATACTGGAGAACTTTTACTTGCCAGACAACTCTCAAAGCTTTGCAATTGAGAAATCAAGTCAGAGAGAATTGGCATTGGAGGCTTCAACATAGAGGTTGTGAATGAATCATATTGATCAGCTAAGCCATTCAAAACAAAGATATCCTTCTTTTTGTCTTCAATGGGACATCCGATAGTAGATAACTCATTAAAATATTTTTGAAAAATACCAAGATATTCGTGAATAGATGAAAAGTTATCTCTATAACGTTTTTGGATTTGTAGAAAAATTGAAACTTCACGTTCCTCGGATACCTTGGCAAAACTATTTTGTAAAGCTAGCCACACCTCAGTAGATGTCGTCAAGTCTACTACTTGAGCAAGAACTTCTTCGGAGAGTATCGCAATAATCCATCCCTGTAGAAGGCAATCTGATCTTCTCCATTGTAAAAACTCTGGATTTGTCACTTTCTCTGAGACTTTAGTTTCTCCTCCATTAGTAGAGGAGTTGATTGTTGGGCTCGACATTGGCTATTAGCCATCAATCAATCCTACCAGATCTTGACTTTCAATCGGTGCAAGCATTTGTGCTCTCCAACAAGAAAAGTTTGTTTGTGTCAGTTTCAGTGACACAAAATTGCTAATGTTCAAAGACGAGGTGATGCGAGAGCATCCGATAACGTCACCAATGATATACCCGACGTTAATGTGCAATCCTTGATTCCGCCCATAGGTTCTGCATAATCATTATTCATTCAGGCCAAGGCTGAATTTGGTCACAACTTGCTTCAATGGATCGCATCGACTTGAAGTCTGAAGATGTGCTTAGAAAATGGGAAGCTCAGATGATGCGCTTCAGTCTCAGATGTTGTTCGCTTTAGTCTCAGATGATGCGATACAAGCTCGAAGATAGCGTACTTAGAAAATAGCTCGTTCAGAAGATGGCACAATCTTAATGCGACTTTCCTAATTAGTTGCTGACTTGAAGGCCAATCAAATATAAATCCATGGAAGGTTATCCAGAGATATTTACACAGATTTGAAATATCTTTTAGGGATGATATTTGATATGCTAGGCTGGTGGACGAGATTATCTTGTTTCATTTTTCGCATCTGAATAGGATTAGATTAATTTGTTTCCTTTCCTTTACGTTATCTTCGTCCCTCTATTTAAATGAGGAGTATTCTCTATTGTAAGCAGACGAGTCGACGTTGATTATTTATGAATGAGAATTCCTCTTGAGTGTTGAGTTTTAAACACTTCGGCATCTTTATCCTTGGAGAGTGGATACTCCTCGGTGGTGGGCCAAAAAGCCTTTTATCCTTGGTTGGTGGCGTAGCCTTTAGACCTTGGTGGTGAGCTTTCTATCAATCCCGATCTTCCTCCTTGGCTGGTGATATCTTTAGGCTTTGGTAACGATCGTTCTATCCTTCATTTTGTATTGTCAACTGGTGATATCTGTCACGCCCAAAACCCAGCGAGCATCCCTCCAAGCACTTCCATCACTATGATTGTCTTCCAGGATCCTTCAGCCTTCGACTTATCAAATCCTTACAATGAAAGGGCACAAGCGGAAACGAGATAACTACTTCTTCCCTCAAATACAAATGATGACTTTAGGGCGTTCCAATACAAAAGTATTTTACTCCCAAGGTAAATCATAAATTTCAATGTATAACTCTAATTTCGAAACATTAAGAGGTCCTCATAGACTTCAACAGAAAAGACAAACTTCTCATCAAGTCAATTTCTCATCAACCTTCACGTCATCATCTTCCTTCAAGGGTCTCCACCAGTGCTTCGGGTCTGAAAATGTTGGTCCCACGATGGGGTGAGATAATAATCTCAGCAAGTCGACCATTACCCTAAGCTAGACTATTGGTACCTCCAGGCTCGTTTGAAAATATGTAATTTTGGCAAAAAATATTTTTCACACATGATATTCAAGCAATTAGTCATAACAGAGCAGTTTAGGCATATCAGGCATTCAAGTTCATGTCTTTCACACTTTCACTTTCCTATCCGAATTTCTCAAGCAATACATGCAATATAGACATTCCATGCGCTCCAGGCATCCCAGGCATTCCAGCCAATTCAAGCATACAGATACGAAAACATATCAAGAACCATGTTTCAGTCTTTTATCTTCTTTACGCCCATCAAGGGCCGCCCTCCTTGGGCCGCGAGATGATTCGGTCAATCATATGACTCTCGACGTCTTATCGAGATGATTCGGTCATCATGACTCTCGCTGCGAGATGATTCGGTCTCTATAGCGACTCTCGACACTCCGCGCCATCGAGATGATTCGATCGACTATAGGACTCTCGCGTCCGGACCTAGAGATGATTCGGTCACTACCTGACTCTCGATTCTTACAGCCTTCGAGATGATTCGATCAAGGTAGGACTCTCTAGCCGCACGACCTCGTCAGGTCAATGGGAGTAACTCCCTCCCCGGCTCAATGCATTGGCCATAAAAACAAACAGTGATTCTTTCTCATTAAGCCATTTTTCACAATCACAGGCAATTCCTGGCATCATGTCATCTCATCGCCATTCAAGGAACACGGTTCAATCACAACGAATTCACCATTTCAAGCATATCATTCGGCCATCAAGCATATGCATATCACTACATTAGGCCTCATGCGACATCAAGTGCAAAACCAAGTGTGACATTTCGAATTTCGACCCCTCTCGAGGCTATGGAATGGAAGGATATCGATCGGTGTATTTCAGTGGTATCTCGCTCGGAGCAGGCCACTCTCGAGTTAACTGACCGAAAGGGAAACACTAACGCAAGGTCGGGTACGTGGACCTGAGGATTTTAAATAAGAAATGGTGCTTTGACCATAAGGATTGTCGAGGGAATATTTTGGGCCGGCAGAGATCGATCTTGGAATGATCATGGAATGCCTTGCTAGCGTTATATGTTGGGACGCGGGTGATTCCGCTTAACCAATGTGTAATTTGCGAGAATTTCCTAAATCGGATTCCGATGATCAGGATCGCATGAGCTAGCGATAAACCCTCGCAATTACATGACAACCAAAGTCGTCATGGCTTGAGAAAATCCCAAGGTCGATACGCGTAGCGCCTGCAAGAGTCGGCCGTCAGTTTGAGATAAACTGGAATTACAGTCGATGATAGTTCGACATGAAATTGGACCTCAAGATTGGGCATTGGACATTGAGGAATTCCAACATTTGAATTGAATTTGACGTCGCCTCGCCAATAGTCATTCAAAATGAGAAAAATGAAGTGTCAGACGAAAAGTGTCAGATTACCGTTTTGCCCCTCAACCATTTGCCTTTGTCTTAAGGTTATTTGAAGGCCAAAATGGTCATTTAAGACCCCATGAGTGGCTGCCGAAAATTCAATGGGAGTGAGTCAATGGAAGTCAAATTTAGATGACCAATTATTGGAGCCATGCCACATGTCATCCTATGAGCCATCCCTTTGTGCCCCAATTATTTGTGTTTAGCACCAATTATTGGTGTCTTCAAGCTAATAATTGAGAAGTCTCCCTCACCCTCACCCATTTCCGTCGGCCATCTCTCTCTCCTTCACTCTCTCTTTCATTTTTCACCTTTGGCCGAGAAGAACCCGTCGCCAGCTCGCTGCCCTGTCCCGACTGCCCCACTTTTTTGGTCATAACTCCGTCGTCCGACATCATATTGAGGTGATTCTTTCGCCATTAGAAAGATTATTGTCTTACCTTTCTCGGGATATATTATAAGCTCAATTTGGCCGAGTAAATCCTTCCGTAGGTCGATTTGAATGGACAAAGGTCTGGACGAGGCAGATTCTGACCGGTTTTGGAGAGAGTCCGTTTTTTTTAGGGCTTCAAGGTTTCAAATGGCTCCAAATCTTCGGTGAGACTCTCTTGACTCATAGTATTAGAGTTGGATGAGGTGTGGTTGTAATTTTAGAAGAATTAAGATGGGTTTCCATGGCTAATTTAAGATGGTTTTCTCGAGGCAGAAACTGTCCGATTGCATACCGAAGGGAATCGGCCCGATTGGAAGGCCTAGAAGGATTTTCTTGCTTCGAAATTGTTGGTGAGCCTTCTAGACTTGTTGATTGATGTTTTAACAAGTTGGTTTGGTAGAGAATTGAAGCTTAGGATTGATTTATGGGCTGATTAGTGTGATTAAGAGCAGAACCGATTCTGTCCTAAGTTGTGACTATGTGAACCGAACATCTTGAGGGCTGAGGAAGGTGTTGCCTTGTCATAAATTCATCGTTAAGGCACCTTGGGACGTTAATTGATGTGTTGACGAAGTGTTTACTCGATGGAATTGAGATTGGTAGAGTTTTATTGATGGAATCGTGAAATTTCTCTTAGGACCGTGCCATGCCTTGCTTTGGCTATGAGTGGATTGAGATTGGTGACTCAATTGGATTGGAATTGCTAGCTCAATTAAAGAGGTAAGTTATGCCTAAACCTTTATTAGGAGGTTAGGTTACTAAAGGACATAGTTTTGTGTCGGATTGAATGATTTTATGAAATGATTTTGTGAGAGACGCGAGGAAACCCAAATTGCCCTATTTTAGCGAATTAAGCTTGAGTGGTTTTATGGCATGAAATTTTGACACGAGGTTGAACTAAGGAGTCTTAATCTGATTGTGGCATATGGTTGGGCCATTTGGCGTACGTTGTTGAAATTCTCATTGATTTGAGTACATTAAGTGGATTGGTTTACCAATCAAGTTTTGAAATGACTTGTGAATGATGAAATTTGAGGTTTGCTTGAATTGACCCGAGTGAGGCTCGTATTTTACTAAACATGTTCGAACTTGAAATGTGTTTTGTCCATTGACGGATGTCTGAAAAGAATGCCTTGAATAGGCGATTAATGCTTGAGTTTGTTGAGTGTGTTTCTCACTGAAAATTGAGGCATGAATGCCTTATTTTGGCAATGAATCTCTTGAGTTGTTCTTGAATAAAGAATTTTGAGGCGTGAACTGTTTTCTCTTAATGAATATTTGAGGCTATTCTTTATAATGGAATTTTTATGAATAAATGGCGTGTGGGATCGCCAAGGAAATTATATGTGCACTGGCGTGTGGGATCGCCGGGAAAAATTATAAGTGCACGGGCGTATGGGATCGCCAATGGCGTGTGAGATCGCCGAGAATTTATAATTTGGCCAATGTGTTGGGAGGGAGTTACTCCCATTGGACCTGACGAGGTCGTGCGGCTAGAGAGTCCCATACTGACACGATTCATCTCGATTGATAATGGGCGTCGAGAGTCGTATGGTGACCGAATCATCTCTAGGTCCGGACGCGAGAGTCTCATATGTACCGACGGGTCATATGGAGACCGAATCATCTCGCAGCCCTAAAGTGGGCGGCCCAAGATGGGCGGAAATGGAAAGACTTGTTTTATGAGAAATTCAAAGAATGGGTTTTGAGAAATCGAAAATGCCTCATGATTTGAAATTGGCCCAGAGAGGGACGTGAATTGAAATTGGCCCAGAAAAGGGGCGTGTGAGAAAAGAACGTGTTTTCTGGATATTTCAAGGAATGATACTTTTGAGAAAGAAGTGAAAGTTGCCTCGTGTTTTTGAGATTGCATCGAGTGCTTGCTTATGATTGAAAACCCTGCCACTGTACGAAGCTCAGATTTTGCCATGATTTGTAACTGAGTCGAATTGATTTGAAAATACTAGAAAAGCAATATTTTGGAAGGAATCATGTTTTTGTCATGCCAAAGTTTTTAATTCCAAAATACCCTGTTTTCCAAAAGTGTGTAGAGGTACTGGCAGCCTGGTTTAGGGTTAGGTTTAGCTTACAGAGATTTATATCTCACCCCGTCGTGAGACAACATTTTCAGGTCCTAGACGATGGAGACCCGAGCTTGCCATGGATTGGCTTTTGGAGAAGTCATTGGGAGTAATGAAGACTTAATTCCATTTTGAGACCATAGAGATTGTATATTGTTCGGAGTTAGCTTTGTACCTGACTTTGGCATTAAAAAGAAGTACACCCTTTTCTTTAGTCCAAAGTCATCTTGTGTTTTATTGATATGGAGTTGTCCTCGCTTTCGCATGCATGTTTCATATAGATCTTTAAGCATTGGCCGTTGGTTCCTGGGAGATCATCAAAGTTAACGGCGGAGGTGGGATGCTTGCGTGCTTGCCGGGTTCGAGGCGTGACACCAAGCATTAAAGCCTTCAATTGAACCCAATTAATCATCACATGCCCAAATTCACACACGGCATATCATCACCAAACAACCACAGCATCATATCGACGCTCCCTAGGCATGTTAAAGGGGCATTCGACCAAGAAAAGTCATCAATGACCCCAAACCACAAAAATACTCACCACGACCAGGTTCACTCTCGAGAAAACTGAAATTTTTCTACTGATGTTTTGGGAAAATAAAATTCATGGTATTAAACTTCAAGATCTTACGGTCGTGTGGGCGAAAACGGTGCTCAATTTGGACATTGGATGAATTAGAACGAGCCGTTTTAAAATCGGTGTGCGCAGAAAACCGGTTTTGGACGGTTTTGGGTCTCACGGGTATTTCTCACCAAATAAGTCCTTTAAACCTTTTAATTCAACCAAAATTCCACCCTTTAGTGACTCAACATCCTAACAAAAGGTTAGAAGTCTTCTTACCTAGCTAATTAAGCAACGAACTCCTTCAAAACCGTTACAATCCTCGGTTCCCAATCTGTCCGGCGCAAGACAGATTCTGTTCCTAGGAAACACCATGCAAACCGGCCATCAAAACTTCAATCTAACTCACCAATCCTTTACTAACATGTAATATCATGTCTTAGGATAGCTTACCAACAAATTTTGGGACAAGGCGACACTTCTACGGCCTTCAAAGGCGCTCGGTTCCCAGACTCGTCGAAGAGGACAGATTCTGTCCTCAAGAAAATCATCCAAGTTCCACCATTAAAACCCATCTATCATCAACCAAACTTCAAACCAAACTTACTCAACCTTAATACTATGTCTTAAGGAGGTCTCACCGTAATTTGGAAGCAAGATAAACCTTCTAACCCGGTCTAAAGGAGCTCATGGCCTGGTTCGCCCCGAATCTGACCTTCGTCTACTCAAACTGAGCTAAGGAAATATATACTGGGTCAAAATGAGCTTATAATATGTCTATGGAAATACAAGACAATAAGCTTTCTATTGTCGAAAGAATCACCTCGATCTGATGTCGGACGACGGAGTTATGGCCGAAACAGTGAGATGGATATGTGCTGGCTGCGAGCTGGCGGGCGAGAAAGAGGGAAAATGGAAGGGAGAGGGGAGAGAGAGCGTGAGATTGGGAGAGAGAGGGGAATTGGCTGAGCAAAAATGAAGAGAGAGAGGTCTTCTAAATTTTTCCTTGGTCCCTAAGTCAAGGAGAGAGAGAATGGTAGGTGAGGGAGATTAGACAACCAATTAATGCCAACCTATCTCAATGTGCCACTTGTCTTCATCTAATCAAGGCATTGACTCTCATTGACTTCTCTTCATAAAAATCTTGAAGACAAAAAGACTTCCTTGCCCTTCAAAATTCGGCCACTAGGGAGAGAGAGAGAATGACTATAATGCCCTTGCTTGTTCTAAAGGAAAGAATGTCTCTTGAAGGGTAAAAGGGTAATTTTCCACTTTCAGTCCAAATTTCACTTTTCTCAATCTAAATTACCCTTGATGAGGCGACGTCCAAATTCTTTTCTAATGTTGGAATTCTTCATTTCCATTTGCCAATTTCGAGCTTCCGTTGCATGATTGATCTTCTGTCATTTGTATCTTCAGTTTATCTCGAACTAACAGGCGGCTTTTGCAGACGTTACGCGTATCGACTCTGTGACTCTCGTCACACTTAGGACGACTCAAGCTACGACGGCTTTGGTTGTCATGTAATTGCGAGGGTTCATTACTACTCCCGACGGTCTCGATCGTCATTGTTCGATTTAGGAAAACTTCGCAAATTATACATTGGTCAAACGGCATCACCCGTGCTCCAATCGTATAACGCTAGCAATGGATTCCCCAATCGTTATTTGATCGGCCTTTAATGGTTCTAAATGTTCCCTCGGCAATCCTTATGGTCAAAGCGTCATTTCCTTTTTCGAGTTTCCCAGGTCCATATACTTGTCATGCGATAGCCTTTCCCTTTCTGGTCAGTTAACTCGAATTGATCAGGTCCGAGCGAGATAAAACTGAAATACATCGATAGATACTTCTCATTTCATAGTCTCAAAATGGCAGGAATTCAGAATGTCACAATTCTTCCCCCCTTCCATAAATTTCGTCCTCGAAATTTGCCACTTTCCAATTATCCAATCTCTTGGGGTATAGACACCTCATCGCATTCTCACTCTCCAAAGTAGTTCCTCCCATTACTTGACATTCTCACTTGTCTTCTCTGAAGAAAGTTATCTTCCTCCCGGACTTGCTTCCCTCAGTCCTTAATCTACGTTTACTTCTCTTTTCTCCTTTAACATTCACAACATTGGTCGGTGGTACACCTCCTAGCATACGGACCTTCTTTTCAATTCGTCCAATGGTTCGGGAATAATATGTACGTCATTCTGTAATCTCGCTTTTCAAATTCCTTGTCGGAAGGCTTTTTCCGGAATGCCGTAATAGATTTAAGATCGTTTTCTATCACGATCATTACCCAACCGTCAAAAATCAAACTCCTTGAGTGTCTCAATCAATTGGCATAATCATCCAATTCAAACCTCATGTTGCACCTTCGGAAATGCACAAGTTCCATTAACTTACCCTCGGTTGTCCAAATCGAACCCTAGCCTTCTCGACATCTCAGACAACTCATGATTAAGTCCTTAATATCTTTTCCTCGATTACATTCGAGATCCTCAATAACCAATTTAATCTACCAACTTGTAATGGTTATGCTTTCCCTTCAATACCTTTAAAGCAGTCAACACTTCCAACTTTTGCAGTTCACACAGTTGCGAGGTCTTTCCTTACACGAGTAACGCTCCCGTATCCGTAAGTAATTTCAACCATCGGTGTTGCTTCTCATCAATTCCTCTCAAGAAACTACTACTCGGTATCTTTTGGAGTAGGTAAAAACTTGAAATCTTGTTCCACCCAAACAATGTTTCCTAAACTTTGTCACAAGGACATTCGCAAACCAATTCCAATCATGCTTTAAGCATTCCAATTCATATAGCCTTATCATTACGATATATATGCAATGCCCACTTCCGATTGCCTCATCATGCCTCAAGTTTCATTATGTGTCGTGTCACTACGACCTTCATAAGCTTTTCCAATTTCCAGCCGGAAACGCCATTCACAACATTGTCGTTAACTTGATTTAAGTCCTAGAAACTCTTTTCACGTTCGTTATTCATTCGTGCTACTTCTTTTCCTCAGTCTATTTCATCAATGGAACAATTTTGGTGGGGAATCTTTCCACATTCCGTTCATTGCAATTCATCAATCCCAAGAACTTCAAGTTTCAGCAACTCACATCGACCCTAGTCGATTCATCACTCATTCCCGTCCTCAAAGGCTCCACAGGGATTCCATTTCTCAGAAATTTCACGACTGAGGAATCTTACCTCATCAGGTCCGCAGCTCGTGCGTTTCACATTTAGCATACAACGAGCATCTCCTTAGAGTCCATAGGATACTCTCAAAGTTGTTCATATTTCTCACGACTCCTTAGATGAGTCCAATCATCGTTTCTCAAGGCGGTAGCAATCAATCCAATTATTCTTTGGGACGCCCAATCCGACTATTATCCACTTTATTACTACCAAGTGTCGAATCATTTCAACTGTCCATGGTACCATTCACTTGAGAGCTCATACCTTAGCTCTCTCTATTCTCAAGGGTCCTCACTAGGGCCAAACAACATTTTGTTCATTTTTGTTACCCTTTCCTTAGGAAGCATTAGTGCCTTGACCTCTTGGTTTCACAATTAGCTAATGCGACCATGTCTCAATTTCATCCATTTGACTGAACGTTAACATTATCCAGGAATTCAACGATGTCTACATGACAGTTTCTCTGACTTCACTTCCAAGGATCATTCAAGTTATGCGTCTTCTTTCTCAATCCAAATGCTCAATCTTAATACCACAACAATTCGGATATTCTCTTCCTTCACACTAAGGTCTCTTACCTTATGAGGGAAATTATACACTTCATTGGCATTCTTTTACTTCTAATCCACATTGTCCTTCCCATTCCTTAGGGTGTCAATCTTGGAGTCTGTGCCAACAGCAGTACTTCCACTCCAGGATTCACCATGTTTGACACTCTTCTTCCAGTGACTCAGTCACTTCAAATGACAAGATTCATTCTTCCTTAGTTTCCACCAATTCACGTATCGAATACTCAATTTGACTACCTCGAGTCACTCTGCAATCACACTCTAAGCGCTCTTTTCACTTTCTTAACCATTCATTCGCATTACGAACAACCAGGACTGCCAAGTCCATTCATCGTCCTTTCCCTCAACGACCATCTCATGGTCCAATCGCTCTTTCAGAACGACACCCTACTCTTTAGGGGTGATAGCACACAATACCACTTCTAATGGTCTCGATTCGTCCTCAATCAATCTCATTCTTATACATAGCTTCACAAGCTTTTCAAAACTCTCGTGGTTCTTCCCACACATTCACTTTAGAATGAAGTAGCTCAGAGTCACCTTTCTCGTGACTTCCCTTTACTTAACTCATCAGCACTAGTTGTCTCAGCGACTTGGGTAACATTGGCAGCTCTTCCTCGAGCTTGCCCACCCATCAAATTTCCTCATTTCCACATAAAGTCCTCACGACCCCTAATTACACTTCGGTCTCGCACGATTTACAAAATCGAGCCATATTCTCATCTAGTACCCATACTCAATTCGCTCATCTTTACTCAATTCTCATGAACTATCTCAATGCTTGGATCTTCTCATATCTCGCAAATACGAGCCAAGTGCTCCTCTAGCGACCGTATCTTGGTCTTTTAACCTCATTAGATTCTCATGCCACTTGAACCACTATGATTCCCCTAGGGATCCAAGACTTAAGCCATCTACTCAAGTCTGGCAGTTTCAGGCTACTCATCTCATTTTCTTTCGCCAGCAATTATCCAGTGGTTTCCAAACATCTCTCAACCAGTTGCTCATTATCCAAGGATTCCAAATCATCCTTAAGCAACATCCACATATCAAGCCATCTTTCACGAGGCAACTTCTCAATTAACAACCATTACTAGGCAAGCCTCAACTAGGTCAAAACTCAACTAGGTCAACACCCAGTAAATACTCAAGGCGTTAATTCTATAAATCAATCGCCCAAACTCTAGACATAAGGCATCGCCCACTCTGTCACAAACACGACAGACTTTCTCATTCTCAACATGCATCAGTTTAACGGGGTATAAACTCTCTACACGCTGTCTAATCTCTCAATTAGACCTTGGCCAAAATAATCACACGATGCCAATTATAAAACACGCTTAACAGGCCCATAACAAATATCAATTTTCTTTTTCAAACGGCATCCTCTGCCAAGCATGAAGCTTTTAACCATGCCAATCATAGGCGCCAACACAAATGCCTTGCCACTCTCGATTATTCCTTTCGAGACTCAATCTCGTGCCATACATTTCACTTAACCACAATCAGACTCAACCCGATACCTAGGCTTTCCCTTTCAATTTATGACTTGGGTCATTCCTGCCTCTTCGCTATCTTAGAGCCTGCCAGGAGCCGCTCCTTGTCCGGACCTCTCTGTCCCGGCGATCACTCCCCGCCCTCATCAGACCTGGTTGTTACAGGCTGTCCCAAGTCATATATCTACGGAGGAAGCCCCGTTCCACACCCCCCATAACATGCTTCATTACGGTTTATAAGTATCCCATCAACTCGTCCCATACCAAGCGACAGTTTATTAAGTCTGATAGCAATAAGCTCATGCATGCACCCACATCAGCTTTCGTTTCAAAGCCACAAACATGTACACATCATAACTATCCTCACTACTAGTCATACCACAATCACCTTCAGATCAATTCTTATGCATCAAAAGTTTCTAATTCCACCAATGACTATCACATCTCGTAGATCAATTGCCTATATTCCATCATATACCTCAAATTTAGTCACTAGTCAAATCAAATCCTTATGCATTCGATCACAACTGGTCTTTAACCCAAATATTCCTTTATCGCTTCCCTGTATAAACCTCATCTCATATCACCCAAGACTGTCAATAGCAATCAATAGCTGAACCATCAAGATATCACACAATTCAAACCTGAATCCACTAATACCAGTCGTCTCTTTATAAATCATATTTTCCTCAAGTTGGGTCATTGACAAACCACAATCACATTCATATACTTCAATTGACCCTTTAATCATAAGCAATTCTCTACTAACCTCAAGTATAATTACTACCTCCAAAATTCATGCCTATGTCTCTTTAATATCAACTTGCTTCCACTTAAACCTCAATCACTGCATTACTCAAGATCATCGATTAAAGTCAACACTAGGACCATTAAAATACCACACAAGTTCAAGCCTATAATCCTCAAGATTCAAAGATCAATTCTTAGTCCTAAAGGTCTCACTATCTAATTGTCCTCAAGTCATCACTCCTTATCACTCCAAACCTCAAGCACACTGGATCGAGCTAACCTCGCTCTGATTCCACTTAAACGGGGATGTCACGCCCCAAACCCAGCGAGCATCCCTCCATGCACTTCCATCACTATGATTGTCTTCCAGGATCCTTCAGCCTTCGACTTATCAAATCCTTACAATGAAAGGGCACAAGCGGAAACGAGATAACTACTTCTTCCCTCAAATACAAATGATGACTTTAGGACGTTCCAATACAAAAGTATTTTACTCCCAAGGTAAATCATAAATTTCAATGTATAACTCTAATTTCGAAACATTAAGAGGCCCCCATAGACTTCAACAGAAAAGATAAACTTCTCATCAGGTCAATTTCTCATCAACCTTCACGTCATCATCTTCCTTCAAGGGTCTCCACCAGTGCTTCGGGTCTGAAAATGTTGGTCCCACGACGGGGTGAGATAATAATCTCAGCAAGTCGACCCTAACCCTGAGCTAGACTATTGGTACCTCCAGGCTCGTTTGAAAATATGTAATTTTGGCAAAAAATATTTTTCACACATGATATTCAAGCAATTGGTCATAACAAAGCAGTTTAGGCATATCGGGCATTCAAGTTCATGTCTTTCACATTTTCACTTTCCTATCCGAATTTCTCAAGCAATACATGCAATATAGACATTCCATGCGCTCCAGGCATCCCAGGCATTCCAGCCAATTCAAGCATACAGACACGAAAACATATCAAGAACCATGTTTAAGTCTTTTATCTTCTTTACGCCCATCAAGGGCCGCCCTCCTTGGGCCGCGAGATGATTCGGTCAATCATATGACTCTCGACGTCTTATCGAGATGATTCGGTCATCATGACTCTCGCTGCGAGATGATTCGATCTCTATAGCGACTCTCGACACTCCGCGCCATCGAGATGATTCGGTCGACTATAGGACTCTCGCGTCCGGACCTAGAGATGATTCGGTCACTACCTGACTCTCGATTCTTACAGCCTTCGAGATGATTCGGTCAAGGTAGGACTCTCTAGCTGCGCGACCTCGTCAGGTCAATGGGAGTAACTCCCTCCACGGCTCAATGCATTGGCCATAAAAACAAACAGTGATTCTTTCTCATTAAGCCATTTTTCACAATCACAAGCAATTCCTGGCATCATGTCATCTCATCGCCATTCAAGGCACACGGTTCAATCACAACCAATTCACCATTTCAAGCATATCATTCGGCCATCAAGCATATGCATATCACTACATTAGGCCTCATGCAACATCAAGTGCAAAATCGAGCATTAAAGCCTTCAATTGAACCCAATTAATCATCACATGCCCAAATTCACACCCGGCATATCATCACCAAACAACCACAGCATCATATCGACGCTCCCTAGGCATGTTAAAGGGGCATTCGATCAAGAAAAGTCATCAATGACCCCAAACCACAAAAATACTCACCACGACCAGGTTCACTCTCGAGAAAACTGAAATTTTTCTACTGATGTTTTGGGAAAAGAAAATTCATGGTATTAAACTTCAAGATCTTACGGTCGTGTGGGCAAAAACGGTGCTCAATTTGGACATTGGATGAATTAGAACGGGCCGTTTTAAAATCGGTGTGCGCAGAAAACGGGTTTTGGACGGTTTCGGGTCTCACGGGTATTTCTCACCAAATCAGTCCTTTAAACCTTTTAATTCAACCAAAATTTCACCCTTTAGTGACTCAACATCCTAACAAAAGGTCAGAAGTCTTCTTACCTAGCTAATTAAGCAACGAACTCCTTCAAAACCGTTACAATCCTCGATTCCCAATCTGTCCGGCGCAAGACAGATTCTGTTCCTAGGAAACACCATGCAAACCGGCCATCAAAACTTCAATCTAACTCACCAATCATTTACTAACATGTAATATCATGTCTTAGGATAGCTTACCAACAAATTTTGGGACAAGGCGACACTTCTACGGCCTTCAAAGGCGCTCGGTTCCCAGACTCGTCGAAGAGGACAGATTCTGTCCTCAAGAAAATCATCCAAGTTCCACCATTAAAACCCATCTATCATCAACCAAACTTCAAACCAAACTTACTCAACCTTAATACTATGTCTTAAGGAGGTCTCACCGTAATTTGGAAGCAAGATAAACCTTCTAACCCGGTCTAAAGGAGCTCATGGCCTGGTTCGCTCCGAATCTGACCTTCGTCTACTCAAACTGAGCTACGGAAAGATCTACTAGGTGAAATTGAGCTTATAATATGTCTATGGAAAGAAAAGACAATAAGCTTTCTATTGACGAAAGCATCACCTCGATCTAATGTCGGACGACGGAGTTATGGCCGAAACAGTGTGATGGATCTGTGCTGGCCGCGAGCTGGCGGGCGAGAAAGAGGGAAAATGGAAGGGAGAGGGGAGAGAGAGCGTGAGATTGGGAGAGAGAGGGGAATTGGCTGAGCAAAAATGAAGAGAGAGAGGTCTTCTAAATTTTTCCTTGGTCCCTAAGTCAAGGAGAGAGAGAATGGTAGGTGAGGGAGATTAGACAACCAATTAATGCCAACCTATCTCAATGTGCCACTTGTCTTCATCTAATCAAGGCATTGACTCTCATTGAATTCTCTTCATAAAAATCTTGAAGACAAAAAGACTTCCTTGCCCTTCAAAATTCGGCCACTAGGGAGAGAGAGAGAATGACTATAATGCCCTTGCTTGTTCTAAAGGAAAGAATATCTCTTGAAGGGTAAAAGGGTAATTTTCCACTTTCAGTCCAAATTTCACCTTTCTCAATCTAAATTACCCTTGATGAGGTGACGTCCAAATTCTTTTCTAATGTTGGAATTCTTCATTTCCATTTGCCAATTTCGAGCTTCCGTTGCATGATTGATCTTCTGTCATTTGTATCTTCAGTTTATCTCGAACTAACGGGCGGCTTTTGCAGAGGTTACGCGTATCGACTCTGTGACTCTCGTCACACTTAGGACGACTCAAGCTACGACGGCTTTGGTTGTCATGTAATTGCGAGGGTTCATTACTGTCGCGACCCTCTCGAGGTTGTCGGGCTCTCGAGAGCTAATGGGCCGTCCAGTCTGGTCGGACGCGGGCCTCTCCCAAGGCCCATTACCCAAATCGCAACGGAGGTATGCGTAGTCGACCTTCAGTGTGGTCTAGTGACATGTGCTAAGTGTGCATGCCGAGGAGTCGCCACCAATCATTTTTTGGAGGGTACGATTGGACCACCCTATTGAATAGTCGGGAGTTTCTATTCAATTATGCGATAACCAGAGAACTGGGTTCGGGGACTTAGTTACGTCAACTGTCAGAGTTGACGCCCTTTCGGTACCTAAGTTGACTGAATTTTCTGACCAAAGATTTCATGCAGATGAGTGGGGTACGAGTTCTAAATCTAGGAGTTCATGCAGATAGGAATGACTATCATAGCAATCACAATCAATAATAAAGTGCACAAATCGATGAATTCAAGTGTACAAATAAATCACATGGCATTCCTAATAAGGCCATATTGGCCTAGAGAAGCATCAATCAGGCTTAGGAATGATTTAGACATGATTTTGCCCATCAGGGGCAAAATCGTAATTTTGAGACAAAGGGGACAATTTGCCCAAAAAGGACAAAATCATCATTTCGGAATGAATCCGGAGTCAAAACAGGTTTGGTCACTCAATTGACCCATTTCCTATTTTTTGGCAATTTTCGTGATTTTCGGGAATTTTAGAAACCGATTTACCATTCGAAGGGTAAAATCGTCATTTTCTAAAAATGGAAATGAAATGTGGAAATCTTAGACATAAGGTTTAACCACCCATCTGGCCCATCACCAAATTCTAAGCAATTTCCACAATTCATCAGAATATCAAAGACGATTCACCCTTTAAGGGGTGAAATCGCCATTTTGGATTAAATGGGAGAAAATCCCAAAAATGAAAACAAATCAATTTTTTGTCATTTTCAGCCTTGGACAATTTTTAGAATTTTTCTGCAATTTTTCTCAATTTTTTTTGTTTTTCTTTAATTTTTCCATTTTTTTTTGCATTTTTGATTTATTAATATTTTTTTATATTTTCAGAAAATATTTTAACAAAAAGCATGTCTTTGACAATAGATAACACTCAACCAGATAAATAAGCTAACCACTAGACTGAAACAAATACATACAAATCAAGTCTATAAATGCAATATTTTAGAAAAATAATCCTGATATACGGATCGGGTACGTAAAACATACCGGATTGGACACCAGCCTTCAATCGCCCAGCCCCAGCCTGCGACCATCCCCATGCCTGTTACCTGTCGATCACCATTAGAATGTGGATAGTCAATTTCACAAATTAAGACTAAAAAATTAAAAAAAATTAAAAATTAAAAAATTGACACTGTTCATGCACTGTTCCGACACTGTTCATGCACTGTTCCGACACTGCTCGGACACGGCTCCGACACGCTCCGACACGCGCCGACACGTCCGACACGCCCGGACACGTTCGGACACGCTCCGACACGTCCGACACGTCCGGACACGCTCCGACACGTCCGACACGCCGGGACACGTCCGGACACGCTCCGACACGTCCGACACGCCCGGACACGTCCGGACACGCTCCGACGATGGGGTGGTGACCCGAGGCTGTTTCTGGGCTCCACCAACGGCGCGTAGGCTCCATAAGCTCCGAGGGAGGAGGTAGGACTCCGGGGTTGTCGCCGGAGGCGATAGCGCGCTTTGGCGATGACGGATTTGGCCCGATCCGAAATAATCCCGAACCAAACTTCGAAACGGGTGGAGGCCGCGGGTCTTGGGTTATTCACGGCGGCTTTGAGGTACGACGGCTAGCGACGACGGCGGAAGGGTCGAAGGCGAAGGCAAATAGTGCACGAAGGTGAGGATTCCATTTTTTTTTTTAAGAAGAAGAAGAAGAAAAGAAGAAGAAGAAGAGGAGGAGGAAGAAGAGGAAGCACCGTCCGTCCAGAAGAAAAGAAAAAGAAGAGGAAGAAGGAGGGGAGACGGATGATGGGAGGGGGGAGGTGAATAAAAAAATAATAAATATAAAATAATAATATAATAAATATTAGAAAGTAATAATAATAATAAAGTAATCAAAAGCGAAGACAAAATGATTATTCATCTTTTCCTTTTAAATGATGATGTTTTCAATCATTTTCCTTTTAATTATTACTAATATTTTTGCCAAATTCAATTTTATGGTGATCAGAGAATACCTAAAATCGAACCTGAATTTTACTGTTTTATGAGGTCAGAAAATATATAAAATAAAAATAAAAATACCGACTATTCTTATATAATTTTTGTGACCTCAAATATTATTTTTCTTGATTTTCTTCTTTTCTTTTTTTTTGTATTTTTCGAAAATATTAAAAAAATGAAAATTATGAAAATTATTTTTTTTTGGTCAAAATGGTTCCTAAGGCCAAGCCAAGGCTTCCAAAGTTGATTTTGTGATTTTATGATATTTTTTTGATATTTTTATGAATTGTTTTTAAAATATAAAAATAAAAATAAATAAATAAATAAAAGTTTGATCAAAATTTAGGTGTCAACAGCTGCCCCTCTTTGAGAGGAATCTCATCAGAGGAATCCCCTCAGAGGTTTCTCTCAAAGACAAGGTGACACCTGAGTCCTGATCGACTCGACTCGTGAAAAGAAATGCTATGACATCGGACCCTTAAGTCTTTTGATGGATGCTCAAATTAATCACCGGTTTACTCTTGCGATTCGAACATGAGCCGGAGTGAGAGAAGCTTACCTGAAGCTCACCTGTCAGATGCTGCCGGTTGCGACGACTTTCAAGAAGATACCTAGGACTCGTTCAGAATATCCTAGGGAGATTAAGCTCTGACCTGTATGGTATGTCATACCATTATGGGGTTCCCGACTGGTAGGAACCTAAGGAAGGCGCATCCCACGCTTTGGAATTTGCCAAGGATTTTGATCCGTATGGTGGATCAGACCATAAGCGGTTCACCTACAGTAAGGCTTACCTAGGAAAATAACTTCTCCAACATTTAGAATTAGTCAAAGTTTTGATCCGTATGGTGGATCGGACCATGGGATTGATCCTTATGGCGGTATCTACCTTTGGATTGACCCTTCAGGCGGTTTCTACCTTTGGTTGACCCTTCAGGCGGTGTCTACCTTGAGTTGACCCTTCAGGCGGTATCTACCTTTGTGTTGACCCTTCAGGCGGTTTATACCTTGATTTGACCCTTCAGGCGGTATCTACCTTGAGTTGACCCTTCAGGCGGTTGTCGCGACCCTCTCGAGGTTGTCGGGCTCTCGAGGGCTAATGGGCCGTCCAGTCTGGTCGGACGCGGGCCTCTCCCAAGGCCCATTACCCAAATCGCAACGGAGGTATGCGTAGTCGACCTTCAGTGTGGTCTAGTGACATGTGCTAAGTGTGCATGCCGAGGAGTCGCCACCAATCATTTTTTTGGAGGGTATGATTGGACCACCCTATTGAATAGTCGGGAGTTTCTATTCAATTCTGCGATAACCAGAGAACTGGGTTCGGGGACTTAGTTACGTCAACTGTCAAAGTTGACGCCCTTTCGGTACCTAAGTTGACTGAATTTTCTGACCAAAGATTTCATGCAGATGAGTGGGGTACGAGTTCTAAATCTAGGAGTTCATGCAGATATGAATGACTATCATAGCAATCACAATCAATAATAAAGTGCACAAATCGATGAATTCAAGTGTACAAATAAATCACATGGCATTCCTAATAAGGCCATATTGGCCTAGAGAAGCATCAATCAGGCTTAGGAATGATTTAGGCATGATTTTGCCCATCATGGGCAAAATCGTAATTTTGAGACAAGGGGGACAATTTGCCCAAAAAGGACAAAATCATCATTTCGGAATGAATCCGGAGTCAAAACAGGTTTGGTCACTCAATTGACCCATTTCCTATTTTTTGGCAATTTTCGTGATTTTCGGGAATTTTAGAAACCGATTTACCATTCGAAGGGTAAAATCGTCATTTTCTAAAAATGGAAATGAAATGTGGAAATCTTAGACATAAGGTTTAACCACCCATCTGGCCCATCACCAAATTCTAAGCAATTTCCACAATTCATCAGAATATCAAAGACGATTCACCCTTTGAGGGGTGAAATCGCCATTTTGGATTAAATGGGAGAAAATCCCAAAAATGAAAACAAATCAATTTTTTGTCATTTTCAGCCTTGGACAATTTTTAGAATTTTTTCTGCAATTTTTCTCAATTTTTTTGTTTTTCTTTAATTTTTCCATTTTTTTGGCATTTTTGATTTATTAATATTTTTTTTATATTTTCAGAAAATATTTTAACAAAAAGCATGTCTTTGACAATAGATAACACTCAACCAGATAAATAAGCTAACCACTAGACTGAAACAAATACATACAAATCAAGTCTATAAATGCAATATTTTAGAAAAATAATCTTGATATACGGATCGGGTACGTAAAACATACCGGATTGGACACCGGCCTTCAATCGCCCAGCCCCAGCCTGCGACCATCCCCATGCCCGTTACCTGTCGATCGTCATTAGAATGTCGATAGTCAATTTCACAAATTAAGACTAAAAAATAAAAAAAATTAAAAAAATTAAAAAATTGGACACTGTTCATGCACTGTTCATGCACTGTTCGGATTGGACACTGTTCATGCACACGTCCGACACGCTCCGACACGTTCGACACGCTCCGACACGTTCGACACTCTCCGACACGTCCGGACACGCTATGACACGGCTCGACACTCTCCGACACGCCCGGACACTCTCCGACACGTTCCGACACGCTCCGACACGCCGACGCGTTCCGACACGCCGACACGTTCCGACACGCCGACACGCTCCGACACGCCGACACGCTCCGACACGTTCGACACTCTCCGACACGTCCGGACACGCTATGACACGGCCCGGACACTCTCCGACACGCCCGGACACTCTCCGACACGTTCGACACTCTCCGACACGCTCCGACACGTTCGACACTCTCCGACACGGCTCGACACGCTCCGACACGTTCCGACACGTTCCGACACGCCGACACGCCGACACGCTCCGACACGCTCCGACACGCCGACACGTTCCGACACGCCGACACGTTCCGACACGCCGACACGCTCCGACACGCCGACACGCTCCGACGACGGGGTGGTGACCCGAGGCCGTTTCTGAGCTCCACCAGCGGCGCGTAGGCTCCACAAGCTCCGAGGGAGGAGGTAGGACTCCGGGGCAGTCACCGGAGGCGATGGCGGTGACGAATTTGGCCCGATCCGAAACAAACCCGAACCAAACTCCGAAACGGGTGGAGGTCGCGGGTCTTGAGTTGTTCACGGCGGCTTTGAGGTACGACGGCTAGCGAAGACGGCGGAAGGATCGAAGGCGAAGGCAAATAATGCACGAAGGTGAGGATTCCCTTTTTTTTTTTTTTAAGAAGAAGAAGAAGACAAGAAGAAGAAGAAGAGCTCCTGAAGAAGAGGAAGGAGAAGAAGAAGATGAAGTCGCGGGGGGGAGAAGAAGCCAGCGACGGATGAGGGAAAAGGTGAGTGAATAATAATAAAAAATAAAATAATAATAAAATAAAATATTAAAAAGTAAGAATAATAATAAAATAATCAAAAGAAAAGACAAAATGATTAGTTTCCTTTTCCTTTTGAATGATGATGTTTTCACTCCTTTTCCTTTTAATCATTACTAATATTTTTGCCAGATTCAATTTTATGGTGACCAGAAAACACCTAAAATCAAACCTGAATTTTACTATTTATGAGGTTAGAAAATAGATAAAATAAAAATAAAAATACAGACTATTTTTATATATCTTTGTGACCTCAAATATTATTTTTCTTGATTTTCTTTTTATTTTTATATTTTTCGAAAATAATAATAATAAAAAATACGAAAAAATATTTTTTTATCCAAAATGGTTCCTTTAGCTTGGCCAATGTTACCAAAGTTGATTTTGTAATTTTTCAGCTTTTTATGGATTTTCTGTGAATTTTTGAAAAATAAAGGAAACAAAAAGGTTGATCAAAATTTAGGTGTCAACAGCTGCCCCTCTTTGAGAGGAATCTCGTTAGAGGAATCTCTCAAAGATAAGGTGACACCTGAGTCCTGATCGACTCGACTTGGGAAACTAAAGGAAAAGGAGTCATGACATCCAATCTTCATGCTTGTCCATGTATGCTCTTTCTTGAAGGGGGAAACGTTCATTTGACATGAGAGAGTGAGATAGTAGAGAGACATACCTGCCACTTACCTGTTCGATGCTGCCGGTTGTGACGACTTTCAAGAGGATGCCTAGGACTCGTCATTCAGAATATCCTAGGGAGGTTAAGCTTTGACCTGTATGGTAGGTCATACCATTATGGGATTCCTAACGGCTAGGAATCTAAGGAAGGCGCATCCCACGCCCTGAGATTTGCCAAGGATTTTGATCCGTATGGTGGATCGGACATTTGTGTCGATGCTTATGGCGGTACTTACCAATGAGTTGACCCTTATGGCGGTTTCTACCATTGTTTGACCCTTCAGGCGGTATCTACCTTTGTTTTGACCCTTCAGGCGGTTTCTACCTTTGTTTGACCCTTCAGGCGGTATCTACCTTTGTTTTGACCCTTCAGGCGGTTTCTACCTTTGTTTGACCCTTCAGGCGGTATCTACCTTTGATTGACCCTTTAGGCGGTTTCTACCTTTGAGTTGACCCTTCAGGCGGTTTCTACCTTGATTTGACCCTTCAGGCGGTATCTACCTTGAGTTGACCCTTCAGGCGGTATCTACCTTTGTGTTGACCCTTCAGGCGGTTTCTACCTTGGTTTGACCCTTCAGGCGGTATCTACCTTGTGTTGATCCTTCAGGCGGTATCTACCTTTGTTTGCTTTGAAAAGGGGTCTCATGACGAGGGTTCTCCACGTCCGATGAGACTGCCTAAATTTTGAAAAGGGGTCTCATGACGAGGGTTCTCCACGTCCGATGAGACTGCCTAAATTTTGAAAAGGGGTCTCATGACGAGGGTTCTCCACGTCCGATGAGACTGTTTGATATTTTTGAAAAGGGGGTCTCATGACAAGGGTTCTCCACGTCCGATGAGACTGTTTGATATTTTGAAAAGGATTTTTTTTTAAGGGTTTCTCTTCCCCAAGAAAATATTGGTAATATTTGAGAAGACAGCAATTGTCCAATTGACAAAATTTTATGACTTAAGCTTTAGTCATGAGATGTGCATTTTGATACTAGAGGTTATCCAAAACATTTTTGCAACGTGCAAATGTGATCACGAATCCCTTGCATGGAAAATCTGGATCCACAGTTTGAAAATTCCCAAAAAGAGTTTGCTCAAAATGTCAATTGGAATATTTCTCGACAAGGAGGCCATCTCACCTGTTTTGAGGTGATGATTTTTAGGGGATGCACTCAATTCCCTACTGACCTGTGCCTAGGTTTTAGGCTCATTCGCAGCGCATACATTTTGATCGGTCGGGAGGTCTTCCACGGGACCGTAATGTTGGGCTTGGATATTGGTTTTCAAGGGGGACCCGCTTTGGAGTCGGGGCCATCGAATGAAAATCTTCACCATCTGCTCCGGGTTTACAAGTCAAGAACCCTGCAAAATGAGAAAGAAAGAGTCTTGCTCGTACTTCTTCGAGCTAAGCTATATGTTAACCCAAGTGTCTTAGTCAGAGAAGACTGTTTCAGGGTTGTAACATTGGTAGGATTGGGGACCGAAAAAGGCTTGTTTTTGGCCCAGAAATCACGAAGGATTCGACATTGGTGATCATTGCAAATTTGTCACATGTCTTTTCCATTCTGCATCTTCCATTTTTGAGGTGTGCAACCGCTTTTGAGGTGTGCACAAATCCTTTAGAGAACGTCTCTTGTGGTATTAAGAGATTGACAATTCTGTCCGTGTTTTTGCACCACGGCTGACATCGTTTGGGGAGCAGTCTTCTTGATCTGACTCCAACTAGGCTTTATTGGGGATCAATCAAACAGTTTTCACGAGCATCGGCCTTGCTTTTACCAGGCACTTTGCTTTTTCTTGATGCTGGGGATTTTTTGTTGAAATCCCGCCTTTTCTTTTCCTTTGGAACTACGATGTTCAGAAAATTGTGCTAGATATGCAACTTGAATCATAGCACACTTAAACGCCGATATGAGATTTTTCTATAAATCCCATCTCTTGATTTCTTCCGTTCTTGGAGTGATACAGTTTCTATCTTGAAACATCCCATGATCACCAACAGGGGTTTATGAAATGAATTCGCAGGCTCAACTTGGCTGTGCAAAGGATATGGTGTGTGGGATAGAGAATGAATGCTTCTCGTCATCCTATGGCACTTGGATTACCATATAAACAACACACAAAGATTAATGTTAGTCCGAGCAAGAAAATTTCTAATTATTTTCTCCTGATGCTGCTGGACTTACTTCCTTTTTGCCCCGGTGTGGGGTGGTTCTTGACAGGGTTAAGAATGAAAACCGCCGTTCAAGTGGGTTGTCAACGGTCACCCGTAGTGTTTATGATATGAAACGAACGCCTCCGTCGTCCCAATCCATGTAATCGCTGCGAATGGTCCCTGCCTCAGTAGGTCTAGATTTTACTATTTGATTCGCTCCACTCATCTCTCAAGTGTATGTAGGATGTGTTTGGATTTGAGCTTGCCTCTCTTTTGAGGAAACATCCTTTTGAGAGTTTTGAACAACTTTTGATTGGAAAAATCTCTTTCGTTTTCCCAAAAATTTTACCCGTCAAGGGGATTTTATGGTGCACAATGCGTGTTCAGACAACCTCATGTTTCAAAACATGAATGCCAATGAAGTTAGAATTCCATGTCTTTTCTAGACATCAGATTTTGAAAGCTTTTTCTTTTTCTCTCTGTGTTTTTTTTGTTTAACATCTTCAATGGATTGGGGGAAATGGATACCTACCTGTCCACCGTGGCTGGAGATCCCTGAAAATGTAAAAGAAGCATATCATTGTATGTTCACGAATTTTTCGAAAATCGAAACGATACATCCTACCCTTATGTACCCTAACAGGTAGTATGTGGGATGTAAAAACTTATTCGTCTCCAAGGCGATTCCCCTGTCAAGGATAAAAAATAAGTGTTAATTCATATTCCCAAATTCAAGACAAATTGGGACGATACAACTTTACTCTTGATTTTCATCCCATTCTGATGTTGCGTATTGATATGAACAACCTCTATCAAATCCGCCTATCCATGCTTGGAGTGTTTGTAACATCAATGGTTCATCTGCCCCCCCCAGCTGGGCAACGTTTGTTTAGCCATTTGAATGCATGGCCTTTTAGGGCCTTGTCTCTTTTTATCACCTGAGAGGAAGAAGAGAGGAAACATTATCCCCTGATCTGATTGAAGATCAACTAGGAACGATACGTCCTTTTACCAAACGGGTGGCTCCGCGGCCAAATGTATCTTGTATTGAAGGAATGGATTCCATTATGCTCTGCGGGTGATAATTATGGTTCATGGAACTTGCTCTACGGATTAAGTGATTAATCCACGGCCTTCGGCTTGAAGATGCTCAAAGGGTGATGTTGACACTCACGCGCAATTAGTTCTAGATATTAATGAAAGATGTTCCCGTGGGAACCTTACAGTGCGATCAACAACATATGCAATATGAGTATTCAACCCCTTTTCTCGAAGCATTTTTCATCGAGTAGCCATGCCTTGCATCAGACGTTTGATCACCGGCCTCGCGTCACCACTGCGATGGTCCTCCGGCTCCAAATTGATCGAGCCAAAGATTGAACTCATCGCCAAGGAAATTGCTCGGGTCTTCGAGCCATTGATGTTCAAGTTGGGTATCAACGATTGTTGGGGGCAGATTTCTTTCATTGCCTTCGTTGTGAGGGATTGTAGTCTTTGAGCTGGAACCTTCATCATTGCCCTGTTGGGGTTGAGACATACATTCCCGAAGAGTATTGATCCAAGTGTCCAGCTCCTCATCAAGGAAATCACCTGTTCTTTCTAGCCCTTGGTGCCCAGATTGGGTGTCGTCGACTGCAGGCGAGGGATTCCTCTCTTTGCTCTCGCCGTGAGCAATTTGACCCCTCGAATTGGAACTTCCTCCGATGACCGGCAGGTTCATATGTGCACTCTCTACCAATGCCAGATCCGCTTCAGGGACAACATTAATGACTGATTCGCGCTCAAACTGAGGAATTTCTATGTGCTGGAACTGTGGCATATACTCCTGAGGAGTATTGAGATAGCTCGGCGGAGCATTCTGATTTGGGTTAGAGGAGTCGCTGACACGACTGCTAGTCCCGTCATTGCTGAAACACGGTTGGGTGCTCTTGGCTCTCCAATCATCATGGTTGTAACTCTGCCCAGCACTTGAGCTCTAACTGGCTTTATGATGGTTTAACGCTATCCTTCCATCCCTTAGCAATCTCCTATAGTACTTGAGGTGAGACTCAACGTTAATTCTAGAGAGCCCTGGCACATTCATAATCTCGAGTATGCGCAGTGGGCTAGCCGAATCAACTCCCAGTTCTCGAATTGCATCAACAAATTTGGTGTGAAGCTCATAGGTCCAGTAAAACCTTGTTCTCTTATCACCCAAAATATCGTCAATACTTCGGTAGCTATTCTCTACGGGATCTAGTCGTTTCAAAAGTTGTCCAGGGAGGGACTCACCGACTTTGGATTGGCTGGCTGCGACAGCGAGTTCGTCATTGAGAGAATTCCCCCTGTGATGATTCATATCCCATTTCTCAGAGGATGTTGGTGTTGATTCTATGGTGTTGACTTGCTCATGCAGATCTCCGGCGGTATCTGGCTGTGTCGGAAAATGCTGTGGAGAATACGGTAACAGCTGAGCGTTATTCGTCAACAGGGATGGTTCATCGAGGAACACCTCGCCGAGGACAACAAGATTACCACAATTAAGGCAGGTGGCCTTGGTCAGAGCTTCCTTATATCTCGCGCTTTCAGCTTGAAGCTTCTCATTCTCCTCCTTCAGGACCAGTAACTCATGGTCTGCGTATTGCTGTTTCACCCGGGTTCGTTTGTTGGCGAACCAAAACTTGACCTTCGAAAGCTCCAATCCTATTTTTCGGCTCAACTCCATTTTCTGTCGTTTGCTTGGAGTGGGGCATTCATTGAAGAAAGCTTCGAGCTCTCGGATTTGGCCTGGAGTGTGGCGTTGTAGTTGCTTCCTTTTCCGACTCCGGTCATCATTGTATACTCCTTCTTCGTAGCTGAAACCTAGAATTTCATCGCTGGAGGAGTCAGTCTCTATGGCCTTCGAGCAGGATTTAGCTCCAGGATCTTCAAAGTCTCCCAGCAGTTCGTGCTCAGAAATGTCCAGGTCGGGCGTTTCTAGCAGATGGGAATAACTTTTAAACATGATGGATCGGGGTATCTCGGGCTGATCTAGTTCACTCAGCTTTCTCAATTCGCTCTTACGTGTTTGCTCACTCTAGAAATTTTCTCAAGTGATTGTGCGTGTCCTGGAACCATCCTTCAGGCTGCATATGAAGACCAGCAAGCAAGCGCTCCTCCCGAGATCCTGCAATTACTCATCGTCTGTATTCCCCTTTCTTTTTCCTCGTGATAGGATCACAAACTCTCTTGCATTGATTCGGTTTCATCGAGTATTGCGCTCGTCCCCTAGTTCAGTCTTCAAAGTGGTGGGTCTACAATCTTTCGGCGCCTTTTATGATTTGCTAGGCCCGAGAACGTGGGGAGCAGCGGTGGACCCGCAATTAATGACTCCGTTTAATTCATTTAGCTCCATGGGAATTAACGCTATGATCTTCTCTCAACCCCTTTTCATCGTTCAAACGAAAGTGGCATTTTCCCTGTGCATGCTGTTACTCTTCATTTCAGCATCCCGGGCGCTTGGTGAGGAATGAGTTCGTGGCCACTCAAAATTTTAAAGACCGTCTCTGGTTTCAGACTTAATCTAACAAGGGATCATCACAACTGAGCATGACGATGTTCGTTGATAGCGTTGGTTTTAATATAGAATTAACTATAGTCATTAAAGAAAAATGTTCCCGTAGGAACTTTACAACGGATAAAATGAGTGATCTACTCGTGAACATGTTCTTCTTTCTATGGGTGTTCGTAGTGACCGACCCATCGTGCCCCGAGTCAGGTGCTAGATCATGGCTGTCCAAGCATGCCAGCTTCCCACTGATTGAACAAGGCATCGAGCCCCTCATCGAAGAAATCGTCTGTCGTGGGTTGACCAGCGGCAGGCAGAGCACCAGCCGACTGCTGCTCGAATGGAGGAGTGCGCACTCGCTGTACTTGTGACACGCGCTCTTGAGAAGTGTTGAAATGGCCTGGGAGGACATTCTGATCAGCTTTCAGTTTGCCGGTGGTCGGGTTGCTAGCTTGATTGATGCTTAGATTTGGCCGGGTATCTCTTGATGCCTGAGCATTACATTGGCGGTCGCCCCTAGCTTTTGAGCTCGAGACGGATTCCTCCCGATTTAGCTCCGCTCGACGTTGTCTTAATAGCTTTCTGTAGGCAGCAAGGTGATTCCTGACCAGCTCCTTACTAAGCCCCGGTACATTCATGGCCTTAAATATGCGCGTCGGAGTTGCTGAGTCGATCCCCATTTGGTGAACCACATCTAGGAATTTGGAATGCAGTTCAGGGGGCCAAGCGAACCTCCTCTTATCGTGGCCCAAAATTGCATCGATGGCTTGACGACTGATTAACTCATCTCCAGCAGGACCCGACCCTATCGAAAATTGTTGTGCATGAGGCTGATATGCTTTGAGCTGGTCGGCGGTAACATCCAGCTCCTTGAAACTGTAACTCCAATCAAAGCGATGCAAATCCCATCCCCCAGGAGGCATTTGTATCATCTTCGTAGGATCATCCTGCTCATGCGTGACTCCGGCAAAATCTGGTTGAGCAGGAGATGCCTCGAGGGAGTAGGGTGGTAAATGAACGTCTTCAATCATCGCGTGAGGCTTATCGGGGAATATCTTACCGAGGGCGACGAGGTTATCGCAATGAGGGCAAACGGTGATATTGAGAGCTTTTTCATACCTCATGTTTTCTGTTCGCAGCTTTTTGTTTTCTTCCTTTAAAATCTCGACCACCTGACGTTTGCGTTGAGCCCTCGATTTGGATCTCCTATTTTGAAACCAAAACTGGATCCTCGACTGATTAATCCCCAACTCCCGGCTCAATTCAATTCTCCACTTCTTTTTCATGTAATGGCTTTTACTGAAAAGGGTTTCCAGCATTTGGGTTTCCTCCTGAGAGTATTGGTGAGGACGTCTTCTTTTCCCGAGTTGAGCATTGTGGATGTCGTTGTCGTCGTCGCCGTGATCTTGATTTCCGTTGCCAGAAGTGTTGGGCTCCATGGTTTTGGCGTTAGACTTGATCTTGGAATCTTCGAGATCCCTCTGTGGTTCAATTTCTGAGATTTTTGAGTCAGTCGCCTCTAGCAGCTGACAGTAACCTCTTAAATATGTTGGATTGAGAAATGTTTGATTGGTTCTTGCCCACTCAGAGTTCTCCACTCTCTCCTGTATGCTCACTCCCTATAAAGTTTTCTTCGAGTGACTTTGCATGTTCAGGAGACGCTCTTCAAGCATCATTAGGCAAACGTTCCCCCTCAAGACCTTGAATTTCTCGCTTAGCTTTTCAACGTGATGGGACTGCCAAATCCTGTTAGGGCTCTCTTCGATAGTTGCGCTTACCTCCCACCTAACTCTAATAATGGTGATCCCGACAAATCTTTTACATCTTTTAATTGATGAGCCGGAAATCGCGGATCGAAACGAATCCATTGGTTCTCGTGAGGGGACCTCCTGCTTTATCCCCTAACTGGGCTCCACCAGCATTATTATTGAGACCCTTCATCATCCTCGAGTTGCTATAAAATGAGGAATTAATGTATGGAAGGTTAACGTTCTCGCATAATCAGCCTCTTCCTTCTAATCTCTCTGTTAAACTCGTCTTATTCTCAAGCCAACCCAACGCAAATGGCCTCCTCTCCCGTACGCACTTTTTCAACTGATGTCTTGGCCCAGTGGGAAAAGCTTTATAACCTACTGGGTCGCGGTTACGCGCACATAACCGATCATTCTGCAACCGAGGATGCAATCTGTGTCCTGCTCGAGGACCTTGATACCACTTCTCTCGAAGGTACTACACTGGGGAGGGAATATAGAACTTTCCCGACTCTCTTTGCACACTCCTTAGAGGCCTATCGTGTTGCTAATCGGGAGATTCTGGTGGCTCGCGTCTTGCGGGCTCGTTATGAGGATCGATCTGATCATTTGGTGCTGACCAACTATCTGGTTGATAGTTACAAAAAGGCCGTCGAGTTTGCTAATGAGCGGGTCGCGACGTTGCTTCGCGAGAGGAGAAATCTGGTGGATCAATTGGCCATATCCCTGACCACCGGCGAGCATGACCGCCGCAACGTCCTGTTGAGGCTTCAGAACGACTGGCAGGAATAACGGCTCGACAAGATAACCGAGGACATAGCTCGCGGGAATGGACTGGTTCGGGACCTGGAAGTAGTCACCGAAGAACACGAGGCCAAGGTCGCCGAAGTTAAGGGAGAATGCAGAAGTCTTCTCCTCAGGCTTGCCGACCACAACATGCGGAGCTGGGAGTATGAGCAGAGCATTAATAACATGGAGGGTCAGTTGGGATCCTTTGTGTCGTTAATTAGGGCTCACTTTGGCTTTACTTTTCCACCCCGACTTGTATGACCTGCTTCTGAAAACCCTCCGCCGAGCAAAATAAATGAAAGTTCTCGTGTGTGTGTTTTAACTTCTGTATGGTTCATTTCTTCGAGCATCCAAACATCTTCAACTTGGGTGAGCCGAACCATAATATCAATAAGCCGAGCAAATACGTCCTGATTTTATAACTCGCTCATGATCAGATGGAAGAATAGTTGCAGATTTGTCCAAGAGAAGATTTCTCTATACTACTTGTTTTTCACCTGCAAATGAAAAGACCGAGTCAGAAGGAATAATCTGAAAAAGAAAGCATAGACCCCTTTCAATCTTATGCTTGCTCGTGATTAATAAGGACAAGAACTTTTACAAGGGTTTTAATCTTGCGCGAAAAGTTTTTATCAATATTCCTCGAAAGAAAGCATACTATTGAAAGGAATATAATTCACAATAATCGCTTTTGATCAATTTCGAGAGGAACGAATTACTCAAAAGTGCGAGGCATAATAACGTGTTTTAAATTTAATTGAAGATACGGCATCCAAATCAAGGCCGTTTTGTTAAGAACGAGAGTAATTTGGACATCTATCTCGTCATTAAATTCAAAACAACGTCGATATTCTCGATCAATTATCGTGGATTACTGTCGCGACCCTCTTGAGGTTGTCGAGCTCTCGAGGGCTAATGGGCCGTCCTGTCTGGTCGGACGCGGGCCTCTCCCAAGGCCCATTACCCAAATCGCAACGGAGGTATGCGTGATCGACTTTCAGTGTGGTCTAGTGACATGTGCTAAGTGTGCATGCCATGGAGTCGCCACCAATCATTTTTTTAGGGTATGATTGGACCACCCAATCGAATAGTTGGGAGTTTCTATTCAATTCTGCGAGAACCAGAGAAATGGTTTCGGGGACTTAGTTACACCAACTGTCAGAGTTGACGCCCTTTCGGTACCTAAGTTGACTAAATTTTCTAGCCTGAGATTCATGCGGATGAGTAAGGTATGAAACCTAAATCTAGAAATTCATGTAGATAAGAGTGATTATCCTAGCAATCACAATCAGTAATAAAATGCCCAACTCAAGGAATCTAGATATGCAAATAAATCACATGGCATTCCTAGTAAGGTCCTATTTATCAATCACAGCTCAAGAATGATTTAGCTGTCCTAGCCATTCTACACACGATCTAACCTAAGAAAAGCATTAGGAAGCATCGAAGGAGTTCGAGAGTACTCACATGGGGTTCGCCGTGCCCTGGTTTGGTCTTGGACGAGCTATCGAGCTCATGCCGACCCGATTATATTTGGGGATCCACTCGGCGTTTTACACCATGAAATCATGTGAAACAAAAACGAAAATATTCAGCAAGGGGCATTTATTGTAGATGGTGGTCGATCTAATTGGACGTCAAGACTAAAAAAGATGTAGAAATTTACAAATTAAAATACTCGAATGACATTTTTTTGCCAAATTCAACTCTATGCGTCGTGAAGAAACACATGCAATTGAACTTAAATTTTGACTATTTATGAGTTCAAAATGTAAAAGAAATTAAAATAAAAATATTGACTATTTTTCTATATTTTTACGACATCGAACGCTATTTTTCTTCATTTTTCATGTATTTTTCTATTTTTGGAAAATATTAAAAAATATTAAAAAATATGAAAAATTATTTTTTTTTATCAAAAATGGTTCCTTTAGCTTGGTCAAGGCTACCAAAGATGATTTTTTAATTTTTTTAACTTTTTATATATTTTTTATGAATTTTTTAAAAATAAACTATGAAAGACTGATCAAAAATCAGGTGTCAACAATTACCAGCAACGTAAAACATGCACGAAACAATTCAAGTGTATAATTCCTTCTAGAGAAATTGAGATTGGACTACTCTATACGACCAAAAGGTCGTGTAAGACTTCCAATTTTAATTTCCTCTAAAGGAATTATAAACTTGACTTGGGAGTATTCGGATGATTAGAGAAAATGCCACTATCACATTCCCATGACCCGTCAAAAGAAATACAACCAAGTTCCATCTGAATGTATACACCAATAGATCTCTAATACAATCACTCTAAGGGGTGGGATAGAAAAAGCCTCGATAAAAATAAACCCTATACAAGAGGACTAGTAATGGAAAATGAAACAAAGGAATGTGATCCTAACGTTTAAGGATGCCCCAAGTTCGATCTGTGGCTTCCGCATCACTTGCCCCAACTCGTCATCTTCATTGGACGATATCTCAATAAGGTCCATAGTAGGCTCTTTTGTTGCTCACTCGGTGTTCGCCATGGGATATCATCCTCCTCGTCTTCTATCAAGGACGTTTGGGAAAAACACACACATCTATCCTTGAAATGGCATTTAATCTAATCACCAGAATGCAATGAATGAAATGCCTATATTTATATGAACTGTAATAGATTTGAGGGATAGAGAGTCTTACCAACCAAACTCGTCGACTTATGTGCGGTTTTAGGTGTACCAACCGCCCAAAGACATGCGCATGAAACAAGTGATGGTAAACTTCTAAAAATCAGAGGATTTGGCACCTAAGGTTAAGGTTCCCACCTCGAGTTCTGGAAAGAGCAGATTCCATTGCACAACTATCGTTGCATTGGGGCTCGATCCATATTTCGAAATGAGCGGAATTGAAAAGTGGATTACCCCGTGTTTTTCCTCACGGAGATTCCATTTTCAATCCCTTCTATTGTTTTCCTATAGGCGGCGCCCGGGGTTTTAGGCGCGGTTGTGTGTATTTTCGGTGTCGTGCTAAAGCGATAAACATGCATCTCATTTAGCAAACACCGCTTCAATATAAACATCCACACAATCATACATCCTAAACTCATACCTGCATAAGACAGAGTTAACAAACACTTCACCCCTTATTTCTCCAATCTGCAAAAACATTTAACACCTCAAGGGTTAAAGTACGTACCTCACCTTGAAGAGTATCTGCATAAAACATGTTAGAAAAATCAATCAACTTTTTAATCGGCTCAAGTTCTCTAAGTCCCCAGTGGAGTCGCCAGTCTGTCGCGACCCTCTCGAGGTTGTCGGGCTCTCGAGGGCTAATGGGCCGTCCAGTCTGGTCGGACGCGGGCCTCTCCCAAGGCCCATTACCCAAATCGCAACGGAGGTATGCGTAGTCGACCTTCAGTGTGGTCTAGTGACATGTGCTAAGTGTGCATGCCGAGGAGTCGCCACCAATCATTTTTTGGAGGGTACGATTGGACCACCCTATTGAATAGTCGGGACTTTCTATTCAATTATGCGATAACCAGAGAACTGGGTTCGGGGACTTAGTTACGTCAACTGTCAGAGTTGACGCCCTTTTCGGTACCTAAGTTGACTGAATTTTCTGACCAAAGATTTCATGCAGATGAGTGGGGTACGAGTTCTAAATCTAGGAGTTCATGCAGATAGGAATGACTATCATAGCAATCACAATCAATAATAAAGTGCACAAATCGATGAATTCAAGTGTACAAATAAATCACATGGCATTCCTAATAAGGCCATATTGGCCTAGAGAAGCATCAATCAGGCTTAGGAATGATTTAGGCATGATTTTGCCCATCATGGGCAAAATCGTAATTTTGAGACAAGGGGGACAATTTGCCCAAAAAGGACAAAATCATCATTTCGGAATGAATCCGGAGTCAAAACAGGTTTGGTCACTCAATTGACCCATTTCCTATTTTTTGGCAATTTTCGTGATTTTCGGGAATTTTAGAAACCGATTTACCATTCGAAGGGTAAAATCGTCATTTTCTAAAAATGGAAATGAAATGTGGAAATCTTAGACATAAGGTTTAACCACCCATCTGGCCCATCACCAAATTCTAAGCAATTTCCACAATTCATCAGAATATCAAAGACGATTCACCATTTGAGGGGTGAAATCGCCATTTTGGATTAAATGGGAGAAAATCCCAAAAATGAAAACAAATCAATTTTTTGTCATTTTCAGCCTTGGACAATTTTTAGAATTTTTTCTGCAATTTTTCTCAATTTTTTTGTTTTTCTTTAATTTTTCCATTTTTTTGGCATTTTTGATTTATTAATATTTTTTTTTATATTTTCAGAAAATATTTTAACAAAAAGCATGTCTTTGACAATAGATAACACTCAACCAGATAAATAAGCTAACCACTAGACTGAAACAAATACATACAAATCAAGTCTATAAATGCAATATTTTAGAAAAATAATCCTGATATACGGATCGGGTACGTAAAACATACCGGATTGGACACCGGCCTTCAATCGCCCAGCCCCAGCCTGCGACCATCCCCATGCCCGTTACCTGTCGATCACCATTAGAATGTGGATAGTCAATTTCACAAATTAAGACTAAAAAATTAAAAAAAAATTAAAAAATTAAAAAATTGACACTGTTCATGCACTGTTCCGACACAGTTCATGCACTGTTCCGACACTGTTCATGCACTGTTCCGACACTGTTCCGACACTGCTCGGACACGGCTCCGACACAGTTCATGCACTGTTCCGACACTGTTCATGCACTGTTCCGACACTGTTCCGACACTGCTCGGACACGGCTCCGACACGCGCCGACACGTCCGACACGCCCGGACACGCTCCGACACGTCCGACACGTCCGGACACGCTCCGACACGTCCGACACGCCCGGACACGTCCGGACACGCTCCGACACGTCCGACACGCCCGGACACGTCCGGACACACTCCGACACGCCCGACACGCCCGGACTCGTCCGGACACGCTCCGACACGCCCGACACGCCCGGACACGTCCGGACACGCTCCGACGATGGGGTGGTGACCCGATGCTGTTTCTGGGCTCCACCAGCGGCGCGTAGGCTCCATAAGCTCCGAGGGAGGAGGTAGGACTCCGGGGTTGTCGCCGGAGGCGATAGCGCGCTTTGGCGATGACGGATTTGGCCCGATCCGAAATAATCCCGAACCAAACTTCGAAACGGGTGGAGGCCGCGGGTCTTGGGTTATTCACGGCGGCTTTGAGGTACGACGGCTAGCGACGACGGCGGAAGGGTCGAAGGCGAAGGCAAATAGTGCACGAAGGTGAGGATTCCATTTTTTTTTTTAAGAAGAAGAAGAAGAAAAGAAGAAGAAGAAGAGGAGGAGGAAGAAGAGGAAGCACCGTCCGTCCAGAAGAAAAGAAAAAGAAGAGGAAGAAGGAGGGGAGACGGATGATGGGAGGGGGGAGGTGAATAAAAAAATAATAAATATAAAATAATAATATAATAAAATATTAGAAAGTAATAATAATAATAAAGTAATCAAAAGCGAAGACAAAATGATTATTCATCTTTTCCTTTTAAATGATGATGTTTTCAATTCTTTTCCTTTTAATTATTACTAATATTTTTGCCAAATTCAATTTTATGGTGATCAGAGAATACCTAAAATCGAACCTGAATTTTACTGTTTTATGAGGTCAGAAAATATATAAAATAAAAATAAAAATACCGACTATTCTTATATAATTTTTGTGACCTCAAATATTATTTTTCTTGATTTTCTTCTTTTCTTTTTTTTTGTATTTTTCGAAAATATTAAAAAAATGAAAATTATGAAAATTATTTTTTTTTGGTCAAAATGGTTCCTAAGGCCAAGCCAAGGCTTCCAAAGTTGATTTTGTGATTTTATGATATTTTTTTGATATTTTTATGAATTGTTTTTAAAATATAAAAATAAAAATAAATAAATAAATAAAAGTTTGATCAAAATTTAGGTGTCAACAATTACTAGTCCCGACGGTCTCGATCGTCATTGTTCGATTTAGGAAAACTTCGCAAATTATACATTGGTCAAACGGCATCACCTGTGCTCCAATCGTATAACGCTAGCAATGGATTCCCCAATCGTTATTTGATCGGCCTTTAATGGTTCTAAATGTTCCCTCGGCAATCCTTATGGTCAAAGTGTCATTTCCTTTTTCGAGTTTCCCAGGTCCACGTACTTGTCATGCGATAGCCTTTCCCTTTCTAGTCAGTTAACTCGAATTGATCAGGTCCGAGCGAGATAAAACTGAAATACATCGATAGATACTTCTCATTTCATAATCTCAAAATGGCAGGAATTCAGAATGTCACAATATCTTTACGCCTATGATATAACTCGAATTCCTTCATTATTTCCACATACAATCCATACACTTTAACCCTAAATTCCACAAACATCGTCCCTCAATTCACCCTTTTAAGTCTGTTCGCGACACTCTGTGCTTCGAAACACCCGTCTTACGGAATCTCTCGCCCACGCACGCATCAAGTTGGTAAGAGCTTTAGGTTGAATTTTTTTTAAATGATTCCTTACTCTATCAACATCTTTCTACCATGGGAGATAGTAATGTTCCAAGATGCTTGACTTTGGAGCACGCTCACAATGAAAGGCGCGATCGAGCAATCAACACGTTGCAGCAACAGATGGAGTGAGTTCTCACCTTATTAGAGAACCAATCGGGATAAGATCCGCCACCTCGAGAGCCTCACAATAATCACTGGCGCCATGACGATCCTTGTTAAAATTCCGATGATGAATCCAGCAACACAGGAGGTAACTCTAGCGACTCGAATTATCGAACTAGGAGGAGAAGATGAAGGCACGACAACAATCGTGACGTGAAAGTAGATGTACCTAAATTTAAAGGTAGCGTTAATCCTGATAATTTTATTGATTGGCTGCATCTGGAGAACGAGTATTTGAATTTAAATCTTACTCAGATGAAAAGCGATGCAAGGTTGCTGTTCTTAAGTTTAAAAAGTATGCGTCATTATGGTGGAAGAATCTGAAAAATCAAAGAGTCCGGAATGGAAAAAGAAAAATCTGTTCGTGGGAAAAACTCAAAAAGTTGATGAAGAAGAGATTTTTGCCCATGAATTATAAGCAAGATTTATTCTTGAAGCTTAATTCTCTCAAGTAATACGGAATGAGCGAAGAAGAATACATTTGGAAGTTTGAGCAACTCATGATGAGATGCGATATTCCAGAATCGCAAGAGCAAACCATAGCTCGTTTCTTTGGTGGCTTGAATAGAGATATTACTGATTTGGTTGAACTTTAACCTTATTAGTCGTTTGAAGATGTGTGCAAACTAGCCATGAAGGTTGAAAAGCAAGTGAAGAACAAGAGGATTTCTTCCAAGACCTTGACAAATGGGACATCCTTTTTCAAGGGTGCTTCTTCGGGGAAGGTTGAAAGTTCATCGGCTAAAGACAAAGATAAAGCGAAGGTTGCTGAGCCCATCAAAGAGCCAAATAAGAAGCCCGATGGAGACAGTCGAAAGTGCTTTAAATGCCTTGGCTATGGGCATTTTCAAGCAAATTGTCCTAACCGGAGAGTTATGACTCTTCAAGAAGCTGAGAAGATTGAGCTGGAGATTCAAGAGTGTTGACACCTAAATTTTGATCAACTTTTTTTTTTTTTTTGAAAATTCATAGAAAATCCATAAAAAGTTGAAAAATTGAAAAATCAATTTTGGTGACCTTAGCCAAGCTAAATGAACCATTTTGACCAAAAAAAAATTTCATAATTTTCATTTTTTTAATATATTTTCGAAAAATACAAAAAAAAAGAAAATAAAGAAAAAGAAAATAAAGAAAATCAAGAAAAATAATATTTGAGGTCACAAAAATATATAAAAATATTTGGTATTTTTATTTTTATTTTATCCATTTTTCTGACCTCATAAATAGTAAAATTCAGGTTTGATTTTAGGTGTTCTTTGATCATCATAAAATTGAATTTGGCAAAAATATTAGTAATGATTAAAAGGAAAAGGAGTGAAAACATCATCATTTAAAAGGAAAAGGGGACTAATCATTTTGTCTTCACTTTTGATTATTTTATTATTTTTTTACTTTTTAGTATTTTATTTTATTATTATTTTATTATTATTTTATTATTTTATTTTTAGTATTTTAGGCACCTCCCCCCATCATCCGTGGCCTTCTCTTCCTTCTCCTCTTCCTCCTTCTTCTTCTTCTTCTTCTTATTCCTCTCCCACGCTCATTCCATATATTCTCTCTTCCATTTTTTTTTTGTCATCACACTACCACCCTCCACATTTCTTGCGTTTCCGGCCGATTGGACCGTTGGATCGAGCTGAATTTTTGTGTACAAGGTCTTCTTGATCCCTTCTTCATATCCACCGTTCGGATCTTTAAACAAATCTCTCAAAGTGGTCGTACAACAGCCAAATCAGAAGCTGTTCCAGGCATGGGAATTGTATACCCGCCGACATTTCTTGAGTTTCCGGCCGATTGAGCCGTTGGATCGAGCTAATTTTTTGTGTGCAGGGTCTTCTTAACCCCTTCTTCATATCCACCGTTCGGATCTTTAAAAAGATCTCTCCAAGTGGTCGAACAGCAGCCAAATCAGAAGTTGTTCCTAGCGCGGGAACTGTTCATCCGCCGGTATTTCTTCAGTTTTCGATCAATTCGACCATCGGATCGAGGTAATATTTTGTGTATAATCTTATCTCAATTCTTTCTTCATCTTCACCGTTCGGATTTGTGAAAATAGTTCAACGTCCTCCTCATCCGAGCTCGGATTATTGTTTATTTTGTATTTTTTCGTATTTACTGTGTATTTACTTTATGTCATAGCATTTCTATATTTCGCATAAAAGACCCAGAATCGGAAGGCCGAGCCTCCTGTTGGTGTCTAAATATTTACTGTGTATTTACTTTATGTCATAGCATTTCTATATTTCGCATAAAAGACCCAGAATCGGAAGGCCGAGCCTCCTGTTGGTGTCTAAATATTTGCTGTGTATTTACTTTATGTCATAACATTTCTATATTTCGCATAAAAGACCCAGAATCGGAAGGCTAAGCCTCCTATTGGTGTCCAAGGTATTTTATTTATTTATTTTCTGTAAATCATATTGTGCTACCCCAGAATCGGAAGGCCGAGCCTCCTGCTGGTGGTTTATACCCCCACACATTGTTGCACGAGCACCGACGGACTCCGACGTCGTAAAATTCACCGGATCACATCTCCTTTGCTTATGTTTATGTTGTATAATGACTTAATATCTTCTTTATTTTTTTTTTGCATTGTGTTGCGTCCCATAAAAACAAAAACAAATAAAAAAAATGCTAGATTGGATGGCTGCAGATGAGCCACGTGTCGTGATCCGATGATTTTCAGAATAAAAAATATTTTTAACATTAAAAGAAATGAATTTCGAATTTTACAAAAATTAAAATTATTCGATTGTCACCGAGACGCCACGTGGCGAGTTAGGGACCGTCAGTTGGGATTTATTTTCAGAAAATTTATAAAAAAAAATCAAATAAAAAAAAATTCAAAAAAATGAATTATTAAGAAAAAAAATTCAAAAAAATTTGAGAAGAATTGCAGAAAATTCAATCAACTTAGGTACCGAAAGGGCGTCAACTCTGACAGTTGACGTAACTAAGTCCCCGAACCCATTTCTCTGGTTATCGTAGAATTGAATAGAAACTCCCGACTATTCAATAGGGTGGTCCAATCATACCCTCCAAAAAATGATTGGTGGCGACTCCATGGCATGCACACTTAGCACATGTCACCAGACCACACTGAAGGTCGACTACGCATACCTCCGTTGCGATTTGGGTAACGGGCCTTGGGAGAGGCCCACGTCCGACCAGACTGGACGGCCCATTAGCCCTCGAGAGCCCACCACGGCGAACCTCGAGAGGGTCGCGACAGACTGGCGACTCCGCTGGGGACTTAGAGAACTTGAGCCGATTAAAAAGTTGATTGGTTTTTCTGACATGTTTTATGCAGATGCTCTTCAAGTTGAGGTACGTACTTTAACCCTTGAGGTGTTAAATGTTTTTGCAGATTGGAGAAATAAGGGGTGGAGTACTTGTTAACTCTGTTTTACGCAGGTTGGGCGTAGGAATGAATGATTGTGTGTATGTTTTATATTGAAGCGGTGATTGTTAAATAAGATGCATGTTTATCGCTTTAGCACGACACCGAAAATACACACAACCGCGCCTAAAACCCCGGGCGCCGCCTATAGGAAAACAATAGAAGGGATTGAAAATGGAATCTCCGTGAGGAAAAACACGGGGTAATCCACTTTTCAATTCCGCTCACTTCGAACTATGGATCGAGTCACAATGCAACGATAGCTGTGCAATGGAATCGGCTCTTTCTAGAACTCGAGGTGGGAACCTTGACCTTAGGTGCCAAACCCTTTGATTTTTAGAAGTTTTATCCTCACTTGTCTCATGTGCATGTCTTTAGATGGTTGGTATATCTAAAACCACCTAAAAAAAATCGGTGATCCTGGAGTCACATCTCGAAGACTGGAACTGGGGCATCTCCAAGTGTTCGGACCACATTCCTTTGATTGATTTGGCATTTTTAGTTCTCTTGTATAAGATTAATTTTGCTGAGATCCTCTCTATATCGTCCCTTAGATTGATTGTTTTAGGGATCTATTTGTATTGTATACATCTTGATAAGGCTCATTTCTATCGAAAATGGGGGCAAATTCTCCAAACCCGTGGAGCATAATGGAATTCATCCCTTCAGTGCAAAATACATTTGGCCGCAGAGCCACTCGTTTGGTGAAAGGACGTATCGTTCCTAATTGATTTTTAATCAGTTCTGGAGATAAGTTTTTCTCCATTTTTTTTTTATCTCAGGTGATAAAAGAGACAATGCACCCAAAAGCTCATGCATTCAAATGACAAAACAGACGTCGCCCAGCTGGGGCAAATGAACCGTAGGCGTTGCAAATACCTTCAAGCACGGATGGAGGAATTTGATAGATGTTGTTCATATCAATATGCAACATCAAAACGGAATGCAAATCGAGAGTAAAGTCGTATCGTCCCAATTTATCTTGGATTTGGGAATGCGAGTTGACACTTGTTATTTATCCTTGATAGGGACTCGCCATCAAGGAGAACAGATTTTCACAACCTGTGTAAACTCGCTGAGGCACACGACCAAGGGTAGGATGTATCATTCCAATTTTTATAAAATTTTGAGACATACACTGACATATTTCTTCTTTATCTCCAGGGATCTCCAGCCATGACGGTCAGGTAAGTATCCCTTTCCCCAATCCATTGAAAATGTTAAATAAAAAAATAGAGAGAAAAAGAAAAGCTTTTAGAATCTGATGTCCAGAAAAGACATAGAATTCTAATTTATTGACATTCATGTTTTAAAACAGGAGGTTGTCTGAACAGGAATAAAACATGCATGGTGCATCATAAGATTCCCATGAGGGGTAGATTTTGGAGAAAATGAAAAGAATTTTTCCAATAAAAGTTGTTCAGACCGTTTAAAAGGGTGTTTTCTCAGACGAGAGGCGAAGCCTAATCTAAACATGTCCAACACACACTTGAGAGATGAGTGGAGTGAGCAGATAACAAAATCTGGGTCTACGGGGGTAGGGACCATTTGCAGCGATTACATGGGTTGGGACGACGGAGGCATTCGTTTCATATCCCCCAAACACTACAGGTGACCATTGATAACCCATTCGAACGGCGGTTTTCATTCTTAACCCTGTCAAGAAACACCCCACACCGGGGCAAAAAGGAAGTAAGTCCAGCAGCGTCAGGAGAAAATGGTTAAAAATTTTCTTGCTCGGACTAACATTAATCTTTGTGTGTTGTTTATATGGTAATCCAAGTGCCATAGGATGACGAGAAGCATTCATTCTTTATCCCACACACCGAATCCTTTGCATAGCCAAGTTGAGCCTGCAAAATCATTTCATAAACCCGTTGGTGATCATTGCACATTCCAAGACGAATGCAACATCACTTCAGAAACGAAGGAGTTCAAGACTTAGGGTTTGCAAAAAAAAAAAAAAAAAAAAAAATTCCTAAGTTAATGCTTAACCTTGTCAGACCTTTGATCATAAGTCTAACATGATCCCATGAAGATGAGAAAAAGTGGGATTTCAAAAATGAATGAGAAAAATCCACGGCATCGAGAAAAAGCAAAGTGCTTGGTAAAAGCAAGGCCGATGCTCGTGTAAGTTGTTTGATTGATCCACAATGAAGCCGGATGGGAAAAGAGGAAATCCCTAAAGGAGTCAGATCAAAAAGACTACTCCCCAAACGGTGTCAAGCGTGGAGTAGAGACGCAGACAGAGTCATCAGTCTCTTAATGCGACGAAACGCTCTCTGAAGAGCTGGTGCACACCTCAAAATCGGTTGCGCATCCCAAAAATTGAAGGTGCAGAGAGGAAAGGGCAGGTGGTAAATTTGTAATGATCACCAATGTCAAACCCTTCGTAATTTCTAGGCCAAAAACAAGCCTTTTTCGGTCCCCAATCCTACCAATGTTACAACCCTGAAACAGTCTTCTCTGACCAAGACACTTGGGTTAACATATTGCTTAGCTCGAAGAAGTACGAGCAAGACTATTTCTTTCTCATTTTGTAGGGTTCTTGACTTGTAAACCCGGAGCAGATGGTGAAGACTTTCATTCAATGACCTCGACTCAAAAGTGAGTCCCCCCTTTTGAAAACCAATATCCAAGCCCAACATTACGGTCCCGTGGAAGACCTCCCGACCGATCAAAATGTATGCGCTGCGAATGAGCCTAAAACCTAGGCACAGGTTAGTAGGGAATTGAGTGCATCCCCTATAAAAACCACTATCTCAAAACAGGTGAAAAGACCTCCTCGTCGAGAAATATTCCAATAGATGTTTTGAACAAACTCTTTTTGGAAATTTCAAATTGTTTGATCCAGATTTGCCGCACAAGGAATTTGTGATCACATCTGTGTGTGGCAAGAATGCTTTGGATAACCTCCAGCATCAAAATGCACATTTCACAATTAAAACTTAAGTCATACGGTTTTTGTCAAATGGACAGCCGTGGTCTTCCCAAAGATTACTAACGTTTTCTTGGTGAAGAAAAATCTTTCAAGCTCAAACTTCTGCAGGATTCTTGGAAACCCCGAATCCCAGAAAAATATTTGCTCCGTGGAGCACACAGGTTTGAATTTTCTGCAGGATACCTGGAGAACCCAGCTCCCAGAATATCGCCTCAACAGACTAAAGCGAGGCTTTGTCAAAATAAAATCTTTCACTGCTTCAAAACTGAATTCCCGATAAATTTCGGGATCTTTCAAAAGAAGGGGTGAGGATGTGACCTCTTTTAAAAAATTTAGGCAGTCTCGTCGGACGTGGAGAACCCTCGTCATGAGACCCCTTTTCAAAATTTAGGCAGTCTCATCGGACCTGGAGAACCCTCGTCATGAGACCCCATTTTCAAAAATCAAGCAGTCTCATCAGACGTGGAGAACCCTCGTCATGAGACCCCTTTTCAAAATTTAGGCAGTCTCATCGGACGTGGAGAACCCTCGTCATGAGACCCCTTTTCAAAATTCAAACAGTCTCATCGGACGTGGAGAACCTTCGTCATGAGACCCCTTTTTAAAAATTAGGCAGTCTCATCGGACGTGGAGAACCCTCGTCATGAGACCCATTTTCAAAGCAAACAAAGGTAGAAACCGCCTGAAGGGTCAAACCATGGTAGATACCGCTTGAAGGGTCAAATGAAGGTAGAAACCGCCTGAAGGGTCAAATCAATGGTAGAAACCGCCTGAAGGGTCAACTCAAGGTAGATACCGCATGAAGGGTCAAAATGATGGTAGAAACCGCCTGAAGGGTCAAAATGATGGTAGAAACCGCCTGAAGGGTTAATCCAATAGTGAAAATCACTTAAATGGTCAACTCAATGGTCCGATCCACCATACGGATCAAAATCCTTGGCAAATCCCAAATGGGACGCGTCTTCCTTTGATTCCTATCAGTTAGGAATCCCATTATGGTTTGACCTACCATACGGGTCAGAGCTTAACCTCTCTAGGACACTCTAGAAACGAGTCCCTAGAAATTCTCTCGAATCCATCAAACATCGCGAAAAATCGCACAAACATCGAACAGGTAAGTGGCAGGTATGTCTCTCTATTATCTCACTCTCTCATGTCAAATGAATGTTTCCCCCTTCAAGAAAGAGCATACATGGACAAGCATGAAGATTGGATGTCATGACTCCTTTTCCTTTAGTTTCCCGAGTCGAGTCGATCAGGACTCAGGTGTCACCTTATCTTTGAGAGAAACCTCTAACGAGATTCCTCTCAAAGAGGGGCAGCTGTTGACACCTAAATTTTGATAAACTTTTTTTTTTATTTTTTTTTTGAAAATTCATAGAAAATCCATAAAAAGTTGAAAAATTGAAAAATCAATTTTGGTGACCTTAGCCAAGCTAAATGAACCATTTTGACCAAAAAAAATTTCATAATTTTCATTTTTTTAATATATTTTCGAAAAATACAAAAAAAAAGAAAATAAAGAAAAAGAAAATCAAGAAAATCAAGAAAAATAATATTTGAGGTCACAAAAATATATAAAAATATTTGGTATTTTTATTTTTATTTTATCCATTTTTCTGACCTCATAAATAGTAAAATTCAGGTTTGATTTTAGGTGTTCTTTGATCATCATAAAATTGAATTTGGCAAAAATATTAGTAATGATTAAAAGGAAAAGGAGTGAAAACATCATCATTTAAAAGGAAAAGGGGACTAATCATTTTGTCTTCACTTTTGATTATTTTATTATTTTTTTACTTTTTAGTATTTTATTTTATTATTATTTTATTATTATTTTATTATTTTATTTTTAGTATTTTAGGCACCTCCCCCCATCATCCGTGGCCTTCTCTTCCTTCTCCTCTTCCTCCTCCTTCTTCTTCTTCTTCTTATTCCTCTCCCACGCTCATTCCATATATTCTCTCTTCCATTTTTTTTTTGTCATCACACTACCACCCTCCACATTTCTTGCGTTTCCGGCCGATTGGACCGTTGGATCGAGCTGAATTTTTGTGTACAAGGTCTTCTTGATCCCTTCTTCATATCCACCGTTCGGATCTTTAAAAAAATCTCTCAAAGTGGTCGTACAACAGCCAAATCAGAAGCTGTTCCAGGCATGGGAATTGTATACCCGCCGACATTTCTTGAGTTTCCGGCCGATTGAGCCGTTGGATCGAGCTAATTTTTTGTGTGCAGGGTCTTCTTAACCCCTTCTTCATATCCACCGTTCGGATCTTTAAAAAGATCTCTCCAAGTGGTCGAACAGCATCCAAATCAGAAGTTGTTCCTGGCGCGGGAACTGTTCATCCGCCGGTATTTCTTCAGTTTTCGATCAATTCGACCATCGGATCGAGGTAAAATTTTCTGTATAATCTTATCTCAATTCTTTCTTCATCTTCACCGTTCGGATTTGTGAAAATAGTTCAACGTCCTCCTCATCCGAGCTCGGATTATTGTTTATTTTGTATTTTTTCGTATTTACTGTGTATTTACTTTATGTCATAGCATTTCTATATTTCGCATAAAAGACCCAGAATCGGAAGGCCGAGCCTCCTGTTGGTGTCTAAATATTTACTGTGTATTTACTTTATGTCATAGCATTTCTATATTTCGCATAAAAGACCCAGAATCGGAAGGCCGAGCCTCCTGTTGGTGTCTAAATATTTGCTGTGTATTTACTTTATGTCATAGCATTTCTATATTTCGCATAAAAGACCCAGAATCGGAAGGCTAAGCCTCCTATTGGTGTCCAAGGTGTTTTATTTATTTATTTTCTGTAAATCATATTGTGCTACCCCAGAATCGGAAGGCCGAGCCTCCTGCTGGTGGTTTATACCCCCACACATTGTTGCACGAGCACCGACGGACTCCGACGTCGTAAAATTCACCGGATCACATCTCCTTTGCTTATGTTTATGTTGTATAATGACTTAATATCTTCTTTATTTTTTTTTTGCATTGTGTTGCGTCCCATAAAAACAAAAACAAATAAAAAAAATGCTAGATTGGATGGCTGCAGATGAGCCACGTGTCGTGATCCGATGATTTTCAGAATAAAAAATATTTTTAACATTAAAAGAAATGAATTTCGAATTTTACAAAAATTAAAATTATTCGATTGTCACCGAGACGCCACGTGGCGAGTTAGGGACCGTCAGTTGGGATTTATTTTCAGAAAATTTATAAAAAAAAATCAAATAAAAAAAAATTCAAAAAAATGAATTATTAAGAAAAAAAATTCAAAAAAATTTGAGAAGAATTGCAGAAAATTCAATCAACTTAGGTACCGAAAGGGCGTCAACTCTGACAGTTGACGTAACTAAGTCCCCGAACCCATTTCTCTGGTTATCGTAGAATTGAATAGAAACTCCCGACTATTCAATAGGGTGGTCCAATCATACCCTCCAAAAAATGATTGGTGGCGACTCCATGGCATGCACACTTAGCACATGTCACCAGACCACACTGAAGGTCGACTACGCATACCTCCGTTGCGATTTGGGTAACGGGCCTTGGGAGAGGCCCGCGTCCGACCAGACTGGACGGCCCATTAGCCCTCGAGAGCCCACCACGGCGAACCTCGAGAGGGTCGCGACAAAGAGGAACAGGAAGAATCTAAACATAACATTCTGCATTTGAGGAACAAGAAGAGCTCGTGGAGGAAGCCAACAATGGTGAATGTCTAGTTATCCGGAGAGTCTTACACTCCAATGTTACTTCAGAAGATGATGAGAAAAGAGAAAACATATTCCACACATGTTATACCATTAACGGGAAGGTGTGTTCAATGATCATTGATGGTGGAAGCTGCACCAACGTTGCCTCGACAACTTTGGTCGATAAACTGAAGTTTCCCACTACCAAACATCCTCAACCGTACAAACTCCAATGGCTCAGTAGAGGGAGTGATCTAAAGGTAACTAAACGAGCCTTGATTTCGTTTTCGATCGGTAAAAGTTATCAAGATCAGATCTTGTGCGATGTTATTCCCATGGATGCATGTCACTTGTTATGGGGAAGACCATGGCTATATGATAGGAATGTAGTGCATGATGGGTGCAAAAATACATATTCGTTTCATAAGGAACAGAAGCACATTACTTTTGTTCCCTTGAGTCCACTCTTTTTACCAAAAAATCAAGTTGGGGAGGGAAACACTAGAAAGGAGAGTTTGTTCTTGAATGAAACTCGGGTTGAGAGAGCCATTAGCAAAGAATGTGTATGCTTTGCTCATGGTTGAGAAAAAATGTGACATTCTGAATTCCGACCCTATCTCGAAGCTTACTAATGAATGAATGTCTATCGATGTATTCCAGTTAATCTCGCTCAGAATTGATCACTCTCGAGTCGACTAACCAATGGGGAATGGCCATGTAGGATTTAAAGTACGTGGACCAAAGGACTTAACCACGAGTCGACGCTTTGACCATAAGGATCGCCGAGGGAATATTTAGGACCGCTAGAGGTCGATCTAAGAATGGTTTTAGAACGATTTGCTAGTGTCGTGCGATTGGTTCACGGGTGATTCCGTATGACCATGACATGATTTGCGAATTAACCTAAATCGATTCCTAACGGTCGTAACCCTCGGGACTAGTGATAGACCCTCGCGATTACATGACAACCAAAGCCGCCGTGGCTCGAGTAACCCTTAAACGTGACATTAGTCGCGGGTCGATACGCGTAACTCCTGAGAGCCGCCCGTTAGTCTGAGACGCGCTGGAATGACAATTGACTGAATTTAGCCATGGATTGGATTTCGAGATTGGAGGCCGGACATTCGAGGGTCGCAATGGAGTAAATTTGGACGTCGCCTCATCGGAGAGTTATTAAGATTAGAATTAGCCCCGTATAAGTTAGAAAAAGCGAGATTCGGATCGACGAGTGAGATCGACCCTTTTTACCCTAAGCTTAGTACCATTTTCTACTAGTTAATGTAAGGGTAATTTGGACATTTCCACCTTCCCTACCCTTGGCTGAAATTTGAGGGGCAATTTGGTCTTTTGGCCCTTTGAATTATTAGATATTTGAATGACCATTTGATTTGACAAAAATCCTTCAAACTACTTCCATCAAAGGTCTTTCATGGTTACTATTCATTGTACTTCCACTACCAACTCCCACTTACTCATCTTCCCTCCAAGCTTCCTCTTCTAATAGATCACACACTCTCTCTCTCCTCCATTTTCCCATTCGTCCATCACTCTCCCCCGACCATCTCTCTCCCTCACGCTCTTCCTCTCGTTCGCTCTCTCTCGCTCCCTTGGCCTCTCGGTGGAACCGGCCGCCGACCACCACCTTTCCGCCACTCTACCACCGCAAGCCATCACCAAGACACCCTACTCTCCTCCTTCTTAGGACCGTGGAGCAACCACCTTTCGGCTTGGAGTCGAGCAAGCCGCCGCCAACCGAACCAAAACCGAGAGAGAACCGGGGTTGATCTTAAGGAGTTCTTGAGGTGAGTGACTCTAGAGACTTAGATAATCATGTGAAGGGGTTATAGGCATGTATTAGAGGAAGTATTGATGCTTGTCTTGGTCATTTTGTGGTTGATCTTCAAGGAACCTATTTTGATAGCCGAGGAACCGCCGTGCGCCGCGCCGTTTCCCACGCCACTTGCCGCCGATTTCTCGGACTCTTGGACTAGGTAAGCTTGCTCTAACCCTTAGTTAAGACCTTGTGCGATGGAAGGGCCGAGAGAGTGTTAGTTGTGTTGAGTTTAATGGCTAGTTGGGCAAGAAACCATGGGGGACCAAATTTGACCTTGGGGGAACCGAGCATGAACTTACCTTTTTAAGACTTGTTGTGTCGATTTCATGGTTGAAGTGAGTTAGGGAATGAATGCCAGTGTAGGCCGAACTCTCGTGGCACCATTTGGAAGTGATAGGGCATGATCGAGCTTGTTTGAGTTAGCAAAATCCTCGATTGGGCTTAGGGATGTTCGGCCATGAGTGTGATTGAATGACTCGATGCATGAAAATATCCTAATGAACCCTATTCCTATGATGGCCGTGAGCATTAGTAGGGGATTAGTGATGGGAACGACACCATGATTATGATTGACGGCCGTGCGAGGTTAATTGATGTGTTTTGTGACCTTGTCGATTGATTGGTTCCATGACTTTGTGGCACGACCGAATGATTATAGTGATGATTGATGAGTGATATATTATGAGGTATGACTTGATCGCGAAGTATGGTAATGGCCTCGATTGATTGTGATGTGATGGTATGCCACGATGCGGAGTTGTGATTTGAAATGGCCGAGAGGTCCTTGTATGGACGATATGCACATGTGATTGTTCTGTACTATGATTGGTTGAATTATAGCCTATGTGCATATAATGCCCTGATGCGTTAAACGCAGGGCTTAGTGATATCCTGATGCGTTAAACGCGGGATAGACCTGAGGCGTTAAACGCGGGTCATGACATGGCATCGGAAACCTGAGGCGTTAAACGCGGGTTCCTTGATTTATTAAGCCTGAGGCGTTAAACGCGGGCTCTGCCATGAGTATTACGATTGTAATAAGTGTATATAAGTATATATATAAGCTATCCTTTATATTATGTAATGTTAAGTGCCAAGGTACGAAAGCCAAGCCTAGTCTAGATTGGTGAGTTATATGACAATGCATGCCTCGATTGTGTTATTATGTGCCTATTCGTCTGCTTTTGCATGACTGGTCATTGCATGTGCCTGGGTGTGTCTGGAAGTCCCGAGTGCCTAGCTTAGGGTTAAGGCTAGCTTATTGAGTTTATCTCACCCCGTCGTGGGACCCACATTTTCATACCCCAAACCTTGACCATGCCGCCGCCAGCTTTTGGGGTGCCAGTGATGACCGAGAAGTACGCTACTGAGTACCCAGTGGGCGAGGATAGGGTTTTTATTTATGAGCGTAGTATTGTCTGGGTGGACGACGGGACAGACCATTGGAGGCCAGATAGGTACGCAGCATGGTGGTACCGAGACGACGACGCTACTTGGGGACCTCTGCGATCTTTTGACGTGCCTTGGGATATCCTTGAGGAGCAGGACCCGATGATTACATATCCACCCGATGGCGAGATTTTTGATCCGATGACCGGCCTCGAGCCAGGCGTGGGCCTCCCAGCAGTGCAGCCATAGCATCCTGTTGCAGATGGCGAGGTCATCGAGCCCTCTGATGCCGACGACGTTCCCATGGAGGTGGCAGGGTTCGAGTGGGAGATTGTAGGCGCCGAGGGCGAGCCCATGGACTTAAGGTCCGATTCGGAGGAGGAAGACATCCCAGTGTATTCCGAGTCAGAGCCAGAAGCAGAAGTCCCAGAGGAGCCTCAGCCGGGCGATTGGGTAGAGTACTATCCAGCGGCCGGTGTCGCCTGATCCATCCGCAGCGAGCCTGTCTTTTAGGCCTTGTAGCGACCTCTGATTTTGGAGCATCCCTTAGAGCAGTGACGCGTGTTTCTTAGTGGATGTCTCTTTTGAGTAGGCTAACCCTTTTCCTCTAGCCCTAGTTACCTTTAGTAGATCTTGTGTATTTTGTAAAACCGAATGTTTGTGGTGTAATGGTTAAGTGTCTATTTTCCTCAAGTCGTCTTATTGGCTTATGCATGGAGTTATGTATGTCGCTTCAGCATGTGCATATGAGTCTCATTAGCTAGTGCGTGCCTTTGGGTCCTGGGCAAGAGACTAAACAGTCAGGCAGTATGGCGATGTTGCGCGCTAGAAAGGACTCGGGGCGTGACAAAAAAAGTGATTGAGAAACCTATGCACTCGAATATGCGTCCTTTGTTGAAAGAATTTGCAGATGTATTTTCGGAGGAGTTACCGGCTGGATTACCTCAGTTGAAGGGAATTGAGCATCATATTGATTTGATGCCCGGAGATTCTCTTCCAAACAAAGCATCTTACCGATGTAATCCGGAAGAAACAAAGGAGTTGCAATGACAAGTTAATGAGCTTATCAAGAAGGGGTATGTTCGAAAAAGTATGAGCCCATGTTTTGTTCCGGCTCTACTTGTACCAAAGAAAGATGGCTCATTTAGAATGTGTGTGGATAGCCGAGCTATCAATAACATCACCATTAAGCATAGGTACACTATACCTAGACTTGATGATATGCTTGATGAGTTATATGGTTCAACTGCGTTTTCAAAGATAGATTTGTGAAGTGGCTATCACCAGATTCGAATGCGAGAAGGTGATGAATGGAAAACAGCCTTTAAGACGAAAGGATGACTCTATGAGTGGCTGGTTATGTCATTCGGACTATCTAATGCTCCGAATACATTCCTGAGGCTTATGAATGAGGTCCTTTCTTTTATAGGTCACTTGGTTGTTGTATACTTTGATGATATTCTTGTGTACATCAAATGTGAAAAGGAGTATGTTTCTGACTTGAAACAAGTGTTCGATGTTCTGAGGCAGCATAAGCTCTACGCGAAGATAGAGAAGTGTGAATTCTTTTCTTCTAGCATTATATTCCTTGGTTATGTGGTTTCTAAGGATGGAATCTCCGTTGATCATTTCAAGGTGGAAGCAATAAGATCATGGTCGACACCGAAATCTATCACTGATGTAAGAAGTTTTCATGGTCTTGCATCTTTCTATCGTAGATTTGTAAAGAACTTCAGCACTCTTATGGCTCCCATGACTGAATGTATGAAGAAAGATTCTTTTGAATGGACAAAGGCTGCTCACAACGCTTTTGAATCAGTAAAGCAGAAACTTTGTGAGTCTCCTATCCTTGCACTTCCTGATTTTGACAAAGTATTTGAAGTTGAATGTGATGCAAGTGGAGTTGGCATTGGGGCTGTTCTTGTCCAAGAGCACAAGCCATTGGCATATTTTAGCGAGAAGCTAACCGACTCCAAGAAGAACTACTCGACGTATGATAAAAAGTTCTACGCCATTGTAAGAGCTCTAGATCATTGGTCTCATTACTTAAGGCCAAAGCAGTTCGTTCTTCATTTAGATCATGAGGCACTCAAGTTTATTAGCGGCCAACACAAGCTGAACTCGAGACATGCTAAATGGGTAGAATTCCTTCAATCGTTTTCTTTTGTTTCGAAGTATAAACCTGGCCATACTAATGTGGTAGCTAATGCTTTATCAAGAAAATATTCTATGCTTGTTGTTTTGGATTCGAGAATCCTTAGTTTCCAGACGATGAAAGAATTTTATGATGGTGATCATGATTTCTCATCCATCATGACCGATTGTAAACATGGAGTTCAGGGCACTTATTCCATCCAAGATGGTTTTCTTTTCAAAGGAAATTGGTTATGTGTTCCAATGAGCCCGTTTAGAGAGTTGTTAATTCGTGAAGCACATGGAGGAGGATTAGCAGGTCATTTTGGCATCAACAAAACTCTTGAGGTTCTTCAAGAGCATTTCTACTAGCCAAAGATGAGCGGAGATGTGCATGCCATTATTTCGAGATGTGCAACTTGCCAAAGAGCCAAGAGTCATTTTCATGAAGGTACTTCCAATTCCATTGCAACCTTGGGAAGATGTGAGCATGGATTTTATTGTGGCTCTTCCGAGAACTCAGAGGGGAAACGACGCCATCATGGTGGCTGTTGATCAGTTTTCTAAAATGGCACATTTTGTTCATTGTCATAAGACAGATGATGCATCTTATATTGCTAATCTGTATTTTAAGGAGATTGTTCACCTCCATGGAGTACCAAAAACTATTGTATCCGATCGTGACTCAAAGTTCTTGAGTTACTTCTGAAAGACCTTGTGGAGATTGCTTGGTATGAGACTTCTATTCAGCACAACTTGTCATCCTCGAACCGATGGCCAAACTGAGGTAACAAATTGTACTCTTACTACTCTCCTTCAAGGAATGGTAAACAAATCCTTGAAAGATTGGGATTTGAAGCTTGCTCACCCTGAGTTTGCTTATAATCGATCACCAAGCTATACTACTAGTCAATCACCTTTTGAAGTTGTGTATGGACTGAATCCTCTCACGCCGATTGATTTGATTCCAATTCCGTCCAACTTTCAAGTCAACTTCGATGGAAAAGAAAGAGCTCAAGTGATGAAGAAACTTCATGAACAAGTTCGTTCCAAGATTGAGATGGCCAACGAGTCTTACAAGAAGAAAGCTAATCGGCATAGAAAGAAGACTTATTTCCAACTAGGTGATTTGGTGTGGATTCATCTTAGGAAGGAAAGATTTCCCTCCAAGAGAAAGAATAAGTTGATGCTGAGAGCTGATGGCCCATTTAAAGTTCTGGAAAGGATTGACGACAATGTATATAAAATGGAGCTCCTTGGAGAATTCGAAGTTTCGGCGACTTTTAATGTGGGAGATCTCTCTCCATACTTGAAGGATGATGACCTTTCAAATTTAAGGTCAAATCTCAAACAACCTGGGGAACATGATGCGGGAGCATCCAATGACGTCACCAATGATATACTCGACGTTAATGTGCAATCATTGATTCCACCCATAGGTTTTGCACAATCATTATTCATTCAGGCCAAGGCTGAATTTGGTCACAACTTGCTTCAATGGATCACGTCGACTTGAAATCTGAGGATGTGCTCAGAAAATGGGAAGCTCAGATGATGCGCTTCAGTCTCAGATGTTGTCTGCTTCAGTCTCAGATGATGCGATACAAGCTTAGAAGATAGCATGCTCAAAAGATAGCTCGTTTAGAAGATGGCACAATCTTAATGCGACTTTCCTAATTAGTTGCTGACTTGAAGGCCAATCAAATATATATCCTTGGAAGGTTATCTAGAGATATTTACGCAGATTCGAAATATCTTTTAGGGATGACATTTGATATGCTAGGCTGATGGACGAGATTATCTTGTTTCCTTTTCCGTATCTGAATATGATTAGGTTTATTTGTTTCCCTTTTTTTACGTTGTCTTCGTCCCTCTATTTAAAGGAGGAGTATTCTCTATTGCAAGTAGACGAGTCGACGTTAATTATTGATGAATGAGAATTCTTCTTGAGTGTTGAATTATGCACTTCGACATCTTTATCCTTGGAAAGTGGATACTCATCGGTGGTGAGCCAAAAAGTCCTTTATCCTTGGTTGGTGGTGAGCTTTCTATCAATCCCGATCTTCTTTCTTGGCTGGTGATATATTTAGGCCTTGGTAGCGATCGCTCTATCCTTCGTTTTGTATTGTTGGCTGGTGATATCTTTACGCCTACGATATAACTCGAATTCATTCATTATTTTCACATACAATCCATACACTTTAACCCTAAATTTCGCAATCACCGTCCCTCAATTCACCCTTTTGAATTTGTTCGCGACACTCTGTGCTCCGAAACACTCGTCTTACGGAATCACTCGCCCACGGACACATCACGAGGGTAGGATACTTGGAGGAAGCCATGGCTAAGGATCAATTTCTTTTGAAAATATGCTCTGATACCATTAAGAAACGAAGTGTCTGATTCTTGATCTCAACATTTTATTGTTGAGATGACTTTCACTATATAAAAATCTTTACAAAGTTACATGAGGGAACAATACAACAATGGAAAGAGATGATTATAAGAGTTGTCAATCACTTCATTCTAGCATCTTCAAGAATCAGTGCTTGTGATTTTGATTGATATCTCCAGATTCTTCTCCCTTGATTGATAAATCAATGCCTTTACACATAAAACTGATTTAGCCATGTTGTCTTTTGACGGTTGAAAATAGTTTAACTGCCTCAATTGGCAAAAGTACACTTTTAGTGCCAAAAGTTATGTACGGAGATCACTTTAGTGCCAAAAGTTTCAAACGGATCACTTTAGTACTAAAAGTTGTGCACGGAGATCACTTTAGTGCCAACTTCTTTTAAAAATGATCACTTTAGTGCTAAAGGTGACGTGGCTCGCCGAAAATCCGACACGTGCTATTTTTATTATTTTTTAAGCTGACGTGGCACATTAGATTTGACATTAAAAGTGATCTTTTTTAAAAGAAGTTGGCGTTTAAGAGATCGTTTTTAAAAACAGTTGACACTAAAGTAATTCGTTTGAAACTTTTGGCACTAAAGTAATCTTCGTACACAACTTTTGGCATTAAAGTGATCCGTTTGAAACTTTTGGCACTAAAGAGATCTCCGCACACAATTTTTGGCACTAAAAATGTATTTTTCCTGCCTCAATTTGTTTCCTCTTACTATGCCCTATAAATGCAGACTCGCGGCAAAGACGGACGTACGAGCTCAAAAGTGCAAATGTCGCATTCCTCGACCTGATTGTCGCGGATAAAAGCAAACAAGACTTTGCTCAAATACCAGTTTTGCTACTTGGTGATGTCCTTCCCACGCTTACCGGCCACTGCTTCCCTCCTATGTCGCACAGCACGAGTTCACATTTCCTTTTGGTCACGAATCCATTGTTCATAGAACCATCTAGGAAGAGAGCCAGCAATAATGAAAAGCAATTTACAGTTATTAATACAAACGATAAGCAACTTAATGGATCGGAATTAAAGAGATAGAATTATAGGGACGAACTTACGAAGATGAGTTTCTTATCATTAAATGTTGTCATCATATCTGAAAGGAAAAGTGATCGCTACTAGAAAATCCACATGCTCCATCTGTGTCACCCACTAAGAAGATCATTAATTAGTATCGTAGTATGCAAAAGGCATAAAAAAAGATCTAAACCAGCTATTACATTCGCTAATCTAAAGTCGTGGATATTTTTTTCCTCTTACCATGTTTAATCGGCAAGATGCTATTAGATTTGATCGACTCAATACTAACATGATGAGAATTCCAAGCATGAAAAGAAGCCTTCCTTGTGCTCATATCCTGGACAAATACTTGCACCTTGAAGTCGGCTTTCCATCACGCTCAGAATTCTCATCGAATTCGAGCCTCTCAAATCGGAAAAATTACCAAAAAAGTCCTAAACATATTGCAATTGTGCCGATTCAGTTCTAAACCTTTCTTTTTTTGCCGATTCAGTCCTAAACCTTTTGCAATTTTGTCATTTCAGCCATCCGACAAATTTTGTCCAACCAGCACTGACGTGGATGCTGGTCGGCCGGTGATCAAATATTTTAAGAAAAAATTATTTTTTCTTAATTTTTTTCCTCCCCTCCCCTGACCCAACCCACGTAGAGCCGTTGCCCTATTCCAGCAATCGGCCAGAGCGCAGTCGGAGAGGCCGAACCTCCCCTGGCCATGGCGGGGGCGATCTCGCCGTCGCCGAACGAGGTAACGAAAATGAGGTTGGGCCCCGCCATGAACATGCGAGGCTCAACATTGCAAACCCAGATTTGGGCCGGCAAGGTCGAGCCTTGCACAGCCATGACTGGGCACGACCTCGCCCGGCTAGGGTGAGGGTCAATCTCGCAACCCAAAAGGGCGGAGACTTCTCGCGTTAGAGCTCGAGCCAGCATTTAACAGAGCAAACGAACGATTGCAGAAGTCGAGCGCCATCTCCATCTTCTTCTACTGCTTCTCTCTCTCTCTCTCTCTCTCTCTCTCTCTCTCTCTCTCTCTCTCTCTCTCTCTCTCTCACTATGCCTGCAATTCCAGGGTGTCGCACGCCCAAATTTGGGTTGCGAGATCGAGCCTCACCCGGTCGTAGATCTAGGCTTGCGAGGCCGAGCCTGGCCCGGCCATGGCGGGCCCCGACCTCTCCGTCGCTACCTCGCCCAGCGACGGGGAGGTCTCCCCGGCCATGGCCAAGCGAGGGTCGGTCGGATCCGGCTCCCCTGCCTTAAAGGTAGGGGTGCCTTAGGATCCCCACCACCCATTCCCCCTTTTATGGGGGGGAGGGAATTTTTTTTTTAGCATTTAATGGGTGGTGGAGATCACCCAGCCTTACAAAAAGTAAGACAGGAGATCCAATTCCAGCTTGGCCTCTCCGGCCACGCTCTGGCTGATCGTCGGAATAAGGCAACGGTTGGACGTGAGGTGGGGTGAGGCAGGGGAGGGGAGGGGAAAAAAAGGTAAAAGAAAAAATTATGAAAAAAAATTAAAATATTCGATCGTCGACCAGTCAGCGTCCACGTCAGCGCCGGCCGGTCAAAATTCGTCGGATGGACTGAAATGGCACATTTGCAAAAGAATCATGACTGAATCGGCAAGAAAAAAAGGTTTAGGACTTTTTCGGCACAATTGCAATAGATTTATGACTTTCTTGGTAATTTCCCCCGATCAAATCTGTTAGAAATGAATTCCTAATTTGTATACGAAATACGTGCGGAAAACTACTGATTAATGCCTAGAAATTACTTACTTGTATCACTGATCGGAGCACGATTACACGAGGAACCGTACCCACTGTCCATAGATTAGATGTCGCCTTCGCAATCCCGAGAATCGCATCTCCTTTGATGTGTTTCAATATAGAAGGGGGAAGTGACGTTTGTCGTTCTTTTTGTGTGAACGACAAACTGTTGTCTGTCTAGGAGAGAGGGAGAGCGTCTGTTCTTTTAACGACGCTTAACAAAACCAACAGACGTGACTTTTCACGTTTAAAATAAAACTTCCAAGGGACAGTTATCTATATGGGCAGCTGTGATTGCCCGCATCGGCGCTCACCGTAAGACCCAAATTCCAACATCTCACACTCGCCCATGTAGGGCAAACAACTCCCACATGTCCACAGAGGACTAATAATTCTCATTCGTCCATAAATGACCAAGCATAACTCTCTTTATATCTGCAAAGTGACAAATAATCTGTGCGACCAGCATACATTGAGAGCTCGTTATCACACATCCGTTGGGAGTATATGATAGCTCAAAATGGACATAATCCAAAATATATTTCCGTATGCTGTACCCTAGATCGATCAGTCTTATAGATATCTCTCTCTAGATCTCATTTAAGTATGATATGTTATATTCACAATTATGATCACACTAAATAATTATAACCGGCCGGTCTGTGAATATAAATCTATAATGTGACTCAAAAACTCGAAATCGATCTTCCTCTTCCATTAGACCTCTCAATCTCAGTTTAGCTCGCTTTTCTAGAAGTGTCCCTTTAGATCGAATCAATTTCATGGCCATAGGCAACACCCTAAGATAGCGAACACTAAATAGAAATCTTGAGAATAACAAAGAGTCGTGAGGGCACCAAATGAGGAATTTTTATCCTCGAGAGTCCCACACGGCGTTGAAAAGTTGAGATCATAACTTTTGCCAACTCTCATTGGTCGACTCATGCATACGTAATATGAAGTACGTATTACGGTATTTTCTCCATCCTCATGGAGCGTATGTCTTTCTATTTTAATACCGTACAGATGATCACTTAGACATACTCAATGTCTAACCAGAGTTCTCGTAACAACTCCGACCAAGAGTTTCCATCAGAACTTTCATCTGGCAATAAAGACAGATAAAGTGAAATACGTGGGAGGGCTAAAAATATGTCTTTTTATTTCACTTCCGGACATTATAAATAATAAGTCATCATCTTAACATTCTGTTAAGACGGCATAAATATTTTAAACTTCAGCTCTCAATTATCACCTAGATAATGAGCTTAAAATTACCTCATCTCTATTCATCACGCAGTAAATAGAGGCGATTACCCGTGTGAGTGGGCTAATCTCTCGTCTGTCCGACATACCTTCTCAAAATAATGTACTGAACATTAATATGCACAAATGTAACGCAAAATCATAGACAACAATAATGATATCAAGTATCATTAAAGCATTAACTGTCATAGGCATCAGTAATGATAACAAATATCATTAACTCATTAACTGTGAACTTTGGGGAACGTAAACATCCAATATTCTAATTGATACGCCATTCTAGAGATTCTAATGCAAAGAACTAATCCTTCTTGTCAACAAATGACCAAGTTAAAACATCTCTACTAATTCATTTCATCATAGGATATGCTTTCATTCTATGCGTAGTTATGCACTATATGTTCACATCTTTTCATACAAACATGTCTTCCACAACGTCATATTCCGAGTTCATACATTTGGTCTTACAATGGATCCTTAGTGTAAGCTCTTGCTACTTAACTATCACAATTAACTAATAATTGGATATGTAGCAGCCTTAACAACACCTTATTGATCCAAACATCTCTCAAGTCAAAGACCCTTTTATAATACTGCTGATAACACCACGAGAACATCTTCCATCGTGGATAAGGCCATACACATTTGCTTCTTACTTTTCCATGATATGGCACTATTACTCAGTAAGAACGCAAATCCAGAGGTAAAATTCCTCTCATCTATATCTCCCCCTCAATCAATATCAGTATACCTTCAAGGTGCAGATCTCTATCTTGAATATTAGAAAATTGATCAACAATACTTTTAGATACCTCAGAATTCTATTGACGGAAATTCAGTATGCTTGACCTCTATTGGATTGGTACCTATTTACCATTCCAATTGAGTAACAAATACCAAGTCTTATACATATCACAGCGTACATTGAGTTCCCAACAGCACTAGCACATGGATCACTTTTCATTTCTTTATCTCCTTATGGAGTCTCAGGACACATATTTCGGCTCAAACCTTTACCACTTGCAATAAGAGTATATCATCAACACATAATGATAAAATCAAAAATTGATTTTAGGATCTTTTGATATATACACAATGGCCTTTTTCTACTGTCACAAAATCATATGCCACTAAGACATCATGAAAAACGTATATATCAATGTCTCAACGACTACTCAGGGCCATATTCTTGGCCTTCATTCACAAATCTTGTAGGTTGTTCCACACAGGTTTCTTTTATTAATTCTCCATTGAGAATTGCAGTATTTACATTCTTGATGTAATTCTAGATCCATACTTATCATTATTACTAGAATTAGGTGAATTGGTTATTACGATTAACCATAAAACGAGCCTCCAATTTCTCAAACAAGCCATCAGCTTTACTGTGACATTCTGAATTTCGACCCTATCTCGAAGCTTATTAATGAATGAATGTCTATCGATGTATTCCAGTCAATCTCGCTCAGAATTATCACTCTCGAGTCGACTAACCAAAGGGTAATGGCCATATAGGATTTAAAGTACGTGGACCAAAGAACTTAACCACGAGTCCACGCTTTGACCATAAGGATCGTCGATGAAATATTTTGGACCGCTAAAGGTCGATCTAAGAATGGTTTTAGAACGATTTGCTAGTGCCATACGATTGGTTCACGGGTGATTCCGTATGACCATGACATGATTTGCGAATTAACCTAAATCGATTCCCAACGATCGTAACCTTCGGGACTAGTGATTGACCCTCGCGATTACATGACAACCAAAGCCGCCGTGGCTCGAGTGACTCTTAAACGTGACATTAGTCGCGGGTCGATAGGCGTAACTCCTGAGAGCCGCCCGTTAGTCTGAGACGCGCTGGAATGACAATTGACTGAATTTAGCCATGGATTGGACTTCGAGATTGGAGGCCAGACATTCGAAGATCACAAAGAAGTAAACTTGGATGTCGCCTCATCGGGGAGTTATTAAGATTAGAGTTAGCCCCGTATAAGTTAGAAAAGCGAAATTCGGATCGACAAGCGAAATCGACCATTTTACCCTAAGCTTAGTACCCTTTTCTATTAGTTAAAGCAAGGGCAATTTGGACATTGCCATCTTCCCTACCCTTGGCCGAATTTTGGAGGACAATTTGGTCTTTAGCCATTTGAATTATTGGATGAGACTTGCATGACAAGATCAAACCCCACTACCAAATCTCTTACATCATGTCACTCCATGCAACTATTCAATGTACTTTCCCCATTACCAACTCCCACTCACCACTTTTCCCTCCAAAACTCTCTCCCTCTTAACTCTCTCTCTCTCATTCATTCGGCCACTCCCCTCCAACGATCACCTCTCTCTCTTTCACTCCCTCTCTCTCTCTCGTTCTTTCTCTCCTTCCAGTTAGCTCTCTCTCGCCATCCCCTCTCCCTTTCGGTCTCTAGGAGGACGAACACCCACCGTCGCCACCTCGAACCCCCCTTAGCCGACCTCATCTTCGCCACGAGCTGAAGGATAGCTCCGTTTGAAGCCCAAAAACCACTCGAGCACCTCACGACCAGAACTGAACCGGGAGAGAGGGAGGGTTGTTCTTGAAGAGTTTGACGCAATCTTGGGGTGACTCTAGGAACCTTAAGGACTAAGATAGGAAGTTATAAAATTATGTTAGAGGTGATATTGAAGTTGTTCTTGGCCGTTTAATGCATGAACTCCTAGGGATCAGATTTGTTCGCCGGGGACAAGCTTTGCGCCGCGCCACTTTCACGCCATCTTCGCCGGTTCTCTTGGAGCTTTAAGCTAGGTAAGCTTGTCCTAACCTTTTGCTAGGACCTTAGGTGATGGAAGGACCGAGTGAGGGTTGATTTTGATAAGTATAGTGGGCTGTTTTGATGAGAACCCCTTGAAATCCGAATCTGAGTTTTGCAGGACAGATTGGTTTAATGATTTATGGCTCTTGGGGTGTTAAAACCATGATTGAAAAATACATTGGGACATGTTCTTGAAGTGGCCGAATGTCTTGGTGTGCCATTAGAAGCGTTAGATCTTGTTTGAGCTTGTTTGTGTTGATAGAACTCCTTGTTTGTGCATGCCAATATTCGGCCCTGGTGTGGTCTTGTTAGTGCATTGTGTGCAATGGCCCGTAGACCACTAAATGTGTTCTGGTCGTATAATTATAAGGGGATTTGAATGAGTTAAATGATACCATGATAGTGATTCCGGCCTTGCGTGATTAGTCGATGAGTTATGTGGCATATTTGATTGAATGGCTTGAGGAATTGTGATTAAAATGGCCGAATGGTCCATGTATGGACATTATGCACATGTGATTGTTTTATGCTATAATTGGTTGAATTATAAGCCTATGTGCATATAGCGCCCTGATGCGTTAAACGCGGGGCTTAATGTTATCCTGATGCGTTAAACGCGGGATAGACCTGAGGCGTTAAACGCGGGTCATGAGAATGGCATTTGGAACCTGAGGCGTTAAACGCGGGTTCAGTGGTTAACCAAGCCTGAGGCGTTATTACGCGGGCTGAGCCATGAGAATTACGGTCGTATCATATAAATTATATATATAAGCTATCCTCTATATCATGAGATATTAAGTGTCTAGGTACGAAAGCCAAGCCTAGCCTAGATTGGTGAACTTTATATCAATTTGTGCTTTAATTGAGTTACCGCATGCCATTGCCTGTTTTTGTACAGTTGGTTATTGCATGTGTTTGGGTGCGTCTGGAAGTCCCGAGTGCCTAGCTTAGGGTTAGGACTAGCTTATTGAGTTTATCTCACCCCGTCGTGGGACCCACCTTTTCAGACCCTAAGCCTTGATCATGCCGCCGCCAGCTTTTGGGGTACCAGTGATGACCGAGAAACATGTTACTGAGTACCCAGTGGGTGAGGATAGGGTTTTTATTTGGGAGCGTAGCACCGTTTGGGTGGACGATGAGACAGATCACTAGAAGCCAGATAGATACGCAGCGTGGTGGTATCGAGACGACGACGCTACTTGGGGACCCCTGAGATCTTTTGATGTGCCCTGGGACATTATCGACGAGCAGGACCCGATGATCGTGTCTCCTCCGGATGGCGAGATTTCTGACTCGAAGATTGATCTCGAGCCAGGCGTGGGCTTCCCGGCGGCGCAGCCACAGAGCTCCATTGCAGATGGTGAGGTCATCGAACCCTCTGATGCCGACGACTATCCCATGGAGGAGGCAGGGTTTGACTGGGAGATTGTAGGTGCCGAGGGCGAGCCCATGGACTTAGGGTCCGACTCAGAGGAGGAAGACGTCCTAGTGTATTTCGAGTCAGAGCCAGATGAAGATGTCCTAGAGGAGCCTCAGCCGGGTGATTAGGTAGAGTACCACCCCGCCGCCGGTGTTATCTGATCCGTCAGCAGCGAGCCTGTCCCTTACGCGTGTCCCTTGGTAGATGGTTTCTTTTGAGTAGGCTAACCCTTTTCCTCTAGCCCTAGTTATGTATGGTAGCCCGTGTGTATTTTTGTAAAACTGAATCTATGTTATTTAATGGTTAAGTGTTTCTTTCCATCGAGTCATCTTGTTAACTTATGTATGGAGTTATGTATGTCGCTTCCACATGTGCATATGAGTCTCGTTAGCTAGTGCGTGCCGTTGGATCCTGGGTAAGAGATTAAACAGTACGGCAACAAGGCGATGTTAGCGTGCTCGAAAGGACTCGTGACGTGACATCCCCGCTTGTTTGGTATCAGAGCAAGGTCAGCTCGATCCAAGCTGGTTGAGGACTGGAGTAATAAGGTGTGATGATTTGAGGATAACTGAGTAGCGAGACCTTAGGGATTCGCTAGAGTTAGGTACGAAATGCTTGACATGTGAAATGGTGCTTGTGATTGGCAAATTGTCTGTTGGGATTCACGTAACACGTACGGGCAAATAAAAATTAGTAAACGCAGCGGAAATAAATAACAACCCATACATGTATCTCCAGAGGCGTACTTCGTGCATTTCAATCGAAAAATCACAAAGCACCAAAGGGAGTAAATAGACTACCTCTTGTAGCGTGCTTGAAACGGAGGTGTCGGTTCGATGTTCTTCGATCTCAGCCCCACAAGTGTCGGGCCTCTAGTTCAGACACACCACCAATTGACGAACGGGGAGACGACTAATAATTCCACAACAATTGTGCTAGCAATTTACGGAATCAATATTCCAAACCAATTTACGGAATCAATATTCCGAACTTGGTATATTTTGGTCACTCAAAATTATGAGAATATAGAGAGTGTTTGTGTTCTTCTCTCAAAGCTCTCAAAAATCAGCTCACTCTACAAATGTGCTAACCCCAACCTCAAAACTCTTGCCATCCTTTTATAGCCAAAAACACCTTCCAATAAATTGTATTGTAAAATAGCACTAACAAATAATAAATGCTTTCTAAAAATAGCACTCACAATTTATGATAAATAAATGCCATATAAAAATAGCACTAACAATAGCACTCACAATTTATAAATAGCACTCACATCTTATAATACAAAAAATGCTATTTAAAAATAGCACTAATAATTATAAATGCTATCTAAAAATAGCACTCACAATTTATCATAAATAAATGCCATTTAAAATTAGCACTAACAAATATAAATGCTATCTAACAATAGCACTCACAATTTATCATAAATGAATGCCATTTAAAATTAGCACTAACAATTATAAATGCTATCTAACAATAGCACTCACAATTTATAATTAGCACTCACATTTTACAATACAAAAATGCTATTTAAAAAATAGCACTAACAAAGGTGTTAAAAATAATAATAACCATTATTATTATTACATGAGTTAAAGAGGTTACCTAACAGTAAAATACGTATAACGTACAAATACGTAGAGCATACGTGTACATCGTATATACACGTGCAAGCGACCAAAAAGAGAAATAAAATTAAATGAGATTTCAACCCAACTAATTGGTGTATTTGCAAACAAATTTGCAATGTCGTCTTTCCACAATGCGTTGTCATGTATTGGTTAAGGTGTGTGACATTCCTAGGTTCATCACCGAGCTGGCAGTAAGACATGTACTAACACATTAGTACTTCCAAGAGAATTGATTGTCCCGATCATCCTCTAGGTCCTACAAGGCATGAGTGACATCTAGCAATATGTCATGGCTACCCAGACAGTGTGAATTCTTTTAAGAACATTATGAACCTGTCAGCTTTGGTTACAGTGTAATTCAATTCTTCTGTCTAACTATGTCCCGATCGAACAAAGGCCATGGAATATTTGTCGAGCCACCAATTCGATCATATGTACAAATCTAACTTGACATGCATTTATATGAGACATGAACATTTCATTCTCAATCATAACCCCGGCCGAGGATTTCAATGCATTGTTACAATTAGATCACATAGGACATCATACATTTATTAATAAGGAGACAGATTCCATATTGCGTACACATGTGACTTCGTATGTGCCTGAACTACGACCATCAAGTACAGAGACGAATCAACGACCCGCCAATATGCGCACTTGTGAACCATAGCCATTTATCACACAAGTCAACATTGTACCTCAGGTCTAAGGATTATTTACACAAGACCAAAGCATGAACGATTAGACATTGACCACGCAAAAAGCTTCCATGTCGCTAATCATTCAATATGTGTCACGTTCGGTGAACTTGTCCGATACAAGCACCTATGTTCTAACTCGGATATCGCAATACCCAATGACTTGTGACTCGTCATTTCCTTAAGTATCTGATACTTAATTATGAAGTTAAGAACATACCGACCTCAACAGGATCATTGATATCCATTCAATAATCCATTGATCGGGAACTGTTTTAAAGATTCAGTCTAACCGTAACCTGTCACACATATTCTCAACGTCTTAAGAATAGGTTCGGCTACAATTGATCTTATGGATTTTATTCATTTATATTTGGACAAATGAATAAATACGTCTTTGCCACTGATAAGAAATCAGAAGTGCAACGGATATACCCAATATGTACTATTACACAGTTGCTTTAGGGCATATCTCTAACATGACTGGCATCATCTTTGGTAGACTTAAGGCTATAAGGCTTCGTACTTGGCACTAAGTGTTGACTGTTGCTTGCTGGATTGGATAGCTGATTGTGATTTGGTGAAGTTGCTGCAGCAACTGACTGTGTGGTACGATTGTGATTTCCTGATTGTGATACTTCTGATGATTACTTTTGATGGTTGCTTAAATAATGATTGCCTTGACTATGATTACTGCTGTGAGAGTGGCGTAGTCTTGTTAGACTTAAGTAGACGGCTTAGGTCTCTAATTCCTGAATGGAATTATAGTGACTCAGGTGTTGTGAGATTTAGCGAGATGAGCAACCGAACTAGAGGTACTGGAGGAGCGTCTAGCTCTAGGGCGCAAGTGGTGGAAGAACTTAGGTACGATGGAGTCATGAGGATCTTAGAAGAGATTGGCAACTTGATGGACAGGCAGGCCCAAGAAAGAGTTGATGCCGTCGCCCAGGCTGCTGAAGCTGCAGTCGCTACCGCCAACCTAGCGAATGGGAACAATGGGAACAATGGACATGACAATGAGGGTGGCAATGCCCAAGAACAAGGGAATCGCGCGATGGGCCAGCTGATGGAGCACTTTATTAAGCTGAAGCCATCGAAGTTTGATGGTACAGGGGACCCTAGAGCTGCCCCTGCTTGGATTGAGGAATTGGAGAAGGCCTTTGAGGTGCTGGACTGTACTGAGGCGGAGAAGGTGATCCTAGCTGTGTACCAGCTTCGTGGAACTGCGAACGATTGGTGGAAGGCCACCAAGGGAAGAGTTTTCCTTGAAGGAACGGAGCCGAATTGGACTGTCTTCTCTGAAGTGTTTGTCGCTACCCTCTTGAGGTTGTCGGGCTCTCGAGGGCTAATGGGCCGTCCTGTCTGGTCGGACGCGGGCCTCTCCCAAGGCCCATTACCCAAATCGCAACGGAGGTATGCGTGATCGACTTTCAGTGTGGTCTAGTGACATGTGCTAAGTGTGCATGCCATGGAGTCGCCACCAATCATTTTTTTAGGGTATGATTGGACCACCCAATCGAATAGTTGGGAGTTTCTATTCAATTCTGCGAGAACCAGAGAAATGGTTTCGGGGACTTAGTTACACCAACTGTCAGAGTTGACGCCCTTTCGGTACCTAAGTTGACTGAATTTTCTAGCCTGAGATTCATGCGGATGAGTAAGGTATGAACCCTAAATCTAGAAATTCATGTAGATAGGAGTGATTATCCTAGCAATCACAATCAGTAATAAAATGCCCAACTCAAAGAATCTAGATATGCAAATAAATCACATGGCATTCCTAGTAAGGTCCTATTTATCAATCACAGCTCAAGAATAATTTAGCTGTCCTAGCCATTCTACACACGATCTAACCTAAGAAAAGCATTAGGAAGCATCGAAGGAGTTCGAGAGTACTCACATGGGGTTTGCCGTGCCCTGGTTTGGTCTTGGACGAGCTATCGAGCTCATGCCGACCCGATTATATTTGGGGATCCACTCGGCGTTTTACACCATGAAATCATGTGAAACAAAAACGAAAATATTCAGCAAGGGGCATTTATTGTAGATGGTGGTCGATCTAATTGGACGTCAAGACTAAAAAAGATGTAGAAATTTACAAATTAAAATACTCGAATGACATTTTTTTGCTAAATTCAACTCTATGCGTCGTGAAGAAACACATGCAATTGAACTTGAATTTTGACTATTTATGAGTTCAAAATGTAAAAGAAATTAAAATAAAAATATTGACTATTTTTCTATATTTTGACGACAGCGAACGCTATTTTTCTTCATTTTTCATGTATTTTCTATTTTTGGAAAATATTAAAAAATATTAAAAAATATGAAAAATTATTTTTTTATCAAAAATGGTTCCTTTAGCTTGGTCAAGGCTACCAAAGATGATTTTTTAATTTTTTTAACTTTTTATAGATTTTTTATGAATTTTTTAAAAATAAACTATGAAAGACTGATCAAAAATCAGGTGTCAACAGCTGCCCCTCTTTGAGAGGAATTTCGTAAGAGGTTTCTCTCAAAGACAAGGTGACACCTGTGTTCCGATCAACTCGACTGGGAAAAGAAAAGAAATCATGACATCCAATTTTCATGCCCATCAATGTGTGCTTTTCCTTAAAAAGAGATGTGCTCATTCAATTCCCTGATATGATGTAAGAAAGTTAAGGAGTAGATAGACTTCCCTGCCCCTTACCTGCCGAATGCTTGCGGCATTTGCTGTGTCTGATGGGTTCAAGTAGATTCCTAAGGACTTGTCATCGGAGTGTCCTGGGGATGTTAAGCTCTGACCTGTATGGTAGGTCAAACCATAATGGGATTCCTAACTGATAGGAACCTAAGGAAGACGCATCCCACATTTGGGAATTTGCCAAGGGTTTTGATCCGTGTGGTGGACTAAACTAGAAATGGCTTGCCTAATGTAAGGCTTATTAGGGAAAACGACTCCTCCCGCGTTCGGGATTCATCAAGGTTTTGATCCGTATGGTGGATCGGACCATTGGGTTGATCCTTCAGGCGGTCTCTACCAGTCCTTTGACCCTTCAGGCGGTTTCTACCATTCATTGACCCTTCATGCGGTTTCTACCATTGAGTTGACCCTTCAGGCGGTTTCTACCATTGGTTGACACTTCAGGCGGTTTCTACCATACATTGACCCTTCAGGCGGTTTCTACCATTGTTTTGACCCTTCAGGCGGTTTCTACCATTGGTTGACCCTTCAGGCGGTTTCTACCATACATTGACCCTTCAGGCGGTTTCTACCATTGTGTTGACCCTTCAGGCGGTTTCTACCGTTGATTGACCCTTCAGGCGGTTTCTACCATTGAGTTGACCCTTCAGGCGGTTTCTACCATTTATGAGATTCCAAATTGATATGAATCAAAGGATGACGTACCCGCTCTTCGGGGCTAGTCGGAGACTCGATCATTCTGTGGATCGGTCTTAGAAAAGATTTGCCTACTAAAAGGCTTCACCTAAGGATGACGCACCCAGTCTTTGGGGTGGCCAAAAGTCCTGCAAAAAGCTTAGACCTGAAAAAATTTTCCTCGCCAAGAAGATATTAGTAATCTTTGGGAAGACAATAATTATCTAACTGACAAAATTCTACGACTTAAGTTTTAGTCATGAAATGTGCATTTTGATTGTTGGAGGTTATCCAAAACATTCTTGCCATATACAGATGTGATCATAAATTCCTTGCACGGAAACTCTAGATCAAACAATTTGAAAATTTCAAAAAGAGTTTGCTCAAAGCATCCATTGGAGTATTTCTCACCCAAGAAGGCTCCTCACTGCTCTGTGATAATGATCTTTAATAGGGAAAGTGCTCAATTTCCTACCGACCTGTGCCTGGGTTTCAGGATCATTCGCAACGCATACATTTCGACCGATCAGGAGGTCTTTCACGGGACCGTAGTGTTAGGCTTGGATATCGGTTTCCAAGGGGGACTCACTTTTGAGTCAAGGCCGTTGAACGAAATTTTTCACTATCTGCTCCGGGTTTACAAGTCAAGAACCCTGCAAAATGAGAAAGAAATAGTCTTGCTCGTACTTCTTTGAGCTAAGTTATACATTAACCCAAGTGTCTTAGTCAGATAAGACTACTTCAGGGTTGTAACATTGGAAGGATTGGGGACCGAAAAAGGCTTATTTTTTGCCCAGAAATTGTGAAGGGTTTGACATTGGTGATCATTGCAAATTTGCCACATGTCATTCGAAGAACATCTCCATTTCTTGAAGTGTACACTCCTCTTTTAGAGCGCACAAGGATGTTTAAAAGCGTCTCTTGTTACATTAAGAGACCGTCTGTTTGTGTGTTTGCAATTTGAGCACGACATCATTTGGAGAGTAGTCATCTTGATCTAACTCCTTTGCAGGGTCTTTTCATCGTCTCTCTAGACTTTACTGGGGATATTTTGAATAGACATCAGCCTTGCTTTTTACCAGGCACTTTGCTTTTTCTTGATGTCTAGGGATTTTTCTTTTCCCCCTTTTTTTAATCCCGTGTTTTTCTTTTCTTTTGGAGCTAGGATTTTCGGCAATCATGCTAGATATGCAACTTAAACTTTGGCACGCTTCCATTCCTAGAGTGATGTTGCCTTTGCTTTGGAATATGCAATGATCACCAATAGGTTGATGAAATGAATTTGCTGGCTCAACTTGGTTGTGCAAAGGATAACAGTGTGTAGGATAGAGAAATGAATTATTCTCGTCATCCTATGACACTTGGATTATCATATAAACAACACACAAAGATTTATGTTAGTCCGAGCAAGAAAATTTCTAACCGTTTACTTTCTGATACTGATGGACTAACCTTCATTTGCCCCAATGTGGGGTGGTTCTTGACAGGGTTGAGAATGAAAATCGCCGTTCAATGGGGTTCTCAATGGGCATCTGTAGTGTTTGGAATGAAGAAATAAATGCCTCTGTCATCTCGATCCATGTAATCGTTGCGAATGACCCTTATATCCATAGGTTAAGGTTTCGCTATCATTTCCAATCTCCTCATCTCTCAAGTGTGTATGGGACGTGTTTGGATTAGGCTCGCTTCTCTTATGAGAAAATACCATTTTGAACAGTTCAAACGACTCTTGTTGGAAAAATTCATTTCATTTCATCAAGATTTATCCTTCAAAGGGATTTTATGATGCACCATACATGTGTAATTCATGTTCAGACAATCTCATGTTTTAAAACATGAATGTCAATAAAGTAAGAATTCTATATCTTTTTAGATGTGAGAATCGAATTAATTCTGAAAGTTTTTAATCTCCAATGAATTGGGAAAAGGGATACTTACCTGCCCATCGAGGCTGGAGATCCTGGAGATATAAAAGGGATATGTCATTGTATATTCTAAAACTTTACAAAAATTGGAACGATACATCTTACCCTTGGTCATATGCTCCAACGAGTGTACAAGGGTTGTGAAAATCTGCACTTCACATAGTAACACAAGATTGTTGGGTGTTCTAAAGTTCTTTCGACTTCTTGGTTTTTGGAGAAAAATGAAACTTACATGTCTGCCCTGATGGCGAGCTCCTGCCAAGGATAAATATTAAGCATTATTTTGGGTTTCCAAATTCAAAACAAATTGGGACGATACTACTTTACTCTTGATTTGAATTCCATTCTGCATGCCAATGTGTGGATTGTAGAAGCCGGCCCTTAAGCTTGTGGCCATGATTTCTTCGTCTGGTTGGGCAACGAATCCACCTCGAGGATTTACGTCGGAGGAGATTCATTCATCTTTTTGGGCGTGTTTCATGCACTGTTTTGTTATTTGAATGCATGGCTTCTTGGGTGCCTCATCTCTGTTCATCACCTAAGAGGAAAATGAGAGAACATTATCCCAGCATCTGATTGAAAATCATTTAGGAACGATACGTTATTTTTACCAAATGGGTGGCTCCGCGGCCAAATGTGTTTTACATTGAAAGGATGGATTCCATTACGCTCTGCGGATGATAAATATCGCTTCGGGGACTTGCCCCACGGATCAAACGATGAATTTGATGTCTTCGGCTTCGACATGCTTTCCAGATGTAGGAATGGTTTGCCCCCATTTTCAGTGGAGATGGGTTTTGTCGAGTGGGCAAGATCAAAAACTCATCCTAGATTTGGCTTTAGTCGAAGGTTGAAATCCCGACCTTGGATAAGCGAATCATGATTCATCTCCTTCTGCTTCGGATTTGTCATTTGCATGCTTCACATTTTACAATACCAACTTCGCCGCTTGATGAAAATGAATCGAATTGCCCCAAGTTCTATAGTCATCTGCGTCGAATCTCTTTGAACTTCATCGGGTGATAGACAAACTGATAAAATGATTTTTCAATCCTGAGATCGAACTCCTGACGTTTCGTACCACTTCCAGTTCACTGACTACCAGGACACAGCACTATTGGCGTCCCTAACTGGTTCGTTTTTTGTTATAAAATTCTTGAAGCAGTTAGCGACCCCCATCGAGAATGAAACAAGCTCAATTTAGAGTTCATAACGACTAAAGGTCCCTTAGAACGATACAGAGCTAACCGTCTTTGAGCTCGCTCGGGCTTTTGCTCGCATTTTCCTATGTGAAGCCTTTAAATGTTTTTCTTCGTGGCGTTCAATTGATTCGCCTCGACTCTAATCTAACAAGGGATTGTCGTACTCAAGCATGATGATGCTCGCAGGTAGTACTGATCGCTGCCCCAGATTAACTCTAGGCATTAAGGAAGATTATCTTGCATGGAAGACTTTATGACAGAAAGATTAATGATACATCCATTCACATGTGCCTAGTTCCCTTGAGGATTCTCGGTGATCAGCCAGCTACACCATGAATCAGACATATAATCGTCATTTTGGATCATAACTTCATAAGTCCATCAGTTTTAAACTGATCGATCCAGATATGGAGCTCCTCATCAAGGAAATCTTTTGATTCTTCGAGCAACTGATATTCGGGTTGACCATCATCGCTTGGCGTTGAAGGATTCCTGTTTCTGTTGTGAGCGATCTGATTCTTCGAGCTAGAACCTTCGTCGTTGCTCGAGATTATAAGAGGATGATTGATCGGTTCACTATCAAAAGCACCTTCCATTTGGGAATGGGAGAAACAAAAATCCTCAAAGCATCCGCCCGCTTGATCTTCCGAAATCATATGCCCAAGCCGGGCAGATCTTTGAACACTAGGCGCAATATGTTGATCGGGGATAGGAAGAGCACTAGCGAAAAGTTGCTGCTCAAACCAAGGAGTTCGTACCTGCTGCACTTGTGGCATATACTCTTGAGGGGTGCTGAGATGATTCGAGGGAATATTTTGATTAGCGCCCAAGTAGTCGATGGTGCTGCTACCAGCTTGGTCGGTGCCTAGATTCGGCAGGGTATTTCTTACTTCAGGGGCATTGTAGTTATAGCCATGCCTAGTGTTTAGGCACAAGTTGAGTTCTTTCAGGTTCAGTGCTGTGTGGTGACTCGCGACTCCATCTTTAGTGAGTCCTGGTATGTTCATGATCTCAAGTATGCGCGTTGGATATGCTGAGTTGATCCCTAGTTGCTGAACCGCACTAAGGAACTTGAGATGAAGCTCGGGGGACCAATTGACCATCGTCTTCTTGCGACCCGGAACAGTGTTGACAACTTGGCTATTGCTCTCTGGCCTATTTCCAGTAGAATTTGATCGAGCCGGAAATTGTTGTGGAAGGAATTCATCAGCTTTGGATTGGTCGGTCGTGATAGTAAGCTCATCGTTAAGGAAACTCCAATCATGGTGACGCATATCACATCCTTTAGAAGGCATCGATATTGACTTCGTAGAATTGATTTGTTCATGCATATCTCCAACAAAATCCGATTGTATCGAAGATGGTTCGAGGGAGTGGGGTGGTGAATGAGCATTTTCAATCCTCATATAAGGCTTATCAAGGAACATTTCGCCGAGAGTGATAGGGCCACCGCAATTAAGGCAAGCGATAGTGCTGGGAGCTTTCTTATACCTCATGTTCTCCGCTCGAAGCTTTTCGTTTTCCTCCTTTAGAATCGCAAGTTCTTGACGTCTGTGTTGAGCCCTCAATTTGGCTCGCTTATTTTGAAACCAAAACTTGACCCTCAAAGGTTTCATCCCTAGCTTCTGGCCCAATTCATTTCTTTGTTTCATGTTCGGGAGAGGGCATTCACTAAAGAAAGCTTCAAGCTCTTGGATTTCATTCTGAGTGTGGCACTGGCGACGTTTCCTTTTCCGGGATTGACCATCGCTGCTGCTGTTGTCGTCGCTGCTGAGATCCTAAACTTCGTTGCCGAAAGGGTTGGGTTCTGTGGTTCTGGTACCAGACGCCATCCTGGAATCTTCGAGATCTCTCAGTAGTTCATTTTCTGAGATTTTTGGATCAGTCGCCTCTAGCAACTGATGGTAACCCTCAAACATGTTGGATCGAAAAATGTTCGATCAATTTTTGCTCACTCAGGGTTCTCTACTCTCTCATGTATGCTCACTCTCTCTAAATTTTCTTTTGAGTGGTTCTGTATGCCCATGAAACGTTCTTTAAACATGGATGAAGATCATCAGGCAAGCGTTGCTCCCAAGATTTCGTATTTCCCGCTTTGTCGTCTTCTTTCTTCTTTTCAACGTGGAGGGACACCAAATCGATTTCCTTTTCTCGATATCCATGTCTGTCTCCCACTTATTTTCAAAAAGGTGGAACTACGCTCGCCTCCTGCTCAGTTTTTTAATATGATGGGACCGCCAAATCCTTTCGCAACTTTTTTCGATAGTTGCGCTTAACTCCCGCTCAATTTTAATATGGTGACACCGACATATCTTTTTACAACTTTTTTAGGTTTATCAAGCCTGAAATCGCGGACTGGGACAGATCTGATGGTTCACCGAAAGAGCCACCACTGCTTTACCCAATTAACTTGGCTCCACGAGCATTATTGCTGTGCCTTTCTTCATTCTCGAGTTGCTATAAAATGAGGAGTTAATACAGAGAAGATTAACACTCTTACATAATTGTCTTTTCTTATTTTAATCACTCTACCACACTCATCTTCTTCTCCCTCACTCCAACGAAAATGACCTCCTCTCCTATTCGCGCTTTCTCGGCCGAAATTTTGGCCCAGTGGGAAAAACTCTATAACCTCCTCGGTCGAGGCTATGCTCATATAGCCGATCACCCAGAAACTGAAGATGAAATCCGCATTTTGCTCGTGGAAATAGACACCACCTCCATCGAGGGCACTAATTTAGAGAGGGAATATAGAATCTTCCCAACCCTCTTTATAAACTTTTTAGAGACTTACCATGTCGCTCATCGAAAAGCTACCGTGGCTCACGTTTTGCGAGCTCGCTATGAGGATCGGTCCAACTGCTTGGTGTTGGCCAACCTTGTGGCCGATAGTCACAGAAAGGCTGTTGAGTTCGCCAACAAGCGAGTCTCGATGTTGCTTCGCGAGAGGGGAAATTTGGTGGAGCGCTTGGCCTTATCCCTGACCACCTATGAGCACGACCGTCGTAATGTCGTGTTGAAGTTTCAATGTGAGTGGCAGGAAGAAAGGCTTGACAGCATTACCGCGGATATAGCCCATGGGAGAGGACTAGTTCGGGACCTGGAAATAGCCGCCGAAGATCACGGGACCAAGGTTGCCGAGCTTAAAGGGGAATGTAAACGCCTTCTTCTTAAGCTTGCAGATCTCGAGTCTCGAGGTGGTGAGTATAAGCAAAGCATCAATAATATGGAGGGCCAACTTGGTTCCTTTGTGATGCTAATTAGGGCTCATTGCGGTTTTATGTTTCCACCCCGATGATTTGTATGATCTGCTTTTAAGGTCCCTCGATTGAGCGAAATGAATGAAAGCTCTAATGTGTGTGTCTCAACTTCTGTATGGCTGACTTTCTCGAACACCTGACCACTCTCAACCTAGGCAAGCTGCGCTTTGACATTGATGATTCGAGCGTGTACATCTTGATTTTTTAATCTTGCTTATGATCGGATAAAGGAACCTCCCACCGCGATTATCCACAAAAAGACTTCTCTTCTCTACTTGTTTTTAACCTGTTTCAAATGAAAAGGCAGAATCAAAAGAAAGAATTTGAAAAATAAAGCATAAATCCTTTCAATTTTATGCTTACTTGTGATTAATAGGGATAAGAGCATTTACAAGGGTTTTGGCCTTGTGCAAAAGCTTTTATCAATATTCCTCAAAGGAAAGCATATCATTGAAAGGAATGTAATTCACGATAATCGCATTTGATCAATTCCAAGAAAATCAATGGAATGTTCAAAAGTACACAATTACGATGTGTTTTAAATTCAATTGAAGATACGGTATCCAAATTAAAGCCGTTTGCTAAGAACGAGAGTAATTTGGATATCTATCTTTTCATTAAATTTGAAAAACACGAATACTCTTGATCAATTATTGTGGATTACCAATGATGCAAAACATGCATGAACCAATTCAAGTTTATAGTTCCTTCTGGCGAAATTGGGATTGTATTGCCCTATACGGCCAAAAGGTTGTATAAGACTTCCAATTTCAATTTCATCCAAAGGAATTATAAAATTGATTTTGGAGTATTCGAATGATTAGAAGAAATGCCACTATCACATTCCAATGACAAGTCAATAGAAATACAACAAATTTCAATCTGAATGTATATAAACACAAATAGATCCCTAATACAATCAATCTAAGGGATCAGATAGAGAGGATCTCAGCAAAATAAATCCTATACAAGAAGGCTAGAAATGAAAATTAAAACAAAGGAATGTGATCTTAATACTTAGAGATGCCCCAGTTTCGATCTTTGAGACGTGACTTCAGGATCACCTATTCCAAATCGTCATCTTCATTAGATGATACCTGAATGATGTCCATAGCAGGCTCTTCTTGTCCACTTGGCGCTCGTAATGGGATGACACCATCTTCATCTTCCATCAAGAACATTGGGAGGAAAACACACCTATCTATCCTCAAAATGGCATTTAATCCAATCACCGAAATTATGCAATGAATATAATGATTAAGAGCTGTAACAAGTTCGAGGGATAGAAAAGTCTTACCAACCAAACTTAAGAGAAAATCAAGCTTCTCTGTATTTTTAGCAGTGTTAGGTATACTAACCTTCCATAGACAAACGCATGAGACAAGTGAGGGAAAACTCCTAAAAATCAAAAGATAGGGCTTGGTACCTAAAGCCAAGGTTCTCACCTCGAATTCTGGGAAGAGCCGATTCCATTGCACAACTATCGTTGCATTGGGACTCAATCCATAGTTCGAAGTGAGCGGAATTGAAAAGTGGATTACCCCATGTTTTTCCTCACGGAGATTCCATTTTCAATTCCTTCTATTGTGTTCCTAAAGAGGGCGCCCGGGGTTTTAGGCGCAATTGTGTGTATTCATTGTGTCGTGCTAAAGCAATAGACATGCATTTTATTAAACAATCACCGCTTCAATATAAACATCCACACAATCATACATCCAAAACTCCTGCCTGCATAAAACAAAGTTAACAAGCACTTCACCCCTTATTTCTCCCGTCTACAAAAACATCTAACACATTCGTTAGCATATACACCTCACTTTCGAGAGCATCTGCATAAAATTAGGTTAGAAGAATCAATCAACTTTTTAATCGGCTCAAGTCCACTAAATGGTTAAGAACCAGTCCCCAGCGGAGTCGCCAGTCTGTCGCGACCCTCTTGAGGTTGTCGGGCTCTCGAGGGCTAATGGGCCGTCCTGTCTGGTCGGACGCGGGCCTCTCCCAAGGCCCATTACCCAAATCGCAACGGAGGTATGCGTGATCGACTTTCAGTGTGGTCTAGTGACATGTGCTAAGTGTGCATGCCATGGAGTCGCCACCAATCATTTTTTTAGGGTATGATTGGACCACCCAATCGAATAGTTGGGAGTTTCTATTCAATTCTGCGAGAACCAGAGAAATGGTTTCGGGGACTTAGTTACACCAACTGTCAGAGTTGACGCCCTTTCGGTACCTAAGTTGACTGAATTTTCTAGCCTGAGATTCATGCGGATGAGTAAGGTATGAACCCTAAATCTAGAAATTCATGTAGATAGGAGTGATTATCCTAGCAATCACAATCAGTAATAAAATGCCCAACTCAAAGAATCTAGATATGCAAATAAATCACATGGCATTCCTAGTAAGGTCCTATTTATCAATCACAGCTCAAGAATAATTTAGCTGTCCTAGCCATTCTACACACGATCTAACCTAAGAAAAGCATTAGGAAGCATCGAAGGAGTTCGAGAGTACTCACATGGGGTTTGCCGTGCCCTGGTTTGGTCTTGGACGAGCTATCGAGCTCATGCCGACCCGATTATATTTGGGGATCCACTCGGCGTTTTACACCATGAAATCATGTGAAACAAAAACGAAAATATTCAGCAAGGGGCATTTATTGTAGATGGTGGTCGATCTAATTGGACGTCAAGACTAAAAAAGATGTAGAAATTTACAAATTAAAATACTCGAATGACATTTTTTTGCTAAATTCAACTCTATGCGTCGTGAAGAAACACATGCAATTGAACTTGAATTTTGACTATTTATGAGTTCAAAATGTAAAAGAAATTAAAATAAAAATATTGACTATTTTTCTATATTTTGACGACAGCGAACGCTATTTTTCTTCATTTTTCATGTATTTTTCTATTTTTGGAAAATATTAAAAAATATTAAAAAATATGAAAAATTATTTTTTATCAAAAATGGTTCCTTTAGCTTGGTCAAGGCTACCAAAGATGATTTTTTAATTTTTTTAACTTTTTATAGATTTTTTATGAATTTTTTAAAAATAAACTATGAAAGACTGATCAAAAATCAGGTGTCAACAGTGTTCAATGCTAAGTATTTCTCCAGAGCGGCTCAGGAATAGAATATGGTTGAATTCCAGAATCTCCGCCAGAATCAGATGACCATCGACCAGTATGAGGCTGAATTCGCAAGGCTATCCAAATATGCCCCGAGGATGGTTGAAAACCCTGAGGATAGGGCGAGAAGGTTCAGAGATGGATTGAGACCTGACCTTCGTAGCCAGTTGGTGCTGTTGGACCTACAAGGTTATGATGCAATCTATGAAAGAGGTCAATTAGTGGAAAGAGATATGAAGGAAAGAGGAATCGCTTCTGGATCGCGGTTCACTCCTGCCAGGGATAACCGCCAGTTCGGCAAGAGGCCGATGGCGAGCAACCGACGTTTTGTCCCTCTGGCCAGAAAGAATATTAGCAAGCCTGCTCACCAGTCGAATTGGAATTGTCGCTTGTGCGTGCGGAAGCATGGCAGTGGACCTTGCCCGAGCAGAACGGGCGTGTGCTTCAAGTGTGGCCAACTGGGCTATCACATAAGGAATTGCCCAAGCCAAACACCAGGACCTCAAACTCAAGGAAATCGACCGCCAGTGGGACCGCAGGCTGGAGCCCAGCAGAACAACGCAAATAGGCCGCCAGCTCAAGGAAGGGTGTATGCTGTGGCGCGAAGGGAGGTGGAGAACGCGCCTGGCGTGGTCACAGGTACGGTTACCTTGTGTGATCATGCTGCCTATGCTTTGTTTGATCCTGGGGCATCGCATTCGTTCATATCTGCTCAGTTTGCTGAATTGGTTGGAATTAAACTAAGACCGTTGGATGTGATATTGCATGTTACCACCTCTTTGAAGGATAAAGTGTTGGTTTCGCTAGGCTGTCCAAATTGTAAGATAGTCATTGGTGGTAGTAAGGAACGAATAGATTTAGCCGTGCTGCCTATGTTTGATTTTGATGTGATTATCGGAATGGATTGGCTAAGTAGACAAAGAGCTGTCGTTGATTGTGGTAGCATGGTGATTCATTTCCACCCTAATGATCACCCTGGATTCGAGTTTGTGGGAAGTCGAGGAGGAACCTCAATCCCTTTCATTTCGTCACTTGAGGCGACTAGGCTTTTGGACGAAGGATACCAGGCATACTTAGCTGACGTGATGGATCCGACCGTAGAGGAACCAAAGCTAGAGGATATAGCTGTAGTACGTGACTTTCCCGATGTCTTTCCTCAAGAGTTACCAGGGTTACCCCCAGAAAGGGAAATAGAGTTCGTGATTGAATTAGCACCCGGAGCGGAACCGATCTCGAAGGCACCCTATAGGATGTCCTTGTCGGAGTTGATGGAATTGAAGGTTCAGATGCAAGAACTGCTGGACAAAGGATTTATTCGTCCAAGTGCTTCGCCTTGGGGAGCGCCAGTCTTGTTCGTAAGGAAGAAGGATAGGTCGTTGCGCTTATGCATTGACTACAAGCAATTGAATCAGGTGACTATCAAGAATAAGTACCCGTTGCCAAGGATTGACGACTTGTTTGATCAACTAAAAGGAGCGTCTGTGTTCTCCAAGATAGACCTAAGGACGGGTTATCACCAGTTGAGGATTACGAAGGAAGATATACCGAAGACAGCCTTTCGAACGAGATATGGGCACTATGAGTTTACGGTCATGCCGTTTGGATTGACTAATGCCCCAGCTGCTTTCATGGATTTGATGCATAGAGTGTTTAAGGAATACTTGGATCAGTTCGTCATTGTTTTCATCGACGACATCTTGATTTACTCGAAGAGCCTGAGGAGCATGAGGAGCAATTGAGCATAGTTCTACGGACGTTAAGGGAACACTCGATGTACGCCAAGTTCAGTAAGTGCGAGTTCTGGCTCAACGAAGTTGCGTTCCTTGGACATGTCATCTCTGGAAATGGAATTTCAGTAGACCCAGCAAAGATTGAAGCAGTAACGAATTGGCCTAAACCCACGTCAGTAACAGAGGTTCGGAGCTTTTTAGGTTTGGCGGGCTACTACAGGAGGTTTGTGGAGAAGTTCTCTTCCATAGCCACTCCTTTGACGAGATTGACAAAGAAGGATACACGGTTTGAATGGACGGATAAGTGCGAGAGGAGTTTCCAGGAACTCAAGCATCGTTTGACGACTGCGCCAGTGCTGACCATTCCTTCTGGGCCTGGAGGTTATGAGATTTATAGTGATGCGTCGCTGAAGGGACTAGGATGCGTCCTGATGCAACATGGAAGAGTTGTAGCTTATGCATCGCGACAATTAAGACCTCATGAGATGAATTACCCGACGCATGATTTGGAATTAGCAGCTATTATCTTCGCGTTAAAGATTTGGAGGCACTACTTGTGTGGAGAAAGATTTCAGATTTACACGGACCACCAGAGTTTGAAGTACTTGTTTTCGCAAAAGGAGTTGAACATGAGACAACGTCGGTGGATGGAGTTACTCAAGGACTATGATTGTGATATCCTTTATCACCCGGGAAAGGCAAATAAGGTTGCGGATGCGCTTAGTCGGAAATCGAGCATCGCGCATTTGATTGTCAAGGAATGGACCCTGTTGGAAGGAATAAGGGATTCGGAGTTTAAACTTGAAGTTTGCCAGGTGTCTTGTCTCCTAGCAACGTTGAGGATTGAGCCGGAGATTCACGAGAAAGTGAGAGCGTTGCAATCTACGGATCCCGACATCCAAAAGATCCTGGAAATGGATGCCGCGAAAAGGAAACCTGACTTTCAAGTATCTGAGAATGGGATTCTGAAGTTTCGTGGACGCCTGTGCGTACCCGATGACGAGGAGCTGAGAGAAAAGATCTTATCGGAAGCTCATAGGAGCAACTATAGTATCCATCCGGGTAGCACGAAGATGTATTAGAACCTGCGTCAACACTACTGGTGGAACGGGATGAAGGTGGACGTAGCTAAACATGTGGCGAAGTGTTTGACGTGCCAGCAAGTTAAGGCTCAGCATTGTAAGCCTGGTGGGATGTTACAGCCTTTGGAAATCCCCGAGTGGAAGTGGGAGCACATCACCATGGACTTTGTCATGGGTTTGCCAAGGAGTCAGAGAGGACATGATTCGATCTGGGTGATCGTGGATAGACTGACTAAATCCGCACACTTCTTGGCAGTACGAAAAGATTTCGCGATGGATAGATACACAGAGTTGTACATGAGGTACATAGTCCGTCTTCATGGAGTCCCAGTGACGATTACTTCGGACAGAGATCCCAAGTTTACCGCTTCATTTTGAAAAAGCCTACAAGAGGCTTTGGGGACGAAACTGCAGTACAGCACCGCTTATCACCCCCAGACAGACGGACAATCTGAAAGGACAATTCAGACGCTTAAGGATATACTGAGAGCCTGTGTGTTAGATTTTAAAGGAAGTTGGGAAGATCAGTTACACTTGGTAGAGTTTGCCTATAACAACAGTTACCAGCAGAGTATCGGAATGGCACCGTTCGAAGCATTGTACGGTAGAGCATGCAGGACTCCTTTATGCTGGGATGAGGTTGGTGAAAGAAGCATAACAGGCCCTGAACTAGTGGAACAGTCAGTTGAGGCAGTAAAGGCCATAAGGGAAAGGTTGAGAACTGCACAGAGTCGCCAGAAGAGTTACGCCGACAAGCGGCATAGACCTTTGGAGTTTCAGGTAGGAGACCATGTCTTCTTGAAAGTGTCACCGATGAAAGGATTATCTCGGTTTGGGAAGAAAGGAAAGCTGAGTCCGAGGTATGTAGGCCCTTTTGAAATCTTAGAGCGAATTGGGACTTTGGCCTATAGACTCGCCTTGCCACCAAGTTTGTCACAAGTTCACAATGTATTCCACGTGTCGATGCTGAGAAAGTACGAACCAGACGCGACTCATGTACTGGACCATGAAGTGATAGAAGTGGACAATCGAGTATCATATGTAGAAAGGCATGTTAGGATCGAGGATAGAAAGGAGCAAGTCCTAAGGAACAAGACGATTCCGCTAGTAAAGGTAATCTAGGAGCACCATGGAACTGAAGGAGCCACCTGGGAAAGCGAGGAAGCGATGAGGCGACAGCACCCTCATTTGTTTGAGTAGGTAGTTGTAATGTAAATTTCAAGGACAAAATTTCTGTAAGGGGGGAAGAGTTGTGACATTCTGAATTTCGACCCTATCTCGAAGCTTATTAATGAATGAATGTCTATCGATGTATTCCAGTCAATCTCGCTCAGAATTGATCACTCTCGAGTCGACTAACCAAAGGGGAATGGCCATATAGGATTTAAAGTACATGGACCAAAGAACTTAACCACGAGTCGACGCTTTGACCATATGGATCGTCGAGGCTCAACATTGCAAACCCAGATTTGGGCCGGCAAGGTCGAGCCTTGCACAGCCATGACTGGGCGCGACCTCGCCCGGCCAGGGTGAGGGTCAATCTCGCAACCCAAAAGGGCGGAGACTTCTCGCGTTAGAGCTCGAGCCAGCATTTAACAGAGCAGGCGAACGATTGCAGAAGTTGAGCGCCATCTCCATCTTCTTCTACTGCTTCTCTCTCTCTCTCTCTCTCTCTCTCTCTCTCTCTCTCTCTCTCTCTCTCTCACTATGCCTGCAATTCCAGGGTGTCGCACGCCCAAATTTGGGTTGTGAGATCGAGCCTCACCCGGTCGTAGATCTAGGCTTGCGAGGCCGAGCCTCGCCCGGCCAGGCGGGCCCCGACCTCGCCGTCGCTACCTAGCCCAGCGACGGGGAGGTCTCCCCGGCCATGGCCAAGCGAGGGTCGGCCGGATCCGGCTCCCCTGCCTTAAAGGTAGGGGTGCCTTAGGATCCCACCACCCATTCCCCCTTTTATGGGGGGGAGGGAATTTTTTTTTTAGCATTTAATGGGTGGTGGGGATCACCCAGCCTTACAAAAAGTAAGATAGGAGATCCAATTCCAGCTTGGCCTCTCCGGCCACGCTCTGGCTGATCGTCGGAATAAGGCGACGGTTGGACGTGGGGTGGGGTGAGGCAACGGAGGGGAGGGGAAAAAAGGTAAAAGAAAAAATTATGAAAAAAAATTAAAATATTCGGTCGTCGACCAGTCAGCGTCCACGTCAGCGCCGGCCGGTCAAAATTCGTCGAATGGACTGAAATGGCACAATTGCAAAAGAATCATGACTGAATCGCCAAGAAAAAAAGTTTAGGACTGTTTCGGCACAATTGCAATAGATTTATGACTTTCTTGGTAATTTCCCCCGATCAAATCTGTTAGAAACGAATTCCTAATTTGTATACGAAATACGTGCGAAAAACTACTGATTAATGCCTAGAAATCACTTACTTGTATCACTGATCGGAGCACGATTACACGAGGAACCGTACCCACTATCCATAGATTAGATGTCGCCTTCGCAATCCCGAGAGTCGCATCTCCTTTGATGTGTTTCAATATAGAAGGGGGAAGTGACGTTTGTCGTTCTTTTTGGGTGAACGACAAACTGTTGTCTGTCTAGGAGAGAGGGAGAGCGTCTGTTCTTTTAACGACGCTTAACAAAACCAACATACGTGACTTTTCACGTTTAAAATAAAACTTGCAAGGGACAGTTATCTATATGGGCAGCTGTGATTGCCCACATCGGCGCTCACCGTAAGACCCAAATTCCAACATCTCACACTCGCCCATGTAGGGCAAACAACTCCCACATGTCCACAGAGGACTAATAATTCTCATTCATCCATAAATGACAAAGAATAACTCTCTTTATATATGCAAAGTGACAAATAATCCGTGCGACCAGCATACATTGAGAGCTCGTTATCACACATCCGTTGGGAGTATATGATAGCTCAAAATGGACATAATCAAAAATATATTTCCGTATGCTGTACCCTAGATCGATCAGTCTTATACATATCTCTCTCTAGATCTCATTTAAGTATGATATGTTATATTCACAATTATGATCACACTAAATAATCATAACCGGCCGGTCTGTGAATATAAATCTATAATGTGACTCAAAAACTCGAAATCGATCTTCCTCTTCCATTAGACCTCTCAATCTCAGTTTAGCTCACTTTTCTAGAAGTGTCCCTTTAGATCGAATCAATTTCATGGCCATAGGCAACACCCTAAGATATCGAACACTAAATAGAAATCTTGAGAATAACAAAAAGTCGTGAGGGCACCAAATGAGGAATTTTAATCCTTGAGAGTCCCACACGGCGTTGAAAAGTTGAGATCATAACTTTTGCCAACTCTCATTGGTCGACTCATGCATACGTAATATGAAGTACGTATTACGGTATTTTCTCCATCCTCATGGAGCGTATGTCTTTCTATTTTAATACCGTACAGATGATCACTTAGACATACTCAATGTCTAACCAGAGTTCACGTAACAACTCCGACCAAGAGTTTCCATCAGAACTTTCATCTGGCAATAAAGACAGATAAAGTGAAATACGTGGGAGGGCTAAAAATATGTCTTTTTATTTCACTTCCGGACATTATAAATAATAAGTCATCATCTTAACATTCTGTTAAGACGGCATAAATATTTTAAACTTCAGCTCTCAATTATCACCTAGATAATGAGCTTAAAATTACCTCATCTCTATTCGTCACGCAGTAAATAGAGGCGATTACCCGTGTGAGTGGGCTAATCTCTCGTCTGTCCGACATACCTTCTCAAAATAATGTACTGAACATTAATATGCACAAATGTAACGCAAAATCATAGACAACAATAATGATATCAAGTATCATTAAAGCATTAACTGTCATAGGCATAAGTAATGATAACAAATATCATTAACTCATTAACTGTGAACTTTGGGGAACGTAAACATCCAATATTCTAATTGATACGCCATTCTAGAGATTCTAATGCAAAGAACTAATCCTTCTTGTCAACAAATGACCAAGTTAAAACATCTCTACTAATTCATTTCATCATAGGATATGCTTTCATTCTAGCGTAGATATGCACTATATGTTCACATCTTTTCATACAAACATGTCTTCCACAACGTCATATTCCGAGTTCATACGTTTGGTCTTACAATGGATCCTTAGTGTAAGCTCTTGCTACTTAACTATCACAATTAACTAATAATTGGATATGTAGCAGCCTTAACAACACCTTATTGATCCAAACATTTCTCAAGTCAAAGACCCTTTTATAGTACTGCTGATAACACCACGAGAACATCTTCCATCGTGGATAAGGCCATACACATTTGCTTCTTACTTTTCCATGATATGGCACTGTTACTCAGTAAGAACGCAAATCCAGAGGTAAAATTCCTCTCATCTATATCTCCCCCTCAATCAATATCAGTATACCTTCAAGGTGCAGATCTCTATCTTGAATATTAGTAAATTGATCAACAATACTTTTAGATACCTCAGAATTCTATTGACGAAAATTCAGTATGCTTGACCTCTATTGGATTGGTACCTATTTACCATTCCAATTGAGTAACAAATACCAAGTCTTATACATATCACAGCGTACATTGAGTTCCCAACAGCACTAGCACATGGATCACTTTTCATTTCTTTATCTCCTTATGGAGTCTTAGGACACATATTTCGGCTCAAACCTTTACCACTTGCAATAAGAGTATATCATCAACACATAATGATAAAATCAAAAATTGATATTAGGATCTTTTGATATATACACAATGGCCTTTCCGAATCTGAGTTTTGTAGGACAGATTGGTTTAATGATTTATGGCTCTTGGGGTGTTAAAACCATGATTGAAAAATACCTTGGGACATGTTCTTGAAGTGGCAGAATGTCTTGGTGTTCCATTAGATGCGTTAGATCTTGTTTGAGCTTGTTTGTGTTGATGGAACTCCTTGTTTGTGCATGCCAATATTCGGCCATGGTGTGGTCTTGTTAGTGCATTGTGTGCAATGGCCCGTAGACCACTAAATGTGTTCTGGTCGTATAATTATAAGGGGATTTGAATGAGTTAAATGATACCATGATAGTGATTCCGGCCTTGCGTGATTAGTCAATGAGTTATGTGGCATATTTGATTGAATGGCTTGAGGAATTGTGATTAAAATGGCCGAATGGTCCTTGTATGGACATTATGCACATGTGATTGTTTTATGCTATAATTGGTTGAATTATAAGCCTATGTGCATATAGCGCCCTGATGCGTTAAACGCGGGGCTTAATGTTATCCTGATGCGTTAAACGCGTGATAGACGTGAGGCGTTAAACGCTGGTCATGAGAATGGCATTTGGAACCTGAGGCGTTAAACGCGGGTTCAGTGGTTAACCAAGCCTGAGGCGTTATTACGCGGGCTGAGCCATGAGAATTATGGTCGTATCATATAAATTATATATATAAGCTATCCTCTATATCATGAGATATTAAGTGCCAAGGTACGAAAGCCAAGCCTAGCCTAGATTGGTGAACTTTATATCAATTTGTGCTTTAATTGAGTTACCGCATGCCATTGCCTATTTTTGTACAGTTGGTTATTGCATGTGTTTGGGTGCGTCTGGAAGTCCCGAGTGCCTAGCTTAGGGTTAGGACTAGCTTATTGAGTTTATCTCACCCCGTCGTGGGACCCACCTTTTCAGACCTCAAGCCTTGATCATGCCGCCACCAGCTTTTGGGGTACCAGTGATGACCGAGAAACATGTTACTGAGTACCCAGTGGGTGAGGATAGGGTTTTTATTTGGGAGCGTAGCACCGTTTGGGTGGACGATGGGACAGATCACTAGAGGCCAGATAGGTACGCAGCATGGTGGTATCGAGACGACGACGCTACTTGGGGACCCCTGAGATCTTTTGATGTGCCTTGGGACATTATCGACGAGCTGGACCCGATGATCGTGTCTCCTCCGGATGGCGAGATTTCTGACCCGGAGATCGATCCCGAGCCAGGCGTGGGCTTCCCGGCGGTGCAGCCACAGAGCTCCATTGCAGATGGTGAGGTCATCGAACCCTCTGATGCCGACGACGATCCCATGGAGGAGGTAGGGTTTGATTGGGAGATTGTAGGTGCCGAGGGCGAGCCCATGGACTTAGGGTCCGACTCAGAGGAGGAAGACGTCCCAGTGTATTTCGAGTCAGAGCCAGATGAAGATGTCCCAGAGGAGCCTCAGCCGGGTGAGTAGGTAGAGTACCACCCCGCCTCCGGTGTTATCTGATCCGTCAGCAGCGAGCCTGTACCTTAGGCGTAGTAGTAACCTCTGACTTTTGAAGTGTCCCTTAGGATAGCGACGCGTGTCCCTTGGTAGATGGTTTCTTTTGAGTAGGCTAACCCTTTTCCTCTAGCCCTGGTTATGTATGGTAGCCCGTGTGTATTTTTGTAAAACTGAATCTATGTTATTTAATGGTTAAGTGTTTCTTTCCCTCGAGTCATCTTGTTATCTTATGTATGGAGTTATGTATGTCGCTTCCGCATGTGCATATGAGTCTCGTTAGCTAGTGCGTGCTGTTGGATCCTGGGTAAGAGATTAAACAGTACGGCAACATGGCGATGTTAGCGTGCTTGAAAGGACTCGGGGCGTGACATTTACACTTTCGTTTGAGAACACACTTGCTATCAATGGCTTTGCATCCATTCAAAAAAACCAACCAGTTCCCAAAACTTCGTTTGATCTCATTAACTCTATATCTTTTTCCATTACTTGTATCCACTTTTCCTTATCAGGGTAAACTGGAGCTTCATTTTATACTCATTAACTTATTCTCTTCTTATGGAGCAACCATGAAAGCTTTATTTTCATTGTCTAAATGTCGACAATTTGACAGATAAAGCTTCTTGTGACGCCCTGGAAATTCGACTTCTGTAAAATGTCTGAATTCAATAAAATGGATTAATATTGAATTTCAGTCGTATAAAGTATTTTGGATCGTAAGGAATTAAGATACGAATTTTGGATGATTTCTGAAGCTTTGGTCGGATTAAATTAGATTTTGAAATTCTTAGTCACCGCAATTAGGATTTCAATCCTCACGCCCGAGCCTAATCATGTCCAAGCCTAACCTGTGAAAAGACAAAAAAATATATCCTCTGTCAATTGAGCCAAATATTCGTTTCGGCCCGAATTACCGAATTACTAAAATGCCCCTCCAATAATGCACTAGAAGCATATAATTCAAACTTGACTTGATGGTGGGCCCACTTATCTTTTCCCCAATCACCAATCAACCTCACCATCCACTCTCTCTCTCTCTCTCTCTCTCTCTCTCTCTCTCTCTCTCTCTCTCTCTCTTCGCGGACCACAACAGAACCCCATCCCCCTCTTTCTTCTTCTTCCTCTTCCTTCTTTGCTTCTTCTTCTTCTTGCTTCTGTCTTCTTCGGCGAGTCCCATCGAGCGACCACCGCTCGCTCGACCTAAACCCCACGACCTCCCCTCTGCTCACTCGATGCCCTCAGCCACCCTCGATCTGTCACCACTTCCGTTCCGTCTCCTCAGTTGCCTAGCCGTCACGCCGCAAGCTCGTCGAGAATCAAGCCGATCCGAGCCTCCAAGTCCGAACCGCGAAATCGACGACCCTAGATCTGGAACCCAGACCTCTACCGGACTGCCGTTGATCTGCCGTCCGAGCCGGTGCCAGCCCGAGACCCCATCTTTCGTGAACCGCGATCCAAATCTGAGCCCGTGCGTGCCGAACCCCAAACCCGTCGCCACCTGAGCTTTAGCCGCTCGGCGACTTGTTCCCGAAGCCGCTACCATCTCCGACTCCATAAGTCAGCCGCTGATTTGTGAAACCCGAAGCCACCCGACGCCTTATCCGAACCCATCGCCCCATCGCAAGCCACCCGAGACAACCCACAACCTTATCCTCTGTCTCGCTGAGCTCCAGCCGACGTCTCTGCCTTGTTCCGGTTCGGAGGCCCTATTCGTGTGGGCCGTGTCCTATTCTGTCCGGCCCGTGTGCCAGTCGGCTTAGGCCATGGCCGAGCTCGTGGGTCGAGCCCGTGGACCGAGACCGTGGGTCGAGCCCGTGGACCGAGACCGTGGGTCGAGTGGCCGAGAGCCTGGGCTGAGTGACCGAGTCTGTGGCCAAGAATTTGGGCCATTCGTTGGAGGAAGTTGGCCCGTGATCCGCCAAGCCGAGCCATGTTCATCGCCGCCCATACCGTCACCGTAGAGACCGTCCGAGCTAAATTGGATTGTGAGTTGACCCTAAACCTTGGTTAGGGCGCTAATTGCACCTAAGATTAGTCGAATAGTCGATTAGGGTATTTATGTAGCGCGATCGTGGTCGGTTTAAATAGAAATCAGGTTTAGGGTAAATGGCTAAGATCGATTAAGTTATTCGGATTAGCCTAGGTCGTCTGTGGCTAATTGACTGATAGATAGAATTGATTGATTGTGGATTGTGGTTCGATCACGAGCGAGCGATAGGTTAGGGAACGAGCGATCGATCGACATTTATAAAGCAAATCGGCTAATAAAGACTTATTGTACGAATATGTTCTTATACATTGCTTAACTGAATTGATGGCCTGATTGGATTGATCGTCTCATTGATATGTTTGATTGGATGCCTAGATTGTTCATTAAATTGAATTGGCATTCGTTGTGGGTTAGTCGTTCCATTCATAATTGCAATGTCTAATTTTTAGTCTGCATATGCATATGACCGTGTGCGAAATCAAAGAAATATGTTTTAGCGCTGAGTCTTTGAGCACGTTGTGTGAGCATCCGGCCTAAATCAAAGAGAATAAAATTGATTGATATGGCGGGTGAAATGTATGCTCGTATGATGGAACGATGGCGAGTTTTCTTGGCAAGCTCGTATTGTACTAATCGTATACACCGTACTAATCGTATGGAATTACACGACTTTCCAAAAGCACGATAATTCATGCCCCGTATCGTACATACGATTTTAAGAGATTATCGAATGCTGGTCGCAGCTTGTGATGGAGCGTCGCCCCGTTTAGGGATGCCTACTTGCCGTGCCGTGCAAGATGCACTAGATACACTGCTTGTAGTAACCGTTGCCGTGAGGGAAAAGGAACGTAGCCTGGTCCTACCAGAGGAGTGCGGGTACGCATTAATTATGAGAGTCGATCATGCTAATCGCGTCGATCCTCTCATTGCGCCGTGGGCGTGATCATCGTTAATAATTGGACTCGTGTGGTGTCCTATGCATACTTGTGGATGCGATGCATTGTCTGAGTGATTGACTGACATGACTTATGAGTCGAGTCAAGCATTGCATTTTGTGTGGCTGAAGGCTGGTAAGTATGCCTGTGGATGTTTATGATGTTGCGACTGTGGATGGTTATATTACGTGAGCTTTCTAGTAGGACGCCTGGGTGAATCAGTTTCCTAATCGAGCTTAGGCTTGATTCACTGAGATTTATATATCATCCCCTTGTGGGAACCACTTTCAGGTTCCAAGTGAAGAAGACTCGTGGATACCGAAGCAAGGATGTGGGAGTACCATTTTGAAGTAGATGAGAAATTAATCGTACCTGACCGTATAACCTTTTGAGGTCTTAGTGAGCCACCCCAAAATGTGGGGTTGTCTGTTAATAGCTTAGTAGGGTTAAGACTCATCTGCTGTCTTGTTGTGATGTGATTAGCTTTTGATGAATTGCTTCGGTATGTATCTCCTGCTAATCTATCTCTATCTGTTATATGTTGTCTGGGAGTATTTCGTTTCCACATGCGTATATAGTTAAGGGGTCGATAACGCGCCTGGGATTTTATCCTTCGTGACCTCATGGCGATTTGGCAAGGGATGTCGCGGGCTCAAGAGTCGGGGCGTGACATCCCCGCCCAAGGTGGTATCAGAGCAAGGTCAGCCTGATTCATCTGGTCATTGGCCTGGAGTAATAAGGAGCGCTGAGATTTGGGATAGTTAGTAGGACTTAAACCGTTGTGCATGTGGTTGTTGTCTATGCCTTTAAGTTGTTGAGCTGTGCGCACGTGTTCATTACTCAAGTTTTGAGGCTGTATGCCTGAGCTCGCATTGATATTGCTTTGGGGTGAGCAGGACCCCATACAGTACCTGCTGGAAGTGTTGTAGTGGAACTGGTTGGATCGAGTTTGGAAACGCTGGAAACAGTCCTTAGGATTTCGACATCGCTAAAGGATAAGGTAGTGTCAGCGGCAAGATATTTTTGGGGTATATTGATTAAAAGCTTTCAAGAGAAGAGGATAGGGTGATCATACCGAAGATGTGTAACCTTGATGTTATTATGGGCATGAACTTCCTTGGAGCTGTGATTAATGTTGTCACGAGACATTGAGACTTAATCCGTTGGATTGGTTAGTTTTGAGTTTGATGATAATCAAGGAGGAATTTCAACTTGGCGTGTTTCGTCACCTAAGGCGACTGGTCTATTGACAAGTAGTAGTTAAATATACTTGACGTAAGTGATTGAGGTGTCAGCTGAAGAACCTAGGATGAGATACATCACAGTCGCGAATGTACTTCTGAATGTCTTTCTTTGAGGGTTGTAAGGGTTGCAGCCAAAAAGGGAGAAATGGAGTTGTGGTGGAGTTGTCCTCTAAAATGAATTTGGTCTTTAAGGCACCATGTGAGATGATTATGTCGAAGCTTAAGAACTTTAAGGGTAGAAGTGTGAGGGGTTGGATAAAGAATCGATCTACCCTAGTTGTCGTTATGAGAGGTGCATGTGTAGCTGTGTGGGGAAAAAGAGAGGATCATTGAAGTTATGCATTGGTTGCAGGCAACTCAATTAGGTGGCGAGGAAGGACTAGTACCCTTTGACGTGGTTAGATGAATTGTTTGACCAGCTGAAAGGAGCTTCGATACCCCCTAGGACCGATTTATGGATGTGATATCATCAGTTGAGGATTACGAAGAAAAGTATGTCGAGAATGATATTAAGGACGCGTTAAAGGCTCTATGAGCTTACCATGATGTGTTTGGTCGGACGTATGCCATGCTTCTTTTTATAGATCTGATGAATGGTGTACGCGAGAAGAGTATTTGGATCGATTGGTGATGGCATCCCTAAGCGACATCCTGTTGTACTTGAGGAAGTTGGATGACAGTGAGTAGCATTCGATCGGAAACCCATGGAGGGTATAAGTGACTATCAAGTTTAGTAAATACGAGTTTCGGTTAACTCGTGTGGCTCGTATGGCATGTAATTTCTGGTGGTGGAGTATCAGTGGGTTCGACTAAGGTTGAGACGGTCATGGATTGACCAAGACCGCTGATATCGACATGCGTCTGAAGCTTCTTAAGTTCAGCGAGTTATAAAGGTTGTGTGAAAGGGAGTTATTGATAGACCAGACTCATGAATACAGATTCGCAATGAGGCGACTTGTATTGGTAGATTGTGTAAACTAGAATTATGCGATATGCTAATGATTTTGATCTCGACTTTCGTTGTTGGACCAAAGTGGTAATACGATGATACTCGCAAGGGAGCGAGCGAGGATTAAATTAATCTTTCAGATGTAATGATCCCTTGGGAAGTCTAAGGATTCGAACTGATAAGAATTGATGTTAATGGAGGTAATAGGTGTTGAACGATGAGGAAAATCTTCCACTACATGTGTTTAAATTGGGATCTCAAAGTCGAGAACATAATTGTGAGTGTCTCGCGTTGTAATTCGGATGATGGACGAAAGATTGTAGGTGAATTGAGATGTCATGGGTAAGTAAGACTTATGTGCTTCGTAAAATTTGAGAAGGCCTTACAGTATGTCAAAGGTAGTCTTAGGATGACTTGAGGCCCGTATGGTTTAGTTTACTAGTAACTTAATAAGGTCATGGTGAAGTGTACACTACTTGAGGGTGGTAATTAATGAAACCTTAGACATGTGCATGGAATGAGGACAGTAAAGAGGAACAAGGAAAGTTCGTAATGGCAGTCTAAGGGTAGACAACATGGTAGGGTTGCCAGTTGGATGCACATACTATCGAGTTTGGCGATACCCCTGAATAAGATTAAGATTGCGAGATGTGACAATTAAGGAAGGCTAGTTATCAGAGTGGCGCGTCGGAAGCATAGTAGGGCCACATAATTTCTTGGAGTATAAGCATAAGGATTTTGCTTTTGAATAAAGCAGAAAAACCTACCGGAACCCATTGCAGTAGCCATAACATTAGTCTGGATAGCTCGTGGGGACATTAAGATTTGAAGTAAGTTTACGAAGGGGTTGATAGGAAGGCTGGTGTGGTCAAGCAAAGGATTAAAATTTTGATATATCGATAAGTTAAAGCGCATCATTACAAGCCTAGTGGACTGTTGCTGTCATTGGGGATTCTAGAGTAAAGATGGGAGAAGGGCACGATAAAGTTGTGATGAAACTTCCAAGAAATTAAGGGATAAATAACTCAGTTGGAGTGCAGTAAGCAGACTGATGAGGCTTGCTCAGGTTATAACAGTGTGAAAGGATTCAGCCTTGGTATGAGTGTGATGCCCCAAGACCTAGGGCTGACACAAGCTTAAGACTCAGACTACTCACGGACAATGACCAAGGGTTGAGGAAGCTACCGAGAGTTTTGAAGTCGCCATCGACGCGGATAATGGCCTGATTTGCCAGTCGGTTGTGCTGTTGATTGAAATTCGACTGTGTGGCAATCTTAAATCAAGCATGAATCGAATTGGGTTGATCTCGCTTAGCTGTAAGTCAACCATAGGATCACCTTGAAGTCGACCAGGGATTGATTCGTGGCATGATTTGCAAGCTGGCATTGATCTATATTCAGGATGGCCATGTACCTAGTGAGGAACGATTTGTACTAGAACCCCGTACCAACCGCGCACTAGTCAAAGGGCTGATCACCTAGAGACGTGTGACGTGTTGTTAGAAGAATGCGGGTCGGGTTGAACCAATCATGCATCAATTTGAGGTGGTCCTCGACTCGCCAGTCGCTTGTGAGCTAACCCTATTCAACAGAATGGATGGCCTGACCCTCAGTTTGATTTGACGTTTGAGTTTAGTGACCCCTAAGAAGTGTCAAGGTTGACAAGTGGTAATTCCAAATCTCAAGACATTGAAGAAGAGGCGAATCATTAATCGACCTTCTCCTTGTAAAAAGAATGCCCAAATTGCCATTAGTGTTAGTCGTGATTGACTTCTATGGAACAAGAGGAGAAGCAGCGTTAAACTCGGCTCATTGGAAGTTAAGAAATGATTAATCGATTCGTGGGAATGGTTAATTAATGTGGTTACTAGGATAATCGATAGTTGGATTGGATAGCAAGATTAGCTGGTCGCAAGTTGAGTTGAATCTTTAGTGTAGATGGCTCAACCTGTTTAAACGAATTGTGGATATGGAATTGTGTCAGATTGGTAATCGAGGATCATAAGTTTGAGGCTGACTTAGGTTTGATGTCACTTTGTGGTCTTGGTGCACTGAGTGGGGATAAGGATTGATTTGAAGCGAGCGTGGTATGAATTTTGGAGAACGAAATTGCAGTTTAGTATGGCCTATCACTCGCGAACAGATGGCCAATCTGAAAGGACAATTCAGACTTTGGAGTACATATTGGGGCCATGTGCTTTGGATTTCAAGGGTGGTTGGGAGGAACAGTTTCATCTGATAGAGTTTGCCTACAATAACAGTTACCAACAAAGCATCAAGATGGCGCCTTTCAAGGCATTGTATGGTAACACTAGTCTGTTGGGAATGAAGTTGGCAAAAAGAAGATCACGGGTCCTTAGTTAGTGGAACAGTCAACGGAAGCTGTCAAGGTCACTAAAGACAGATTGAGGACAGCACAGAGTCGTTAGAAAAGTTATGCCATTAATAGGCGAATGCCTTTCAGAATTCAGGTGGGCAATCATTTCTTTTTGAAGGTGTCGCCTACGAGAGGGACATCTCGCTTTGGCAAGAAAGGAAAGTTGAGCCCAATGTATGTCGGACCTTTCGAGATTTTGGAAAGAATTGGAAATTTGGCATATCGTCTTGCGTTACCACTAGGACTTGCTCAAGTGCACTACGCCTTCCACGTGTCAATGTTAAGAAAGTACGAGCCGATCCCCGCTCTTGTATGGAGTTATAAAGAGATTGAACTGTAGGAGCGAGCATCGTACGTGGAACGGCTAGTCGGGATCGTGATTAGGAAAGAACAAGTGTTCCGAAACAAAATGATTCTGTTAGTCAAGGAGATTTAGCGACACCATGGAATTGAAGGAACTACTTGGGGAAGTGAGGAAGTTAGGAGGACTAGATATCCTTATCTATTGGAAAGGTTCTAGCATTACTTCAATTTCGAGGATGAAATTTCCTAAGGAGGAGAGAGTTGTGTCGCCTTGGAAATTCGACTTCTGTAAAATGTCTGAATTCAATAAAATGGATTAATATTGAATTTCAATTTCTACAAAGTATTTTGGATCGTAAGGAATTAAGAGACGAATTTTGGATGATTTCTGAAGCTTTGGTCGGATTAAATTAGATTTTGAAATTCTTAGTCGCCGCGATTAGGATTTCAATCCTCACGCCCGAGCCTAATCTTGTCCAAGCCTAACCTGTGAAAAGACAAAAAAAAATATCCTCTGTCAGTTGAGCCAAATATTCGTTCCGTCCCGAATTACTGAATTACTAAAATACCCCTCCAATAATGCACTAGAAGCATATAATTCAAACTTGACTTGATGGTGGGGCCCACTTATCTTTTCCCCAACCACCAGTCAACCTCACCATCCACTTTCTCTCTACGAATTCAACAGAAGGGATGGAAGAAAAATTTTCAAACCAATGTTCAAGTGTGCTAAGGTTCAAGTTGTATATCTAGCACAATTGCCAAAAATCCTAGTTCCAAAAGGAAAGGAAAAAGCGGGATTTCAACAAAAGATAAAATCTTCGGGTATCAAGAAAAAGCAAAGTGCCTAGTAAAAATAAGGCCGATACCCATTCAAAATATCCCCAGTAAAATCTGGGGGATTGAAAAAAAGAACCCCTCCAAAGGAATCAGATCAAGAAGACTACTCTCCAAGTGGTGTCATGCTTAGATAGCAAATACACAATCAGAGTTAATAGTCTCTTAATACAACAAGAGGCGCTCTTTAAAGACACTTATGCGCTCTAAAAGGAGGAGAATACACGTCAAGAACTGAAGACGTTCTTCAAAGGACATGTGAAAAATATGCAATGATCACCAATGTCAAACCGTTCGCGATTTCTGTGCCAAAAATAAGCCTTTTTCGGTCCTCAATCTTACCGATGTTTGTTGACACTTGATTTTTGATCAGTCTTTCATAGTTTATTTTTAAAAAATTCATAAAAAATCTATAAAAAGTTAAAAAAATTAAAAAATCATCTTTGGTAGCCTTGACCAAGCTAAAGGAACCATTTTTGATAAAAAAATAATTTTTCATATTTTTTAATATTTTTTAATATTTTCCAAAAATAGAAAAATACATGAAAAATGAAGAAAAATAGCGTTCGATGTCGTAAAAATATAGAAAAATAGTCAATATTTTTATTTTAATTTCTTTTACATTTTGAACTCATAAATAGTCAAAATTTAAGTTCAATTGCATGTGTTTCTTCACGACGCATAGAGTTGAATTTGGCAAAAAAATGTCATTCGAGTATTTTAATTTGTAAATTTCTACATCTTTTTTAGTCTTGACGTCCAATTAGATCGACCACCATCTACAATAAATGCCCCTTGCTGAATATTTTCGTTTTTGTTTCACATGATTTCATGGTGTAAAACGCCGAGTGGATCCCCAAATATAATCGGGTCGGCATGAGCTCGATAGCTCGTCCAAGACCAAACCAGGGCACGGCGAACCCCATGTGAGTACTCTCGAACTCCTTCGATGCTTCCTAATGCTTTTATTAGGTTAGATCGTGTGTAGAATGGCTAGGACAGCTAAATCATTCTTGAGCTGTGATTGATAAATAAGACCTTATTAGAAATGCCATGTGATTTATTTGCATATCTAGATTCCTTGAGTTGGGCATTTTATTACTGATTGTGATTGCTAGGATAATCACTCTTATCTACATGAATTTCTAGATTTAGGGTTCATACCTTACTCATCCGCATGAATCTCAGGCTAGAAAATTCAGTCAACTTAGGTACCGAAAGGGCGTCAACTCTGACAGTTGGTGTAACTAAGTCCCCGAAACCATTTCTCTGGTTCTCGCAGAATTGAATAGAAACTCCCAACTATTCGATTGGGTGGTCCAATCATACCCTAAAAAAATGATTGGTGGCGACTCCATGGCATGCACACTTAGCACATGTCACTAGACCACACTGAAAGTCGATCACGCATACCTCCGTTGCGATTTGGGTAATGGGCCTTGGGAGAGGCCCGCGTCCGACCAGACAGGACGGCCCATTAGCCCTCGAGAGCCCGACAACCTCAAGAGGGTCGCGACAGACTGGCGACTCCACTGGGGACTGGTTCTTAACCATTTAGTGGACTTGAGCCGATTAAAAAGTTGATTGATTCTTCTAACCTAATTTTATGCAGATGCTCTCGAAAGTGAGGTGTATATGCTAACGAATGTGTTAGATGTTTTTGTAGACGGGAGAAATAAGGGGTGAAGTGCTTGTTAACTTTGTTTTATGCAGGCAGGAGTTTTGGATGTATGATTGTGTGGATGTTTATATTGAAGCGGTGATTGTTAAATAAAATGCATGTCTTTTACTTTAGCACGACACAATGAATACACACAATTGCGCCTAAAACCCCAGGCGCCCTCTTTAGGAACACAATAGAAGGAATTGAAAATGGAATCTCCGTGAGGAAAAACATGGGGTAATCCACTTTTCAATTCCGCTCACTTCGAACTATGGATTGAGTCCCAATGCAACGATAGTTGTGCAATGGAATCGGCTCTTCCCAGAATTCGAGGTGAGAACCTTGGCTTTAGGTACCAAGCCCTATCTTTTGATTTTTAGGAGTTTTCCCTCACTTGTCTCATGCGTTTGTCTATGGAAGGTTAGTATACCTAACACTGCTAAAAATACAGAAAAGCTTGATTTTCTCTTAAGTTTGGTTGGTAAGACTTTTCTATCCCTCGAACTTGTTACAGCTCTTAATCATTATATTCATTGCATAATTCCGGTGATTGGATTAAATGCCATTTTGAGGATAGATAGGTGTGTTTTCCTCCCAATGTTCTTGATGGAAGATGAAGATGGTGTCATCCCATTACGAGCGCCAAGTGGACAAGAAGAGCCTGCTATGGACATCATTGAGGTATCATCTAATGAAGATGACGATTTGGAATAGGTGATCCTGAAGTCACGTCTCAAAGATCGAAACTGGGGCATCTCTAAGTATTAAGATCACATTCCTTTATTTTAATTTTCATTTCTAGCCTTCTTGTATAGGATTTATTTTGCTGAGATCCTCTCGATCTGACCCCTTAGATTGATTGTATTAGGGATCTATTTGTGTTTATATACATTCAGATTGAAATTTGTTGTATTTCTATTGACTTGTCATTGGAATGTGATAGTGGCATTTCTTCTAATCACTCGAATACTCCAAAATCAATTTTATAATTCCTTTGGATGAAATTGAAATTGGAAGTCTTATACAACCTTTTGGCCGTATAGGGCAATACAATCCCAATTTCGCCAGAAGGAACTATAAACTTGAATTGGTTCATGCATATTTTGCATCATTGGTAATCCACAATAATTGATCAAGAGTATTCGTGTTTTTCAAATTTAATGAAAAGATAGATATCCAAATTACTCTCGTTCTTAGCAAACGGCTTTAATTTGGATACCGTATCTTCAATTGAATTTAAAACATATCGTAATTGTGTACTTTTGAACATTCCATTGATTTTCTTGGAATTGATCAAAGGCGATTATCGTGAATTACATTCCTTTCAATGATATGCTTTCCTTTGAGGAATATTGATAAAAGCTTTTGCACAAGGTCAAAACCCTTGTAAAAGCTCTTATCCCTATTAATCACAAGTAAGCATAAAATTGAAAGGATTTATGCTTTAATTTTCAAATTCTTTCTTCTGATTCTGCCTTTTCATTTGAAACAGGTTAAAAACAAGTAGAGAAGAGAAGTCTTTTTGTGGATAATCGTGGTGAGAGGTTCCTTTATCCGATCATAAGCAAGATTAAAAAATCAAGATGTACACGCTCGAATCATAAATGTCAAAGCGCAGCTTGCCTAGGTTGAGAGTGGTCAGGTGTTCGAGAAAGTCAGCCATACAGAAGTTGAGACACACACATTAGAGCTTTCATTCATTTCGCTCAATCGAGGGACCTTAAAAGCAGATCATACAAATCATCGGGGTGGAAACATAAAACCGCAATGAGCCCTAATTAGCATCACAAAGGAACCAAGTTGGCCCTCCATATTATTGATGCTTTGCTTATACTCACCACCTCGAGACTCGAGATCTGCAAGCTTAAGAAGAAGGCGTTTACATTCCCCTTTAAGCTCGGCAACCTTGGTCCCGTGATCTTCGGCGGCTATTTCCAGGTCCCGAACTAGTCCTCTCCCATGGGCTATATCCGCGGTAATGCTGTCAAGCCTTTCTTCCTGCCACTCACATTGAAACTTCAACACGACATTACGACGGTCGTGCTCATAGGTGGTCAGGGATAAGGCCAAGCGCTCCACCAAATTTCCCTTCTCGCGAAGCAACATCGAGACTCGCTTGTTGGCGAACTCAACAGCCTTTCTGTGACTATCGGCCACAATGTTGGCCAACACCAAGCAGTTGGACCGATCCTCATAGCGAGCTCGCAAAACGTGAGCCACGGTAGCTTTTCGATGAGCGACACGGTAAGTCTCTAAAAAGTTTATAAAGAGGGTTGGGAAGATTCTATATTCCCTCTCTAAATTAGTGCCCTCGATGGAGGTGGTGTCTATTTCCACGAGCAAAATGCAGATTTCATCTTCAGTTTCTGGGTGATCGGCTATATGAGCATAGCCTCGACCGAGGAGGTTATAGAGTTTTTCCCACTGGGCCAAATTTTCGGCCGAGAAAGCGCGAATAGGAGAGGAGGTCATTTTCGTTGGAGTGGGGGAGAAGAAGATGAGTGTGGTAGAGTGATTAAAATAAGAAAAGGCAATTATGTAAGAGTGTTAATCTTCTCTGCATTAACTCCTCCTTTTATAGCAACTCGAGAATGAAGAAAGGCATAGCAATAATGCTCGTGGAGCCAAGTTAATTGGGTAAAGCAGTGGTGGCTCTTTCGGTGAACCATCAGATCTGTCCCAGTCCGCGATTTCAGGCTTGATAAACCTAAAAAAGTTGTAAAAAAATATGTCGGTGTCACCATATTAAAATTGAGCGGGAGTTAAGCGCAACTATCGAAAAAAGTTGCGAAAGGATTTGGCGGTCCCATCATATTAAAAAACTGAGCAGGAGGCGAGCGTAGTTCCACCTTTTTGAAAATAAGTGGGAGACAGACATGGATATCGAGAAAAGGAAATCGATTTGGTGTCCCTCCACGTTGAAAAGAAGAAAGAAGACGACAAAGCGGGAAATACGAAATCTTGGGAGCAACGCTTGCCTGATGATCTTCATCCATGTTTAAAGAACGTTTCATGGGCATACAGAACCACTCAAAAGAAAATTTAGAGAGAGTGAGCATACATGAGAGAGTAGAGAACCCTGAGTGAGCAAAAATTGATCGAACATTTCTCGATCCAACATGTTTGAGGGTTACCATCAGTTGCTAGAGGCGACTGATCCAAAAATCTCAGAAAATGAACTACTGAGAGATCTCGAAGATTCCAGGATGGCGTCTGGTACCAGAACCACAGAACCCAACCCTTTCGGCAACGAAGTTCAGGAGCTCAGCAGCGATGACAACAGCAGCAGCGATGGTCAATCTCGGAAAAGGAAACGTCGCCAGTGCCACACTCAGAATGAAATCCAAGAGCTTGAAGCTTTCTTTAGTGAATGCCCTCTCCCGAACATGAAACAAAGAAATGAATTGGGCCAGAAGCTAGGGATGAAACCTTTGAGGGTCAAGTTTTGGTTTCAAAATAAGCGAGCCAAATTGAGGGCTCAACACAGACGTCAAGAACTTGCGATTCTAAAGGAGGAAAACGAAAAGCTTCGAGCGGAGAACATGAGGTATAAGAAAGCTCCCAGCACTATCGCTTGCCTTAATTGCGGTGGCCCTATCACTCTCGGCGAAATGTTCCTTGATAAGCCTTATATGAGGATTGAAAATGCTCATTCACCACCCCACTCCCTCGAACCATCTTCGATACAATCGGATTTTGTTGGAGATATGCATGAACAAATCAATTCTACGAAGTCAATATCGATGCCTTCTAAAGGATGTGATATGCGTCACCATGATTGGAGTTTCCTTAACGATGAGCTTACTATCACGACCGACCAATCCAAAGCTGATGAATTCCCTCCACAACAATTTCTGGCTCGATCAAATTCTACTGGAAATAGGCCAGAGAGCAATAGCCAAGTTGTCAACACTGTTCCGGGTCGCAAGAAGACGAGGGTCAATTGGTCCCCCGAGCTTCATCTCAAGTTCCTTAGTGCGGTTCAGCAACTAGGGATCAACTCAGCATATCCAACGCGCATACTTGAGATCATGAACATACCATGACTCACTAAAGATGGAGTCGCGAGTCACCTCAAGAGCTACAGAAGGGCGCTAAGACAGCGCCACACAGCACTGAACCTGAAAGAACTCAACTTGTGCCTAAACACTAGGCATGGCTATAACTACAATGCCCCTGAAGTAAGAAATACCCTGCCGAATTTAGGCACCGACCAAGCTGGTAGCAGCACCATCGACTACTTGGGCGCTAATCAGAATATTCCCCCGAATCATCTCAGCACCCCTCAAGAGTATATGCCACAAGTGCAGCAGGTACGAACTCCTTGGTTTGAGCAGCAACTTTTCGCTAGTGCTCTTCCTATCCCCGATCAACATATTGCGCCTAGTGTTCAAAGATCTGCCCGGCTTGGGCATATGATTTCGGAAGATCAAGCGGGCGGATGCTTTGAGGATTTTTGTTTCTCCCATTCCCAAATGGAAGGTGCTTTTGATAGTGAACCGATCAATCATCCTCTTATAATCTCGAGCAACGACGAAGGTTCTAGCTCGAAGAATCAGATCGCTCACAACAGAAACAGGAATCCTTCAACGCCAAGCGATGATGGTCAACCCGAATATCAGTTGCTCGAAGAATCAAAAGATTTCCTTGATGAGGAGCTCCATATCTGGATCGATCAGTTTAAAACTGATGGACTTATGAAGTTATGATCCAAAATGACGATTATATGTCTGATTCATGGTGTAGCTGGCTGATCACCGAGAATCCTCAAGGGAACTAGGCACATGTGAATGGATGTATCATTAATCTTTCTGTCATAAAGTCTTCCATGCAAGATAATCTTCCTTAATGCCTAGAGTTAATCTGGGGCAGCGATCAGTACTACCTGCGAGCATCATCATGCTTGAGTACAACAATCCCTTGTTAGATTAGAGTCGAGGCGAATCAATTGAACGCCACGAAGAAAAACATTTAAAGGCTTCACATAGGAAAATGCGAGCAAAAGCCCGAGCGAGCTCAAAGACGGTTAGCTCTGTATCGTTCTAAGGGACCTTTAGTCGTTATGAACTCTAAATTGAGCTTGTTTCATTCTCGATGGGGGTCGCTAACTGCTTCAAGAATTTTATAACAAAAAACGAACCAGTTAGGGACGCCAATAGTGCTTTGTCCTGGTAGTCAGTGAACTGGAAGTGGTACGAAACGTCAGGAGTTCGATCTCAGGATTGAAAAATCATTTTATCAGTTTGTCTATCACCCGATGAAGTTCAAAGAGATTCGACGCAGATGACTATAGAACTTGGGGCAATTCGAAAATCATCGATTCATTTTCATCAAGCGGCGAAGTTGGTATTGTAAAATGTGAAGCACGCAAATGACAAATCCGAAGCAGAAGGAGATGAATCATGATTCGCTTATCCAAGGTCGGGATTTCAACCTTCGACTAAAGCAAAATCTAGGATGAGTTTTTGATCTTGCCCACTCGACAAAACCCATCTCCACTGAAAATGGGGGCAAACCATTCCTACATCTGGAAAGCATGTCGAAGCCGAAGACATCAAATTCATCGTTTGATCCGTGGGGCAAGTCCCCGAAGCGATAGTTATCATCCGCAGAGCGTAATGGAATCCATCCTTTCAATGTAAAACACATTTGGCCGCGGAGCCACCCATTTGGTAAAAAGAACGTATCGTTCCTAAATGATTTTCAATCAGATGCGGGGATAATGTTCTCTCATTTTCCTCTCAGGTGATGAACAGAGATGAGGCACCCAAGAAGCCATGCATTCAAATAACAAAACAGTGCATGAAACACGCCCAAAAAGATGAATGAATCTCCTCCGACGTAAATCCTCGAGGTGGATTCGTTGCCCAACCAGACGAAGAAATCATGGCCACAAGCTTGAGGGCCGGCTTCTACAATCCGCACATTGGCATGCAGAAGGAATTCAAATCAAGAGTAAAGTAGTATCGTCCCAATTTGTTTTGAATTTGGAAACCCAAAATAATGCTTAATATTTATCCTTGGCAGGAGCTCGCCATCAAGGCAGACATGTAAGTTTCATTTTTCTCCAAAAACCAAGAAGTCGAAAGAACTTTAGAACACCCAACAATCTTGTGTTACTATGTGAAGTGCAGATTTTCACAACCCTTGTACACTCGTTGGAGCATATGACCAAGGGTAAGATGTATCGTTCCAATTTTTGTAAAGTTTTAGAATATACAATGACATATCCCTTTTATATCTCCAGGATCTCCAGCCTCGATGGGCAGGTAAGTATCCCTTTTCCCAATTCATTGGAGATTAAAAACTTTCAGAATTAATTTGATTCTCACATCTAAAAAGACATAGAATTCTTACTTCATTGACATTCATGTTTTAAAACATGAGATTGTCTGAACATGAATTACACATGTATGGTGCATCATAAAATCCCTTTGAAGGATAAATCTTGATGAAATGAAATGAATTTTTCCAATAAGAGTCGTTTGAACTGTTCAAAAGGGTATTTTCTCATAAGAGAAGCGAGCCTAATCCAAACACGTCCCATACACACTTGAGAGATGAGGAGATTGGAAATGATAGAGAAACCTTAACCTATGGATATAAGGGTCATTCGCAACGATTACATGGATCGAGATGACAGAGGCATTTATTTCTTCATTCCAAACACTACAGATGCCCATTGAGAACCCCATTGAACGGCGATTTTCATTCTCAACCCTGTCAAGAACCACCCCACATTGGGGCAAATGAAGGTTAGTCCAACAGTATCAGAAAGTAAACGGTTAGAAATTTTCTTGCTCGGACTAACATAAATCTTTGTGTGTTGTTTATATGATAATCCAAGTGTCATAGGATGACGAGAATGATTCATTTCTCTATCCTACACACTGTTATCCTTTGCACAACCAAGTTGAGCCAGCAAATTCATTTCATCAACCTATTGGTGATCATTGCATATTCCAAAGCAAAGGCAACATCACTCTAGGAATGGAAGCGTGCCAAAGTTTAAGTTGCATATCTAGCATGATTGCCGAAAATCCTAGCTCCAAAAGAAAAGAAAAACACGGGATTAAAAAAAGGGGGAAAAGAAAAATCCCTAGACATCAAGAAAAAGCAAAGTGCCTGGTAAAAAGCAAGGCTGATGTCTATTCAAAATATCCCCAGTAAAGTCTAGAGAGACGATGAAAAGACCCTGCAAAGGAGTTAGATCAAGATGACTACTCTCCAAATGTTGTCGTGCTCAAATTGCAAACACACAAACAGACGGTCTCTTAATGTAACAAGAGACGCTTTTAAACATCCTTGTGCGCTCTAAAAGAGGAGTGTACACTTCAAGAAATGGAGATGTTCTTCGAAGGACATGTGGCAAATTTGCAATGATCACCAATGTCAAACCCTTCACAATTTCTGGGCAAAAAATAAGCCTTTTTCGGTCCCCAATCCTTCCAATGTTACAACCCTGAAGTAGTCTTATCTGACTAAGACACTTGGGTTAATGTATAACTTAGCTCAAAGAAGTACGAGCAAGACTATTTCTTTCTCATTTTGCAGGGTTCTTGACTTGTAAACCCGGAGCAGATAGTGAAAAATTTCGTTCAACGGCCTTGACTCAAAAGTGAGCCCCCCTTGGAAACCGATATCCAAGCCTAACACTACGGTCCCGTGAAAGACCTCCTGATCGGTCGAAATGTATGCGTTGCGAATGATCCTGAAACCCAGGCACAGGTCGGTAGGAAATTGAGCACTTTCCCTATTAAAGATCATTATCACAGAGCAGTGAGGAGCCTTCTTGGGTGAGAAATACTCCAATGGATGTTTTGAGCAAACTCTTTTTGAAATTTTCAAATTGTTTGATCTAGAGTTTCCGTGCAAGGAATTTATGATCACATCTGTATATGGCAGGAATGTTTTGGATAACCTCCAACAATCAAAATGCACATTTCATGACTAAAACTTAAGTCGTAGAATTTTGTCAGTTAGACAATTATTGTCTTCCCAAAGATTACTAATATCTTCTTGGCGAGGAAAATTTTTTCAGGTCTAAGCTTTCTACAGGACTTTTGGCCACCCCAAAGACTGGGTGCGTCATCCTTAGGTGAAGCCTTTTAGTAGGCAAATCTTTTCTAAGACCGATCCACAGAATGATCGAGTCTCCGACTAGCCCCGAAGAGCGGGTACGTCATCCTTTGATTCATATCAATTTGGAATCTCATAAATGGTAGAAACCGCCTGAAGGGTCAACTCAATGGTAGAAACCGCCTGAAGGGTCAATCAATGGTAGAAACCGCCTGAAGGGTCAACACAATGGTAGAAACCGCCTGAAGGGTCAATGTATGGTAGAAACCGCCTGAAGGGTCAACCAATGGTAGAAACCGCCTGAAGGGTCAACTCAATGGTAGAAACCGCATGAAGGGTCAATGAATGGTAGAAACCGCCTGAAGGGTCAAAGGACTGGTAGAGACCGCCTGAAGGATCAACCCAATGGTCCGATCCACCATACGGATCAAAACCTTGATGAATCCCGAACGCGGGAGGAGTCGTTTTCCCTAATAAGCCTTACATTAGGCAAGCCATTTCTAGTTTAGTCCACCACACGGATCAAAACCCTTGGCAAATTCCCAAATGTGGGATGCGTCTTCCTTAGGTTCCTATCAGTTAGGAATCCCATTATGGTTTGACCTACCATACAGGTCAGAGCTTAACATCCCCAGGACACTCCGATGACAAGTCCTTAGGAATCTACTTGAACCCATCGACACAGCAAATGCCGCAAGCATTCGGCAGGTAAGGGGCAGGGAAGTCTATCTACTCCTTAACTTTCTTACATCATATCAGGGAATTGAATGAGCACATCTTTTTTTAAGGAAAAGCACACATTGATGGACATGAAAATTGGATGTCATGATTTCTTTTCTTTTCCCAGTCGAGTTGATCGGAACACAGGTGTCACCTTGTCTTTGAGAGAAACCTCTGACGAAATTCCTCTCAAAGAGGGGCAGCTGTTGACACTTGATTTTTGATCAGTCTTTCATAGTTTATTTTTAAAAAATTCATAAAAAATCTATAAAAAGTTAAAAAAATTAAAAAATCATCTTTGGTAGCCTTGACCAAGCTAAAGGAACCATTTTTGATAAAAAAATAATTTTTCATATTTTTTAATATTTTTTAATATTTTCCAAAAATAGAAAAATACATGAAAAATGAAGAAAAATAGCGTTCGATGTCGTAAAAATATAGAAAAATAGTCAATATTTTTATTTTAATTTCTTTTACATTTTGAACTCATAAATAGTCAAAATTTAAGTTCAATTGCATGTGTTTCTTCACGACGCATAGAGTTGAATTTGGCAAAAAAATGTCATTCGAGTATTTTAATTTGTAAATTTCTACATCTTTTTTAGTCTTGACGTCCAATTAGATCGACCACCATCTACAATAAATGCCCCTTGCTGAATATTTTCGTTTTTGTTTCACATGATTTCATGGTGTAAAACGCCGAGTGGATCCCCAAATATAATCGGGTCGGCATGAGCTCGATAGCTCGTCCAAGACCAAACCAGGGCACGGCGAACCCCATGTGAGTACTCTCGAACTCCTTCGATGCTTCCTAATGCTTTTATTAGGTTAGATCGTGTGTAGAATGGCTAGGACAGCTAAATCATTCTTGAGCTGTGATTGATAAATAAGACCTTATTAGAAATGCCATGTGATTTATTTGCATATCTAGATTCCTTGAGTTGGGCATTTTATTACTGATTGTGATTGCTAGGATAATCACTCTTATCTACATGAATTTCTAGATTTAGGGTTCATACCTTACTCATCCGCATGAATCTCAGGCTAGAAAATTCAGTCAACTTAGGTACCGAAAGGGCGTCAACTCTGACAGTTGGTGTAACTAAGTCCCCGAAACCATTTCTCTGGTTCTCGCAGAATTGAATAGAAACTCCCAACTATTCGATTGGGTGGTCCAATCATACCCTAAAAAAATGATTGGTGGCGACTCCATGGCATGCACACTTAGCACATGTCACTAGACCACACTGAAAGTCGATCACGCATACCTCCGTTGTGATTTGGGTAATGGGCCTTGGGAGAGGCCCGCGTCCGACCAGACAGGACGGCCCATTAGCCCTCGAGAGCCCGACAACCTCAAGAGGGTCGCGACAATGTTACAACCTTTAACAGTCTTTTTCGACTAAAACACTTGGGTTAACATATAGCTTAGCTTGAATAAGTACGAGTAAGACTATTTCTTTCTCATTTTGTAGGGTTCTTGACTTGTATACCCGGAGCAGATGGTGAAAACTTTTGTTCAGAAGCCACAACTCAAAAGTGAGTCCCCCTTGGAAACCGATATCCAAGCCCAAAATTATGGTCTCACACAAGACCTCCCAATTGATCGGAATGTATTCGCTGTGAATGGTTCTAAAGCCTAGGTATAGGTTAGTACGAAATTCAAGTGCTATTATAGAGCGGTGAGGAGCCTCTTTTCTGAGAAATACTCCAATGGATGTTTTGAACACACTCTTTTGAAATTTTCAAATTGTTTGATCCAGATTTTCCTTACAAGGAATTTTCGATCATCTTTGCATCAAAATGCACCTTTCATGACTAAAACTTAAGTCATAGAATTTTGTCAATTGGACAATTGTTATCTCCCAAAGATTACTAACGTTTTTCCTTGGTGAAGAAAAATTGCAAGTTTGAATTTTTTGCAAGATTCTTGGTAACCCCAACTCCCAGAATGTCACCTCCCAAACTTTCTGCAAGATTTCAGGTAATCCCTAAATCTCATAGTAGTTTTTCATGTAAGCTTAGAGTTGGGCAAACCTCCTTAAAGATCCGTGATAAACCCCAAAGTTCGGGCGCGTCATCCTTAAGTTCCCACCAGTTAGGAATCCCATTATGGTCTAGTACACGAAACAAACCAAAGTTGTCACATCTCGTGCTACCTATGAGTACGTCACAATCGCTAAGGCCGTAAGTTCAACCCAGGACACTCTTAAAACGGCTTAAATGAAGTGAGACATGCATGTGGAAGGAGAAAAGAAAATAGTTACACCTCCATATATCAAAGAAAGAATAAGACGTGGGATAATGAAAGATATATATATATACCCAAAGGACGAGTCTGTACAAAAAAAAAGGTCAGGGATTAACTAACATCAAAAGCTAGGGTCAATGAGGGTTAGGGTCGATCAAAAAGTAACTACCAAACCCCACAAAGGCTACATGTCCCCAAAAGACATCTCAAATGGTCCTAGGACACCAAACTCGCTAAGTGGTACTACTATCTTCGTCTTGGTTTATGTCTGCGACGGGGTCGTAATTCGAGAAAGTTTCCGATCGTACTTCCACGGTGTCTTCTTCCATATCATCCTCAAAGTCCGAAATTTCGATCACCTCAATACTCTTCTCCCCTGTTGGAGTCTCCTCTGGTACGTTCCTTGATCCTGCTACGGAAACCTCTACCTCGATCTCATCACGAGTAGGATGACACCACGAAGGCACGCCACCCTTAGGAACCTCATGACCCTTCAACGGACCTGTCGATACCTCCCCGGTTCTACGAAACCAAGCCTCAAAACGATGCAATTTCCATGACTCTGCTCCCTCGTCAACCCAAACTACAGTACTCTTCCTAACGTAGACTACGCCCTGACCAGCTGGAAACTCCTCAAAGTATGTGGTCATTTCCTTTGGATCGCCTAGACGTATCGGTAACATCTTCAAAGCTTGGGATCTGAAAAGAAAAGTTTCCGCGACGGGGTGAGACTTACATCTCAGCAAGCTAGTCTAACCCTAACTAGGCCATCAATCCCACCAAACCAAAACAATCATGCAATAAACATACAGAGATAAAACAGTACATGGCATTTTTACTCAAGGCATCACGTCATAACTTTCACGGGCAAGTATCTAGAAAGTGACCAAAGCTTCTATACTAGCTTAGAACAATCACATTACCACAAGAACTATAATTCAATTCAATTCCAATTTCACAACTCAAATGATTAGTCCGCGTCCTAACGCATTAGACCATCACGACAAATAAACCCGCGTTAAGACGCATCAAGTTTAATAGCTTATTTCCAAACTCATGTCGACATATACAATTCTCATCCCGCGTTCAGACGCATCAGGATATACTTTCAATCACAACCCCGCATTAGAACACCTCAAGGTGTAACTTAACACGCAACCCCGCGTCAAGACGCGTCAGGGTGCCACAGGCCTCAAGCACTCATCTCATCAGCTAAATCAAGTCAAGAATTATCACACGATCACGTAAGCAAGCCGGGCATTCTCACAAGTACATCATCAATGCAACCATAAGGACAATAATTTTATAACAAAAAAGCACTCCTGGCTTGATTCTCATCAATTCCATTCGGCTCCCACTCTACCACGCATAATAAATCTGTCAATTCTTCAATAAAAACTATCCAGTTGCGTCCAAATGTCCTAGATAGGTTTAGGGGTCACTTACCTTTGTTTAAACTAGCAATTTCCACCAAAGTTCCCTTGGCAATCTCGGCTGCAACTCAAATTCACCGCTGTCCAAAACAGGGCAGCAAGACATCTCAGAAACAAATCATCGTTTCAACCAATTTATCTTTTCTAACTTCAATTCCACCAATCGTGCACCTCATTAACATCTCAATTGACATTCTAGTATGTCCTAATAACGAATTTAGAGCATGGCAACACCACCCTCAGCCCCCAACAGGTTTAGTTTGCACGGAAACACAGCAAGGCAGAATCGGTCTACACTTTACTACACTAAACAGTCCACAATTCACCCTTAAGTTCTAATTTATCACCAATTCCGCTTGCCGACACCTTACTCTACATGTTATAGAGCATCACCGAGAATTTCGAAGTCAAAACACACCTCGAAGACTTCCGAACAGCCCAATCCTCCTCAGTCCACCGGCGGTCAGAATCTGCTCCAGTAAAACGCTTCAATTCAACCATTGTAATCCATTCAAAACCCAGCTAAATCAGTAACCCTAGCTCACATAACTTAAGTATAACATGTCTACAAGGCTCCACCAAAAATTTGGCAACAATCGACGTCTGGAAGTGGCTAAACAAAGGCCTTACCTCAGTTGCGCCGGAATCCGTCCGGTTTTCTGTTTGCTGCTGGCTGGAGCTCCTCAGGTGTCCTATGGCTAAACCACCACAGGGGATGTGTCAAGAGAACGTCAAGGGTGGTTGTGGTGGTTGGCGCGAGGCTGATCGGTCGCTGGGAGGGGCAGTCGAAAGCGGCGAAGGCGGCGGCGGCGGCTGGCCGAACAGAGCAGTTCTGCTCTTGAAGAAAAAAAGCAAAAAGGGGAGGGGAGGAAGAAGATGGTCCACGAAAATGAAGGAGGGGCAGCAGAAAAAGAAGCCTCAAACAATCTTGGTTAAGCTTCTGGAAGTGTTTAGGTTAGTAGGAAATTAATGTGAATCATCCAATTGAAGACACTTGTCCTTGAGTCCATAATATCTAAGCTCCAAAGACTTTCTTACCCCTCAAATTTTCGGCAGCCTTGGGGAAGAAGATCAAATGACTAAAACGTCCTCACGAAATATTAAGGCAAGGTTATCTCTCGAGGGCAAAATGGTCTTTTCACACCCTTCGTCCGAAATTTCATTTTTCCTATAATTTTCATCCTCAATAAGGCGACGTCCAATCCATATCAATGTTGGAATTCCTCATTTCCATTTTCGAATTCCGAGATCCTATTTTGCATTTGATTTCCGTCAATCGAAATTCCAGTTTATCTTGAACTAACGGACGGCTTTTGCGGACGTTATGCATATTGACTCTGTGATTCTCATCACACTTAGGGTAACTCAAACTACGGCGACTTTGGTTGTCATGTAATCGCGAGGGTCTATTACTAGCCCCGACAGCAACGATCATCATAGATCGATTTAGGAAAATTTCATAAATCATACTTTGGTTAAGCGGTATCACCCACGTCCCAATCGTATAACACTAGCAATATGTTCCGTAATCGTTCTTAGATCGGCCTCGGCTCTAAATGTTCCCTCGACGATCCTTATGGTCAAAGCGTCGTTTTCTAATCGAGTTTCCTAGGTCCACGTATGTTGTCACGCGTTAGCCTTTCCCCTTTGGTTAGTTGACTCAAGATTGATCAGATTCGAGCAAGACTTAACTGAAATACTTCGATAGATATCTTACGGTCAAAGGTCTCGAAATGACAGGAAATTCATAATGTCACAAAAGTCTATGGCAAACCCCAAAGTTCGGGCGCGTCATCCTTAAGTTCCCACCACCATTTAGGAACTCCATTATGGTCTAGTACACGATACATACCAAAGTCTAAGGCAAAAACTAAAGTTCAAGCGCGTCATCCTTAAGTTTCCACTATTTAGGAACTCCATAATGGTCTAATACACAATATAGACCAAAGTCTATGGCAAACCCCAAAGTTCGGGTCCGTCATCCTTAAGTTCCCACCATTTAGGAACTCCATTATGGTCTTGTCCACCATACAGACCAAATTCTATGGAAATCTCCAAAGTTCGGGAGCATCATTTTTAAGTTCCCACTTGTTAGGAACTCCATTATGGTCTGGTCCACCGTACGGACCATAACCTTAGGCAAACCCCAAAAGACCAGACGCGTCATCCTTAGGTTCCTATCATTTAGAAATCTCATTCTAGTTTGGCCTAACAAACGGGCCAGAGCTTAACCTCTCTAGGACACTCTAAACGAGTCCCTAGATATCTACTTGAACCCATCAGACACAGTGAATGCCACACGAGCATCAAACAGGTACGTCTCCCTATTCTCTAACTCTCTCGCATCATAAGAGCAGAATGGGCTGACCATACATCGATGGACATGAAAGCTGAATGTCATGATTTGTTTTCTTTCATTTTCCCCATGTTGAGTCGATCAAAACTCAGGTGTCACTTTGTTTTTTAGAGAAACCTCTAACGAGATTCCTTTCAAAGAGGGGGCAGCTGTTAACACCAAATTTTTTATCGGTCTTTTCTAATATATCTTTAGAAAATTAATAGAAAATTAATAAAAAGTTAAACAAAATTGAAAAATCGACTTTGGTAGCCTTGACCAAGCTAAAGGAACCATTTTTGACCCAAAAAATAATTATTTTATATTTTTTGCATTTTTTTATTATTTTCAAAAAATAGAAAAATACAAAGAAAATAAAAAAAAATAGCATTTGAGGTCACAAAAATGTAGAAAAATAGTCTATATTTTTATTTTAATTATCTTTTCATTTTGACCTCACAAAAAGAGAAAATTAAAGTTCTTCCTTCACAACACATAGAGTTGAATTTGGTTAAAAATTGTCATTTGTGTCCTTTAATTTGCAATTTTTGCATTTTTATGATCTTGACATTCAATTTGTTTGCCCTACATTTTAATTTAATCCAATCATGCGTTGAATTGAATTGCTCAATTTTGACTTAAGAGACCTAATTGCATTAAATTCTTTACATTTTATCCCTAAATGGCCAAAAGTCAAATTAAATTCTTTTGAAGGTTGCCCATAAAATTATGAGAGCCTTACCCTATATTTTTTGAACTTCTAAATCCATTAGCAAGTCAATTTCCACAAATTCCTTCATTAAGGGCTTCAATTTGTCGAAATTGCAATTTCGGATCTTACTAGATATTAAGGGTTTTTTTTTATCAATTTCAAGGCAATTGGGCACAAAAATCATGTTTTTACGGTCAATTTGTTATGGGTAATCTAATTTTCGGATCAATTTCAGAAAATTTGGGTATTCGACCTTCAATTCGAAGAAACAAGTCGAATCGGGTCGACTAGGTCGGGCTGACTCGACTCGGTCAACCCGGTTGACCAGCAACTTGCAGAGCAGTGCTCTATTTCTCTATGGTGGCGCACCGAGAAAGAGGGAATGGAGGCCGACTCAAATCACAAAAATGGTCGGCCATGAATGGAGATGATGGGCTGAGTCGGAGAGCAACACAATGGTGGAGGTGAAGACCGGCCGCCAGCATAAAATAATCGGTAATGGAGCCTATAAAAGGAGACTCGGCCATGAGAGGAAAAACGAGGGGGGGGGGGGGGGAGAGCAAGTTCAGAGAAAAATTCGTGCATAAGTGATCGTCTCCGACCTCCCGAACCCATTTATCTGATTCTCGCAAAATTGAATAGAAACTCCCGACTATTCAATAGGGTGGTCCAATCATACCCTCCAAAAATGATTGGTGATGACTCCATGGCATGCACACTTAGCACATATCACTAAACCATACTGAAGGTCGACCACGTATACATCCGTTGCAATTTGGATAATGAGCCTTGGGAGAGGCTCGAGTCCGATCAGATTGGACAACCCATTAGCCCTCAAGAGGGTCGCTACAAATAGTGCCTTCCACCATGCGAATCTGACAGCCTCCATCGGATCAGAGAAGTGTTTATTTTGGCATGAAGGCATCTTTAGGCAGAAAGACAAAAGGTAAAAACTGTCATGTCACCATCTTTTATCTTTTCAACCCAACTTTGATTTTCCTGAATTCTTTTTTGAAGAAAATGGAGGGCACAAGATCACAGGCTCCATCGGATCAGAGAAGGGTATTTTGAAACAACAGCACACATGGTTGGACTAACCAGACAATACAAAAAGGGATAAGCACCAACAGCGGCATCATTTGCTACAAGATGATTCACTCAATTCCTCTCAGAGAACAACAGATCAAAGGTATCAATGTGAATTTCCATTCACATTCTCACCCAATAATGAAACGGCATACGCAAGTGACGCAACAATGCGATTAATGAGAACTTGCGACATAAAATCGATACTTTAGCTGATTTTATTTGAAATCCAATGGTCCTGATATCACCTAAATATTAGCCACTTAAACTGATTACATTTTTTACCCCAAAAAAAAACCGATTACATTGTCGAAGCCATCCAAATAACAAAATATCCTTCCAAAATGAAGTTGGTAAACGAATATGTCATTTCATATTCCCTTTGTGGTCCTCCAATTGATTCGAACGGAATAACCATAGCCAATGGGGAGGAATCTTGGAGCAGGCGCGCTTGAAGCTCGTGGAATCAACAACCAACTTCCACCTCTTGCAGACGAAAGCAAGGCAGAAGAACGCAGAGGTTGGTAGCCAGGAGAGCACCTTTTCGAGGAGGTCTTGATTGAGATCATCCAAGTCCAAGGTTCCACCATCTTCTTGGTCCTCAAACTTCCTCTTTCGACTCAATCTCGAAGCACATTGATCATGGTTGTTCATGTTTAGCAGCAATTTCTGAAGAGAAGCCTGCAATTACAATCAGTGAAGTTTTATGCTCTTGGATGGATAAAAAAGGAGCTTCAGTTAAGATTTGAGCGGAATCTTTAAGAAGTGAAAACAACAGGCGTGGCAAAAGAAAGCATCTATCTTCTAGTATCCACTTGTTAATGAATAGGTTTCACTTGCTGAAGATAGCACAATGCTTCGAAAGGTTCAATATTGGAGAATTTGTTAAAGGAAAAATTGACTTTTTCGATTTGCCGAAGCAATCAGAGTAATCCAAGCAAAGAGTGATCATTGAAGGGAAAAAAGAAGACCAAACTAACATGGCACTGTGGATCGATTATATGTAATGTTAGTTTGGGTCTGAGCAGAAATTTCATCACTCCTAGTCCACAAGGTATAATTAATTCAAATTACATGGCATCTACTGTGGCATTCTTTGAGGGTCCACGTAAAAGAGATCCTGGACCGACTTTCACGTAAAAGGATAAGTTGTTATTGATATACAGAGAGAACAACCGAATAAAAAAGCATGAATCCACATGCAATTTTGCAAACTCCTGATTTACCACTGGAAGATAGATATCCATCACTTTGATAAAAAGAAAAACTGCGAAATTCATAGGTATGATTACCCAGGTAGCACTATTCAAATGGAACAACAACCTCTGGCAAACTAATAATCTTGAGAGTAAGCTTCATGCTCAATAAAAGCCATGTATATGCATTACATCGCATGACAGCAAAATAGTTCTAGTGGAGGCTCGAAGGAAACTTTATCCAAACTCACTGTCACGATCTTATTTCTTACTTCTAGTAACATTTTCAGAGCAAGTAAAGGTTATCACTAGCAGCATTTCTAATATAAAACAGTTTACATAGATAGATACTATAAAAGAGAGACAAAACTAGCCATTGTGCTTCGATCCAGTCTCCTAACCTTGATAGATTTAATAACCCTTGCCAATGAATTCCCAGGTTAGCATTTGAATGTATGACAGAAGATTCCTTCTAAGGAAGAAGAGAAAACTTTCATACCGAAAAGCATCATGTGAAGTGCAGAATGACAAGCAGAGTGGATTGAAGAAGATAACCTGAGAATAACCAAATTACTAGCCTCAAGCAAGGATCTTGCGACAGTTGCATCTCCATCACCGCATATAATCATATTGGAATTCCACATCAAAAACATTTTCACAGACATCTGTAAGGCCCCATATACCTAAAGTCCAAGAAATGAAATTATCAAAGATTATAGACTAGGCAACCGAACACAAAAAAGCCAGAAAACACAGAATATGAATAGAAGGTGAAATGCCCATCACGTAGTCCTATAGTCAGTGGTCACACTTAGACATGGCCAAATGGAACCGCAGGCCCGGAACCGGCCCGTTGACCCACTCTTACCCAAACGGCCTTCACAAATAGCTCTTCCCCCGCGGCCCAACAGTCCGAAAGGGAAAGAGCCTAATGGGAGAATCTGATTATCCTATTCGTGAATATGATCCCCGTGAATATGCATGTTGGGAAGACGACGGTGTTCACAATCCCAACGTCGAGCACATCCCAACGCAAGAAAGTCTTTATCCTCCCACTAGTGTCGAAGATTCGTCGATAGCAAAGAAGCCGGGACAGAAGAGCCGAGAATCCGACTTATGACTATACTTCAACAAAGTACGGAATGAAAATGAAGGCAAGTTTGATTTAAGCTGTAAATATTATCCGCAAACATACAAACTTGGTAAAGGAGATGGCTACAGAACATTTCGTCTGCATCTGACGAAAAAACATCCAACACAAACGGGGATCGACACTAGCCAACAACAAATTTCCGCGTTCGCCAATCCTAACCATCATCCTTTATTCTGTTTCACTAATGCACTTTATAAACAAACATTAGCTGAATATGTTGCCCTTGAGCATGCTCCATTTAATACTGATGAAAATTTTAATTTTAGATATTTGGTAAACACTGCGCTGGTTCCGCAAGCACCATATGTTCCGAAATCTACTCTTAGACGCGAACTTAAACAAGTTTATAAAAAATGAAAAAATGATTTGATAAGTTTTTTTGGAGAATTCAATGGACGTGTACATATAGGTAGTGATATTTAGAGTGATGCTTGGAATATTAATTCTTATATGGGTGTCACATGCCATTGTATAGGTGAGGATTGGGTTATTCAAAAAAGACTTTTTGCATTTCGAGTTTTTCCTGAAAGGAATACGGCCCATAATATTTATAGACTAATTAGGAAAGTTTTAGAAGAATGTTATTTGATTAATAAAGTTTTTTCAATTGATTGTGATAATGCTGTCGCAAATACTGCTTCCATTCTCGAGTTAGAAAAAATTTGTGAACTCTCTTTTGGCGGATAATTTTTTCACATTAGATGTGCTTGCCATGTTTTGAATTTATGTGTACAATATGGTTTACGATCTCTTGTGACTTATCTCCACCCAATCAATAGTGCAATTAGATTTTTGTGGAGCCGTCCTCATCTTATGAAAGAGTAGGGAAAATTTTGTAAACAAAATGGGAGAAAGGCAAAAAGGTTTTCAAAAGATATTCTGACTGGTTATAATTCTACCTACGAGATGTTTCTACAAACTTTTGATTACAAAAATTTATTATGTTCATTTATTTCGAATATTGTTCCCGATATTGCTTTACTCCCGCAACATTAGGACGTTTGCAAAAATAATTTAGATTTTTTGAAAGTTTTTAATGATGTTACTAATACTTTATATAGTATTTATTATCCCACTATGCATTTATTTTTAATAGAGTGTATTAATATTGCTGGTGTTTTTAATGAATATGAAAAAGATACTAAATTAGCTTCGAGTATTTTAGTAATGCGAGAAAAATGGTTGCATTATTATTTGAACATTTCTCTTGTCTATTTAGTTGGTATTGTTTTTTATCCACGACTAAATTAGATGGTTTATTAGATTATCTGAATGCTTATTATTATGATTGTTTACATTTAAATGAAGCAATAAATATTTCAATTATACAAGTAGATGTTAAACAAGTTATAGTTGTGGCATCCCCGTTTAGTAGATTTCTCATGATCAAGGGGACTCGAAATGGGATTTGAAGCTGATTTTAAGGGCAGGAATGAGAGACCTCGTGATATTAGATTAACCATAAGGTCAATATATGCCAATACGACACGTATGGAAGTAAACTAGGAAATTATCAAGGGAATTGTGAAATTTTGGAATCAATTAGGCTCACGTGAAGATATGAGGATTTGCCAAGTACATTGATAAATGTCATGGACGGAAATTAGAGTAAAATGGGAACGATCAAATTAGAAAATTCGGACATGGGGAAAAACATGGTACATTGGTCGGTTATAAGGTTTCAAGACTTAATTGTTACTAAGAGAGATTGATGAGAAAGTTAGAAGAGTACCTTGAAATTGTCCCTTGGCCGAAAATGTGAATCAAATGGCCACCATTGAATCGTACTTGGAGGACAAGGAAATATCTAATTGGTCGATCAACCATGAGTCCATGAGAAATGACATAGGCTTGGTTTATTAGATTAGTTTCCCTATCCTTGATGAACAAGGAAGCTTCGGCCATTTAGGGTATGAGTACTTGGCAAGCTCATTCTTGGAACTTGAATTTTTCATTGGCCGAATGCCATGGGAAATGAGCAAGAACAAGTAAGAGATCATTGGTCTAAGATCTTGCCAATGATGGTAGACCACTTAGGGTAAAGACAAGTGGCGATTTCCCTCATGTGCAAGAAGAAGAAGGAGTGGCCGAATGGCCTAGGGAAATGGCAAGGAGTGAAGCCCAATCATTGGTTAAAGGGTAGTGCAAAATGGCGAGCATGCACAAGGAAGTATCCATATATTGAGGGATCACTTACAACTGCCAAGATCAGAATTCTAAGAATGCATGCAAGGTGACATTTGGACTAGGATTAGAGGCATACCAAGGTGGTGGTCACCACTTGTTTTATGAAACCACCCCTTGATCTCTCTCTCTCTCTTCCTCCTAGTATATATAGGAAGACTTGATGAGCAAGAAGAGTTTTTTTTTCTTCTGCTCATCTCACCCTTTGTTCAACCGAGAAGGTAGAGAAAGGAAGGAGAGCCGGTTGTGTGCTTTACTGAGGAGCCGAGGAATCAAGGCATTCGAGCTCGTTCAAGCTTCAAAAAGGCAAGGAATCTAATCAATTCTATCATAGGCTAGATGATTTCGTGTGGTTGCTAAGATTAGGAGCTCAATCCAAGTGTTTAGGACAGAAAACTTACTCTGTGGACTGAGAGGGGGTCGCTGCTGTTCGGTCTGATTTGGGCATGAAATGAAATGAATTTTGAGCTACATTAGGTGAACTTTTGCAGAACAAGGGAAGAACTAGTTTCGAACTCTATGGTAGTCAAATGTATTGAAGGAAGCAAGGGTTGAGCTGCAAGTTAGAACCAGATTGATGTTCGGTTCCTAAGACAGGAACGATTCTGAATATAGCTGCTGTCTCGGTGCTATTTTGGTGCAAAAATCTGAGCTAAGCGATAATTATATGATGCGGTTAAGTTGATTCATATTTCCCTCTATGTAGATTCGAACGGTTGTCTATTTTGATGGGAGACCAGAATGGTATCTGGTTGGAATTGGTACTGTATAATCAGAATCTGTACTGGGGTTTTTTTTATACTGTTTCCATTCACTTTATGCTCTTGGGTTGTATATGTTATAGATTTATGATGGTCCTTGACAAAAGGACCGAATGGTCGAGTGAAACAAAGGTTTTATGTTAGTTTTAGAAAGGAAAAACCGATTCTGTGTGAGTGTAATGTAGTCAGGATTTTCGAGTCTGAGTTAGATTGGAAATGCTTATGTCAAGATTCAATCCATGAGGAAATGAAGTAGAGGAGTTAAGGAAATTACATTGTGAATCTTAAGAATAGATTTTTATGAAATTCCTTGTTGAGACGATGACTTTTGTAGGTCAAGAACATGGTTGACCGAGAGATTCTAATGGACCGATTAGTCGTTCCTCTAATTATTTGTTAATTTGGATTCAAGGTGCTGCATTTGCATGAATCATGTACTTATCCTATAATGGAATATTTCGTATAATGGTATTCCATTGAAGTATTATCGAAGACTTGACATTATTAATCATGAGGTTCATTGTCACGTACATGAAATGTTATGGATGAGATATGTGGAGTATTTACTCTTCAGTGCACTGAATCGAGTCGACGCCCCTGGGCTGTGTGCAGGGATTTGTACATGCTTGAGGACCCTATGCTGTGTGCTGGGTAGAGTCGTACCTTGCGTCATGGAGCCCCGAAGAGTGGGATTGCAAGGTAGAACGCCTTGCAATGGTGTAAATGAACGAAGAGCACGTCATCCCATGCTACATTGACATATTCATTTCATGATGTTATTGCTATTCCATGCTCTTGTTTTAATTACTAGTAAGCTTTGATCACTTATTGTTCCATAGTTGTCCCTAGGGAGTCTTAGGACCCCTATGGTGGGATTGAGTGATTATCTTGCTAGCCGTCGCGCTAACCCACATGTGTGGAAACATTTTCAGATTAGTACGATGCCTCTTGTGGCCAGACGCTTTGGAGTTCCACTTGACTATGTATCTATTTATCGTGATTATGTGCATATGGATGTACCCATCTCAGACTCTTGATGCATATCTACAGTGTTTGGATTGACGAGGGAGCTCCTCATGGAGTTGTTATGTATAGTTGGTATTCTATCTATGTCCGTGTCGGTGATCAGTTAGTTGGTCCATTTCCTAATGATGCATTTGATGCACCCTCCGAGCCTGTAACACCTATAGCTCCTGCACTACCTAAGATCCCTGTACCAGAGATGCCACCACCGTCACCTGAGCCAGTCGTACCTGATGCTGCCCTAGAGCCTGTTGCTGACGAGATGGAGTTATATGTTCCACCACCAGAGTCATTGGATGAGGATTACGACGAGGAGACTGAGTTACTCCTCACCGACCACTCAGATGAAGAGTGAGGACTAGAGTCGTTGGATGTCACTTTTTGGGGGACTTTTTGGTATAGGCGACTTTTGATGTCTATGGAGTAGTTTCCCTTCTTGCCCTCCCAGTTGCGCCTATAGATTAATGACTGTAGTCACTATCTTGTTTTATATATGCACGTGAACTACCTATGTGGTCATTTCGACATGTTTTATAAATAAAATCTTGCTTTGGTTCTTGCCTGCTTTCCTACGCTTTTGTGATTATATGCGTTGTAATAAAAATCGATTGTTTAAAATTCTGTGGGTATAGCCTATATAGAATTGCGTGCTTCTAAGTTAACTAGGCTATTATACTATTAGAAACCTTAATCGTTAGCGTGGCGACTTGGGACGCCACAGCTCTGCTGAATTAGTATCAGAGTATAAGTTTTTACCCTGAGTGATAAGGTGCGCTAGAAATTAGAACGCTAGGACACGTGCGTTAGAACTTGATGCATGTGATTGCTTCAACTGGTGTGTAATAAGTGGTCTACTGACTACTCATAGGAATTGACACTATTGATGGTAGGTTCAACTGTATTGATCCTAAGAATTCATAGGTCAATGTGCAGGATCAGTAGTTCACCATGAGAAGGACTCGGGCATCATCATCTGGAGGAAATGGAGATGCAGGACCAGATAATAGGAACGAAGGAAATGGTGATCGGACAGATGAAATTCTGCAAGCTTTAGTCAATATTAGGGCATGTCGCGACCCTCTCGAGGTTGCATGTGGGCTCTCGAGGGCTAATGGGCCGTCCAGTCTGGTCGGACGCGGGCCTCTCCCAAGGCCCGTTACCCAAATCGCAACGGAGGTATGCGTAGTCGACCTTCAGTGTGGTCTGGTGACATGTGCTAAGTGTGCATGCCATGGAGTCGCCACCAATCATTTTTTGGAGGGTATGATTGGACCACCCTATTGAATAGTCGGGAGTTTCTATTCAATTCTGCGATAACCAGAGAAATGGGTTCGGGGACTTATTTACGTCAACTGTCAGAGTTGACGCCCTTTCGGTACCTAAGTTGACTGAATTTTCTTACCTAAGATTTCATGCAGATGAGTGGAGTACGAATCCTAAATCTAGGAATTCATGCAAATAGGAATGACTATCCTAGCAATCACAATCAATAATAAAATGCGCAAATCAATGAATCCAAATATGTAAAATAATCACATCAAATCAACATGACACTCCTAATAAGGCTCTATTAGCCTAAATAAGTATCAATCAAGCTTAGAAATGATTTAGACATGATTTTACCCATCAGGGGTAAAGTCGTAATTTTGAGACAAAAGGGACGATTTGCCTAAAAAGGGAAAAATCGTCATTTCGGAATGAATCCGGAGTAAAACAATGTCAAAAATAGGTTTGGTCACTCAATTGACCCATTTCCTATTTTTTTTTTGCAATTTTCATGATTTTCTGGAATTTTAGAAACCGATTTACCATTCGAAGGGGTAAAATCGTCATTTTCTAAAATGGGAATGAAATGTGGAAATCTTAGACATAAGGTTTAGCCACCTATCTGGCCCATCACCCAATTCTAAGCAATTTCCACAATTCATCGGAATATCAAAGACGATTTACCCTTTGAGGGGTAAAATCGCCATTTTGGATTAAATGGGAGAAAATCCAAAAAATGGAAACAAATCAATTTTTTTTGTCATTTTCAGCCTTCAAAAATTTTTAGAATTTTTTTAGGAATTTTCTGCAATTTTTCTCAATTTTTTTTGAATTTTTCCTTAATAATTCATTTTTTTGGAAATTTTTTTTATTCTGAAAATCACCTAATCACGACACGTGGCTCATCTGCAGACGTCCGATCTAGCATTTTTTTGTTTTTGTTTTTATAGGACGCAACACAATGCAAAAAATAAAGAAGATATTAAGTCATTATACAACATAAACATAAGCAAAGAAGATGGGATCCGGTGAATTTTACGACGTCGGAGTCCGTCGGTGCTCGTGCAACAATGTGTGGGGGGTATAAACCACCAGCAGGAGGCTCGGCCTTCCGATTCTGGGGTAACACAATATAATTTACAGAAAATAAATAAATAAAACACCTTGGACGCCAATAGGAGGCTTAGCCTTCCGATTCTGGGTCTTTTATGCGAAATATAGAAATGCTATGACATAAAGTAAATACACAGCAAATATTTAGACACCAACAGGAGGCTCGGCCTTCCGATTCTGGGTCTTTTATGCGAAATATAGAAATGCTATGACATAAAGTAAATACACAGCAAATATCTAGACACCAACAGGAGGCTCGGCCTTCCGATTCTGGGTCTTTTATGCGAAATATAGAAATGCTATGACATAAAGTAAATACACAGCAAATATTTAGACACCAACAAGAGGTTCGGCCTTCCGATTCTGGGTCTAATAGGTAAAATGTAAGGAGTGAGAGGTGGTCTTACCAAGATTGAACTCAAAACAAGCTCGGAAATCCAATTTGGCCCTCGCGGACTCAAGTCTGATCAGTCTGACCTTTGCTCCTTCAAACAGCTCAAGATTGAACCCAAAACAAACCCGAAAATCCAATTTGACACCCGCGGACTCAAGTCTGATCAGTCTGACCTTTGCTCCTTCAAACAGCTCTACGGGACAAATGGCTGGGCCAAATTGGACTCACGATATGTCATTAGAACGGCAAGAGAATAAGCTTTCCAATGGTATATGGCTCGTTCCCATACGATTCCTAACGGAAGAGTTATGGTCGAAAAACCGGACGGTTTTGGGTGTGGGCGGCGGGCTGAGCGAGAGAAAAAAAATCGAAAAATGAAAGAGAGAGAGTTGAGGGAGAAGAGGAGTCGGGAGATGATGAGGGGGAGGAGATAAATAGGCAACGGGAAGGAGAGAGGGAGTGGGGGAGAGAGAGAGAGAAAAAAAAAATATAATAATAATAAAATAATAATAAAAGTAAAAATAAAATAAAATAACAAAAAGAGAAGACAAAATCATTAGTCCCCTTTTCCTTTTAAATGATGATGTTTCCCTCCTTTTCCTTTTAATCATTACTAATATTTTTGTCAAATTCAATTTTATGGTGATCAGAGAACACCCGAAATCGAACTTGAATTTTACTGTTTTATGAGGTCCTAAAATAAAGAAAATAAAAAATAAAAAAACCGACTATTTGTGACCTCAAATATTATTTTTCTTGATTTTCTTTTTCTTTTTTTCTTTTTTTTGTATTTTTCGAAAATATATTAAAAAAATGAAAATTATGAAAATTATTTTTTTGGTCAAAATGGTTCATTTAGCTTGGCTAAGGTCACCAAAATTGATTTTTCAATTTTTCAACTTTTTATGGATTTTCTATGAATTTTCAAAAAAATGAAATAAAAATAAATAAATAAAAAAAGTTGATCAAAATTTAGGTGTCAACAGCTGCCCCTCTTTGAGAGGAATCTCGTTAGAGGTTTCTCTCAAAGATAAGGTGACACCTGAGTCCTGATCGACTCGACTCGGGAAACTAAAGGAAAATGAGTCTTGACATCCAATCTCCATGCTTGTCCATGTATGCTCTTTCTTGAAGGGGGAAACATTCATTTGACATGAGAGAGTGAGATAATAGAGAGACATACCTGCCACTTACCTGTTCGATGTTTGTGCGATTTTCGCGATGTCTGATGGATTCAAGAGAATTTCTAGGAACTCGTTACTAGAGTATCCTAGAGAGGTTAAGCTCTGACCCGTATGGTAGGTCAAACCATAATGGGATTCCTAACTGATAGGAATCTAAGGAAGACGCGTCCCATTTGGGATTTGCCAAGGATTTTGATCCGTATGGTGGATCGGACCATTGAGTTGACCATTATGACGGTTTCTACCATGAGTTGACCCTTCAGGCGGTTTCTACCTTTGACTGACCCTTCAGGCGGTTTCTACCATTAATTTGACCCTTTAGGCGGTTTCTACCATTGGTTTAACCCTTCATGCGATTTCTACCTTTAGTTGACCCTTCAGGCGGTATCTACCTTGAATCGACCCTTCAGGCGGTTTCTACCTTGTGTTGACCCTTCAGGCGGTATCTACCTTGAATCGACCCTTCAGGCGGTTTCTACCTTGTGTTGACCCTTCAGGCGGTATCTACCTTGGTTTTGCTTTGAAAAGGGGTCTCATGAAGAGGGTTCTCCACGTCCAATGAGACTGCCTGGTTTTTGAAAAGGGGTCTCATGACAAGGGTTCTCCACGTCCGATGAGACTGCCTGATTTTTGAAAATGGGTCTCACGACGAGGGTTCTCAACGTCCGATGAGATTGTTTGATATTTTGAAAATGGGTCTCATGACGAGGGTTCTCCACGTCCGATGAGACTGCCTGATTTTTGAAAAGGGGTCTCATGACAAGGGTTCTCCACGTCCGATGAGACTGCCTGATTTTTGAAAATGGGTCTCATGACGAGGGTTCTCCACGTCCGATGAGACTGTTTGATATTTTTGAAAATGGGTCTCATGACGAGGGTTCTCCACGTCCGATGAGACTGCCTGATTTTTTTAAAATGGGTCTCATGACGAGGGTTCTCCACGTCCGATGAGACTGCCTGATTTTTGAACAGGGGTCTCATGACAAGGGTTCTCCACGTCCGATGAGACTGTTTGATATTTTGGAAAAGGGGTCTCATGACGAGGGTTCTCCACGTCCGATGAGACTGCCTGGTTTTTGAAAAGGGGTCTCATTACGAGGGTTCTCCACGTCCGATGAGACTGCCTGATTTTTGAAAATGTGTCTCATGACGAGGGTTCTCCACGTCCGATGAGACTGTTTCTTTTAAAAGGGTTTTTCTTCCCCCTTTTTTTTAGAGATCCCGAAGTTTGTTGGGAATTCAGTTTTGAAGCAGTGAAAGATTTTATTTTGACAAAACTTCACTTGAGTCTGCTGAGCCGACATTCTGAGAGCTGGGTTCTCCAGGTATCCTGCAGAAAGTTCAAACCTGAAAGATTTTTCTTCACCAAGAAAATGTTAATAATCTTTGGGAAGACAATAATTGTCCAATTGACAAAATTTTATGACTTAAGTTTTAGTCATGAAATGTGCATTTTGATGCTGGAGGTTATCCAAAGCATTCTTACAACATGCAAATGTGATCACAAATTCCTTGCATGGAAAATTCGGATCAACAGTTTGAAAATTCCAAAAAGAGTTTGTTCAAAACATCAATTGGAATATTTCTCGACAAGGAGGCCATCTCATCTGTTTTGAGGTAATGATTTTTATAGGGGATGTACTCAATTCCCTACTGACCTGTGCCTAGGTTTTAGGCTCATTCGCAGCGCATACATTTTGATCGGTCGGGAGGTCTTCCACGGGACCGTAATGTTGGGCTTGGATATTGGTTTTCAAAAGGGGGACTCACTTTTGAGTCGGGGCCATTGAATGAAAGTCTTCACCATCTGCTCCGGGTTTACAAGTCAAGAACCCTGCAAAATGAGAAAGAAATAGTCTTGCTCGTACTTCTTCGAGCTAAGCAATATGTTAACCCAAGTGTCTTAGTCAGAGAAGACTGTTTCAGGGTTGTGACATTGGTAGGATTGGGGACCGAAAAAGGATTGTTTTTGGCCCAGAATTCGTGACGGGTTTTACATTGGTGATCATTCCTGATTTGCCTCCTGTCATTTCCATTCTGCATCTTTAGTCTTTGAGGTGCGCAACCGATTTTGAGGTGTGCACTAGCTCTTTAGAGAGCGTCTCTTGTGGTATTAAGAGGTTGACAACTCTTTCTGTGTTTTTGCTCCACGGCTGACATCATTTGGGGAGCAATCTTCTTGATCTGACTCCATTAGGGGTTTTTCCCTCTTCTTTTCCCTACCAGGTTTCTTTAGAGATCGATCAAATTGTTCACCCGAGCATCGACCTTGCTTTTACCAGTCACTTTGCTTTTTCTTGATGCTGGGGATTTCTTTAATCTCTTGTCGAAAGTGGGATGCTTGGCAATTGTGCTAGATATATGACTTGGCTCTTAGCACGCTTGAGTATCAACTTAGTAGTTTTCTTCGTAAACCCTAAGTCTTGAACTTCTCCGTTCCTGAAGTGATTTGTCTTTGCTTTGGAACTTGCAATGATCACCAATGGGTTTATGAAATGAATTTGCAGGCTCAACTTGGCTATGCAAAGGATATGGTGTGTGGGATAGAGAAATGAATGCTTCTCATCATCCTATGACATTTGGATTACCATATAAACAATACACAAAGATTGATGTTAGTCCGAGCAAGAAAATTTCTAACCATTTTCTCCTGATGTTGCTGGACTCACCTCCATTTTGCCCCAATGTGGGGTGGTTCTTGACAGGGTTGAGAATGAAAACCGCCGTTCGAAGGGGTTGTCAATGGTCACCTGTAGTGTTTGGGGATAAGAAACGAATGCCTCCGTCGTCCCATTCCATGTAATCGCTGCGGATGGTCCCTACTTCCGTAGGTCCAGATTTTGCTATTTGATCCGCTCCACTTCTCTCTCAAGTGTGTATAGGACGTGTTTGGATTAGGCTTTGCCTTTCGTCTTTTGAGAAAACGTCCTTTTGAAAGTTTTGAACTTTTGATTGGAAAAAATCTCTTTCAATTTTCTCCAAAAATTTTACCCGTCAAGGGGATTTTATGATGCACCATGCATGTTCTTATTCATGTTCAGACAACCTCCTGTTTTAAAACATGAATGCCAATGAAGTTTGAATTCTATGTATTTTCTAGACATTTAATTCTGAAAGCTTTTCTTTTTCTCTCTGTTTTTTATTTAACATCTTCAATGGATTGGGGAAAGGGATACTTACCTGTCCCCCGCGGCTGGAGATCCCTGAAAATGCGGAAGATACATGTTATTGTACGTTCACGAATTTTTCAAAAAATTAGAACGATACAATTTACCCTTGGTCATGTATTCCAACGGGTAATACATAGGATGTGAAAACCCGTTTTGCCTTGATGGCGAGCCCCTGTAAAAAACAAACAATAAGTGTCAGTTTGCGTTCCAAAATTCAAGACAAATTGGAACGATACCGCCTTGTTCTTGCTTGGCGTTTTCATTTGAACACAAACGCGCGGCTTGCAGAAATTGGCCAACTATATTGTGGCCACGATCCCTCCGTTTGGTTGGCGATGAATCATTCTCGAGGATTTGCCCCAGAGGAGATCCATTTGTGTTTTTGGGCGCATTCCAGCGCCATTCTTCAAAGTTCCTTTTATTCAAGGAAAAAGGAAATTGTTATCGGAATGCATGTCAAAGCATGATGTGTGGAAGCGATACTTTTTACTCTCCACTCGATCTTATAATCAAAGACCATTTCTAGGAGTGCATGACTTCCAAGGCCGATAATTTTGTTCGCTCCCCAATTAGTGAGTTCTTTTCTTTTGTGGCTTTCGGCGCCAACGCCTTCCTGCTAAATGAGGAAAAACTCATGTTACATGTGGGATCTTTGGAGATCAAATTGGAACGATACAAAGTTACCGTTCACCCAATTTTGTATCTTGGGGTTTACTTCTGATGCGGACGACTATGTCATTGCGTCCCTGGATTTTGCCAGAGAAGAAACGTCCGGCGTACAAATGATTCACTTGCCCCAGTTAGGCATGGTTTTTCATGCCTGCCCCAACTAAATTCATTCATGCATTTTGCTGCAATCATCATCCACTTTGGGAATGTCTTCTCTCGTCTGTATTTATGGGTGTTGTTCGTGAGATTAACAGCCGTTCTGCCCCAGTTGGGCGACGTTTGTCCTGGCAACATGCCTTAGCACTTTCTGTGTTTGTTGGCAATTTTCAATTCAATTTTGACAACGTCCATGCACCTGCACATGAAGAAACATGTGTAGGTTTTGACTTCATTTGAAATTTCAGGAAAGAGATACTCCCTTCGGGGTTTCCAACATTTGAAGGGACGGTGTTCTTCAAGTATTTTGCCTTGGTAAGGCTTGTCTTGATGTTTGTTATCTCTGGATTTAATAACCCTGGTCCGATGCGTCTTTATGAGAGTTTGCCCCCGGTTTGGCCTCTTCAAAGAAAATGGGAGAACTCACTCCCATGGGTTTCGCCGATTCTGATCTTCTATCTCAATTGTCAGAATCTTCAATTATTTTTATCCATATCTAGATGGCTTGACGGTCTTGGGATTTTTCGTGTGGCGGTTTTGTGATTCTCTCGATCATCGTCGCCATTTGAAGTATTTGATGTTTCTCTTTTCCGGGTAGCGGAGCGATTTGTCCCCAGCCACTGGATGCTTTGTCTGGGGCTGGCTGATTTAGTCGTAGGCAATTTGATCCTACCGCATTGACGCATTCAGGCTATTTGACATCAGTAAGCTTGGATTTACTCGTGATTGAGTACTTCAACAACCTGCGCGATGAAAGGAGTGAAAGAGTCAATCACCACGTAAGGAGCTTTAATTGAAACGATTACGGATTTACTATCCCCGCTCTGGTCACTTCTGGCGTCCAAGACGGGGGAAATTCTTCAGTGGTCCCATTCATTCTCGTCATCACCTGCAAGAATGAAAAACCATATCAACTCGTGAACCAGTCAATCTGATTTGGAACAGATACAACTTTTTCCACTTAGGGAGAGCCAATCCTAATTAGGTTGCTCTTTCTTCATAATTTGATTTAATTTGTCATTGCAATCCCAATGGGTGACATCTGCTGAAGGCACATTTCTTTCTGTCTTATAGGGAAGACAAATTTTCTTTCGTTTGTCTTTGACCATCTTATCCTGTAGACAAAAGACATAAAGGTCCCCGTCATGTATAATATTCGAATGGCTTATTGGAATGATTACAGTTTCACCATCGTTCCATGATCATCTTGCATGTGATCGGATGAGGACATTTTTGACAAATGTATGCCATGTAAAACATGTCCCTCGTGTCTATCCACAAATGGATTTTCCTTCTGTACATGTTTTTCACCTGAGAGGAAAAGATAGGAAATATTATGCCGGTATCTGATTGAAAATCAATTAGGAACGACACATCTTTACACTTGACCCGGCTGCCCCGGTCAAAAGGCATTTGCCCTCATCAGTTGACTCTCCAGGGTGGTCCAGCGCTTTTCCATGCCATCCTGGTTCGTTTAAACTCGCGACTGATTCTTCTCACAAGTCTTTGGATTTTGATTCATAAGCGGCGCTGAATGACCTTTTGGTTTCGAGGTGTACCAATCATTCACATACATGCGCATGAGACCAGTGAGGTTTGACTTCTAAGAATCAAAAATAGGGTTTGGAACCTAAGGCCAAGGCTCCCACTTCGAGTTCTAGAAAGGGTAGATTCCATTGCACAACTATCGTTGCATTGGGACCCAATCCATAGTTCGAAATGAGCAGAATTAAAAATGGATTACCCCGTGTTTTTCCTCACGGAGATTCCATTTTCAATTCCTTCTATTATTTTCCTAAAGAGAGCGCCCGAGGTTTTAGGCGCGGCTGTGTGTGTTCATTGTGTCGTGCTAAAGCAATAAACATGCATTTCATTTAGCAAACACCGCTTCAATATAAACATCCACACAATCATACATCCTAAACTCCTACCTGCATAAGACAGAGTTAACGAACACTTCACCCCTTATTTCTCCAATCTGCAAAAACATTTAACACCTCAAGGGTTAAAGTACGTACCTCAACTTGAAGAGCATCAGCATAAAACATGTCAGAAAAACCAATCAACTTTTTAATCGGCTCAAGTTCTCTAAGTCCCCAGTGGAGTCGCCAGTCTGTCGCGACCCTCTCGAGGTTGCATGTGGGCTCTCGAGGGCTAATGGGCCGTCCAGTCTGGTCGGACGCGGGCCTCTCCCAACGCCCGTTACCCAAATCGCAACGGAGGTATGCGTAGTCGACCTTCAGTGTGGTCTGGTGACATGTGCTAAGTGTGCATGCCATGGAGTCGCCACCAATCATTTTTTGGAGGGTATGATTGGACCACCCTATTGAATAGTCGGGAGTTTCTATTCAATTCTGCGATAACTAGAGAAATGGGTTCGGGGACTTAGTTACGTCAACTGTCAGAGTTGACGCCCTTTCGGTACCTAAGTTGACTGAATTTTCTTACCTAAGATTTCATGGAGATGAGTGGAGTACGAATCCTAAATCTAGGAATTCATGCAAATAGGAATGACCATCCTAGCAATCACAATCAATAATAAAATGCGCAAATCAATGAATCCAAATATGTAAAATAATCACATCAAATCAACATGACACTCCTAATAAGGCTCTATTAGCCTAAATAAGTATCAATCAAGCTTAGGAATGATTTAGACATGATTTTACCCATCAGGGGTAAAGTCGTAATTTTGAGACAAAAGGGACGATTTGCCTAAAAAGGGAAAAATCGTCATTTCGGAATGAATCCGGAGTAAAACAATGTCAAAAATAGGTTTGGTCACTCAATTGACCCATTTCCTATTTTTTTTTTGCAATTTTCATGATTTTCTGGAATTTTAGAAACCGATTTACCATTCGAAGGGGTAAAATCGTCATTTTCTAAAATGGGAATGAAATGTGGAAATCTTAGACATAAGGTTTAGCCACCTATCTGGCCCATCACCCAATTCTAAGCAATTTCCACAATTCATCGGAATATCAAAGACGATTTACCCTTTGAGGGGTAAAATCGCCATTTTGGATTAAATGGGAGAAAATCCAAAAAATGGAAACAAATCAATTTTTTTTGTCATTTTCAGCCTTCAAAAATTTTTAGAATTTTTTTAGGAATTTTCTGCAATTTTTCTCAATTTTTTTTTTGAATTTTTCCTTAATAATTCATTTTTTTGGAAATTTTTTTTATTCTGAAAATCACCTAATCACGACACGTGGCTCATCTGCAGACGTCCGATCTAGCATTTTTTTGTTTTTGTTTTTATAGGACGCAACACAATGCAAAAAATAAAGAAGATATTAAGTCATTATACAACAAAAACATAAGCAAAGGAGATGGGATCCGGTGAATTTTACGACGTCGGAGTCCGTCGGTGCTCGTGCAACAATGTGTGGGGGGTATAAACCACCAGCAGGAGGCTCGGCCTTCCGATTCTGGGGTAACACAATATAATTTACAGAAAATAAATAAATAAAACACCTTGGACGCCAATAGGAGGCTTAGCCTTCCGATTCTGGGTCTTTTATGCGAAATATAGAAATGCTATGACATAAAGTAAATACACAGCAAATATTTAGACACCAACAGGAGGCTCGGCCTTCCGATTCTAGGTCTTTTATGCGAAATATAGAAATGCTATGACATAAAGTAAATACACAGCAAATATCTAGACACCAACAGGAGGCTCGGCCTTCCGATTCTGGGTCTTTTATGCGAAATATAGAAATGCTATGACATAAAGTAAATACACAGCAAATATTTAGACACCAACAGGAGGCTCGGCCTTCCGATTCTGGGTCTAATAGGTAAAATGTAAGGAGTGAGAGGTGGTCTTACCAAGATTGAACTCAAAACAAGCTCGGAAATCCAATTTGGCCCTCGCGGACTCAAGTCTGATCAGTCTGACCTTTGCTCCTTCAAACAGCTCAAGATTGAACCCAAAACAAACCCGAAAATCCAATTTGGCACCCGCGGACTCAAGTTTGATCAGTCTGACCTTTGCTCCTTCAAACAGCTCTACGGGACAAATGGCTGGGCCAAATTGGACTCACGATATGTCATTAGAACGGCAAGAGAATAAGCTTTCCAATGCTATATGGCTCGTTCCCATATGATTCCTAACGAAAGAGTTATGGTCGAAAAACCGGACGGTTTTGGGTGTGGGCGGCGGGCTGAGCGAGAGAAAAAAAATCGAAAAATGAAAGAGAGAGAGTTGAGGGAGAAGAGGAGTCGGGAGATGATGAGGGGGAGGAGATAAATAGGCAGCGGGAAGGAGAGAGGGAGTGGGGGAGAGAGAGAGAGAGAAAAAAAAATATAATAATAATAAAATAATAATAAAAGTAAAAATAAAATAAAATAACAAAAAGAGAAGACAAAATCATTAGTCCCCTTTTCCTTTTAAATGATGATGTTTCCCTCCTTTTCCTTTTAATCATTACTAATATTTTTGTCAAATTCAATTTTATGGTGATCAGAGAACACCCGAAATCGAACTTGAATTTTACTGTTTTATGAGGTCCTAAAATAAAGAAAATAAAAAATAAAAAAAACCGACTATTTGTGACCTCAAATATTATTTTTCTTGATTTTCTTTTTCTTTTTTTCTTTTTTTTGTATTTTTCGAAAATATATTAAAAAAATGAAAATTATGAAAATTATTTTTTTGGTCAAAATGGTTCATTTAGCTTGGCTAAGGTCACCAAAATTGATTTTTCAATTTTTCAACTTTTTATGGATTTTCTATGAATTTTCAAAAAAATGAAATAAAAATAAATAAATAAAAAAAGTTGATCAAAATTTAGGTGTCAACAGGGCAGCAATAGGAGCCCAACCTCGGCAAGCTCAAGCTGGAAATGGGAATGAGACAGGTGAGGAACGTCTGCAAAAGTTAGTAGAGCGATTCACGAAGTTGAAGCCGCCACAATTCACCGGATTGGGAGAACCCCATGAGGCTGAGAAATGGATAAAAAGTAAGGAGAAAATTTTTAGGGTGTTGAACTGCAATCATGTGGATAGGGTCATTTTGGCAGAATACCAACTAGAGGATAATGCTCAGCATTAGTGGGAAGTAAACAAAGATGTGGTGTTTCCTTAGGGAACGGCAGTAACCTGGGAAGGATTTGTTAACGCTTTTTATGGACAGTACTTTTCAGATTGTGCAAAGGATCAAAAGATTCAGGAGTTTATGAATCTAGTTCAAGGCGACAAGACAGTGGTGCAGTATGAAGCAAAATTTTCGGAACTCTCCAAGTTTGCTCTTCATTTGATTGATACCCAGGAACGAAGATGCAAAAGATTTCAGAACGGTCTTAAAATTGAGATACAGAAACAACTAGCACCTCTGAGAATTAGGGATTATCCCGAGTTGTACGAAAGGGCTCAACTTGTGGAGCAAGTATTAGCCAAGGAGAAGAAAGAAACAGAACAGAAAGCTGGAGCAAGTCGTTAGGTGTTCCAAGATAACCAAGGATGAGATAATAAAAGGCCTAGATGGTTTGGTAAACCTCATGAAACCTTTAATAAGAGGCGTGGATATGGAAATTTCCGTGGAGCAAGAAGAAACCAAGCACTCGGACAAGCTGAAAATCGTAATAGAGCTTGTAATCGATGTGGTCAAGCGCATGGTAATGCGCCATGCAACACTGGAAGGGAGTGCTATGGATGTGGGCGAGTTGGACATTTGGTGAAAGATTGTCCACAAAAAGGACTGCAAAATCAACAAGGCCAGGGTGGTGGTGTCAAACCCATTAGAGCTCAACAGAGACCCCCAGTACAAGACAGGATACAAGCTATGACTCAGGAAGAAGCAAAGGCTTCTAGGACTACCATAACAGGTATTGTTCCGATATGTAACAAAGATGCCTACGTGTTGTTTGATACGGGAGCGACGCATTCTTTTATCTCTATAAGGTTTGCCGAATTATGTGGTTTGAAGCCTGAGTCACTTGAAGTACCTCTTAGTATGTCTACACCATTGAAGGATAGAGTAATGACTACTCTAGTTTGTAAAAGATGCAAGGTAGTTATAGATGGTCAATGTCGAGAAATCGACTTGATAGTCATGAGTCTTTCTGATTTTGATGTCATCATTGGCATGGATTGGCTGCAAGATTTACGAGCCCATGTGGATTGCTTTGAAAGAGTAATCAGGTTTAGCCCCCCCCCCCCCCCCCCCCCCCCCGCGACGGAAGTAGCTTTGAATTTTTAGGAAGTAGGACCAGTAAAATTCCACCTCTCCTTTCTGCAATAGAGGCTTATAAGTTATTAGACAATGGATGTCAAGGTCTATTGGCTTGTGTAAAGGATCTAACTAAGAGGGAAGCCCAGATAGATGAGATTCCGGTCGTTCAAGAATTCTTAGATGTGTTTCCTGAGGAACTACCAAGGTTACCACCAAAAAGAGAAGTAGAATTTACTATCGAATTGGCCCCTGAGACTGAACCTATTTCTAAAGCTCCTTATAGGATGGCATTGACGGAACTCAAGGAATTGAAGGTGCAATTACAAGAATTATTAGACAAGGGTTTTATTAGGCCAAGTACTTCACCTTGGGGAGCCCCAATTTTATTTGTCAAGAAAAAAGATGGATCCCTCCGCCTTTGCATCGACTATAGACAGCTAAATCAAGTGACTATCAAGAACAAGTATCCCTTGCCGAGAATAGACGACCTGTTTGATCAATTACAATGAGCTGCAGTTTTCTCCAAAATTGATTTGAGATCTGGATACCATCAATTGGGAGTCAAAGAAGAGGATATTCCCAAGACTACATTCCGAGCGCGATATGGACACTATGAATTCGTGGTGATGCCGTTTGGACTTACGAATGCGCCTGCTGCATTCATGGATTTAATGAACAAGGTCTTCAAGTCGTATTTGGATCAGTTTGTGATAGTGCTCATAGATGATATTTTGATCTACTCCAAGGGACCCAAAGAGCACGCAGAACACCTAAGGAAGACACTACAGACGTTGAGGGAGCATAGGCTATATGCTAAATTTAGCAAGTGCGAATTCTGGTTGGATAGAGTTATTTTCCTCGGTTATATGGTCACTAGAAAAGGAATCTCAGTCAACCCTGCTAAGGTTGAAGCTGTTTTGAATTGGCCACAACCCACTACAGTTACCGAGATACGAAGTTTTCTTGGTCTCGCAAGTTAGTATAGAAGATTCGTGCAAGGATTTTCAAAAATTGTGGGTCCAATAACTCAATTGACACGGAAGGGCGTTAAATTCCAATGGACGGAGAAGTGCGAGCAAGCCTTCCAAGAACTCAAGAGAAGATTGACTACGGCTCTTGTGCTGACTATACCATCAGGACCTGGAGGATTTGTAGTTTATAGCGACGCATCACACAAAGGCTTAGGTTGTGTCTTAATGCAGCATGGAAAAGTGGTCGCATATGCTTCAAGACAACTACGACCCTATGAGCTCAACTACTCGACACATGATTTGGAATTAACTGCTGTGATCTTTGCTTTAAATATGTGGAGACATTACCTATATGGAGAAAAGTTTCAAATCTTTACGGATCATAAGAGTTTAAAATACCTCTTCTCACAAAAGGAATTGAATATGAGACAGAGAAGGTGGATGGAGTTGCTCAAGGATTATGACTGTGAGATCCTTTACCATCCTGGCAAGGCTAACAAGGTGGCCGATGCCTTAAGTCAAAAAACTGCTTTACAAGTGGCCAACATGATGACCAATGAATGGAAATTATTGAAGGAAATTTTCGAGTCAGATTTTAAAGTTGAAGTGGATGAATTAGCTAGTGTACTCGCTACACTCAGAATTGAATCTGGATTGGTGCAAGAAATTAAAGAATGGTAGAATCAAGACCCTGAAATCTTGAAACTTCGAGATGAGACAAGAGAAGGCAAGAGACCGGACTTCACAATATCCGAATAAGGAGTGCTAAAGTTTCAAGGACGTCTATGTGTTCCTAAACACGAAAAATTGAGAAAAGAAATTTTGAGTGAAGCCCATCGAAACAATTATAGCATTCGCCCGGGAAGTACAAAAATGTATCGAAATCTCCGACCACATTATTGGTGGAATGGTATGAAGAGAGATATTGCAGAATACGTTGCAAAATGCTTGACTTGTCAGCAAGTTAAGGCAGAGCATCTGAAACCTGCAGGAATGCTAAAACCCTTAGAAATTCCCGAGTGGAAGTGGGAACATATAACCATGGATTTTATTCAAGGACTGTCAAGGACTTCGAGGGGTCACGACTCAATATGGGTAATTGTGGATCGTTTAACTAAGTCAGCTCATTTATTGGCTGTCCGAACAACCTACTCACTAGAAAGATTGGCCGAATTATATGTGCAAAGTATAGTGAAATTACATGGAGTGCCTATGAGTATTACTTCGGACTGAGATCCAAGGTTTACGTCGAAATTCTGGAAAAGTTTGCAAGAGGCTATGGGAACTAAGCTACAATTTAGTACAGCCTTTCACCCTCAAACGGATGGTCAGACAGAGAGAGTTATATAGACCTTAGAATATATGCTTCGTGCATGCATTTTGGATTTTAAAGGTAACTGGGATGAGAAATTGCACATAGCAAAATTTGCTTATAATAATAGTTACCAGAAAAGCATTGACATGGCACCATTTGAAGCATTATATGGGCGAAGGTGTAGAACACCTACATGTTGGGAAGAAGTAGGAGAACGAAGAATTACGGGATCAGAATTGGTTCAAATTACGACTGAAACAGTGCAAATTGTTCGTAACAAACTTAAGACGGCCCAAAGTCGTCAGAAAATCTACACAGACAGACGACGAAGGCCATTGGAATTTGCAGTAGGTGACTACGTATTCCTGAAGATCTCACCCATGAGAGGAATATCGAGATTTGGGAAGAAAGGAAAATTAAGTCCCAGATACGTTGGACCTTTTGAAATACTGGAAAAGATAGGAGATTTGGCATATCGGATAGCCTTACCGCCAAAATTATCCAATGTTCATGACGTATTTCACGTTTCCATGTTGAGGAAATATCATCCAAACGCGGATCATGTTTTAGATTTCGAGACAAGAGAAGTAGACGAAAAAGTTGGGTACGTGGAGAAACCAGTGAAAATCCTGGATCGAAAAGAACAAGTCCTAAGAAATAAGACTATCCCATTAGTAAAAGTCTTATGGTAGTACCATGACCTTGAGGAGGCTACTTGGGAACTTGAAGAGTCGATGAGGTAGAAATACCCACACTTGTTTGAAGTTAAAGGTCAGTAATAAGACTTTTCACTAGACATGTTGCATTTTATTACAAGGAATACTTCAGTCTTTAAGCACAAGTACAAAATTACACGACGATTGACTGGTTCATTCTATAGTTGACTCTGAATAAATAAGATACATCTATATGGTTCGATAAGGAAATGAGAAAATTTTAGGATTGAACGTCAACTACATGGAGGAATTGATAAAGGAATTTTGGAACCATTAATGACCGCTGTCGGCGCTTTAGTCGAGTGGCACCCCGGGGAATGACAAAGTCCAAGGAGGTGGTCGCGAGTTCGACCCCCAGGATTAGTAAATGTATAGTGTAAATGCATACCCTATAAATTTGATAAAGTAAAAACCCTTTTCGATACCGTTAGTTTTTACAAAAAAAAATTGGGAAATTGGGAAGAAGAATTTTAAATTTCGAGAACGAAAGTTTCATAAGAGGGGAAGAAGTTGTGGCATCCCCGTTTAGTAGATTTCTCATGATCAAGGGGACCCGAAATGGGTTTTGAAGCTGATTTTAAGGGCGGGAATTAGAGACCTCATGATATTAGATTAACCATAAGGTCAATATATGCCAATACGACACATATGGAAGTAAACTAGGAAATTATCAAGGGAATTGTGAAATTTTGGAATCAATTAGGCTCACGTGAAGATATGAGGATTTGCCAAGTACATTGATAAATGTCATGGACGGAAATTAGAGTAAAATGGGAACGATCAAATTAGAAAATTCGGACATGGGGAAAAACATGGTACATTGGTCGGTTATAAGGTTTCAAGACTTAATTGTTACTAAGAGAGATTGATGAGAAAGTTAGAAGAGTACCTTGAAATTGTCCCTTGGCCGAAAATGTGAATCAAATGGCCACCATTGAATCGTACTTGGAGGACAAGGAAATATCTAATTGGTCGATCAACCATGAGTCCATGAGAAATGACATAGGCTTGGTTTATTAGATTAGTTTCCCTATCCTTGATGAACAAGGAAGCTTCGGCCATTTAGGGTATGAGTACTTGGCAAGCTCATTCTTGGAACTTGAATTTTTCATTGGCCGAATGCCATGGGAAATGAGCAAGAACAAGTAAGAGATCATTGGTCTAAGATCTTGCCAATGATGGTAGACCACTTAGGGTAAAGACAAGTGGCGATTTCCCTCATGTGCAAGAAGAAGAAGGAGTGGCCGAATGGCCTAGGGAAATGGCAAGGAGTGAAGTCCAATAATTGGTTAAAAAATCAATAAAATCTAACCATGGATATTGGACCTATGGGGGTAGTGCAAAATGGCGAGAATGCACAAGGAAGTATCCATATATTGAGGGATCACTTACAACTGCCAAGATCAGAATTCTAAGAATGCGTGCAAGGTGACATTTGAACTAGGATTAGAGGCAAACCAAGGTGGTGGTCGCCACTTGTTTTATGAAACCACCCCTTGATCTCTCTCTCTCCCTCATAGTATATATAAGAAGACTTGATGAGCAAGAAGAGTTTTTTTTTCGTTTGCTCGTCTCACCCCTTGTTCGACCGAGAAGGTAGAGAAAGGGAAGGAGAGCCGGTCGTGTGCTTTACTGAGGAGTCGAGGAATCAAGGCATTCGAGCTCGTTCAAGCTTCAAAAAGGCAAGGAATCTACTCAATTCTATCATAGGCTAGATGATTTCATGTGGTTGCTAAGATTAGGAGCTCAATCCAAGTGTTTAGGACAGAAAAATTGTTCTGTGGACTGAGAGGGTGTCACTGCTGTTCGGTCTGATTTGGGCATGAAATGAAATGAATTTTGAGCTACATTAGGTGAACTTTTGCTGAACAAGGGAAGAACTAGTTTCGAACTCTATGGTAGTCAAATGTATTGAAGGAAGCAAGGGTTGAGCTGCAAGTTAGAACCAGATTGATGTTCGATTCCTAGGACAGGAACGATTCTGAATATAGCTGTTGTCTCGGTGCTATTTTGGTGCAAAAATCTGAGCTAAGCGATAATTATATGATGCGGTTAAGTTGATTCATATTGCCCTCTATGTAGATTCGAACGGTTCTCTATTTTGATGGGAGACTACAATGGTATCAGGTTGGAATTGGTCCTGTATAATCAGAATCTGTACTGGGGTTTTTTTATACTGTTTCCATTCACTTTATGCTCTTGGGTTGTATATGTTATAGATTTATGATGGTCCTTGACAAAAGGACCAAATGGTCGAGTGAAACAAAGGTTTTATGTTAGTTTTAGAAAGGAAAAACCGATTCTGTGTGAGTGTAATGTAGTCAGAATTTTCGAGTCTGAGTTAGATTGGAATTGCTTATGTCAAGATTCAATCCATGGAGAAATGAAGTAGAGGAGTTAAGGAAATTACATTGTGAATCTTAAGAATAGATTTTTATGAAATTCCTTGTTGAGATGATGACTTTCGTAGGTCAAGAACATGGTTGACCGAGAGATTCTAATGGACCGATTAGTCGTTCCTCTAATTGTTTGTTAATTTGGATTCAAGGTGCTGCATTTGCATGAATCATGTACTTATCCTATAATGGAATATTTCGTATAATGGTATTCCATTGAAGTATTTTCGAAGACTTGAAATTATTAATCATGAGGTTCATTATCACGTACATGAAATGTTATGGATGAGATATGTGGAGTATTTACTCTTCAGTGCACAGAATCGAGTCGACGCCCCTGGGCTGTGTGTGGGGATTTGTACGTGCTTGAGGACCCTGTGCTGTGTGCCGGGTGGAGTTGTACCTTGCGTCATGGAGCCTCAGAGAGTGGGATTGCAAGGTGGAACGCCTTGCAATGGTGTAAATGAACGAAGAGCACGTCATCCCATGCTACATAGATATATTCATTTCATGATGTTATATTGCTATTCCATGCTCTTGTTTTAATTACTAATAAGCTTTGATCACTTATTGTTCCATAGTTGTCCCTAGGGAGTGTTAGGACCCCTATGGTGGGATTGAGTGATTATCTTGCTAACCGTCGCGCTAACCCACATTTGTGGAAACATTTTCAGATTAGCACCATGCCTCCTGTGGCCAGACGCTTTGGAGTTCCACTTGACTATGTATCTATTTATCGTGATTATGTGCATATGGATGTACCCCATCTTAGACTCTTGATGCATATCTATAGTGTTTGGATTGACGAGGGAGCTCCTCATGGAGTTGTTATGTATAGTTGGTATTCTATCTATGTCCGTGTCGGTGATCAGTTAGTTGGTCCATTTCCTGATGATGCATTTGATGCACCCTCCGAGCCTGTAGCACCTATAGCTCCTGCGCTACCTGAGATCCCTGTACCGGAGATGCCACCACCGTTACCTGAGCCAATTGTACCTGATGCTTCCCTAGAGCCTGTTGCTGACGAGATGGAGTTATATGTTCCACCACCAGAGTCATTGGATGAGGATTACGACGAGGAGACTGAGTTACTCCTCACCGACCACTCAGATGAGGAGTGAGGACTGGAGTCGTTGGATGTCACTTTTTGGGGGACTTTTTGGTATAGGCGACTTTTGATGTCGATGGAGTGGTTTCCCTTCTTGCCCTCCCAGTTGCACCTATAGATTGATGACCGTAGTCACTATCTTGTTTTATATATGCACGTGAACTACCTATGTGGTAATTTCGACATGTTTTATAAATAAAATCTTGCTTTGGTTCTTGCCTGCTTTCCTACGCTTTTGTGATTATATGCGTTGTAATCAAAATTGATTATTTAAAATTCTGTGGGTATAGCCTATATAGAATTGCGTGCTTCTAAGTTAACTAGGCTATTATACTATTAGAAACCTTAATCGTTAGTGTGGCGACCTGGGACGCCACAATAGTAGCACTGTATAATGAATTTTCTAGTAGATATGGTTTAAATAACAGTGGATGTGGATCTGCCCAACATAGTATCTCACAAAGCAATGCGGATATTTCACTTAGTTGAGGGTAGAAAATGCTCATAAATAGGCAAAAAAAAACATAGAGGGACATCAACAAGGTAGTATTTTCGAATTAGAAAACTATTTAACAATTGCTTTTAAATTTAGTGATTCCGAACACAGCGTAGATTTCAAGATTCTTGAATGGTGGAAGAACCATTCAACTCAATTTCCAGTTCTCTCCCTCATCGCAAAAAAAATATTAGCGACACATTCTTTAACGGTGGCAGTTGAACAAATATTTAGCGCTAGATTATTAATTTTGGACCCCCACCGTTCAAGATTAAGTCCGAAAAGTGTGGAGATTCAAGCTTGTGTCGATGATTGGACAAAGGCTAATTTTCAACAACAAGAATTGGATCGAGAACACAAATTCTTCAGTGAAAGCTGTGGAGATACTACCGGCACCACAACAACGGGTAGCGACGATTGACGATGAGATAAGTTGGGGTTACCAAAGGTAAGAGAACTGCATTAGCTTTGATTCTTCTATCCCCAAGAAGATATGTAGAGGCTTAATGATAATTCATTAAGTTCAAGCCCATTCATCCTCTCTTTTTCTTTTCTAAATGTTATTACAATGTACAATTTGATAAATGATTATAATTTATAATTAATAATTTATTTATTTATTTATTTTATTATTTTAAAAATAAATTAAAAGTTCGGAATCGGAACCGGAACAGGGAACCAGTCCGAAACCGCCGGTTCCCCCTTTTGGTGGAACCGGAACCGTCGGCTCCTGAACTGGAACCGGCGGTTCCGTGGAACCGGCCATATCTAGTCACACTACATGATGGGATAAAACATGGAGGTTTCTTGAACGTTAATTGAATAAAGAAGCTAGGCATCCACAATTACCACTCATCCTAATCACAGAGTCAATCGCAATTCTTCAGCCAATATTTCAACTTCGGATGAAGCATAATGTTCTAAACCAAAACTGAGGATTCCTTGATTAAGCAGACTTATCTGGCCTTGCACCTGTATCGTACAGGATGAGTAACCACATAAAGTTCTTAACAGAAGCATTGTATCTCCACCACAGGAAAAGGAAGAGTATATATAAAAACTAGCTTTGGATGTGATTATTTACCACGGGTTTTCCAATATGCAAGAAAACAAAAACAATGAACCAGCGCACACAGTTTAACAACCATGGATCATGTCATTACCATATGCAACGGCTAGCTTTCTCTATGCGCGGATCAGCGCGTTGTGTCGAGGATTCGCACGAGATCGGGGATTTAATCAACATTTTCGGCTCATGAAATCCCTAATATCAAATTCAAGAAAACCCTAACCTCTAGCAGCTCTGATTTAGGGATATCTGTTAGAATATTCTATTTTAATATTCAATTGTGGGCTTTATTAATTGTTACTGTAATTATTATTTGATCTAATAAGAAAGAGATATATTATTTCCTAATTTAAGTAGGATATGGTGCCGGATAGTATGGGCCGAGATATCCTTATCCTTGATGAGGGGGTAGGGTTCATTCTCTATAAATAGTGCTTAAGTCCCTCCTCTAAACCCTAATGTCCACATAACCTCACATAGAAATCGTTAGAAACGACAGTGAGGGGCCGTTTCATTGAAGCAAGTGATCAATGGGGTTCATAGAGGAGAAGCTCTTAAGCGTTGGATTCTCGCAATTCCGCATCAAGAACGATGAATCCAAAACAAGGTGTGTTAATTCTTTAACTCTATGGAACAGGGATTTGTGTATCTGTACGTGTGTATTTTGGGTTGCTGCATACGGATTAAATACGCAGCCTACATGTGGTATCAGAGCCTGCGCGTATTAGGTCACGAATCGCGTTCCCGGTGTATTTTCGAAATTTTATTTTTATCGAAATTCAAAGAAAATTATATATTCGGAAAGAGATCCTCGAGACGAGAATAACCGTCCAAGAATCATCGCCGGCGACCGCCGGATGCGCCGCTACGCGCGGCCGAGAGATACGGCCCATCGGGCCCGTGGCGCAACGCGCCTCACGCACGAACCCAGGCCCGCACGTGCGTGACACGTGCGGGATGACGTCATCCGACGTCGTTCAGCCGGGTGTAGACCCGACCCGACCCGGAACCCGACCCGATCCGTTGCCCCGACCCGGAATGGTTGACCGTTGACTCGGACCTTCCGGTTGGACCGATCGTTGACCGGTTCGACCGGATCGCCTTGACCGGGTTCGCCAAATCGGTTCATGGTAGGGGGGTCGGATCTGTCAAGCTGGTCGGAACGATTTTAGAACCGATTGGACATACAGAACACGTGCGCGGTACGTGTCTGCACGTGAGCCTCACGCGCCGAAGCTTCAGGCGGCGCGTGAGGGCGCGTGTGAGCTCCGATAGAGGTGACCCAAGTACCGGCGTGCTCGTATGCTCATGCTCTATAGGATGGTACATTTATTTTTCATGTTTGGTATTTTCATGGATGGAAATACGTACGGAATGCCAAATACGAGGGTATTTTGGGGTATTTTGAGGTATTTTCTGGTATTACTGTAAGGATTTGTGAAATATAGGTACAGGCTTACATGAAAGTATCACGTGGAATTATATGAAAATTTTTATCAATTTCATGTTTGTGGTTTGACATGAATTATTAAGGTATCGATGAAAAATTAGCAAAGCGTGTAATTTTGAAACTGATTGCCCCAATTTCTGAATTGCATGCATACAGTGGATGTGAAATATGAAGTTATATCCCAATTTCAGGTAAATTCAGTTGGGTTGTGAACGCCAAAGCGGCACGCTTGGTTGAGTTTAATAAAGAATATGTTAAATAATATTGGGATGTCTCCTGATTTAATGCGTAGTTATATTCCCAAAGGAGTAATTGCGTATTCTTGCATTGAGGGTTACATGTACACCATATGGTTGAGGATTGATTAGTCTGAGTGCCGTCATACACCCAAAGGTGGTGATTAACAAAGATTGAAATAAATTCACATGGCCGCTGTAATGTAGAAGTATACAACTGCATGTCATGTTTTCTGCCCAAAGGTGATTATATGATGATGTATGTAGCTTTCAAGGTGAAATTTCACATTGTGCTCATTAAAAATATTGGTTATTTTTCAGTCACCTTTTCTGTGAACAGCAACTCCATAACTATTGAGATTCTTACTGGTAGCAATTTTAAGAAGTGGAAAGAGAATTTTCTGTTTGGTATGAAACTGGCAGATGTTCATGCTAAACTTAGTGGGGATAGACCCGCAGCTCTTACTGAAACTAGTACAGATGCTCAAAAGGCACAATTTGCTGCTTGGGAAAAGAGCAATAGGATCTGCTTGCTATCAATGAAGCGATCCATACAGGAACATCTTAAGAGTGATTTTGCTGCTGACATCACTGCTAGACAAATGATGGATGCCTTGGTGGCTAGAAATCGTGAATCCCCTAATGCTGAAGTTGGGACACGTATGTCAGGATTATTTAGTTTGAAGTATGATGGTTCTGCTGGTGTTAGGGACTATGTCATGAGGATGGTAGATATGCAATCAAAGCTCAAGGAGCTTAACGTTCCCATTCCTGATACTTGTATCATACATTTTGTGCTGAATTCTCTTCCACCTGAGTTTGGTATTATCCAAACATAATATAACACTGCTGATCGAGCATGGACAATCAACGACTTGATTGCAAGGGTGGTGTCAGAAGAGTCCAAGCTGAAGAAAAGTAACGTGCATATGGCTATGTATGCTGCTTCAAGTTCTGGTGTCAAGAAGGGCAAGGGCAACAAGAATCGTAAAGGAACTCATTCATCTGCTGGTCATCATGACAACTTGGGACCAAAGAAACCGACCTTTAAAAAGGACGATAATGCTGGTAAGGATGGTCTTTGCTTTTTCTGTAAGAAGGGAGGACACGTAAAGAAAGACTGCGCTAAGTATAAGAACTGGTTAACTAAGCGTGAGCCTAAAGGTAATGGTTCTTTGGCGTTGGTTTGTGAATCTAATCTGTCTGAAGCCCCATCTTGTTCGTGGTGGCTAGATAGCGGTGCAACTAACCATGTTGCGTTCACCATACAGGGATTCATAAATCGGAGGAAGCCAAATAAGGATGAATCAAAGCTCACCGTAGGAAACAACAATAAAGCTGATGTTGAGTTCGTGGGAGATGTTATTTTAATTCTAGATTCTGGTTTTAATTTAATGTTAAGAAATACATTTTATGTACCTTCTTTTAGACGGAATTTAATTTCCGTATCAAGTTTGGACATGTATGGTTATTCTTTTGAGATTTCAAACTCTGCAATTTCTATTTCTTTTAATTCAAATAAAATTGGGTATTGCACTATGTCCAATGGATTGTACAGATTATGTTTGTCTCCCAACGAAATATTCGTCGCTTATACAGCTGAAAAGGTTGTTTCCAAAAGACCTCTACCTACGGAACAGTCATACGCAATATGGCACAAACGTCTTGGTCACATCTTTAAAGAAAGAGTGGAAAAACTGATAAAGGCTAGCATTATACCCACTCTTATAAGTGACCTAGACACATGCGTAGACTGCTGTAGAGGTAAGATAACCAAAATAAAGAAGAAAACTGCAGTCCGTAGTTCTCACTTGTTAGAGATCATCCATACAGATATAAGTGGACCCTATACAGCAACATTGTGTAGAAATTTTTATTTCATCACATTTATAGATGATTATTCCCGATATGGTTATCTGTACTTGATTAAGGAAAAGTTTGAATCTCTTGACAAGTTCAAGATTTTCCGGACTGAAGTTGAGAAACAGCTAGGGAAAGTCATAAAAATTGTCAGATCTGACCGCGGTGGTGAGTACTATGGTCGACATAGCGATGCTGGACAGCTTAAAGGGCCATTCGCCAAGTACTTAGAGGATTCTGGGATTGTGGCTCAATTTACCATGCCCGGTAGTCCTGAACAGAATGGTGTAGTTGAAAGGCGTAATCGTACTCTCATGGATATGGTAAGAAGCATGATTAGCAGAACTAATTTACCTGGTTTTTTATGGGGTGAGGCTTTGAAAACGGCACTTTACATATTAAATCGTGTTCCTACTAAATCTACGCCACTTACCCCTTTTGAATTGTGGACTGGGCGGAAGCCTAGCTTGAATCATCTAAAGGTTTAGGGATGTCCTGCAGAAGTAAAATTGTATAATCCAACTTTGAGCAAGTTGGATCCCAAAACCACTCGATGTTATTTTGTCTCTTATCCAGATCATTCAAAGGGATATCGATTTTATAATCCCAACGGAGGAATGAGAATTGTGGATTCACAGACAGCAAAGTTCCTGGAGCTTGATGTAGCAGAAAAGGGTGATTGTTCGCAGACTATTGAGGATAACAGCACGGTGAGTACTCCTATGTCGTTTTCTATACCTATACAGACAGTTCAGGAAGTTCCTGTACCAGAGATTGAACCTATTGAGGCTCAAGAACCTATTATTGAGGCAATTCGTGATGAAGTTCCTCAAGCTTATCAGGAACAGAATGAAGTAGAAGATGCTCCTCTAAGGAGATCTATTGGACAGAAACGATCAGCTATACCACCAGAATATATAGTTTATCTAGGAGAACAGGATTATGATATTGGTTGTGTTGTTGATCCAGTGACTTATACAGACGCAATTTCTTGTCCTCAATCTGATTTATGGTTAGATGCAATGAAGGATGAGATGTTGTCTATGAAACATAATGATGTCTGGGAGCTTGTTGAATTACCTGAAGGTTACAAACCTGTTGGTTGTAAATGGGTCTTTAAGACCAAAAGAGACTCCATAGGAAAAATTGAAAAATTCAAAGCTAGATTAGTAGCTAAGGGATTTACTCAGAGGGAAGGAATTGATTATGAATCAATTTTTTCTCCAGTTTCTTCTAAAGACTCTTTTAGAGTAATTATGGCTTTAGTAGATCATTTTGATATGGAGCTTCACCAGATGGATGTTAAAACTACTTTTCTGAATGGAAATCTTGATGAACAAGTTTATATGGCACAACCAGAAGGTTTTACAACAGATGATACAGGTAATCTGGTTTGTAGATTGAAAAAGTCTATCTATGGTTTGAAGCAAGCCTCTAGACAGTGGTATTTGAAGTTTCATAGTGTTGTTACCTCTTTTGGTTTTGTTGAGAACAAGCTAGGTCAATGTATATACTGCAAGGTCAGTGGGAGAAAGTTTATTTTTCTCGTTCTTTATGTTGATGACATCTTGCTTGCTAGTAGCGACATTCGGTTAATGCATGAGACCAAAAGAATGTTGTCGCAAAATTTTGACATGAAGGATCTAGGTGAAGCATCTTTTGTTCTTGGCATTGAGATCCACAAGGATCGTTCTCGCCGCATATTGGACTTATCTCAGAGGGCTTGTATTGATCGTGTTCTAAAGAGATTCAACATGCAAGAGTGCAAACTTGAGAATGCTCCAGTTTGCAAAGGTGATAAATTGAGTCTTTCACAATGTCCTCATTCAGAAATTGAGAAAGCACAGATGAAGGATGTACCTTATGCTAGTGCACTTGGTAGTATTATGTATGCTCAAGTTTGTACTAGGCCATACATTGCTTTTGCAACAAGACTTCTAGGCAGGTATCAGTCAAATCCAGGACATGATCACTGGATCGCTGCCAAGAAGGTTTTGAGGTACTTAAAAAGAACTAGAGACTATATGCTGATTTACAGATGTATTCAGAACTTGCAGCTAGTGGGATATTCAGATTCAAATTATGCTGGTTGTGAGGATGACAAAAAGTCGACAACAGGGTATGTCTTTATACTAGCAGGTGGTGCAGTATCATGGAAAAGTGAGAAACAGAAAATAGTATCATCCTCCACTATGCAAGCAGAGTTTATAGCATGCTTTACAGCTGCTACTCAGGCTATTTGGCTCCGGAATCTCATTAGGGAGTTGACCGTGTTTGACTTTATTGATAGACCCATACAGTTGTATTGTGACAATAACTCTGCCGTGTTGTTCATTAACAACAATAGAGGTCTCAAGGGGTCTAAGCATATGGAGGTCAAGTTTTTTACCATAAAGGAGTCCGTGCAGAATGGTGACGTTGCAGTAGAGCATATAACTACAGATGCTATGATTGCTAATCCACTGACGAAAGGTCTACGCCCTTATGTATTTGAACGATATGTCATTAATATAGGCTTAGAAGCATCATGGGATGCCATTGTTTAGTGGGAGCTTTCTAGTTTTTGCTCTAATAAAGTTTACAATGTTAAATTACTTTTAGTAATGATTTTGATATGTATTAAACTTTTACATTTTTTGAAGTTTTTTGAATGTGATATTGAATGCATATCTGTTGATAATCTCAAGGAATTGTGTAAACCTTGAGTGATGGCTGGGGCATTTATTTTAGCCAAAAGGCATATGTCTTGTTACATGTAAAGCATAGTTAACTATAAAGGTGAGACATATGTTGGTTCGTTGGAACCGTAAAGATGTTCTCTCATGACACATCTGGTTTCGTGACACATAAAGTGAGAGAATGATGACTGGCAAAGAGGATAACATATAAGGTGTCTCTGTTATTTGAGATGTTATCCGATTGTCATACTACCATATCAAATCCATATCAGTAAAGTTAAGAGTATTTGTGATTGTGGATGGTTTTGTGTCTTCTGATGCAGTTACTGGCATGGTCCGGTACTTAAGACTTTATGGGATCAGATTGACTGTGGGGAATTATCTCTAGACCAATATAAAGATGCGCATTTACAGTACAGTTTCAATTAATTTAGCCCAAGTGGGAGAATATTAGAATATTCTGTTTTAATATTCAATTGTGGGCTTTATTAATTGTTACTGTAATTATTATTTGGTCTAATAAGAAAGAGATATATTATTTCCTAATTCAAGTAGGATATGGTGCTGGATAGTATGGGCCGAGATATCCTTATCCTTGATGAGGGGGTAGGGTTCATTCTCTATAAATAGTGCTTAAGTCCCTCCTCTAAACCCTAATGTCCACATAACCTCACATATAGAAATCGTCATAAACGACAGTGGGGAGCCGTCTCATTGAAGCCAGTGATCAAGGGTGTTCATAGAGGAAAAGCTCTTAAGCGTTGGATTCTCGCAATTCTGCATCAAGAACGATAAATCCAAAACAAGGTGTGTTAATTCTTTAACTCTATGAACATGGATTTGTGTATCTGTACGTGTGTATTTTGGGTTGCTACATACGGATTAAATACGCAGCCTACAATATCGTGCGTCGAAGATTAAGTTCGAGCTTCGCAGAGAGCTTCGTTGTTGGGAGATTCAAGTCGAGCTTCGTAGAGAGCTTCATGGTTAAAAAGGAAATTCATATCGATGTCTAGCTTCGCGGAGAGCTTCGCCATTGGGAGATTCAGGTCGAGCTTCATGGTTGGGAGCGACTATAGAGCGAGCGAAGGAGAAAGGTTGGGAGATTCAGATCGAGCTTTGTGGTGGGGAGCGAGTACAGAGCGAGCAGAGAGACACGGAGAGGTGCTCCCATAACGTAAAGAGGAAAATGTGAAGAGGAAGGGCTGAAAACAAAAAAATGACTTCTGATAATCAGAAGTAACCTTTTTTTACTTCTCAAAAGCTTATCAAAATCAATTTATGAAGTAAAAAGTAGCTTCGGAAGTAGAAATTTAAAGTTGTGAACCAAACGAATTTTTGCTTCAAAAGTTTTGTTACTAAATGGATTTCTGCTTCAGAAGCGCTTCTGAAGCAGAAATTCTACTTTATAAGTGTTATCATGCACGCACTACGTACTCCTCCCATTTCCTTTAGTAATTATGAATATATTTTTTCGTATATAACAATCTCGTTTTGAATGGCGAGTGCATGGCTTCTAGTTATGAATCAAGAAAATAAAATAATTGAAAAATGAAAAATATTAGCCAATGTGATGGATGATCTTCAATTTGGATGGCATGGAGTTGTGTCCATAGCCGCGGACGTTGGGCACTTGAGACTGAGAATGAATTAAGCTTATGATGCAAGAGAGATTCAACAAATGAGAAGAGGAGTAGCTTGGTAGATGAGAGTAAAACTTCACAACATTCCAACCGAAACTAAATATGAACTCGCCATTTTGAGTGACCGTACTTATCGATTTCGTGAAGTTGAACGTCAAAATCCTGCTCTAGCAGAATATGAGTGTTTGTGAGTGTACATGAGATGAGTCCTTGACCGACTCGACCTCTTAAATATCTTGTCTAGATCATTAAGTTTACTTAAAAAATAAATCTAGAAATTCTCTATTCTAATCAATCGAAGTCCAAAGTGGAAATTTAGATTAGAACTCTCCTTAAACTTTATCTAACAACCCTTTTGGAAAGTGCACGGCATATGCATTGCAGGTACATATGCACGGCACATGCACACAATTGCACGACACGTGCACTATGCAGTATCAAAATTTCACCTAAACCTTTCATAATACTTGGAAACATATGTTCGAGAAAAAAATTATGCGCCGCAATACCAGCAGTGAGAAGAAGCTGCAAATTCTTCGCTTTCTTGATTCTTTCCGCAGTATAGATGATGGTGTCAGGTTTACCTGAGTCACTGAGTGGTCCTCCTAATAGGCTGTTATTTCTTCAACTCTGGTACACGAAGGTGAAATCCCTATTCCTAAGTCTCATATGAGCTGGTGTAGATGATGATGTCGTGTTACTGCAATAATTTCTGATTGATATTATAATGCTAATCGCATAATGGCGCTCACCAGCAGTGGAGAACTTTTGGAAGATCAGCTAGTAAAACCGAGCACTTGAGAAAGGGTTGTTGCTGGAGTTCAAAAAAGATTATGAGAAAGTATTGTTGGCAGTCACTCAGAGGCCCGATGGCAAGAAAAATTCTTGGAGTTCATACTAAATCTCGCAATCTTGGACTTATGTCCAATCCTGTCACAGTTAAGCTAATTCTCACAATCTTGGAGTTGTGATTTCTAGCCCATCTTACATGTCGGGCCGTCTATTGGGCCGATTTAGATCAAATCTGTAGTCGAGCCCTCTGTGTCACTCGACGCAAATATGCTTTGTTTGGAGACTATACCCAAAACTTAAATGTTTCTAATACCTAAACGCACATAAATGCAAAGAAAATCATGCGTAAGTATTTATTTTCTCAGCTTCCCACTTTTACATTGTGGTCACACTAGACATTTTAATAATAATAAAGAAAAACCCTAAAAAAAAGAAGCACATCTGAAGCAAAAAAAAAAATTACTTCATAAGTAGAAAAATGAAGTTAAGTAGGCAAAGGAATTTCTGCTTCAGAAATTGTGTTATCAAATGAATTTTTGCTCCAGAAGTACTGCTTCAAAAGTGCTATCATGCACGCCCTTGGTTTTGTTTATGCTACTTCTAGGTTAAATTGATTTCAGATAGGGTCCAAGAGCAACTGAATTATATTCTATTTTTCACTGGCCAATTTTTCTATTGATTATTATTGTTCTAATATAATAGATAAGAGAATGGAAGGACGATATGATAATTGAATGTTAAATGCAACGGGGATTGGGTGAATTTCTTTTTCTTTTTCTTTTTTTTAACTTTTTGGTCATCAAGTGTGCCATTTAGTTTAACGTCAGGAAATGGGAATAGGACCATTATCTAATTAATTGGAAAATGAAAAGTACTATATTTTAAGGACCGTAAGAAATTTCAGAATGACCATTGACCTTGCATCTGTTTGATATTAAAGATTGATGCTGCATTCAGACTTTGATTACCCTCCTAAGAACCTCTCAATAATTTTTAAGACTCGACCTTTCTACTATTTGGGCATTATTCGCCAGAATATGAAGATTTACCTACATTCTAAATTCCCATTTTTATTAGTTCTTTTCTACCAATTTTTGTTCGTTGAATTATATGACCCCGTAAACGGGATCGAGTCGATCGATAACCGTGATACTAAGACCAACAATTTTTTTTCTCCACCGGCTACAAAGAACATTATTCATTACAACCCTGTCCCACGTATTATTTTCCACCATTTTTGCATGGCAATTTTTCTCTTTTATTTGGAAATCTAATCGAAAACCGCCGACCCCAACTAATTTGGAATAAAAATGTTGTTGATATTGATGTTGGACAGTGAAGCACGCCAAGGAAGCAATCAAAAAAAGAAATTCTTTTCTTTTTCCTTCTTTTCCTATCGTTTCAAATTTTGAAAGCACGAGCGAGCAGCTTTCTTCATCCATGAACTGCGCCATTCATAATCCATTTTGTCCTACTCCTTTTACATTTTCATACTTATAAGCCAGGTCATCTTTAGTTGATTGATTTCTTTTCTTTGATTTCTGTTCATGCCCTGGGTGATTTCACAAATTGCCAAGTACTAGAAAGGAGTAAGCCACAAGAAGATTCATGTTAGAAGGAGCTTCATGGATAAGTCAACCCCCACTTCAAAAGTAGTTCAGCCTTCACGAAAAGATCATGCTTTCTGCAACTAAAGCATTCTAAAAAGCAATAATTTCTAAGCACCAAAAGCAATCACGATCTTTTTTTTTCTCCTTGGATTTCATGAGGCAGCTTCAGTTTGCAAAGTACATTGTGAAATCAGTTGGTCCCGTCCACCCGCGCATCCTCGAGCTCGGCCACCTTGGCCTTTAGATCGATCATATCAGCACACAAGGCCCCAACCAAGTCCGCCAAGTTTTCGTTCTGCTGGTAGAGCTCGTCGTAGTTGTTGAGGGCGCACCGGACTTCCTCTTGAAGCTCGCCCACAGAGGTCTCAAGCTCAAGCACCCTAGAAAGACGCTCTTCCATCTCGGTCACGAGCTCCTTGAAGTTCCCGTAAAGCTTCTGAACCGTGTCTTGAGAGTCCGCACAGGCCAACTCCATTCTGGCGAGGCGGAACTCCATCTCGCGCGCCACATCCCGCGAACTCCTGCACTCCTTCGCCTTGGCGGCGGTCTGCTTGGTGGCCCTTCCAATCCGTCCACGGTCGGACTTGTCACCAAGGACGGGCACCGCATCGGCAACCTTATCGGACCCTTTTGCCATATCTCGCCTAGGATCACACGAGAGAGAGTGGAGAGAAGACGAACTGTATTCTGATTTAAGGTGCTTTACAAGCGAGGGGATCACCCTATTTATAATACAACAAGAGTGACTCATGGACTGTCCACATTCGTAACCCGTCTTGAATCAGGCTTTGTCTCATCTGGGTTGTCGCCTCGCGTGGGAGACTCTTCCTCTTCCCCAGGTCCCAGGATCCCCTAGACGGGGTCTCATCATCACGAGGACAGCCCCAACCCAAGGCCGATTCTGGAAGCACTAAGAATGCCAAAGGTCGTGGCCTTTCGTGTGCGCCCGGCCCGCTTGAATAAATGAAAATTGAGAGGGGCCAATAATAAAAATAAAGAAAACGTACGCAAACCTCAATTGCTCTTGAATCAAATAATTCTGCTGTCTCCTACGATATCATGTTCGCCAAAATCGAGAAGTTGAAGAACCAAACCCACCAGACGTGACAATGATTTAACGAAAGAGTTATAAGGCCTTAAAATCCATATAAGATTCGCACTTAAAATCCATATGTTTTTCTCTATTTTATTTTAAACAAATTGATGGAAATAAAAAAAATAAAAAGAAAGCAGAGTGAAATACGTTTAAAATTCGACCCAAAAAAAAACGTTTAAATTGAAACGAAAAGGTGAAAAGAGTGGGTGATGGAGATTAGACTGGTATTCAATCTTCCTTCAAAAAAATGTCCAGTAATGATGTAGGACAAGTGACGTATAATATTCGGGAAAACGCAACGGGTTGTCGACTTATCGAATTTCCACTTTCCGAATACTCAAGATGCCGAATCTCCTCAACGAACTGGGTAAACACCTTCCGTGAAATAGGCTCACCAGGATGGCCCTTAGCTACGGAAGTATATCGATTCACGTTATGAGACATCATCGCCAGGAGAAACCTCGCTCTGATACCAAATGACGCAGAGAGAAGCGAGTCTTGGAAAACAATTCCAAAGAAAGCACGAATTTGATTGAATAATGATGATAAGATGTCGATTACAAAAGATGAACGTCCTATGTATAGAGATAGGACTCCTTTAGGCATCAGAATAACTAAATATAATATTATCAAAATCATATATATCATATCCTAATATAGAATTCGAATCAAAGATAACGTAATTTCTAAATATTCGAAATTGCCTAAAATAAAAAACTGCCTGAAAAGATAATACACTAGTTGTCCTACATCATTCTTGTTGGAAACATATTCGTAATTCGTATACATAATACATGCGGAAAACTACTGATTAACGCCCAGAAATTACTTACTTGGATCACTGATCGGAGTACGACTACACGAGGAACCGTACCCATGTCCACAAATTAGATGTCGCCTTCGCAGTCCCGAGAGTCCTTTATTGCCTTCAATACGATTTGATGTCAATGGGGGAGTTGCTTCCAAGAACGACAGTATGTCGTCTGTGTTATTGTGGAAGGGAAGCGTCGTCTGTTTTTGACGCTGTTCAACAGACGTGATAAATCACGTCACTTCAAAATAGATAACTGCCAAAGCAGTTATCTCCAATGGGCTGGTGTGATTGCCCGCATGGGCGCACACCATAAGTCTTATAGTCCTTCATCTCCCACTCGCCCATGTAGGGCAAACTACTCATACATATCTACAGAGGACTAACAACTCTTACTTGTCCACTAAGGACCAAGCATAACTCTCTTAGCATACCTGAGAGCTCGTTGTCACACATCCGTTGGGAGTATATGACAGCTCAAAAATGGACATAAGCAAAAATATATTTCCGTATGCTTGTACCCTAGATCGATCAATCACATACATATCTCTCTCTAGATCCCATTTAAGTATGATATGGTATATTCACAATTATGATCATACTAAAGAATCATAACCGGCCGGTTTGTGAACATAAATCTATTATGTGACTCAAATCTCGAAATCGATCTTCCTCTTCCATTAGACCTCTCGATCTCAGTTCAGCTCGCTTTTCTAGAAGTGTCCCTTTAGATCGAATCAATTTCATGACCATAGGTAACACCCTAAGATAGCAAACACTAAATAGAAATCTTGAGAATAACGAAAAGTCGTGAGGGCACCAAATGAGGAATTTTTATCCTCGAGAGTCTCACACGGCATTGAAAAAGTTGAAATCATAACTTTTGCCAACTCTCATTGGTCGACAATGCATACGTAATATGAAGTACGTATTACGATATTTTCTCCTTCCCCATGGAGCGTATGTCTTTCTATTTTAATACCGTACAAATGATCACTTAGACATACTCAATGTCTAACCAGAGTTCACGTAACAACTCCAACCAAGAATTTCCATCAGAACTCTCATCTGGCATTCAAGACAGATAAAGTGAAATATGTGGGAGGACTAATAATAATAAAATCTCTTTATTTCACTTTCGGACATTATAAATAGTAAGTCCTCATCTTAACATTCTTGTTAAGGCGGCATAAATATTTTAAGCTCCAGCTCTCAATTATCACCTAGATAATAAGCTTAAAATTACCTCATCTCTATTCAACACGCAGTAAATAGAGGCGATTACCAGTGTGAGTGGGCTAATCTCTTATCTGTCCGACATACTTTCTCAAACTAATGTACTGAACATTAATATGCATAAATGTTACACAAAAATCATAGACAATAATAATGATAACAAATATCATTAAAGCATTAATTGTCATATGCATTAATAATAATAACAAATATCATTCACTCATTAACTGTGAACTTTGGGGAACATAAGTATCCAATACTCTAATTTCTACGCCATTCTAGAGATTCTAACTCAAAGAACTAATCTTTCTGTCAATAAATGATCAGGTCAAGACATCTCTAGAAATTTATTTCATCATAGGATCTGCTTTCATTCTTTGCGTAGATATGCACTGTTCACATCTTTTCATACAAACATGTCTTTTACAACATCATATTCCGAGTCAATACTTTTGGTCTTGCAGTGGATCCTCAGTGTAAGCTCTTGCTACTTAACTATCACAATTGACTAATAATTGGACTTGTAGCATTCTTAGCAATACTTTATTGATCCAAACATCTCTCAAGTCAAAGACCATTTTATACTTCTGCTGATAACACCACGAGAACATCTTCCATCGTGGATAAGGCCATACACATTTGCTTCTTACTTTTCCATGATATGGCGCCATTACTCAGTAAGAACGCAAATCCAGAAGTGAAATTCCTCTCATATATATCTCCCCCTCAATCAATATCAATATTCTTTCAAGGTGCAGATCTCTACCTTGAATATTCAGTAAATTGATCAGCAGTACTTTCAGATACCTCAGAATTCTATTGACGGCAATTCAGTACACTTGACCTCTATTGGATTGGTACCTTCTTACCATTCCAACTGGATAACAGATATCAGGTCTCGAACATATCACAGCGTATATTGAGCTACTAACAGCACTAGCATATGGATCACTTTCCATTCTTTATCTCCTTATGGAGTCTCAGGACACATATTTCGGCTCAAACATTTACCATTTGTAATAAGAGTATATCATCAACATATAATAATAAAATCACAAATTGATTTTAGGATCTTTTGATATATACACATTGGCCTTTATCAATTGTTACAAAATCATATGCCACTAAGACATCATGAAAAACGTATATATCAATTTCTCAAAGACTGCTCAGGGCCATATTCTTGACCTTCATTCACAACTCCTGTAGGTTGTACCACATAGGTTTCTTTTATTAATTCTCCATTGAGAATTGCAGTCTTTACATCCTTGATGTAATTCTAGATTCATACTCATCATTATTACCAGAATAAGGTGAATTGAATATTACGATTCACCTTAAGGTCAGCCAAAAATTCTCAAACAAGCCATCAGCTTTACGCTTACTTTTGAGAACACATTTGCTCCCAATGGCTGTGAGTCCATTCAAAAGATCAATCAGTTCCCAAAACTTCGTTTGATCTCATTAACTCCATTTCTTTTCCATTGCTTCTATCCACTTTTCTTTATCAGGGCAAATCGGAGCCTCATTTTATACTCCTAGACTTATTCTCTTCTTTTGGAGCAACCATGAAAGCTTTAAAAAGCTTCTTGCGACTTATTCGCTAAATTGGAGAGATAGTACACGTAGTACATCATTTAGATCATACACTTAGTACATCATTCTCCATTACGCTCCCACTCGGATCAGACAATGACGACATCTTTTACACATCAAGTGGTTGCAATTGAGATTAATTCGAAACAAATTCCCCACTTCTCACATTGCTCCCACTTGGATAAGATGCCCATAAGCTATCATTGTCATTATCCTAAAATTCAAACAGAGAATAGTCTTGAAATATCTCGCCTTTTAGAAATTCATTCACTAAGAATGTGACATTTCGTGATTCGAATTCAGTTACACTCCCCACTTTCCTGCTCACCCATAGCATTTACCCTTCGAGTGCTCTTAGTATTTCACGAAGATACTTTTGCCTCTAGGGCCCAATTTCCCAAAATTATGGGAGATCAAGTGTGCATAGAAAGCATATCAAGGTCTGAGAAAACTCAAATCTCATTGTCGACCTGTCCACAACTCATATGAATTGGTGGTAACTGATTTATAAGGCACACAGTTAAGTATCTAGATAACCATCAACAAAAATATCATCATAAAAGATGATACTATGCTATCACAGACTTAACCATATCTATTATGATCTGTTTCTTCTCTCTAGAACTCTATTATTCAGAGAAATCAATGGAATAGTCAACTATTATTCTATTCCTTTTTCATCACATAAACATATGAACTAATCAGATATATTAACTCAACCTCGATCGTATTTCAAATAAAACTTTCTCAAAGCAACGTATGCCTGAAATTTATGAAAAATCATAAAACAATAAACCCGAATCGAGTGCAATTATACAAATGTGATGAAATAAACAGCCTCATGCCTTGCTATCACATTCACTGAACCACATATGTCTGAATGGATATCAACAAAGGAAACTCAGCTCTTGTTCCTTTTCTAAATAGTTTCCTTATTGTTATTCCTTCCAAAAGCAATGCTCATAAATAGGCTAAACGACATTTTCAACACTGTCCAATAAGCCCTTTTTAGCTTATTTTACCCAGCCTAGCATGCCACATATTTATATCATCACAAAGATGAAAATGATGAATAACATTACATAATTGTACTCAACAATCTGCACAATTAAACCATTTAGAATTCTAATAACTTGTTCTTTACGACAAGTTATCACCATTGTTATGAAAGTCCAAACTGAAAAACTAAGTTTAACCAAACTAAAACGGAAACTAAATTCCGTCGTGTTTTGGAGCATATAACATTTTATGTAGGAATAAAATGCGATCATCACGCATATACAATCTGGCTAATGCCAATTCTTTAAACTTTCACTAAGAAGTTATTTCCCACATTTACTCACTTTGCTCCATGTGGAACTCGTTGAAATCTCACTATGGTATCCTTCAACTACATGATCTGTGGTCCCTAAGTCTATAATCCACTAAGGATAAGATTCAGCCTGAAAGATTGAACTGTAGACACAAGTAACACTCTTAAGTGCACAAGGATTTCTAATTTTTTTTAACTTACCACAATCATAAATAGAGTGACTTTTATTTCCACAGTGAAAACAGTTCATTTTTGAAATGTTTTCCTTGAAAGGACATTTTCCTTTCTTATGTCGGTTAAACTTCGATTTCTATCTTGAATTGTTCTTTCCACTACTTAAATCCACCTTGACGCTTATATCTTGAGTACAAAACTCATTAAAACTAGAATCAACATTACGAATGTCAATTTTAGGTTTTGCCACCAGAAGGCAATCCATCTCTAGTTTAAGGCGTCGCATAACATCTTTAAAAGTTTTACTTATAATGTGGATCTAGTGGATTTTCATATGCACATAGCTATGAAATAAAGAACAGACTACTGCTTGCACTTGCTGTTCATCAGTCAAAATGGAGTCTGCATCTTATAGTTCACTTATTTGTTTGATATATGCCACAAAGGCCATTTAATATTCTGCCCATAAGGCATCATATACGTATCAAATCTTATAGTGATCTGTTCCAATTGGAGACCAATATCTCACCATAATTAATTCATTAATGCCTTCCATTTGACTTTAGCATTTTATAAAAAATGTCTGAACTCAAAAAAAATATTTTCCTTGCTTCAGCAACATAATGCGAGCAATAGAGTTCAACTTGTTTCTCATTGCAAGTATCTCTTTGTACTTTCTTGATAATGCAGTAATCATATATTCATATTCTTCCATAACTAGGACAAGAGCTTATAGCGCTTTTTGCTCTTTTAGCTCATATTGGATCTTATTCCAATTTTCATAATTTTTGCTCTTTTAGCTCAAACTATTGTATCTGAACACAAAGTTCAATAGACATGTTCTCATTCAATTATTGATGCCTAAACATTTATGCATTTATTTTACACTAACTAATTATATTAATGAATAATTTCATATAAGGTCTCAAAGTCGAAAGTTCACTATGTTCCCAATCATCGTCTGAGAATCCTTGCTTGAAATTACCATTAATACAATCATTTATATAAAATTGAGTTCACCAAAGTTACTAAAACCTTTTCGAACTCCCCACTTATCCATATACCACCAAGGTATTAAAAAAAATTCTCATATAATACAAGGCAAACTATTTCATATGAACAAGAATATTTATATCTATTGACATACAATTCCAATACAACAACATCATGTGACATAATGTATGCCAAGAACGAGAAAAGATTCAATAAAATCTTTAGGGAACTTCTTGACCCTAGAAGGCGTCCCTATGGTGGCTCTTGGGAAACTCTCTGGTCTCAACCAAGGGAACAAATCTCTTCACCAAGGAGCATTCTGCCTACGCCAAGACCCATTCATAGTAAGGGTCGATGTCTTCCTTGCCCCAACCTCTAAGAACTCTATCATAAATCTTATTCCAAGGTCCTTATAAGAAAAATAGTAGCTATTTTTCCATAAGCGGTCTAAGACCTCATGCCAATCAGGAAGAGTAGTTTTTAAGGCAACAACCCTCAAATAGTCTGGCATGACATAACCATTACAAATGATTTCCAATATCATTTTGTTCACTGTTATGATGTGAGTCATCATATCAACTCTGTCATCCCATCGATAAAGTGCCAACTCATTCCTCAACTTAAGGAGTCTCTCATGTTCCTCGTCTGTCTACGGGAATATTGCAATTCACACTGCACTTTGTTCCATAGTTCCTGCAACGAATGCAAAACAATAAAATGGATTACACATAATCCACTGTGCATAAAATGGTAAAACAAATATACCACATTGTAGGAAATTTCAATACGAACACATCGGCATCAAAATCACCTCAAACGGACTCCACACGCGCCCTCACGCGCGCCTAGAAGCCTCTGCGCGTGGGCTTCACGCACCTCACGCGCCGGCCACGCGCAGGTCAGCACGGTCAACGGTCAGCGTTGATCGGTCAACGGTCAACGATTGACCGTTGACCCAGGTCGGGTCATGGGTCAATCGGGCGGATTTCAGGTCGGGTCGGGTTGACCGTTGACCGGGTCGGGTCGAATTGACCGTTGACCGGGTCGGTTCGAATTGACCGTTGATCGGGTCGGGTCATGGGTCAAACCGGGTCAGAATTTGGGTCGGGTCAACCCGCCACGTCATCATGCCACGTGTCTACCACGTCAGCCGCCACGCAGCCGCCACGTGTCTGCCACGTCAGCAGACCCTTTTCAACGGCTCGAGGCACGCGCGACGCACGTGGGCGCGTGAGGCCCACGCGCAGCGCGCCCCGTCGGCGCGTGCGACGGCGTCCAGCGTCCATTGGTGGCGATCCACCCCTCAAAATTTTCGTATTGACGAGACGATTCGGATGGTATGTTTATTTTCCACTTTCACCGAGCGAAAGTGTACAAAATCGCGTCGCTTCGCCGCTGCCCCGGGAACCCTATCCTGCGGAGGCGCGTGTCGAGCGTGCGGCGCCGTCCGGTGTCGCCTTGTGACGTTCAACCACTCCAAATTCTCGTCTCGCCCAGCCCGTTCTAATGTTGTGTTCAAAATAATTTTTTGTCGCACAGAGCAGAAAAAATCCTCGATGAACAGTACGGTCGAGCCCGTGTTAAAAACGTTGATTAAACACAATAGATCAGGAAACAATAACCGGCGCTCTGATACCAATGTTGGAAACATATTCCTAATTCGTATACATAATACATGCGGAAAACTACTGATTAACGCCCAGAAATCACTTACTTGGATCACTGATCGGAGTACGACTACACGAGGAACCGTACCCACTGTCCACAGATTAGATGTCGCCTTCGCAGTCCCGAGAGTCCTTTATCGCCTTCAATACGATTCAATGTCAAGGGGGGAGTTGCTTCCAAGAACGACAGTATGTCGTCTGTGTTATTGTGGAAGGGAAGCGTCGTCTGTTTTTTACGCTGTTCAACAGACGTGATAAATCACGTCACTTCAAAATAGATAACTGCCAAAGCAGTTATCTCCAATGGGCTGGTGTGATTGCCCGCATGGGCGCACACCGTAAGTCCCATAGTCCTTCAATTCTCTTCTTCTTCGGAAGAACTCGTCCTCGAGTTCGTCATGTTTGGATCCGCTTCCTCCTGTACTTCCAGTGTCTCCACCTATTCCTTTTAAAAAAATATGATTGCTTGAGCGGGTCACTGGTAAAATCCCATCGCAGTACTATCAGCTTCCCACTTTGTGATTGTCATGTGAAAACCATAATCCATATAAGATTGCATTGCTTTTGTCACATATGTTTCAATGCCTGCAATTAAACTCTCTTTGACCGGTATCACAAAATCAATGTGCATTGTTATTCCACTAGCTAATGCTGTAGCCTGACCACTAAAGAAGTCATCTATTATCTGACCCCCCATAAGCCCCGTAGCAAGATGAATGTGCGGATCAATCTCACCTGGCGTGACATATTCGTCAGTAACATCGAGTATGGTGACATAATCATCTACCTTGATAGTGGGCTTCACAATAACAATTGTCCCATCATGAGTATCCTTTGTTTTTGATATATCCATAGGTGAAGTCTGGGGTCGATCCTCAACTGAGTCACTCTTACCTTTAGTCATTTGTAGGGTATCTCTACTAATGGATACATCATCATTTATCATAGTAAGATTTGTACTTCCCTTAGAAGTCACAAGACTTGCTTGCCGCTACCCAACGGTTGTCTGCAAACCCAAGCCACACACCAGGCGTTCTTCCAGCTGGGCGAATTTCTGTCGGTCGTGATCCCGAAGTAGCTATGGATCGTGGGGCATATCACCGATGTCACCAACAAAGGCGACAAGCCTATGTTGAGGATCTTGAAGGAGATTTCCAGGACGTGCCTATTCGAGGAGGTCGTAGATATGGTGGATTCCAAGATGAGCATGGAGGTCGACGATACGTAAGTTTCCGACGATATTCCGATCAATATCAATTGAATGTTCATCTCTCTACCTTCAATGGCAATTCGGATATCGAAGACTTTCGAGATTGGCTCTGGGAAGTTGAGGAGTTTTTTGAAGCCATGGAGATCGATGAGGAAGACCAAGTAAAACTCGTGGCGAAAAAGTTGAGGCGCAATGCTTTAGCATGGTGGGAGCAAACACAAATATCCCGACGCCGTCAAGGAAAAGCTCCTATCCGAACGTGGAGACGGATGAAACAAATGTTGAAGGTACGCTTCTTTCCACTTGACTATAAACAAGAGTCGATGAAGGGCGGTGAGGTAGTCCTTGGCAACGTTCCCCAAGCAACGGCACGTATGCATTGGGATTTCGCCGCATTCGAGGAGAGGCCGATGGATAATGGAAGTAAGACGCGGAAGGGATCAAAAATTATACGACAAGATGCAGATGGCGTGATTATGGGCGATTTCGCAGCTGAAGTCGAGAAGTTTTCAAAGTCAAGATTCGTCGCGCACAAGAAACCTTATTTTGAAGCACAACACAAGAAAAGGGCTGCAACGTCACATATTGAGGAAGTGGGAGAACCAAACTTTGATGTTCCCAGGCAGGAGAATATCCACACTCAAGGGAACAAGTCTACAGGGGAATCGAAATCGGCAAAAGCTGACATTGTTGATGTCCATGATGTGCATCAAAAGAAAGACAGTGTTGAAGTAGTGGTAGCTTCCTCTGGTGATAAAAATGAATCGAATCCGATCAATGAAAGAAGCAAATTGGAGATAGCAAAGGTTGCAAGTCTTGAGAATGTAAAACACGAGCCTGATGAGAAGCACTTGTCTCCATCTGAAGACTGCAGTCTCGTTGATAATCCAGAATGCACCATAAATAGCATGACTTCCCAAAATAAAAATGAGCCAAACGAAGTGCCCATTGATCAGCATATTTTGACTTTATATGTGACGAACACTGTGGAAGGATCTAGCCATGAACGTGGTCTATATTCTCGTTGTTTTGAGGGGCTCTTCGATTTAGCAAACTCTTATGCAATTGTCACATCGAGGTATGATTTTTCTGTCACAGTTTTTGAGCTCCACCGTGAACAAAAAAGAGGCCGGATGAAGAAAAGGAAGATGATGAAACATTGGAAGTACATGAGGAAACGGATTCAGACACAACGTTATACCTCGAGGACGAGTTCTTTTGAAGAAGGGGAGAATGATGTAGGACAAGTGACTATAATATTCGGGAAAACGCAACGGGTTGTCGACTTACCGAATTTCCACTTCCCGAATACTCAAGATGCCGAATCTCCCACTTACCAAACTTTGGATTTATCGAATTCAATATCGTTTAGATTTGCATCTAATATTCGTTTTAGGATATCTTTAAATTTGATTTGCAATATTTCAATATTCGTTTTCTATTTTAGGAAACTTAGCACTAGAGATATATGCGATATTCGTTTTAAATCCTCTTTTGATTAGATAAGATTACAAAAGATGGACGTCCTATATATAGAGATAGGACTCCTTTAGGCATCAGAATAACTAAATACAATATTATCAAAATCATATATATCATATCCTAATATAGAATTCGAATCAAAGATAACGTAATTTCTAAATATTCGAAATTGCCTAAAATAAAAAACTACCTGAAAAGATAATACACTAGTTGTCCTACATCAAGTAATTAAGTAAGCATACTGCTCAACGCGCATTCGATTGGTCATTTCTTAACGTGGAAAAGGCACAAACACAGATCGTGAGGTGGACATTGGACTTCATTTCCGACAATAAATGCTTACACTGATAAATATGGCCAAAATAAAAGCCTGTGATTATTTTCTTTTGGACAAGAGAAGGTGGGACGAAAGAGGACAATATTGTTGTCATGCAATTTTACTGCAACTTTACAAAACCTTTATTTCCTTTAACATATCTTATTATATAAAATCAGCATTGACTTTTTATTATGGATTCCTTATTATAATACCAATTATTATTCTTTTGCGAAAACTTACCTAGAACTGACAAATCTAAGTTTCTCGAAAGCATGTAATATAATAGTTCTCCTGCTCATCACATGTTTAATTTATGCAAACTAGCACACTAGTTCAATTTCTCAAAAGCATTGATTTCACAAGTCCCTATTCTCGTAGCTAAATGGATGGTTTAGATATTATTAAAAATGGGAAAATCATCAAAATAGATCCGATTTTTTTACATAAAACTTTTTTCTATGAAAAGAAAAGTTGAAAGGACAAACCAGTTGTTAAAATTCCTTTTATTTTCAAATGAAACAACTGGCAGAAAAATAATTACATACTTTAAATCAAATTTTCATCCCAAAACAACAACAGTTAATATTAGATCAACGGATTTTTTTTTTTGGTAGAATAGATCAGCTGAATTTGGATTTTGTATAATATGTGCAGAGAAAATGTAAACACAAAGGAAAAGGACCAAAAAGAGATTGAGAAGAGGGAGGGGAGGGGAGGGGGGGGGGGGGGTGGGTGCTGATATATGAGTGATTTTTAAACAAAAAAATCTAGCTTTTATCTAGTTTGGAGAGTCCAATTTTCGTGAATGTTGATTTTAGAAAAAATCCGAACTTCATATAACTAAATTTTCTAAATTATGGAGTTTGTATTATGACTTTTTATTGACAGCTGATGGTCCTTAAAGCATATCAATTTTCCAATTTCCGTTTAATTTGTTTAAGACGATCTAGATTTTGAGGTAGAAAAAGTGACTGGTCATCCCATTTATATTTACATACTGGATTATAAATGCTTCTAAGGTGAATATGCATTTACAATTACATTCCAGGCCTAATGATTCTTTTTCCATTTCTCTAACGTCAAACTAATGACATGTTTGATGGCCAAAAATAAAGAACAAAAATTTGCCCAATCCCTCATTGTAAATGTATTCTGATTCTACTGAAATTGTTCTATCATTCTCTCTTTTTTTATGTATCAAAATTAGATAATCAATAAAAAAAATTTGGGAATAGAATTAAAAAAATCAAATAAGGCCCCAAGTACCCTTATTTTCTCTAATAAGGGCATCAAGTAAATCTTATTTCAGATAAGAAGATGAAGTGCCATTATTTCTAAAAAAAAAAAGGCTTCAAATAGAAATATCAGTCTAAAAAAGGGCCTGACTCACATTGATAAGGGGCATTTTAATGATTTAGTTTATTATTTTTATTTTTATTTTTTTCCTTTCTCTTTTTTTAATAAATTCAAAAAAAAAATCGATGAGGCGACGAGAGGCGACGGCCATGGAAGAGACAACAAACCTCACGTTTTTTTTCCTTTTTTAAACTTTTCATTTTTCATTTTTAATTTAATTTTAACTAAAAATTAGGTTAAATTTTTATTTTGATGAAAATTCTCTTGATCGACTGACCGACAAGGTCATGTCCTTATTTAAAATAATGACCACTTCATATCCTTATTAGAGAAAACGATGGCACTTCGAGCCCTTTTTTGAAATTTTTCCTTGAAAAAAATATATAGTTCAATTGCCATTTAATTTCTATGAAAAGAGAGTAGGTTCATTTGAAAAAGTGAGAAACCATATCGATCTTATTTGAAATGATCTAACCAAAAAAAAAAGCGAATCAAAACTAAAACTCCCTCTCCGCGGTGATAGTTTTCATTCGCTGTTTCCTGCCCATTCCTTTGCTTATTGGAAGTCAAAGCTAGAGCACTTCCATTTTCCACAGCAATTAATGAAAACGTGTTAAATATTCAAATTGATAGTTTTAATACCAATTCCATAATTTTAAAAACACAGCAACATGTAAATTCGTAATTGCTTTTAAAATCAACATCCAAAAGGATTAGTAAAAATAATTTCTTAGACGTCATTGTTAAGAATGATGAAAGATTTGTAAAGATACCAGTAAAACGCACTTTAAATGTACGCTTAAAAAAAAAAAAAAGGATGCTATGTAGCCGCTAAAAAGTAATTTTTTCAAGCCCATGTTTGAGAAGTCAGAAAAAATGGAGAAACGGAACTGATGGTGTAAATTTTGAAAAAGTACAAAGAAAAAGCATTTCAAAAGGATTAGTAAAAGTCTTCTTTAAGATGTGACTAAAGTATAACGACTTAATGCAGAAAAAAAATTACTAACGTAAACTCAACATATTGGAAGGATATTTTCAAAAGTACCCAAAGTATTTTTTTTTAACAACTGAACGACGAAAGTTTACTTTTTTAATGTATTATTTTTCTCCTAATATGTACAGTTGATATTTTGAAAATCAAAATATTTTTTTGTATATAAACTATGCTTAATAAATGGGTAATTACTCTTATTTATAAAAATCCGATTACAATGACCCTTTTGCATCTGGAAATGTCTTTTCTAGTGATGCGAAATGTCATTTCAATGGCGGAATTCAACTCATAAAGGCTGCGTTTGGTGGTTCGAATTTGGATCGGGATAGGATAGGATAAGGTCAGATTAAAAATCCTTCAGATTGCCTTTTAGATTTTGTAAAATCCCATCGTATGTTTGGTAGATGTCCGGATAGGATATGATATTTTACTAGCAGCAAATCTTTGAGAAGGCAAAACTGGAGCTTTAATGGCAAACCTCAAACATCTGATCGGCAATGGCGGGGAGGATGCAGTAGAGAGGCGGAGGAGGGAGATGTACTGAAGCAAAGCCGAAACCTTGGAAAAGAAAACCATAAATCTCACAAACCTCATCGTCTTCCCGGTTGATGAGATTTCTGTAGACGCCGCCTTGAACCCACGGAGAAAGATGAAGACTTTGAGAGTGCTCAAAGCTTTCGCCGCTCTCCACTATCGCCCCCCACCCGTCCTATTTCACCTCACTCACCTTCTTCCTCCGTCCCTATTCGGCCTTCCAGATTCGGAAATGGTGTTTGGATTAGGGTTATGGCCTCGCCACCATGGAAGGACGTGAGCGATTGCAGAAGAGAAGCAAAGAGTGACGACAAGCGGTTTGTTATTTTTTTTATCCAATTCGAGTGTATCCTACCCCCTCCCCTCTGATTTCTTATCCGGTGTTTTATCCGGATATATCCGGGTTTATCCGGTCCAGACGGCATCACCAAACATCGAATAGGATAATTAGTTATCCTATCCAGGCCCAAATCCGGACCACCAAACGCAGCCAAAAAGGATACCAAAATGCCAAGAAAATGGAGGAAAGGGATCGATTTGTTTTTCATACTTTGAATGGTTCATGCCATCCTTTATGGGCATTTCTTCGTAACATATGATTCAGTAATCTAATATAATCTCCTAAATCCAAAGTTAAGAATAGCGTAAAGAATGAGGCAATTTTATCGATTTCTTTCGTAGCTATTTGCTATAAGACAGATTCAACCTCATTTTACATTAAAACCATCGGCTTCATCAATTTCCTTTCGTATCTATGATTTATTTTTTCCCTACACAAGAATCTATTTTATGCATTGTCTCTAGTTATATAATTAAGAAAAAAAATTGCAAAATGAAAAATATAAGCTAGCTTGAACCGTGAGCTTCAATTCGGAGGACATAAAATCGTGTCTGTCCATAAGAATAAGGTATTAAATTTCAATGTATTGATTTTTTTCGTTTTGTTTACTAACAAGAAACTACATGCGTGTGTCACAGGCCGATCGATTCAAGACTCGATCCTCAATCCGACTCATGCGGCCTTAGAAACTTCGTTCTCTAAGTGAGAATGAGATGATACAAATGGGAGGAGAAGATCGGGCAATTTTCCAATTTAGAATTTTTTAAATTTTTTTAACCAAAATTGCATAATAAAAAACATACTCAATTGGGTGCCGCTCAGCATATGGGTCGCCGAGCGGCACCCAATCGGCATATGGGCCTCTAAGCAGGAGGCCCATGAGCCCATTTAATTTTCTTTTTTATGATTTCGTATTTTTTTTATTTTTTAATTATTGGTAGTTATTATAATTATTTATCTTTTGAACCTTATTTTTTATAAGATAATCATCAATCATTAATTAAAAAAATAATTTGTATTTATTTAATTATTTAAAACCGCAACGAAAGATTAAAATCGCAGTAATAGATAAATGAAAAACCGCAGGAAAATAGTTAAAACCGCATGGAAAGATAGAAAACCGCAGCAAAAGAGTGAAAACGAGTAAAGAAAGAGGAAAAATTTGAAAGGGCGTATCTCATCGCTCGGGTGTCCATTTGGGACGAAATTTTTTTTTTAGTTCGCGTAATTTTTCTAGACGAATCCATTGGCAAATAGCCGTAGGCGGTTTAACCGGCTTTTTTCCCCAAAAAATATTGTTTTCCTTGTCAATATTGCATTTTCTCCCTCCGACATCCATTGTGGCATCTCCGTTTGGTAGATTCCCAATGAGCAAGGATATCCAAAAGAGATTAGAGAGTTGACTTTAAGAACAAGGATTTGAGACCTCATTATTTTGGATTAAGCAAGAAGGTCAAGTTATGTCAAGGTAACATACGTGAAAGTGAGTTAGGAAATTTCTAAGAAATTGATTGAATTATGGTTGACACGGCTCAAGTCGTATCATGAGGAAATGGCCGTGCGCTTCGAAGCATTTCATGGATGAAAATTCTGATTTACATGACCGACTAGTCATTGAGGAAATTGATGAGAAATTAGAGGAATTAATTGGATTTATACCATAGCCGAGAATATGAGGAACGTTGCCACCATTGGATTAAACTTTGGGACCAAGGAAATTAATGAGTGGTCGATTGATCAAGAGCTTATGAGGATTATCATAGGCTTGGTTTAATAAATTCCCATGAACTTGGGAAACAAGGAATTTGGATCAATGAAAACTAGGATAAGTGGCGGCAAGACTCCATGCGCATGAGAGGTGAATGGCCGAACAACATTGGGAAGTAGCAAGAGAAGAAGCTCAATCATTGGTCCAATGTCCCATCAAGATCATGCAAGAGATAGTCGGCCATTATGGGTAAGGACAAGTGGCGGAATTATATATCATGCATGAAAGACTATTGGCCGAACTACCTAGGGAATGCACAAGAGAATTTGATTGATCATTGGTTCATGGTCCCATCAAGATTATATTAGAATGACTTATCATCATTGGGGGCATGAACACTTGGCATAAATTTGAGAAAGAAATCCTTGTACTATGAGATATGAGACAAGTGTCAAATGAAGAGCTTCTTAAGACATGCAAGAGGACATTTGGATTAGAACCATAAGAATTTCGTTGTCCTTCATTAGAATGGGAATTTGCATAAAAACGTCATGAACCCGAGAGCTCGTATTTTCGGGTTTCAACACGCGTCAAAAGTAAAACGGCTCGTTCGAAGTCGTCCGGAGTCCAAATTGAGTTCCGTTTTCTCCCACGCAACCGTAAAATAATGAGGAATATGAATCTGAGCTCCAATCATAAAAAAAGTGGACAAAAAATTGTCAATTTTTCTGAGAGTGAGCCTGGACGTGGTGACTCACCATTGGCTTGGTGAGGAAGTTATGGAGGAAAAGTGAAAACCAATCCTAGTGAATAATTGGACAAGTGACATGCTAAGAGAGGGAAGGAAAGGTTGGAAAACGCAAGCCTAAGAAATTAGGACAAGTGGCATGAGAAGATAGGGTTGAACATGCATGATAGGGAGTCGATGGCAAGTGGCACACATGCATGAAGCTAGAATTGCATGTCCACCAAGTGGCGGTCCAAGAAATGCATGTCTTGCAAGTGTCGAATGGGAGGAGGTAATGTGGCAAGTGGAGACAGTAATAAGGATGCATGAAGAGCAAATGGCATTCATGCAAGATCAATAGGACAAATGGCGGCTTTGCTTGCCGCATGTCCGCCAAGTGTCACACGACTTGGCCCCTAAATTGTCATAAAACTTGGTAAGCACTCTTCTCTCTAGTATAAATAGATGGCCTTAGGGATCAAGAAGAGTTTTCTTGCTCATCCTTCTCCTATTCGACCAAGAGAGGGTGAAAGAGAGAGAGACCGAGAGAGAGGGAACTTGCTGGTCGACGTCCACTGAGAGGATTAGAGAGCTTGCAGGCAAGTTTGAGCAGTTTCACGACTTCAAGAAGGCAAGAGATTCCTTCAATCTTGCTATAGGATAGATTTTCATTGTGTTTGTTGCCATGATGTGAATTCGTCACGCCCTTGGCTATAACATAATTTAATTTTGGAATTTTTGGATTTGAGGTGTTATTTATAGTTTCCTTATAACCACACGGGCTTAACCTGTTTCTGGCGATCTTAGCCGAGAACCCTATCAATTCATGAATTTACACTGATTTTTAGATAATGATTTAGACCAACTTCCCTTCACGAAAGTTTGAGAGAACATCTTGGACTACAACATATAAAATTTTGAGGATTTTATGAACTGTTTAACCCTACGAAATAGAGCTATTTCTGTGAAGTTATGACTAAGTTACCGAAGCCAGATTTCCTCTAGAATGCGTGAATTACTACAATTTTTCTAGATGGGATCAATTCGAGATTTCTTGGATTCCATGGTATTACGTACAACATGGTAAAATTTGACGATTTTAGGAGCTCATTTGCTAATTTAAAACTGATAACTCGCGAAACTTCGCAAGGTTGGACTTCCCTACTTAGGAACCAAAGTATAGTGACTCGATTATAATTTAGGGACTTGGTGAGGTTAGACTACTTGAATGACCAGAATGGATTGGGAGCTCATTTAAAGTCTAAAGAGAAATGGTCCATTAAAATTTTGGGAAAAAGAAATGGAGAAGTTATGGAATATCTCTCGTGGATCTTAAGATTGAGTTGTGATGAATTTCCTTGATGAAATTATGAAATTATGGATCAAGAACATGGTTGACCCGAGAGCTTCAATTGGATATTCTCTTGGTCTTGATGATTCAATTCTCATGTGCTTTACTTGATTAAATTCAATGCTGTAATTTTTCCATGTACTTGTCATTGTGTACATTGACATTGGTATGTTGGCTTTGCAATTGAGATATTGCCTGCGAGAATTGAGATTGCGAATCATGTGAATTCATAGCCAAGCATACATTGTACATGGAACGATATCGATGAGATATGAGGAGTTATTTCTCTTCAGTGCACTGAATCGAGTTGACGCCCCTCGGCTGTGTGCGGGGATTTGTACGTACTTGACGACCCTGTGCTGTATGCTGGGTAGAGTCGTACCATGCGTCGCGGAGCCTCAGAGAGTGGGATTGCAAGGTGGAACGCCCTGCAATGGTGTAAATGAGCGAAGAGCACGTCATTGCATATTGCAATGGCATTCTTATGGCTTCACATTCATCTTGCCTATTGATCATTGATTGATATTGTTACGTTATTATCTGCCTTGATTATGTGTTGTCTTGTTAGTTTGTTTTAGGGAGTCTTAGGACCCCTATGGTGGGATTGAATGTTTTTCTTGCTAGCCGTCGCGCTAACCCACGTTGTGGGAATATTTTTCAGATTAGGAGATACGATAGCTGGGCTTTGGGTTGGTATCGAAGCTGGAGGATGGGAGGCTCGGGTGCCACATCCATTGCCCACAAGCTCTTTAAACATATTATCACTACATCATAATCCTTCAGCTTATGCACACAAGCTTTTCCACCAGCAAGGTTTTGGATATAATGTGATGGCATCACCTGCACTTCAGATATATTAATTATTTATCTTAAAAAAATTTAAATTAATTATTGATGATTATCTTATAAAAATAAGCTTCAAAAGATAAATAATTAAAAATAAAATAATTATATTAACTATCAATAATTAAAAAAGGGTAAAAATATGAAATCTAAAAAAAATGGATCGATTGGGCCCCATTCGGCGGTCCATATGCCGATTGGGACCACTCGGCATATGGGCTGTAGAGCGGGGCCCAATCGGGCCGATTGGGTGCCGTTCGGTGGCCCATAGCCAAGCGGCAACCAATTGGGTTTTTTTTTATTATGCTATTTTGGTAATAAAAAATTTAAAAATTCTAAATTGAAAAATTGCCCGAGGAGGTCCCCTTATATATAAAGATTCGCAAGATATCGTCCGTAGATCCCTCCTTGATCTAACGGTGGAGATCGCATCTACCATCTACCCAACTATCCGCGATAAATACAGACACGAGAAATTCTCATATCGTCCGTGTAACATTCTAAATTACCGACCATTTCGAGAATTATGAATGAAAAGATATCTATCGATGTATTTCAGTTATATCTCACTCGGACCTGATCAATCTTGAGTTAACTGACCAAAAAGAAGAGGCTAACGCAGAATTAAATACGTGGACCTAGGAACTCGGATAAAGAATGGCACTTTGACCATAAGGATTGTCGAGGGAATAATTAGAGCCAATAAGGGTCGATCTAAGAACGATCATGGAATCCATTACTAGTGTTATACGATTGGAGTGCGGGTGATTCTGTTTAACCAAAGTGTGATTTGCAATTTTTTCCTAAAACGAACTCTGACGATCGTGACCATTGAAACTAGTGATAAACCCTCGCGATTACATGACAACCAAAGTCGCCATGACTTGAGTAATCCTAAGTATGATGAGAATCACTAAGTCGATCATGTAACGTCTGCAAAAGCCACCCGTTAGTTTGAGATAAACTAGAAGTACGATTGACAAAAAATTGGCCATGAATTAGATCTCGAAATTGGACATCGGATATTGAAGGATTATAACATTTGAAAAGAATTGGACGCCGCCTCATCGGGGGTAATTAAGACCATACTTCGCCTCATAAGATTGGCAAAGTAAAATTTTGGACTGTGAGTGAAAATTACCTTTTTGCCCCTAAGATGATAACCTTGCTTTAGGATGAGCTAAGGGCATTTTGGTCATTCATCCTTCTCCCTCTTTTGGCCAAAAATCAAGGGCTAAGATGGTCTTTTGAGCCTTTTGACATTATTGAGAAAAGACAAACCCATTAGCTATAGGTTAGGGTCCTAGTTAACTATTAATGCTAGTCTAATCTCACCAACCAAGTCCTTTCTTGCTTTCTACTTTTTGGATTAAGGAAGATCACTCTTCTTCCTTCTTAGATCAACCAGCCGAACCTCTCTCTCTCTCTCCATTTTCTTCTTCCTCTCTTGTTCTCTCTCGGTCGCCGCTCCCTCTTCGCCGTTGCCCACCGCTGACCATCGACACCCACCGCCGCCGCCGACAACCACCGACTACTGCCATTGCAACCACCGTTCGCCACCACTTATCGCCGCCTATGACCATTGCCAACCATCGAGCATCGCTCATTACCGCCACCGTCCACCGCCAGCCGTGACCACCAACCACCGTCGCCACCGACCCTCGCCTATTGCCGCCCACGACCACCGCTAACCGTCGACCATTGCTCGCCACCACTCGTCGCCGCTGCAGACCGCCGAACACCTCCTTTCGCTGACCACCGGCCTCTACCGGCCACCAGAGTAAAAATAAATAATATTTTTTTTTAATAAAAACTATTTTAAAAATTTTAAAAAGTTTTAAAATGAAGTAGACATTTTTCACCGTTATGAAACGAATTTCTATTATCAGAAATCAACTTCTAGGGAAGAAGTAAAAAAATCAACTTCTGCTTTTGAAGAGAAGTAGAAAAATCAATTTCTGAACAAAAGTTGATTTGTGAAGCAGAAATGTTACCATGTGCACCAGTGATGAAAAAATCAATTTCGATAAATAAAATATTTGATGCAGGAAATAACTAGAGACATATTGTGATTCAATTTCATTGATATCTCGCTTCTATCAAACAATGGATATGATAGAATATAGAGATATACAACTTTAAATCCACAGTTCACCAAACAAAAGATAAGATATGATCAAAGTTCTAGATTTCTTATCATATCCTAGCCAGTACTATTTTGACTAAAAATCCAGTCGATGAAACGCAGTCTAAGAAACCATACCTATTTGAAAAAAAAATGAAAAAAAAATATAGACTATCACATTTTAAATGTAACTATATATTTAATATAGGGTGATGCTATTTCCATCCTTATTTTTGCTAAACACTCCTTTTTCAGTTAACTTACTGAAATGCCCTCATATTTCTCTTCAATTTGTTGTTTCTTTGTTAATCATGCTAATCCAAAAATTGCTTTATTTCTATCATATATCTCATTGTTTGACAATACAAATGCTCCATTACACCTATCAAAATTTACCATATCTTATTTACATTTCAAATTTGAAAATTGAATTTAATTATTTAGCCGATCTTGATAAAAAGTGGAAAAGAAAATTGATAAAAATATGGAAAAGGTTGTCGCGACATAAAAATTATTAGGTTAAATGAATTATCAGGTTAATTAAGTGACTAACCCAATATGGACTCTTCCAAGCCCTACCAATTTGCAACTTTGGTTTATGCAGATGAATTAAGATTTGGATCGCCACTAACCATTTTTTGGTAGATTGGTTAAAAACCTAAATAAAATAGCGGAACAACTATTTTATTCCTACGAATTAGAGATTAAAGATTCGGAGGCTTGATTACATTAACTAATTAAAGCTATTGCCCTTTCGGTACCTTAATTTCATGAAACACCTAGGTCTGGCAACTTGATTGAATTCACTTTAAGCTCGAACGAGGTGCTTTTGTGCTTCACTTTCTTGGATGTAATTGACGAATGACAATGAATGCATGAATAAACAAAAAATGAATGCAATGACATGAATAGATGACTAAATAAAGAGATGCAATGCAAGACACACAAAACTAAATCCATATTTCCCTATATGCGAAATTAACAAATCAATTTACACATGCAAGATGACAAAGCATAAACTCAAATCATGATATAAAATGCAAAGAAAACCACAATAGCATGACATGATTGTCAATCAAAACTGCGAAAATTCATGTTCAGTTAAAGAGGCATGTGACTTTAATTTAGCAGGTCAAACATTGAATTAACTGTTGACACCTAATTTTGGATCAGTCTTTTTGTAGTTTTTTTTTTTTTGGTAAGGTAAGTCTTTTTGTAGTTGTTTCTTAGAAAATTCATAAAAACTCCATAAAAAGTCAAAAAATTACAAAATCAACTTTGGTGGCCTTGGCCAAGCCTAAGGAACCATTTTTGACAAAAAAAATAAATTTTCATATTTTTTTCATTTTTTATTTTATTTTCAAAAATTAGGAAAATACTAGAAAAATCAAGAAAAATAGCATTTGAGGTCACAAAAATATGGAATTAGCCAATATTTTTCTTTTAAATCCCTTGTCTTTTTGACCTCACAAAAAGTCCAAAATCATATTCAATTTTATGTGTTCTTTCGTAACACATATGATTGAATTTGATAAAAAAAAATGTCAATTGAGTCTTTTAATTTATAATTTTGGCATTTTTTAGGGTCTTGACATTCAATCTAGTTGTCCCTTATTGCAATTTAGCCCAATTATTCACACAAATTACTCAATTGCATGAATTTGGCAAAATTGCATACTTAATTGCATTTTAGTCCTTGAAATTGGGCATAATTGAAATTACTTTCAATTCAGGGACTATCATTGCAAATTAAAATCACTACCCAATACTTTTCATCATTTTGAATCAAATGGCATAGGTGGTTTTGTCCAATTTGATCATTCGAACCTTCAATTGCACAATTCCCCAATTTGCAATCAAATGAAAATTTGGGGTTTTTGTTGAAATTGATATGAACTTTTGGGCAAAACCACTTTTTTAGATAAAATTCATGCCCTAAATTCGATTGTCAGGTTTAATTGCAAAAATTCCCCACCAATTTAGGTTAATTTTGAAAATTCCAATTTGAAACCGGTTCAGACCGGTCTGACCGCCGGTCGGACCAGTCGAACCGGTCCGAAACAGTGTCATCTTCCTCCCCGAGAGTCCGCGCAGATGAACAGTGTAAGTCGAGTTTTGGTAGCCAAATTGATCGACCAATCGGTGACGATTGAAGACACACTGGTGGGCGTTTTGTTCCTCAAGCAATTCCCCGACGATTGAGGCCAAAATCACGACCAATGGTCGTCGGAACGGGGAGTAATCTGCCGGTCAAGGCTGCGGTATCTACAAAAGTCAACGGCGACAGAACTCAGATGAAATTCGTCCAAATACGTGCCAAATGCGATCACCAGAGGTCCCTAACAGAATTGTCATTTCATGCCCGTCGATTACCGGTCGTCGATGACCATTTGGCACGTGTTTTCACGTGCGGAGGTCACCAATCCTTCCTTCTCGAATTCGGCGCCAAAATCACAAAAAGGGATATAAGCCAATGGACCTTCGGGAGCGAAAAGGAGAGCGGATTCAGTTGCAGGAGGAAAAACTGAATCGAAAAGAGAGAGAGAGTGAAAGAGAAAGAGCTCCCCTCCATCGCCATTGTCGAGGGTTGAGCTCAGATTTGCAGAGCACCGGTTGGGCCTCTTCAGGCTAAACCAAAGCTCAAACAGGTTGCAAGGAGGTTGTCCAGGCTCCTAGGAAGCGATCGCCGTCGACCGCGCAAGCTGCGACCGCAAAAACAGGTGAGATAGACTTTCGAGCTTCTCACTATGCGTCAATGGCGATCCATATATTTCTTGATCATTCTTGCAATTAGCATGTGCGTTCTGTTCCCTGAATGTTACTGACCATCGCCGTATCTTCATTTTGCATCAATTTTGACTGGATACCCTGAATAGAGTCTTCGAAATTAGCCTCCATCGCCGACCACTGTTCAAAGTCGCCCAGCCAAATCTGGGCCGAGCGAGCTCAATCGGAGCTCGAGATAAGTCTTCTGACCATTGATTGATGTTGTTCTGTGACTGAATTGCCATGATTTGATGCGAATCGAGCAATTGAACTTCCATGGCCGTACTCGGCATCTCGCACGGCGATCGTGATTTGGTGAATGAAATCATGTGATTCTTAGATATGTTGAACTAGAGACGATTGCGAGTCGATTGGCGTTGGTTTCATGCGATTTCATTAAGATCCCATCGTCGGATCATCGCCGGAGAAGCTCCGCCGTTCGTTCCATCGGAGTCGCGAGGTTGAAGACGAAATTGACGTGGCAGATTCAACGAGTCAAAAACTTAGGTGGCAGTCGGCCATTGGGCCACGTGTCAGTCCAGTCAGCACGGCCGTTGAGGGTTGTTATTCGAATAAGTAGATCGGACGGTCTCGGTTAATCGAGTCCAATAATTGGTGGCCATCCGATTGATAATTAGGATTATCCGAAAATAGTTTTAAATCGAAAAATCAAACAGAGCCAAAACGGTGCCGTTTAGGTTAATGAGTAGGCGACGTCGTTTAGGATAGTATGGGTGGACGGCTCAGATCTAGTCTTAGGTTCTAATCCTGACCGTGCGTTTTAGTAAATCAATCAAATGGCCCTGGTCGAGTTTTCGTTTAATCTAGGCCGTAGATTCCAGTCAGATCATCCGATGGTCGTGGATTAGCCACGCGGTTAAATGAGGACCGTCGGATCAAGTCCGATTAATTCGAAAATAAAAAAGGAAGAAACGGCGTCGTTTTAGGCGTTGGGTCTCGCGGGTCCGGGTCTGGGTCGGGTCGACCCGGTCCGAAACATTTTTTTTTAATAAAAAAATTTGTAAATGATTTTTTTAAAAATAAAAAAATCAGAAAAATCATAGAAAATCCAAAGAAATGCTAGAAGATTATAGAAAATCCAAAAAAAATGCAAGAAACTCACAGAAAATCCAAAAAATATAGGAAAATTGTAGGAAAATCCTAGGTATTCCAGAAATCCCCGAAAATTGAGGATTGACCACAGACAACTGGTCAACCCTATTTTTGGGGTTTCTTATCCGTTCTTTCAAGAATTGACGACATTACCCTTTAGGAGTAGGTCGCCTCTGTTGTGTAAGCGAGATAAGGCCGATAATGCCAAGGTAAAAATTAGGGTCGGGTAGGCGATCAATTCTTAGGCTTGGGTTTTCGAGACCCGTCCCTTTTCTCAAAATGACGATTTTGCCCCTTCAATGGGAAAATCGTCTTTCTTGTTCCAATCAAATCCAAGAAATTGCTTAAAGTTAGGGTTTGGGTCAGATGGATGACCAACCCTAATATTTGAGATTTTCAGTTCTCATCTTTGTTCAAGATGACGGCTTTACCCCTCCAAAGGTAAAATCACTTTTAAATTCCAAAAAAATCCTGAAAATTCCCACAAAATAGGAAATGGAAGGATTTGATCGCCAATCCCATTTTCACCCTATTTTGACTGCATATTTCATCTGAAATGACAATTTTTCCCTTCTAAAGCAAATTGTCCCCAAATTTCTCAAAATTACGATTCTGCCCCGCATGGGCGAATCATGTCCAATTCACTCCTAGGCCTTGATTGATACTTCTCTAGGCCAATAGGGCCTCATTAGGGATATCATGTTGCTTTCATGTGTTTTATCCGCATGTATTAGATCCTTGAATTGCGCATTTACTTTTACTGATTGTGAGTGATATGGTAGCCATTCATGTCTGCATGAAATCCTAGATTTAGGATCCGTGCCCCACTCATCTGTATGAAATCCTAGGATCAGATAAATCACTCAACTTAGGTGCCGAAAGGGCGTCAACTCTGACAGTTGGCGTAACAAAGTCCCCGATCTCGTTTCTCTGGTTTCCACAGAATCGAATAGATCGCTCCCAACTATTCGATAGGGTTTCCGATCGTACCCTCCACGAAACGATTGGTGGCGACTCCTTGGCATGTACACCTATCATATGTCACTAGACCGCACCGAAGGTCAACCATGTATATCCAGCCGTTAGGATTTGGGTAATGGACCTTGAGAGAGGCCCGCGTCCGATCAGACAACATCGAGCGGCCCATTAGCCCCCTCCAACAGGGCTCCTCGCCCGCGAGAGGGTCGCGACAGACTGGCGACTCCACTGGGGACTATTCCAAGCCAGAATCTCTGGTTTCGCAGACCAGAGGACTTGAGCCGATTAAAAAGCTGGTTGGTTTATCTGACGTTATTTTCTGCAGACGCTCTCGAAGGTGAGGTACGTACGCTAACCGTTGTGTTAGATGTTTTTACAGATTGGAGAAATAAGGGGTGGAGTGATTGTTAACTTCTTTCCTGCAGGTTGGAGTTTGGATTGTATGTTTATTTTTAGCACATATTGAAGCGGTGTTTGATACGAACTGTTGTGCATGACCTTGCATTGTGATGATCACGACACATCGCACACACTGGTGGTCAAACCCCGACTGCAAACCACCTCTAGATTACCTTAGATAGGGAAATGATGCGAAATGATCTCGTGTTTCATAGCACTTGAGACTTTCGTGTTCGTTCCCGCTCACAATCCAAATTGACGATATCTAGCCCTCTTAGGTGGGTACCCTTGGGGAAGAATCTGCCTCATTTAGATCGTGGGAGCCTGAGCCATAGGTTCTTCACCTGATTTCTAATTTTTTAGAGTATACCCACTTGTCTCATGCGCATGTCTATGGATGGTTGGTATACCTAAAACCGCACATTGTTACAGGGGAACATTTCACATCCCCAAGTTTGGTTGGTAAGGCATTTCTTTTCAATGTACATTATTATTCCATGTTCCATAGTATGACTCGTACATTGTATACATTTATATGCATTTGCATGCATCATGAAAATCACTCAAGTGACTAATTAAAATAACGATGATAAGGGGTATGATGTCTTTGTTTCATAAAAGTTCAACAGAATTGGTAACCTTCGAGTACCTAAGGAAAGTCACTCGCCCTGGACCAAACACAAGGCTGCACTTTACTAGGTTCGTGCATGGCCGAGAGCTGATTGGACGCAAGTTGGGATATGCTGAAGATTGTCAAACCCACTACTATGTCGACAACCTCAGATTCAAGCAACAAGCAGACGAGATGTTCAAGAATTACTTGGAGATAAAGAGACAATATCGCAACCGCTTATCTAGGGACGCGTATGCTCGACGGAAGGCTGAACGCCGATCTAAGGGAGATACACCCATGATCACCCTCTGGGGAAGAAGGTGACGCCCTACAATCAAGACAAGACCAAAGCGCATCATACTCAAAAAGACGAGACGCGAGAAGACTCCTGAAGTTGTGATACCATGGACCAGAGAATGGCCAGAAGAGCTGAGATGCCTCGATCAATTTATTGAAGAAGATCCCTCATACTCAACTGGAGAAGGTTTCCTGACTGACTATTATCATAAAGAAGGATAGGCCTTTGGTAAAGGGTGGTTTAGATCCTCACATTCCATCGGCCTTTTATGGCTTTCTTGTTTGAAGAGTCTCTCTTTACTTTTCTTTCATTAGGCGTCCTGGTTGTAATTAGGGATTCATTCTGCTCTTCTCCCATTTGATGTTTTGACCAATGGAATGTGACGTTGTTAGTTCCCTTAGTCACTGAAGTGAACCTGACTAAATTGCATAATTCACTTTCCTGAAATTCAAATTAGACTTCAAGTCAAGTTTTCAATACCTGAAAAGGGTTCTAATTTCTATTTCTCCAATTGAACTATGCAATTAAGTTAGCCCATGCATATTTCATGGTATTTGTACAGTAATTTTTTAGGATTGACTTTTTAAAATCATTTACATATTTTTAGACTTGATGGGAAAGAACGATATTCAAGTGTTTAAAGTTCATCGGACCAAGCTCCTATCATGGTGGGATAGCATGGGCGAGGCCAGCCAAAAATACACCAAATCACGATTGAGGTATCTATTGGACCTGCTGAAGATTGAGTGTCCACCTGCCTTTACTCAAGCCATGGCGCTCTATTGGGATCCTACAACCGCTACATTCTGCATGGAAGGGCTGGAAGTTACCCCTACTATTGAAGAATACAGTGCCGCCATCGGAGTTTAATTCACTCACCTACTAGTCCAACCTCCCATAGGATTTGAGCCCTTGAGTCAACTAGCTGAATTCCTTGACACAAGCCTCAAAGAAGTCAAAGCAGACGCCAAAAATAATTCTTGACGAATTTCACTATCCTTCCTTCTAGATCGATTTCCCAACCTCCCCACCGCTAAGGGGACTAAATCTGGTAGAGCCTTTGTCTTGGCCTTCTTTAGCTTTGTGCTATTCCCGATCTCGTCTGTCACCTTCGACCATATTATGGCTATAGTAGTCAGACAAGTCTGTTGTGGGTGAGATTACTCAAACATTATCCTTGCTGAGACATTCCTTTCCCTAAATCGCTTCAAGAAAAACAAGAATAGAATCTTTAGAGCCTCTAGTGATCTTCTGTACCTGTGGTTCACATCTCATATCAGACAATTCCATATCCGCATAGGTTTCACTTAGATCAGCTCTGATGCGCATCCTCTTAAAACCTTTGTCATAACCCATACACGTATTCCTAAGTTCAACTTCATAGAATGGAAGAACTTCCTTAGGACTCTGAAATCGGAACAGCTCCGATGGCGGCTTAGATTGCCAACACTGGGCAAAGTCAAGCTCACGTGTAATGACGAAGACCCAGTCCCTTTGCTAGGATTCACAGGCGCTACCGCATATTATCCAAAGAGGATTATCCGGCAATTTGGGGCATTACAGGAAATTCCTTCACCACCCCGACTTGGTATCTTCTCGTTTGACATGCCAAAAGAGACCCTCGCAGGAGAAGAGAAGAAACAGCTTGAAGCTAAGGTGCAATTTATTATACGCTCCTTAAAAAACTCCCAAGCTGAAGATATAAAATGGCCAGAAAACATGACTCGCATGGAGAATGTTCATAGGGCTACCACAGAATACGTTCAGCACTTTGAGGCGATCAGACGCAATCTTGTCGAGCCGTATATACCTAAGTACATCGTACCTTACGTGCCCAGAGTAGATCCGTACGTACCCGAAAATATGGGATCGTCGCCGTATTCAAAAGATGAAGACTCCCAAACTGAAGAGAGGGATCCATGTTGGGATGATGAGGACACCTTAGACCTCAAGCGTCATAGGCTTGAATAGGCTATTCTGTCAAGTGTAAAATAAGCAAACAACATAATGCCTTTTCATGGTTACTCACTTGTACGGAATATTACTTTGAACGCATATGCATAAGTGCGGCCATGTTTTACAAGCGCATAAAAACCATTGTCAAAAATTACGCTTCTTTTAATTTCATGAATTCTTTTTTAGAATGATTAAAAGAACTGCCCACATGAGACTAAGGCTCACAAGGTAGTCTTTTTTCTCGTTCACCAATAGAAAACATGCAATTAGAAGGATCAAGTACTTCCTTTTGCCAATGCTGAAGAAATACTCACTGGAATTCCTTTTAAACAGGTACACTCTAATCACGAAATTGCAACACACCGCTTTCGCACTCGGCTTAAGACAAGAATGAAACAACAGGAGCTGACCCCACGAGTGGGCATGCTGGAAACACAGATAACCGCTATGGCAACCATGATGGCTGATATTAAGGCAATGCTGGAAGCCTTCCACAACAGACAGGCAGTAGCTCCTAACCAGAACAACCCAAGTCCATCTCTCACACCCGATATGGCTGATAAAGAAACGGCGGAAGATACCCAACGTGTCGAGGATGATGTCCGTATGCCGAACATCCAGTCACAACAGAAGGCACCCCATATTGTCATCAACCTTGAGAATGATGAAAAGGGGAAGCAGGCCGTGAAAATCGAAGCAGAGGCTAAGAGGATAGCCAAGATTGAAGAATGCTTGAGCAGCCAAGGTTACGAGTTGGCTCGTTTCGACAAGATAGCTCCCTTCGCCAAAGTGGAGACCCCTCCTGACTACAAGGAACCAGACTTCGTGAGAAAATATAATGGGACAAGCTGTCCCCGTGCTCACCTCAAATATTATCTGCGCAAGATGGCATAATATTCAGACTATATTCCACTACTGATGAACACGTTCCAAGAGAGTCTGGCTGGCGCCGCTCTGGCTTAGTTCATCGAATTGGACCTGGAGGACTATGATGGGTGGGAAGATCTCGCAGAAGACTTCCTCAGACAGTATAAGTTCAACACGGCTACAGCCCCGACGAGAGAAGACCTCCTACGAACCTCAAAAGCGATGGGTGAATTGATCAGAACATACTGTCGCGACCTAAAAATCGGGTTAATGGATTACCAGATTAATTAAATTAACTAATCTAGTTTGAGTTCTCCCAAACTCTACCAACTCGCAACTTAAGTTTCATATTTAACGTGCAAAGATTTTCAATTTGGAGTCGCCACTAATCATTTTAGGTAGGTTGATTAGAAACCTAAATAAAATAGCGGGAGAAACTATTTTATTTCTATGACCAAAGATTTTGACTACGGGGACTTGATTACGCTAGATTACTCTAACGCCCTTTCGGTACCATTTTATTTCATGAAAAAATTTGATCAAGCAGCTTTAATTGATGTTAACCTAAGCCACTAGAATAGGTTATCATGCGAGTGCGCAATCAATTAAGTAAACATCCAGAACTCAAGATAAATATGCAAGGAGCATGCGCCAAGCAATCTTCTCTTTTTTTTTTGGATTTTCATTTTTAAATGAAACCTAAACTATATGCAATGCATGAATTCTAATATAAATGCAATGACATAGATAAATGAAAACTAACCTAAGAATGCATATGAATTTAATTAAACTACATGACTATTCTAAAAAATATGCGATTAAAATCAATCCTAGTATGCAATCTACATGATCAATTAATTAATTAACCTAAACATGCAACTCTAACTGACATGCCAAACGTGATACGTAATGCATGATGACATGACAAAGATGAATTTTCATATTTTCGGATTTAATTATGGTTCTAAAATAAACTATGCCTAAAAGATAGTTGTCTTACATATTTTAGGATTTAAATTGATCTAAGCCCTAACCCACAAAGATAATCAATTTTAGGCATAATTATCTATCTAAACATGCATATTCTAACCTAGAATGGAATCTAATCTAATTTATTCTAGCAATCAATTAAACATGCAATCCTATATATATGATTTTATCCTAGAATGTAATTTCATTTAAACATGGCAGTTTTATCTAGAATGATATGTAAATCTAACCTACATTCGGCATTTATCTATATGCAATATTTTTTTAGAGATTTTTAACATGCATTAAAATATTGCAAAAGAGGTAGCAATCCAATCAATTCAATTCAAATATGGAAAGCAAATAAATCATCTTGAAAATTTCACAATTTCTTTCGAATCAAGTTTCGATCTAAAGCCTGATAGATCGACCCTAAAAATTCGAAATACCCGCTATGTCATTAATTCCATCTAAAGCCTTATAGATAGAATTAATTCCATATGTGCGGTTGTGAATTAGGAAAAGATTTTCCTAATTGATCACCTGCGGCTTAAAATGATTTCGTTAGATACCGATATAGCTCAAATAGGTAATGAAATATTTCAAATCAATCAGAATAAGAAATTTACCTAATTTACATATGAGTTTCCCAAAATTCGAACCAAGAGCGGATCGTGGATTGCAACCTCTCGATTGGCGAAACCTACGGCTAGGGACCAGCTTCAAGTGATGGACTGACCAGCTATGGAATGATGCACGCCCTGGAGAGTTTAGCGAAAGCTGGACAGCAGCTAGATTGCAACTTTAACAGCACCGAGTAGCGAATAGCTTTTTCCACAAAGGTCTAACAACCAACGCCGAACAGCGAGCAAAAATTTGGTCCCTGGATAATCAGAGGAAAACAAGTCAGTGCTTCACGCTTTCTAATTGAACACATGTTCATCGGACCACCGACTCCACCCGCTAATTTTTCATTTATTGTCATTGTCCATGTGGGCATGATGTGTCTCTCGTGCACTATTTTCACATAAAGAGAAAGCGAAGTCAAAACTACACAGGAAATCGAGAACTCCCTTTAGTGCTGCTAGAATTTTTGAGGGATTTTCGCCTTCGTGGAGAACCTGCAAAGCTTTCGTCTTCACTTGGTTATTTCACCACTCTATTTCCCGAGCATGAAGAATGTGGAAATTCTCTCTATGGATTTCTTGGAATCGTCCACTGTACCTGCACAACAAAACCAGAATTTTTTTCTCTACATCATCATTTTTTCATGGTTAATGAGTAGCCAAAAAGAAAAAAAAACTATGAGAATTCAAGATAGAGGCATGAATCCATAGTGCTTCATGGGATCACGTTGATGGAGATCTAAAGCAGTAATCTCATCTGGGATTCTTCCGCTGGTTGTTGTATTATCGGGAACACCAGAGAAGTGCCATCATTGATATTGCCTGTAACATTGTAGGGACTTATCCGAAGATGGCTCGGTGGAGATCGGCTTTACTTTACGGACTAGCGATTCTGCTCAGTGAGGGCTTGACAACAGTTATGATGAACGATTGGCGACGTTTCTCATCAAGATCCTGAATATCGCTTGGCTCAAGATCATGCGACGGATCTCCAAGGAACAAGCTGCAAAACGACAACCCTTGATGCCGTGTATTGTGATTGTCTGCCCTCTCTCGATCTCACGATTCTTTCTCTCTCTCTCTCTCTCTCTCTCTCTCTCTCTCGGAATTGTGGCTGCCGTATATTCAATTGTGAGTGGCCTCCCTCCTTACTAAGACATAAGCACCAACATATATAGGAAAAATTAGGGTTAGGTCGGTAGCCTCAGTTTTTTTCATTTACGAAATTAACCCAAAACTCTTAATGTTTTCTCAATTGAGTCTCTAGTGGATTAAATCGCACTGAATTGGGCCCGTTGGTTTAAGTCCCAATCGCCTGACAAATTAAGCTGAAATCTTTGCCGTGGCTACAATTTGATTCAAACATGAGGCATGAAAAACTAAATTAAATATGCAATTCATGAAAACTTAATTAATTATTTTTGGTGAGAACTAAAACTAATTCTCATTTTTTTATGAAAAATGAATAATTAAAAAAATCAAAATTTAGGTGTCAACACATACGCCCAAAGGTGGCGAGTTTTGGCGACCCAAGTAAAGCCGTCAATCCCAGAAGAGGAGCTGATTGACTTGTTTCTGAAAGCACTCCCCTACATATACTTTGACAGATTGAACACCTCTGGATGTCAAACCTTTACGCACTTGATAAAAGTGGCTGAAAGGCTCGAGTGGGCCTTAAGAGAAAGGAGGCAACACGAAGCTTCTACTAGAAAGCAATATCCCTTGAAGAAGGAGAGAGAGGCTGGACTCGACGTAGCCTTCATACCGGACCCCCATAAGCCCAAGGTGTTTAGCAATTCTAATCAGACTAAGGGAGGATCGTCGTGGTCAGCACCAAAAGTGCAAAGCCTAGAAGGATGCAACCTCAAAAGCAATTCTCTCAGCTCCCGAAGCCTTTATCCAAGTTGCTCCCGATACTGTTAGAGCAACACCTGGTAGCGAAGGAACCGCCCAGGGCAAATCCTATTAAATATCCTGACTTTGATGAAAGTCAGACCTGTGTCCACCACATGGGCGAAAGGGGACACAACGTTAATAATTGATACATCCTTAAGTTGAAGGTACAAGCTTTGATTGACAACCAGATTCTGAAGTTTGACAACATGGCTCCGAATGTACAAGAAAACCCGCTCCCTGATCATCAAGCAATAGGGGCAATATTCGCTGACGAGGAAGAAAGCCACCTTGCACTGAAGGTGGACATACCTAAGCTAACCAATATTCTGGAGATCGCCTCATTGTACCCAAAAGAAGGAGAGGTCTCTACTAACATGAAGAAATTATGTATCATTAAGATGATAAGCGTGGGGATACTATCGGATGTTACCGATGAAAAATTCAAGGGAGTCAAGGCCTCTCTAAGCTTGGAATGGAGCCATTTTATAATTAAAATTGAGCAGGGAGGTGCGTGGAGTATCCCGCACGAGAGTCTGATAGGTGATCTCAGGCCGATCGTCCAGCCGAAAGAAGAACTCGAAAAGGATGAACTGGAAGTTAAGAGGCGAAACTTAGCAGATCACAGATTCATGACTAACGCATTAGAAAGGTGAGAGATTATAGATAACTTGGGTGAAGATTCCGGAGGATATAACTTCAAAGTGAAATATTCTGCTCCTCCTAGTTTCTATCAGAGAAAGGAGGACATCATACTAGACGGATGAGGAGGTATGGATGATCCCGTTCAACCAGAAATCCCGAAGGAGGTGGAAAGGCCTTTTACGAAAGGGTTTGAATCGTCGCTTGACCAGATGATGGATACCAAGCTTGACACAGAACAGTATATCGAAATAGAGAGATCAAATGATCAACAACAAAACTCAGTTGAACAACTGAGGGGAGTGAGAGAGTATCCGAGATTTGCAACATCAACAAAGCCAAGAAACGACGACCGCCATCGTCAATTTGAAAACGAAACTTTCTCAAAATACTTTGACAACACTGTGTCGATGATTGAAACCGCTACGACTGTGGTAATCAAGTTGAAAGAGCTTGCCAACTTGAGTGAGGTAGAAGATTGTCTGATCAAGCCTGTTATAATTCGGCTGCCCAGAGAGGAAGCGGACGATGCAACCGAACCAGAGGCAGCTTGCCCAACAACGATAACCATAAAGGTCCCTCCAGTAGAAGAATACAATCCCAAGGCAGTTCATTGGGACTATGGGACGGAACTAGATGCGGTAATGAGGTCTGGACGATTCTACGCCCCTAGGGAAGGCGAGTCCGAAAAGAAAGAAGTCTCGAATGAGGATACAGAACACTCATGTCCATTATTAAAACCAGTGAGTTTGAGGTGATAGAGCAGTTAAGGAAGATGCTAGCCCAAATATCTCTACTGGATTTGTTCATCAACTCAGAGAAGCACAAAAATGCACTGCTGAAGATACTGAACGAGGTGCATGTCCCTGAAACAATTAATGATGTATAGTTGGGGGACTTTACAGGGGCGATCCTTCTGAAGGATCAATTGAGCTTCTCAGATGAAGACTTCCTCATGGAAGGGAGAGGACACAACAAGGCCTTATACTTTATCGCACAATGCAATGGAAAGAGAATAGCACACATGCTAATTAACAACGGGTCCACCTTCAACATATGCCCTTTAGCTACATTAAGGAGTTTAGGTATCAAAGAAGAGATGATTAAAACCTCCAAAACAACTGTGAGAGCTTTCGACGGAATGAAGAAGACTGTAGTGGGCGAGATCGAGCTCGGCGTACTCATCGGCCCTACCAGATTCTCTATAAATTTCCAAGTAATGGATTTTCCTGGTACATTCGCATTTCTGTTGGGAAGACCTTGGATTCATATAGCAGGGGCCGTGCCTTCAAGCCTACATTAGAAAGTACGATTTGTAGTTGTCGCGACCCTCCTCTCGAGCGCGTGAGGGGGGGCTAATGGGCCGCCCGATCGCTGCCTGATCGGACGCGGGCCTCTCCCAAGGTCCATTACCCAAATCGCAACGGCTAGATATATGTGGTCGACCTTCAATGCGGTCTGGTGACATGTAATACGTGTATATGCCAAGGAGTCGCCACCAATCGTTTCGTGGAGGGTACGATCGGAAACCCTATCGAATAGTTGGAAGCGGTCTATTCGATTCTGCGGAAACTGGAGAAATGGGTTCGGGGACATAGTTACGCCAACCGTTAGAGTTGACGCCCTTTCGATACCTAACCTGAATGGTTTATCTGACCCTAGGATTTCATACAGACGAGTGGGGTATGGATTCTAAATCTAGAAGTTCATGCAGATGGGAATGGCTACCCTATCACTCACAATCAGTAGAAATAAACGCGCAAATCAAGGATCCAGAGCATGCGGATAAAACACATGAAAACAACATGGCATCCCTAATGCGGCCCTATTAGCCTAGAGAAGTATCAATCAAGGTTTAGGAATGATTTTAACATGATTCGCCCATGAGGGGCAAAATCGTAATTTGAAACAATTTCGGGGACAATTCGCCTTGAAAGGGACAATTTATTATCTTAGATGAATTGTATGGTCAAAAGACGATGGAAATACCCCCGAATGAACTACATCAAATGCCCAAAGCCTGGCCTTTTTCTATGTGGGGGATAGACATGATAGGACCCATCAATCCAACGGCTTCAAATGGTCATCGTTTCATCCTGGTGGCGATTGATTACTTCACAAAGTGGATAGAGGCCAATTCGTATAAGAATGTCACCACCATAAATGTGGCAAGGTTTATTAAGAGAGACATAATCTCTCGATATGGTACCCCTCAAGCGATCATTACAGATAATGGGTCCAACCTGAACAACAAAATTGTCGATGATCTAGTGGACCGTTTTGGCGTTCGACATCTTAATTCTTCCCCTTACCGCCCACAGATGAATAGGGCAGTAGAAGCGGCTAACAAGAATATCAAAAAGATCTTGGCTAAGACTGCAGAAAATTATAGGGATTGGCATGAAAGGCTACCCTTCGCCTTAATGGCATATCGAACTTCGATCAGAACTTCTGCAGGGGCAACTCCTTACGCTCTGGTATATAGGATGGAAGCGGTCCTACCCGTGGAAGTTAAGATTCCCTCTTTAAGAATCTTATCAGAGGGTAAACTTTTCAAAACAGAATACTCCAAGCACAGATATGAACAACTAAATTTAATAGACGAAAAACATCTCAGAGCGATCTGTCACGGTCAAGGCTACCAGAAAAGGGTGGCCAAGTCATTCAATCGAAAGATTAGAGCAAGTTTTGAGGTAGACGACCTGGTGGTAAAGAAGACTCTGCCAAATGTTGTCCACCCGGGAGGCAAGTTTACCCCGAATTACGAAGGCCCCTATATCGTCAAGAAGATTCTCATAGGAGGAGCATTGATTATTGTAAATTCTGAAGGAGAAGAATTGGGGCACCCTGTAAATTCAGATACTGTGAAGAAGTATTATCCTTGAAATGAAATCAGATGTTGAATATGTGGATTGTCCCGAAATGGTGCGAATCTCCAAAATGGTCATTGCATAAACATACCATGCATCCATGCATACGCTAGCATGTGCTCAGTTTTGCAGGATTCCAAGAAACAGACTCAAAATTGGATTCATCCAAATGGAACCCTAGACGGAAGGGTCTTCAGCATCAAGTACCAGGTGATATGTATCTGTTCCATCAAGGGTTGAATCACCTTTCACTCACGAGAATGTCTATTCTATCCTACATGGAGGAATGCCTGATGAAGACGGAAGACAAACGCAGTAAAACCTCTCTCACTTTCTATAAGATAAAAAGAGCAAGAGAATGAACATTCACATGCTCGAACTTGGAAACAAACCTCGTTTTTGAAAAATAAATGCCTGATCGTTATTGCACTCATGTCATAACCAGAGGTTATCCAAGCATAATCCAAGTAGGCATGATGCATCATCGAAATCCCATGTGGAGTAAAATGCCTGGAGAAAAATAAAGTGATTTTTCCAAAAACATAGCTTGCTTAGAACCATCTAACAGGAATGTTCTCCCATATGGAAGGCAAACCTAACCTAAACACGTCCTACATACACTCGAGAGATGAGAAAAGTGTGAGAATAGGAAATCCTGGATCCGGGGATGCAAGGGCCTTTCGCATCGATTACACAAATTGAGATGATGGAGGCATTCATTTCTCTATCCTAAACACTACAGGTGATCATTGATAACCCTTTGAACGACGGTTGCATTCTTTACCCCTGTCAAGAAGCACCCCACATTGGGACCGACTGGAGGTGAGTCTAGCAGTATCATGAGGTAAATGGTCAGAAATTCTCTTTCTCAGACTTACATCAATCTTCGTGTGTTGCTTGTCATTTTAACTTCTATGATAATTCAAATGCTTTAGGATGACGAAAAGCATTCGTTTCTCTATCCTATACACTTTTACTCTTTGCACAGCCCAGTTGAGCTTGTACGTTCGTTTCACAAATCCATTGGTGATCATTGCATATCCCAAGGGGGAAGCGACGTCACTTCAAGAGTGGAAGAGTTCAAAAGAATAGGAATTATGAAAAATTCATAGGTTAATGCCTAAGTGCTAAAATTCAAGTTGTACATCTAGCACACTTATTTGAAAAGCCTGATTCTCAAAAGAAAGGAAAATATGGGATTTCAAAAAAAAATTGGAAAAAGAAAGAAAAGAGAAAAATCCAATCTGGGGCATCAAGAAAAAGTAAAGTTCCTGGTAAAAGCAAGGCCAATGCCCATCCAAATACTTGTACACTTATGAATTATGTGTTTGATCTTGTGAATACCAGAATACGGCATGATACCTTTGTACATGTCACTAGTGAAATCTAATTGTTAAAGAAGATCCCAAGGGAGACAAACTGTGAAAGACACTCCCAGATTATGTGACGTTCAGACGTTGACACCGCACTAACGCGAGAAAGAAGTTCTCCCAAAGACTACCAATGCACCTCAGAGACTGAGGCACTCTTTGAACCGCAAGGGACTAGATCAACAGCAAACCTGCAGTGATCACCAATGTCAAACCCTTCGCGTATTCTGAGCCAAAAACAGGCCTTTCTTTTTTGTCCCCAAACCTACCTGTGTTACAACCCTGAGAAGTCTTTTCTGACTAAAGCGTTTGGGTTAATGTAGAGTTTAATGTCTAAGCTTATCTCGAAGAAGTTCGAGCAAGATTATTTCTTTCTCATTTTTGCAGGGTTCTTGACTTGTAAACCCGGAGCAGATGAAGAAAATTTTGTGTGCAAAAGACCTGACTCAGAAAGCGAGTCCCCTTTCGAAAACCATGTCCAAACCCAACATTACGGTCCCGTAAAGACCTCCCAATTAATCTGAATGCATATGCTGCGAACGGTCCCGAAAACCCAGGTACAGGGTATTAGGAAATTCGAGTGCTCTTGTTATGAAAAGACCAAGTCAGAAAAATTGGTAAGAAGACCTTTCTAATAGAGACATTCCAATAGAATGCTCGAAAGCAAGCTATGGTTGGAAACTTCAAATTATTTGATCCAAAGATTTTCCACACAAGGATCCTTGATCGTCCCCGCATGCTTAAAGATGTTTTAAAACTTCAAATCATTTTGCATAATTGCATAGGTTAAAATGAACCTTTACCTACATTATGTTTATCATCATGTCAAAAAGACAAATCTTCGGAATCATCTCTTCCTGAGATTTCAGTTTTATAGGTTTGAACTTTCTGCAGGATGACTGGAGCCCACAGATCCCAGAATGTCTTCTCCAATGTCAAAATGACAATTTTCGAAATCATCTCTTCATGAGATTTCAGTTTTATAGGATTGAACTTTCTGCAAGATGACTGGAGTACCCAGATCCCAGAATGTCACCTCCTATGTCAAAAGGACAATCTTCGGAATCATCTCTTCATGAGATTTCAGTTTTATAGGTTTGAACTTTCTGCAGGATGATTGGAGCCCCCAGATCCCACAATGTCACTTCCAATGTCGAAAGGACAATATTCAAGATCGTCTTTCTGCGAGATTTCAGGTAACCCCTAGATCCCAGAAAATTTTATCAAAGTTTTGCAGGTTTGAGTTTTCTGCAAGATACTTGGAGTCCCCAAATCTCAGAATAACACCTTGTATATCAAGATAACCATTTTTAGAACCAGCTGTCTGTAAGGTTCTAGGTAATCCATAAACCCAGAATAGCTCATTTGGTAAACCTGAAAGTTAGGTACTCCTCACTTGTATATACCCTAGTTAATTCCTTAGGATATAGGATCAGCTTAGTGTTCGGCAATCCATACAGAACGGGTGCGTCATCCATAGGTTCCTAGTAGAAAGGAGTCATATTCACGGCATGATCCCTTTGACGGATCAAAATGTTCGACAATCCCTACAAAACGGGTGCGTCATCCATATGTTCCTAGCAGAAAGGAGTCATATTCACGGCCTCATCCCCTTGACGGATCAAAATGTTCGACAATCCCTACAGAACGGGTGCGTCATCCATAGGTTCCTAGCAGAAAGGAGTCATATTCACGGCCTGATCCCCCTAACGGATCAAAATGGTCAACAATCCCTATAGAATGGGTGCGTCATCCATAGGTTCCTAGCAGAAAGGAGTCATATTTATGGTTTGATCCACCATAAGGATCAAAACCCCTGACAATCCCTAAAGAACGAGTGCGTCATTCACAGGTTCCTGCCAATTATAAGAATCTCACTCTGGTTTAGCCTACCATACAGGCTAGAGTTTAACCGCCCTAGGACGCTCAAGAGATGAGTCCTTAGGTATCCACTTGAATCCGCTATACACCGCGCATGACGCACAAGCATCAGGTAGGTAAGTAACAGGTGAGCATCTCTATCCCACCTCTCTCCCTCTTGCATCAGCAAAGATAGGGCAAAGCATTTACAAGCAGGACAAGAAAGATTAGATGTCAAGATTCATTTTTCTATTCCCCAGTAGAGTCGATCTAGACTAAGGTGTCACCTGTCTTTGAGAGAAACCTCTCGCGAGATTCCTCTCAAAGAGGGGCAGCTGTTGACACCTAATTTTGGATCAACATTTTTGTAGTTTCTTAGAAAATTCATAAACAAATCCATAAAAAGTAAAAAAAAATTACAAAATCAACTTTGGTGACCTTGGCCAAGCCTAAGGAACCATTTTTGACAAAAAAAAAACAATTCATATTTTTTGCATTTTATTATTTTATTTTCAAAAATTGGGAAAATACTAGAAAAATCAAGCAAAATAGCATTTGAGGTCACAAAAATATGGAAAAATAGCCAATATTTTTCTTTTAAATCCCTTATCTTTTTGACCTCACAAAAATTCCAAAATCAGATTCAATTTTATGTGTTCTTTCGCAACACATATGATTGAATTTGATAAAACAAAATGTCAATTGAGTCTTTTAATTTGTAATTTTGACATTTTTTACGGTCTTGACATTCAATCTAGTTGTCCCTTATTGCAATTTAGCCCAATTGTTCGCACAAATTGCTCAATTGCATGAATTTGATAAAATTACATACTTAATTGCATTTTAGTCCTTGAAATTGGGCATAATTGAAATTACTTTCAATTCATGGACTATCATTGCAAATTAAAATCATTGCCCAATACTTTTCATCATTTTGAATCAAACGGCATAGGTGGTTTTGTCCAATTTGATCATTCGAACCTTCAATTGCACAATTCCCCAATTTGCAATCAAATGAAAATTTGGGGTTTTTGTTGAAATTGATATGAACTTTTGGGCAAAACCATATTTTTAGATAAAATTAATGCCCTAAATTCGATTCTCAGGTTTAATTGCAAAAATTCCCCACCAATTTAGGTTAATTTTGAAAATTCCAATTCGAAACCGGTTCAGACCGGTCTAACCGCCGGTCGGACCAGTCGAACCGGTCCGGAACAGTGTCATCTTCCTCCCCGAGAGTCCGCACAGATGAACAGTGTAAGCCGAGTTTTGGTAGCCAAATTGATCGACCAATCGGCGACGATTGAAGACACACTGGTGGGCGTTTTGTTCCTCAAGCAATTCCCCGACGATTGAGGCCAAAATCACGACTAATGGTCGCCGGAACGGGGAGTAATCTGCCGGTCAAGGCTGCTGTATCTACAAAAGTCAACGGTAATAGAACTCAGATGAAATTCATCCAAATACGTGCCAAATACGATCACCAGAGGTCCCGAACAGAATTGCCATTTCATGCCCGTCGATTACCGGTCGTCGGTGACCATTTGGCACGTGTTTTCACGTGCGGAGGTCACCAATCCTTCCTTCCCGAATTCGGCGCCAAAATCACAAAAGGGATATAAGCCAATGGACCTTCGGGAGCGAAAAGGAGAGCGGATTCAGTTGCAGGAGGAAAAACTGAATCGAAAAGAGAGAGAGAGTGAAAGAGAAAGAGCTCCCATCCATCGCCATTGTCGAGGGTAGAACTCGGATTTGCATAGCACCAGTTGGGCCTCTTCAGGCTAAACCAAAGCTCAAATAGGTTGCAAGGAGGTTGTCCAGGCTCCCAAGAAGCGATCGCCGTCGACCGCGCAAGCTGCGACCGCGAAAATAGGTGAGATAGACTTCCGAGCTTCTCACTGTGCGTCAATGGCGATCATATATTTCTTGATCATTCTTGCAATTAGCATGTGTGTTCTGTTCCCTGAATGTTACTGACCATCGCCGCATCTTCATTTTGCATCAATTTTGACTGGATACCCTGAATTGAGTCTTCGAAATTAGCCTACATCGCCGACCACTGTTCAAAGTCGCCCAGCCAAATCTGGGTCGAGCGAGCTCAATCGGACTCGAGGTAAGTCTTCTGAACATTGATTGATGTTGTTCTGTGACTGAATTGCCATGATTTGATGCGAATCGAGCAATTGAACTTCCATGGCCGTACTCGACATCTCGCACGGCGATCGTGATTTGGTGAATGAAATCATGTGATTCTTAGATATGTTGAACTAGAGACGATTGCGAGTCAATTGGCGTTGGTTTCATGCGATTTCATTAAAATCCCACTGTCGGATCATCGCCGGAGAAGCTCGGCCGTTCGTTCCATTGGAGTCGCGAGGTTGAAGAAGAAGTTGACGTGGCAGAGTCAACGAGTCAAAAGCTTAGGTGGCAGTCGACCATTGGTCCACGTGTCGGTCCAGTCAGCACGGCCGTTGAGGGTTGTTATTCGAATAAGTAGATCGGATGGTCTAGGTTAATCGAGTCCAATAATTGGTGGCCGTCCGATTGGTAATTAGGATTATCCGAAAATAGTTTTAAATCGAAAAATCAAACAGAGCCAAAACGGTGCCGTTTAGGTTGATGAGTAGGTGACGTCGTTTAGGATAGTATGGGTGGACGGCTCAGATCGAGTCTTAGGTTCTAATCCTGACCGTGCGTTTTAGTAAGTCAATCAAACGGCCCTGGTCCAGTCTTCGTTTAATCTAGGCCGTTGATTCCATTCAGATCATCTGATGGTCGTGGATTAGCCACGCGGTTCAATGAGGACCGTCAGATCAAGTCCGATTAATCCAAAAATAAAAAAGGAAGAAACGGCGTCGTTTTAGGCGTTGGGTCTCGCGGGTCTGGGCCGGGTTCCGACCCGAGTGGGTCGGGTCGACCCGGTCTGAAATATTTTTTTTAATAAAAAATTCTGAAAATGATTTTAAAATAAAAAAATCAGAAAAATCAAAGAAAATCCAAAAAAATGCTAGAAAATTATATAAAATCCAAAAAAATGCTAGAAAATCACAAAAAATTCAAAAAATATAGAAAAATTGTAGAAAAATCCTAGATATTCCAGAAATTCCTGAAAATCGAGAATTGACCACAGACGACTGGTCAACCCTATTTTTGGGGTTTCTTATCCGTTCTTCCAAGAATTGACGACATTACCCTTTAGGGGTAAGTCGCCTATGTTGTGTAAGCGAGATAAGGCCGACAATGCCAAGGTAAGAGTTAGGGTCGGGTAGGCGACCAATTCTTAGGCTTGGGTTTTCGAGACCCGTCCCTTTTCTCAAAATGACGATTTTGCCCCCTTAATGGGAAAATCGTCTTTCTTGTTCCAATCAAATCCTGAAAATTGCTTAAAGTTAGGGTTTGGGTCAGATGGGTGACCAACCATAATATTTGAGATTTTCAGTTCTCATCTTTGTCCAAGATGATGACTTTACCCCTCCAAAAGTAAAATCACTTTTAAATTCCAGAAAAATCCTGAAAATTCTCAAAAAATAGGAAATGGAAAGATTTGATCTTCAATCCCATTTTTGCCCTATTTTGACCGCATATTTCATCTGAAATGACGATTTTGCCCTTCTAAAAGTAAATTGTCCCTAAATTTCTCAAAATTACGATTCCGCCTCGTATGGGCAAATCAAGTCAAAATCACTCCTAACCCTTGATTGATACTTATCTAGGCCAATAGGGCCTCATTAGGGATATCATGCTGCTTTCATGTGTTTTATCCGCATGTATTAAATCCTTGAATTGCGCATTTACTTTTACTGACTGTGAGTGATAGGGTAGCCATTCCTGTCTACATGAAATCCTAGATTTAGGATCCGTGCCCCACTCATCTGTATGAAATCCTAGTATCAGATAAATCACTCAACTTAGGTGCCGAAAGGGCGTCAACTTTGACAGTTGGCGTAACAAAGTCCTCGATCCCGTTTCTCTAGTTTCCGCAGAATCGAATAGATCGCTCCCAACTATTCAATAGAGTTTCCGATCGTACCCTCCACGAAACGATTGGTGGCGACTCCTTGGCATGTACACATATCACATGTCACTAGACCGCACCAAAGGTCGACCACGTATATCCAGCCGTTGTGATTTGGGTAATGGACCTTGGGAGAGGCCCGCGTCCGATCAGACAACTTCGGGCGGCCCATTAGCCCCCTTCGACAAGGCTCCTCGCCCGCGAGAGGGTCGCGACATTAACTAGCCTAAAAAAGCACATGAACCTAAACATGAATTCTAAATGACATAGCATAATCATATAATTACATGGCACAAAGACAAGCAAATATTGCATGTCAAATTATGATGTGCAATATGTAAACATGCAACATGACAATTTATGACAATGCAATTTTTTTGAAAAAATGTGGCAAGAAGATGAGTGAAACTTGAAAACTTGATATGCAAGTGAAGTATGCAATATATGCAATGAGATACACAAAGAAACATGAGATATGCAATGTGATATGTCTTTTATTTAAAAATGGAAGGTGAGATAACTGATATTCGAAAATATGCAAAATATGACATGCATGAGACAAATGCAAGATATGAGAAGAATATTTTTGGAATTTTTTGGAATTTTTTCCCACTTAAAAAGATAAGCTTGATTGACTTCATTATCTTAATTTTTATTCCAATCTCTCCAATGAGGTAAAGCTTTTAAGAAACTTTATCTTCCTAAAAATTTTAATTAGATAATGCTTCTAGAAAATCGTAAACCATATCTAAAATTTGTATGTATGGAATTCAAATAAGATAATATCAACCAATATAATCTCAAGATAACAATCAAGATCAATTAGGAGGAAAACATGAATATTGCTTCTTCAATTTTTTGAAAAAAATGGAAATCCCTAAATCCAAAAATAGCAAATCGGATCTAAATGGCAATAGATCAGATTCGCTAACTTCTCGTCTTTACTAAGTTAGAGGATCGTACCTGAATGGCAACGTGTAAGATTATCTAACTTAACATAGACGTTATCTATTAGGGAAATTAATTTTTTTAATTTAGATTTAGGTCTTTTAATTATTCTAAAAATTGAGCCCTATAATCAATGCTTTTTCCGAAAATTGATAAAGTTTAGCACTTTGATGATCAACATTGCAAAAGAAAACATCTGGCAAAGAAACAAATGACAAACTCTCTTTTTATCAAAACTTTTCTTCTTTAGATTTGATTACAAAAATTGTGGATTTAGCACATAATCACAACCAAATAAAAGAAAAATGTTACCTTTCAATGCCAAGCAAAGTTCGCACCAATTGAACAGCACCGAACAGTGAGAAAATTATGCCAAAAAGTATGGTAATCGATCCCGAACGGCGAGCGAAAAACCTCACTTAATGGTCAATAAAAAGGGGCTGAATAGCGACTATTCTAAGTATCGAACAACAGCTAATTTGCAGCCAAATCAGTAGGTGGAAATTGGATCGATTAAATGTAAATGCAATGTAATGCAATATGATGCTAAAAATAACTACGAAACATGCTCTGATTATTTTTTGTAGGAATTAAAATAATTCTTAATTTTTTATGCAAAATAAATTATTAAAAAGATTAGTCGAAATTTATTTAAGTGGTTAGATGCACTGGTCCCAGGTTCAATTCCCCAACTGTGCACCTGTGATTTAAGTGGGGGGCCATGGCGGTGGGTTGTTGTGCTAGTCTCCCACGAGGAATAGTCGAGGTGCGCGCAAACTGGCCTGGACACATCAGTTACCCAAAAACAAATAGTCGAAATTTAGGTGTCAATGAAGGTTAATTTGTTAAAAGTGTGATCAAATATTAAATATATTTGTATTCAGACCATATGTCGATATTAACAAAAGATAAACGCATAAAGGAAAAATATGAAACTTCTTGTTGTTTAACTCTTGTTGCGAAGAAAGTAAGTAATATCCATTGTAAATTCAATCTCATAGCAAATGGATCAAAACTTTAAAATATGCTTAAAAATTTTCCCCTAGAAAAATCTTATGCGAGTTTGAACGTACAAAATGTGTAAATAAATTTTCAATGTCATCTTGTAATTCAAGTTAAAATGTAAAAAGCTCATTAGAAAGCACAAATTAGCGATGTTTTGACTTGAGAACCTACAAATTTATTCTGCAAAATAACCCACAAGGTCAAAAATTTACTAGATAATTGGATTGAGTTATAATTTTCAACTTTGAAAAAGATTTCACCCAATCCCCATTGTATTTATATTCAAAAATCAGATTCACAAACCGTTCTCTTGTGCACTTCTCTTATATAATAAATGGCCAAAAACAAAAAAAGGAAGGCATATAGTTCCGTTGAACATGTGTAATTCCAATTCCTTAAGTGTATTTAAAATTCATATAAATGGAGAAATTGTGAATGAAATCTACCCTATTCGACAATGATTTAACTAAAAATAAGCGAACGATACTCAAAAGCTCCCTGCGGGGGGGAACATCTTGTCGTCATTCCTTTGGTTTATTAGAAGTCATCGCCAAAGCAATCCATTTTTCAGAACAACTAATGAAAATGTCTGACCTTCAATTAATTTGTTGTTATTTCAAGATTTTGAAAAAACTTTTTTGATATTTTTCCTCATTAAAATAATCAAATCATATAAACTTAGTACTAATACCTTAGTTTAAAAAACTTACATCTTTAGTACAACTTTCAAAAATATGGAAGATGATTTTTAATCAGTAAATGGCAATAAGAAATAACTTGAAAGCTCACTTTACAGTACTCAACCATGTTGGAGTTAAAACAATTAATAATCTCTTGCGTAAATATATTCCCTAGACAATTTACTTTCTTCACTTAATTTTTTTTGGATTTATATTTAATGAAAATATGTTTTTTACTGTCCACGGATTACAAAATAAAATGTCGGATTTCGATATGTTTCAATTTATTTGTTTTACGGCCAGTAATGATCACTTTCATGACTATTATCTTGCGATATTTCTTTTTGTCTTGAATAAAAGGCTGATGGCTTTTCTTGAATGACCATACAATTACGGCCAAAGCTAACAGATGAGATGGATCATTAGTATCATTGAATGACCATACGTTTTTGAACCTCAAGATTTCTAGTCGACTGTACTTTCTTAATACTGTTGATAATTAATGACTTTTCTGATATTACAAGTAATGTCAATCACAAATGATTTAGAGTTTAGAACTCAACGCGAAAATGCATATGGTATATGATTTTACGATTTACGCACAGCCATAATGTGCTACAATAAGCATATAATTTTAAGTAAATGTAACTGCATTACGGGAAAAAAAATAAAAAATAAACCCCAATTCCATTGCATACATACATCATGTGAGACCAAACAATTATAGTGAAGAATAGAGTTTGTTTGCGGTGATATTAATTACGATCGCTCTACCTCGTCACTCTTAACTCCACCGGCTACCATAATTTTCTGCTGCAATTAGGATGTCTCGGGAACACAAGCTAAAAAACAGGTGCCGCATCATAAAGCACTTCCCAATTCTTTTAATTTCTGTCTTAGCCGGCGGGTGCAAGCAGAGAAGTGACATGACATGAAGCCTAATGATTGCTACTAAACTCCACCACAGATCATCTCTTTTCTTTTTTGTTCTTTTTCCTTCTTTTTCTATGGTTTACCGATTCACAATACTTATTCCAAAAAAAAAAATGTAATTGATTAAGGATTTACTAAATAGAAATTTATTTAGAGCACTCTGTATTTCCTTTAAATTTATTATATAATTAGTTTATGGATTCTACTTCATCATTTCGTGAATTTCTTAGCTAGCACTCCAAAAATGTCCTTTAATTCTTATTTTTAGAGTTCATCACTAGTTAGTGAAGTTTTGATGATCTTCGATTCTCCTGAACTTCCATTTGACACAAATGCATCATTATAAAATTTCTTAATTTTTATGATTAAAAAACAATTTAAAGCAAATTTATTATACATATACTAATTTAAAAAATTTCGTAATAATCCAGAGAAAATAGTAAAAAACTTAAAAAAAAAAAACGTGTCTAGAAAAAAATAAAGACGTGGCGCTGATCTTAGGCCTCAGTGTGAGCGATCAGCTAGCATTGTCCTATCAGTGATGACCGAGGGCTCACTTAGTGCAACTCATTTTGTATATAGTGTACCTTCCGTTATCACAAGGTGCAATTTGTCCTTTGCAAAAAAAAAAAAATTACTGCTGAAGATAAGATGAATTTCTGAAAAGTTCGATTCTCGGCCATATCCAGAACTGAATGATTGATTTTCTTCCCATTTCTTTGGCATTGAAGGGCAGGCACACTCGAAGACCGAAAGAAAACAAAGGGATATAAATGTTAGATAAAAGAATTCGGAATGCATTTATGGGTCATAATGGGCCCATTTCATAATTTTTATTATTTTTATCTTTTTTTTTGTCAGTAATACTTTTATCTTATGAGCACAATGTATAACTTTTGGAAAACCAATTTCGATTGATAAATAAAATTAGGGTAAATACTATGAAAAATCCTAAATTTGTATATTTGTGACAAATTTACCTTAAATTATTTTTTGATCACGAAAAATTCAAAACTGATACATTCGTGATAAGTTTATCCCAAACTATTTTTTTTACCATAAAAAATTCTAAACTGATATGTCTGTGATAAATTTATCCTAAATTAATTATTTTGATCACGAAAAACCTCAAACTTATACACTTGTGACGAATTTACCCTTTGTTAAATTTGGTTAATACCACGAAAAATTTCAAATTGATACAAGTGACAAACAGAGGGTTAAAACCTTAAATTGGTACACCCATGAACTGCTGCATGTCATCTAACTCAGAATTTGGCGATTAAATTTAACGAAAATTAACGGATGGTAAATTTATCACGGTTGTACCAGTATGGGGTAAATTTATCACAAGTTTATCAGTTTATGATTTTTTGTGATCAAAAAATTAATTTGAAATGTGTATCAATTTGGGATTTTTCGTGATATTAATCTATAAAATTATTTTAAAAAAATGAGAGATAGTTCACTTTTAGGGCCATTAAAGACGTCATAACTATCCGTTAATACGCATTAAATGACTTTTTGATTATATTGAAGTAGACAAGAAACTTTTTGCTGCTCCGTTGCAAGTACCAAAAGAACATTAAACTTAACTGATTTTTAGAACGAAAGTATATAAATATATTCGTAAAAAAAAACGAGGTATATTTGAATTGAGAATAAAAGAATACTCGTCAACCGCCGCTTTTGCCCCCTTCACGTCTATGAAAGATCCGACTTTTGAGGCTCTAGCGCCTTTTGAGGAGCCGGACAATGATGGCTCTCTCTCTCTCTCTCTCTTGTGCTTTTCACTGGTTTCAGAAGAGATTCGAATTTCATGTTAATGAATTTTTTCAGTTAAAATATTTGTACTAATTTTTGTATTAACAAAATAACTATGATCTTTAAAAGTTAAAACAAAGTAATTTTTTTAATTTTCATTTTATTTGTTAAGGCTAAGATAATCTTTGAGGTGAAAAGAAGCACCTGATTATGATTTTCATCGACGTGTCACTCTTAATACTGATTCAAAGCCTATGTCAATGAAGCTTCCATGTCGTGGCCTTCAAATTTCAAAACATCAGATCGGCTTCTTTTATCACAGTCTCGATCACCAATTATGAGATAATTGTCATAAAGCATCACAATTTTTCGAAATATTTTCGTTTAGCTCGTACAAGTACTTACAAAAAAAAAAAAAAAAAACGACCTCTAGATGAACTCTTGAAAAACATATATCAGTCCTGAGGATAATAAACAAATTCATCCACCACATCCAACATTGTCAGTACATTTAGTATGAATTCCAGCTCGAATTCTTAACATTCATACAAAAAAACACCCAAAAAGTTCATCAAAAGCCATCAATGCACCGGCTTGCAAGGCAAAAAGATCAGAGACATTTCCGAACAAAAGCGCCTAATTATAAAACCCTAAAAGGATCACATTCACTTTCCACACCTCCTGTGCGCTCGACGATAGCCATCCGTAATCAGCTTCGCCTGGTGATTCACGAGCATCGCTCTATCATTGTCAACCTGTAATTCGGACATACGCAATTGCCGCCACTTCTCTTTTAATTCCTCTCTCTCTGACGAGTCGATCATCCCCATCCCAATCCTCAAAACTTTCTGCTCAAGCCCCGTGCTGGTCAGCTGCAGCTGAGAAGATATACTGGCCCAATCTCCATCCTCGAACTCCTCCGGCGACTCTGACAGATCAGCAACAATCTCGCCGCCACTCTCCGGAGTCTTGCTCTCCTTCCCGCCGCCACCCCAGAGGACGTGGGAAAGCTCAGCCACCTCCTGATCATGGGGCTTCTTCCAAATACGCCGCGCCTTGCACCCGTTTATGAACTTGACTTTCATTTTCCTAATTTTGTTGCAGATTTGCGATTCGTTGGCAAGGAAGTCAAAACTTACTGATTTCTTGTGGAGGAAATCTTTGAACGCGAGGACGTTGGCGGTGGGCCATAGCTTCTTCTTCTTGCGGAATTCGATCATACCTTGGAGGAGCTTGATCTCATCTTTGTCGCTCCAAAGACGTTGAAACCTCGGCTTCTTCAACTGTGTGCCCTCCTTGGTTGCAGCAATTGCTGGTTCGTCGTCCGATCCGGACTCGGACTTGTACTCTCCAGGAGAGTCGGTGCTCATCTTTTCACCAGATGCAGCGGTGCGCAACTCTTCCTCGGAGGAAGTGGCAGTTGGACATTCGCGTTTCGGCGCCATGAGAGAGAGAAGGAGCGAGGGAGATGGGGTGATTGGCTTCTTCTTGAGTTTTTTTAGAAGTTGCTTTGCGGCTTCTTCTTCTTCTTCTATCAACAGTTCGGGCAGAGAGATATTTATAGAACCGCCAATAGAGTATCCACTCCAGCACTCCTCCGTCTTTTCGACTTTCTGCGTTTTATTTTTCTTTTTCATTGTTTGGTTTTGTAATAATTGAATTTCGGATTGCTGAATATTTTAAATTAAGGTGCTTTTGCTAAAATCTTCTGTTAATATAGTGATTTTTCATTGTTTGGTTTTGGAATAATTGAATTTCGGATTGTTGAATATTTTAAATTAAGGTGCTTTTGCTAAAATCTTCTGTTAATATAGTGATTATGATCCTTAAAGCAGAATGATTTTTGTTTGTTTTAGATAATATGGATTTTTAGGTAAAAGAAGCAATTTGTCACTAATCCTACAAAAATGCAGACCCGACTACGTTTTATGCGAAGGCTTGAGTAGGATTTGTTTGACTTATAAAATTTGTCATATAGAGTAAAGTGTATTGAAAAAATTGCGACAGGTTCTATGTTTAAGTACTTGAATTGAAAAGCGGCATAAAATCACTATTTGATGAAAAAAAAAAATTGGGATCAAATAGTGATTTTATGTGTACTTAGATATATGTCAGTTCTACGTTTAATATTTTATGTTAATCGTGTATAAACTTGCACGATGAGAATCCATTTTGAATAAATACACTCTAGCGGGGAACTTGATTGGCGTTACTAACTACGTCGTTATAATTTGTTTGTACATTATTCTTCTTGCCAAAGTTCACCTTCAGGCCAACGTTTAGAATAATAAGACAAATACAATTTGAAACCTGTGCCATGCACGGGAATCTTGAATATCAATTTCTATAAAAAGCGCGTATTACGAAAGTCAAAATAGGGTATACTAGCAGAGTGGGCCCGAAAAACCTATTTTTATTTATTTTTTCAGTAAAATAATATGAGAAATAATGAAACGATTTAAAGTAAAAGCTGAATAATAAGACGCATTATTCATCAAAAGCAACGATCCTTAATATAAACAATAGAAATTACAATCCACCAATAACAGAAAAGGTGAGGCGAGCGAGATTAGAATTTTTTTAACAGTAGCTAAAAATTGGTTCCAAAACAGGTCCGCTTCCTAGGTATTTGGAATCGAGAACCGCTCCGATTCCAACCGTTTCTCAAAATTTAGAAGAGGTTACCAGATCGGTTTGAATGAAAATCGATTTTTCAAACTTGTTTTTCGGGTGATCTAATTTGGGTAACTGATAAACTTGTTATGGTTGTCACTTCTCTGCCTCGCACTAGCATAAATTTGAAGACGGAGAACAGCTATGTTACGATGACAATGTAGATGTAAATGTCTAGATTTGGGGAAACCTAATGGCGCGCATGACAACATTTAGAAATTAACTTTTAAGTCTTTTTTAGTTTCGCCATAAAAGTTGATTTCCGATCAGAGAAAAATATTTCATAGCAAATAAAAAATTCTACTTCATTTTTAATTTTACTACATTTCTTTAAAAGTATATATTATTATTATTTACTTTAAAAAAACATTTAGGATATATTATCTTGGACGTAGAGTGAAATTTTTATTGGGGTTTTTCCGTTAAGAAAAAGTGGGGAAAGGTTTTTACGCAAGCGACTCTGCATCTCCACTCCACGTTCGCCTTCCCATCACACGTGCTTGATGATTTTTGCTCATCCGTGGAGAGTCAATGTCAATTCCCTGCGGAGACGGCGTTTGGCGTGAAAGCTCAAGGAAAGGAAAGGAAAGGAAAGGTGTGCTGCAGCGGTGCCGTGCGGTGCAGACTGCAGAGACGGGATTTTCGTATCTCCGTTGGGAACCACCACATGCCACGTAGCAGCCTCGCATACCTCCACGTCACTCAATTCCCTCGCTGCCATAATTTTCTACCCCCACCCCAGTATTAAAAATTGCTGCAAAGGGGACTGTTGCAAAAAATGAGCGGGCGTCCTCTCGTCCGTACCACTCTCCAGTACTTGAATTTCTCGCCGGATGTCAATGCTAAAGCATTTTCATTTTGAGAACATACGAAGCACCAACACCTATTGAGATTGTGCGCATCAATGTCGGATAGGTCAGACACCGACACGCTCCTGACACACGTTTGACATGGCGTGTCGGACACGCTGATCACTTAAAAAAAAAAAGATTTCGTTTCAAACCCTAAAAGAGATGCAAAACAGAAGGCATCGGTCACGCTCACTTCTCAATGTTCCCACAACACAATCAGAAGGCATCGTGAGTCACTCTCCCTCTCTCTACATCTCCCTCGCTCGCTCATCTCTCTCACTCGTTTGAAGTCGATCATCTCCCTCGCTTGCTTGCTCGAACTCAATTATCCTCCAGTCTCCATCCTCTTTAAATCCCAGATCTTGGATTTTCCTTTTGTTCTCTTCCTGAATTTTCTTGAACCGATTCCTCCGATTGGCTCTTGAATCAATCCTATCCTATACAAGAATAGATATTTCTCAGGTTCGGTGTCTCTTTCTTTCCCTCTGCTGCTTTTCTTTTTTCTCGTAGTCTTCTGAGCTCTGACTCTTCTCTTCGCTCTTTCTGTTATCTCAGGACGAAGGGCATCGATGATTAGACAAGCTTAGTTCTTCGGATATGATGGTTTAGTTTTGTTTTGTAGTTATTCGTGTGATGATTGGCTTTTTATACCCACGAGTAGTTTATCTGGGTCGGCCAATTTTAGTGTTGTTCAATGTTCATGGTGAAATTGGATTTTTGGTACCTATTTTTTGTAACCTTACTAGACTGTGAATTGCATTATGAAAGTTAAAACGCGTCACTGCTCATTAGACATTCAGCTTAATCCTTTTACTTTGTACTTCTTCTTCTTTTTTGAACTCGTACAGGCTAATTGGAGTATAGGACTTTTGATGTATTTGCTCATTCAGTTTTTTGGTTTGAAACTAGAACTTTCTTGTTCTGCTGAAAGCCTGGAAGGTGAATAAGGTTGGCCTAACTCAAGGCAAGAACTTGTATAGTTGTATGTTATTCTTATGTTCTGCTTAACATTGCACATTGATTTTCATGGGAATCTTTCTAGTCAAATACTTCTTATGGTTTAGCCATTGCACAAGATACATGGTCTGGCTTATATATATACTACGTGTCTAAACGTGTCGGAAAACTATATTTTTAAGAAATGGCGTGTTGTGTTGTGTCGAATCGTGTCGCGTATCTGATGTCAATGCTACATAGTTGAGAACAACTAATGGAAATGTCTGAATCTGACCGACTATCAATTAATTTGTTATTATTTTCAAGATTTTGGGAAACTTTTTATTTTGGATTTCTCGTTATTAAAATGTTTTAATTATATAAATTTGGTACCAATACCTTAACTTTTAAAATATCAGGTCAATAAGGAAGCGAGCTGGCAAGGACCAAGGTGATTGAGAATTCTTTTCCCTTAAACCTTTTTTTTTTCTTAAAGAGCACCGCTGAGGTAACCAAAATTGATCATTATGAATTCTACATGTCTCATTTCAATATGTACACATACACTAAACTCTCATTTCATGGTTGTATTCACTAGGGGGGTCGCGTCTGAAGTTTTCATGAGTAGTCATCGGCAGAGAAAGACAAGCGTCGATGTGGTATTTACTATAGGCTAATTTTCCATTTGGTTGCATTGCAATTGCAATTGCAAAGAGAGGGAAGGAAGTGATAGGACAACACTCGCAAATTGCCAGTCAAAAGCAATTTATAAGAAGAAAACTAAATCCCACAAACAAGGGAAAACACTTCTGTTGATGCTCCTCGTTGCGTTGAGCAAAGAGGCACTATCCGGGAGTATGTGAAGGAGTTCACCAGCTAAAATTCCAAATTCCCAATCTTGGGTCGTAGGAAGCTCTCAGAGGGTTCATGAATGGACTGAAGCCGTGGGCGCAACATAAACTAAAGCGAAGAGACGTTGGAGCATCACGAGGGCAATTTCCGCGGCCGTGTCTCTCATTGACTTCAGTAAAATTGATTCGTCAAAGTCCAAGGGGAATACCAACATCGAGGAAATTGACCTCAAAACAACTACAACCCGGAGAACAAGTTCAAACATCCTCCCTCACAGCCGTGCGCGATTTACAAAGGCGGCCATTGGACTCAATTGTCCAAAGAAAAATTAAGGAAAAACTCTATACGTGCTCGTCACCAAGGATGGTGACGAGGAGCAAAAAGAAGAAGAAGAACAAAAGTTAGTGTGACTCAGAGGCATAAATAGACTGAACACCGTGCGAACTCGATCATTGCCGAAGAAATCCTCGAGTACAACGACACTAAACTTTGTGGAAGTCAAGGTGCGCGACAAGCCGCTCTATGCCTTGATTGACACGGAGGCAACAAACATGTTCATCTCGAGCCAATCAACAAAGTGGTTGGGAACTTCGTGTGAAACCCACCGAAGGATGGTTCAAGGCGCTCAACTTAGATGACAAACACGGGAGGCGTGGCCTAGTCAACCCAACCCGGTTCAAATATTTTTTGATAAAAAATTCAAAAATTAATAAAAAATAAAAAAATAAAAATAGAAAATGATTTAAAAAATCCAAAAAAGTGGAACATTCATAATTTTTTTTTGAAAAAAATAGAAAAAATTCCAAAAAAAAATCTTAAAAATTAGAAGATGGGTCATTTCAATTGGCGAGTCCTATTTTTGATGATTTTTCCTTTCATTTTTCTTAAATGACGATTTTGCCACTCATGGGCAAATCATTCAAAAAAATCTCAAAATTTCTAAAAAAATCTCAAAAAGTAGGAAATTGGTCCATTCAACTGGCCAATACTATTTTTTTTGGTGATTTTGCTTTTTGATTTTTCCTAAGCTTCGTCTGATTTATTTTCGGAATACCATGCTACATCAATGACTATATGCATAGTATCAATTGCTCAAGCCCATCATCTGTATGTATCAAAAGTAATTATGCAATTATTTGATTTAAATGAAAAAATTGAGAAGAGAAATTATTTTTAGAATATGAATTTTACAGTTACCAAACGCATTTCTGTTTCAAGAATGAAAATTTTATGTAGTTATCAAACTCGTTTCGATTCCTTAAAACTTATTCAGGGAACAAAATGAAAGAAAATTAATTCTAATCAGAATTGTTTTTTTGAATAGAAACTTTATCAAACAAACTCTTAGTGTGACAAAAAAAATTCAAGGAAAATGTGTGAGAGTTGATATAATTTAAAACTTTTGGTGGTCTTTTTCCAAAATAAAAACCATACTTTGGCATTTTGTTGAGCTTGGCAACGAAGGATTTTTCCGGAAAATGGTGCAATTCCCCTGTCCTTTTTTCCCCATTCATCGATGTCAGCTTTGTCATCAATAGTCTGTCAATCAAGTGCATTCATCTCCATTAATTTTGCACTATCTCCGTCTTCTTCCCCCAGACCTCAGTTCAACTTTCGCGTGTACTGTCCTTGCCTTGTCCAAGAGCCCCACGAAAGATCTTACAAACTTTTGTTTTCTTGAAAAATAAAAGACCTCCAAATAATTGTTTACTCAACTTAAAAACATATCGAATTTATTGTCTATCAATTTGTCTTCCATTTGGTGTTACAGTCTAATTTTCATTGTTGCGGCTACAATTGGAAAGAAATGGAGTAAAAATTCCAAAAACAAATTGAAGAAGAAACGTTTCTTGCCCAACAAGGACTACTGGGAAATAATTGAATGGTAAAAGAGTACACGTAAGCATACTCCATGAGTACCTAGTATTTTCTCGTGATGGGAACGTGGAGATGCAGAGTCGTTGGTTAAAAGCCAACAAAAATTTCACACTATATCCACGAAGACACATTTATTCTAAATATATTTTTGACACAAAAAAATAAAAAAAGAGATATCTCGTTTATTCTAAATTTTTTCTTGAAGAAAAAGCTAATAAATTTTTTGAATTATGCCTATGAGGTGTATATCATAATTTTTTTTTGTGATATAAAAAATCTCAAAATCATATCACTGTAACATGTTTTATCGTGCAAAAAATCCTAAATTGTACCTGTATGGCTTATTTATCATCAGTCAAGATTCTGCTAGGATGTCGTTTTCATTTCATTTAAGCTACATGAGCATCCCGTGAAAATCTTTTTTTTTTTCGTCATTCATGTAGGAAAAGATTGTTAATGATGGTTATTGACTGATGAAGTCTTGAAGGAGTCGTAAATATAATTTTAGAATTTTTGTAACATGAATTTTTGTGTTCAAATGAGGAAATCGTAAATGACCTTCCCCCCCCCCCCCCCCCCCCCCCCCCCTCTCTCTCTCTCTCTCTAATCGGGTGAAATTTTGTAGCTTTGTTTTTGCTTTAAAATACTGATATTAAAATTCATGAATCCAATTTATTGTATTCAAGTCTTCTCCATTTCTCGGATGCCGTTGAGGTCAACCTGATTTTGATCTCTAAATACGTACTTCATAGAAATGAATATTCAAGATGCTGGTGCCATGCACGAGCCTTCTTAATTTTCTAAACATTGAAATGAACGTGAATTTTTGCAAGAAAAATAATATTCAAACAAATCATCGCAACGCATCTATTAACACCAATCAAATTTTTCGCTAGAATCTATATACAGTATTTTTTCGAAATGAATTCTTATCAGTCAATTTTATCGTCGATTGAAATAAAGTATTAAACATAGAGCTGGTATATGTCTTAAGTACCCAAAAGATTTCAAACATGTAGAATTAAAGATTATTTATCGGGATCTCTACTTTTGTTGCGATCCGGTGTGAGAATGATGTTAGCGAGTTAATTCGTATGGAATTCTTTCCACGGTAAAATCGTCTCTTTATAATTCAATATATTTCGATTTACTTTTTTTTTCGAATTCCTCCTCTCTCTCTCTCTCTCTCTCTCTCTCTCTTTTTAGGGTTTTTTCCGATTTAATTTTTAAAAAATTATTTAAAAAATTAGATTAAAAAAAATTACCGATTTGAGTCTCGCGCGCTGGGGGAAGGAGCGTGCTGCGCGCGCAAGGTTTGCACGCTGCTTTAACCAGTGCGCAGGTGTTGCTGGAAGCAAGCAACTGTTGCTTGCTTCCTTTTTTTTTTTTGCTTGCTTGTTTTTTTTTTTAAGAAGTCATGCAAAATTTTTTGTTAGAAGCCACGCCTACTTTCGTGCTACTGCACAAAAAAAAATATTTATTATTAATTTGCGGTGAATTTTTTTAGCGATGAATCCTACGACGAACGTATCGTTGGAAATGTACGTTATATATTTTCCCACGAAACATCATATTTGTTGCAAATTTCATCGCAAAATATATAACGTATATTTCCAACGACATATTCGTCGTAGAATTCGTCGCTAATAAAATTCGTCCCTAATAAAATTATACCAATTTGTAACGAATTTCTACGTTATATATTTGCGCAAATTTCGTCATGTGACATGTTAATATTTGAGACAAACTCACGCGATACTTTTGTCGCATGATATAAAGCGTACAGTTTTCGTTGCAAAATATATAACGTACATTTCCAACGACACGTTCGTTGTAAAATTCGTCGCTAATAAAATTCATCGCTAAAAAAATTATTTTTTGTATTTGTTGCCAATTTATGACGAATTTCTATGCTATATATTTTGCGCAAATTTCGTTATGCGACACGTTCATATTTTGCAACAAACTCATGCGATATGTTTGTCGCATGATATAAAGCGTACATTTTTCGTCGCAAAATATATAACGTACATTTCCAACTACACGTTCGTTGTAGAATTCGTCGCTAATAAAATTCGTCCCTAATAAAATTCATCGCTAAAAAAATTATTTTTTTTAGTAGTTGATCGCAAATTTCTACGTTATATATTTTGCACAAATTTTGTCATGCGATACGTTTGTCGCATGATATAAAGCGTACATTTTCAACGACACGTTCGTCGCAAAATATATACTTAGTATGCTTCACGGTGACGTCTAACTTGCCATTAAAAATGTACGCTTTATATTTTGCGACAAACGTGCCGCACATTTCGTCGCAAAATATATACTTTGAGTGTTGCGCAAGACCCGTGGCAAAGTGTCTCACAATGCGCTTGTGCCTTTTGTGGGACTCAAAGTATATATTTCGCGACTAAATTTGCGGCACGTTTGTTGAAAAATATATAGCTTAGAAATTCATCGCATATTGGTGACAAATACAAAAAAAAATTATCTAAAAATATAAAATAATTGAAAAATGAAAAAAAAAGATTTTAGCTATGAAAATTAGCAAAGAAAAAAAATTTCTTGCTAAATTGCAACGATACATCACATTTGTTGCAAATTTCGTCGGAAAATATATAACGTACATTTTCCAACGATACGTTTGTCGTAGAATTCGTCGCTAAAAAAATTCATTGCAAGTTAATAATAAATATAATTTTTTGTTGTTGCACAAAAGCAAGCGCGTGGCTTCTAACAAAAAAATGTGCATGATTTCGAAAAAAAAAACAAGCAAAAAAAAAGAGGAAGTAAGCAGTTTCAGCAGCACTTGCGCACTGCTTCAAGCAGCGCGGGTCTCGCGTGCTCTCTCTCCCAGCGCGCGAGATCAAAATCGGTAATTATTTTTTAAATTTAATTTTGTAAATATATGTTTTTAAATTAAATCTGAAAAAAATCCCTCTTTTTAATGGATAGTGTATATTCATTTGTATTTTTTAAAAAAATTGATAAAAAAAAAAAAGAAGAAGGGTTGAAAGCTGGCGTTCAAATTTAGGTTAGCCCAAACATGTCTGCGCAATCCTTTAGTAATTATGAATATTTTGTAATGATTCACTGAGCTAAATAGTGCAATCATTACGTTCAGCAATAAATATTTTTTCAAAATTCTTTTTTTATTCAGTATTTTTCTTAACGTGTAATCTCCTCGAGAAAACATCTATTCTATATAGGGGCTGAGCATAGCTGCTGCAAACTCACCCGGCAAGAAAAACGTCTTGTCACACCTCTTTCCTTCCCGATGGACTAATCAGCCATCATATCATATCTTCTGTGAAAAGATACGAAAGGCTCTGTGGTTCTTGGCTTTTGTTTCTAGGCTCCAGCTTTTTTTCATGACTATTTCCTCAGACCGATGATGCCCCTCCCAAATTCACGCTCTATGTTCATAAGACTTATATAATTTGGTGCCAAAAGTATTAGTTAAATGAATTGTATTTTATGAATTATATCCATACGAAAAAGGTCGGGTTCATTTGGAGTAAACTTTTGAAGGGCCGTACAATGATGGCCTTTTTGTTTATTATATTTATTACTTTGCCTTTTTCATGGATATGGATTTCAGAAGAGGTTCGAATTTCGTGTTGATGAAATCCTGATTATGATTTGTTTACGATTCTTGAGGTAAAAAGAAGTGCCTAGTTACGATTTCTATCACGTATCCCTGCCATTGTACCATTATTTACTAACTTTAGGATCATTTTTTTTTTATACCTTAGCAAAAATATGTTCCTTAAATTTCAAAACATCAGATGATCGGCCCCTTTTCATCGCTATTCCATCACCAATTACTAGAAAATTGTAATAAAGCAACCACAATTTTTGAAATATTTTCACTTAGCAACTTAAGTATCACAAAAAAATAGGACATCTGAGATGAATTCTTGGAAAACATACATGAGTCGTGAGGATAAACCAAATTCATCCTCTGCAATATGCATACAAAATTTTTCAGCAAGTCCTAATTTTTGACATCGTCCAACCCCCCAAAAGAAGAATTTTTTTTTTTTGAGTGCAGCAAAAGCAAACGCAGCGCTTACCTGAACAGCTAGCAAAGGCAAAAATATCCTTCTGACAAAAGAAAAAGAGTAATTGTAAAATTTAAGGATCACAATCACTCCTGCACATGTTCATCGCTCGATGATAGCCATCCAAGATCAGCTTGGCCTGATCATTCACGAGCATCGCTCTGTCGTTGTCGATCTGTAATTGGGACAAGCGCAATCGCCGCCACTTCTCTTTTAATTTCTCCATCTCCGACGAGCCGATCATTCCCATGCCAATCCTCAAAACTCTCTCTTCAAGCCCCGTGCTGGCTAGCTGCAGTTGAGAAGATATGCTGGTCCATTCGTCGTCCTCGAACTTCTCCGGCGACTGTGGTAGATCAACTACATTCTTGCCGGCACTATCAGGAGTCTTGCTCTTCTCCCCATCCCCACCCCAGAGGGCGTGGGAAAGTTCAGCCACCTTCTGATAATGGGACTTCTTCCACACGCGCCCTGTCTTACACCCGTTTGTGAACTTTACTTTTATTTTTCTAATCTTGTTGAAGATCTGCGATTCGTCGGCTGGGAAGTCAAACTTGACTGGTGATTTCTTGCTCAGGAAATCGTTGAAGGCGCGGAAGTTGGTCAAGGGGTTTAGCTTCATCTTCTTGCGGAATTTGATCATAGCTTGGAGGAGCATGATCTCATCTTTGTCGCTCCAAAGGCGCTGAAACCTCGGCTTCTTCAACCGTGCGCCCTCCTTGGTCGAAGCAAGGGACTTGACACTGCGGATCCCATCCTCGGGGTTGGATTCATAACCCGAGTCCGAGTCCGAGTCCGAGTCTGAAGAGGACTTCTTCTTTTGCAAGGGCTTCGCTGGTTCGTCGTTCGAATCGGAATCGGACTCGGACTCGGACTCGGACTCTCCAGAAGAGTCGGTGCTCGTCTCTTCACCAGAGGAAGTGGCGCGCGGCTCTTCGTCAGAGGAAGTGAGAGTTGGACATTTCCGTTTCGGCGCCATGAGAGAGAGAGAGGGAACGAAGAAGATGAGGTGATTCTGAAGCAGTTGCTTTGTGGCTTCTTCTTCTATCTACAGTGAGACTTCCTCTGTACATATATAAACGTACTTTTTTTTTTCTTTTCATTGGTTAGTGTTAGAAGAATTTTGAATTTCATATTGCTGAATATTTTATATTAATCTTCTGTTAATATATAGTGATTACGTTCCCTGGAGCAGAGTGATTTTCCAATTTCCATTTATGTTTGTTTGAGATAATATGGATTTTTAGGTAAAATAAGCAATTGGTCATGAATTTTATAAAATACAGACACGACTCCGTTTTATATGAAGGTATTTATTTGACTTACAAAATTTGTCATACAGCGTAAAAGTGTATTGAAAAAAATTGCAACACTTTCTATGTTTAAATACTTTTTTTTGGTCGAAAATGTTTAAATACTTGATGAGCGGCATAAGGTGACTTTTTGACCGAAAAAAGTTTGGGACCATTTGGCAAAAAAATTGAGATTTTTCTTTTAGAGAAATTATGCAGCCAAGCAGCCGATCGCCTCATGCCAGCTCTAGAACCCCCCCCCCAAAAAAAAAGAAAGAGAAAAGGACAAAGAGATATATATTAATAATTTTTTAAAATTATTCACGTCGGCACGTGCTAGCTAAATAGATTGAATTGACACAAATATAAAATGTTAAGTACTCAATTAGCCAAAAAAATTTAAATTGAATTGGCACAGTTATGATAATTTAGAAATTTTCTGGTTAATTTTCCAAGATAATTTCTATAAATGTAAAAGGTTATGGTGCGAATAATAACCAAGCAGATCTGACAAGAAATATATTTTTGTATGTCTATGCACTAGACGAATTTTTTTAGTAGAGAAACACATTTATAACCACATAGAATTTCTATTTCCGGGGTAGAAATTCATTTGATAAGAAAGTAAAATATCTATTGTCGCGATGGAGGCCAGGGTTGTGACTAGAGGCGAAGCTGGCAGATGTTTGGCAATGGTAGCGAGTAGAAGTGTCAAATGATGGGTTGAGTCGGAAATGGTTTGATATATATTGGCTCATTTAATTTGTTTTGACCTATTTAAATGCAATACAAATCTAGCGACATATGCTCGACTCAACCCATATTGCTAGAACACTTGTATATTTGGTTCAATCTAAATATTTAAATTATTAATTATTAAATTTCTTTCTTTCTTTTCTATTTTCTTATGTTCGCCTCTGTCCGGCGATCGCTAGCCTGAGACCTGCAAATGTTGGAAGGGTTTATATTTCTGTTTTTGATCCAGAAATAGAAAGGTATACAATTTTTACTTCTCATTTTTGAGCTAAAAAGTTATAACAAAAATAGAAAAATAAAAAGAAGGAGAAATGTACTGAGGAGGTGCATGAAAACAAATCAGAAATAGTTTCTAGGACAGATTTCTATTTCTGGAATAGATTTGAAACAGAAATTCGTTTGGTAATGCAATTGTAAAAAATTATTTTTTAAATAATTTTAAAAAACAAAAATAAATTTGAAGCAGAAATGATAAATAAAAACAAATTACTTCTCCGAGAAATAGAAATAGAAATAGAAATCTCCGTCGACGACCAACCCCGCCGGTCGCACCCCGTCGGCCGCCACCACACCCTGACTGTTGGCCGCCGACCGTCGCCCCCCCCCCCCCCCCCCCGCCGCCGTCGCACCCCCGACCGCCGGTTGCCATTGCCGCCACCGCACTCGCCGATGCCGCCTGCCGTTGCTCCCACGCCGCCGTCGCCTCTGCCGGTCAAATAAATTTCTATTCCAAAAATAGAAATTATTTGTCGTTATCAAACGTATTTATTTTGCTCAGAAACTCATTTTGAAATAGAAATAGAAAAAAAATTATATTTATTTCAAAAATTCTTTCTGGGACAGAAATTTTGTCATGCGCCCTGTTTATCATGCGTGCCTTGAAGCTCTTCCATTTTTCAGAAAAAAAATTAATGGAAGACTCTGACCATCAATTTGATTTTCATTTATTCCGAAAGATTGAAAAAGTTGTTTTTTGGATTTTTCATTGTAATTTTCTTTTTTTTTCTAAAATACTTAGTTTTAGGGAAAAAAGAGCGCGTGTGATAGTTTTTTTTTTTTCGAAGTTGTGCATAGTTAACCATAATTGAGTTAAGTTACTTTTCACGTCAACCATACTGTGAGCTGTCCTATCTATCGTTTCTACTTCATAATGGCTAATCTTGATCACTGCATTACGCAAACCAGACTCCTCTTAGGCTTTGCTTTTCTGGTACAGCTTCAGCTTTGTCGGGCTCAAAGATGCAAACGTACTCACCGAAGTGATTCTAATTTTTATTTAAAAGCAAATTAATATACACGTAAAACGATTAAAAAAGTGAGAAGGTATTTCGATAGAAACAAACAAATCAGTATATATGGAATTAAAACAGTAAAAAGACCATTTTACCATGGAAAGAATTCCCCACCAATTAACTTATTAACGATTACCAGTTACCACACCAAATGGCACAAAAGTAAAGATTCCGATAAATAATCCATTCCATGTAATTCTGCATGCTGTGTACTTAAGCATATACCGGTGAAGAAAAAGTTCGGGGGTATGCTTTGAGATTACGGGAAGAAAAATATATTTTCTTAACTTATGAGATGACGATGAAGAAGGTAGATTCCAGGTTAATTTCTGTTGGCTACTGATGGGTATAACAAGTATTGTGCGAAGCGTTAAGGCCTGTTTGGTTCAACATTACAGATGAGCATTAGGACTCTAAAGTCCCTTGGCCAAATGCAAATTGTTTGGTTCAATATTTTGCTCACTTTGGCCAGATGCACGGCTAATGAATTTTTGCGAGATGCAACTAATTTTTTATATTTTAACTTTGTCACCTTCATCGCCGACGCCCATCGCCACACTCCGCCGATCGCTGCCAGTCGCCAATTGCCAGTCGATGGAGACCGATGACGGGCGCCGCCACCTCCGCTTAAAAAATAAAATAAAAATATTTTACAAAGTTCATTTTTCACCAAATAGTTTTTACGTCAATGTTGCTTTTCAATGTGTTTTTAAAATATATTTTATCAAACACTACTTGCATTTTGCCAAAGGCTTTTTTAGTCCAAAGATATTTACATTTTTTCAAAGACTCTTAACTAAATGTTGAACCAAACATCCTTAATTAATCATGTTTGAGTTGAGTTGCTTTCTAGCCCTTCCGCGGTCACGTAGTAATTTTTAAAGCTTGGTTCCATTCGACCAAAAAAAAATAAAAGGCTTGGTTCCATGTCAACTGTACTGTCCTATCTATCTTTTAGAATTCACCGTTGCTAAAGGACACGCACAGTTCTTCGGGTTGAGCTGAACTTTGATTACTGCACTACGCAAATCAGATTCGTATGAGGTTTTGCTTTTCTCATTACTTAGGGTCTATTCTGACCAAAAAACAAAGGGTCTATTCGACAACGATTTTAGTTCACTGATTTTATTTCGCGAAACAAAACAAAATAAAAAATATATTTAATAACATAAATGATTTTAATTTTATTATGAAGAACAATTTTTAACAAAAACAAGGATAAAAAAATTATTTTGAAAAAAGAATAACTTTTGAAAATCACAAAAAAGAACAAATTCTCAGTTTTTTTAAAAATGAATGTCTGATGTAGGCTTCCACAATAACTTCTGAACTTTTAAACAAATTAAAATTAGATTTTAAAATTTACAAACAACTATTTTTTCAAATACATTTATTTTAAAATTTATTTTAAAAATAAGCTTTAAAATTCAACAAAAAGTGAAAATATAAAAAATAAAAACAACTTAAAAATTAAAATAAAAATAAAAACGGGGCAACTTATTATAATGTATAAAAAAGATAAAAAAAATATTTAAAAAAGATGATTTTTTTAAATAATTATTGCCACCACATAGAAGTTCCTTGGAATAGAAATTTTGTGCAGTTACTAATTCTTTAAGGCTGCGCATGATAACCATTCTATTTTGAAAAATTGATTCTCATTAAAATGACTTTTTTTTATTTTGTTTCTGGATGAGATTTAGAAAATCAGATCGCGTTTGATAACTGCTGAAAATTTCTGTTCATGGAATGAAAAAGCGTTTGATAACTGCACAAAATTTCTGTTTCGAAAAATTGTTTCTCTTCCTAATTTTTTCATGGGATATGTCAATCAGAAGTCCTAAAACTTGTCATAAAAGTGCAAATAAGTCCTAAAACTTGCAAGAAGTGCAATCAAGTAATAGAACTTGTCAAATTGGTGCAATCGAGTCCTAAAACTTGCAAAAAGTACAATCGAGTCCTAAAACTTGTCAAATTAGTGCAATCGAGTCATTTCGTTAACTCCATCCAAGTTGGCTAACAGAAAATGCTGATGTGGCTGTTTTAAAATATTTTCCATTTCCTACGTGATGACGATGTGGCTAAAATGACGATGTTTTGTTTCGAATTTTATTTTTAATATAATTTTATCTAAATTAAATTAAGAAATAAGTTAAAACTAAAAAAATAAAAACAAAAAATAAAAAACAACCCAGAACCAACGAAGGAGAAGAAAACAGCAAAACAAGCCATCGCCCCACCACTGCTAGATGGGTCGGCAACGATGAGGAAGTGGTGAGCGGGGGTCTTCGATCCCTGGCTGGAGCCCGACGACTGCCGCCGACTGATGACAAGGGCCTCGCCCAAATCTGGGGTGGGTTGCTGCCCTCACCCAAATCGAGATAGGGTCGTCGGCCCTCCCCCAGTTCTGGCGCAAGGGCCACCAGTGGTGGAGGGATCGGCTGCCTTCACAAATTATCTCATTCTTCTACTGATTACGCACTCCTAAGCTTCCCACATTCACCACATTTTTGGGGAAGAAAGGGAAAAAGTCAGGCTCTCGGTGTTTTGAGATCCCACCCAACATGGGCTCGACTTGTGGAAAAGGATGTGTTGAAGAGCTTGCAGGCCTCAAAACTTACGTAACTGGCATTTTCGATTCCAAGCGTGCTATTCTTCTCATCGCCGATGCTTTTCGTATCAGCTCATTTCTTTGATTATGATTTTGTGGCGGGATCGGCCGCCACTGGTGATGGCGAGGGTCGTCGGGGGCCTGACGACCCCCACGCTGACCACTTCCCCACCGTCGCCGGCCTTACCCGGCAGAGGTGCGGCGATGGCTGTTTCTGTTGTCTTCATCTTCTTCATTGGCTGGTGTCGTTTCTTCTTCTTCTTCTTCTTCTTCTTCTTCTTCTTCTTTTATATTTTTTAGCTTATTTTTTAAATTAATTTAGATAAAATTATATTAAAAATCAGATTCGAAATAAAACAGCGTCATTTTAGCCATGTCATCGCCACGTAGGAGAGATAAAATATTTTAAAAAATTCACGTCAGCATTTTTCATTTGCCAACTTAAACGAAGTTAACGAAAGGTTCGATTGCATCAATTTGACAAGTTTTAAGACTCCATTGCACCTTTTGTAAATTTTAGGACTCAATTGCACTTTCGTGACAAGTTTTAGGACTCCAGTGAACATATCCCTTTTTTCATTTAAGTCAAATAACTATGTAGTTACTTTGTAAAATTTCATCATAAATTGAAGACTAATTACCAATGCACACAAAAATAATTTAAAATATATTATTTTTTAGCATGTCATAAATGAAACACAAATTTTAATACCTGACGTTTGAACTTTGATTGAAGCATGAGACAGTTCCCATATTAAGAACCCATTTTTTCTTTAAATGTTGCGTTGTCCCAAATACATACAAACATAGCAGCTGAATAACCAAATTATCCATTGAAAAATAAATAAATTATCCTCCTTGATACGAAGTACAAGTCATTCACTATTATTTTGCAGTTTTTGTCCTAAATCCAAGTGAGTGTTTGGCTCTAGCTCCACGTGCAGATGGTCACATTTTGTGACGTACCGCTACGAGTATATATGTTATCATCCGCACGTTGGATGCCCTCATCTTTTGCGGCATTTTTTTGCAGAAGAGTGAAATCTATGAAATCTAAAAAATTTAGGTCCAAATTTATAAAAATGAGGTCAAACTAGCCTAATTTAAGGTTCTTCTATTTTTTGGAATTTTCTAAATTTTTGTGATTTTTTAAAAGTTTTTCAATTATTTTCTATTTTGTTTATTTTCATTAAGTTGAGGGAAAAGTGACGAGAGAACTGAAAGGGAAAAGTGAGACTTTATTCTGTTTTGTGATTCTTAAAAGTGGTTCTTTTTTCTAGAATCAACTTTTTTTTTGTTTTGAATTTTGCTCTAAAACTGATTCTGGTAGCAGAATCAGAATCATCATTTACATTACTAAACAATATTTTCATCTTCTTTTTTTCCAAGGAAAAGAATCAGAGAACCGTAATGGTTCTCATGCAGGCCCTAAAAATTATCCAGGAAACAGAATCAGAAAATATGATTCTAATCAGAATTAATTTTTGGATTAGAATCGTTGCCAAAAAGGCCTTTACTCTCCGAAGTGATTCTCAACTTTCTTAAAAAAAAAATGCAAGTTGATATACACATCAAATGACTTAAAAAATGAGAAGGAATTTCGGTAAAAAAAAAAGGTAAATCAAAATACATGGAATTAAAATAATAAATAGACCATTTTACCATGGAAGGAATTGCATACGAATTAACTTGCTAATCATTACTCCACTGCAGTGCAGATGGCACAAATATAAAGATTCCAATAAATTTATCCGCTTCAGGCATATGCCATTTCTATTTTTAATGCTTTATTTCAATCGAGAATAAACTTGCATGAGGAGAATCCACTTTGAATAAATACTGCATGTAGACTCTAGCGAAAAATCTGATTGATGTTAAATGTTAATAGCTGCATTGTTATGATTTATTTGTATAATTTTTTTCTTGGAAAAATTCACATCAATATTGACGTTTAAAATACTAAAAAGACTCGTGCTATGCACCGGCATCTTGAATATCCATTACTACAAAGTACGTATTAAGAAAGTCGAAATCGGATTGACGTCAACAACATCCGAGAAATGGAGGATATTTAGCAGGGCTGTGTATAAAACGAGCAACTAATATTTCTCGAAAATGGATATTAAAAGCATCTGTTGTCATCTCTTTGCGCATAGCGTGGAGAATTAGACCATACAAATAGTATATGTGCCAAAGAGGCAAGGCAACCCTTTCATAAGCCGTGTATACAACAAATTGGGTTCATGAATTTTAATATCAATATTTTAAAGCAAAAACAAACTAGAAAATTTCACCCGATTGGAGAGAGTTAGTGGGAAGATCATTGACGATTTCTTCATTTGAACACACAAATTCTTCTAATAAAGGCTGCTTTTCTGCATCTTTTTCTCGCTTTAATTTTTGTTTACTTTTTTTTGTGTCGCCAAAAATCTTAAGATGTCACGCCCCGCCTCACTAACGAGGGCGCGCATCCACAAGTGCCGTGAGTCCTGTCCCAGGATACTTCTCATATATGGCTAAAAAGGAAATGAGACTCGCATGCGGAAGGGTAAAAGAGAAAAAAAATAAAAAATAAAAAATAAAACCCCATCTCCTTCAAACAACCACTATAACAAAAAGAATGAGATGCAAGAAAAATAAGGGGACTTTTATACAACCAAAAAGGCCAGTGTGTACGAACGAGACCATGAACTAGCTAATACCACCAGCTGAGTTCGAGGAAAACCAAAGAGTGGACAAAAACAACTGCTAGACTCCACCAAAAGATCATCACCACCAAAACATCTAAAAAAAAAAACATGCGTCACCCAAAAACGCCCTAGGTAGTACTAGTACCGCCAGCTCGACTCATGTCCTCAGCGGGATCATAGTCCGAAAAAGTCTCTGATCGAACTTCAATGGTGTCCTCCTCCATGTCGTCCTCCAAATCTGATAGCTCTATCACTTCGATACTTGCCTCGCCAATGGGTTCTCCTTCAGGCACATTTCTTGAACCCACCGTGGAAGTCTCTACCTCTATCTCTTCTCGGGTAGGGTGACACCATGAGGGTACAACTCTTCTTGGCACATCCTGGGGCTTTAACTGTTCGAACAGAACGTCACCTACTCTATGAAACCACGCCTCAAACCTATGTGGCTTGCTTGGCGCTCCCGGTTCGTCAACCCATACTACTGTAGTCTTTCTAACATAAACCGTACCTCGACCATCAGGAAACTCCTCTATATACCTTGTCATCTCTTGGGGATCGCCTAATCTGATAGGAAGCATCTTCAGGTCTTGGGGTCTGAAAATAAGGTCCCATGACGGGGTGAGATTGACATCTTAGTAAGATGAGCCCCAACCTTAGGTTAGGCTGACCGTACACTCAGGCGAATGCAATCATGAATATGAAATGCTCAAGCAACCACATGAATACTCAACAGTCACAAAATGACACATGAGAAACAACGAACATCACTTATGCAATTATGGCAACAACTCTCATCATTCAAGTCAAGCACTCATTACATAATCAAGTCATGTCTTCCTTTCTTCCCTACCTCTATTTGATTCACGTCCGCGGTTAGCACGCCTCAGGCTCGGACCGCGTAATTACGCCTCAGACCATCCCCTCGACAAACCCGCGTAAACGCCTAAGGTTTTCTATGTCATCACAGGCCTGTGTCGACACATAAAAATTCTCGTCTCGCGTCTCAACGCATCAGGACACTGGCCATTTCTACCCCGCGTCTCAACGCATCAGGGTATCACTCAACATAACCCCGCGTCTCAACGCCTCAGGGTGCCACAAGTTTCTCAAGCATCCCAAAGTTCACTTCCAGTCAAGACTTCATGATCGAATATAAGCTCATGTATTGAGCCAACATTTAGAGCATGCGAGACAGTCAATCACAATAATCAAGAGTGACACTCAATCCATATCTTGAACATTCAACAAGCATTTAAGCAAACGGCACAACACGTGAACACCTATGGAACAATACTACCATAGCTCACCAAAACTAGTATAATTCCCATCGGATTCACTCAATCGAGTCCAATCCTCCTAGCCAAGGTTTATGGACTCCTTATCTTGTGCTAAAGTCAACAAAAATCCCTTTCCGAGCACTTCAAGTCTTTGGCTCCAATGGGTTCAAAATAGGGCAGCTTTGTACCTAAAGAAATTCCACCCGTTTCATCAATAATTCTTCGTCCAACCATCGAACTATTGAGAATAAACCTTAACAACACTTCAATCTACATCCTAGTACGACTCAACGATAAAATCGGAGCTCAAATCCGCCATAACAGCCCCCCAATAATTCAGCAAGAACAGAACCGAACGTGGTATTTTTTCGGTTCTGTTCAGTTTCCCACTAATCAGCCCAAAATTCAACCTAAATCTTCAATTTATCCAATAATCCACTTGCTAACACAAATTTCTACAAGTTGAGCAGCCTCACCGAAAATTTGAGCCTAAGGCGACGTCAAATGATTCACGAACGGCGCCGATCTTCCCAGGTTCTCGACCGGTCATTTTCTCGTCTCCAAACACAGCAGCAATTTGATATCAAAACTCCATCAAATTTGGCTCGAATTTTTACCACAACTCAATATATGTGTGCCCTAGACATCCACAAAGTTTGAACGAAAAACTCAAACGATTCGAGGTCCAACGAAGTACAAACAGCCGCTTACCTCCAGTTGTGACGATTTCCGTTGACTCACGGAAGAATCATTGGCCAGAGCTCCACAGTGGACCAATTGCCGTGATTCTTCAAGGTGGTGGTCGGCTCGGCGGCTGGTGGTCGCCGGTCGGGACGCTGGACGGCGGCAAATCCGGCGACAGTCGCTGGTCGAGTGGAGAGCAGTTCTGATGGGTGGAATGAAGAAGAAACGAAGAAGAAGATGAAGCTGCTGTTGTGGTGGTGTCGTGAAAGGGCTGAAGAGAGGAGAGAGAGAGAGAGAGAGAGAGAGAGAGAGAGAGAGAGAGAGAGAGAGAGAGAGAGAGAGAGAGAGAGAGAGAGAGCTATCTCATCCTCAAAAAGTTTCTAGAAGGAGTTTAGGTGTAATGGACAATTAATGAGCCACCATCCACTTATGACACTTGGCCTTGTGCAAATAAAAATCTAATTTTTTTTCTTCCATTTCTGCCCTCAATAATTCGGCTGCCACATGGGGGAAATCAATTGACCAAAAAGCCATTGTCCGATTAATAAAGCAAGGTCATCACTCCAGAGGAAAAATCGTCTTTTCACACCCTTCGTCCGAAAATTCATTTTTTCGCCAATTTTCATCCTCAGTTAGGCGTCGTCCACTCTAAATTAATTGTTACAATTCTTCATTTCCATTTTCCATTTCCGAGATCCCATTTTGTGGTCGATTTTCCATCGCTCGTAATTTCAATTTATCTCGAACTAACGGGCGACTTTTGCGGACATTACGCGTATCGACTCTGTGATTCTCATCACACTTAGGAAAATTCAAACCACGGCTATCTTGATTGTCATGTAATCGCAAGAGTCTATTACTAGCCCCGACGGCCGCGATCGTCATAAATCGATTTAGGAAAAATTCGTAAATCATACGTTGGTTAAGTGGCATCACCCGTGTTCCAATCGTATAACACTAGCAACGGATTCCTTAATCGTTCTCTGATAGGCCTCGGTTCTAAATATCCCTCGACGACCCTTATGGTCAAAATGCCGTTTTCATATCAAATTTCCTAGGTCCACGTACCTCGTCGCGCGTTAGCCTTTCCCCTTTGGTTAGTTCACTCGTGACTGATCAGATCCGAGTGAGATACAATTGAAATACTTCGATGGACATCTTACAGTCAAAGGTCTCGGAATGACAAGAAAATCAGACTGTCACATAAGATTATATTCATGTCTCCATCAAGATTCGTCAATAAGGGTGTGTTTGTTTCAAGAAAAGTGGTTTTCAGGAATTCGTTTTCTAGAATGTGGTTTCCTGAAAATCACTTTCTCGGAAAGCGATTTGTTTTTCTTTGTTTGGTAATATGTTACCGAAAATATTTTTCAGTATTTGGTTCTCATTTGGAAAACGATTTCAATTTCATCAAAGGGATTGTACTTGATACTAAGGAGAGGCAGATGGTCGAGAGAGCTGAAGTAAACTGACTCGGTCAAGCCCCGGCCCCGGCCTCGATCCCGGTCCCGGGCCTCGGTTCCCGGCACCGGCCTCGATCCCCGGCCTGGGCCCCAACCCAGGTCCTCGGCCCTGGCCCTGGGCCTGGCCTCGGGTCCCGGCCCCTGTCCTGGTCCCGGGTCCCGGCCTTTGTCCCAATCCCAGCCTCGGGCCCGGGCCTTGGTTCTTGGCCTCGGCTCCGGTCTCCCCAGTCCAGGCCCCGGCCTCGGGCCCCGGTCCCTAGTCCCCGGCCCCGGCCCCCAGTTCCGGGCCCCGGTTCCCTGCCCTAGCCCCCGGTCCCGGACCCGGCCCTAGCCTCGGCCCCCGGTCCCCGGCACCTGTCTCGGTCCCGACCCCGACCCCGGTCCCCGGTTCCCAGCCTCGGCCCCGATCCCCGATTCCAGGCCCCGGCCCCCGTCCCCGTCTCCGGCCTCCGGTTCCCGACCCCGGCCCCGGTCCCCGGTTCCCGGCCTCGGTCCCCGGTCCCCGGTTCCCAGTCCCGACCCCGGTCCTCGGCCTTGGGATTGGTTCCTAGTCCCGATCCCGGGATCGGTTCTCGGAATCGGCCTCAGTCCCGTTTTCAAAGAAAGTTAGAGACTCAACTTTGGGAAAGTGTTTTCACCTTTTTATTTTGGGGAATTCACTTTCCTATTTTAATGAATAAAATTTTTGTTGACTGGAAAGTACTTTCCGTTGACCAAATCATTTTCCACGAACCAAACAGACGAAATTCCAAAAAACACTTTCCCCAAAACAAACGCACCCTAAGTACCCTTAACAATCTACTTATGTGAACGACGAAATGTAAATGGTGTTCACAGGATGCTCATGTAGCTTAAATGAAATGGAAACGACATTGTATTATTGGATGGAAATCATCTGACGGAATCTTGGTTGACGACAAATAGATAATAAAGGCTGACCCATTCATCTATGTTTTCAATGACTTGATCCATAGGATGACTGGATTTGTATTTCAGTTTTTCATTGACTTTTCACACTCATTCCTGTCGCGACCCTCTCCCGAGGCGCTCGCTCGAGGGAGCGGGCTAATGGGCCGCCCGATCGCTGGCTAGATCGGACGCGGGCCTCTCCCAAGGTCCATTACCCAAATCGCAACTGCTGGATATACGTGATCGACCTTCAGTGCGGTCTAGTGACATGTGAAAAAGTGTACATGCCAAGGAGTCGCCACCAATCGTTTCGTGGAGGGTACGATCGGAAACCCTATCGAATAGTTGGGAGTGGTCTATTCGATTCTACGGAAACCAGAGAAGTGGGTTCGGAGACTTAGTTACGCCAACTGTCAGAGTTGACGCCCTTTCGGTACCTAAACTGAATGGTTTATCTGATCTTAGGATTTCATACAGATAAGTGAGGTGCTGATCCTAAATCTAGGAGTTCATGCAGGTGGGAACAACTACCCTATTACTTACAATCATTAAAAGTAAGAGCGCAAATCAAGGAATCAGTACATGCGGATAAAACACATGAAATCAGCATGGCATTCCTAATGAGGCCCTATTAGCCTAGAGAAATATCAATCAAGGCTTTGGAGTGATTTTGGCATGATTCGCCCATGAGGGGCAGAATCGTAATTTTGAACATCTCGGGGGAAATTTACCCTTAAAAGGGTAAATCTGTCATTTTAGACGAATTGGGAAGTCAAAAGGCATAGGAAATAGGATTGGCCATCAATCCAATCCATTTCCTATTTTTTCGGGAATTTCCAGGATTTTTCTGGAATTTAAAAGTGATTTTACCCTCAAAGGGGTAAAATCGTCATTTTGGACAAAGATGAGAACTGAAAATCTCAAATATTAGGGTTGGTCGTCCACCTGACCCAAACCCTAACTTCAAGCAATTTTCAGAACTCAATTGAGACGAGAAGGACAATTTTCCCATTGAAGGGCAAAATCGTCATTTTGAGAAAAGAGGCGGGACTCGAAAACCCAAACCTAAGAATTGGTCGCGTACTTGACCCTAATTCTTACCTTGACATTATCGGTCTTATCTCGCATACACGGCAGAGGCGACTTACCCCTAAAGGGTAATGCCGTCAAGTCTTGGAAGAACGGATGAGAGACCCCAAAAATAGGGTTGACCAGTTGTCTGTGGTCAACCCTCGATTTTTGGGGATTTCTGGAGTGTCTAGGATTTTTCCACAATTTTTCCACATTTTTTTGGAATTGTTTTGGAATTTTCTAGCATTTTTTTTGGATTTTCTAAGATTTTTCTGATTTTTTTTATTTTTTTAAAATCATTTTCTGATTTTTTTTTATTTTTTAAAAATATTATTCGGGTCGGGTCGGGTGACCCGGCCCACGGCCCGCGGGCGACCCGGCCCGGATCCGGGCCCGCGCCAAAACGGCGCCGCTTTGGGCTTCCCGCTTCCAATTTTAATTTCCCGCCTAAATCAAACGAACGGCCTTGATTGCGCCACGTGGCGGACCTGCGGACGGCCTGATCTTAACAAGGAATCAATGGACCAGATCTTGCCACGTGTTGACATTTGAACGGCTTGATGTAACAAAGCGATTGACGGCCACGATTGAAATGCAACGTGGAATCGCGACCGTTCGATCCACAACATTTCTTTATTTCCGAAAATCTTTTTTTATCTTTGAAATTTCACGATCGTGACACGTGGCCAAATATCCACCGTCCGATATGTTTTTGTTATATTCGGTTGTAACAACGATGCTGACGTGGCTGCCACGTGGGCGCCACGTCAGCGACACGTCATCGTTGACTGGTCAACTCTCGTTGACCAGTCAACAGCTCGCCGGGGAAGACGATCGGCGCCGGCTCTGTTTCGCCGGCGCCTCGTCGGAAGGCGATTTCTCCGCCTACAGACCACCAAATCTCGCGATTCCAACGCCATTCAATTCAGCCCGAGGAGTTCTACCACATAAATCATGCTTCACACAGCAGAATCAAACTTCATGTCGTCGCCATCTCCAGCCGAAGGTAAGCTCCGGCGGCTACCTGTCCTAGTCGTTCCTGACATTGCCTAGCTAAACAAACCAATCAGGGGGCATCACCGAGGGTTGAGGAGACTTACCTGGCCATTGCGGGGCTTCGGTTTGGTCGAAATCAAGCCAGGGAGCTCACGACCGATCGATCAAGGTGAGGAGGGAGACTCGATGATTCAGGCGATGGAATGATATGCGATCAAAGGCAAAAATGCTCAGGGAGGAGAGACGAACAGATTGCAACAAAAATCGCAGCCAACGGACGACTCTAGCTCGAGTTGCCATTAAAGGCCGAGCTCGAGCTTGGAGACTTGACTTACCTGTTTCTGCGATGAACTGACGAACGAGCAAGTTCATTGTGTTCGCAAGATCGAGACGAAGTTGAAGATGGCGACAGCATGGCTTGGCGAAGCTCTAGATGCGCTGGCCGAACCTCTGAAGCTCTCGACCACCGAGCTTCTTCCATGGCGGACGAGCTTCCTTCAGCTTTCTGTTCATCCCCCTCCGAGCTCTCTCTGTTCTATTCCGCGAGCTTCCTCCTTCTCTCCCTTACTCTCTCTCGGCGAGCTCTCTTTCTCGCCTGCTCTCCCTCTCTGTTTGCGCGCGAGCCAGCTTCTTCTCTCTGTCTTTGCCCACCCTCTCTCTACGAGCACACGCTCCCTTCTTGTTGGACGTTCTTGGTTCTTGCTCGCGTCCGTTGGCGAACGCCCCTCCTCCAACTGATTTCCAACCGATCCTCCAACTCCACTGATCATCCTCTTCATTCGTTCTCTTTTTTTTTTCATTCGGCTTTCGTTCTTGGTGTGTGCGCGAAGGAGAGAACAGACCTGTTCTCTTGGTTTGGTCAACTGGGTTGACTGGGTCGGGTCAACCCGACCCAGTTGACCCGGTTCTACTTTCTTTGTCCGAATTGGACGCCCATATGTGCCAAGATCACAAAATTGACACCAAAATTGGGTTCCATGGCACATACTCCATTTAGAAATGTGGTTTTCGTGACAAATTCCTTTTGAATTGATTGAAAGCCCCAAATGTAGAGTAGGATCCGAATTTGATTTTTGTCAAATTGAGGGTCCTAATGGACGAATCGACCCCAATTGAACTGACCGTTAGATTTAGGGGATCAAATACTATAGGGAGGAAGCATTGGGGTTCAATGGGTGCCCCTCAAAAAAGTTTAATTTCAGAATTGGCATTATAGGGACTAAAATGAAAAGAATTTCATGCAATTAGGTCCCTAAAGCCCAAAATTGATCAAATTAGCGCACAATTGAACCAAATTGAAATGTCGGGAAATCAAGCTGAACGTCAAGACTCGGAAAATGCAAAAGATTGCAAATAAAAAGACTCAAAACATATTTTTTGACAAATTTAACCTTGTGCGTTATAAATAAACACACAAAATTAAACTTGAATTTCGACTCTTGATGGGGTCAAAATGACAAGGGATTTAAAAGAAAAATATTGACTATTTTCCTATATTTTTGTGACCTCAAATTCTATTTTTGTTGATTTTTCTAGTATTTTCCTATTTTCTAAAAATACTAAAAAATGTGAAAAATATGAAAAATTATTTTTTTTTGTCAAGAATGGTTCCTTGGGCTTGGCCAAGGCCACCAAAGTTGATTTTGTAATTTTTTGACTTTTTATGAATTTTTTGTGATTTTTCAAAGATAAAACTGAAAAAGACTTGGTCAAAAATCAGGTGTCAACAGCTGCCCCTCTTTGAGAGGAATCTCGTGAGAGGTTTCTCTCAAAGACAGGTGACACCTGAATCTAGACCGACTCGACTGGGGAAAAGAAAAACGAATCTTGACATTCAATCTTTCTTGCTTTGCTGGTAAACGCCTTGCTAGTTCTGCTTTGGCTACTGTGAGAGAGAGACGGGATAGAGATGCTTACCTGTTGCTCACCTGTTGATCACCTGCCTGATGCTTGTGCGGCATGCGCGGTGTATAGCGGGTTCTAGTGAATACCTAGGGACTCGTCTCTTGAGTATCCTAGGGCGATTAAACTCTAGCCTGTATGGTAGACCGTACCAGAATGAGATTCCTATACTTGACAGGAACATGTGAATGACGTACCCAGTCTCTTAAGGATTGTCAGGGGTTTTGATCCGTATGGTGGATCGGACCATGAATAGGACTCCTTTCTGCTAGGAACCTATGGATGACGCACCCAGTCTCTTAGGGATTGTCGGGGTTTTTGATCCGTATGGTGGATCAGCCCATGAATAGGACTCCTTTCTGCTAGGAACCTATGGATGACGCACCCAGTCTCTTAGGGATTGTCAGGATTTTTGATCCGTATGGTGGATCAGACCATGAATAGGACTCCTTTCTACTAGGAACCTATGGATGACGTACCCAGTCTTTTAGGGATTGTCGGGGTTTTGATCCGTATGGTGGATCAGACCATGAATAGGACTCCTTTCTACTAGGAACCTATGGATGACGCACCCAGTCTCTTAGGGATTGTCGGGGTTTTGATCCGTATGGTGGATCAGACCATGAATAGGACTCCTTTCTACTAGGAACCTATGGATGACGCACCCAGTCTCTTAGGGATTGTCGAACATTTTGATCCTTCAGGGGGATCAGGCCAAAAATAGGATTCCTTTCTACTAGGAACCTATGGATGACGCACCCAGTCTCTTAGGGATTGTCGAACATTTTGATCCTTCAGGGGGATCAGGCCGAGAAATAGGATTCCTTTCTGCTAGGAACCTATGGATGACGCACCCAGTCTTTTAGGGATTGTCGAACATTTTGATCCTTCAGGGGGATCAGGCCGAGAAATAGGATTCCTTTCTGCTAGGAACCTATGGATGACGCACCCAGTCTTTTAGGGATTGTCGAACATTTTGATCCTATATTCTAAGGAATTAACTAGGATTTATACAAGTGATGCGTGCCTAACCCTGAGGCTTTACCACATGAGCTATTCTGGGTTTAGGGGTTACCTAGAACCTCACAGAAAGCTGATTTTGTCAGAAGTTTTTGATCCTATATTCTAAGGAATTAACTAGGATTCATACAAGTGAGGTATGCCTAACCTTGAGGCTTTACCACATGAGCTATTCTGGGTTTAGGGGTTACCTAGAACCTCACAGAAAGCTGATCTTGAAAATTGTCCTTTCGACATGCAAGGCGTTATTCTGGGATTTGGGGATTCCAAGTATCCTGCAGAAAACTTAAACCTGCAAAAACTTTGATAAGATTCTTCTGGGATCTAGGGGCTACCTGAGATCTTGCAGAAAGATTATCTTGAATGTTGTCCTTTCGACATTGAAGGTGACATTCTGGGACCTGGGAGCTCCAGGTATCCTGCAGAAAGTTCCAACCTGTAACACTGGGATCTCACATAGGGAGATAATTTCAAACATTGTCCTTTTGACATGGGAGGTGACATTCTGGGATCTGGGTACTCCAGGCATCCTGCAGAAAGATCAAACCTGTAATATTGGAATCTCACATAGGGAGATAATTTCAAACATTGTCCTTCTGACATGGGAGGTGACATTCTGGGACTTGGGAGCTCCAGGCATCCTGCAGAAAGATCAAACCTAAAAATTTGAAATCTCACAGAGGGATGATTTCGGAGATTGTCCTTTTGACATTGGAGGTGACATTCTGAGATCTGGGGACTCCAGGTATCCTGCAGAAAGCTCAATCCTATAAATTTGAAATCTCACAGAGGGATGATTTCGGAGATTGTCCTTTTGACATTGGAGGTGACATTCCGGGATCTGGGTACTCCAGGCATCCTGCAGAAAGATCAGACCTGTAATATTGGAATCTCACATAGGGAGATAATTTCAAACATTGTCCTTTTGACATGGGAGGTGACATTCTGGGACCTGGGAGCTCCAGGCATCCTGCAGAAAGATCAAACCTAAAAATTTGAAATCTCACAGAGGGATGATTTCGGAGATTGTCCTTTTGACATTGGAGGTGACATTCTGGGATCTGGGGACTCCAGGTATCCTGCAGAAAGCTCAATCCTATAAATTTGAAATCTCACTGAGGGATGATTTCGGAGATTGTCCTTTTGACATTGGAGGTGACATTCTGGGATCTGGGGACTCCAAGTATCCTGCAGAAAGCTCAAACCTATAAATTTGAAATCTCACAGAAGGATGATTTCGGAGATTGTCCTTTTGACATTGGAGGTGACATTCTGGGATCTGGGGACTCCAGGTATCCTGCAGAAAGCTCAATCCTATAAATTTGAAATCTCACCGAGGGATGATTTCGGAGATTGTCCTTTTGACATTGGAGGTGACATTCTGGGATCTGGGGACTCCAAGTATCCTGCAGAAAGCTCAAACCTATAAATTTGAAATCTCACAGAAGGATGATTTCGGAGATTGTCCTTTTGACATTTGAGGTGACATTCTGGGATCTGGGGACTCCAAGTATCCTGCAGAAAGATCCAACCTACAAGATTGTTCATAAGGATGTGTTTTCCTAAGATATGGAATTACCAGGGATCTTGCAGGAAAATAAGCTTGAAAGCTCTTCTTCACAGAGCAAGGCGTCTTTCTAGAATCTGGGATTACCATGATTCCTATAGAAGTTTTACCAAGAACAATAGCATTCTAGAATCTGGGGTTACCAAGAATCTGTCAGAAGCTCAGGCATATAAACTCTCCTTCTTAGAGAAATGTGTCGTTCTGAGACCTGGGGTTACCAGGGGTCCTGCAGAAGTTTAAACTCGAAATATATTCTTCACAAAAGAGGTAGCATTCTGAGGTCTGGGGATACCAGGGGTCCTACAGAAGCTTGAACATGTAAACTCTTTCTTACCAAGAGAGGTTGTGTTCTTCTGAGATCTGGGATTGCCAGGAATTCTGCAGAAGTTTAGACATGTTAAACGTTTCTCATCAAGAGTGATATGAGCCATTTTAGAGGCTGAAGTCATCAAGAATCTTGCAGAAGCTCCAACCTGAAAATTTTCTTACCAAAGGCACATCAATGGTCTTTAAGTGATATCTGATGTCAAACTGACAGCACTTTGTGACTTATATCATAGTCATGAAAAAATTTCAATGAATGCATTGCGATGCTGGAGGTTATCCAAAATACCTTGCAACATACGGGAGTGATCAAAAATTCCTTGTGGGGAAAGTTTGAATTAAACAATCTGAAATTACCAAAAGAGTTTGGTTAAAATGTCCAACGGAGTATTCTCATCAAAGAGGACTTCTCACAGCTTTGAGATAATGGTCTTTTACCAAGAATGCACTCGAATTTCCTATCAAACCTGCGCCTAGGGTTCAGGATCATTCGCAGTGAATACACCTCGATCGATCAGGAGGACTTCCAAGGGACCGTAATGTTGGGCTTGGTCAACGGTTTTCAAAGGGGACTTGCGCGCAAGTCAAGGCTATTGAAGCCAAGTCTTCAATGTCTGCTCCAGGTTTACAAGTCAAGAAACCTGCAAAATGAGAAAGAAATAATCTTGCTCGAACTTCTTCGAGCTAAGCTTAGACATTAAACCCTATGTCAATCCAAGTGCCTTAATCAGAAAAAGGCTTTTCAGGGTTGTAACGTAGGTAGGTTTGGGGACAAAAAAGGCTTATTTTTGGCTCAGAATACGTGAAGGGTTTAACATTGGTGATCATTGCAAGTTTGCCGTCATCTTGCCCCTTCCGGTTCAAAGAGCGTCTTCAGTCTTTGAAGTGCATTGGTAGTCTTTGAATAGCATTGTCAGCCTTCAAAGCGCACATTTGTCTTTAGAGAATATCTCTTTGTGTTGAGACGGCGTCAACATCTTGTCTACGCTTTCATCATCTGAATGTGACATAATCTGGGAGTATCCTTTGCTGTCCAGCTCCCTTGGGATCTTCTTTTACAATCAGATCTCACTAGCGACCTATACAAAGGTATCATGCCATCTTTTGGCATTTACAAGATCAAACACCTGATTCACAAGTGTACAAATATTTGGACGGGCATTGGCCTTACTTTTACCAGGCACTTTGCTTTTTCTTGATGCCCAAGATTGAATTTTTCTCTCTTTTTCTTTTTGAGATCCCATCTTTTCTTTTCTTTTGGGGATCAGAATTTTCAAATGAATGTGCTAGATGTACAGCTTGAATCTCAGCACTCAAATATTAATCTAGGAATTTTTCACAAATCCTGTGTTTTGAACTCTTCCGCTCTTGAAGTGACGTCGCTTCCGTCTTGGAATATGCAATGATCACCAACGGGTTTGCGAAACGAAGTACAGGCTCAACTGGACTGTGCAAAGGGTAAAAGTGTATAGGATAGAGAAACGAATGCTTTTCGTCATCCTAAAGCACCTGAATTACCATAGAAGTTAAAATGACAAGCAACACACGAAGATTGATGCAAGTCTGAGCAAGAGAACTTCTAACCATTTACCTCCTGATACCGCTGGACGTACCTCCAGTTTGCCCCAGTGTGGGGTGGTTCTTGACAGGGGTATAGAATGAAACTGCCGTTCAAAGGGTTATCAATGGTCACCTGTAGTGTTTATGATAGAGAAACGAATGCCTCCGTCGTCTCAATCCATGTAATCATTGCGAATAACCCTTACTTTCGTAGGTCAAGGTCTTGCTATCATTTCCACTCCACTTATCTCTTAAGTATGTATAGGACGTGTTTAGATTAGGCTTGCCTCTTGTCTGAGGAACCATCCTTTTGAACAATTCTAAATAACTCTTGTTGGAAAAAGTTCATTTCGTTTTCTCCAAAACTTACCCTCCAAGGGGGTTTATGATGCACAATGTATATTTCAACCATGTTCAGATAACCTCCAAGTTAAAACATGAATGCCAATGACATGATTATGAGAATTTTACGTCTTTCTAGACATGAGCTTTGATGTATGCCAGATTTTAAAAAGCCTCCCAAATTCTAGCAATTAGGATCCTGAGAGTCTTAAAAACCTAAAAGATTGGGAAAGGAATACTTACCTGCCCAGCGCGGCTAGGGATTCCTGAAAAACATAAAAGGAATATGTTAGTGTATGCTCTTGAATTTCAGAAAATTAGAACGATACACTTTACCCTTGATCATGCACTCCAATGGAAGTGGATAGATTCGGGAAAATCTGCATTTTCCTTAACAACACAAGATGGTTAAGTTGTTCTAAAATTTCTTAAAATTCTCAGTCTTTGGAGAAAAAGGACGTGTACCTGACCACCATGACAGTAAGTCCTCTTGATCATGCATTCCAATCTGAACGCCAATATGTAGATTATAGAAATCAGCCATTTTGACCTATGGCGATGACGCCTTCGTCTGATTGGGGCAATGAATCCTGGTCGATGGCTTCATTCATCTTTTGAACGTCTTCCATGCCATTCTTCGAAGTTCCTTATTTAAGGAAAATGAATTCTTATCAAAATGTATGCTAAAGCATGTAGTGTGGAAGCGATACTTTTTACCCTCCACTTGATCTTATAGCCAAAGATCATTTCTTGAATGCTTGACTTCTGAAGCTGTTATCTCCAAAGATTATCTCGCCTTGAAGTTCAGTCAGCGAGTTCTTTCCTTTTGAGTCCTCTTGAGTGCCAGTAATTTTCCTTCACTCAAGTTTGTATCTTGAGGTTTAACTCTGATGTGAACGACTCCTCTATCACGTTCATTGACTTTGCTGGGAATGAAATGCCACTTTTTCATCCAGTCACGTAGATGATTCGCTTGCCCCACTTAGGCGTGACTTGTCATGGCTAGGTAATGTTGCCCCAGCTAAATGGCTCTGTTCATTTTTGCATTTTCATACGATCCCTTATCCAGTTTGGATTATCTCTTACTTGGATCTTCACTTTATTTTTCATCTTTGAAGTGTCATCCTTCCAATGCTTGAGAAAATCGTTTGCTTCATGCATCTTTGTCACTTGTGACCATCCTTGTGATATTCTCCTCTTTGTTGGACCCTTGATAATGTCCTAATGGCGTATTCTGCCACAGAAAGAAATGGTTCTGCATTAGCAAATGCAAGAAAAAGGAGTAAATTGGATACGACACCCAACTACCCTTCTTTTGTCAATTGTCGACATTTATCTCTTAATTGAGTCTATTCCAATATTGTATGCTGATATGGACAACATTCGTCAAATCCCTCCATCCACGCTTGAAGGTGTTGATAACATCAACAACTCATTTGCCCCAGTTGGGCGACGTTTATCTTGGCCAAATGCCTTAGCATTTTTCATATCATTTGACGATTTCCAATCCTATTTGAAGAGGTCTTTGTACCTGTACATGAAGCAATGAGTATTCATCCATGTTTAACTTTATATAAATCACCAAGGAACGTGATACTCCCTTTAAGGTATTTGCATTTCCGTTGATCAAGGAAGTCGTCTCTTTCGGTTGCTTTGCCCCAGTAGGGCATGTCTTGACATTTGTCGTCTCTGGGCTTGATAACTTGCTCCAATATGCTATCTTGGTGGCACATGAGAATCTTGCCCCCAGCTTGGTCTCTTGACAAGAAAGGAGGGGTTTGCCCTAATGAACCTTCTTTGCTGGTTCTGGTTGTTTATCTCAACCACCTGAATCTTCGATCACTTTTATCTACCTCTTGGTAGCTCGACATATTTGAAATTTGTCGCATGACATCTTAACGACCTTCTTAGTAGTTCTGTGAACTTGAGTCTTTCATCTCGGGATAAATGTCCACCGATCTTGATTTCTTTGATATTTTCAGTATCCCCCAAATTAACAGTAACCGGCTCTTCTGAAGAAGGAGGCGTTGATTCTTCAAAGGCATTCCATTCTCTGCGGATAGACGCGTAACCTTCATCATCGTCTTCTTCCTCTGTCCCATAGTCCCAGTGGACTGCTTTAGGATTGTACTCTTCTATTGGAGGGACTTGTACAGTTATTGTCGTTTGATAAGACGTCCTTGGTTCAGCTGTGCCGTCTTCTTCTTTTCCGGCAATCGAATCAAAATAGGCTTGACTAGGCAAACTTCTACCTTATTCAAGCTATCAAGCTCTTCTAGTTTAATTACCACAGTCGTAGCGGTTTCAATCATTGACACAATGTTGTCAAAGTCCCTTAAGGAGATTTCGTCTCTCGGTCGACAATGTCGGTCGTCGTCACTTAGTATTGCTGATATCGCAGATCTCAGGTATTCTCTTTTTCCTTCGAATAATTCAGCTAAACCCTGCTGTTGATCATTTGATCTCTCTGTTTCGGCATACTGCTTTGTGTCAAGCTTAGTAACCCTCACTTGGTCAAGTGATGACTCAGGCTCTTTCGAAAAAGGCTTTTCTGGTCAAACGGGATCATCCATGCCTCCCCATCTGTCTGGTATAATATCCTCCATTATCTGATAGCAGCTAGGGGGAGCAGAGTACTCCACTTTAAGGTTGTATCCTCCAGAGTCCTGATCCAGGTTGTCTATAATTTCACCTATTTCAGGTGCGTTAGCCATGAATCTGCAATCTGCTAGACTTCACCTCTTTGGCTTTCAGTTCGTCCTCTTCGAATTCTTCTTCTGACTGAATGACCGGCCCAAGACTGTCTACCAGATTCTTGTGTGGGATGTCCCAGGTGCTACCTTACTCAGTTTTGATTACGAAGTGGCTTCCTTCCAAAGATAGAGAAGCTTCGACTCCTTCGAATTCTTTATCGGTAATATCGGATATTATCCCCAAGCTCATCATCTTGGCGATACATAGCCTCTTTACGTCAGCAGAGATCTCCCCTCCTTTTGGGTATAGCGAAGTGACCGCCAGTATGTTGGTCAGCTTAGGTATGTCCACCTTCAGCTAGAGATGGTTTTCTTCATTTTTAGTGAATATTGCCCCAATTGCTTGATGATCAGGGAGAGGGTTTCCTTGTACGTTTGGAGCCACGTTGTCAAATTCTAGAATCTGACTTGTCAATCTAAGCTTGTACCTCCAGCTTAAGGATATAGCAGTCATCCACATTATGTCCCATTTCGTCTATATGGTAGACACAAGTCTGGCTCTTGTCAAAATCAGGATACTTAACCGGATTTGCCCTAGGTGGTTCCTTTGCCACCAAATGTTGTTCTAGCAGCATCGAGAGTAGCTTGGATAAAGGCCTCGGGAGCTGAGAGAACTGCTTTTGGGGTTGCCTCTTTCTGGGCCTTGCCCTTTTGGTGCCGACCATGATGATCCTCTTTTGGTCTGATTGGAATTGCCAAACGTCTTGGGCTTGTGGGGATCTGGTATAAACGCAATGTCCAGTCCGGCTTCTCTCTATCCTTTTTCAGGGGATACTGTTTTCTGGTAGAAGCTTCATGAGGCCTCTTTTCTCTTTAAGGCTCATTCGAGCCTTTCAGCCACCTTTATCAAGTGTGCGAAGGTCTGACATCCTAAGGCATCTAACCATCTCTGGGCGTATATTCTAATCAACTAGCCCCTTTGTCTTCGAGGTTCGCAACAAATCTTCTCTTGTTGTAGCCGTGTTGAATTTATACTGTCTGAGGAAGTCCTCTGCAAGATCTTTCCACCCGTCATAGTCTTCTAGGTCCAGCTCGATGAACTAAGCCAAAGCGGCGCCAGCTAGACTCTCTTGGAACGTGTTCATCAGTAATGGAACATAATCTGAATACTGCGCCATCTTGTGCAGATAATATTTGAGGTGAGTACGAGGACAGCCTGTCCCATTATATTTCATCACGAAGTCCGGTTCCTTGTAGTCATGAGGGGTCTCCACCTCAGCGAAGGGAGATATCTTGTCGAAACGGGTCAACTCATAGCCCTGGCTGCTTAAACATTCTTTAATCTTGGCTGATCTCTTAGCCTCCACCTTGATTTTTACGGTCTGTTTCCCCTTTTTCCTCATTCTCGAGGTTGATAACAACAGGGAACGCTTTTTGTTGCGACGGGGTGTTCGGCTCACGGATATCCTCCTCCGCCCGTTGAGTATTTCCCGTCGTTTCTTTATCAGCTATATCGGGTGCAAGAGATGGATTTGAGTTGTTTAGGAACTACTGTCTGTCTGGCTTGGGAGGCTTCCGGCATTGCCTTAATATCAGCCACCATAGTTGCCATTGAACTATTCGATATTTTCCTATCAAAGGATAGAAGGTTCGTGTCAGAACAACATACAAAATGGGCAATTGGAATTGATACAATTTACCCTTCGTTCCTTGGGTCTTGGCATTTTCCTTTCACTTGGATTCTTTTGCCTTGACCCGTCGACATCTTTCAAGGGAGAATATGCGTATGAATGATGCATGCATGATATGTATGATGCAAGTGATTTAAGATGATTCTTGTTTGCAACGAAAAATGGATTCGTGCATTTCATTCTTGTTCACATAAAGTATCTCTTCATTAAGTACGTCAATCTGCAAAGTTTGAATTCTTTCTTTTTGAATGCTCTTTTCAAAGAGACTTTTAATTGCTAAGAAACTTTTTCAAGTTTTTTCGAGAATCTTGTTCGCAAATTGAGCCATTATGATGCTCTTGAAATCATCTATCCTAAATGCATGTGTGAGATGATATGAAAAGCGGGTACTCCCTGTTCTGCCATCTGAAGTCGTTGCTTCTTGGGTGTCTTGACTTTGTTTATCACCTGAGAGGAAAAAGATAGGAAATATTATTTCCACATCTGATTGAAACTTATTTAGGAACGATACGTCCTTTTCTACCAAGAGGGATGACTCGGCATCGTTCTTCTTGGAAGCGTTGTTGCTATGGCGAAACGCTTTTTGTATTCCATGGATGGATTTCATTCCATTACGTTCCATGAGTGATAACCATCGTTTCGAGGACTCGCCTCACGTATCACCATGATGAATATGATGTCTTTGGCTTTGGCATGCTTTCTGGATAGGGAAATGATTTGCCCCCAGCAACTCAGTACTCCACCTTGAGTTAGCTGATTTAGCCATATGAAGCTCCATTGTATCGCGCTAACGCCTTCCCTGTTGGTTGAGTCAATCACTTCCATGTCGGGTGATTTTGACGTTTGACATTCTTCAATCTATTCTGACACATGTCTTCGACTATCATTCTCTGTATATGAAATAGAAACATCTCAGTTATTCGTATGAAATGGAATCAGAATAAGGGAGAATTTACTCCCTTTTGTGATATCAGAGGATAAAACTTCATCGTAATTATCCGAAGGTCTCGGCATTTGATGTTGCACGATGCTCGACATTTTTTGGGTTCTGTCACTCTCCTCCTTGAGGTTGAGTGATCTTTCGCCACTTTCGCCCTATTGATGCATTTCAATCTGTTTAGAGAGAAAGAAAGATGTTTGACTTTTGATTATGAAAATCAATTATTAAAACAAGTACTCCCTCTTGATTCAAAGATGGGCAACGATCATCTCTTCATGGTCTTTTCGATTTGTCATGACTTCACGACGCTCCTCAAGCACCCTACTACTCGAGATCCACAAGTGTAGATTTATCTCTATTTGTGTACATTTACACCTTGAAGTGTTGCTTCGCAAATAAGCATTCAGTTTTCTTCATCCCTACATATAGAAAAGGAGATGATCATTTCATATCTTGAGAGGATTGAAATGAGGAACGATATACACCCTTTTATGGTTGAGTGATCATCAATTTCATGGTGAGAAACACGAGTATTTGTACTCCTTGAGACGTGCTTCAATTGGCGATTATGCCATGTCACATTGGCCTCCAGTTTTGAGGGTCCACAATTGAGTCTTCTTTAAAGGGACAAATGTCGACCTCACACAATCCTTTTATTTCACCTACATGATATGAGGAAGGAATACGTCAATTGTCGCACAAAAAGCTCTAATTGAAACGATCACAGATTTACTATCCCCAGCGTATATTTCTTCAGCTCCCATCATCTTGATCATTAGAGGTGAAGGAATGTTCATTAACGATCCCCACTCATTTTTTATAATCACCTGCAAATGTGAATAACCATGTCATTGTTTAAACAAATCAATTTAATTTGGAACGAATACACCATTTTCAACTTAGAGAGGTCGATCCAAATCAGGCATGCCCCATTTTCATGTTGTCTTGTTCTGGGCTTATTATTGTCGATCCATCTTATTTTGGAAACCCTATGGGTGGCTCTTGATGAAGACGCAACTCCTTTCATGTTACAGGGAAAATAAGCCTCGCATCATTGGCCTTCAGCCGTTTTGACCTGTTGGCAAAAGAAATAACCAAACAAGTTAAGTATAACACTCGAAGTTTTTATTGGAACGATTACAGTTTTACCATCGTTCGATCACATCTCGCATGCGATTAGATGAAGGAATCTTCAATAAATGTATGTCATGTATAACCTGTCAGAAAGGAGACACACTTAGCATTTTACATAGCAAAGACATCTCTCAATGAGGTCGCCTCTTATAATGAAAGCAAGGCGACAATACATATCCCATAATCCCTATTTACGGGCATCTGATGTCCGCCAAGATTTCAAGATAAGAGGATACGTCATTAAAAGATCGATCCATGGTCATCAATCAAACACCCATTTAATTCCAAACGTTTAATACGCAAATGGGGGCATTAATCTTGAAAGATTGCTTTGTCACATTTTTCTAGTAAAAATCATGTGATCATTGTTTTAAGAAATCACTATACAAAATGTGATTGCAAACATGGCTTTAACTTTGTGCCCCAAAATCTTGCATTGTAAGAATTTTAGACAAAAAGAAATGTCATCTTAATCCATGATTGAAAATTTGGATGAACCATCTATTCCGTAGGGACGGCTTAGAAGTGTTCCCACTTTTGTATCTAAAATTCATCATAAAAAATTTTCATTTGTAAACTCAAACACTCAGGGCATTCGGTTGATTTCCATGAATTTTCTATCATGAAATTTCACTAGGAAGTGAACAAGTAGAGAGAGAAGTCATACTTACAGTAATCGGCGAGATTTTTTTTTTTTTTTTTTTTGGTTTTAGGTATACCAACCTCTCATAGACATGCGCATGAGACAAGTGGGGGGCTATACTCTAAAAATCGAAAATCAGGTGAGGAACCTATGGCTCAGGCTCCCACGATCCACACGAGGCAGATTCCTCCCCAAGGGTACCTACCCAAGAGGGCTAGATATCGCCAATGCAGATGGTAGGCGGGAACGAATACGAAAGTCTCAAGTGCCATCAAACACAAGATCCTTTTCGCATCCCTTCCCTATCTAAGGTAACCTAGAGGTGGTTTGCAGTCGGGGTTTGACCGCCAATGTGTGCGATGTGTCGTGATCATCACAATGCAAGGTCATGCACAGCAGTTTGTATCAAAACACCGCTTCAGTATGTGCATAAAAATAAACATACATTCCCAACTCCAACCTGCAGGAAAAATGTCAACAATCACTCCACCCCTTATTTCTCCAATCTGCAAAAACATCTAACACAATGGTTAGTGTACGTACCTCACCTTCGAGAGCATCTGCAGAAAACAATGTCAAATAAACCAAACAACTTTTTAATCGGCTCAAGTCCTCTGGAATTCGTAACCAGAGATTCTGGTTTTAGAATGGTCCCCAGCGGAGTCGCCAGTCTGTCGCGACCCTCTCCCGAGGCGCTCGCTCGAGGGAGCGGGCTAATGGGCCGCCCGATCGCTGGCTAGATCGGACGCGGGCCTCTCCCAAGGTCCATTACCCAAATCGCAACTGCTGGATATACGTGATCGACCTTCAGTGCGGTCTAGTGACATGTGAAAAAGTGTACATGCCAAGGAGTCGCCACCAATCGTTTCGTGGAGGGTACGATCGGAAACCCTATCGAATAGTTGGGAGTGGTCTATTCGATTCTACGGAAACCAGAGAAGTGGGTTCGGAGACTTAGTTACGCCAACTGTCAGAGTTGACGCCCTTTCGGTACCTAAACTGAATGGTTTATCTGATCTTAGGATTTCATACAGATAAGTGAGGTGCTGATCCTAAATCTAGGAGTTCATGCAGGTGGGAACAACTACCCTATTACTTACAATCATTAAAAGTAAGAGCGCAAATCAAGGAATCAGTACATGCGGATAAAACACATGAAATCAGCATGGCATTCCTAATGAGGCCCTATTAGCCTAGAGAAATATCAATCAAGGCTTTGGAGTGATTTTGGCATGATTCGCCCATGAGGGGCAGAATCGTAATTTTGAACATCTCGGGGGAAATTTACCCTTAAAAGGGTAAATCTGTCATTTTAGACGAATTGGGAAGTCAAAAGGCATAGGAAATAGGATTGGCCATCAATCCAATCCATTTCCTATTTTTTCGGGAATTTCCAGGATTTTTCTGGAATTTAAAAGTGATTTTACCCTCAAAGGGGTAAAATCGTCATTTTGGACAAAGATGAGAACTGAAAATCTCAAATATTAGGGTTGGTCGTCCACCTGACCCAAACCCTAACTTCAAGCAATTTTCAGAACTCAATTGAGACGAGAAGGACAATTTTCCCATTGAAGGGCAAAATCGTCATTTTGAGAAAAGAGGCGGGACTCGAAAACCCAAACCTAAGAATTGGTCGCGTACTTGACCCTAATTCTTACCTTGACATTATCGGTCTTATCTCGCATACACGGCAGAGGCGACTTACCCCTAAAGGGTAATGCCGTCAAGTCTTGGAAGAACGGATGAGAGACCCCAAAAATAGGGTTGACCAGTTGTCTGTGGTCAACCCTCGATTTTTGGGGATTTCTGGAGTGTCTAGGATTTTTCCACAATTTTTCCACATTTTTTTGGAATTTTTTTGGAATTTTCTAGCATTTTTTTTGGATTTTCTAAGATTTTTCTGATTTTTTTTATTTTTTTAAAATCATTTTCTGATTTTTTTTTATTTTTTAAAAATATTATTCGGGTCGGGTCGGGTGACCCGGCCCACGGCCCGCGGGCGACCCGGCCCGGATCCGGGCCCGCGCCAAAACGGCGCCGCTTTGGGCTTCCCGCTTCCAATTTTAATTTCCCGCCTAAATCAAACGAACGGCCTTGATTGCGCCACGTGGCGGACCTGCGGACGGCCTGATCTTAACAAGGAATCAATGGACCAGATCTTACCACGTGTTGACATTTGAACGGCTTGATGTAACAAAGCGATTGACGGCCACGATTGAAATGCAACGTGGAATCGCGACCGTTCGATCCACAACATTTCTTTATTTCCGAAAATCTTTTTTTATCTTTGAAATTTCACGATCGTGACACGTGGCCAAATATCCACCGTCCGATATGTTTTTGTTATATTCGGTTGTAACAACGATGCTGACGTGGCTGCCACGTGGGCGCCACGTCAGCGACACGTCATCGTTGACTGGTCAACTCTCGTTGACCAGTCAACAGCTCGCCGGGGAAGACGATCGGCGCCGGCTCTGTTTCGCCGGCGCCTCGTCGGAAGGCGATTTCTCCGCCTACAGACCACCAAATCTCGCGATTCCAACGCCATTCAATTCAGCCCGAGGAGTTCTACCACATAAATCATGCTTCACACAGCAGAATCAAACTTCATGTCGTCGCCATCTCCAGCCGAAGGTAAGCTCCGGCGGCTACCTGTCCTAGTCGTTCCTGACATTGCCTAGCTAAACAAACCAATCAGGGGGCATCACCGAGGGTTGAGGAGACTTACCTGGCCATTGCGGGGCTTCGGTTTGGTCGAAATCAAGCCAGGGAGCTCACGACCGATCGATCAAGGTGAGGAGGGAGACTCGATGATTCAGGCGATGGAATGATATGCGATCAAAGGCAAAAATGCTCAGGGAGGAGAGACGAACAGATTGCAACAAAAATCGCAGCCAACGGACGACTCTAGCTCGAGTTGCCATTAAAGGCCGAGCTCGAGCTTGGAGACTTGACTTACCTGTTTCTGTGATGAACTGACGAACGAGCAAGTTCATTGTGTTCGCAAGATCGAGACGAAGTTGAAGATGGCGACAGCATGGCTTGGCGAAGCTCTAGATGCGCTGGCCGAACCTCTGAAGCTCTCGGCCACCGAGCTTCTTCCATGGCGGACGAGCTTCCTTCAGCTTTCTGTTCATCCCCCTCCGAGCTCTCTCTGTTCTATTCCGCGAGCTTCCTCCTTCTCTCCCTTACTCTCTCTCGGCGAGCTCTCTTTCTCGCCTGCTCTCCCTCTCTGTTTGCGCGCGAGCCAGCTTCTTCTCTCTGTCTTTGCCCACCCTCTCTCTACGAGCACACGCTCCCTTCTTGTTGGACGTTCTTGGTTCTTGCTCGCGTCCGTTGGCGAACGCCCCTCCTCCAACTGATTTCCAACCGATCCTCCAACTCCACTGATCATCCTCTTCATTCGTTCTCTTTTTTTTTCATTCGGCTTTCGTTCTTGGTGTGTGCGCGAAGGAGAGAACAGACCTGTTCTCTTGGTTTGGTCAACTGGGTTGACTGGGTCGGGTCAACCCGACCCAGTTGACCCGGTTCTACTTTCTTTGTCCGAATTGGACGCCCATATGTGCCAAGATCACAAAATTGACACCAAAATTGGGTTCCATGGCACATACTCCATTTAGAAATGTGGTTTTCGTGACAAATTCCTTTTGAATTGATTGAAAGCCCCAAATGTAGAGTAGGATCCGAATTTGATTTTTGTCAAATTGAGGGTCCTAATGGACGAATCGACCCCAATTGAACTGACCGTTAGATTTAGGGGATTGTCGCGACCCTCTTGAGGTTGTCGGGCTCTCGAGGGCTAATGGGCCGTCCTGTCTGGTCGGACGCGGGCCTCTCCCAAGGCCCATTACCCAAATCGCAACGGAGGTATGCGTGATCGACTTTCAGTGTGGTCTAGTGACATGTGCTAAGTGTGCATGCCATGGAGTCGCCACCAATCATTTTTTTCAGAGTGTGATTGGACCACCCAATCGAATAGTTGGGAGTTTCTATTCAATTCTGCGAGAACCAGAGAAATGGTTTCGGGGACTTAGTTACACCAACTGTCAGAGTTGACGCCCTTTCGGTACCTAAGTTGACTGAATTTTCTAACCTGAGATTCATGCGGATGAGTAAGGTATGAACCCTAAATCTAAAAATTCATGCAGATAGGAGTGATTATCCTAGCAATCACAATCAGTAATAAAATGCGCAACTCAAGGAATCTAGATATGCAAATAAATCACATGACATTCCTAGTAAGGCCCTATTTATCAATCACAGCTCAAGAATGATTTAGCTGTCCTAGCCATTCTACACACGATCTAACCTAAGAAAAGCATTAGGAAGCATCGAAGGAGTTCGAGAGTACTCACATGGGGTTCGCCGTGCCCTGATTTGGTCTTGGACGAGCTATCGAGCTCATGCCGACCCGATTATATTTAGGGATCCACTCGGCGTTTTACATCATGAAATCATGTGAAACAAAAACGAAAATATTCAGCAAGGGGCATTTATTGTAGATGGTGGTCGATCTAATTGGACGTCAAGACTAAAAAAGATGTAGAAAATTACAAATTAAAATACTCGAATGACATTTTTTTGCCAAATTCAACTCTATGCGTCGTGAAGAAACACATGCAATTGAACTTAAATTTTGACTATTTATGAGTTCAAAATGTAAAAGAAATTAAAATAAAAATATTGACTATTTTTCTATATTTTTACGACATCGAACGCTATTTTTCTTCATTTTTCATGTATTTTTCTATTTTTGGAAAATATTAAAAAATATTAAAAAATATGAAAAATTATTTTTTTATAAAAAATGGTTCCTTTAGCTTGGTCAAGGCTACCAAAGATGATTTTTTAATTTTTTAACTTTTTATAGATTTTTTATGAATTTTTTAAAAATAAACTATGAAAGACTGATCAAAAATCAGGTGTCAACAGCTGCCCCTCTTTGAGAGGAATTTCGTCAGAGGTTTCTCTCAAAGACAAGGTGACACCTGTGTTCCGATCAACTCGACTGGGAAAAGAAAAGAAATCATGACATCCAATTTTCATGCCCATCAATGTGTGCTTTTCCTTAAAAAGAGATGTGCTCATTCAATTCCCTGATATGATGTAAGAAAGTTAAGGAGTAGATAGACTTCCCTGCCCCTTACCTGCCGAATGCTTGCGGCATTTGCTGTGTCTGATGGGTTCAAGTAGATTCCTAAGGACTTGTCATCGGAGTGTCCTGGGGATGTTAAGCTCTGACCTGTATGGTAGGTCAAACCATAATGGGATTCCTAACTGATAGGAACCTAAGGAAGACGCATCCCACATTTGGGAATTTGCCAAGGGTTTTGATCCGTGTGGTGGACTAAACTAGAAATGGCTTGCCTAATGTAAGGCTTATTAGGGAAAACGACTCCTCCCGCGTTCGGGATTCATCAAGGTTTTGATCCGTATGGTGGATCGGACCATTGGGTTGATCCTTCAGGCGGTCTCTACCAGTCCTTTGACCCTTCAGGCGGTTTCTACCATCCATTGACCCTTCATGCGGTTTCTACCATTGAGTTGACCCTTCAGGCGGTTTCTACCATTGGTTGACCCTTCAGGCGGTTTCTACCATACATTGACCCTTCAGGCGGTTTCTACCATTGTTTTGACCCTTCAGGCGGTTTCTACCATTGGTTGACCCTTCAGGCGGTTTCTACCATACATTGACCCTTCAGGCGGTTTCTACCATTGTGTTGACCCTTCAGGCGGTTTCTACCATTGATTGACCCTTCAGGCGGTTTCTACCATTGAGTTGACCCTTCAGGCGGTTTCTACCATTTATGAGATTCCAAATTGATATGAATCAAAGGATGACGTACCCGCTCTTCGGGGCTAGTCGGAGACTCGATCATTCTATGGATCGGTCTTAGAAAAGATTTGCCTACTAAAAGGCTTCACCTAAGGATGACGCACCCAGTCTTTGGGGTGGCCAAAAGTCCTGCAGAAAGCTTAGACCTGAAAAAATTTTCCTCGCCAAGAAGATATTAGTAATCTTTGGGAAGACAATAATTGTCTAACTGACAAAATTCTACGACTTAAGTTTTAGTCATGAAATGTGCATTTTGATTGTTGGAGGTTATCCAAAACATTCCTGCCATATACAGATGTGATCATAAATTCCTTGCACGGAAACTCTAGATCAAACAATTTGAAAATTTCAAAAAGAGTTTGCTCAAAACATCCATTGGAGTATTTCTCACCCAAGAAGGCTCATCACTGCTCTGTGATAATGATCTTTAATAGGGAAAGTGCTCAATTTCCTACCGACATGTGCCTGGGTTTCAGGATCATTCGCAACGCATACATTTCGACCGATCAGGAGGTCTTTCACGGGACCGTAGTGTTAGGCTTGGATATCGGTTTCCAAGGGGGACTCACTTTTGAGTCAAGGCCGTTGAACGAAATTTTTCACTATCTGATCCGGGTTTACAAGTCAAGAACCCTGCAAAATGAGAAAGAAATAGTCTTGCTCGTACTTCTTTGAGCTAAGTTATACATTAACCCAAGTGTCTTAGTCAGATAAGACTACTTCATGGTTGTAACATTGGAAGGATTGGGGACCGAAAAAGGCTTATTTTTTGCCCAGAAATTGTGAAGGGTTTGACATTAGTGATCATTGCAAATTTGCCACATGTCCTTCGAAGAACATCTCCATTTCTTGAAGTGTACACTCCTCTTTTAGAGCGCACAAGGATGTTTAAAAGCGTCTCTTGTTACATTAAGAGACCGTCTGTTTGTGTGTTTGCAATTTGAGCACGACAACATTTGGAGAGTAGTCATCTTGATCTAACTCCTTTGCAGGGTCTTTTCATCGTCTCTCTAGACTTTACTGGGGATATTTTGAATAGACATCAGCCTTGCTTTTTACCAGGCACTTTGCTTTTTCTTGATGTCTAGGGATTTTTCTTTTCCCCCTTTTTTTAATCCCGTGTTTTTCTTTTCTTTTGGAGCTAGGATTTTCGGCAATCATGCTAGATATGCAACTTAAACTTTGGCACGCTTCCATTCCTAGAGTGATGTTGCCTTTGCTTTGGAATATGCAATGATCACCAATAGGTTGATGAAATGAATTTGCTGGCTCAACTTGGTTGTGCAAAGGATAATAGTGTGTAGGATAGAGAAATGAATTATTCTAGTCGTCCTATGACACTTGGATTATCATATAAATAACACACAAAGATTTATGTTAGTCCAAGCAAGAAAATTTCTAACCGTTTACTTTCTGATACTGTTGGACTAACCTTCATTTGCCCCAATGTGGGGTGGTTCTTGACAGGGTTGAGAATGAAAATCGCCGTTCAATGGGGTTCTCAATGGGCATCTGTAGTGTTTGGAATGAAGAAATAAATGCCTCTGTCATCTCGATCCATGTAATCGTTGCGAATGACCCTTATATCCATAGGTTAAGGTTTCGCTATCATTTCCAATCTCCTCATCTCTCAAGTGTGTATGGGACGTGTTTGGATTAGGCTCGCTTCTCTTATGAGAAAATACCCTTTTGAACAGTTCAAACGACTCTTATTGGAAAAATTCATTTCATTTCATCAAGATTTATCCTTCAAAGGGATTTTATGATGCACCATACATGTGTAATTCATGTTCAGACAATCTCATGTTTTAAAACATGAATGTCAATGAAGTAAGAATTCTATGTCTTTTTAGATGTGAGAATCGAATTAATTCTGAAAGTTTTTAATCTCCAATGAATTGGGAAAAGGGATACTTGCCTGCCCATCGAGGCTGGAGATCCTGGAGATATAAAAGGGATATGTCATTGTATATTCTAAAACTTTACAAAAATTGGAACGATACATCTTACCCTTGGTCATATGCTCCAACGAGTGTACAAGGGTTGTGAAAATCTGCACTTCACATAGTAACACAAGATTGTTGGGTGTTCTAAAGTTCTTTCGAATTCTTGGTTTTTGGAGAAAAATGAAACTTACATGTGTGCCCTGATGGCGAGCTCCTGCCAAGGATAAATATTAAGCATTATTTTGGGTTTCCAAATTCAAAACAAATTGGGACGATACTACTTTACTCTTGATTTGAATTCCATTCTGCATGCCAATGTGCGGATTGTAGAAGCCGGCCCTCAAGCTTGTGGCCATGATTTCTTCGTCTGGTTGGGCAACGAATCCACCTCGAGGATTTACGTCGGAGGAGATTCATTCATCTTTTTGGGCGTGTTTCATGCACTGTTTTGTTATTTGAATGCATGGCTTCTTGGGTGCCTCATCTCTGTTCATCACCTGAGAGGAAAATGAGAGAACATTATCCCCGCATCTAATTGAAAATCATTTAGGAACGATACGTTCTTTTTACCAAATGGGTGGCTCCGCGGCCAAATGTGTTTTACATTGAAAGGATGGATTCCATTACGCTCTGCGGATGATAACTATTGCTTCGGGGACTTGCCCCACGGATCAAACGATGAATTTGATGTCTTCGGCTTCGACATGCTTTCCAGATGTAGGAATGGTTTGCCCCCATTTTCAGTGGAGATGGGTTTTGTCGAGTGGGCAAGATCAAAAACTCATCCTAGATTTGGCTTTAGTCGAAGGTTGAAATCCCGACCTTGGATAAGCGAATCATGATTCATCTCCTTCTGCTTCGGATTTGTCATTTGCGTGCTTCACATTTTACAATACCAACTTCGCCGCTTGATGAAAATGAATCGATGATTTTCGAATTGCCCCAAGTTCTATAGTCATCTGCGTCGAATCTCTTTGAACTTCATCGGGTGATAGACAAACTGATAAAATGATTTTTCAATCCTGAGATCGAACTCCTGACGTTTCGTACCACTTCCAGTTCACTGACTACCAGGACAAAGCACTATTGGCGTCCCTAACTGGTTCGTTTTTTGTTATAAAATTCTTGAAGCAGTTAGCGACCCCCATCGAGAATGAAACAAGCTCAATTTAGAGTTCATAACGACTAAAGGTCCCTTAGAACGATACAGAGCTAACCGTCTTTGAGCTCGCTCGGGCTTTTGCTCGCATTTTCCTATGTGAAGCCATTAAATGTTTTTCTTCGTGGCGTTCAATTGATTCGCCTCGACTCTAATCTAACAAGGGATTGTCGTACTCAAGCATGATGATGCTCGCAGGTAGTACTGATCGCTGCCCCAGATTAACTCTAGGCATTAAGGAAGATTATCTTGCATGGAAGACTTTATGACAGAAAGATTAATGATACATCCATTCACATGTGCCTAGTTCCCTTGAGGATTCTCGGTGATCAGCCAGCTACACCATGAATCAGACATATAATCGTCATTTTGGATCATAACTTCATAAGTCCATCAGTTTTAAACTGATCGATCCAGATATGGAGCTCCTCATCAAGGAAATCTTTTGATTCTTCGAGCAACTGATATTCGGGTTGACCATCATCGCTTGGCGTTGAAGGATTCTTGTTTCTGTTGTGAGCGATCTGATTCTTCGAGCTAGAACCTTCGTCGTTGCTCGAGATTATAAGAGGATGATTGATCGGTTCACTATCAAAAGCACATTCCATTTGGGAATGGGAGAAACAAAAATCCTCAAAGCATCCGCCCGCTTGATCTTCCGAAATCATATGCCCAAGCCGGGCAGATCTTTGAACACTAGGCGCAATATGTTGATCGGGGATAGGAAGAGCACTAGCAAAAAGTTGCTGCTCAAACCAAGGAGTTCGTACCTGCTGCACTTGTGGCATATACTCTTGAGGGGTGCTGAGATGATTCGGGGGAATATTCTGATTAGCGCCCAAGTAGTCGATGGTGCTGCTACCAGCTTGGTCGGTGCCTAGATTCGGCAGGGTATTTCTTACTTCAGGGGCATTGTAGTTATAGCCATGCCTAGTGTTTAGGCACAAGTTGAGTTCTTTCAGGTTCAGTGCTGTGTGGCGCTGTCTTAGCGCCCTTCTGTAGCTCTTGAGGTGACTCGCGACTCCATCTTTAGTGAGTCCTGGTATGTTCATGATCTCAAGTATGCGCGTTGGATATGCTGAGTTGATCCCTAGTTGCTGAACCGCACTAAGGAACTTGAGATGAAGCTCGGGGGACCAATTGACCCTCGTCTTCTTGCGACCCGGAACAGTGTTGACAACTTGGCTATTGCTCTCTGGCCTATTTCCAGTAGAATTTGATCGAGCCGGAAATTGTTGTGGAGGGAATTCATCAGCTTTGGATTGGTCGGTCGTGATAGTAAGCTCATCGTTAAGGAAACTCCAATCATGGTGACGCATATCACATCCTTTAGAAGGCATCGATATTGACTTCGTAGAATTGATTTGTTCATGCATATCTCCAACAAAATCCGATTGTATCGAAGATGGTTCGAGGGAGTGGGGTGGTGAATGAGCATTTTCAATCCTCATATAAGGCTTATCAAGGAACATTTCGCCGAGAGTGATAGGGCCACCGCAATTAAGGCAAGCGATAGTGCTGGGAGCTTTTTTATACCTCATGTTCTCCGCTCGAAGCTTTTCGTTTTCCTCCTTTAGAATCGCAAGTTCTTGACGTCTGTGTTGAGCCCTCAATTTGGCTCGCTTATTTTGAAACCAAAACTTGACCCTCAAAGGTTTCATCCCTAGCTTCTGGCCCAATTCATTTCTTTGTTTCATGTTCGGGAGAGGGCATTCACTAAAGAAAGCTTCAAGCTCTTGGATTTCATTCTGAGTGTGGCACTGGCGACGTTTCCTTTTCCGAGATTGACCATCGCTGCTGCTGTTGTCGTCGCTGCTGAGATCCTGAACTTCGTTGCCGAAAGGGTTGGGTTCTGTGGTTCTGGTACCAGACGCCATCCTGGAATCTTCGAGATCTCTCAGTAGTTCATTTTCTGATATTTTTGGATCAGTCGCCTCTAGGAACTGATGGTAACCCTCAAACATGTTGGATCGAAAAATGTTCGATCAATTTTTGCTCACTCAGGGTTCTCTACTCTCTCATGTATGCTCACTCTCTCTAAATTTTCTTTTGAGTGGTTCTGTATGCCCATGAAACGTTCTTTAAACATGGATGAAGATCGTCAGGCAAGCGTTGCTCCCAAGATTTCGTATTTCCCGCTTTGTCGTCTTCTTTCTTCTTTTCAACGTGGAGGGACACCAAATCGATTTCCTTTTCTCGATATCCATGTCTGTCTCCCACTTATTTTCAAAAAGGTGGAACTACGCTCGCCTCCTGCTCAGTTTTTTAATATGATGGGACCGCCAAATCCTTTCGCAACTTTTTTCGATAGTTGCGCTTAACTCCCGTTCAATTTTAATATGGTGACACCGACATATCTTTTTACAACTTTTTTAGGTTTATCAAGCCTGAAATCGCGGACTGGGACAGATCTGATGGTTCACCGAAAGAGCCACCACTGCTTTACCCAATTAACTTGGCTCCACGAGCATTATTGTTGTGCCTTTCTTCATTCTCGAGTTGCTATAAAAGGAGGAGTTAATGCAGAGAAGATTAACACTCTTACATAATTGCCTTTTCTTATTTTAATCACTCTACCACACTCATCTTCTTCTCCCTCACTCCAACGAAAATGACCTCCTCTCCTATTCGCGCTTTCTCGGCCGAAATTTTGGCCCAGTGGGAAAAACTCTATAACCTCCTCGGTCGAGGCTATGCTCATATAGCCGATCACCCAGAAACTGAAGATGAAATCCGCATTTTGCTCGTGGAAATAGACACCACCTCCATCGAGGGCACTAATTTAGAGAGGGAATATAGAATCTTCCCAACCCTCTTTATAAACTTTTTAGAGACTTACCGTGTCGCTCATCGAAAAGCTACCGTGGCTCACGTTTTGCGAGCTCGCTATGAGGATCGGTCCAACTGCTTGGTGTTGGCCAACCTTGTGGCCGATAGTCACAGAAAGGCTGTTGAGTTCGCCAACAAGCGAGTCTCGATGTTGCTTCGCGAGAGGGGAAATTTGGTGGAGCGCTTGGCCTTATCCCTGACCACCTATGAGCACGACCGTCGTAATGTCGTGTTGAAGTTTCAATGTGAGTGGCAGGAAGAAAGGCTTGACAGCATTACCGCGGATATAGCCCATGGGAGAGGACTAGTTCGGGACCTGGAAATAGCCGCCGAAGATCACGGGACCAAGGTTGCCGATCTTAAATGGGAATGTAAACGCCTTCTTCTTAAGCTTGCAGATCTCGAGTCTCGAGGTGGTGAGTATAAGCAAAGCATCAATAATATGGAGGGCCAACTAGGTTCCTTTGTGATGCTAATTAGGGCTCATTGCGGTTTTATGTTTCCACCCCGATGATTTGTATGATCTGCTTTTAAGGTCCCTCGATTGAGCGAAATGAATGAAAGCTCTAATGTGTGTGTCTCAACTTCTGTATGGCTGACTTTCTCGAACACCTGACCACTCTCAACCTAGGCAAGCTGCGCTTTGACATTGATGATTCGAGCGTGTACATCTTGATTTTTTAATCTTGCTTATGATCGGATAAAGGAACCTCCCACCGCGATTATCCACAAAAAGACTTCTCTTCTCTACTTGTTTTTAACCTGTTTCAAATGAAAAGGCAGAATCAAAAGAAAGAATTTGAAAAATAAAGCATAAATCCTTTCAATTTTATGCTTACTTGTGATTAATAGGGATAAAAGCTTTTACAAGGGTTTTGGCCTTGTGCAAAAGCTTTTATCAATATTCCTCAAAGGAAAGCATATCATTGAAAGAAATGTAATTCACGATAATCGCCTTTGATCAATTCCAAGAAAATCAATGGAATGTTCAAAAGTACACAATTACGATGTGTTTTAAATTCAATTGAAGATACGATATCCAAATTAAAGCTGTTTGCTAAGAACGAGAGTAATTTGGATATCTATCTTTTCATTAAATTTGAAAAACACGATTACTCTTGATCAATTATTGTGGATTACCAATGATGCAAAACATGCATGAACCAATTCAAGTTTATAGTTCCTTCTGGCGAAATTGGGATTGTATTGCCCTATACGGCCAAAAGGTTGTATAAGACTTCCAATTTCAATTTCATCCAAAGGAATTATAAAATTGATTTTGGAGTATTCGAGTGATTAGAAGAAATGCCACTATCACATTCCAATGACAAGTCAATAGAAATACAACAAATTTCAATCTGAATGTATATAAACACAAATAGATGCCTAATACAGTCAATCTAAGGGATCAGATAGAGAGGATCTCAGCAAAATAAATCCTATACAAGAAGGCTAGAAATGAAAAATAAAACAAAGGAATGTGATCTTAATACTTAGGCTCTTCTTGTCCACTTGGCGCTCGTAATGGGATGACACCATCTTCATCTTCCATCAAGAACATTGGGAGGAAAACACACATATCTATCCTCAAAATGGCATTTAATCCAATCACCGAAATTATGCAATGAATATAATGATTAAGAGCTGTAACAAGTTCGAGGGATAGAAAAGTCTTACCAACCAAACTTAAGAGAAAATCAAGCTTCTCTGTATTTTTTGCAGTGTTAGGTATACTTACCTTCCATAGACAAACGCATGAGACAAGTGAGGGAAAACTCCTAAAAATCAAAAGATAGGGCTTGGTACCTAAAGCCAAGGTTCTCACCTCGAATTCTGGGAAGAGCCGATTCCATTGCACAACTATCGTTGCATTGGGACTCAATCCATAGTTCGAAGTGAGCGGAATTGAAAAGTGGATTACCCCATGTTTTTCCTCACGGAGATTCCATTTTCAATTCCTTCTATTGTGTTCCTAAAGAGGGCGCCTGGGGTTTTAGGCGCAATTGTGTGTATTCATTGTGTCGTGCTAAAGCAATAGACATGCATTTTATTTAACAATCACCGCTTCAATATAAACATCCACACAATCATACATCCAAAACTCATGCCTGCATAAAACAAAGTTAACAAGCACTTCACCCCTTATTTCTCCCATCTACAAAAACATCTAACACATTCGTTAGCATATACACCTCACTTTCGAGAGCATATGCATAAAATTAGGTTAGAAGAATCAATCAACTTTTTAATCGGCTCAAGTCCACTAAATGGTTAAGAACCAATCCCCAGCGGAGTCGCCAGTCTGTCGCGACCCTCTTGAGGTTGTCGGGCTCTCGAGGGCTAATGGGCCGTCCTGTCTGGTCGGACGCGGGCCTCTCCCAAGGCCCATTACCCAAATCGCAACGGAGGTATGCGTGATCGACTTTCAGTGTGGTCTAGTGACATGTGCTAAGTGTGCATGCCATGGAGTCGCCACCAATCATTTTTTTCAGAGTGTGATTGGACCACCCAATCGAATAGTTGGGAGTTTCTATTCAATTCTGCGAGAACCAGAGAAATGGTTTCGGGGACTTAGTTACACCAACTGTCAGAGTTGACGCCCTTTCGGTACCTAAGTTGACTGAATTTTCTAACCTGAGATTCATGCGGATGAGTAAGGTATGAACCCTAAATCTAAAAATTCATGCAGATAGGAGTGATTATCCTAGCAATCACAATCAGTAATAAAATGCGCAACTCAAGGAATCTAGATATGCAAATAAATCACATGACATTCCTAGTAAGGCCCTATTTATCAATCACAGCTCAAGAATGATTTAGCTGTCCTAGCCATTCTACACACGATCTAACCTAAGAAAAGCATTAGGAAGCATCGAAGGAGTTCGAGAGTACTCACATGGGGTTCGCCGTGCCCTGATTTGGTCTTGGACGAGCTATCGAGCTCATGCCGACCCGATTATATTTAGGGATCCACTCGGCGTTTTACATCATGAAATCATGTGAAACAAAAACGAAAATATTCAGCAAGGGGCATTTATTGTAGATGGTGGTCGATCTAATTGGACGTCAAGACTAAAAAAGATGTAGAAAATTACAAATTAAAATACTCGAATGACATTTTTTTGCCAAATTCAACTCTATGCGTCGTGAAGAAACACATGCAATTGAACTTAAATTTTGACTATTTATGAGTTCAAAATGTAAAAGAAATTAAAATAAAAATATTGACTATTTTTCTATATTTTTACGACATCGAACGCTATTTTTCTTCATTTTTCATGTATTTTTCTATTTTTGGAAAATATTAAAAAATATTAAAAAATATGAAAAATTATTTTTTTATAAAAAATGGTTCCTTTAGCTTGGTCAAGGCTACCAAAGATGATTTTTTAATTTTTTAACTTTTTATAGATTTTTTATGAATTTTTTAAAAATAAACTATGAAAGACTGATCAAAAATCAGGTGTCAACAGGGATCAAATACTATAGGGAGGAAGCATTGGGGTTCAATGGGTGCCCCTCAAAAAAGTTTAATTTCAGAATTGGCATTATAGGGACTAAAATGAAAAGAATTTCATGCAATTAGGTCCCTAAAGCCCAAAATTGATCAAATTAGCGCACAATTGAACCAAATTGAAATGTCGGGAAATCAAGCTGAACGTCAAGACTCGGAAAATGCAAAAGATTGCAAAGTAAAAAGACTCAAAACATATTTTTTGACAAATTTAACCTTGTGCGTTATAAATAAACACACAAAATTAAACTTGAATTTCGACTCTTGATGGGGTCAAAATGACAAGGGATTTAAAAGAAAAATATTGACTATTTTCCTATATTTTTGTGACCTCAAATTCTATTTTTGTTGATTTTTCTAGTATTTTCCTATTTTCTAAAAATACTAAAAAATGTGAAAAATATGAAAAATTATTTTTTTGTCAAGAATGGTTCCTTGGGCTTGGCCAAGGCCACCAAAGTTGATTTTGTAATTTTTTGACTTTTTATGAATTTTTTGTGATTTTTCAAAGATAAAACTGAAAAAGACTTGGTCAAAAATCAGGTGTCAACAATTCCCAATGGATTCCCCAGCCTTTGAATCTTCAGAAATTGTTATGTGATGAGTATCTTCCATGTTCTGAGAAGGTTCATTTGGTTCTACAGTTTCAGTTGATGGAATCTGCTCACTTAATACTGTGCCTTCAGCGTCTGTCTTCTGAGTAGTATATTTATCTTCAAATTTCACGTTCATGGATTTTTCAACTGTCTAAGAATTCTTGTTGAAGACTTGATAAGCTTTGCTTGATGTGAAATATCCCAAGAATACTCCTTCGTTTGATTTTTCATCAAACTTACCCGGTCGATCACTTGAATTATTAAGAATATGGCATTTACATCAAAATACATGAAAGTATGAAATGTTTGGTTTCTTTCCTTTGTAAAGCTCATTGGGGATTTTCTCAAGTAATGGGTTGAGAAAGACACGGTTTATAATATAGAAAGCAGTAGAAACAGCTTCAGCCCAAAAATAGGATGTAGCTTTGCTTCAATCAAAAGAGTTCGTGCCATTTCTTGCAAAAATCGATTCTTCCTTTCACCAACTTCATTTTGCTGTGGAGTGTATAAAGATGAAAAATTATTTTGAAAACCATTTTGATCACAAAATTCTGCAAAGAATTGATTTTCAAATTCCCATTCATGATCTGTTTTGATGCTCGAAATTGAGTAACCTTTTTCATTTCGAACTTTCTTAGAAAAGGTTTCAAAATATGATAATGCATCACTTTTGTGTGTAAGGAAGAAGACCCAAGTAAATCTAGTATAATCATCCACAATGACTAAACAATACTTTTTACCTCAAATACTCTGAGTTCGAGTAGGTCCAAAGGCATCCATGTGTAATAGCTGCAGAAGATGGTTAGTAGACACTTTATTTATGGATTTGTAAGAATTTCTTACTTATTTTCCAAATGTTCATGCTTCTCAATACTTGGTCCTTTCAAATTTAGCATCTAGGAGTCCTCTTACTATCTTCTTTTTGGAGAACTTTGTAATCTGCTTGAAACTTATGTGTCTCAGTTTCTTGTGCCAAAGTTCTAGATCGTCATTGACAAATAGAAGACGTTTCTCTTTCTCAGACGATATATCTAGAAGATACATGTTGCCATGTCTTTGTCCAGTGAATGAATATTTGTTATCTCGGCTTGTATCTGAGTACTTATTTTCTGCAAAAGAAACTTTATATCCAATATCGCACAGTTGACTAATACTAATGAGATTGAAATTCAAACCCTTGACTAATGAAACATCATGAATAAGTGGGTTGCCAATCTGCACACTTTCTTTACCAATGATTGTTCATTTGTTGTTGCCACCAAAAGAAAAACTACATCCATCAAACTTTTCAAGATTGATGAATATTGATGACTCTCCAATCAAATGTCTAGAGCAATCACTGTCAAGGTAGTATTTATTTCTTCTTTTCGTTGGCACCTGCAATGATCAATAAAACTCAAGCTTTCTTTGGTATCCAAATCTGTTTGGGTTCTTTGGAGTTAGCAACATTTGCATATCTAAGAATGTCACGTGTTGATATTTTAATTTTAGGACAATAGTTTCTATAATGTTTTGCATCACACACTCAGAACTTATATAAAGACTTTGTCTTTCAGATCTTCCAAACTGTTTACTAAAATGACTCTTGTAAAAATGCTATGAGGCTTTTTTCCAAGTCTTCCTTAACTTCGGGAAAATGATTTTTCATATTGCTTTCCTTTTGAAAACCTAGTCCCGATTTGTTAAAATAGAGAACTTGTATGAAAAGTATGTGTTGAAATGTTTTAGATTCGGATGGGAATTTTTTATGAGTATCCAAAGTTTCCTTTCTCAAATAGGCATTTTCTTTTTCCGAAAGATGTTCCTTTTCAAAGAATTGCTTTCTTCTTTAAAAAGATCTCTTTCCTTTCTCAAGGAGATATTTTCTTTCTCTAGAATTTCAATCCTAGATTTTCATTGAGTATTTTCTTTAGAATCATATCAAATTTCTCATTCATTTGAGAAAATTCCTTTTCAAGAAAATTGATTTTATCCTTTTGAGAAACGTCTCTTTATTTGAAAATGGCTACTTCCTTTTTCAACTCAGAAAGTCTCTTAAGAGTAGCCTTGTATTCTAAAAATAACTCATCTATTTACGCAGATACCTTAAAGGGAGTTTTTGAATTTGTTACCTTGAGATCATCATCCGAGTCTGCCATGAGACATATATTGGCGTATCTTTCATCAATTTCACATTCAGTGTCGTTCCAAATCTCTACTTTCAAGACTTTCTTGGATTTTTCATCATTGTCTTTCCTCTTTAATAGAGGGCAATTTGGTTTAATGTGGCCTCTCTTCTTGCATTCATAGCAAGTGATCTCTTGGTTTTCATTTTTGCCTTCAGATGATATTTTCTGATCATATCATCTGATATACTTGTTGTCCTTGAAATTTCTTCCTTTCTTTGCCATTCTTCTGAATCTTTTGACCATGAATGCTAGTTTCTTATCGTCTTCATCTTCAAAGTCTAAGACATTAGAATCAATATTAGATTTCAAAGTAATTGATTTCTTACCTTTTGACGTTGCTTCCTCATTGTTTCTTTCATCCTCATAGGATTGAACAATCCCAACGAGCTCATCCATCGATAGAGGGGATATCCTTTGAGTCTCTCGAGTGGATGTTTTCACATTATTTCATTCCTTTGTGAGAGCTCTTAGTAACTTGTTTACTCTCATCGGTTCAGAAACTGGTTGCTTATGATATGTGAGACCATTAACTATTTTAGTGAATATGTCAAACATTTCTTTTACTTTTTCTTCGGGCTTCATTTTGAATGCTTCATATTGGCTGAGAAGAAAATTGACTTTGGTCTTCTTGACTATGTCCGTTTCTTCACAAGTGACGTAAAGCTTGTTCCAAATCTCTTTTGACGAGGAGCAATCTGCAATACATTTATATTCAGTGGGAGATAATGCACTATAAAATGAGTAAATGACTTTTGCATCAAGAGAATCTCTCTTTGCTATCTCAGCACTAGACAGAGTGACGGTTGGCGTTGTATTATTGTTGCTGTCCCCTGGATTTGGTCCGCTTGTGGAGCCTGCAATGGGATTCACTACTCTTTGTACAACATCCCAAATCTGGAGATCTTGGCATCTAATGTATGCTTTGAATTTATTATGATAATCGCTATACTCTTTCCCTTCAAAGTATGGTGGTCTGTTATTGCTTTAACCTTCAATCCAAGTGGGAGAGAAGTTGCTAGCCATAAAGATCGTTAGCTCGGAAGTAAAAATATTTCATAAAATATAAGCACATTGCTCTGATAACAATTGTTGTAGCTAGCGTAATTACCTAGAGGGGGTGAATAGGTGATTATAGTGCAATTTTCAAATTTAATGCGGAATTCAAATTGCACAAACTTTAAGCTCAACCCTCAATTGATTAATATAAGCTTTATCACAATATACGCTGAGTGTGCAGTTCAACTATCACGTGTGTGTGTGTGTGTGTGTGTGTGTGTGTGTGTGTGTGTGTATAAATCAAATCAGAGTAAGACATAGAGAAGATTGCACATAGGGTTTATAGTGGTTCGGCTTTATTCAAGCCTACGTCCACTTCTTCGGCTATCGGCCAATTAGCTGGATTCCTCTAGTGAACTGCTCAGAGGTTACAGCTTAGTGATCTCCCTTAAGATGCGTGACTCCACTCCTAGCTTTCGACACTCTCGTATACACTTTGTTACAATTACAATGAATGGATCAAGAAGAATATAAGAATTTCAAGTTCTCCCGAACTTGAAATTATGAACACTATTCCCTTTTAACGCCAATCTCCTTTTTTTCTCTTCGGCCTTGAGATATCTTTTATACTCTTCCGCCTCCAACTGACCGTTGCAAGGCTTCCAAAAGATTGCACTCCAAAACTACCAATTTTGGATGAGACAATATCCAAAAAGAAGATCTCGTAGCCGTGAAGGATTGCCAAAGGAAAGTCTTTTCGGTTTAGATCAAATCGCCCATACAATTATGATCTTGGGTTTCCATAGATGGATTCCTTCAATAGGAAAGTTGCGTTTGCCTCCTTAGATCCACGTGATTGATCTCTATCCCGAGAATCTTCAAGAACAATCCAGCTCGATTGTGTCCGTTGTAATGTATCAATTAAGAACATTTTGAATTACTCTTGAAGTTTTGATTACTGCACGTAAATACTTCTCTCAAAGCTTGAGCATCATTCCAACGTTTGAGCTATCACCACTCAATGTCTGAGTTCCATACAGCATCTGAGTCCCTCAGAGTCAAATCTGAGCCACCTTTTGACAGACTTGATCCTATGTATCCTCGCACCATAGGACAATCTGCAAAACAAGTATTTCCCCGCATTATCCCAGATTTAAGAGTGCATGGATTGTTTTGTCAACTTCAAAATCATCTAGGTTTTTCTCAACAAGAATAACCTGCTCTAACCAGAGCATCGAAAATATCCATCATCTGGACTTTAAAAGCATATATCTGTCTAGGCTCATAATCAAATACAACATTCACCTTGCTTGAATGATCTGGCAAATGGTCGTTCTGAACGTTTGGTTGAGGGTTGTTCTGAAAGGAAAAGGCCCTAGAGTTGAGCAAGTCCTAGATCCGATTTTTGAGCACATTACAGCTATCTGTGTCATGCTTGGCTTCACCTCGATGATAGTCACATTTTTTGGTTGGGTCGTACTTTGCAAAAGTTGCACAATTCAGCAGCAGAGGCTCTGTCCACAGAAAATCCTTCTTACGTAGGACAGTTAAAACCTGAGAGAAAGTACCAGGAAAAGGTGTATATTATCGGGGCGGATGGATTTTTTTCCATTGCACATTAAAGTTGGCTTGCTGCTTATTAGGGACCTGCACCGGTGCAGGATTTGTGGGCTTATGAACATATGTAGTGTTAACTTGGAAAGCAGTCTCCTTGTCTTTCTTTGTTGAGAACCTCTTAGCAGGCGCACCGACATCTCCATACCAACCTTTCTTTAGACCGCTCTCCACTTCCTCAACCATTGCAATAAGGTGACTGGAAGGCGTTGCAGCGAACCCGAGGACTGCGACCGCTTCATTTGCAGTAGAATAAGGACAAACAACTTCATGAGCTTTCGCTCACGGGAACTGGCTTTAGCTGAGATGCCAAATTTCTCCATCTAGTGGCATATTGGTTGATCGTCTCACCTTTCTTCATTTCTGCTTGCTCCAGGTCTTCTTTAGAGATGAGAACATCAAGATTGAAACTGAAATGCTTAACGAAAATATTTGTCGCCTTCTCCCAATCTTCCATGCTGTAAATTTTATAATCTGTGTACCATATCATAGCTGCATCCTTTAGACTGGCTTGGAAAGTCTGAACCATCAGAGGACCATTAGCTGTATACTTGTTTATCCTAGCTTGGTACATCTGGGCATGCTGTACTGAGTTGGAAGTGCCGTCATACTTCTCGAAATCAAGCATCTTGAACTTCTCTGGCACACTGACCTTCGAAAAGGCGAAGAAATTCACCTGATGTATGTTATGGGTACCTTCCACTTCTCGTATTCTCTGCTCCATCTAGGCCATTCGTCTCTTCATTTGGTCCCGTAGCCATAGGGCTGGCTTAGGGAATTGGAACCAATGGCGATACGCTTGAGCCAACACCCGTGATGATAACATCCTCCAATGGAAGAAACTAGAAAGGAACTCGTTCAGGTGCCTTATCAAGATTGTCTGCCGACGGAGGTGAAGTAGGAATGACAGGAGAGGGATTTGAGCTAGATGGTTGTAGCTTGGCAGCAAAACTAGCCATCATCTACTGCATCTTCTATGACATCATTCCTTCGAAACACTCGCTTGGAGTATCGAGCTGTTAATCCAAGGCCTCACGGACAACATCATTGATCTCATTCCCGTTGACTATCTTCTTAGCTAAAGAGCGGGTGATTCGTGGAGAACCCGTGTTAAATTACCTACAAGAGAGGACTACACGGTGAGTGCGTCATGTGAGAAACGTCGAGTCAATCCATGGCTAGACTAGACTAGCGTACACCACTTGATCCGCGACCTTGTCTTAGAAAATTCCAGTTTCTTCGGATTTTGACAAAACATTCGTGAAAAATCACCAGATGGTCGAAATGATGTAAAAATTTACGAGCTTGTAGTCAAGAGGTGAACAAATTTCATGTTTTGAGCTGAAAATGAGCAGATCAATACAGTTTAATGCATTTTTGGAAAACTTTTGCCAGAAAACTATTTCGTCTGCCTTTTATTAAAAGAATGAGAGAGCCCTTAAGAGTGTGAGTTAAGGTTCAAACTTTTGCAAACTATTATTTGAAAGGCTGTTCCACAACTTTCATGTTTTGTGATTTACTAAAAGAAGTCATTTACTAAGGGTAATAACAATGTGATTCTGGAGTCAGAAAATGTGTAAAGTTTCAACCTGCTCTAGTCCGGCTATTAATTCCATAGTAAATAGAAAACACATCTTATTACCACGGAACTTTTTGACGTGATAGCTCAAGGTTCTACGAACATTTTTCGTTTGAAGTGCGGAAATGAATTCTAACTCAAAAAGGGCGCAAAAATTCAAACAATACTGAAAGGTCAGAATGAAAACAGAACTGAATTACTGACTGAAAATATAATCAAAGGATAACGACCATAATATCCGGTGAAATTCCCTACCAAAAGGCCTAGGAAAGAAAAAAAAACAACGAACCGACTCAAAAGGATTCGAATAAAAACCTATCACTTTGAGGGCGCGATCTTTCGTTCTCTCGTCTTGGGGACCAGCTTGTGCCTTCAACCACTTGATGATCTTATTCTCCATGATGATCTCTGCTTCGGCTTCAATGAGCAAACGCCCAAGCTTGTTGTTGACGTATCATGTCAGAGTGATATAAGGAAGCTTTAATTGCCGTTCTTCAGGGATGGAGTGCCTCGGGTGATACTCCTTGGTGGATCGGCAAGCCTCGTCAGCGGGCTCCAACGGCATCCTCGGAAAACTGAGCTTGATCGGTCGGCAAGCCACCCATAGGTAGCGAGTAGAGATGACCGCCTCTTCGTAATCCAGAACAATGTTCTCAAAGTTGAGTTGGATTTGCTCGGAGGGGAGAAGCAGAGGCATCTTCTGGACGTATCCGAACTGTTGGTGACTAGAGGCGGATAATATTCAGTTGCCCCAATGAAACCCAAGAGAGGGATCGGTCCAGTTCGACCAAAGGGTAAGACGAGCCTCCTTACGTTGGAACCAGCTAGCATGCCGCCACTAGAGCGCCTTGGCAGAGGGAATCCTCACGAGTTTTAGTCATTCAGAAAAAATGATAATCTGGCATTTACTCTGTTTTTCTTTGAAAATGACCAATAGCGGGGCAAAGTTTCTAAGAGTATCAGTTGAGAAGAGCCCTTGACATTCCTTAATGTGTGACAAAAATAAGACTTGCAAAAGTTCAGCGAGGGCTTGCAAGACCTTAGCTGTAACGCCCCAGTTTTGTAGTTCGAAATGAATAAGAATTGGACAAAAAAAATTAGAAAGCTGACTTTAACAAGGCGATTGGGAGGCTGTTCGCCATGAAATGATTGGTGATCGGTTTGCTTGGTCTGGCAAGGACGGACTTGACAAGGTTAAGGAATTGCAGTAGGTTATTAACGGAAGTCGTTGGGCTAAAGTGAAGTGAATGAAGGTGTAAAGGCTGGGTACTAATTAGCGACCAGCCCCTTTAAAGTGAAGCGATTGGACTCTGTGTCTACCCAATTTTCATTTTTGGTTGAATAAGAGCAGGCCCAGTCATTAGACTCTCTTAGTAAGACTAAGTAAACTACATGTGACATTTACAATGCTCCTTTGAACGTGAAAAGCATGCAGCCAACTTCAAAGGGTTGCTCCCTCTTCAAACAGCACACGTAGCAAATGAAATGAAGACTAGTGGGGGAGAGTGTGGCAATCAGAAAATTAGACACCAAAGCACCATTTCATGCAAAACTTCACCTGCACAAAGAGGAACCTCCCTTAACATGCAAGTTGCCATCTGTTCAAGAGAAGTGAATTCAACCTATTCCTTTGGAGACTCACGCCAGAATATGTAGGAGAAAAAGGAGGAAGCCACGAGTTCTCAAGAGACGCCACCGAAGTCCTCCTTGCAACACGTGCTGCTAGGAAGAGGGAGATCGAAGCTTAAGAGACTGTTCTTCATCTCCGCATGTCAACTAAGCAAATTGAGGCAAGGATCCCCTCCAATTTCGTTCAAAGTAGTGATTAATGTTCTGTAGGGCTGACTTGATTCGGGTAGGAGCTGGAAATTCTGTTTTGAGTCCAGAGCTTATAAATTGTTCGAACTAGTTGGGAGACGAGCTAAAATTCTGATCTGAATATGAAAGTTAATTGATAATTTAGCAAGAAGGGCGAGAGAAAGCTTGAAGTAGCCCTGGAATGTATTAGAAATTGTCGACAAAGAATCTCCTCAAAGTTAGATAACTCATTATAAGCCTTGCGTGATTGTTGTCTCTCGGGTGCAAGGGAAACCGAACTTGAGGATAACCTGTGGAACTGTGTTAGTTTTGGGACAGATTGATCTTAACTTTGTGACTAAGAGAGCTTGCGTTCAAGGTTGCTTAGTCAATGACAGAACAAAGTGAATAGAAGCTTAGGGCATTGCCGAATGCGTCGGGAGTTGGACAGTAGGATTCTGATTCGGTAATAAATGACTTATTAAGGTAGTGGAGGGGCTGATCCTTGTCGTCCACAGAAGAAATTGAATGCCAGGTGAATGTTACAAGGAACCACTTGAACCTTGTTCTGATTTCTGCTGGTTTGCTCGTGAAGAATGGGTTAGGATGGTTCTGGTTTGAGAGGACGATAGTGGAAGTTTAAAGGATGGCTTTAGCGGGTCTGTTTTGGCGTTGAATTGAAGAGAAAATCATTGGGGATTATGTTGGTTTTTGGTGACAAGTTGGCTATCTCGAAATGAGGAATGAAGGTCATAAGTTGGTGCGGATCTCGGGGCGTTCAAACTTGTAATCTCGGATCCCTACAAGCGTCCGAAAAGAAACGAGTCGTTTGAGCTCATCCGGAAGGCAAATTGAGCTTCGTTTTCTCCTATGTGACCGTAAGATCATGAGGAACATGAATCTGAAGTCTGATTATCTAGGAAGTTGATGGAATTTTGTCAGTTTGAGATAGACCTAGTCTGGACGTGGAGACTAACTGCTTGTTTGGAGTGATTCGAGCTCCGCTTTTGTTCTTATGTAATCCTAGGCAAGTGTACATCTATCCTTATTACTAATCTGCCCATTTATTTATCGTTATTGCATGAATAATTGAAATTCGGAATTGGTGCTTGAACTTGTGTTCTGTCTTGCTTGAGCTCGAAATTGAATTGGACTATGCGATACACTCTTTGCACTGTCATATTGGCATGAGTGAAATTGAGACTCCACTAGGATGATGACCGAATATAGTGAGGGTTGTCTCAAGAGCTTTGTAGATGATACGTTGAATTGTAGTTGTTGACCTAGTATGTTGAGGCCATGGAAAGACCGACTTAAACATGGGTCGTTTCAAAGATAGTCGAATTGGCATATTGGCATGAAGTGATGATTGAGCCAGTGAGGGCAATGGCCACGAATTTGGAAGGCCTGAGGAGGATGTTCGATGCTCGATTGTTGATGAGGACAGAGATTTGACTAACCTTAGTGTCTTCATGACTGACTTGTGGTGGTTTCGTTGCTTAGGTTTACAATTGTCGCTTGAGGATTCTGCTTGAATAAATGAATGAATGGACGGCTTAGTTGTTCGGCTAGATGCATTTACTTGCTAAGCTGTGGTTAGCTTACCCCTATTTGGGGATTATCTTTTCAGACATTTTCAGGTAAAGCATTGGATCGAGCTTTGAAGATGGTGGCGAAGACGAAGCTCGTCGGTGAAGTCGATAGGATGGGAATACTCGTTGTCCTTGAACTTTTGTTAAGAATATCTCAAAAGACATAAATAATTACTCTCATGCCTATTGTTTATTGATCATGTGTTTTAATAGGATTACGAACTCTATGAATAAAGCCAAACCTTAGACGTCGTGCCTGCCACATGTTCATGCACTTGTATCTTGTAGTGTCTTCAGCTTGCGCCATTAATATTAATAATATCATACTAAAGTAGAATGCGCTAGCAGGTCGGATCAAGTTGGTGGTGGGACCTGGGCTGCTACATTAGCGTTGCCCCGTTGAAAATTGTTTAGAGAAATGACGGTTTCGGCTAAAATTGTATTTACAAAATTTTTTTCCTCACAAACTTGTTAAACAAAATGTGCCATGTGCGGCTTGACAGAATTCTTGTGATGGGAAAAACTATCAATCCGAAAAATGCCAGTAAAAAGATTTTACCCTTTTGTAGAGATCGAGCTTTGTTAAAAATAGTCAATAAGGAAAGTAAAAGAACAATGCCCATAATTTGCTTTTAAAAGCCTTTGAATGATCAGTAGTTCAACTTTCATAAATTCAGCTAAAACTCCGGAGGCATCCCCTTTTAAATATGGACTAATAAGTTCAGAATCAAGGGATTTACCAACGAGCAGGCTATACTATTTCAATGTAGGGCTGAGCTCGTGCTTACCAAGCAAGAATGTGACCGTTTCTGGGACCCAACAGTGAGCTAAAACATGAACGATCCAGGTATGAACGTTGATATCCAGCAAATGAATCAACTTCCCCAATCTACTCTCCACATAATGGCCGTGACTTCATCCAATTGGGGAAGCCACTCAATCAGATCGTCCTTAGTTATCTCAACGGCGCGAATGTTGCCGTGCCCCATGAAGAACAACACACCTAATAGCCATGGACCGACTCAGGAAATGTATAGGAAAAGAACATAGACGAAGAAGATGATCATGAGTTCAAAGACAAGCAGAATGACATATGCATGCTTTTATTAGCCAAGTTTTTAGAGCTTTCGAGGGTGAATCTGACCTAACGATCTAAGTCGTATCCAGCACCTCTCGAGCTTAGGGGATGTCAAGAAATCCTCTAATGCACGCCGACTTATTATCGCCGACTTTTCCCTCTTAACGCCGACTTATTATCCCTTCGGCCTTGAGATGTCTTTTATACTCATCCACCTTCAATCTAACCGTTTCAAGGCTTTCAGAAAAGGTCTCTCCAAAAATTCCCGTTTGGACAAGACATACCAAAAGAAGATCCCGTAGCCGTTGGGGATCGCCAAAGGAAAGTCTTCCCCGTTCGGATCAAATCACCCATACAATTATGATCCTGGGTTTCCATAGATGATTTCACTCATTTGGAAAGTCGTATGTTTGTCTCCTTGATTTCGCATCTTTGATTGATCTCTATCCCCGAGAATTCTCAAGAATGATCCAACTCGATTGTATCCATTGTAGTGTGTCAAATAAGCACATTTGAAAGTTCTCTTTAAGTTCTGATTACTGCACGTGAATACTCCACTCAGAGCTTGAGCATCAGTCCAATCCCCACTCAACGTTCAACGTCTGAGTTATCCACACTCAACGTCTGAGTTCCAACCAGCATCTGAGTCCTCCAGAAATCCCATCTGAGCAAAACCTTTTTGACAGACTCAATCCTGTACATCCCCACACCAAAGGATAATCTACAAAACAAGTATTCCACGGCATTATCTCGAAACTTAAGAGTACTTGGGATCGTTTTGTCAACTTCAAAATTACTTAGGGGTTTTTCTCAACAACAATGGTCTTGAGCAAAAAGTTATCCATAAGATAGATATTATCCAATTAAGTATAAATTTTTATCCAAACATGTAGATGGAAACAAATAACAATGTGATAGAGCAATCCAACCAATATGAATTAGGATTCAAAGCAATACCCAACCGTGACAAGCAAATTTCGGCCAATAGGGTTATGTATCAAAAATTGATCCAAAATTCTTAACCCATCCAATTTGATCTTTGAAAGAGCGAACAACCATGACTTTAAGGAAAGTTAATCTTCCAAGCAAAATTCAATCAATTCTCAAGAGCATTCATAGGGTTCGGTCAGTCGAAATGAATTAAAAAGATCAAAATTTTCATCAAGAGCTCAAATTTTTGGTTTTTACATATATTGATAGAAAAAAAGCAATTTCTCGATTTTGATCACAAATCAACATACATTCATCAATACACATGAACATATACGTGTGTTTTCAATCAAACAAACATAGATTGGTGATTAAAAATTAAAAAAAACACCTTTTTTCAAGTTCTATTTCCAGCAAGCGCGCAACTTAGAGACCACACCAAAAACCAGTTTTTCTGGAGCTTGATTCGTCACCAATTGAGCTAGACACCACAATGTTAGGTCTTAAAATAGCATGAAAGTGGAGGCTGGTTAGCCACGAATCAAAGCTGATCAGCAGTGTCAAGGACCGAACAGTGAGCTAATCGAGCTCAACGGGGTGCCGGGGATGTTGCACGGACTTTTCTGGTCACAATCGGGCCGGGATGGACCACGAGCAAGCTGGATCACGGCTGGACAGGGCATCGGCTGTGGTGTACCGGACCGAAGGCACAATTGAGGGGTGATGGCCGGCGCACATATGAGGACGGCGTTGGAGCAAGGGCGGCTCAAACTTGCATGCCAGAGAGAGGATCTCGACGAAAGTCGTTCGCTCGTCTTGACCGCTCGGCTCTCTCTCTCTCTCTCTCTCTCTCTCTCTCAAGTGTGCCGAATGAATAATGCCGACACTTGTGGTGGAACCATGGCCTTGCTCATATAGAGATTGATTCACCTTGTCCGAGTAGGAGTAGGAACTAATTGAGACCGCTGGATGCTAAACCTAGCTAGAATAGGATTCGTTGTTGGCCATTGGATCGTAAGAGTCCACTTCCACTAGAACTCCAGCTAAGTAAGTTCCCCAATCAGATAAAAACTCTTTGTTAGGATAAGACTCCCAAACAAATAAAATTCATAATTAATTTGAACGTTGGAGAGTCCTATACCCCTATAACTCCTATGGAATTCAGCCAAATAAAAATGGAGGGCATAATGGCCGAAAATTTCATGTCCTTGTGGGCTTATGGCTTGATCCCGGGCCTAATCTAGGCTCTAAATAACTAATTATTAAGGGCCCTTCATGGAAAAATGGGCTAGTTTGATTTTGAATTTGGGTCCAAATCCATTCAAAAAATCGGCACACCCATGACAAGCCTTGGCCGAAAATCTCATGTTCAATCATGGGCTTGTCTCAAATTTTCGGGTTCGATTAAGGCTCATTCTGAATAATAGACATTTAATTCAAAGCCTTAATAATAAAATTAAGCTTGAATTGACTGAATTTAGCTCAAAACTAGGTTCACTTGGCCCATTAAAAAATTCGGCACCTCCTCTAACCGCTTGTCGAAATTGAGCTTAATAGACTCACCTCTGACCTTAAATGCAATGACATGACTGATAGAAAATAAATGTGCAATGCGTGAGAATTTATTTTTTGGGAAAATTATGACTAACCCTTATTTTATGCTTTAAATGAATAATTTTCATAAAATCAACATTTAGGTGTCAGCAGCAGTCTCATCTAACAAAAAGGCATAGTCAAACAAAGTATTCTTTCAATGAGGATTAACTCTAACAAAAGATGCACACACCATGTTATACTTGTTAGTATGATACATGGAATTAAAAATCATCACATCACCAAAATAGTCATAATCAAATTTGGACAAACAATCTCTCCTAAACAGATTTGTCATTCTAACAAAAGATGCACACACCATGTTATACTTGTTAGTATGATACGTGGAATTGAAAATCATCACATCACCAAAATAGTCATAATCAAATTTGGACAAACTATCTCTCCTAAACAGATTTGTCATTCTACTATGTTGATCTACTTGTACAACATAGGAAAATATTGGATTTTACATTTGCATGCAATGAAATTGATTCAGAAGACTTTGACAACTTCCCCCACTTATAAGATTTAATCTTTCACTCTGCAAATAATTTTTGGTAATCATGTAGAATGAAATTCAAGTTTTGGCTTCCTTCTTCTTGGTTTGCTAGGAGCTTATATGATGTTGTCCCCCCAATGCACGCATTAGCGATGGTAGGTAAAGCACCCTTGCAATTATCGAAAATCATTTTTCCACATCTTATTAAGTGCTTTTGATGTTTCGGAATAAAATCATGATCATGCTCGGGGATGTATTTTATGACTTTATAAACACAATTCTCTACCTTAAATCTGATAAAAGCAAGATAATCACATCCAACTTCAAGTCTTTTATATTTTCTTTCTTGATCAGATGAGTTGACAAAATACACCTTGCAATTACACACAAAAGTCCGTCGAGTTATTTCTCCTTTGCTGTTTTTTCTATTCTTATCCTTCCTTACTCCAAACCCTTTGCCTATAGCATAGACCACATACTTATGATATGCTTCAAGTTCACTTGCAAAAATCATTCTTATTGCAAACTCAAAGTCTTTTTTCAAATCACAAGTGCACTAGATGGGCAGTTTCATGCTGCTAGTAAAGTACAAAAAATATTTAACGTAGTGCTTTTATATGCAAAACATCTCCAATATTTTGAGAAAGCAATATCATTCGCATAGTTTGAGATCCGGTACCTCTAATCCATCGAAAAGACAATCTTATACATGCGAATGAACTAGCAAGCGAACCTTTGTTAGCCAAAATTTTTGCAGGCGAATTGAGGAGAGACACTGGGGGACGAAGAATGTAGCACCGACGATTGAGGCCTTGGCCCGAATGAGGACCAACCTTCTTAAAAGAAAAGCCACTTACTGTCCGAATCAGTCAGCACTACGCTTTGAATTACGAATTTGTGCAGGCAATGATCTGACTAGCGTAGAGTCTTTTAACCTTCAATCGGCAAGACCATTACATTACAAAGGACGATAGAATGAAAATCAATCATGGAAATATAAACCTTCTTTTCCGAAAGAAAAGCCAAAACCAATCGAGAAAATGTTCTTTATAGTCAACCCCACTTCGTTCTTACAAAATTGAAACAACATCAAATTCCAGTTGCTACCATTCCCATTCCCCATCATCAATTAACAAGGAATTGTCAAATAGTATTAACGCTATGACGGAACCAATTACACATATTAGAATATCAATTTGATGGCAATTTGGTTTCTCAAACGCTCGATTTATTAATTCGTGGACCGTTCAGATTTTCTTTTCCCCTCTTCTGCCAGTCGCCGGCCACAACGACTGCCGACGATTGACGGAATGGGTGCCATAAGTTGGCCGGCATGGGTGCCATAAGTTGGCAAGGCATGAGCTCATCAACCTCCCCTTACCAGCCTTGAGCGAGGCATGGCCTTGCTCGCTCGCGGTTGATGGCTGGCCATGGCCGTGACCGGCGACCGACCGAAGAAGAAGGGGAAAAAAACGAAACAAAAAAGAGGAAATTTTTTTAAAAAAATGATTTTTTAAAAAATGAAAATTATTAAAAAAAAATAAATGTGAAAGAGTGAAGAAAAAAATATATGAGGGCAAATGTTTTCCTTTTCTTAAAAAGAGAAAATCATTTTCTCCACTTTTGAATGCGTTTTTTTTTGTGAGAGGAAAATGTTTTCCCCAAATAGAATCAATTATTTAGCTTTTTCGTGGTAAAAAAGAATGTTAATTATTTATCTTTCCAATGATACGTTATTGTAAAAATGACGATGATTGTGGAAAGCCGAAGCATCACCCAGTAACCGCTATTCCTCATTGAAGAGAACGCCCATTTTAATTAATCGTCACAAATGAATGCTCAAACATGCATGGATGTGTTTTTCACTTGTGAATAAATGTGATCATTAAGACTTATCCTAATTAGTTGCCTAAATCTATCAAGCACATAAAACTCCAAATATGATTTCTCGAGATCAGGCTCCGCCAAAGTTGGTCGGACATTGCTCAAACCTGCCTAATTATCTTGTGGTATGTGGCTCGTGCGACTAGCTTGCCGGTTGATCATCTGTAATCTCGAGCACAATACAGATTTCTCCGCAAGAAAATACTTGGATTCATCTAAAGCGCAGCAGCGGAACCCGAGTACTTTTGCAGCCGAAGCTGTTAGAAAAGTACAAATCGAGCAAAATAACGTAAACAGCAATAAATAACATTTCCTCGTGAAATGTTTGCTTGCAATACTTAATATTTGTTTACACGTTATAACAATTACTGTTATTGTTGTTAACTTATTAATTTATCTATTATCTTTTGCGGCTGAGTCTTCTTGTTCTAAGAAGCAAAATCGGCAACCACGCTACACGACCCCAGTTGCCGTTTTCATAGCCATCACTAATGGCCCATCAGTAACGAAAGGAGAAGATTTGCAAATCAGTAGCCACAATGTTTATCTAACCATTTCAGATGGGGCTAGGGCTAGGGCTAGCCACTGGGTCGTGCCGACCTAGGCCTCGCACGAATGGGCCCGTGCCCAAGAACGACTTGTTCGGTAGCAGGCCCAAGCCTGGCCCCAAGCCCAACCCAATATCCTTTAAATTTCAGATTGGGCCTTGAGCTGCCACATGGTCTCAATCACTAAGAATTGTCGGGGCCTCGACCCTATAGATTCAATCATACCCAAATCGACCCAAATAACAGCGGGCCCCATCCAGCCTTTGGTCCATGAAATAAATGGCCCACTATCCAGAAAAAACCCAAACTTTAATATATGTCCCAATTATATCAAAAAAAATTTGTCTCACCCAATTCTGCCATCAACTTTAGTAACTGTCTCAATTATATCTAGCTTTTTTTTGTCTTATTAAAAATTCCCAATTATTACTTTTATCCCAATTTTACCATTAGTAACTTTCCGTATATAATCACCGTTATTTAATCACACGTGATATTTTTACACAGTTAATGAATTACATCTCAGCAAAGTTGACGTGAACAACTCTCAACTTCTCTTCTATTGTCTATTTCTCCTATACATTGCCGGGAAATACACTGTCGCTTAAAGACGACGCGTTTCGAATTGTTCCCAAATAGTTAGACCTAGAGATTTGATTATTTGGATGAATAATCTCAAGTCTTGCCTTCCTTGAAACCCATTGTTGCTAAATTTTGAAGATTCATAGATAAGTTCAGTGAGAAAATTCTAGTCATGTAGGATTAACTAACGGTGATTATGAACGGACGACTGTTGGTGGTGAAATTGGGACAAAAGAAAAACTTGCGGGTTTTTTATGAGACAAAAAAAGTTTTGAATATAATTGAGACAAATGCTAAAGTTGATAGTTTTTTTTTTTTTTAAGTATTGGGCACGTTGAATTGGGATGGGGATTTTTTATGAGACAAAAAAAATTGAATATAGTTGAAATTGATGCTAATTTTTTTTTTTCAGGATATGAAACCAAAAATAATTGAGATAAGTGAACGTTGAAGTGCGACCATAAAAATTCAATCATTGTTGAGTGACCCAAGTGGACCGAAAGGACAGCGGGCCTCGTCCGTCCGTCCGTTGGTCCATAAAATAAATAGTGATAAGTGAACATTGAAGGCCCAACAGGCAGCGGTTGAGGGCACCCTCCATGGATTTGGCCCCTCTCGCTCTCTCATTCTTCAACATTTCTTAATTCTTGCTTAAATATCTCTTCCAAACGCTCCTAATCTCTAAGGGGTGCAATTCTGAAACAGAAACTCATTTGATGACGCAATTATGTTTTTAAGTTGTTTCAGAAATAGATTTGAAGTAGAAATGAGAAACAGAAAAAAGTTACTTCTCCATGAAAATGGAAATAGAAATATTCATCGCCGAAAATCATTCGTTGCCGCCGGTCGCCCCCACCGCCTCATTTTTGTTTTGTTTTAGGATAATAAATTTTATGTCGTTTTTTTTGCCTCAAAAACTCATCCAGAGACAGAAATAGAAAAAACTATTTCTAGCCAGAAAACGAAAATGTTATCACGCGCGCCCTAAGTATATCACAATCGAGAACAATAATAACAACAGCAGCAACTACGATGCCCGATTATCCCAACTCAAATTCCCAGGTACCTCAGGTAGTCCAAGTTGCCCTTCATGATTTTTCAAGTTTTAAATAACATCCCAATGATCATTTATCGTCGATGCATAATGACAGTCTTTACCATGCGTGGTCGTATTTCGACAGGAATTACAAGGTGCCATCGTCGTTCCACACATGTTTGGTGTGCGAATGACAATGCCAATGTGTAGAACACGCGACTGCCCAAGTCATCTTTTGGTGTTAACACCTGAACAAAGTAAGTCTTTGTGAAATACAAACAACAGAATTTACTGGAAAAGAAAAGAACGAAAAATTCATTGGGCGAAGTTTAGCTTTGGAATATCAAATTTTAATTAGTATAATGGCACTTCGTGTCTTAGTTCTCCTAAGATACTGGATGTAATTTCCTAAAAATTCCTCAACTTTAAGTTTAGTCCTAAATTTGCCTCGATTTCTTTTTTTGTTGGGTCTAAAAAAAACACAGCTATAGGTCTAGTCCCAAATCTACCTCGATTTTTCTTTGTCCAAAGGAAAAATAACCAAATTTATTCTAATCTCAAATCTACCTCAATTAACCCTTTATCCAAAATTTGTTGTAAGTCGTCTCTGATTTTCACATCTTAGAACGGTTTTATTTTGTAGAATTACAATTTTTATGGGTGGATTTTTATCCACATGGAAATGACACGTCTATTTGTACCTTTCGCCCCATTAATTTTTTGATGTAGATTTGTTGTGGATGTGAAAATGTCAAGCCAAGTTGGGACTGCACCATGTGATAATTTTGAGAACAAATTGAAAGCTGGTGATTTCCTTAAACAAAAAAAAAAATATATTGGGGCAAATTTGTAACTGGATCTAAGTTCGGTGTTTTTTCTAAAATAAAAAAAATCAGAATAAATTTGGGACTAGACTTAAGTTCTCAAATATTGTTATATTTCAATTTCTTACAAAATTTATTCAATAGCATTGTATTCAACTTTTTCTGTTATTTGAGGAAATACGTCCTTTACTTTAATTTTTTTTTTGGAAAAAGAGGAACCAAACGACATGTGCATTGATGTGCCACTCTTTGGGGAGTGACGTTTTGTTATTCGAATGCTGTTTTATAAGTTTTGTAAACGTACTTTAGAAGTCGAAGCATTTGGCTATGTGGCTTCCAAGTCGTGGCATTCAAACTTCAAAAAATTGTAGTACAGCACCAAAAATTTGCCAATGCCATCGTTTTGCTCCTTATACATTTAAAGGCATAAGATCCCTAGATGAACTCCTGAAAAACATCCATGACAATTGGATGATTGTCAGTCCCGAGGATAAACAAATTCACCCTCTACATCCAATCTTTTCAGCACTTTTTTGGACCCCCATTTCTTAAATTTCTTCCATTTGAACAACTAAGAAAACAAACCAACATATGAACGGCTTGCCAAGGTAAAAAAGATGACCTAATCATAAAACCTAAGGATCACGATGGCCTTCTATACCTGCTGCTTCGCTCGACAATGGCAATCCATAAACAGCTTCGCCTGGCGATTCATGAGCGCGGCTCGATCGTTGGCGACCTGCAGCTCGGATAAGCGCAATTGCCGCCACCCCTCTTTTAATTCCTCCATCTCTAACGAGTCGATCATCCCCATGCCAATCCTTATCACTTCCTTGCCTAGCCCCATGCTGGTCAGCTGCAATAGAGAAGATTCGCTGGCCCGATCGCCATCATCCTCAATCTTCTCTGGCGACTTTGATTGAACAGCAGCAATCTTACAGGCATTTTCCAGAGTCTTACTCTTCTTCAAAGACAAGTGCACTTCCTCACCCGGAGTCTTACTCTTCTTCGATGACAAGTGCACTTCCTCACCGCCTTTCCCACCACCCCAGAAGGCACGGGAAAGTTCAGAGACCTTCTGATCATGGGGCTTCTTCCAAATACGCCCGTTCTTACACCCATTCATGAACTTGAGCTTCATTTGCCTAATCTTGTTGTAGAACTGAGATTCGTCGGCATGGAAGTCAAACCTTACTGATTTCGCGTTGAGGTAGTCTTTGAACGCACGGATGTTCGTCGAGGGCTCTAGCCTCGTCTTCTTGCGGAATTTGATCATACGCCGAAGGAGCTTGATCTCATCTTTCTCACTCCACAGGCGCTGAAACCTCCCCGACCTCTCCCCAGTATGCTGCTTAACCGGCGTGACCTCCTTGGCGGTGGCGACAGGCGTGACCTCCTTGGCGGTGGCGACAGCCTCTACAGGGCGGGTTCCATCTTCAGGCTTCGATCCAGAAGATGAATCCGAGTCCGAAGAGGGCTTCTTCGGGCGCGAGAGTTTTTGGGGTTCGTGCTTTGCTGTTTCATCATGTGACTTGGACCTGGACGCTCCAGACGGTTCTTCTTCTTCCCCTCCACCTTCTCCTTTGGCATCGTCGACCTTCTTGGCCCTCTTGGGAGGATGATTTTTCGAGTGCTGATAACTAGCTGGCTTCTTCGTCTTCAACCGTGTGCTCTCCTTGGTCGCAGCAACAGACTCGACAGTGCGAATCTCATCTTCTTCGGGGTTGGACTCAGAACAGGAGTCATTGTCTTCTCCCTCAGGATTCTCAACTTCATCGTCCTCTTTCCGTTGCTCTTGAGCTCTTGGGGGCACAGAGCCGGTGCCCGACTCCTCGCTGGAGGAAGCATCCGTATCTGGCGATTCGTGTGAAGGAGTTGGGGATTTGCGTTTCGGCGCCATGAGAGTTGAGAGAGAGAGAGAGAGAGAGAGAGAGAGAGGATGAGCGAGGGAGATGAGGGGTTTGGCTTGTTCTTGAGTTACGCAGCAGTTTTGCTTTGTGTGGCTTCTTAAATTTATAGAAGGGGGAAGAGAACTTTTTTTTTTTTTTTTTTTTTGTAGCCGTGCAAGGATGAGGAGGAGGATCCGGATCCCCTACCTTGATTTTGATTGACAGGGGATCCGGATCCTCCTAGCAGGTGATCCCCACCTGACGACGACAATTAAACTTTTATTGTATGCCACTTGCCGGTAGAGTCTCCTCCAGTTCTCAAGTCTTTTCAACTTTCTGTTTATATCTAAACGTACTTTTCTTTTTCATTGATTGGTTTCAGAAGAATTTTTGAATTTCATATTGCTGAACTTTTTTTTTCAATTAATGTATTTGTACCAAAGTTTTCGCTAGTATAATGATTTTGATCCTTTAAGTATATAGTTAACTATTTGACAAAAAAAGTGGGACCATTTGGAAAATTTAAAATAAACATGGGATTTTCGTTTAAGAAAATTATACAAGCCATCTATACTTTTAAACCCCGTTAACATACATATGTTTGGTATTGAGTTACGGTTAAATTCTCAAATAAAATGCAATATATTAAATGGGTGAACTTAATAAAATTATCCCTAGAGTTTAGACTAAGAGGAATGTATAAACCAATGACCCTCCATGGATTCCCTATATAAGCCACGGCTAAAGTTGCAAAATAAAGAATAAAATTTATTATAGTTTAAACTAACGTGCAACATTATTAGTTAGTATTACAATTCAGGTCACTAATCGCACGGAAAAAAATTAAAAAAAAATGACCTTGTTTTCTTTTATTTTAGCACCACGCAAATTCTTCTCTGAAATAGAAAACACTATATGAAATTTTTGCTATTTTTTCAATAACGGAAAGTAAACATTCACTTAAAATAGGAAAAAAAAAGTTAAAAAGAGATAAACATTCTAAATAAATCACTTGGGGTACAAGGATGAGATTGACTGTACTAGCAGGAAAATTAAGTAATTTTTTTAATTTAGTAAGTTTACTAGGTGCACTTTCTCAGTAGAAAATTTCTAAATTTCTAAATTGTTGTCATTTTTACCAGGTCAATTTTACCCTTATTTTCCTCTTTGATTTGCAATAAGAAATAACTTTAGTAGAGGTTGATGGATACACAAAAACGATACCGTGAGTGTTTTCCTAAAATATAGAATGTCAAAATTTTCATATTCAATATGAAGTCTATCATCATGCAATGAGAATTTTTTGTTCAACTTCTCTGCCCGTCATCATGATTAACTACAATGTGCTTCACTGTTCACAAGCTATGCGAAAAATGTTCTTGCCGTATTTCAACTTTTTGCCCGTCATTGTCAATGTTTTCAAAAGAAATTAGTCCACAATCTATTTTTTTATGAGAAATTTGAATGTTATATTGCAACTTGTTTGCACATTCTTGTTGTAATTAAAAAGGATTCGATGGGACACATCGGATAAATTAGGAGATTTGATTATACAAATCATAAAATTGGAGGACTTAGATAATGGGAAAAAGTTTTGACGAAAGGAGAAAGAATACAAATGTGCAAAGTATCTTTGATGGCATAATTTTTGCAATTCCACTCTTGCCTCTTCCAAGTCCCTTCTCAACCAATGATTCTCATTGGCCACACTCCCTTAAAAATTCAAGAGCATGAGCGGCGTGATTCCTAAACTAGATTAGGGTCACTCCCTATAATATATTTAATAACTTCTCCATTAAAATAATAGGCATATAAAATAAAGATGTATATATTGAATATTCATTTCTTTCACATATGAATTTGCATCAAAGAAAGTTGAAGATGAAAATCCCTTAAGACATACTTTCGAGAGCATGTACATACAAAAACTAAAGAGTGTAATGAAATTGTCATCCAATTAGTGAAGAGGCTTGTTCTGCAGTAATTAGATTGCTTGGAAAAAAAACAAGAAGTAATTGTTTTGGTTAAGAGTTAGTGTGTGTCGTTGATTTAAGAAAGAAATTAACTGGAACCCAATTGATGCTACTAGTGACAAATGGATAAATATTTCGCTCATACAGTTTTTTTTTCTCTTGATGAAACAAAATGAGTTGAGGAATTATATCCATAATATTTAATATTAAGATCTTTTTTAAACTAATTGAATGCCCAATCTGCGCGGTACGCTGTAACAAAAATCCATTAAAAGACGTTTTTCAGCTGCTAACTAAAAAAATCATGGAATCACTTCATAAGAACTTTTGCCTTTTGCAATTACATGAAACAAAACACATCATCTAGCATGGACTTTAGAAAATTGTTAACCAATCGTATTTATGGAGAATTCACTTTCTTAATGTAAGAAAATAAAGGGTTAATACCGTGAAAAAAAAATAGTCACAAATTTACCCCAAATTATTTTTTTGACCACCAAAAACCCTAAACTGGTACAATTGTGACAAATTTACCCTAAACTAATTTTTTTTACCATAAAAAATCTTAAATTGGTACACATATGATAAATTTATCATCTATTAGTTTCCGTTAAATTGAGTTAATACAACGAAAAATTTTATAGTGACGCACCAGTAGAAAATATAGGGTAACGTGTATACTCGACAATTGCCACGTGTCATCCAATTCAGCAATTCGACTGTCAAATTTAAGGAAAACTAACGAATGGTAAAATTGTCACAGCTGTACCAGTTTAGGGTAAATTTATCACAGGTATACCAATTTGGGATTTTTTATGGTAAAAAAAAATAATTTATAGTATAATTGTCATAGGTGTGCCAATTTGGGGTTTTGGTGGTATTAATCCAAAATAAAACGCATGCTCGGTTTGGAAAAGAAAAGTTGCTATGAGAAGTTAAACTTTTCCTGAGCTTTTTCAATATTTACCTTATGAAATTTGATGTCGTTCTTAAAAGAAGGGTTCATATTGTGAATTGTGATCGTGGGGCCCGTTAACATAAGCCTACTCAAGAGCTTTAGCATGTACTTCCAAAGAGACTATTTTATGCATCTCCATGATTTACCCTTGCATCACGTAATTTGTGCAAAGACAGGAGAGAGAATTAATCACTTGTCTTGGGGGTTCAAATTAGTTTTCTTGCCTTAAAATTGTAGGTCGGTTCTCATTTTCGTCTCATATTTAAAAATGTCGAAACCTACTTTGACATTGAAAAAGGTAAAAGAACGTGCTGACATGAAAAACCTATTTATTTGATTAACTTGCCATAGACGATGAAGTTTTTGAGTATGGTATTTACTGACGTAGATTAAAAAAATAGATAATAATTGTCGTAGAATAATTCGTGGCATCCGAGCCAAAACACCTTAAACCTTTTAATGAACTATTCAGGCTTTTTGTTGTCCGAAAAAATATTCTTTATTAAGTTTTGTCGAGGGCACATTGACATAGAAAGGGTGATGATTGCGGAAGTCGAAACTTCACCTCGAGAAGCGAAAATCCATTTGCTTGCTGCGCTGCCCTGGCTAACTTTCATTAGACGTCATAAAGAAATGCTCAGCCACGCAAGAATCGAGCAGTAGGTGACCGTGGCGTTAGACATGGATGTATTGTTACTGGTGTGATCAATTCAATGATCATTTATAAGAGTCACGAGGGATTGCTTTGAATATCATCAATTTTCTTTTGAACTTGTATGATTTGAAACATTCGTTTCGACAAACCCACCCATTGGTAGCTCAGTTGGTTAGGGCGCATTCGGAATTGTGTGGTTAGGCGCATTGGTCCCAGGTTCGATTCCTTAACCGAGCACCTGTGATTTAAGTGGGAGGCCATGACGGTGGGTTGCTGTGCTAGTCTCCCCCGAGGAATAGTCGGGGTGCGCGCAAACTGGCCCGGATACCTCGGTTACAAAAAAAAAAAAAAAAACATTCGTTTCGACAAAAGGGAGGAAAGGGATTTAAAATATCTTATCATGTCATGAAATTGGCCCTTATTTCTTAAGACATTTACCAGAAAATTTCAATGAGAAAATTGTCCAGAAAGTTCCAAAACTATTGTGCAATGATCAATTAAGTCCTACTTCTCAATTGTGTTAATTGTATCCTAAATCTTTTTGACGATTTGCCAATGTAGCTCGTCTTATAGTCAATTTGGTCAGAAAATGCTGACATAGGCGTCGATAGAGGCGTCAAATGGGTGGGTCGGATCGGGTATGGGTCGGGTCGAATATGGTCCGACCCATATTGACCCATTTAACCCGTTTTGACCCATATTCATCCAATGCAAATTTAGTGACCCATATCCGACCCGACCCATACCCGACCCATACCCGACCCGACCCGTATTACTTAAATACTTATATATTTAGCTAAATTATGAAATATTTATTTCTTATAATTTATTAAGAAAAATTATATTGCTAAAACATGCAATTGAATTTTTTCTGAAAAAATTTAAATTTTTTCTTTATAAAATAATTTTTTATTATAACCGGCCACCTGCGACCTCTGCTTGCCACTGCTGACCGTTGCCCGCTTCCTACCATCGTTGTCCCCTCAAATTGCTGCTCGTCACCTCCGTCGCCGAAGCTGTAGCTCTCCCCGCACGGGCTGCCGCTTCTGAAGGCGTAGGGGGCATAATCGGAGCTCGGGAAGGGAGGTGCTCCGGCAGGTTTCGACGCTGACTCGTACTCGATTCTGGTTTATCTTGCCGAGTTAAGTTAAAAGACTTCAATACTAATTGAGCTTTTCCGTTAGTTGCATTCAAAATATCTATAACTGCCTAAATCAGACATCGAAATCTTTATAGTTTGCGTTTGTAACCTCATATCCAAGAAAATAATAAAATAATCTGAGTTCTTACGGCCCAAGCTTGTGACGGTCTTTAATTTGACTGTACGATCGAGTTGAGTTAAGCTACGGTATTAAAAAATTTATATTCAAATACTCAATCGTGTATGGGGGGTTGTCACTGTATTTGTCCAAGTAGGCTCAACTGTACCCCACCCTAGTTCGTCATGTTCGGATGAATTGATTGGGAAAACGAAGCGTGGGTCGATTTTTTTCCACGCAACGCTATATCGATGATGTCGATCTGGAAATATACAGCACCGGTACGTACTCCTCATCCAAAACCAAAATCAGAATTTGGCGTCGTCTCTATTAATGGCGTAAAGCAATGTTCGTAGAGGCAACTGTACACGCACTGTGGCGGCGATCGACGGCCGGCAGCGGCGGAGGGTGGTGGTTGGTGATGGTGACCGGAGGTGGGCAGCGGTGACCATTGGCGGCCAAAGAAGAGCGACGGCCAAGGCAGGAGAAAAAAGAAAATAGAAAAGAAAAAAAATTATATAAAAAACAAATTATTAAAATATTAAAAAAATTAGATTTTTAAAAAAATATTCACAAAACTTATTTATGATTTCCTTAAGATAGTTTCTTTGCTAACCCATTTATGGCCCATTTGAAACCCATTTATGACCCATAAAGTTTTTAAGCAACCCATTTATGACCCATTTAAGTACTTAAGCTAACCCATTTTTGACCCACCACCATCAAATATGGGCCAAATGTGGGTTCTAGACCCATTTTTCCACCTCTAGGCGTCGACTATCATAAGTGCCACGACCGCCACATTGGCAATTTTTCGATCAAAATTGATTGGAAGGACTATATTAATAAATTGTCAAAAAGTCGATGTTGAAATTGACCATGAAAAAGCCGCTCCATTTGTTCCCATGTTAACACCGAATTCGGTGGTAATGTAGTGTACCACGTAAAGGCCGTTCTCGACAAGGAAAGTGGGAATAGCCTTAATTTCCAATGGTCCGCGTGAGTAGCATCTCCGCACAGTGCTAAAAATCAATTTATGTGTTCATACGTTGATTGATTATCTTCACCAATGAATAACGTAAATTCTAGTATCTTAAATCCTCTTGGATACAGGATGGTATCCATCCAATCAGGATACATCTTTTGATAAACACTAATCATGTATCCTGCCATCGGGTCGTTGTACCCAACCCCTTGCTCGACAATTGGCTAATTTTGGTATACTAGTTGATATGGTACTTGATACCTTGGTTGTTGCAGGATTTGATACGCTAGCTGTTGTGCCTGATATATTGGTTGCACGGAAGGTTGAAAAGCTTGCAGGATGGGTTGGAGACCTTGCGACTGCAAAGCTTGATTCGCCTATTGATACACTGGTTGTGCAAACTGCTGCGAAATCGCAGACTGAAAAAACTGATATGGTCCTCTGACTTGAGGCAATTGGTCCTACCTCCTAGCCTAATATTGCCCCTTAGGGGGAGCTGGTACTGCCCCTTGATTCTTGACGATCATGGGCACATGTTGCTCGTTCGCAGGGACAGGGCTTGGCTGGGCGAAAATCCCGTTTTGGATAACATGTATATCTGTTGTTGAATAGGATGACTAGGAAACGTACCTAGACTCGCGTCTGTTTGAGGATTTGGACCGTTAGTTGTTAATGCCTCTTCTTGTTGCAAGACCGTCATTGGTGCAATAGTTTGCTCATTTTGACCAATAGAACCTGCATTTGTCAATGGAGGTATCGACAACAAAGTGTTCCTTGTAGGTACGACAACATTCCCAACTTGAGTTTGTGGAAAACTTGCTGGGACTCTATTTTGTCCTGATGCACACTCATGATAAGTGTTTATGATTAATGGTCTAACAACGTAAGTAATTCATCAGACCATATGATCAGTGAGCTCATTCTGAGCTTTTTCAATCGTATGTCTTATTAAAGACAGCATAACAGACATAATTTTTGCATTTCCCCGTGGCTCTTCGACGTGCTGCCGAGGATTCTCGCCATCTTCACCCTGGATCAAGTTTGGTAATCGATGAGCGGTTGAGGACTCTGCTCGCAGTACTTCTTCCATGGGCTTGTCTCCAACACTGTCTAAGTTATTTCGACCTCTTGTACGTGGCATAACACTCTCTCAGACTGACACCTTGTATGGTCCTACTGGGCGTGCCAAAAAAGATTGTTAACATCGAAATCCTTCGATTAGGCCTAAATGGACTTCTGAAGCTTGGCCTAGGACAGTAGAGCCTCAAAATAATTGTTGATGAGGAAATCTTTTATCGAACTTAAGCAATTCATTTTCTAATAAGGAGTTCTGGGTTAGTTTTGGACATAGAGTGTCAAATGCAAAAGATATTTTGATAATAATGTAGATAACACTTTACAAACTCTCGACCAATCAAAAGTTAATCCATTCGATAACTTGTACTTAGGACACAATACCAAAACTTAATTGATGATGTTGGACAGGGTGTGAAATATAGGACATAATGCCGAAATTTAATCGACGACACTGGACAAGATGTTGGACATAACACTGAAATCTAATCGACGACACTTGTCAAGATGTAGGACACAATATCGGAATCTAATCGACGACACTGGACTGGCTTCTCGACACAACACCGAAATTTAATCAACGGCCTTGGATGAAGGGGAGACACCGAAATTTAATCGACGACGAGAATATGAAAGCTACAGCTAAATTAGGCTAAGATAATGAATAGATAAAGGTTTGATTTGTGTGTGTCTCTTGTGTTTGGTCGGCTTTGGATATTTATAGAGAGGCTTACGTAACCGTCAAGCACTTCCTTTCTTCGACACCACGTTATATCCCACGTTCTCCTATCTGTCGATGTTTCGCTGATGTCACCATCGACGGTTTCTTTCTTTGCGCGCCATCTTCCTTTTTACTCTCAAAATTTGCCGCCCATTTGTAACTGCCTTGATCGTGGCTTTTTCCGCGTTCTTTTCCTTTTTGTTTTGGTGGAAAATGCCGTCAACTTTATCTTGACACGTGGCACACAAATGGCTGACCCATACCTGACTTTGGTACATCCAATTACAGCCGATCATACTTTCTCCATACGCCTGGCACGTGACCCTTTGTGGTGACTTTCTTGGTGTCAACAATCTTTAATTGTGTTTCTATTCATGTGACATGAATAAGGTCTCTTAATATACCATTCTTAACCTTTAATTTGTAAAAGGTGGCTGACACAGAAGGATGAACCCATAGTTAGAATTATGAATGAGTTAAGATGTAAACTATAATATGGGTCGTTTAAGATAATTTAGAGTTTAGAACGTTTCTAATTTGATTTATCAAATGCTCAGTTTAGCTATTCGTTTGAGGATGTTTCTAATTTGATTTCTCAAATGATCGATTTATCATTCGTGGACCGTTCTAATTTCCTTTTTTTTTAGCCACGAGTCTTTCTCTAAATGCTTTCTCGGCCACAAATATCGCGTTTGCACATCTCTTGCTTTCCCGGGCATGTGTATGGAAAATGGAAAAGCTTTAGCGTTAACTTCCATATAGAATATTTTATACTTTTCCATTATTTACTTTTAGATAATAATTGAGGGGAATAGCTTACAATGTTTATATGTGTATAATTGAGGGAAATAGTTCACATAATTAGTGCCATGACGAGAGAATTAAACTAGTCTTTTCGATATTTGATCAAAAGCTTATGTCCTGGGGCTTCAAATTACATTTCTTGCCTTAAAACTATATGCCGCTTCTCATTTTAATTTCACATTAAGAGAATTTGGAAACCTACTTTTATATAAACAAATATTTAATGTAAAAGAATACGTTGACATGCAAAACCTATCTTTTTTATGGTAATTAATTTGGTAGACCATGAAATACTGAGTGTGGTATTTATGTACTTGAAAAAAAAAACGAATGCAACGGAAAAAGCGCTTAAGAATTTGAACGAAAAAGGGGATTTTCAACTATTATTAAGATTTTGACAAAAAAAAACTATTATTAAGATGAGTCATAAAGATATGAGAAAATTTCATAAAATGACCCCAAGTGCCCTCATTATATATAAATGTAAATATAAATATATATTTATATTTATATTTACATCTTGAAGTTCTCTGATTGTATCCAAGAAGAGCCTGAAATGCACATTGTTTCAAATAAGGGAATAAATTGATTATATTAATATCAAAAAAGGACATGAGTCATTTTAATTGGGGACAATAATGCTTTTATTTTTTATTTTTCTATTTTTAAGAAGTTTTGAAAAATAATAATAATAAAACAAAAGAAAGAACATAGGCAAGAGGCTTTGACCTTGCGCCTGTGGCCGTCGGGGTTGCCGTCAACCCCGTCGACTAGCTGCGAGAGCTTGCTTGCCCTCACTGAGCCGAGAGAGGGCCCCGACCCTCTTCCAGATCTGGGTGAGGGTCGACGGCCCTCGCCTAGTCCCGGTCAAGGCCCGCGGCCATTGGCCAGGACTAGACTGAGGTGGGTTGGAGGCGCCATCTACCCCAATTCGGTCCCGGTCGATAGCTGCGGCCCTAGGCCGGGCTTGGGTGAGGGTTGGGGCCTTCTCCCGGCTCAGGCGAGGGCCAGCCGGCCCTTGCCGAGGTGCCGACGAACCTAACAGGCATAGTCACTGCCCCACCGGTGGTGGGGTGGTGGCTACAGGCGAGAAGTCAGTCCTTCCCCCTGTTTTTTAAATTAAAATTTTCTATTTTTATTTTTTGTTTTAATTTAATTTAATTTTCTTTGTTTTGATTAAGGGCATTTTTATAAAAATACCCTTGATCAGCTTATTTGAAACAATCATAATCACTTCATGCCCTTTTTTAAGACAATGATTCAGGTTCTTATTTGAAACAAACTCCACTTTATGCCCTTATTTGAAAAATAAAGGCACTTGGGTCCCTTTTTTTAAAAAAAATTTCCCTAAAGATATTTATCTTTCCAGTGACACGATATTATAAAAACGATGATAATTGGGGAAGCCGAAGCATCACACACGCCACTAACCTCTATTCCTCAACCAAGAGGACCGCCAACTTTAATTGGCCGTCGTAAATGAGTGCTCAAACCTGCAAGAGTCGAAGGAATATGTGACCATTATTAGGCCATGAATGTATAATTTACTGGTGTACGCAATTAAATGAGCATTTAGAAGACTAACGCATAAAAACGACGGCCAACGAGGGGCTGCTTAGTGGGGGAGTCACTTGCCCACTAATGGCACGAAGAAGCTGCCTCCGCCTGCCCTTCACTTAGTTTCTTTGGCGCGAAACTCATTTCATTCAAATCGTTTGGCCAAATCCATTGTGTACAGGCGCTCTTTGTTAACCCGCCTGGTGTGTAGCTGTTAGGGCTGTCAAATGGGCCCGCGCCGGCCTGCCCCGGCCCAAAAAAATGAGAAATTTTATGGCCAAATCCGGTACTGTTTCTCTACAGTACCGGCACTGTTTCAATAATGGGCCGATACTGTTTCTGTAATGATTCCTCCATTGGTCGTGTTCTCAAGCCTGCTCTGTTCCTTATTCGCTCTCTGGATGCTCCTCCTATACTTCCGCTTCGAGTTCGACTCCCTCCCCACCCGCCGTCAACCTCACTCTTACCATCACCCAAACCCCTCATTCCCCTCACGCACCGTCGTCTACGTCCAGGCCCTCCCCCCCAAGTTCAACTCCGACCTCCTCCTCCGCTGCCGCTCCCTTAACATGTACACCGACAAAAAGGAGAATAGTGACAAGTGATGATGTTTTGGGAAAGAGGGACGGGTTCTTGTTTCAGTGTCCCTCACTTTAGTACGATACTTGCTTGGGAGGGTTAGCATTCTTGGTTGCTCCTTCGCCTTTAATCCAGAGACACGTTCACAGTAGCTTTCTCTGTCAAATTGCAGGTTTGATGAAAGTGAAAAGGATAGTAGAGAGAGGAGTTAATGTCGAACAGCATCATCCCCCAGTTGCTAAGCCGTGTTGGGGTGTCGCTCGCCGTCGGATCTTCGAGTACGACAGCGTGCTGTTCCGCAGCAGGAACCACTGCGATCTCCAGCGCTTGCCATAGTTCGCCCACTTGTACAGGATCCCGCTACGATCGGCTCAGATCCCGACGGTAGGCGGCCGACGACGCCACTGTCGGATCCGCCGGGGAGGCGAGAGAGCCGGCCGGCATGCTCTGCGCCCAGGCGAAAGGAATCTCCCCAACCCCTCCTCTTCCGGAAAACCCTAGGAGAGATCCACCTATATCCAGTAAACAGAAAAACAGACGGCCAAAGAAAGTAAACAGTACCGACCCGGCCCGGAGAGCTGGGATATATGTCATTCAGGCTTGGGCCGACACGGGCCGGGCCGAAGTCGGCACTGTTTGCTTTCGGGCCGAGCCGAGATCCGGCCCAACCTGGCCCATTGACACCCCTAGTAGCTGTATGCTTGTGTGGGTGATATTTCGCGGGGAGCCCATGGGCCTTTTCCGCTTGACCACCCATCTCCCTCCGGAGAGTGAGGAAAGGACGAACACCATCAAGTTCAAAGCCAAAAATCGATAATCCATCTATCGTCCCCATTTACTATTGATCTCATCCTGATCAAGGCTTGTCAAGCCCAACCCAATTTCTTTTTAATTTTAGATTGGGCCTTGAGGCTGCCACATGGGCCCAATCGAGTGTGAGCTTTAATCCTTCAATTGGCGTTGCACTTGGAATTTTCACTTAAATTCCCAGGTACATTTGGCAGGCGGAGCAATTTTGCCAAATCCGCCAAAGTCTGCAACTAAATACAGTTTCCTTTCTCGGGGCATGCATGGTGCAGACCCTTCTTCAGAAGATGATGCAAGGTAAAACTTAGGAGAGGCAAATGGATCAACTTACACAAACCCAAATCATTCAAAAGTACATGGTGTGTTGCAAGTTAAACAAAAAGAAGAATCTAACCAAAAAAAAAAAAAAAAAGGCTACGACTATCGAGCGCAAGTTGACATCTCAAGCATGCGTGGGGCCCGAGGCAGTAGAGAAGATTAAAAAATCTCAAACCATTATGAAGTGACAACCAAGAATAAGTTGCAGGTAGCATCCAATTACAACGGAAGCAAATACAATCCGCGATACACTCAACGTTTCACAACGATGTAAAGCTCAAATCTCGGACTAAGCAATAAGATTTTTACTATTCCCCAACAAAATTGTGAGAAGGGAAAAAGTATAGCTCATGGCTTGAGCAAAATTTTTCTTTTTTGAGTAAAGTTTCAGATGGTTTTGCTTAATCTGCCATTTTGTTCAAACGATGAATAGTGCTTCGAGCAACTCTGTTACCAGGATCGATCTTCAGCACCATCCTCAGGTCTTCTGCACCAAGCCTGTACTTCTCCATACTCTCATACAAAAGAGCTCGCTGTACGAGAACAGCTACATTTGCATCATCATGTTCTAGCACCTGCTCAGCAAAAACACCAGTCATGCCTTCTATCGATTTCATCCTTCGCAAAATCTTGCTATTATAATAAATAAAATGTCTTAAGAGATATTTCATAAATCGCAGTTCAACAGTTCATATGCAAGCTCCCAATCTAGATACTGCCTAAATTCATTAAGCATATAAGTAGATACATGACATGGTTCTGTCATTTTTAATCTCCGAAAATATGAAATCTTAAGCATAGTTACACCCAACATGCCAGGGAAAAAATAAGGCAGGTCTTGGTGAGAGGATTGATTCTTAAGCTCCCAGACAGGGCAGAATGCTTTCAGAATTCAGTTTTGAAATAATAGAAAAAATCTGTAAGTTTGTGTGTTGTGGAAAAATAGTTCATCACTACTCAAATGACACACGAATCATTCTCATATTAATGAAGTCATCTTACCGAAGTTACAAAAATGTCTGATAGATACAATCATTAAACCCCAAGGAATCGCCATGCACCACCTTCATCAATAGAAAGAAGATTTCAATCTGTGAGTAATTATTGGCACTTTACCTTTGTACAGTCTGCCACAGCCTTCTTATACTCCCCAACTTCTTTGTAACATGAGGCTCGGCATGACAAGACTTCCCCAGTTGCAGAATTATCTCCGGCCTTTTCGAGGAGAATAACAGCCCACGACAACCACTTAATGGCATCGGCATATTGCCCTTGCTTCTGATTGTCCATGCCCTTGTTCTTAGCAGTCAAAGCTGATACGCCTGAAGGAGGAGGGGGAAGCCCCTCAAGCTCCGTGGTGGAGCCGCTGCCCTCGTTTCCTCCTCCTAAATCTGAATCCAAACCCCAGTCATCCACTTCCACAGATTGCTGTCCTCCAGTGGCACCAGTAGCAGCAGCAGAGCCAGAGGATGAAGAGAACAACACATCGAAACTGTCGACGCCTGAGCTCTGAACAGGAGTCTGATTCTGCTGACTGAAATCCTTGGCAGGCATTCCGAAATCATCCATTTTCGAATCAAAACTCATATTTGATGCCGCAACATTGCTTTTATTTGCGGAAAACCCACTCGATGAGAATGTCGCTGTACTGGACGTTGGAGCATTCTGAAAATCTCCAAACTCCTGGCTACTGGTGCTAGTCTTAGCACTCACCTTGCTTGCGGAGTTAAGACTGCCCGACTGCTGCTTTGATCCTAAACCAACCAAATTACTAAACGGATCCTTATTGGTATTTATTCCACCTCCACCGGTAGCAGCAGCAGCCATATTTCGTGTCGAAGGACCTCCGGGAGTTGCACTCTTATTATTGGTATTAACGCCATTCCAATTGACACCCGCAACGCCACCAGTACTGGAACCACCAGATCCCCAACTTCCACTATTGTTCCTCGGATTGCCAGATTTCGGCAGCGAATCAGCCAAATTCCCCATCGAATATGTTGTCTTGCTAGCGGATGCAGCCGGCGTCGGCGTCACGTTCTTCAACGGGACATTGCTACTGCTGCCCTTTCCCTGCCCTCCTAAAGCCGAGCTAACCAAATCCCCAAACAAGTGCGGGTCCTTCTTCGCGATCCCAATCCCCAACCCCGAGCCCATAGAACTCGTCGTTGACGAGGACGACCAGCTCTTGCCGAAGATGTCGCCAACCATCGACGTGGGCCCGCCTAGGGACCCTGCTCCCGCAGACTGAGCTGGAGCGGCGGCAGCGGGCTGGTGGGTCCACGAGGGCTTGTTGGACCATGCGGGCCTCGACGGCTGCGCAGGCGACGACGTGGCGGAGTACGAGAAGGAGGTCGTCTTGTTCCTCTGATCGTTCAAGGACCTAGGTTTGTTGGAACCGATTCCGATATCGAAATCGAAGCTGTTGAGAGAACCGGAGCTCCGTTGGGGGTTATTGGGTTTGCCATAGTTCGAATTCATCTTCAAGGTTGGAGATCAAATCGGCCGATTAGCAAGATCCCTAAATTGGAATCCTAGTCTCGATCACTATCGGATCTGATTGAGAATTCGCGGATCGGAAAGAGGAAATGAGAGATCTGCGAAGAAATGAAGGCGAGCAAGCGTACCTGATCGAGCAAGAAGAGAGATCACAGCTTTCTACTTCTCTTCTTCGTCTTCGGTGGATGATGATGGCTTTGGTTTTGGTTTAGGGAGCTAAAATGAGAATTTAGGAGAACTTTCATGCTGCTTCGGTTTGGTTTCCTAAAGTCTTGCTTTCATTCCTTTTACTTTACTTTTTTTCCCTTTTCCTTTCTTTTTGGCACTGCAAAACTCATGATAATAGAGTGTTAAGGTAAAAAGAAATTTTTTTTATGGTAAAAAAATAAAATTTATAAATGTTCCACTTTCAAATTTGATGTCCATTCCGGACATGACTATGATGATCCTTCAATTTTTTTTTTATCAAGGTATATATATTAACAAGGTATATGAAAGTTTCAATTAAAGGCTTAAAGCATCCTTATTTTTTCAAATAAGGGTAATAAGTAAATTTTGTTTCAAAAAAAGATTTGACTTCAAGGGCATTTTTGTCATTTATTTTTTTATTTTTTAAAAAGTTGAAAAAAAATCCTTCATTTTCATCACCTTGAAGTTTCCACGGCACAACCAGATACCGCCATCTGAAGAACACCGCCACCGTCACCACCGTCTTCATTGGATCTATGACTCGCCTCGCATCGCAGCGACCACCTCGAGGCCCTTCCCTTTCTACTCCTTCTCTTTGTACTCCAACCCCAACGCCGTCGAAGTTGCGCAGTTTCTCCCTCCTCACCCCTTCCTCCTCTTGGCCCTTTGCCATCGCCATAACAGATCTTCTCTCTCGTCGGCAGCCCTCCCTCGCTTATGGTCGGCGCCCCACTGTCGATGAGGCGTCAGTGACGCTGGGCGAGGGCCGACGACCCTCGCCTAGATTTGGGAGAAGATCACGACCCTCTCCCAATTTTGGTGAAGGCCTTGGTCGACGTGGTTGTCGGCTCTTGTGAGGCACCGACGACCCTGTCGGCCATCGCAGACACCCCATTGGCGATGGCACGACAGACATAGGTGGTGGTGGTCCATGGTGGTCTTGGCGATTAGCTATGAGAAGGTGATGAAGATGATGGATTTGTTTTTAACTTTTTTTAATTTGTTCTAATCAATTTTTTTAATTTTTAAAATACAAAAAAGGAAAAAAATAAAAAAATTAAATGACAAAAATCCCTTTGAGCTCAGGCCTTTTTTGAGAAAATAGTCGGTGCACGTAGAGCGCGAGCCCATTTATGAGCGAAACCACGTGGCCCAATCAAAAGTCGACATCTGGCTAGTGGAATAAAAAATTGAACACTTTCTCCCTTCCCTAAATGCCCTTCCACCGCCTCTCTCCTTCCTCCGTCCTCCTCACCAACGAGCCATTCCACCTCTCTCCTTCCTCTGCCTTCCTCACCACGACACCCGACGAGGTGGCCCCATGGACACGTCGACTATTCCGTCAAGGCCTCGTCAGATCCGGCGAGGTCGGCCCTCGCCCAAGCCGCGACGGTCGACGCGTCGCCAGATCCGGCGAGGTCTGCCCTCGTCCAGGCAGCGAAGGTCGACGCCGCGCCAAATTCGATGAGGTGAGCCCTCGTCTAGATACGGCGGGAGCGGTCCTCGTCGGATTCAGTGATAGCGACTCTCGCACGTCGGCTGGAAGCAGCAGAAGCAGAAGCAGAAGGGGCCGGAGGCCGTTGCGAGGCCCGACCGTCATGCTGCTGACGGCCATGGCCACGAGCAACAAAAGTTGTTGGCGCCGGTGGCCATGGAAGCCAGATCTGAAGAGTGGCCAAGAGGATGGTTGAACCCAGATCTAGTGGGAAACATGGGTGAAGGAGCTGACGAGCCGATCAAGAAGAAGGATCGTCTGATCCATGGCGGCGAGCGACGGCGGCTCAGTGCCGACGGCCATGGAAGAGCTGGTCGTGGAGGGCGGAGAGCAGGAGGAACGCGCCAGTCTCCAGAGCTTTCTTTCTGTGGGTTGCACAGAGGAGGAGAGAGAAAAAGGTTGAAGACGAGGGTATTTAGGGAATAGAAAAAGTGAGTGAAAAAGAGAAATCTGCAAAAATTAAAATGTGGGCCCATATGACAGGTGTTAAATTTTGTATGGTTTCGCGTATAAATGAGCTGGCGCTCTATGAACACCAAATATTTTCTCTTTTTTTTTAGACTACATAACTACGGCTCTTATTTGAGAAAATAAGCGCATTTAGGGACTTTATTAGGGATTTTTTTTTCTCACAAGTATATATATTGTTGGATATATCAAATGGTAAGGGACAAAACGGTAAGAAGAAGTAAGGATTTATTTTAATAAGCTAAAATTGCACGAAATTTAAATTACAATAGGTGAATTTAAATTGCATATAAAATGGAACCACACACAAGAGGGGGAATCCGCTCTCAAGTAGGGTATGAATTGGTATATCTAAATTGCATAAAATTTAATTATAATGTTAAAAAGAACCATCCACAAGAGGAGAATCCGCTCTTAACTGGGAATGAACTGGTATTTAAATAGATTGTAATAAAAAATTATCATTAACGGGACGACTACAGTTATGAAAACATAAGATCTAGCGGATAAATTAAGCTTAAGGACACCCCAAGTGACATAAGTTGCGTACGACGCTCACTTTAGAGTCAAAACTTTCAAATCGATCACTTTAGTGCTAAATTTTTGTAACTTCGATCACTTAAGTGTTAACTTCTTTTTAAAACGATCATTTTAGTGCCAACTACGATTTAAGCTGACGTGGCTCGCAAAAAATCAGACACGTGTATTTTTTATTATTATTTGAGCTAATGTGACCCATCAAACTAAATACTGAAGTGATCGCTTTTAAAAGAAGTTGTCACTTAAGTGATCGTTTTTAAAAGAAGTTGGCACTTAAGTGATCGAAGTTATAAAAGCTTAGCACTAAAGTGACCGATTTGAAAGTTTTGGTACTAAAGTGATCGAAGTTACAAAAACTTAATACTAAAGTGATCGATTTGAAAGTTTTGGCACTAAAATGAGCGCCATACACAAGCTATGGCATTTGAGGTGTACTTAACCCGATAAATTACGACCTTGTATAAGGATTGTTGACACCTAAATTTTAATTTTTATAAAATCATTCATCTATTTCATAAAATGAGAATTAGTTTTAATTCTCACAAAAATAAACTGTCATATATTGCATATTTCATTTTTGTCAATTAAGTGCATATCATTGCATAACCAGGGATGAGTCAGTTGAGGCAACGAACGAGAACTCACACTGTAGAAGAGACTATGAACTGAAAATTAAAAGGCCTTCTAGTTTTTCAATTCGACATTGGTTTGGGAGATTTAAAGCTTAAAGGGCTTTGGATTTTAATTACATATCTTGCTTGTGGTAGAGCTCATTAAGCCCATCCATTCATGTATACGTAGGTTGAGAACTTTGGAAACGGGGATAGCAACTTAATATTAAAAAATTGCAAGAGAAGAGCTCAATAATAAAAAAGTTCGTAAAAAAATCTGCATGGGGGATAACGAGAATACAATTTGTAAGATTGCAAATACACAAGCGCACATTCTCTTTCTTAAAAAGGACAAGACTATATTTCAAAAGAGAGAAAGGAATATTGCATGGGGATTTGATTTTGTCTTGGAGCCCAACCCTTTTCATGCCTACAAAAGGAGGGGATTTCGGCGACAACAGGGGGAGACCAAAAAAATTCTGCACGATATATTGCTCTGGTCTTTCTCATTCTTGATACTCTCGATATTCTCTCGCTCTTCACCGACTCACTTTTTCCTTCCTCGCATTCCACCATAGTCGTTCATGCCATCACCACGCCGCACACACACGCCTCCGCATCGCTCCTCCATCCTGTCGCCGCCTCAATCGCCGTCGCTGCTCTCCTGACGTTACTACCACAGCTCGCCATCTTGCTCGAAGACCAACGTCCGCTCTCTGCCCTGTTCGAAGATCGCCCGCTCGCTACCGTTTCTGCTCGCCCGCTCGCCGCTCCCGCCGCCTCTATTCTGCTCGTGCCGGCGTCTCCCTTCTCGAGCAATCCTGCTCCTGTCGTTTACCCAACGCCACTATCACATCCCGGGTGCCCCTGAAGGAAGCCAACTTGTGTTCGGTCTCCCTTAAGCTGATCGTGACACTTGGAAGTTTGATACAAGTGCGGGAGTGTGCGTTCAACCGGAAATTCATCCCTGCAATTAGGTATTTTTCCTTATTTCATGGTCTGTGATTTTGATTGCTAGATTCCTGCATTGTCTGAACGCCTGATCATGTGTCTTGGAAAAGTTAGGTTAAAAAAAAAGGATGTCCAAGAATTGCCTACTTTGATAACCACGCATGAAAATTAAGTCAGAGGGTTCTTGGAGTTGCGAGCATGAGATTGGCTTTTTTTTTTTTGCATATTCCTTTTGATGCCAACACTAAGGAGAAAACTAAAACTTTTTCGGAAATTCAAGATATTGACCTTTTTTGATCTAATTGTCAAAACCAATTTTTGCTAAGTAAATCTTGGATTTAGTCAATTCGACCTATCGCCCTTACGTTCGATTCGCCATCTTCAAAAAAATCGATCTTAAAATTGCAAGGCTGAATTTTTTAAGAAAGAAATAATAAAAGGAGATATGGTCTTGATTGTCTTTCCTTTTTTATGTGAATGGATTACCTTTTTGACTTGATTTTGTCATGCTCCGAAAATTCCTAAAAGACTTTAGTAAGATATGGTTTCCTAAAAATCCTATCTAATTAATCTTTTTTAGGAAGATGAGGTCTCTTGTCTCATAAACTCAAGTCGAGATAACAAAACCTCTAAGAAAATTCTCGCCATGGTCGAAAATTCCGAAAAAGGAAAGGGAGAAAATCACATCCATGTATATCTTGTCATTTAGCATAGCATATCTCATGCATATCTCATTTGTTTTGCATATCTTGCATCTCATATTTCTGAATATCACCTCGTATATTCCATATTTTCGAAATCCCCCTAGCATATTTTTTTTATATATAAATCATATTTCATGCATTGCCGAAAATAAACAAAAAAATACAAAAAAAAATGTCACTCGCATTACGTCACATAATTTAGCTTGCATTATTATTTTTTCCGTATCATGCATTTTTACCACGTCATTATGCCACACTTCATTATGCCAAGCCATATCATGCATTTTTACCACGTCATTATGACATGTCACACATCCTTGCCACGTCATTATGCCATGTCATTTTGCTATGTCGTTTGTACATGTCACTAGTCTCATGTTTAGGGTATTCATGTTAGGTGAGTCTAATTGCTTGGTTGATTTTCTTGAATTAGAAGTTGCATGCCACTTAGTCTAATTATAATTTTTTGCATGTTATATGTGGTCATTGCATGATTAATTTAGTATTGCCTTGTGTTGTCATTCTTTCCGCATGCTTTAATCAATTAATTAAATTTTGCATATAGGGAAACTCGACCTTAACTTTGTGTGTCTTGCACTGCATCCCTTTATTTGGTCATCTATTCATGTCATTGCATTTGTGTTTGTTCTTTCATTACATCCATGTCATTCATGCTAATATCGCATTCATCCCCGTCATTTAGATAGTTTCACGTCATTGTATCCACGTCATTCATGCATTGCATTATAAAAGCGAAAGTCCCAAAAAGAGAAACACCTCATTTGAGCTTCAAATTGATTCAATCCAAGTCGTCAATTTAGAACATCTCATATGGAATTAAGGTACCGAAAGGGCATTAGTTTTAATTAACTAGTGTAACCAAGTCCCCGAATCCATAATCTCTGGTTCGTAGAAGTAAAATGGTTCTCCCGCTATTTTACTTAGGTTTCTAATTAACCTACCAAAAATGATTAGTGGCGACTCCAAATCCTAAATCATCATGATCAATTTAAGTTGCGATTTGGTAGGGCTTGGGAGAGTCCGTATTAGGTTAGTCATTAAAATTAACCTGATAATCCATTAGCCTAGAATTTTAATAAATTTTTAGGTCGCGACAAGGATAAACCAACTATGGTGAAGTTGGCTACTTACAAGCAAACTCTAAAGTAAATGTGATCTGAGGAAACTTACGCTATGATCGGGGTGCAAAGGTTTGGCTTAGAAAAGGAGAAGAAGATGATGAATAGATGTTCTGGAGAGGTACGGAATTAAGAAGAGAAATGTGTGCCCAAGAAAAAGCCCCCTTTCGAAAGGTGCAAATCTAGCTATTTATAAAACAAAAAGATTTACAGTGATGAACAATAAAAGTGCTACACTGAACCAAGCCTCAAGGTGTGAACCACTCCATCGGGAACACTCGAATTGACCAAAAGAACATCTCGAGAAATGTCATGAAAATTATTGTGTACTTGATTGTTATCGACCATCACGATATTTTGATAAGTCCAAAGTAGCAGGAACTAATCACCTTAATGTTGTTGGAAATATTAATTCGCACGTACCTATCGAGAGAAATACAATATATAACATTATTTGTTGTAATAGAAAATAATCACACGTAGAAGGCGATAACAATATTAAAATTCCGATCAAGTCAATATATAATATTTACAAATAAAGATACTGAATTACAATAGGTACGGCTAACCGAATCTCTTGAAGGCGATTAGTTTTTACCAACGGCACTAAGCAGTTTCACAAATTATGCATCCTCAGATACTGTGATGTCCTGAATTTCGCCAACCTAACTAATGGACATAATTAAATTATTTTGGCAGCCATCATTGAGAAATAATATTTTTGGGATCTTAATTAATCGATGCATTGTATTTATTTTTGTTTTCAATAGAGCTTTATTGTGTGAGAATTAGACAAATTAGTGTGATTGCCAATTGGTGGGCCGAATTACATGTGGAAACATGCGTGAAGGACACTTGGGAAGTATGCAAGCAACCCCCACCCCATTATGAAAAGGCCGAATTTTTCTCTCCTCTCTCGTTTTGTGGAAGAAACTCGCCAAAAATCTCTCTATATCCTCTCTAGCCCCTCTCGGCCGTGACGATCTTTCTCTCCCTCTCACCGATCCTACACCCAATCTCCCTCTCCATCCCTCTTGCTCTCTCGTTCGTGTGAGGAAGGCAAGTTCGAGCGGTGCGGCGACGATCCCGTGGTGATTTTTGTGCGCGAAATTAAGCGACAAGACCTCTAACTCGTTGAACTCTTGGATGTTTGGTCTCGAAATGTATGTGCTGATTCTCTTTGCATGTCGTGTTTATTAGCTTGATTGACATATTTGAGAGTTGGGTTAGTGGAATCGTTGGACGGAGCATCGAAGTTGAGCGACAAAATGAAATTGCCGAGAGAGATAGGGTTCGGTTTTGGGAGCGGCAATGGACTTTGATTGAATTGCACTTGGTCCTTATTGGTTTGATTAATGTCCTCAGAAAGCTTTGAACTACCGGCCACAATGCTTAAAATTGCTTTTGTTTATAGAGGATCACGGGATGTCTTTGCACACCTAGCCGCTTGTTGACCGGGTACCCACCTAGTTGCGTAGCTTTAGAGATGTTAGGTGAATTGGTCGGGTTTGGGTAGGATCGAATATGGTCCGATCCACATTGATCATTTTAACTTGTTTTGATCAATATGAAATATTTAATTTTTATAATTTATTAAGAAAAATGAGCGGTCGAAGGAGCCGGTAGGTCGTCGTCATCGGCAGCGGTAGGCAGCAGCAGTGGGTGGCGGATGGTGACATTAACATTGTTTATATTTTGCAGTTTTATATTTAATTTTTCTCTCTTTCTTTTACTTATTAAAATAAAAAAAAATGAAAATGAAAATTATAAAATTGATAAATTTTAAAGCTAAACGAATTGTAAATAAGTTGGGTTTGTTTAGCTAAATGAGTTAAAAAAACAGACCCATTTACAATGCACATATTATGAGGCTTAAAATTTAAACCCATTAATAATTCATTTTTTAAAAATTTGACTAATTCATATTTGACTTATCTTTAATCAAGTGGATCAAATATAGATTTTGAATTCATATTGACACCCCTGCGTAGCTTGTCCCAGGCGTTAGGTGGGCCGTCTTCTCGTGTCTTTTAATCATCCGTTTGGGATGTCTCTCAGTCTCAGCTTTACTTTTTGCTTGAGAAGTCACCCAAAACTCGAGACATTTTCAACAAAGGAATATTTGACAAAAAAAAAATGAATAAAGATCAGGATATGATAAAGTTTATTATATCTTGTATTTGGCTATCGTCCAGGACTGAATAAACTAGGATATAAGGGGATATAGCCTGTAGAAAATTATTCCATAGGAGATGTGGGATAAATGTGGATAGGATTTCTTATGTTCATATATAGTATAAAAGCTATTTTTTTCTTGAATAACAAATTTTTTAAAAAGCAAAAGCAAAAGCAAAATAATAATTAAATATGAAATATATTTGAAATCTACTATTAAAACTAAAATTAAAAATTAAAAATAATTTTTATTCCTATAGATGTAAATTTTAGTTTCTTTCTACTTTACAATATATATTATGTGCACAATATATATATACACACACATTGGAAAAGTGTACAACGTTGCTATATATTGGAAAATCAATTTCCGAGGACCTTATGGTGGAAATATCACCGATTCAATAGTCACGTCCACATTTGACTAGCAACGCCATTGACGGCTGAATATATCTTACGAACTTGAAGTCATGAAAAGTGGGCGGTGAAATTAACCCACTAGGCAGGGCAGGGACTAACCTGTAGCCAACGCAAACGAGTAGCAGAATGTTGATCCGAGCCCAACGAAAAATCACTGTGTCCTTAAGACAAATTTGCTCCCTCAATCAGTACCCGAGGACCTTGGACAATTGTCTCCCAGAATAGAACGGATCGCGTTCCTCTGAAGCGATACTTCTTCAAAGGACACCGGCGAACGTAACTTCGTAGAACAATCGCACAAACAATGAAATGAATGATGAATGATTGTAGAAAATTTCAGTAGTTGAAAAATGACGGCCGGAGTTTGTATTTGTAGACAACGAAGTGAAGAGTCGCGAAGCCAAACAATTCTGATGACGAAGGAATGCGAACCAAAGGAGTTCTGTTCGAACAAACATGTTTGTTCGCTTTATTCCGAACGGATATGTATGTTCGAACAATCATGTTCGTTCGATTTAATCTGAACCGGTTGAACTTTCATGTTCGTTCAACGTCGAGCAAACACATCTATTCGGACGAAAAAGAATGTTCGGAAATTTCCGGACATGTCTATTCAGATTGTGTCCCTTCAATTTAAAAAGAGTAATAATAAAAAAATGGTGTAAAAAATAATTAAACGCGTGGACCCGGGCCAGGCCCGAACCGAGCCGGCCGGCAGGCAGGCAGTGGCGGCGCGCGCGTGTGGGCCGACCTAGCTTTGCTTAGGTCCTCCCCCGTCCACAAAAGTGCGGTGCCCTTTGGGGCCCAAACCCATTTGTGATGTTCAAATATTTAAACACATCCACCATCTACTCTTTATCCTATGTGGGACTCTCCATCCTTCTTTGCTCATTCACTTCTTAAGGGATTTCACAACAAAATCCCAACAATCCCCCACATGAATGAGACGTTCAGATATCACGACTCTTCGTGTATGCATATGATGCAATGTGCGATTATTCTTTGAGAGAATGTTGCATCAGGATAAGTGGTCTGAGACTTTGAACTTTCCCTAGTGAGACCTATCGGACTTACTCGGTCAATTAGTAGACTTGATGCCTTTGAACTGTCAACCTTTGGTGTAAGCCTAGTCAATAGAAATCACACAACTATCTCTCGAACAAAGTTAGTTCTCACTGTTATGTTCGTTTTGGCCTTGAACATCTCCTGGTCTCATGAGTGTTTTAGAGAATTCGGCCTTTTCAATTCTCACAGAAGCGGCTCTCACTTCACACTCACATAGGTGATTTCTGAATTACATACTTTATTCAGAATCATTAAAAGCTTTGCTTAATCTTCACATATCAGTACTGTTTTCATCTGGGAATGAGTAAAAAATTTACAGTACTCTACACTGTCTTCATAACTTAGTAGTCCCTTTGAACCTAGATCTTGGGATCTCCAGTCAACTAGGTAGGGTTTCCGCTATGACGACTTATTTATAGGCCTTTCAACCCATTTCCCTTGATGTTTTCACAACCAACTCTCTAGTTAGGCCTTTTGTTAGTGGATCCGCAACATTATCTTTTGACTTCACATAGTCAATTGTGATGATTCCACTAGAAAGAAGTTGTCTTACAGTATCGTGTCTTCGACGTATATGTCGAGACTTACCGTTATACATGACATTCCTTGCACTTCCTATTGCCGCTTGACTATCACAATGAATACATACAGCTGGCACTGGTTTAGGCCAATTAAGAATATCTTCCAAGAAATTTCGAAGCCATTCTGCTTCTTCACCGGCCTTATCCAAAGCAATTAATTCTGATTCCATAGTAGATCTCACGATACAAGTTTGTTTGGATGATTTCCAAGACACTGCTCCCCCACCAAGTGTAAACACATATCCACTTGTTGATTTTGTGTCTTTTGTGCCGGTTATCCAATTTGCATCACAATATCCTTCAAGTACCGCTGGATATTCTGTGTAATGCAAAGCATAGTTTTGAGTATGCTTTAAGTAGCCCAATACACGTTTCATAGCTTTCCAATGATTTTCATTTGGACTAATTGTAAAACGACTTAACTTGTTTACCGCACAAGCTATGTCTGGCCTAGTACAGTTCATGACATACATTAAACTGCCTAGTATACTAGCATACTCATTTTGAGCCTTGCTTTCACCAGTATTCTTTGAGAGATGTAAATTAACACTATCGGGGTGTTTACTGGTGCGATGCCTAGATTCTTGCTTTTTTCAAGAATCTTCTCAATATAATGGGATTGAGATAGAGACAATCTTTCAGATGTTTTATGGATTTTAATTCCTAAGATAACATCTGTAACTTCCATGTCTTTCATATCAAATTTGCTTGTGAGCATGCGTTTGGTTGCTTTGACAACCTCACTATTGCTGCCCAATATAAGCATATCATCTACATACGAGCATAAAATGGAAAAGCTATTATGAGTGTTCTTAACATATACACATTTGTCGCACTCATTAATCTTGAAACCATTCGACAACATGACTTGATCGAATTTAGCATGCCATTGTTTTGGTGCTTGTTTCAAGCCGTAGAGTGACTTGATAAGTCGACATACTTTTTTCTCTTGTCCTGGAACAATGAATCCTTCAGGTTGCTCTAAATATATTTCTTCTTCCAAATCGCCATTTAGGAATGCTGTTTTGACATCCATTTGATGGATTTCAAGTCCATACAATGCTGCTATAGCAATTAACATCCGTATAGATGTAATTCTTATGACAGGTGAATAAGTGTCAAAATAATCAAGACCTTCTCATTGCCTGTAGCCTTTTACTACAAGCCGAGCCTTATACTTATCAATAGTACCATCTGCTTTCATTTTCTTCTTAAATATCCACTTACATTGTAGTGGCTTATTACCATGAGGAAGATCAACTAATTCCCAAGTATGGTTAGACAAGATGGATTCAACTTCACTATTGATAGCTTCTTTCCAGAGCGGGGCTTCTGGAGATGTCACAGCTTCCTTAAATGTTCGAGGGTCATTTTCTAGCAAATATGTTAGAAAATCAGGTCCAAAAGATGTAGAAGTCTTTTGTCTTTTACTACGTCTAGGTTCATCCTCCATTGGATCACTTCTAGATGTAGTATCTCGAGGCCTCTTATCGTTATCAATTGGCTTATATACTATGTTATACGGAAATATATTTTCAAGAACGAAGAGTCCCTTGATTCAATAATCGTATTAACTTGTATATCTGGGATCTCAGACTTGTGAACAAGAAATCGATATGAATTGCTATTTAGAGCATATCCAATAAAAACACAATCAACGGTTTTTGGTCCTATCTTAACCTTCTTAGGTTTAGGAACAGCAGCCTTTGCTAGACACCCCCACACTTTGAGATATTTCAAATTAGGCATTCTGCCTTTCCACTTCTCATAGGGAGTTTGTTGTGTCTTTTTGTGGGGTACTCTATTTAAAATAAAATTTGCCGTCAAGACAGCTTCTCCCCACAAATTTTGTGGTAAACCAGAACTATTCAACAATGCATTCATTGTTTCCTTTAGAGAACGGTTTTTCCTTTCCGCCACACCATTCGATTGTGGTGTGTAGGGAGCGGTGATTTGGTGAATAATTCCAAACTCAGAACAAATTTCCTCAAAAGGAAATTCATATTCACCTCCTCTATCACTTCTTATTATTTTTATTTTCTTATTTAACTGAGTTTCAACTTCAGATTTATAGGTTCTAAAAGCATTGACAGCCTCATCTTTGCTACTTAGCAAATAAATATAACAATACCCCGAAGAGTCGTCTATAAACGTAATGAAATACTTTTTACCACCCCTTGACTGTATTGTTTTCAAATCACATATGTCTGTGTGTATTAAATCTAAAGGTTCTGTGTTTCTTTTATCTACAGAATGAAATGGAGGCTTAGAAAATTTAGATTCAACACACACTTGGCATTTTTCACTTGGACAGTCAAATTTTGGCAATAATCCCATGCTCATCAATTTCTTTATTGACTTATAATTGACATGTCCTAGTCTAGCATGCCAAATATCAGGAGACTCAAGCACATAAGTAGAAGCAATTTTATTCATATCATCCTTGGATACAACAGTCATTACATTCATCTTGAACAAACCATCACTCAGATAACCTTTTCCTACATACATCTCATTTTTGGAGAGTACAAATTTGTCAGATACAAAAACCAACTTGAAGCCATTCTTGCTCAGGAGAGATCCGGACACTAGATTCTTGCGAACATCTGGTACATGTAGAACATTATTTAGTATCACGATTTTGCCAGATGTCATCTTCAGAGCAATCTTTCCAACACCTTCAACCTTAGAGGTTGATGAATTACCCATATAGAGTTTTTCATCACCCCCCACAGTAGTGTAGGACGAGAACATCGATCTGTTTGCACAGATATGACGAGTCGCTCCAGTATCAATCCACCACTCCTTGGGGTTTCCCACCATATTGCACTCAGATATCATGGCAGTAAGATTGATATCCTCAACACCATTGGAAATTCGTTCCACCATGTTGGCCTGAGTTTTCTGTCTTTTCTTGGCTCTGCAGTCTTTTGCTCGATATCCAGACTTTCCACAGTTGAAGTACTTGCCAACGAACTTCTTCTGGCCTTGGGTGAATCTCTCTCCAGACTTGCTAGGCATTTTCCTCTTCTTGTTGGGTTTCGTCCATTCTTCAACAACATTTGCCTTTGAGACTTCCAGATTCTTGGTAACTTTCTTCTCAGAAAGCCTATTATCTTCCTCAATCCTCAATCGAACAATCAAGTCTTCAAGTGACAACTCCTTTCTCTTGTGTTTGAGATAATTTTTGAAATCTCTCCAAGACGGCGTCAGTTTTTCAATGAATGCGGCCACTTGAAATGACTCACTCAGTGTCATTCCTTCAGTATGAATATCATGCAGGATCACTTGAAGCTCTTGAATTTGACTTAAGACAGTTTTAGAATCGACCATCTTAAAATCCAGAAATTTGCCGATAATGAATTTCTTCAATCCAGCATCTTCTGTTTTGTACTTATTGTCTAGACTATCCCATAATTCTTTAGCCGTTTTCAGCGGACTATAGACATTATAAAGGGTATTATCCAGACCGTTGAGGACATACTTGCGACACAGGAAGTCAGAATGCTTCCATGCATCCACAGCAGCAACTTTTTCTTTGTTTGTCTCTCCAACGTCCAACTTAGGACCATCCTCATTGAGGAATCTTGCCAAGTTCAAGGTCGTGAGATAGAACAACATCTTCTGTTGCCATCTCTTGAAATCAGAGCCATTGAACTTTTCTGGCTTTTCTCCATGATTCGGAATAGGATTAATCGGAGTAATCGGAGTTGAAGTTGAAGCCATTTCTATTGCAAAATCAGAATTTTAACAATTAACAAGACTATAAACGGAATACTAGTAACAACGTACAAGTAAAACCAAATACTTGTAATGACGCACAATCAACTATACGTGGTGCAGTAATATATATTTTATAGAAATAAATTACCACACAAAAATTATCAGAGTAGGCAAGACATGATATGCGAAACAGAATATTGTGGAACTTCAAATGACTGTGTCAATTCTGTTTCAATGCTATAGAATACTTACTACGATAAAACCACGCGAACTAAGTGTCGCGACCCATCCGAAAGCGGACGCGGCTAATGGATTACCGATCGCGGGCCTTCCTCCGCACAAGGGTGCGGATCGCGGGCTTTGGATTAGCGCGGGCCCTCCCAGGCCCATACCAAATCGCGGCGGGAGTATTTTTCAAAGGGATTCGACGATAACAGTCGATCGCTTTCGACCTTAGTGTGGTCGTGGTGGCATGTGCAACTTGTGCATGCATTTGGAGTCGCCACCGGTCTTTCTTGGAGGGTAGACCGGAAACCTTATTGACCGATTGGGAGAGATCGATCAATTCTGCGGAACCAGAGATTTGGGGTTCGGGGACTTGGTTACGTTGATGTCATTACCAACGCCCTTTCGGTACCTAACGCGAGTGATTTTCCCTAACTAGGATTTCATGCAGGCGCAATTTTGGGTGAGGTAAGTCTGACTTTGCACATTAACCAGTTTAACATGCTCACGTAATCATAATAAATAAATAGATGCCAATCACATAAACATCTATCCTACGTGGTGATCATGGAATTATGATTTAATGGGTCTCGAGCCAATGAGACCACATTTAATCATTTTAATATTTTAATAACGGAGAGCCGCTTTTCGCTTCTTCTTGGTTTCTTGAACTCTTCAAGAATTGGGCCCCAAAGAGCTCGCCGACTTAAAAGGCTCCTCCACGTAATCCTCGTAGCATTTACATCAACAATTGACTATGCTAAAAATAAAGATTACATGAAAAATAAAAGGAGTACGCAGTCTCCATTTAATAATTACAACCCCAAATATATAAATAATCATCATACATTCATATATACATCAATCACATTGATTAGGGATTTTTCCATGATCACCACCCTTTCACGTAAGTAATAAATTCACAATTTAAAACTTAGGAAGGCACAATAAAAATTCTACGTTGAATCATATTCAGAATTTTTACGTAAAATAAGATAGCCATAAATTTTCGATTCAAAATTGATTTAGTCTCAATTTTTGCTACGTTGATTAATTTATCATATAAAATAATCAATCTCCATTAGCCATGTAAGACGAACAATTCGTTAATACATATTGGCCATAGTATTGCAAAAATTGCAAAAAATCAATTAAATGCACGAAAACACCTAAGGATTGGCTCTGATACCACTGTTGGGATCCACGTAACACGTAGCGGAAATAAATAACAACCCATACATGTATCTCCAGAGGCGTACTTCGTGCATTTCAATCGAAAAAAATCACAAAGTCTCAAAGGGAGTAAATAGATTACCTCTCGTAGCGTGCTTGAACGGAGGTGTCGGTTCGATGTTCTTCGATCTCAGCCTCCACAAGTGTTAGGCATCTAATTCGGACGCACCACCAATTGACGAACGGGGAGACGACTAATAACTCCACAACAATTGTGCTAGCAATATGCGGAATCAATATTCCGAACTTAGTATATTTTGCTCTCTCAAGATTATGAGAATATAGAGAGTGTTTGTGTTCTTCTCTCTAAGCTCTCAAAAATTTGCACACTCTACAAAATGTCTCCCCCTCAACCTCAAAACTCTTGCCATCCTTTTATAGCCAAAAATACCTTCCAATAAATTGTATTTAAAAATAGCACTAACAATTATAAATTCTATCTAAAAATAGCACTCACAAATAAATGACATTTAAAAATAGCACTAACAATAGCACTCACAATTTATAATACAAAAATGCTATTTAAAAATAGCACTAACAATAGCACTCACAATTTATAATACAAAAGTGCTATTTAAAAATAGCACTAACAATTATAAATTCTATCTAATAATAGCACTCACAATTTATGATAAATAAATGCCATTTAAAAATAGCACTAACAATAGCACTCACAATTTATGATAAATAAATGTCATTTAAAAATAGCACTAACAATAGCACTCACAATTTATAATACAAAAATGCTATTTAAAAATAGCACTAGCAATAGCACTCACAATACAAAAATGCTAAAAAAAAGGCACTAACAAAGGTGTTAAAAATAATAACCATTATTATTATTACAAGAGTTAAAGAGGTTACCAAACAGTACAAATATGCATAACGTATAAATACGTATGATGTATAAATATGTAGAGCATACGTATACATCCGTGAAACCGGGGACTAATTGAAAGAAAAATGTGCAATTAAGCCCTTTTGGTAAAAATTGATTAAATTGGAGGGCAAATTGACCTAATTGCACTTTAAGACTTTAGAATCCAATGTCATAGCTTATAAAAAGTGAGAATTGAAAACTAAAAGACTCGAAAAGGATTTTTTTTTTTTTTAGGCTCGGTTCGGGTTTATGTTTGTGAAGGAACATAGTGACCCGAGCCGAATTTTTGAGATTTAAAGTGACACACTTGAAGAGGAAATTAAAACAAAATTATCGAATATTTTTGGGTATTTTTCTGACCACGAATGGTATTTTTCTGATTTTTTAGGTATTTTTATAATTAAATAAACTCGAAAAATATTAAAAATACCGAAAAATATTTTTTGTTCAAAATTGGTTACTAAGGCTAAACCAAGGCTTCCAAAGTTGATTTTGTGATTTTATGACCTTTTTTGATATTTTTAATTAATTTTAAAGAATAAAAATCACAATAATAAATGATAAAAAATCAGGTGTCAACACTAAGTACGAGGATCGTCAAACGATCAAAAAGAAGGAAATTTGTCTTAAGATTGTTATCTCCTAAGTTCGTGTAAACAATGTTGTAAAATAAAGACTAACCTGTAGCCAACACAAACGAGTAACAGAATGTTGATCCGAGCATAACGAAAAATCGCTGTGTCCTTAAGACAAATTTGCCCCCTCAATCAGTACCCGAGGACCTTGGATAATTGTCTCCTAGGATAGAACGGATCGCGTTCCTCTGAAGCGGTACTTCTTCAAAGGACACCGGCGAACGTAACTTCGTAGAACAATCGCACAAACAATGAAATGAATGATGAATGATTGTAGAAAATTTCAGTAGTTGAAAAATGACGGCCGGAGTTTGTATTTGTAGACAATGAAGTGAAGAGTCGCGAAGCCAAACAATTCTGTTGACGAAGGAATGCGAACCAAAGGAGTTCTGTTCGAACAAACATGTTTGTTCGCTTTATTCCGAACGGATATGTATGTTCGAACAATCATGTTCGTTCGATTTAATCTGAACCGGTTGAACTTTCATGTTCGTTCAACGTCGAGCAAACACATCTGTTCGGACGAAAAAGAATGTTCGGAAATTTCCGGACATGTCTATTCAGAATGGTGTAAAAAATAATTAAACGCGCGGACCCGGACCCGAGCCGGCAGGCGGCGGCGCGCGTGTGTGGGCCGACCTAGCTTTGCGTAGGTCCTCCCCCGTCCACAAAAGTGCGGTGCCCCTTGGGGCCCAAACCCATTTGTGAGGTTTCAATATTTAAACCCATCCACCATCTACTCTTTATCCTATGTGGGACTCTCTATCCTTCTTTGCTCATTCACTTCTTAAGGGATTTCACAACAAAATCCCAACAGGACATGCATGGCAATCTTGCATGAAGAGAGATGGGCATGGATGCAACGTCCCTGCCACATAGCGGAGAAGCTATCAGATTTCTTCTTTTTATACCCAAAGGGTGATGATATCATGGGTAACGAGACTCATCTTTCTATCTGGTTTTTGTGTAAACCACACTGAAGAAGAAAAGCAGGAGGGAGATGACTGAGAAAAGGGTCGGTTGAACCAAAGAAAAGAAAGAATCAATCGAGAGAGCAAGAAGTATACTGGGAAGACTCTCGGCCAACACTCTCTCTTTCTCTCGCACTCTCGGATTTCAGCACACGCCAAAAATAAAATAGCTCGTTTGAGCTCGTCCGGATGCCGAATTGAGCTCCGTTTTCTCCCATGCAATCGTAAGATCATGAGGAACAATAATCTAGGCTCTGATCGTCCAAGAAGTGGATATAATTTCGTCAGTTTAAAGCAAAACAGAAGCTGGACGTGGAGGCCCACAGCTCATCCGGCATGATTCGAGCTTCGTTGTTCTTCGTACACGAACCTAGGCAAGTGAACTTCTATCCCTACTACTATGTCGCTCATCTACCATTCATTTGAGCATGAATCGTCGATGTTTATAAATGGGTATCGAAAACTGGAGATCGTCTTGCGTGAGCTAGCAAACTAACCACTGTTTGTATTATCGACTATGAACGATGGGTACAAGGAATATGCATGGATTGAGCTTGAGTTGAATCGCCGACCTAAACGAGGGTCCGGCCATGCAGGTGAATTCTAACCCTTTTACTAGCTCCTTCAATATGGGTCCTGTCGGTGAGCGGGGCGGCTGAAATTCGCCGGGTTTGGCTGCGGATCTAGTGCAATGGAGCAAGTGTGGTGAAATTGAGTTGTCGAACACTACAATTGGTGGCTTCACCGCGATGTTATAGTGGGTAGATGGAAGGTGCGGTTTGGGGGTTCTTGCGAGCGAAAGTCGCAAAGACTTAATTCTAAAAGGATTTACTTGCCTCTTAATTTGGGTTTGTAGCCTTTGAGTTAGTAATTGCATTCCGGATTTAGATGGTACTGCCAATGGGTCTTTGTTTGAGTCCTTAAATCAGTTTTGCATGTCGTATTTCGCCAAGGATATAAACGGGTCCTGGGATTAGCTCGCGGTTGGGTAATTGCACATCAAAACTGAAATAAAAACGCAGTGGGTCGCCAGTTTGGGTGTCCGGGTTGATGAATACATGTTGGGAGTTAGTAATAGATGTTGGAAGTTCACTGGTATATGTTAGAGATGTACGAAAACATGCCAAGTCCTGTTAATTGCGCTAGAAATTGATAAAATACATGCTGTAATTGACTTATATACGTCGAAAACTAGATCATATGCACTGGCAGATTACTGTGGAGGCTGTTTTGCGACAAAAGTGGGCTGGGACGATACTTGAGGGGCTGTTTTTGTGCTGCAATATTTTTGGTCAGCGATATTCAATTGTAGTTGTACAAATGACGAATCTCTCGCATGAGTATTTGCTTCTTGCGCGTACACCGTATTCTGGTAAAGTTGTTGCGAAACATTGCATAGCATGGCATGGAGTATGCATTGGTAATATTCATGGGCATCGTCTTGCATATCGTGAACATGAGTTTATCTCAATCGAGAAGTGACTGATGTGGGAAACTAGCATAGAAGTTGTACTATGCACTGGAATTTGATGTATATCATTGTGTCAGTGTTCTGAGAACGGCATAATATGATTGTATTAACTTTGCATTCACATGAAGCATATTGTTGAATAACATTGCACTCATTGGCGTAGGGGGTTGAGGCCATGAGAAAAGAAAAGAGATTATGAAATTTTTCCCCGCGGGAGTCGGGACGCCTTGGTAGTGGCATCAAGAGGACCGCGATGAAAGATCGTGAAGCCTCGGAGTGAGGATTCCATGGGCGTAGAAGTTGGCCATGGGTCTTGGCATGGACCGAGATGAGAATTGATACAAGAAAATTTGACTCTTGTATAATATCCCAAGCAAGATTTTCAGACATGGGAATACTTGGGAGAATACCTTGCAGGGGAGTGCATCCATTCATATGCATATCACATCATGCTTGTGTTCTTCGAATATGTGAATTTTGTTTATTCCTTTGGTTCAGTAAATTGTCAGCTAATTGTTATGGTGTATCAAGTGGGTATTAAAGCGATTGGATGTACTTTCTAAGTTCTGTGAGCGAGTTGGAAATCTACATGGGATTGGCTAAGAATTTACAAATTAGATATGTGATGGAATCAAGGTCATTTAGACGGGCAATGGCGAAGATCGTGGGAAGAATTTGTGGCGTCCAAAGTTAATTGTATTAGGGTTATCTATTAGACATTGATTATCTTGAAATTCCTTTTAGTATTCAGACCATGGACATTTTGCTTAGATTCTTTTGCTTGACTGTTTATCGAGATCCACTTAACTGAATGAGTGAATGGACGGCCTAGTCGTTAGGATGGAAGTTTTATTTACTAAGATGTGGTTAGCTTACCTCTATTTAGGGACTATCTTTTCAGATGTTTAGATGAGGAAAGTGATTGAGCCTTGAAGATGGTGATGAAGATGAAGATGAAACTCATTGATAATATCGATAGGATGGGAATAGTCAACGTAATTTGTAGTATTTAAACTTTTGTAAAGAATCATTCAAAAGATATATGTGATTATAAATAAACTCAATTTCATTTCTCGAGTCTATTGCTTGTCGATCGTGTGTTTAATAGGATTATGAACCCTATGAATAAAGCCAAATCTTCGATGTCGTGTCTGCCGTATGTTCTTCATGATCTTGTGTGATGTTAGCCTTCCGCTTGCGCCAATATATTAATAATACCAAATTAAAGAAGAACACACTAGCAGGTCGGGTCAAGCAGGTAGCGAGGCCTGAGCTGCTACATTAGGTGGGCCGTCTTCTCATGTCTTTTAATCATTCGTTTGGGATGTCTCTCAGTCTCGGCTTTACTTTTTGCTTGAGAAGTCACCCAAAACTTGAGACATTTTCAACAAAAGAATATTTGACCCCAAAAAAATAAAAATAAAAATGAATAAAGATCATGATATAATAAAATTTATCATATCCTGTATTTAGCTATCGCCCAGGACTGAATAAAGTAGGATATAAGGGGATATAGCTTGGAGAAAATTATCCAATAGGAGATGCGTGATAAATGTGGATATGATTTCTTATATTCATAATATAAAAAACTATTTTTTCCTTGAATAAAAAACTTAAAAAAAAACAAAATAATAACTAATATGAATTATATTTTAATTCTAATATTAAAAAATAAAAATAATTTTTATTCCTAAAGATGTAAATTTTAGTTTCTTTCTACTTTACAATATATATTATGTGCACAATATATACACGCAGACACTTCATATCTATGTCATTACAAATTGAAGGATTTTTTATTGGGTAAGTTCAAAGAAGGATTTTTTGGTAGTACAATTTATTATTTAATAAAAATTATATTAAGAAATGATGGAACGAAAAAAAAACCAAAAAAGGATATAAAAATATAAAAAAGTAAATAAAGATGAAGTATAGGACAAATTCAAATTTGAAAATAATCGTTTGAATTCTTGAAAAATGTGGGGCAATGAAATTTCTGAAAAAAAAAAACTAGAAATCTCCTTCTTTTATGTATCTTTGGTTCATGTTGAAGTTTCACATCTTCTTTATAATTTTTCAGTTCACATAAAAATTCTATAGAAACGGTAAGAGAGTTGAAACTTCTTCTCCTTCTTAGGTTTTTAATTCATGTAAAAAATCTATGAAAGCAGAAAGAAAGTCAAAACTCATTCTCTTATGTAGTTTTGTGGTTCATGTTCAAATTTAACGAAAGTAGCGAGAGAGACAAAATTTTTGGTAGTTGTAAATGCGAATGCGAATGATCCTATTTTCTCTTTTACTAGAGTTGTCAGTGAATTATGAGAGATTCTTATGGTCTTAATGCATTTCCATATTCATTTACATCGATATATGTAATTACCAAACAAAGAACATAATATAATATATCTGGCTTTATTAGTGTGATTCACCAAATAGTGGATATGATATGGCAAAATTTCTGAATTTTATATTCTATCATGGCTAGAAATTTTGACGACCAAATGCAGCTTAAATGTTATTTGGTAATGGGCCTAATTTCCTAAAAAATCCCCAAACTTTAGGTCCAATCCTAAATTTACCTCAAGCTTTTTTTTTTGTCTCAGACAAATCCTCAATTTAGGTCCAAGCCCAAATCCACTCGAACTTTTTTTTTATTGTCTCGAAAAAAATCAAAAACTTTAGGTACAATCCCAAATCTACTTGAAATTTTGTTGTCAGACTTTTCCTCCTCCCTTCGAGTTGCTGTCCAACTATGATGTGTTAAGCATATTGACCTCAATCCCAACTCTCCAGTTTATATCTTTCTTTATATAAGAAATGACTTCGTCCTTCCTCCAAGAGAAGCGGGATATCGACTGGTGACAACCTATTGGTGCAATTCCTATTTCACGCCCTATAAAACAAGCAGCTACTATCATTTCTTCATTATAGATTAAGTTATTCTTCGAACTTAATGCACAAAGAGATAGAATAGCAGCAAATAAGATCTTTGTAGCCTGTATATTCATGGAACTCCATCTCATTTAGAAAGATTATCTTTATTTTTCAGCAGCTGCGAGAAGTGGTTTAGGAAAGGAATGATTTAATCAATGAATATTCGATTCTTTCTTCAACTTAGAATTGATTCACAACAATTCTTTCCTTTTAAAAAATTCGCATTGTCATTAACCATTTGAGATAGTATTCAGTACGTATACGTATGTACATGGGTTTATCCTTTCCCTTTCTCGAGTTTCGAGGAAAAGATTCATTTACCAACGCAACGTGGTCAACTTCCTTTGTTAGAACAGTTCCCATTGAGTCTCTGCAGCTATCATATTCTTTTTTTATTCTCGCTTTATGAACCCTTATTGTTTTGTTGGTTTTCGTAAAACAGGATTTGGCTCAGGATTGCCCATCTTTAATTCCAGGGTTTCTTTGAATTTGAAAGTTGTCATTTAGTATCTTGGGAATTGCCTGACGTATCTTCACAGCCCTTTTGATCATTTCTTCGCATGTACCTGCAGTAGCATTCAAGTAATGCCCTTTGATTTCACCTGTTTCAGCCTGTGCTTTAAAAATTGCTTCGGCACAAAATAAGAAACGGTCTCTCCAACGCATAAATGGTTGTGAGTTCACGTTCTCATCATCTTTCGTAAACAAATAGAGGGTAGGGTTTTGGATCGTGTATCGGCATCGACACGTACAATTCCGGTAGAAGAAAAGGTTCCATCGGAACAATTATTTAGTTCAGGGCAACCTTGTGTGTGTGTTTTTTTTTTAAGCGGAAGTGGGGGGGAGAAATGACAAGAAGATATTGGAATATCAATTTAAATCTACCTGTGGTCTGGTCCCAACTTGACGTGGCATTTCAACGTCGGTAAAAAATCCAAGTTAGTAGAGTAACAGGCAATAGGTACGGACCGGCGTTACATTTCCACATAGATATTAAATCCACCTCAATAAATAAATTATCCAAAATGAAACCGTTCTAGGATATGAAAAGTAGGGACAACTAACGACGATTGTTTGACAAAAATAAAATAAAAAAACTAACGACGATTTTTGGATAGAGGGCTAATGGAGGAAATTTGAGGTTAGATTAAAAATTGGTGATTTTTTCTTAGACAAAAAAAAGTTTAGTGTAGATTTGGGATAGAAATTTAAGTTTAGGGTTTTTCTGAGACAAAAAAAGTTTGGGGTAGATTTTGGTCTGAACCTAAAGTTGGGAATTTTTTCTTAGACAAAAAAAAAAGTTCGGGTTAAATTTGGGACTTAATCTACAGTTTGGTGTCAAATTTGAGAGGTCTTGAAAAATCATCCCTTAATATTTCGTAGCATTTTCCTATTTGACATAATTTGTAGCCAGTTACGTAGCTTTTTGGAGCCAAGGAGCATTTTCCATTTTATTTGTAAATGCCACACATCTGAACAGATTAATTTATACTTATTTTTCACTTCTCTACTTTACGCTTTCTAATTTCATTCACAATTAGATATAAATGTAGAAATAACAATGCACGTTCGTTGAATGAGGAAAGAGCAATAAATTTCACCTATTTATCATTCAATTGTAAATTGTTGGACAAGAGCATTTGCTCCAAAAAAAACAAAAAAAAAATCCAACAATATTATGGAAGCAAAATAATAACATTTTGGCATATTAAACGTGAGTTTTAACAAGCATTATCTTAACCACATGTGATTAAAAGAGATGTTGCTTTATGCACAGTAAAGAACTAAATTAGTGGGAAGCCCAACAATCATTCTTTTCCACCACGTCTTTCTCATGGCATTGCATGAATCGTAGTGGTCCAATTTTCTAAACAACCCATCCTTCCAAAGATCCAAAGTTTCCTTTACCTCCCAAGAAAATGCCACCTTCTTCCTCCTCAATCTATACAAATTGAGATAATCCAAAGATAACGCTAATGACAAGCTGGAGGCTTTTGGGTGCCTCCATAGAACAGTCCTTGTGCATAACTACATGCGGAAGTTGTTCCGGGAGGCAAAGCACTCACTGGTCTTCCTACGTAGTCCAGGTTTATGTTGTAGAAATGGATGTTTTGACAGGGAACTTTTTTGCTGCACACCACCTGAACCGCAACGGCTGATGTCGATGTCCCCCTAATGTTGTTGAAGTGAACATCACTGATCTTGACTAGCGATGGATTGACCTACGCCAGTCAAAAGAAGAAGGAAATACTGTCAAAATTTTCTGATATCTGAGTGGACAAGTAGGCAATGAGCAAACTTAAAACGATAGAGTTTAAAGGAATAGAATTTTGACGGAATCGTCAATTTAGGCAGTAGCCGAGAGATTGCAAAAACTCAGGTATTAATCAATGTAGGTTTATTATCACGAGCTCGACTTTCAGAACTTCGAATCAACAGTACCTGGTTCTTGCCATGAGCATTGTACTCTTGGTCTATGATGATAGGATTCTTCACATTGTTCATAACAACGTCCTGAAATATTAAGCTTGAAGCTTGGCTTGCTATTGCCTTTGGACCTCGCATTGTCTTGATTCTGACTCCATTATCTGTGTTTGTAAGTGTGCAGTTCGTCACAATGACCCCTCTAACATCTGCCTCATTCTCGTACTTGCCAAGGCTGCCAATGCTGTTAGAACAATGCAAAAGGTAAACTCTTTCGTCAGCCCTTCAGAAAGACACAAGAATCATCTAAATCGGGAACCACTTCATGCTCTACATACTTCTCTTCTTAATCAAGTGATTCTTTCTATTGTTTGGGGCACGACAGTTTCTTCATGCCAATTCAAGAACTAGAACTGAACTTACGTACTCGAGGAATAGTCAGGCTACGTACCTTATACCGTGGCCCGGGCCACATGTTACTTTTTTGACGCTAATGTTGGTAGAACCTTGAATCATGCCGATGCAATCGTCGCCGGTTGAGATCTGGGTTCTTGCTATCTTCACCAGGTTGGATCTGCTAATATGGATCCCATCGGTGTTTGGGCTATCAGCAGGCGCGATGATGCGGAGGTTGTACAATCTGATGTTGTTGCACTGGACGACTCCGATGTGAAACCCTTTGGGGTTGACCGAAGAGAGCTTGCGGACGATCGCGTTGCTGACTTTCTGGAACATCAAATTCTACAAGAAAGAGAGGGAAAAAGGAGCAAGGATCATTAAGAATTGGCCGTCTCTATCCTTCCTGTTGTGTTCTTCTTCATTCTCTTCTCTTGGGTAAGAATTGGGAAACTTACAACTGGGAGGCCAGGACCTTGGTTGCTATCGAGAGAGTGTGGCCAGACAGAAGCACCTTGGCCATCAAGAGTGCCTCCTCCAATCACAATTAGCCCATGTATTTCGTAGAATTGGATCCAATTGTCGACGTCCATGGGAAAGTCGTCTAATTGGTCTGGCGATGCGGACAACAGCGTCCCCCTGATCTGGACAACTATGGGCTCTTGGTTTTTACATGGGCCTGTGAAAACGAGAGGGCCCACTAAGAATCTCCCTGCTGGGATCACCATCTTCGCCTTCCCTGGCCACTCGCATACCGCTTTCCACGTCCTCTGGAATTGCTGCCGACCCCCCAAAAACAACAAAAGTCAAATGATGAACCATAATCACGAATCACGATAGCAAAACAAATCTTGTTCCAAAACATCTGTTCCCTATTTTTAAGGTTCTCGTAATTGCTGTCTGTCCAAACATAGGATATGCCCGGTTGCCTCTAGTCTGTTGGAGCTAAAGACAAACGGCTTTCGAAACCGAATCCCTCATCAGGAGAAAAAAGAAGAAGAGGTGCAGAGGATTGGATTGAAGTGATTCCTGCATCCAATAATGCAGGTAGGAATATCATATCATTGCTGCACAGATTTGGAGTAATGAGGACTTGACGCGGTATAGCTTTGATTAGGTTCAGATGCTTATTGATGGCATTTGTGAGCGAATAAAGTGAAATGATATTCATCATTATCCAAAACAACTAGATGGAATTGAAGAATCTCTCAAACATGCAAACCCTAATCCATCTTTCCTAGAAGCTTCAACAACGTTAAATCTTTCTTTTTCTCAGGATCCTTATCCGAAGGAGAATACTTCAGTTTCATGGGAAATAAACAAAGAGTCAGCAAAAGGTTGATAAGAAAAAGAGAGAGAAGGAAAATAAATATCTATCTGTCTTTCAGGTATAATGAAGAGCTTCACCATTGAGTTTTCATGTTGTCCATCCGCCTTGGCTCCAAACGTCAGGACATTAAAGATTTTCTCTCTTGGGTCAACAACGCTGTTCATAGCTCCATGAGCTCGACGCACCAAGGGGTCGAGTGCTCCACGGGCTTCACGAGAACTAATTACCACCGCTAGACAAATGATTAGAGCCGCTCTTCCTGGAATGGCCATCATTGCCACTCTCTCAAGAAATCAAACAAGAAAAGAAAGATCTTGCGGTGCCGGCGTTCGCCGTTATCCCTTTGTTCGAGTTGTGTTGAAATTTAAGGAAGAACGCCCCCTTTGTTTCTGGGGGCAATAGAGGGAGGGAAGAAGCAATCTTTGTCTTCTGGTTACTATATAGATGAAATTTTGTTGCCCAACTGATTCAACAGTTGCTAAATCTATCTGTAAATCCGAGCAGTTTAGAGCTAATTTAGGCAATGGATTCGTTGGGTTTGGTGTTTTTCATTTTTTATGTTTGAAGTGGTGATGAATTGGTGCCTCTAAAATTGGCTGCGGCTGATCCTTGAAGCTCCTGTCCTTTTTACCAGAATTCGACCAAACTAAGTTGCATGGACAACCCTCTTTATTTGCCACCAGCTAATGCAAGTAAAAAGGAGAATGAATTAAATAATAAAATAAATTCTTCTTTCTTTACCTATAAATCTTTCTTGGCAGTGACAAGAGTGGCCAAAGAAGTTTTTGTGGGGGTCTTGAGCGCTTTTTGGCAATGACAAGAGTGGGGCATCTACAGATTCCGGAGAATTGGATCCTCAGGAGATGTGGTCATCGTTGGATCCAGACGAGAGTAAATCACGCCGGTCCATCATATCTCTATTAATATATTTAATGTGTCACGATATCTTTTGAGATAGGGTTATAAATTAGGTGACCGATTTCAAGATGTATCCTAAATGAACTCATTTTTGCTTGCCAGATAAGAAGAGAATGTTTCCTTGCCAGATAAGAAGAGAATGTTTCCTTTTTTCGTTTTGCTAAGTCTACTTTTGCACAAGAATAATGTCATGTGCAAGTGCTCAATGGAAAGCTATGACAACTTCTTAGGTAGGCTTATGATGGACTCGGCGAATAGCCTTTAAGATTTCACGTAAAAGGTACATTTCGTGGGTACTAACATACGGTTCACAGCAAAACATTTTTACTCAGTGACATGGGGTGTGTTTGCCCAAGAGGCTTTAAGACTTTAAAGTTCTTTGGGCAAGTACGAATGACGTTTGATTCGTTTTTATGGAGAATTATGGGGTGAGATGAAAGTGCATTTCCAAAGGCCTTTGGCTCAAGGCGAGTCCAAAGGTTCTTTGCAATATTACATTTCCATAATGCAACATCGCTCAACTTTCACAATTCTAAATCTTTTGATGATTTATTTATATAATTCTTTGGCCAATTTTGATCGGAGATGGCAGCCATTCTACGTGACATGACCTACATAAATTAGTTATATCGGTCAATGCTAACATGGACGATTTTTTTTAATTTTGTTTGTAAATTTCTAAGTTTTTTTTTTCATTTCCTTTCTTTTTTCCCCTATTTCTATTCTCTAGTCCTGGCCACAGACAACGGTTGCCTCGTCGACCATCTCTAAACAAGATCTAGACACGGGGGACCCTCGCCTGTGGCCAGCGAACTCTACTAGCTATCATCAAGGCCAGATGACAGCAGAGAGAAGAGGGAAATAGGAAAAAAGAAAAAAATGAAAAATTGCAAAAATAAGGAATCATAAAAAAATTGCAAAAGTTATCTATATTAGTCATTTCTGGTCAAAATTGATTGAAATGACTAAATTGTCCAAAATTAAGAAAAAATCAATTATTTTGAAATGACTAAATTATCGAGTTAATTGGGGTTAGTGGGTTATGTCAGATTGGTTTGTAGGAGTTCTAGGATTAAATAAAATACATTCCTTAGGAGTTCTGAAGACGGAGTTGGTTTCCCATGTACAAACTAGTCGGGAACTGATGCCGCTCTCTTAATGAGGCCATGGCAGACCGAAACCAATTGCTGTGCTTAAAGGGTTCTACTCGTCTTACTTAATGTAACGGACGCCCAAGCTAAGCGGAGCGTGATATGATCCAGTTTGCTTTTATGGGAAAGGCTGGCTTGGCGTGGCTTGCCAAGCATCGCACAGGCTAATTTCACGACTAAATCATCCAAAATTAAAAAATAAAATCAATTATTTCAAAATGACTAAATTACCGAGTTATTTGTTGTGAAAAAAAAACATAATTTTTTTCAAAAATTCGATTCATTGGAGAGTCTCAGAAGTTATTGGTACAAAGTGATGATTCAAAAAGTTTTTATACTAAAGTGTGCCCCTTATGATACTTTTGGCCTAATTTTTTTTTTCAAGGACACCTCAAGTGTTAATATTTTTGTACGACGCTCACTTTGCTGTCAATATTTTTTTGGATCACTTAAGTGCCGAATAAAAAAAAAAATCAATCTAGTGTCAATGGTGAGAAATTCTGGCGATCTTATCGAAGTTGGCACTTAAATAATCATTTTCCAGGACATTTGACACTTAAGTGATCCAAAAAAACGATCACTTTAGTGTCAAATTGGAGAAAAAAACGATAATTTTGGTACTAATGGCAAGAAATTTCGGCTACATCATAGGAGTTGACATTTAAAAATTATTTTTTAAAAAATTGGCACTTAATGATCTAAAAAAATATTGGCATCAAAGTGAGCGCCGCACATAAATATTAACACTTGAAATGTTCTTCTGCCATTCTTTTTCCTTTTTCAGGCCATATGAAGCTAAGGGTTAAAGTACACTATAAGCGCCAAAACTTGTGTACGACATTCATTTTACTGCCAAAACTTTCAAAATGATCCCTTAATAGTTATTTTAAAAAAAAAATGCTTACTTCAGTGCCGACTCCAATTTGAGCCGATTTTGCTAGCCAAAAATCCGATGTGGCTTATTTTTTTTTATTAATATTTGAGCTGATGTGGTTCGCTGGAGTTAGCATTGAAGTGAGTTTTTTCTAAAAGATTTAGTATTTAAGCAATCGTTTGAAATTTTTGGCATTGAAGTGATTATTTTTTAAAAAAATTTACACTTAAACGATCGTTTTGAAAGTTTTGACACTAAAATGAGCTTAGTGCATAAGTTTTGACACTTATAGTATACTTATGCCCGAAGCTAAGTATTAGCTCTAGAGCAATATAATTTGATCTCGACATCTCGGGCTGGATGCTTGTGCCCCATGGATTGGGGTCTTGAATCCAACTGTGGGTTCCCTAGTTTGAGCCTATGGACATGAGTTGAAGCGTAGGTACTTGGATCCAAAAGGAAAGATCGGTCCTGGCTGCCCAGGCCGGGGACGGTCCTGGTTTGAGACCAAGAGTGTTGTTTGTGGTGCTGTTATTCTTTTTGGTTCGACATGTTGGTCAAACCATGCACGCTAGTCTTAGTTAATTACAAATGGACTTTGACTATTCTCAGTCGATTTGTATCTCATTCTAATTAGTTGCTCTCGAGTTACCCGTGTTCTTCCAGCATAATTCATTTGAGTTAAAGAAGGATTCTTCATCTTATCGATACTTGTATCCATCCTTGAAACGGTGTGAGTTTTGATGGGTCAAATCGTTGAACACGAGTTAACAAAAAAATAAATAGATTTTAAAAGAGCCAATCCCAATTACAGCCTGACCTCGACTTGATCGAACCCACTCATTTGCCGATAGGGAGGCTGGCTCCACAGCTCAAAATCCCCTAATTTTTTCGTAATAACGCCTAGGCTTAGAAAAGTCATGGATTACCCTCCTCAACATTGACTTTTCATTCAGTAATTAGTTTTTTCGTCTGCAAAAGAGCTGTGTTACCAGAGAATGAACTTCATTACAAACACATGACTGGACAGACTCCACTCTAACCACATGACTTGACAGACTCTATTCATAAACAAACTACTACTTGAGAGGAGATAGCTTCATGTGTTATTTCTTCACACCGAGCACCCAATTACTACAACAAAATAACTAAAATGCTAGAAAAAATCTAATCAAACCCGACGGTACTCGATGATCTTCATCCCCCTAAACAAGACCGTTGCTTTGTTGCTGTCCATGGCTTCGGCATCGGCATCAACATCATCCTCCACCGGCGGGTAAGGATTGTGAGGATGATGGTAATTACTGTAATAATGGTGATGAAGAGGGACTTCACTCCTGTGGAAAGACAGATAGCCTGGCTGTTGATACTGGTGCGACTGATGGGAAACAATATGTTCAGGAAGCCTCTCAGCAATCAAAGGCACTGCTGCCGGACGATAAACACAGGGTTGGGCCTTCTGCTGCGGCGGCGGCGGCGGTGGAGGAGCATGGTTAGGCCTTCTTCTGTGACCATAGGTCTTCTCGAGAAGATCGAAGGCTTCCCGTCCAATATCAGCGAGATTTGCTGGGGGTGCCATTGGCATTCAAGATGAAATTGTGAAAAAGCTCTATATAGAGATGATGTTGTTATCAGATTTTAAGGTTCGGGCTTGGCTAAGAATGTTAGGGCACCATCCATATTTATAGGCATCAGGGGAGATGAGTGATTCTCGTGGGAATTCGGTAACGCTTTTCTCCCATACAAACGTGTAGATGAAGTTCAGATTGGATCCAAAACTTAGGACAGTAACACTTTGTTAAGAAAATCCAATCTAAAAGCTTAAGCTATTAGATGGAGGAAGACCACATGAATATAAAGAACATACAAGACCCATTCACAAGCGATGCGGGACAACAATACAACTTCAACATCCTCTCTCACATGCAAGCAATCTGCACGTGAAAATTAACTAATGTGGGGTGGGCCCACATATGCGGAAGGAAATAACACTACATCTGATACCATGTTAAGAAAATCAACCAAAAAGCTTAAGCTATTAGGTGGAGAGAGACCACATGAATATAAAGAGCATATAAGATCCATTCATAAGCGATGTGGGACAACAACACAACTTCAACACACTTCTCTACCAGAAATCAACTTTTGACCGAAAATTAATTTCTTTACTTCTCATGAAAAGCAAAAGTTGATTTTTTTTTACTTCTGCTCTAGATTGACTTATGATCAGAGAAATTTCTTTAGTAACGGTTAAAAATTTTTACTTTTGAAATATTATTAACAAAATTTTTGGCAGCGGTGGTCAGCGGGCGGCGATTATCGACGGTTGGCGGCCGTTGCTGGTGGGCGACGACGGTTAGCAGTGGGACGGCGGTACAGGGGGTGATCGGGGGCCAGCGACGGGCGATGGTTGGCGGTGGACAATTGGTGGTCGGCGGAGGTGGGTGCGGGTGCAGGTGCAGGTGCGGTCCAAGAAGTGATTCTGGAGTCGAGAAGTTAAATTTTTTTACTTCTCAAAATTGGCCAAAAAATCATATTATAAGTGAAAAATCATACCAGAAGTGAATTCTTTTACCAAACATATTTATACTTTGGAAGTATTTTTACCAAACAAATTTGTCTGTCAGATTGATTTCTGGCAGAGAAATTACTTTTGTCAGATTGATTTGTTGCATGGTAGGAGACAGTAGTCACATACCCTTAGATACTTTAATTGGATATTTTAGTGACAATAATAATGCTCCCATCAAATTGAATCAAGCTAAAAAGGTTTATCAATAGATCGGAGTGGGATTTTTTATAATATGATAAATTATCTTTACTAGTACCTGTCGAGTCTTTTGGTAAATATCTTGACTGGTATGTCCGATTGTAAACGAATTATTAGCCAGTCAAGTCAAATGATTCTCTTGTAACTTGCAAGGAAAGGTAGGAAAAAGTTTATATGAATATATTCCACTGGTCCAAAAGAATACTTCTAGAAACCAATCAGCACAAGATGTATCCGAACCTTTACTCTTAATTTTTAGTTGAATCAATTCTTTCATGCACTTTCGAAAAAACTAGAAAAATGAGCAAAATATGCAAATGTTGACACACAGATATACATGTAATATTTCTTGATCATTAAAAAGTTTACATAATATTTCAAATTTTGATGGGAAATTCGAAAAGTACTTTGTCGCTTTCATTCCACCGAGCTAGCTAAGACAATCTGAAATGACTAGTTAGGACAATATATAATCTTTCAGAAACAATGAAACAAATTGGAATAGAAGAAGAATTATATGAAAATTGTGAGAAAATTACAATATAAGTGTCATAAATTTCTTATGTCACTAGTGTCATAAATTTCTTATGTCACTCACTTTAGTAATAAACAACATAAACATTTTTTCTGACTTACGTAGTTTGCCGCAAATCCAATGTGGCAAAATGCAATGAAAAAAACCTTAAACAACGTTGTAATACATGAAAAGCCCCAAATTTCCCCCTCGTCCTCAAACCCAAATAGAATGCTTGCTGATTTGTCCCAAAATTAAATTTCATTGGAACCCCAATTGAAACCAATGATTTGGAGGCAAAATTAAGGTCGACATGTTGCAGTGGATAAGCAAAAGTAGCTCTTCATGTCAACAAAACCAAGACAAAAGGTGGAATAAGAAGAATACTTGCCGATTTGTCCTAAATTTAACTCTTTGAAACCCTAATGGGGAGGAGAATAAGAAAAACAACTCAAGTTCGTGTCAAGATGTTGGCTGTACGCCTCTTTTGTGGGGGCCTAGCTAGTTTTATTTTAATTGTTTGCAAAAGAAAGCAAAAGAAAGCAAAAGAAATTAAAAAGAGAAAAAGAAAGAAAACAAAATGATTACTACCCATCATTACTTTTCTTTTTTTATTTGGTGTGTTGTGTTCGCGTGTGTGCGAAGGAGAGAGAGAAGAGCAACGGCAGAAAACAGAAAAAAGAGAGAGAGAGCCGAGAGTGTTTCGTGCAGGGGAAGCTCTCGGTGAACGCAGGGATGGAGAGAAAGGGCGACGGCCTCCGGTGTGATTTCGACGGCCAAACATTACCGGAATCGTCTCAAATTTCAGTATGTTGTTCGTGAGACTGAGATCTACAAATTGATAGGTTTCGTTTGTTGAGATTTGTCTCCGGTTCTCCTATTGCGGTTAGGGTTTTCTAGCCCCCTTTTGAGGAATTGCTCTTGAAATATTGTTGTTGAGCTCTAGTGTGTGACTAGAGGGAAATACTTGGTGTATTCTGCTATTCTTGGTGATTAGTGGAAATTTTTGGGTCGTCCGTGGTTTTTCCCGATTCGGGTTTTCCACGTAAATCTTGGTGTTATATTTCTTTATCGTTCCGGTATTATATTCGTTGCTGCGAGGTTGATATTTTGCTGGATATAATTGTTGGTTGTTGCTGAATTATATTGGAGTAGTGTCGAGGGTTATTATTTGATCCTGGATTGGCTATATTTGTGCCGAGGTGCTGCCCGTTTTTCCCCAACAAAGTGGTATCAGAGCTAGAGTTGAGATTCTAGTATTAGATGGAGAATACGAGTGGCACTATGTTTAAGTTAAATGCCTCGAATTACTCTATATGGAAGTCTCGGATGGAAGACGTATTATATTGCAAAGATTTGTATGATACGGTCGAAGGCGATGAAGCTAAAGGAGATATGGAAGATAAAGAGTGGGAGCGAATGAATCGGAAGACGGTTGGGTTTATCCGACAATGGATTGATGATAGTGTGTTTCATCATGTTGCTCAAGAAACGAAGGCGGATACTTTGTGGAAGAAATTGCAAGATCTCTATGAGAGGAGAACTCCACAAAATAAAGCTCTTCTAGTGAAAAGACTTGTGAACTTGAGATACAAGGAAGGGAGTAGCATGACGGAGCACTTGAGTGAATTTCAAGATGTTGTAAATCAATTGACAAATCTTGAGATTGACCTTGGTGATGAATTGCAATCTTGTTTATTGCTTGGTACACTTCCTGACAGCTGGGACACCTTGGTTGTGGCGTTAAATAATTCTGCTCCTTATGGTGTGCTTTCTATGAGCATGGTTAAAGAAAGCTTGTTCAATGAAGAAACAATGAGGAAAAGTTTGAATTATGCTTCCAAATCGGAAGCGCTTGTCATAGAACATAGAAGCAGAAGTCAGTCAAGAAAGTTTCAAAGTAATGACAGGGGCAAGTCAAGAGGAAGATCGAAGTCAAGGCCGAGGAGGAGTGTGAAGTGCTACAACTGTGGCAAAATGGGACATTATGCCAAAGAGTGTTGGCAACCGAAGAGAGATAAATTCCATGATAGAAATGGAGATAAAAAGAAAGAAGAAAATCAGCCTACAACAGCAGTTGCAGCTGACGGTGATATTGTGTTCATTTGTGATGACGGTTATGTAAATCTCACATGCCAAGATTCTAGCTGGGTTGTTGATTCTGCAGCTTCTTATCATGTCACTTCACGTCGTGACTTCTTTACATCCTATTGCAGCGGTGATTTCGGTTGTGTTAGGATGGGAAACAGTGGTGTTTCCAAGGTTATTGGCATGGGAGATGTTTATCTGGAGACTGATATGGGATGTACTTTACTTTTGAAAAATGTGAGACATGTTCCAGATATTCGACTTCACTTGATCTCCACAGGTGCCTTAGATGACGACGGTTATTGCAACTCCTTCTACGATGGCAAATGGAAATTGACTAAAGGCTCTATGGTGATGGCAAAAGGCAAGAAGACATGTAGTCTTTATATCATGCAAGCAAATTTGATGCGACAAGAGCTAAATGCAGTGGAGGATTCCTCAGTTGATCTATGGCATATGAGACTTGGTCATCTTAGCGAGAAGGGACTTGAAACTCTTGCTAGGAAGAATCTTCTATCATTAAAGGAGAAAAATCTGATGGAGTGTACTCATTGCCTCACGGGTAAGCAACATCGATTCTCATTTCATAGTTCGTCTCCACACACAAAATCTGATGTACTTGATTTAGTTCACACTAATGTTTGCTGCATGGATGCTAGAACACTTGGTGGTGCATTGTATTTTGTCACATTTATTGATGACTGCTCTAGAAAAGTGTGGGCTTTTGCTTTGAAATCAAAAGACCAGGTGCTTGCAGCCTTCAAACAATTTCATATCAGTGTTGAAAGGGAAACAGGGAAAAAACTGAAATGTGTTCGGGCTGACAACGGTGGTGAATATAGAGGACCGTTTGAGCATTACTGCAGGGACTATGGTATCAAGCTTGAGAAGACTGTTCCGAAAACACCACAGCATAATGGAGTAGCAGAGAGAATGAACCGGACGATTAATGATCGGATTCGGTGTATGCTGTCTCATGCGAAATTACCTAAGCCATTCTGGGGCGAAGCGATGAAAACGGCAGTTGACTTGATAAATCTATCTCCATCAGTTCCTCTTAAGGGAGATGTTCCACAAAGAGTATGGAGTGGGAAAGATGTCTCCTACAGTTATCTGAGGGTGTTTGGATGCCGGGCATTTGTGCATGTTCCAAGAGATGAAAGGTCCAAGCTTGACAACAGGTCTAAACAGTGTATCTTCTTGGGTTATGGACATGAAGAGTTTGGCTACAGATTATGGGATCCAGCTACAAAGAAAGTCATTAGAAGCAGAGATGTGGTATTCTTTGAGCATCAGACCATTGAAGACATAGACAAGTCAGAGAAGCCAAAGAATGCAGCTCAACACAGTGTCAGTTTCAGCCCAAATCCTCCTACCGTATTGGGTGAAAATCACGGGGGAGAAGTGCAGGGAAATCATGAAGTAGATGAATCCTCACAGAATGTTAGTTCTTCAGCTGAGACAGGTGAAACAGTTGAGACAGAGCAAACAGTTGAACAAGAAGAAGCAGTCCAACCTCAAGTCAGAAGATCAGATAGAGAGCGTAGACCTTCACAAAGATATCAGCCACATGAGTATGTGCTACTTACTGATGCAGGAGAGCCTGAAACTTATGAAGAAGCTATGTCATGCGATCAAAAGAATAAGTGGCACGAAGCTATGCAAGATGAGTTCAAATCTTTGCATGACAACCATACATTTGAGTTGGTGAAGTTGCCTAAGGGCAAGAGGACACTCACAAATAAGTGGGTGTATAAGTTAAAGACAGACGAAAGCAGTTTGAAGCCACGATACAAGGCTAGGCTTGTTGTGAAGGGTTTTCGTCAGAAGAAGGGAATCGACTTTGAAGAGATTTTTTCACCAGTAGTGAAAATGTCTTCTATTAGAGTTGTTCTTGGTTTGGCCGCCAGTTTGAATTTAGAAATCGAACAACTTGATGTAAAGACAGCTTTTCTTCATGGAGACCTAGAAGAAGAGATATACATGGAGCAACCAGAGGGTTTTAAGGTTAAAGGCAAGGAGCATCTTGTATGTAGATTGAGAAAAAGTCTATATGGTCTCAAGCAAGCGCCAAGACAGTGGTACTTGAAGTTTGATTCATTCATGGAAGCTCATGGATATGGTAAGACCATTTCAGACTCTTGTGTCTTTATGAAAAGATTCTCAGATGATGATTTTATTATCCTCCTGCTTTATGTGGATGATATGTTGATAGTTGGGCATGATGCTAACAAAATCAAAAGCTTGAAAAGTGAGTTGAGTAAGGCTTTTGCGATGAAGGATCTAGGGTCAGCTAAACAAATACTTGGCATGAGAATCACTCGTGATAGGAAGAATAGAAAACTATGGCTATCTCAGGAGAAGTATATTGAAAAGGTGCTTGAAAGATTCAACATGAGCACATGTAAACCGGTAAGTACTCCACTTGCTGGTCACTTTAAATTGAGTAGCAATGAATGTCCTACGAGTGAGAAAGAGAAGGAAGAGATGATGAAAGTTCCTTATGCATCTGCCGTGGGTAGTTTGATGTATGCCATGGTTTGCACAAGACCAGATATTGCTCATGCAGTTGGTGTTGTGAGTAGATTTCTCTCAAATCCAGGTAAAGAGCATTGGAATGGTGTGAAATGGATTCTGAGGTATCTTAGAGGCACTTCCAGATTTTGCCTATGTTATGGAAATGGAAAGCCTGAATTGAGCGGCTACTCAGATTCTGATTATGCCGGAGATAGTGATTCCCGAAAGTCTACTTCGGGTTATATGATGATTTTTGCAGGGGGAGCAGTTTCATGGCAGTCGAGATTACAAAAATGCATTGTTTTGTCTACGACTGAAGCGGAGTATATAGCTATCACCGAAGGAAGCAAGGAACTCTTGTGGATGCAGAAATTCTTACAAGAATTGGGTTTGAAGCAAGAAAAGTTCGTTCTATTTTGCGATAGCATGAGTGCTATTTATCTTAGCAAGAATCCAGTTTTGCATTCAAGATCGAAGCATATCGATGTGAAGTATCATTGGGTTCGAGAGAAGTTAGAAGAAAAGTCTTTTCTTCTTGAGAAGGTCCGTACTGACGACAACGGATCCGACATGATGACCAAAGCCTTGCCCATGATGAAACTTGACTCTTGTAGAAGCAAAGCAGGTATGATGAAACTCCCCACATGAGGCGTAGGGGGAGATTTGTTGGCTGTACGCCTCTTTTGTGGGGGCCTAGCTAGTTTTATTTTAATTGTTTGCAAAAGAAAGCAAAAGAAAGCAAAAGAAATCAAAAAGAGAAAAAGAAAGAAAACAAAATGATTACTACCCATCATTACTTTTCTTTTTTTATTTGGTGTGTTGTGTTCGCGTGTGTGCGAAGGAGAGAGAGAAGAGCAGCGGCAGAAAACAGAAAAAAGAGAGAGAGAGCCGAGAGTGTTTCGTGCAGGGGAAGCTCTCGGTGAACGCAGGGATGGAGAGAAAGGGCGACGGCCTCCGGTGTGATTTCGACGGCCAAACATTACCGGAATCGTCTCAAATTTCAGTATGTTGTTCGTGAGACTGAGATCTACAAATTGATAGGTTTCGTTTGTTGAAATTTGTCTCCGGTTCTCCTATTGCGGTTAGGGTTTTCTAGCCCCCTTTTGAGGAATTGCTCTTGAAATATTGTTGTTGAGCTCTAGTGTGTGACTAGAGGGAAATACTTGGTGTATTCTGCTATTCTTGGTGATTAGTGGAAATTTTTGGGTCGTCCGTGGTTTTTCCCGATTCGGGTTTTCCACGTAAATCTTGGTGTTATATTTCTTTATCGTTCCGGTATTATATTCGTTGCTGCGAGGTTGATATTTTGCTGGATATAATTGTTGGTTGTTGCTGAATTATATTGGAGTAGTGTCGAGGGTTATTATTTGATCCTGGATTGGCTATATTTGTGCCGAGGTGCTGCCCGTTTTTCCCCAACACAAGAGAGCCAAGACGAAGGTGGAAATAAGCAGAATGCTTGCCGATTTGGCGACGACCCCTACTTTTTCCCCTCCAACTAAAGAGCCTTAATTTTTTCCCCCACTGAGTGAGTGAGTGAATGAGAGAAGATGACTCGGTTGAGAGAGAGAGAGAGGAGCTAGCTAGTGATGGAGTAGGACCATTGAACGAGAGAGTACAAATCAATATAGAGAAAGATTTGTTGATTTGAGAGATATTTTCAGGCACAACATTATTTATGTATGGAACGTCGGTTCAGCTTCCACGTTGGACTTGCCTTTCTAATAAAAAAAAGTCACGTCTGATTTTGATACTAAAGTAATTGTTGTATAAAAGTTATGACATAATTAGTATTCTTTTTCCAAAAAATTATGTGTTAATTAATGGCCATTGGGTTAGACAAGTCTAAGTTAATTTTTTTTTTTTTAAGGATCCCCACGTTGGCAACTAGCATACCTATGTCGTCATCAGATGATGTTGGACATGATGAAGATGGGAAAGGGACTTTGAATAAGAATAATATCATCAGAGACGGATAATTCCTGGCTTCTTATCCTTAGCTTGCATAAGAAGTGGAATACCCCAACAGGGAAATTTTAAAGATCTGCGAGAGCTTGAAATCAGAACCAAAAATGTGCTTTCTTATATAAAGTTTTCACTTTCTAGAAAGCAGCCGTAATGGAATTTGGCCGACATCTAATTCCTTTCCCCCCCGCGGCCCTGTAACTAATGGAAACTCCTTTTTGGGCTTGTGCAAACTTTTTGTGGCATAGTGCAATGCCCCTCAACCCTGTGCAAAAATCTCCCCACCTTATAAAAAAGTTGTTGTTGTTGTTTTTTTTTAGAATCCTCCCCCTTCTTAATCACTTAGCTACGTTTGGTGTTCGGATAAAGGTTAAGATAGGATATATTTTATCATATCTTGTGTTTGGTGACTTTCTAGAATAGGATAGATTCGAATATAAAGGGATATAGCCCACATTAAAAAAAATCCTAAAAGGAGGGGGTTAGGATAGACTGGATATGATTTCTCATATCCAGCTATTTTTTAGAAAACCCTATGCTGCTCTTTTCCCTCTCCTCCATTAACACTAGCGGCGGTCGAAGCGCCTTCTTTGATGATCTATTTGCATTTTAGCTTTTTGCTTACAGAAAATGTAGAAACGTAAAACTGTATTGTATTATACATAAATATTTTTTTTACCTCTTTATCTCTCTTTACAGCTTCTATTTATAAGGAGTTGAGGATATAAACAAATTAACAAAAAAATAAAAATAAAAATTCAAGGAGTGGTCGTAAGAGATTCGTTGAATATCAAGAGCGACTGTTGAATATCTGTCGTGACCTAAAAATTGGGACTTTCGGGTTAATGGATTGCTAAGTTATTAGACCTAGCTCGGACTCTCCCGTGTCCATACCAATTCACGACTTATGGTTTCAAATATTTCATACAAAAGATTTTATTTGGAGTCGCCACTAATCTGTTTGCGGTAGGTCGATTAGACACCTAAGTAGAACATTGGGAGAAATGCTTTACTCCTACGAACCAGAGATTCCAAATTCGGGGACTTGGTTACGCTAGATTATCCTAACGCCCTTTTGGTACCTATTTCATGAAAAAAACGTCTGATTTGGCAATTTTGATGGAAATTGCAACGGTGCAATCATTTGATTTTCTTTTTTTATTTATTTATGATTTTTAGGTTTTTTTTTTTAATTTATAAAATGCAATGCAATGCAAGTTAACTATACAATGCATGAAATGTTATGACATAAAGTAAATACATAGCGAATACAACATAGTACAGAATCGAACATGATCCGAGCCGTAAGCCCGTAGAGTTTGACTGGAATTGCACGGGCGACGTCGGAGACAAGGGTTTGCTGAGACTCTTTTGGGCTGACATTCATGTTGGATCCTTTTGGTGCTTCGGCAGGTTTGTGGATGGCTTCGGCTATCCTGCAAAACTCAGGATTCCATAGTCTATTGATACCTCTCGGTGGCGCATGACAAGGTCCCTGTTTGATGAGTTAATCACATATGCTCTAATTCCGAATGATTTGATTTGCGACTTGGACTTGACAAATCACGGTCCCCGATGATCCAGACTCCCCCAACGATGCTCTCGGTCATGATGGTGGACAGCAAGAGGAATACCCAGCACCAGCAGGCGATGGCTCAACCAAAGAAAACCCGGAAGGTCGAGGAAATTCTCTTGTCTGTTCTCTTCAATTATTCATCCTCTCACCGGACGTGCTCTTCCATTATCCATCTTGAAAGTGGATGACGTTAGATTTATGCATGAGATGACCTTTCTTTTTGCATGAATCCTGGAAAAGGACAAACAGTTAGTTAGAAAGGAGAATTTTTTAAAGAACTAATTATCTCATATAAATTCTTGAGTGTAAGTTGATGTGTCTCTCCCTTGCGAGGTTTCCGCTTTGTTGTACTGGTCTTAGGACAGTGGCTTCGGATCAGCTTCAATGTTTTTCGAGGGTTGACTTGTCTGGAAAGTCGCTGATTGTTTTGCTCGGGATCTTGGACGAGGCTCAACACAGACAGACATGGGCAATTAACGGCTACGGCTGGGTTGCTTGACGGGCGATTCGCAACAGCATGTGATGGTTCACAGACATTGGCAATACCCGGCGGTATTTGAGGATACGGGACTCGCAGGAGCCAACAGTGACCAGCGATAGTCAACGCAGCGAAGGCTACTCGTCGAAGCGGTCCATGACTATGGCGCGTAGATGAGGGCTCGCAATTTCGTTGGATTGGAACGGTGCTCCGTATAATTAAGAGCATTGGAGAAGGCCCCAATAAGAAGACAATCTGTTGCCCCCTTCTCTTCGTTCTCACCGTGTGTCCCTCAATTTTTGAATGTTTCTTTTCACTTTTGGCGTCTTCTTTCAGTGAGAGCCACGAACAATGTCCTAGAAAAGAAAATCCAAAGGGAAGTAAAATAGGAAAAGTAAATATATTATTCTAATCAAGGATTGAATCCACTGCTTTCCTTATCCCTTTTTAACTTTTCTTTCAGCTTTTCCTTTCTCCTTTCGCTGTGCGTGTGAATGAAGCCACCCGGAGGGTGAGTTTCTGCGTGAAGAGAGGGAGAGAGAGTCCTTTCTCACTATCTACTCCCTTCGACGATGGTCGTCCCTTCTCCTCGTGTGAAAATTCCCTGGAGTCTACGATGCCCGTATATTACATTTTGTGGTCTCATAATAATTCCCTTTGAATGATGATCTATGAGGATGAACAAACAGGAAGCGCAAAGTGAAAGTGCCGTGGGACTTAAGCAGCATGAAGGTATAATAACACTAGAAAGACTGTTAGAGATGAGAACACTCCTTTTTGATCCTGATGAATGCGCCCTTCTTCGATGAATGGCCTCTCTGTTCATTCCCTGGCTGTTGGAAAAATGAATTCTTCTTGATGTCCCCCTCACGTTTTTTTGTCTTTCTGTATGTGTTTTTAGAATCTCCACTCGATCACTTTTCTTGACTATAAAATAAAGAATGGCAGTAACGTTGTCTCCTTTTCTCTCTGGATGAAGCCTTTCTCGTATTCTCTGAGTCCCCCCTTTCTGAAAAAAACGCCCTCTCCTTTTGAAATGAGCGCTCCCTTTGATGAATGGGGCAAGTCCGAGTACACGCAGCCAATCGCTGAATTAAAGGGTTGAATTGTCGTTGAGAATCAATCGTGAAGTGCATGAAAACTTCCTTTCGTGCAGGTTTTCATAAATATCCTCCTCCTCAATGACCAGATTCGTTCCGTTGTCATTCATGTCTATTTTAATCTTTCCTTCTTTGCTTTGCACAAATAGATGGAAGGGAGTAATAGACGAACGTTCAAATCAATCAGTCAAGCTGCTGACCTGTCTATTCCATTATGAGATTCGATCTTGAAGATTGAGGCCTTTTTTTATCCTCTTTCCTTTTCTTGCAGAAAAATTCCCAAACGCCTCCATTGATTCTTTCTCTTTCTTGTTTTATTTGCTCGTAAGACCAAATATATTACTGTAGAGAATACACGCCGAATCCTTTTTTGCCCAATTTCTCCAGCAGAGAATATTTAGTCAACCATCGATCGGCTTGACCGAATATTGAAGGTCCATTGCATAATCTTTTTTTTAGGCAAATGTGGGCTTCTGCATAAGTAGACGGCGGCTGAGCATAGGTCCCTCCTCCATTACCTTTGTTCCCTCATATAGTTGATCATGCATATTGAGAATTACGCGAATTCTTCCCTAGCACAAAGACCACTTAAATGAAATGCATGCTCAAATAAACTAATCTAAGTGATAACTATACGAAAATGATTTTAACAATTTTTTTTTTTGCTAGGGACTAACATTAGTCTCCAATTTTATGCAATGAATAATAAATAAATAAATAAAGAAGTCAAAATTTAGGTGTCAACAATATCGAGAATGATTATTAGAGAGATGAATATCAGATTCCAAATTTGATATCCTTTGACAGAAAATTTGTAGCTGATTTACAAGACTGAGGATGGAATCTGAATTGGCATTTGAGGTTTTAAAATTTTGATCACTTCCTTGTCTATCTGGTAAGATGTTTTCATCTTGGGATGACTCCTCACTTTGTTTGAAATGTGACTGCATATGATTGAAAATTTTAGTCGGTACCTATTGTCCTCAGAGCGTGCTACGAGTAAATATCTCTTGAACAGATATGGGAGTATGAAGGACGACATAGAGAAGGAGCTTGGTCTTTCCATAGATAAATTAATACGCATGACATTGCACCTTTGGAGTGATTATTACCGAAGGTGTTAGTGGAATTGGAATTGTTAGTGCCATTGAAGTTGTAAATGCATTTCCAGAGGCAAATGGTCTTCAAAATTCACCAGATCCAACCATTCTTGGGGAAGGCTGATGTTCCTGAAGGATCCGGATTGGGATCATCTTCCCTGGTTGATTCAGGGCAGGCCTGTCCTGCGTTTAATCCCAGCCGTCCGTCCGCATCGGACGGCTGGGATTTCAATCTAGGTTAAACGCATATGAGGCGTGCCTATTAGTTTGGGCGCGAAACCGGTAACTTAAAAAAAAATCAGATCGATCCTTTTGTCCCCAAAAATTTTCTCTCGTTCCTCCTCCTCCAACTCAATCAATCGTGCGTCCAGTGCGTCCAGGCGACATGAGCGAGAGGGGAAGCTCAGAGGAAGCCAGCGTCGAGGAAAGGCGGCGGACATGGATAGAGGAGCCCCGATCCGCGATTCCGAGCGAGGTGAGAGTAGAATAAAAATTTTCAGATCGACCATTCTTCCCCAAAAATTTTCTCTCGTTCCTCCTTCTCCTTTATCTCAATCAATCATGCCTCCAGACGACGCGAGCGACAAGGGAAGCTAAGATGAAGCAGGCGTTGAGGAAAGGCGACGGACGCGAGTGAGAGGGGAAGCTCAGAGGAAGCCGGCGTCAAGGAAAGGCAATTGACACGGACAGAAGAGCCCCGATCCGTGATTCCAAGCGCGAAGGTGAGAGCAAAGAGATTTTCGCAGAGGAATTGAAGAAAGGGGAAAAGCATTTGAGGCGAGAGAGCGAAGAAAGTTAAGTTTCAACTTTGTCTCCTTCATCTAATTTCACTGAGGAGTAGTGTTGGGGATCTTTATGTTGACGTTGTTTGAAATTGCCATACTTTTTGTTAAACAAGCTTCCTTCAGGAGAATGGATTATAATCCAATTGAAAGCACCTTCCCACATCGAGCTTGGCAGCTATTAAAGACACTCATAAATCATCGAAAGGTAAGATGTTTTGTTTCCACATCGCCTCTGCTTGTGTGTGAAGCATGTGAAACTTTCGGATACTGCTCGAATTGAGGCTCGAATTGAGGCCAAGGGCCCTCTTAATGATATTGTACATTTGTAAAATTGAGAAAAATAGAGGATAGAAGAAAAGGTTTAATGTGTCATGAGGGGACAAAGTCTGATAATGTTGAGCAAATTTTTGAGTTCAGCTTTGTAGAAAGTGGGTTCTCTCTTTTCGGCATTTCCTCAGTTACTGGCTCTTTGATTGATCAATTGTATCTTCCTCCAGTCACTTAGATGAGATGACACACTGTATATTTGATGGATCACGTGCCAATAATGAAGATTAATCATATGAAATAGTCACTATAGATCATCTTAAATGAACTTCATTTAGAGTTTTTCTTTTCTTTTCTTGGAAGAGCACTAGAATACATGAGGTCCTCTTTTCATAGTATCTCTCAGTGCTTGCCAATGTGCTCGTGAGTGCTGGATATCTTCATTTAGGTGCTATGAGTTGGCATATATGAGGTTCTCATGTTACAGTCTCTCTTTCTCTCTATTGTGAGTGTGGGGAGTGCTCCGGTGAACACTTCTTGTACCTTCTGCATATAGGAGTTATTAGATAGCATAAATGATGTTCTCATTTATAACTACTCTACTCTACTCTACTCTACTCTACTCTACTCTACGCTTCTCTCTCGTGCATTCCCATACACCTATGAGCTAGAAAAATACTTTCTAACTGATATGATCATGCCATAACTTAGTCTTAAGAGCTGATTAGCCAAACGGTTTTTGTTAGGTTTGTTTTCTGATGAAGTGTCAATCATAAATGGAGAATTTTAGACTTCGTTTATGCTCATTTTTCCTTTTTCCAGCGCAATGTAGAATCTGCTCAATTAATTTTGCGTAAAGAATGCTTGCAGTAAGTACCTATGTGCTTTCTCTTTGTTGTTAGCAGAAATCTGTAGTTTCAAGTATAGATACCTAGTGCATGTGTGATGTTTGACCTTATGTTCTGTCCATGTTCTCAATCACCATTCTGACACATTTCCATCAGGTATCTGAAATGGATAGGGATGGAGCACCATGTCCATTGGTTAGTACTAGCGGACAAATTTTCCCTCAAATGGGGACTCCCTCTCAAATGGATGATGTTGGAGCAAGGTAAGTAATGTCTTCATCAAAGTATATCAGTTTTTATTCTCTTTTATTATTTGTTTTGCAAGTTTAACGTCTAATGACGCCACTTTGTCCACTACTTTTTGTGTGATTTTATCAGCATTAATGACTGGACTCCAAAAATTGGTATGGAATTTAATGATGTAGATGAGGCATGGGAGTTTTGGAAGATGTATGCATGAAAAATTAGTTTTGGTGTACGTAGGAGAGGTAATAACATAGGAAATGATGGTACCATAACTTCTGTGTGCTTTTGTTGTGCAAAAGAGGGACATCGAGGTAAAGATAAACAGATAGAATTTATAAAAAAGCCTAGGCCTGAAACGAGGATGGTTTGCCATACCCAAATGTACATCAAATTAGTTCGAGGGAGCGGTAAATATTCTGTATATGATTTTGAGTCAAATCATTCCCATCCACTCCATTTTGCATATTGTACTCACTTGATATAGTTACACAGGGAAATAAGCGACGTCTAAGCTCAGCAAATTATTTTGGCTGACAATGCATGCCTCACACAGAGATGTGTTATAACCCTTGAAATTAGGAGTCTGCCTGTTGTTGCTCCCTTTTCAGCTTCGGGTGCTGTTTGCTTGATGTTGGTATTTGTTTTGCATATTGTGATAGCTGTGTTATAACCCTTGAAATTAGGTGCTCATCCCGAAAATCAAAAAGAGAGCTTAATGTCCAGATCTCAATGTCCTTGATTACTAGAAAGCTCATTCATAGTAGTATCCCGAGTTGTCTCTTATGGCACATGATATATTGAGCATTCCTATCACTTCCGTTGCCTCGGAGTCGACATTTAGCATTGGAGGACACGGTCTAAGCAAATATCGTAGTTCTCTTTCGGCTGAAAATGTAGAGGCTGAGTTGTGCACTAGAGATTGGTTGTCTGGAGTTCCGCCTGAAGGAGATTTTGGTGATGAGTCTCTCATTGTCGACTTCGAAGACTATTTGCATTAGGTATTTTCGTGGACGCTATCTTTCATTTTCACATGAGTTTGAACGGATGGTCATGGAGTCTGCCTGTTGTTGCTCCCTTTTCAGCTTCGGGTGCTGTTTGCTTGATGTTGGTATTTGTTTTGCATATTGTGATAGCTGTGTTATAACCCTTGAAATTAGGTGCTCATCCCGAAAATCAAAAGAGAGCTTAATCATCCCCAGAGAAGTCGATATGGCCTCACGCATTCGTTTTTAACTAGATTTTGTTTATGTTAATTTTAGTCTTAACCATTGAACCGAATATGGTTGTGTTATGATCTATATGTGGAAATGATGCATTTATTTATATAGGGCAAGGTAGCGCTGGAGGGGAGCTTCAAGAACAGGGCCTTCCCGTGTAGGGAGTACCAGCCGGTGGTTGCCACCAAGACGCCACGCAATGGCTGCCAGAAGAGCGGTCTGCTCATCGTCGTTGGGAAATGTCCAGGTGCTTCTTCAGCACGAGAAGCCGGAGGCGAAGCTCCCATTTTGTCTGTGAACCAAGTTGATCGATAGATGTTGGATTTAGGTGGTATCATTTTGGGTTTACCACAAGACTGTGTCCAGCGTTCTCCTCCCCGTGTTTTCATTCTCTCTCCCGGAGGAAGATGAGACGAAGTCTGGGGTGAATTATAAACACATGGACTTGGGAGCTTTCATTTGTATTTTGCTGTCGTATCTCTTTTTTTTTTTTTTTTTTTTTTTTTTTTAAGGAAGAAACGATGTGTCGTTTGTCCTACTTGGGCTCATGAGAGAGGCGTTTGTGACATACCTCTATTTGGGGTTTGCCGGTGGAACTGATTCTTCTTCTGTTTAGACAGGCTGTACATTTGCCTGTTCTTATAATCAGGCATTATCATACCTATGGGAGTTATGGCAGTATACTCTTATTTGCAAATATGCTTATTTTACCTTTCTTTTTTAAGTTGTCTAGTTGAAATTCTTTGGAGGACACGAGTTTAATATCGGCGGAAGAGGAAGTGAGGAAAGTGACTCAAGTTCTTGACCGTAAATGAGAAGAGAGCTCAAAGAAGCGAAAGTTCTCATGTCGCTTTTTGTTTTTAGAGTTTGGAATGGTTGTATTTGCCTGCCTTGCCTTGCACAAGTTACTGTGTATCGATGTCCCTGAAGATGAATTCGGGAACTGAGATTCGATCTAAAAGCTAGTTAGAGAATTCTCATCGAACTTACGGTCGGTTAAGTTTATCAAACATATGTATATCTGCTTTCAAAAAACGAGTTACCCATACGAAACTGGGCTCATTAAATATGGCTCACAACCGACCCAAAAATATAATATATATGGTTCACAAGAGTCACAACCTATTTTATCAGTCTTTTTTTTTTATAAGCATTTCAATTTATACATTTTTAAAATTTTTATTTTATTTACTATTTTATTTTATTTATTTATTTTTATTTTATATGAAGTACATTTATTGTGTTTTGATAATACGGTTCAAAACGGGTATGGGTCAGTCGCGGGTCGAGTCAGGTATGGGTCATTAAATATGGGTCAATATAGGTCGAACCATATTCGACCCGACCCAAACCTGACCTGGCTCACTCATTTGCCACCTCTATTGTGGCTCATTTCCACGCACATCACCCCCACCGTACGGCACTTCTCACCCTTTTCACGATTTAATTTGGCTGGTAACCATGATCGCCTCTAGTCGCCCAAACTCTCCCCGTGCCACTCCTTTCCCAAAACTTCATCCTGTCGCTCCTAGCTAGCCGTGCACCACCCTTGTGTCACTAATTCTATTTAGGCGGATTTCCACCATTGAACTTTAAACCAACTGCGATCGCATCATATTGTGTGTATGTCAAATATTTAAACTTCAACCACACGTTTAGATTAATTGAAATAGAGTTCAGAATTATCGACCATCTGGTAATCAGTGCTGTCGCCAAATTTTCAGGTTGGTAGTTGCTTGTATAGCTTATTACGAATACCCTTCGCAATATATGCAAAATGACCTTTTCATGAAGTGAGGGACTCTTGCCCTTGCCATATAATTCCAGGATACCAAAGATTACTCAGGTACTTCTATCTCAAGCTATACGAAATTCTGACACTGACTGAGTCTTCGCCACTGAGCTGATTTTTCAGGATGCTACACTTGATATGGAGTCACCAGCTGGGGAGATGGCCCGACGGTGCATGACCATGGCCATCTCTGACTTGAATGCCTCGACGTCGCACATTAACAATAACCTGAAGTTAATTCTGCATCCGAGAAATTCCATGGGACAGCCCCTCAAAGCTTTTTCTTCAGCTGAGATCTCCTCGATTCTTAGCTGCCGGAATTATCTAGAGGTGGAGGCCTGAAGAAGAATCTGGAGAAGTTGACAGAGAGAGAGAGAGAGAGAGAGAGAGAGAGAGAGAGAGAGGCCTCTTCAACAAATGCCAGATCTTCGACCAAAAAAAAAAAAAAACAAAAAAACAAAAAAAACAAATGCCAGATCAAATTCCTTCCTTTTAAACACAGTTTGCTTAGGATAACTACATACACGAGATAGCTTCATGTGTTCTTCTTCACACCGAGCGCCATATTACTACAACAAAATAGCTAAACAGCTAGAAAAATCTGATCAAACGCGACGATAATTGACGATCTTTACACCCCTAAACAAGATGGCTGCTTTGTTGCTGTCCACCGCATCAGCATTGGTATCATCCTCCACAGGCGGGTAAGGATTGTGAGGATGATGGTAATTACTGGAATAATGGTGAGGAAGAGGGACTTCGCTCCTGTGGAAAGATGGGAAACAATAGCCTGGCTGTTGATACTGGGGCGAGTGCGACGGACGGGAAACAACATATTCAGGAAGCCTCTTGGTGATCAGAGCCCCTTCGGTCGGATGGTAGACGCAGGGTTGGGCCTTCTGCTGCGGCAGCGGTGGTGGAGGAGCAAGGATGGGCCTTCTTCTGTGGCCATAGGTCTTCTCGAGGAGATCAAAGGCTTCCCGTCCTATATCAGCGAGATTTGCTGGGGGGGGGGCATTGGCATTCAAGATGAGCTTGTGAAAAACAACTTGCTTCACTCGGATGAAATACTCTCACTTCGGCGCACAACACCGCTTTCGCATGACTCGATCTACCATGATGGAATCAACATTTCTCTGTCATATGAGGCTTTAACCAAAAGAGGTGCTCATTGCGATTCTTCTTGGTCCATATCTTCCTCATTTGCATAAAACTGTTTAAGCATGTATTCCCCCCTCGTGACTCATTGTGACACTCGAAACAGGTCTTCATATCAACGTATCAATCCCTTGTTCACAATCTAGAAAGGATTCTTGCCCGTGGACTTGCTATAAGAGAACTAGTAGGCTATATCAGTGAGCTTCGCCTTATCCTTCTGCATTGTGTTCATATTGTGTCGGAGATACAACTCCAATAGTGCATTCACCCTCTCTGTTTGGCCGTCGGTTTGGGATGTAGGCTTGTGGAGAAGTTGAGATCCAACCCTCACAGTTTGAAGAGCTCGATCTAGAATTTCCTACTAAAGATTGAAGCAAGTTGGGAATTTGTGGAAGCTCTTTGGCAATTCAAGGAGCAAACTTATGCCTGCAACACCGAAGATCCGACGAGGGCGTCACCCAATTAGATGGGGGAAATGTCAGGGTCCAAGTTTTCAATGTATGAAAGACCGTGAATGATCCAAGAAGACAAGGTGAGCCTCCTAGGGTTTCTCAAGTTCTCTAAAATATTGTTAGGGACAAGTAATATGAGAAATGTACAATATTCTGGAGAATTCTTGTAATTACTGCGAGTAGTTGGTAGTTCGCAAAATGCATAGTTGTGAGGTCCATTGACACATACACAGTCTCCAAAGCAACTAACAAACGCTACAATAAATAATGAAAGGCCGTAAATCCAAATTCAGAGTTCACAAATCACAATCATTACTATAACCCACTGAACTTGAGAAAGTCGATTCTGAAAATAGAAGACTAACCTTAAGAGCAAGAAAAAGAAGAAGAAGAAATGCATTGAGGGCAAAAAATATAAGGTCATGTAATGCAATCAGCAAACGGCTTTCAGTAATTTAAAGAAGCAGTACATCAATAGTGGCCATTTCCAAGCATTTGACTGTCCCTCAACCACTCTCGGGTGCTGGAACCTGCAATATTTCAATTTATCTTCAAATAAATGTTATTGTAACACTCCATGATCTATACAGAGAAGAACAAGATAGCTCAACAGTTCCTATCTCGAAACCTTAAAAAGAACGAAAAGAGCAAGGCATAACGTAATAGAAGTAAACCCAAAACATGATTTAGTCGCAGCTAAAAGGAAAAACATGGTTGCACCACGCTACGTTTGTACCCGTCTTTCAAGCTATATATCAAAGCAATCCTAATACCAAACTCATGTTTCAAGCCAATCCCCACCCCAATATCCAGGTGACTCAATATTTAGTCAATAAAACACCTTTCGCTATGATGAATTCAATGAAATTAGCTACCTACATTGTCTCATGATTTGTTGACCATGTCCAGATCTTGTGAGACCACTTCAAGTCCACAGTATGCTGACAAGTGCTGTATTATATTAGACATCTTTTTCAGTTGGGCCTGTAACTCCTGCACATCTCCATTTGTGGTTTTTAATTGCTCTGTTGCTGCTTTCAATTCTTCCTTTAACTTGTGAATCTCTTCATCTTTTCCGTTCTCAGACCTTAAGTTCTCCGTTGGAAGACAACTAGAGTTGGACGCCCTCAAGTCTTTTGGGCATGGCCCTATGCCATAGCATCGAATGCGTCCGGGTTTCTCTTTTCCCAATACTAGAGAAACAGCATCTTCATTTAAGGGGGTGTCGCTCTTGCAAAGTTCTGGATATACCTCCACGAGGTCATTCATCTTTTCCTGTAGTTTAATAACATGAAGAACTTCTTAAACTATTGATTTACTATTTATTGGGAGTAATTGTCAGCTGAACTCATAAATACGTACAATAGCCTCTGCAACAGCCTTATCCACCGGCTTCTTGCCCTTCTTCCTTTCGTGACTAAGTACGAACAAATCGACACGATTTAGCTCCCTTCCTAACTCAGCTTCCTATTAACAGAGGCAATTCATTAAATTCAATGCATCATATAATAGAACTTGGTTAGTCAGCATAATTGATCGGAGCATATTAAAAAGACATTCATCATTTCCTAATTTCCAGTTAAACATGAAAAGAAGTCCAAAGATATTAGATTGAAAAAATAATCACATCCTTCCTTTCTATCATTGTTCCTTGTTGATTGTCATATGAGATGTCATCCATCGAAACCATACGAAAAAAAACACAATAGGAAATTATCCTTTTTTTATTTTAATTTTAGACTGCTCTATTCTTGATCCATTCGGCTTCTAACCATATATATTTGTGCATTGTAGCAGCAATATTGTTTATGTCAAGGCTGCATAACATTTGCCGACATTAGATGAACTATATTGGATGGCTTTGCAACCATTGTGGCACGTGTGCATGTATGTATAATGGTTTAATTTTTAGAAATCTGTACAGGTTTCATAATCTCAAGTTTGCTTTACAGTTTCGACCCAAAAAAAAAAAAGTTTGCTTTACAGCTCTAGCTGTTGTATAGATCATTCCAGAATGATGATTGTGGACCTTGTGAGTGAGATAAACCTGAAATCAAGTTATGGATGATTCTAATGTCGCTAGAAAATACAAATCATCAAGCTGGAGGAAGAACAAGATATCAATGTAGGTGGTAACATAGATAATCTTAGAACACATCCTATGTTCTCTTCCTATCACAACTGCGGTTAAAACAAGCATATTGTCGAAAAAGTGGCAAAAAAAAAAAAAAAAACACTGGACATCTTTACCTTATATGCAAAGATACATCACAATCTCCACTAAAGAAAAAATATCGATTTCACATTATAAATACCACGTTTAGGAAAACACAAAGGGAAGACAAAAGAGTACCTTTTCTGCTGTTATCCTTGCAAAACTTTTTTTCCCTAAAGTGTGTCGCATCTTCTGTTTTGCTCTATTTTCCTTATTTATGCTACTCAGCTTCTGGAGCAAATAAAACAACAAAGGTAAATCAAGCCGGCATTGACTAATCGGGCAACAAAAGTCCATTCAGTGTGGACAAGTCATATTAAAACAATGCTAGAACAAGCTTCATACCTTCCCTTCCTTTGAACTCCAAAAAACGACAAGTTTTTTCCATTGATTTCTTTTCACTCTTTCCGGAATATGCTTCAGATGATATGATAATGGCTGAGAGCTATCGTAGTGAGCGGCTTTTAGATCACTTTTCCAGTTTCTCCATTTAGAGCTTATGGAATGTAGAATCCATTTTTCCATAGCTGGTATACGAGGATAATCAAATTTGGACTACAACAAAGGAAAATTCATAATGATGTTATATTATTTTATAACATGATGAGTGGAATTTTATTTGAACACTAGCTAACTACCTCTACAATCCGAATCATAGCGCGTCTCATATCTTCAGTAATTTGCTTCCAAGTTTTGAACAATGGCGCCAACTCGCCATTTCTAGCAATAGTTCCGAGAAACTCACCAAGCAAACCTCCTTCAACTCCAATGGGCTGCATTCTCTTCCCTAATGGGACAATGATGCGTTTCCCAGGAGGAAGATTCCACACGCTTGGAAGGCGCGTGAATCCGCGCTTCCGTTTTTTAGAGGGATCTGCTAGACAACAAATTCTAAAAATGTCAAAACAAGGATCAAGCATTATCAAACCAGACCAATACTTGGACCACATTAGTGTATCATGATGCAGAACTACATAGCAATATACATAGATAGGTATTACCTGACGCGTTCACATTTGTAATCCCTGAATTAGAGGGACCATTGCATTGTTTCTCAATATTCTCTTCTAACTCGTAGCTTATTTTGACCACTCGCTTACCCAAACGTTTGATGATGCGTCTTGTGTTCTCCATTGATATCAATCACTGGAGAGAAAGTGTTGACAATTCAAGCAAGAGGTTAGCAACTATATTCAAATGTTTGTCATATTAATTAATCAAGAATTTTCTGATAAGTACGGACTACGGCCAAAATAAGAAATGCAAAGCCATAACAAACAGACCCAAACTCCTCCGAGCGAGGAGCGAAATCCAACACGTTCAAACCCAAAATCAGATCGAATTCGTCGAACGTTAAAAATGTAACTGAGGCATAATATGAACGATGATAGGATATCGAGAGTTGATTCACATGTACCCCTCAAGTTCCTAACTATCAAGGAGCCGAATACTAAGGGGGAGAAAAAGAAGAAGAAGAAACCACAGTATACCTGAGTCAGCAAGTCACTCCGTAGGCACAGGGATTGGGGAAAGGGAGACGAACGGGGGGAGGGAGGAAGAGGGAGAGGGAGAGGGAGAGAGAGAGCGCGCGCTTGAGCTTACCGTGAAGAGATAAAAAGTTGAGAGAGAGAGAGGGTGAAAATAACATGTGATTTTATGAAACATCAAAATGGCTTCGTAAACCGCAGTACAAACCTATTTTGTTGCAGCTCAGAACAATTTATTATTATTATTATTTTTTTTTTTGGGGGTTTTGGGGAGAAGAGAGAAGAGGGAGGGCGGTGTTTTTGTTTTCGAAAGCTTAAGCAGGTAACTTTGATCCGATTTGTGCCCAAGTTAAAAGCGACGCTTGCCCATGCAACCCAATTTTCTTGGCTTGGGCATCACATATGGATGAAAACTAACTTAAGAACAATAGGAAATATCAAAATATTGGACACAAAATATTTGAAGAACAGTTTTTTTGATCTTTGGTTTGGAAGAAAAAAAATTAGTAATTTCTACGAAGACGTTGTTGGCAAGTGATCTCAAAATACTTGTTGATTTTATATACAATGCAAAATAAATTAGATCTTTAATGTACTAATTAAACATAATAAGAGTAATTATATTCTTTTAAATTGAGTGTGACAAATATTATTTGGGTTCCCTCTTGAGCGTGGAGTTCCATCGAAGTCATTTCTTCTGATCTTTGGGCTTCCCAACGAAGCATCCCTTTTCGAGAAATCCATTGACAGTGCGAGTCATAATGAGAGAAACAGCGTCGTTGCGAACACACTTAATATTTTAAAGGGGCTTTTCGTTATCTCCAACCCTTCACCTTCCTCGGAATGAAGATGGCCATCATGGAGAGCAAGCGTCACCCCTCTTTCTTCAAGCAGTTGCTTGGCGATTTCACCCACAAGCTCGTAAGTCCTAACCATCTCTCTCTCTCTCTCTGTTATTTGCACCTTTGTTGCTTCAGCACAACATTCACGAAGAGTTGTCTGACTCTTGGCACAGTGTTGTGTTTGGCATTTCCTTGTAACAGTATTTTCATTTCGTGTTATTTTGGTGAGGAAGGTGGATATTTAATAAGAGACACATCACAGATTTTCTTTTTGAACTTATGAGCAGAAAATCCCATCAGCATTTCTGGAGAATTTCCAGGGCAATGTACCGAAGAAACTTCTTGTAAAATGCGGCAGAAGGTCATGGTCCATTGAGACAGAAGAAAGTGATGAGGGCTACCACTTTTCACAAGGTCTTGCAAAGTTTGTGAAGGACCTTCCCTTGGAACTTGGGGACCTCGTAATTTTCTCAATGGTTGGTCATGAGACATTTGAAGTAGTCGCATATGACGTGAATCACTGCGAGAAAAAAAAACCATTTGTACATGGAGTGGAAGACAACCTCGTGAGACCTATGCCCTTGTTTTCTTGTTCATTCCTGCTTGATTTTTCTATAAGAATTACCAACGGAATTCTTCAAGGCATTCAGGTGCATATGCTGATGGGGAAAGCGGTCGATTCGATGAAGTCAAAAAAGAGGAGGAGGAGTCGATTAGGGGGGTTGAATGTTACATGCGTTCTAGGCATCCTTATTTTGTGCATTCTCTGAGGAAATATGAGATGTCTTGGCTTGTAAGTGTGGACTTGCTTCTCTCTCTCTCTCTCTCTCTCTCTCTCTCTCTCTCTCTCTCTCTCCAGAATTCATATGTATTGGAGGAAAGGGGTTCTTGTGATTAGTAGGAGACATACAAGAACTCTGTTTTTCTTGTCAAATCTTTCAAATTTTATGCTTTAGTCAAATCTCAAAATTTTAATTCTTTCTCAAGAGTATTTTTCCTCAGTTTTAACATACTAGGTGGAACGCCTACTTCGTACTGATTTTAAGTTTGTACTGATTGTAAATGGTTGGGATTTCAGAATATTCCAGCAGCTTTTGTGAGAGAGGCAGCACTAGAATCAAAAGGAAACGTGGTCATGGAAGATCCATTGAGAAGGATGTGGCCGGTCCAGTTGCGCCATTTTGGTAAAGTCACCAGTATTGATGCGTGGTCAAGTGTGGTCAAGGTGAACGGCTTCGCATTCGGCGACGTCCTGATGTTTGAATACCTTCAAGGCAGGGGCGATGTCATAGCACTGAGTATAATGAGCAGAGCATCAAAGAGTGGAGCTGGGCCGGCTTCTGAGAAACGAGCTTCAAAAGGGAGTTGATGCTTTTCTCAAGGAAGGGCAGGAACAAATTTTTGTTCTTTTCGCTGAGAAACGAGAAACATTTCGGAGAGTTTTCGATGGCGATGTAGTCTATTATTGATCGTCTGGACTGACCACCGTTTTGCCACTTCTTTTGGAGAGATACTGTGTGTTTGCTTGGTGCATGCAAATGATCACTTTTCACTTTGGAGTGGTGTGGAGATGTAGCTATAAGTCTGGTCCCATGCTTGATGGTTCTATGAGAAGACGTGTCTTTGGCATTGTTTTTCTTATGAAATTTTACCAAGTGAAGTTCTACATAATCAACGCAGTGAACGGGCAGTGTGTCATTGATCGTTTTGCATCGCATCAAGCGACCCTTAAATTCGAAAGACAAAATTAAACACTACAAGCCAGTTCACTTAGTACCGAGTGTGCTCTCAGAACTTCCCTTCGAGAGTGAATAGACCAAAAAATCGGTAGAAGAACAAGGACTCGTGAGGGTTCATTCATCGATGACTAGCTCGCTCAAACTCCTTAATTTTATCGGATTATTCTTGTCGATAAGACTCGAAGCTCTAGTGGCATGTCCATGGGCCATGGCCCACCACAGTCGGTCATTGTTGGCGATGGTGGGGGTGGCAGTAGTGAGGGCATCCCTCGCCGCCTGGTTCTCCGCCCATTTTTTTGATTATTATTTAGCTCATTTTTAATTTTATTTTAAATAAAATTTGTATTTTAAATGAATATAGTTTTTAGCTAATTTTTAAATTTGTTTTTTTTTATTTTAAAGTGCAGAAGTCCACGTGGCAGCCCACGTGATTTTTTTTAAATGTCATTTTTCATTAAAAAATAATAATTATGTTGGAGGCACCAAAGTGAACCTTTTGTCTCCGACTTGACTCTAAAGTTATCTGTTGAAAAATTTTTAGCACTAAAAGTGTACTTTTGCCAAACAATTAATTGTGATTAGCTTAACATTATGTCAACCACATAACACTTTGGAGCCCAAAGACTATTTTATCTGACAACCACCTATATCTTTTACTTGTTGATCGTAAAATTAATGAAAGCTATTGTTGCCTTTGAATGTTTGCGTGGCTGTAATGGCAAAACTAATGTAGCCGCCTATCATTACCATTCGGAGTCATGCCTCTCATATCATGTCATAAGAGCTATTAGTGCTTTTGGATTTTTGTTTGTCATTGAATAATTGGGCTTTTCTTAAATTAACAAATGGAGTATGTCTCTTGAAGGTTTGTCAACAAATAACGAATTGTCGTGGTTTCGTTAATTCTTAGTAGTTAATATCAATGTCAAGTATTTAACTTATGAACGAAATGGATTGCAAAGCAATGACATAAACAAAATGTACAATGGCCATGTATAAAGGAAATGCGTTGCTTAGTGAAAAAGATGTCGAATAACATGTTATTGATTGGAGTAACCATATATTAAGAGGATCAGGAAATAGTGAAATATTGGACACAAAATGTTTTGGGAATAGTTATTCGATCTTTCAACATCAACATCAACATTTTGGGGGGGGGGGGGGGGGAAATTATTAATTTTTACATAGATCTTGTTAACGAGTGATGTCAAAATACTTTGTGATTTTATATTTAATACAAGAAAATTTGTTCTTTGATATAATTTGAGTTGAGTATTTAACAAAGTATGCAGGGAGAAAGGACACTGTGGGAGAAATAAACCATTATTTGGCTTCCGTCTCGAGCGTGGAGTTCCATCAAACCATTTCTCCTGATCTTTGGGCTTCCCTATGAAGCGTTCTCTTCGGGAAATCAATTGACAGTGCGAGCCATTATGATCGCGGAGTTTTCGTTGCATACACTCTAAATATTTGAAGGGACTCTTCGTTGGCTCCACTCCTTCACATTCGACGGCACGAAGATGGCCATGGAGCGAAGCAAGCGTCACCCTTCTTTCTTCAAGAAGCTGATCGGTGATTTCACCAATAAGATCGTAACAATCTCTCTCTGTGCTATTTGCAACTTGTGGGTATCTTTTTTTATGGTGGGAGGATTTGATTTTTGGCACAGCTTAGTGTTTGGCATTTACCTCAGTCTCTGTCAGAATCTTCTGTTAAAGAAAATCTTTACATCGTCGTGGGTTGTCTTCTTTTTCACTTTTGCGGAAGTTGAGGAAACCTGAGAAAAATCATGTGTTGTTCTGTTCTGTTCTGTTCTGCAACTCTCCTCTGATTCAGATTGATTCTCTGTTGATTCATAAAATGGGCAGATGAACTCTCAATTTATGACATCAAGTGATTCTCCTTTCATGCACATCTATCTCCAGAACCTGATATCTGAAAATCTGATTATGATGTAAAAAGCAATATGTGAATTCCATGAATTTGTTGAAGTATTTCCTTATGACAGTATTTTCATTCATGTTATTTTGGTGAGGAATGTGGATATCTAATAAGAGAGACATCACAGATTTTTTTCACTTATGCGCAGAGAATCCCACCAGCATTTTTGAAGAATTTCAAGGGAAATGTACCGAAGAAACTTCTCGTAAAATGTGGCAGTAGGTCATGGTTCATTCAGACAGAGGAAATTGATGAGGAGTACCACTTTTCAAAAGGTCTTGCAAAGTTTGTGAAGGACCTAAACTTGGAATTAGGGGAGCTGGTGATTTTCTCAATGGTTGGTCACGAGACATTTGAAGTGGTCGTATATGATGTGAATCACTGCGAAAGAGAAACCATTTCTACTAGGAGTTATGGAAGACAATCTTGTGAGCTCTCAGTCTTCTTTTTCTTGTACGTACCTGGTTGATTATACTGTAAAGAATTTCTCACGGAAATTCTTCAAGGCATGCAGGTGCATTAGCTGAAGGGAGAAGCGGTCGATTCGATAAGGTCAAAAAAGAGGAGGGAGAGTCGATTATGGGGTTTGAATTTGACATGCATGCTACTGCTACGCATCCTTATTTTGTGCGCTCTATGAGGAAATATGAATTGCGTTGGCTTGTAAGTATGGACTTGCTTTATATCGTTCGACGAATTCATATGTACTCAGTTGAACTGTCCAAGGGATTTAGTGGTACTAGGACCTATGCACGGTTCCCATTTGCTTCTTTGGCTGCATTTTTTCGAGTCAAAACTGTGGCAGGACTTTCCATCTTTTGCTAGAGCAAAAGAAGGTTTGTCATTACTAGGAGACACATAAGAACTCTGCTCCTGATTTCATTATCCACACATTTTCTTGTCACAATCTTTCAAATTTCAACGCTTTAGTCAGATCTCTCCAAAAGTACTTTTCCTTGCTTTGAATATACTAGTTGGAACACCGACTTCGTAACGTCGTAAATGTCGGGGATTTCAGAATCTTCCAGCAGCTTTTACTAGAGAGGCGGGGCTAAAATCAAAGACACGCGTGGTCATAGAAGATCCGCTGAGGAGGATGTGGCCGGTCCAGTTGCGCCGATATGTTTACCACACCAGCATCATTGGGTGGTCAAGCGTGGTCAAAGCGAACGGCTTCACAATCGACGACACCCTGATGTTTGAATACCTTCAAGGCAGCGGCAATGTCATAGCGTTGAGGATGATGAGCAGAGGAGGAAGGAATGAAGCTGGACCGTCTTATGATAAAAGGTCTTAAAAAAAGGGAGTCGATGCTTATCAAGGAAGGGCAGGAACAACTTTTTGTTCTTCTGGCTGAGAAACGAGAAATGCTTAGGAGAGCTTTTGACGTGGATGTAGTTATAGGAGCTGAGTTAGCGGTGTCCATAGATCATGCGTAATAAGATTGTTTGTGTTGCGCGGAACAAGCGATCGATCGAAGTAAAATAGACAGAACGAGTAAAGTAAAACGGACACCAGATGTATGTGGTTCGGTCGTAAAGACCTACGTCCACGGGGAAAGTAGCAACGATTTCACTATAGAACGAGCGATACACGGAGATTACAATCCACTCAAGTTACACAAACACACTTTTGGTGTTTCCCAGCCCCAATTACATCCAAGAACGCACACAGTGTTTAGCCTCAAATTCCTAACGAAATAATCTCTCAATCTCGCGAAGGAATTAAAACATAAATCTAATAACAAGATTTACCCGGCTTTCGACACTTGAATTCTCGATGTAATTACACGAATAAAACCACGAAGAAAAACCTTCGCCAAGCACTCGATGGCGCTTCAAGAAACGATGCGAAGACCCACGCTTCAAGCAAGCACCCAGCACCTATGGACATCAACCACGGCACTCCGAGAATGGCGCTTCGATCAACACAATCCACGAGTAACAGTGAAATATATACATATGCCTATGTCGGCAAACCCACGTTGAATTCTGAAGGGATGCTCAGAATATTGTATTTCCTTTTCAATCAGGAAGTAATATTCACGTGGATTACAAAGTCCAAGTTACGGTTTCTATTATATATGCAAGTTGGACCGGTGGACCCACATGGAAGCAAAACCAACTCCCGTACCTCCTTTTTTTTTTTTTTTTCCTCTTATATGTTATTGTCCTAAGTCTTCTTTGGACTTTTCTTCCTCCAACATTCCCAACAGAATCCCACCAAGGTAAAAACGTTATCCACTAGTTACCTGAATTGCAAAGCTGCACTTGTTGGTTTACTATCGAAAAAAAAAAACTTCGTGCTTTATTATTCATCTCGCCAACGTTTTTTTTTTCTTCTTTTCGTCATGGGCTCAAATTTGAGACAGCCTTTAACAGTTTGGACCGTTGATCGTGTGGACTAAGATCGTTTGGACCGACACCTTTGTGCCTCTTCTTTTGGAGATACTAGTATGTTTTCTTTTTTTTGCATGCAAATGATCTTCGATTGGTGTGATCACTTTTTTTACCACACCTACGAGACCGCCTACAAGTGGCAGTCCGAGTCCCTCCGCGGCGTCTCCAATGCCGTGCGCGGCATCTGCTTCAACGGCACCATCTAGTCTGCCACAAGCTTCCTCAGGTGATCTTCATCGCTAGGGGTGAGCAAATCGGACCGATCAGATCGGGAACCAGACCGGACTAGTGGTCCGGTTCTTGTTTAGAGGGCAGTGGTCCGTTTTCTGATCCTTAAAATTGGACCAGACCGCTCGGACCGAGCCGATCGATTTTGTTGTTGAGTTTTAAATATGCTTTTTGTCGTTGCTTTCTCCAAGTAAGCGTAAATTTTCTTCTGCAGATTTTATTCTTTTTCAAGCTCAAAGCCAAGTGTTCGTTTGTTTCATAATTCGGTGAAAGAGATCATCAAATTTACATTTATGAAATCTAAATCGGCTGTTGCTCGCAATGTCAATGCTTATGGGGAAAAGGAAGCAAAGAGACAAATTAATGTATTTGTATTTGATGAGTAGTTAAGGCCGTTAAACTGGGTGAGCGGAAAGAATGGAAGGCTTCAGTCTCTAATATTGGTGGCTCTGCGCAATGCCAGAAACCCAGAAGTGCTATCAGTTGCTCATATCATTCAGGAGTTGTTGGTAACGCACAGCTTCTCCAATCTAGCTGCACCCTGCACCATTGTTAATTACGTGCCCCAGTTCCAACAAGATTACACTGTGTAATCTTGTTGTATTTAACCGGTTCCATTGGATCGTCTGGGAAACGGACTAGACCGATCGATTCGGTCCGGTCTAGTTCCGAGGACCATCGCCCCAGCTCCTGGTTCTGAAAATTAGGAACCAGACCACCACTCTATTTCTCGATTCTTTCTTGAGAAGAACCGGACCGGACCGAAAATCGCTCACCCCTACTCATTGCCGCCGAAGTCTCGTACCGCATCGGTTGAGGAAGCTTGCGACCCCAAAAACTGATCCCATTTCAAGAAACGCGACCAGACTTGACCTGAAATGGCGGCATTGCAGGTGATAGGGACTAAGGGCGCCGAACATCAACATATGTAGAGACCAAAGGTGGGGCAGAGGGCAGGAGACACCCGGCGTGGACCCGCTAGTCACCGCCAAAACTAGGAGAGGGTCACCAGCCTTCACCCTCTCTCGTGGGTGGACCGGGGGGTACCTCGATTTTTTGACGGCTTGAAGGCGAAGCCTGCCGGCGGCCACATGCAAAAGGGAATGAATTTCTTATTTTTTTTAAATTACTTTTTTGTTAATTTTTAACTTGATTTAGCTAAAAATTGTCTTTTGACAAAAATTCTCTTGATCGCCAGGCCGACGAAGTTAAGCTCTTATTTGAAATAGACATGGCCAGCTGGCCAATTCAGGTCCTTATGTGAAACTATCATGTCACTTCAGGCTCTTATTAGAGAAAATGATGGCAATTCGATCCATTATTTGTAATTTTTACCATAATATATTTCATTAGGAAGAGTGACGAAGGCAATACTTACCGGGAAATTGGATTAAGAAAACTGTATATTTTGCCCAGCAAAAATGCATGTGAAGATGAAAGAAAGACCCGAAATTAATACGTAATTTTAAATTTAACCCTGACTTTAATTTTTAACAAAACTACACTTAAATTCCTATGAACGTTATCAAATGTGGCAAATATTTCTTTGTGAACGAGAAAAGCCATTGAAACTTAATTATTCAGAAAATATTATTTATTCGGAAGTATTTAATCCAAGTTAAACATATCAACTCGGTCACCTGTCCTGCACTTTATGTGGAGATGGAATTTGTGAAAATGAAAAACAATGTTGAAATGCTGTAAAAATTTCATATAGCCACATTCAGACACATGTAACGAGAATTTTTTTATGTTGCGTATGTTAACGATTTCACATATGTTTCTGAAAGTCTATGGATATGTCCAAAACCTGACAAAGGTTCATTTTATTTAACAAGTTCCTTTCCCTTAAAAATTGCAAAACACATGGTATCATGTTTCGAATGATTTCTTTTTCGTGTTATGTAAACTAAATTCTTTGAAAACCGAGTTGTTCTGCATTAAATCTACGGTTGGTAGTCAAGATGAAAACGATAAATTTTCCCAAACTGTGTTGACATGGTGCCCACAAAATCTAAGAGAAATATAAACAGCATTGCTTTAATTGAAAAATCATTTAACGGAATCTTATCGGACGATAAATGTATCACATAGGAACATGTTGGGAATTTTTTTATGTCACAATAAAAATTTTAGGATATACGTAAATATGTCATAGTTCACATCTATGTAGCACCGATACTCTTCCTAGGTAAGAGTATCGTGTCGGACACCGTATCCGATACTGACACCTGTCCGATACCTCCCGATACCCGTGTCGATCGCGTTGACCACGTGTCGGCATTTCGACACTTGGTCAATGCGGCCGACACCCGTGTTCGGCACGTGATCAACGCGGGTCGATTTCCGACACCTGGTCAACACGTCGAACACTTGCGCGACACACGTGTCGAGCATTTTAAAAAGCTTTTTCACTAAAAAAATATATATTTTTTCACTTCATCATTAGCCAAATAGACATTAGAAGTAATTCTTCATATCACATTCTTGACAATTTAAAGAGTTAATATACTTGTTATTCTCATTAGGCATCCAATGTGAGACTTTGTTGTAAAGGTGAAAGAGTGGGAGGATGTTGTACCCCCGAACGGAGGAGGAGGGCAAAAATGGGCGATCTTATTATCATGGCCGAGAGTTGATAACTGTCAAACCTGGTATAAGACAGCTTTAAATGCAGATGAGATCACATAGCAACAACTCTGCCTGTTATTTATTACTCTGGGAAATAGACATCCGTTCATTAAACAAAGTATATAGAGAAGTTGTACCAAGAGAAAAGATCTTCAGACAAACAAAAGATTTTGCAACCTTCCCAAAGAATAAAGGGCACAAAAGAGGAAGCAACGCTATTTATTTGATATTCATTTATGACATCCTCAGCTGTCTTGTTTCTTCTGCTTTTGTTTGAACTTGACTTGATCTTTAACGCTCTTCTCCCATTTTTTTTTCTTGTTTCTTGAATACAACAACATTGCAGCACGAGCGTCCTCTATCTGAAACCAAAAACAACAAAGATATTAGCTCTGTTACAGAGAACGCGTCAAATAAGCTGCATTGAGATTTTTCAGATAATGAACGAAGTGATATAGAGCTATTGCAATAATTTGGTCTAAGAATGGACCATCCATGGAAAGAAGAAAAATACAACTGACCCTACAGATGGAAATTGTGTAACAATATACCGATTTTTCATAATGCAGCAAGAGATACGTGAATAGAGTCATTGCAAAACAACACTAATGACAAATTGAACCAATTTTTCAGCCTTGGGAGGAGCTTTTCGTTTCTCACCAGATATACCTGCAATATTTAAGATCCACTTTCAATCTATGGAGAAAGTTGCTAAATAAAGTCATTGCAAAACAACAGTAATAACAAACTGCGACTTCGACTCAGTATAATAAGGCACATACAGCAAAGAAATGTAAATAATGACCACAAGAGATTAAAAAGAAAAAAAAGGGAAAAAAGGAAAAAAAAAACTGCATTAGATCATTAGCAGAGCAAATAGGTCGACCAAAAAAAAAATTATCAGAGCAAATAGAGAGATTAAAAAGGAAAAAAATCCATGAATGTCAGCTTTACATACATGGGTAGTCAAAGGTGATAACTTCAAAAGCATGCAGTGCCTTGCGCAACATTTCCTTCCATTTGCACGAATTCATGATTCAATCTTTAAGTTCTCAAGCATTATGAAAAACTTATCCAAATCATTTTCTTCTGCAGAACAGTAGATCCTTGGCTGCAAATAAAATTAAAGAATGGAGTTCTTTAGTTTGGTTAAAGGCATCATCTTATACACCATCCAGATAAATGGTGAAGCACATAAATTTCTGGGTTCACTCGTGCAGCATCAGTGATATATAAACTGAAACAGTTCTTACATAAAAAACAAATAATACAAATATTTTTTTTTTTGGTAAAGTAAGTGAGTATATAACTAATCAACACGCCAAGTACAAAAGAAATGCCAGACACAAAAACCACGATCCCATCACGACAGTTGAATGTGTCCTAAGGGGAAAGAAGGCGTAAGGCATTGCAAGATACATCAATGGCTAAGCCAAAAAGATGATAAAAGGCTGAACAATGCCCAGACACCTTGGAACCAAGCCAACGGGATAGAAACGGAGACAAACTCCATCTATAAATAACATCAAAGTATGCAAATGCTGGCCAGTGGGGGGCATGGACGAACCGCCACATGTGAACAAGCAGCACAACAACAAGATGGGAGTTGAGCAGCAACCGCAACACCGGAGGACAAGTAGGAAACTCTTGCAGTTAAAGAGCCAACCATGCATCCGCAACAGCAGAAACAGGTTTTGTGCATATCCGAGTAGAACGAGAAGAAGAAGAGATTTTCCAAGCCACCAAAGGAGGTTGAAACAGCTCGTGAGGGAGTGACCACAGCATCATCTCTAGATAATAGAACAATCGGCACAGCAGGGGCAGTAGCAGTAGCAGCATCAGAGGGGAAAACCAGCCAGCGACACTCATAACCACTCCAAGAACCGAGCAGACCAATGTACAAGCAGACCCAGAACAAATAGAGAAAATCGCAGCAGCGGTACACAGGTGAAGCATGAGGCCAGCAAAGAACGAAAAGAATTAGCAGGCCTGAATACGAGAAATGGAGCACCAAACAACATCATCTCCAGAGGACATGGAACAAGGAACCGGCATCAACAATAGCTGCATACAGTAGCAACAGCAGCACCAAGGAATACAGCACCAAGCATGGGACTCTAGACTCAGCGAACTGATCAAAGCAGCCCATAGGAAAATATTGCACCGAGCAGACCAAAAATACATGAGTAGTTCTAGAACAAGAAGGAGAGGAAAGCAACAATAGGTGTAACATGAGTCCAGCATCAGGAAAAAACATAATCAAGAATCAGATCGCCGGTCTTCAAAAATTCCCGGCGACAAACCCCAGTTGCTTTGCAAACTTCTATTACAAGGGTTGTCTTGGATGTGCCCAAAAGTGATGGCCTTATCCTTAACTAATTTGGTAATATGCATGGAGATAGCCGGCGCAAAGAAACGCTTACCTTTAAATAGAATATCGTTACGTACGCACCAAATGGTATGGCAGAGCGCTCCAAGGGCAAACCTTGCAATCCGGCTTGGAAAAGAGGAATCACCAATGTGAAGTTTGGCCCATTCTAAGAAATCTAACCAAGGCCGGTTCCTCCAAGAGAGGTTGCATTTAATAGCCCACATGGAAGCTAGGCCACGAGTACCGGAACATTCAAAGAATAAGTGGTCAACCGAGTCCGGGATCTCCCTGCAAAAAACGCATACACCTTCATGGATTCTACGGTGCCGAATTAAGAGAGCTTGAGTAGGTAGTCTCTTGAGTGTAGCTAGCCACATTATAAAGGAGTCCCGCGGAGTGAGAGCTTTGTCCCAAACAAAGGAGAACCAAACATTTTTCCTACCTTTCGGTCTAATAAGTTCCCAAGCATCCGCCACTGTAAAAGACCCTGAAGGATGGTTAGTCCATAGGAAGGAGTCCTCCCTTGCTTGATCAAAATAGGGGTTTGGAAACGACCAAGCATGGACAGTGTCTAGCACTCTGGAGGAGGGCCACATCGAAGTATAGAATTGCCAAACCGTGGCATCTCTAGGAATGTTAGACCTTCGAATATCACCACCCGAGAATTGCAAGTGCAGGGGGCTTTCCGGGTGCCAATTGTCATACCAAAAGGAGATTTGTCGGCCATTGCCCACTACCCATTTGAATTTGTTGTGGAATTCATCTCGAAGGCCTAATAACTTCTTCCACGTCCAAGAGCAGAAGGTGGGTGTTATAGTTACCCAGAAATTCTTCTTTAAAAAGGTCGAATGAACCCATTTGCACCACAGAGACTCCTTGTCGGTAAAGAGGATCCATAAGTGTTTGATACAAAGCGCTTTGTTGTAATCCATAAGCCTATGGATCCCCAAACCGCCTTCTTGCTTTGGAAGACAAATATCCGCCCATGCTACTTTGGCCCCTCCTACGCCCAAATTCGGGCCTTTCCATAGGAACTGCCGTAGGATGAGTTCAATACTGTTAAGGACAGATTTCGGCAAAACAAAGACACTTGCCCAGTAAACATGGATGGAGTGAAGGACCGAAGTGATGAGCTGCAAGCGTCCCGCATACGAGAGGAATCTTTGCGACCAAGAGCGGGCACGCGCCGTAATGGAATTGACCAGAATTTGACAATCAACCTTGGACAGTCTCTTAGAAATAATTGGTATCCCTAAGTACCAAAAAGGAAGAGAGCCAACCTGGAATTGGAGGAGTTCTTGAATTTGGTCATGGAGTGTCGAGGAGCCCCCCGAGAGGAAAACTTCACTCTTTCCCGTATTAGGAACCAGACCGGACCAACTTGAGAAAATATCCAATCCAGCTTTTAGTTTTTCAATGGATCTGACATGGCTCTCCGCGAACAAGAGGACGTCATCCGCGAAGAATAGATGTGAAACCCGAGCCTTCTTGCATCTCCAAAAGTATTTAAAGCCTGGTTCCCGAGTTTTAGCAAGTAGAATGCCCGAGAAAACTTCCATAACGAGGGTAAATAGGTAGGGGGAGATAGGATCCCCTTGTTTAATTCCCCGTCTGCTGGAGAAGAATCCATTTAGTTCCCCATTAATGGATATAGAAAATTTTGCCGATGAGACACATACCATAATCCATTTGATGAAGATGTCCGGGAACTTGAAAGCTTGGAGAACCACTTCAAGAAAACCCCAATCCAACGTGTCATAGGCCTTGCGGAAGTCGACCTTAATAGCACATCTCGGGAGATAATGATCGTGATGGAAGTCCGCAAACAGCTCTTGTGCAATGAGAATATTGTCACTAATTCTTCTACCACTCACAAAGGCCGTTTGGGAGGGAGAGATGATGGAGGGCAGAATACCGGACAATCTATTTGCCAAGATCTTCGTAATGCACTTATAAACGGTGTTACAACACGCTATAGGTCGAAAATCATTCATAGCCATAGCATTGGGCGTCTTAGGGACAAGAGTAAGGATAGTATTATTAGTTTCCTTAAGCAGAAATCCAGTTCTGAAAAAATCCATAATTGCCTCGGTAACAGACTGCCCAACAATATCCCAAGACGACTTAAAGAAATCCACATTATAGCCATCAGGACCGGGGGCCTTACCTTTAGCCAACGAGAGGAAGGTGCTGCGAATCTCCTCAGGTGTGATCGGTGAGGAAAGGGAGCTGATATGGCCATCATCAAGCGTACGCTCCAAGAAGACACGAACTTGAGGTGTTGCAGGTCTGTCCGTGACAGAATCACCATTGAGGAGCTCTCGGAAATGATCAACAATGTGAGACCGAACGAGGGCGGGTTCGGTTATGATAGCTCCAGAAGAATCAGCAACCGAAAGTATGCGGTTGTGAAGTCTACGCTTGTTAACAAAATGGTGGAAATAGCGAGTATTGTGGTCACCCTCCTTGAGCCAGCGTATTCTTGATTTTTGTCTATAGAACGATTCCTCTTGGAGTCTGAGATCAGAGAAGGCTCGAAGGCAAGTAAATTCATCCTCAACTAGTGAGAGATTTCTGGGATCCAACTCCAATGCAGCTTGTACCGAGAAAAGAGCTGCCCTCGCCTCCTCCGTACGTGTAGATATATCAGAGAACGAGTTTCTATTGAGTAACTTGAGTTGTTCTTTTACAAGCTTGAGGCGGCGGCATACTTTGAACATAGCCGTGCCATCAATAGGGGTACTCCAGACTTGGGCGACTATATCTTTAAAAGAAGGGTGAGAAATCCATAAGTTGAAAAATTTGAAAGGCTTCTTGAAAACCTGAGGAGACGTGATCCTCACAACCATAGGCGTGTGATCTGAAATCCCGGGAGCTATAAAGGTAGCTTGCGAGAAGGAGAAGATCCGAGCCCAATGCTCATTAATAAGCACTCGATCAATCTTTCTTTGCTTCCTCGACTCGCCCGAAGAAGTTGACCATGTGTAACGATGTCCCACATATCTGAGGTCTTCTAGGCCAGAAAGGTGTAGAAACTCGGCAAAATCATCGAAAGCAGGAATCCAACTATTAGAGCCTCCCATCCTGTCAGTGTGATCTATAATGGCATTAAAATCCCCTGCTACCAGCCAGGGTTCCCTAGTCTGACCAAGTCGAAGAAGCTCAGTCCACAAAGTTCTGCGAGCAACAAAGGTATGCTCCCCATACACAACTGAGAAAAGGCTGGTGGTGTTTAGAGAGATCATTCTAATTTGACAATGGATAAACTGAGCAGTGGATAGCAGAATAGTAACTTCCACCATCATGGGATCCCAGCCAAACCAAATCCTACCCCGGTCAGGATAATCATAGTTTGAAACCCAAGTCCAACCCGGCACAAGATTGTTCGAAATAGAATCAAAGTCAGACGAATTAACCTTCGTCTCAAGAATACCGACACAAGAAAGCCGATTATGTTGTACGAGATATCGTACTTCAGCCTGTCTAAGGGGGCCAACAAGACCTCTAATATTCCATACGCCAATAAACATATTTACAAATGAAAGGATGCGGAGAGTTACCGCTTCGAACCATTATTCCGCGGCTTGCTTTTACCCCGCTGCCGCGAATTTGGAACAGTTGCCCCCAGCTTATCCGGATCAATTGTAAGAGCAGCAATAGTTGCTCGCGATCTAGTACGCGGATGGGCGGGGGATACTCTAACATCTTCATTCTCACTGCAATTCACCTTCTCATCCTCACACTCAGAGCTTGCGGACGAGTTAACAGCTGAAAGGTTATCATCACAATCAAATGGGAGTTGCTGGTCACCAAAGTCCACAAAGGCAGCAAGGTTAAGCCCCTCAAAAGGCGGGATAGCCAGGTCAGTGTCAGATAAAAGACCGTCACCTACAGCCATGGGAGAATCTGTTTGAACTCTGTGGGGAACAACTTCAATTCTGTTGGGGTCTGGCTGAACAGAATGAAGCTGGTGGGGCTGACCGGGCTTGGAAGAAGAGCTGCGAGGTTCTGTGACAAGAGAATCCACACCAGCACGTGGGGACATTGCTGGAGTGCGAGAGAACCGAGAGATCTCACCACTAGTCAGCACAGAAATGGTGCAAGGAACAACACCCATGGCCATGGGAGGGCCTGCTGCAGAAACCTGGGCAGCATCAAGGCTGCTGGGGGCTGGGCGAGCAGAATTACAGTGGATAGGCTGATCTGGTCTGGAAAGAGGGCTGAGTGGATCCGAACGATGGCAATCTAAAACAACACGAAGTGAAATCTCAGCCGGACTTGTAGAAGAACTAGGAATCTCTCCAAGGGTGGGGGTCGGACGAGCAGATTCCAAAATAGGGGAGAGAACAGGATGGGCTCCTCTCTTACGGAATTTCTTATTCCTCACCACTTGCCACTCTTGTCCTTTTGCAGCCTTAGAGGGGGAAGGATCCCTAGAGGAGGAAGGGGCCGTGGGAGGGGCCTTTGTGGTTGGAGCACAGCAGGGGTGTCCATTGTCACCATTTTTATGGCCAAAAATACCGCATTTAGAGCACTTTAGCGGCATCCATTCGTATACCACCTGAACGGGGTAAATTTCACCATCCCATCGAATCTTGATAGCTTCCGGGAAGGATGAGGTTGCGTTAATTTCCACGCAGGCCCTCACATATGAGACCCTCATCAGATTTGCAGTGCTAGCATCGACATAGAGTGGATTGCCAATTAAGCTCGCGGCATAGCTAATGCCCGATGGGGACCAAAGGGCATGAGGGATCCCTTTAAACTGCAGCCAAATCGGGAAAGAGCCATTGTTGGTCTTCTCAAGTCTCAACTTAGGATGCCAAGCTTTGAGTAAGAAGGTACAGTTATTAATGGAAAGGGGACCGACATCTAGAATTTCCTTACGGTAACCCTCATCCGGAATATGGATAAAATAGAAACCTTCATCATGGATACGAATGTCTTTAACCTGTGCCCCCCAGGTTTTCCTCAAGGCAGCGAGGGTGATTTGATAATAAACTTTCTTCCCTAGGAAGCTACCAATCAAGCAATCCTTTAGGAGAGGATGCGCTTCCTCTCCAATGTGCAGGGGGATGTCCTCTATAAGCTCATCCTCAACCACGTCTGGCTTTTCTTTAAAGGACAGATTGAATCCCTTAGGACGGACTTTGGCGACACTTGCCCATGATTGAGGCTGGTTTTGCTGTGGCTGAGGAGGAACAGTTAGAATCACCCCAGTGGCTGCATCATCACCAGCCTGAACCACACCATTACGGCCAGCAAGAGGGCCCTTGGTGGCAACTCCAGTAGGCTTCCTATTCCAGGACCGACCTCTGCTCTTGCTGCGATTTCGAACTGCAGTTGCTGTCCTAGGGAGCATGGCATCACTCTGACCCTGGCCCAACAAGGAGGGTCGCTCATTTGCAGATTTACTTCTTCTTGGGTCCTGGAGGACAGCAGCCGAAAACAGGTCGACCTTAGTACCAGACGTCCCATCCGAGGTTTCAACGGCCTTACCTTTCAACCTCTTCTCTGTAAATGTACCAAATTTAAATTGGCACCCAGGAGCAGCAGCAGCATTGCCCTGCATGGCACCACCTTTGGAAACATCCTCAGACAGACCAAATGCCGGATCCCCTTCTAACAAATGCAGATCAGCGGGTACACTCCCCTTACCACCTTTAGATACACCATCCTCAGAAACAAATGCCGGAACATCTTCCACCAAAAGCAGATTGCCAGCAGCTTTGGGGCAAATTACCTCAGCCAGGCCATCAACCACAGCGGCAAGTTGACTAGGCAATTCAAAAGAGGAGGATAGCAGCGAGGCTTCAGGGTAGGTCGAAGGCACAGCTTCCTCCAAAGAGGTCATGCATATAGGTGGTTCGATGCAGACCTCTACCGAACCGGAAGCAACACTATCTAGATCAGAGCCCATTCTACATCAGCCCGTCTACTAGCAATCAACGAGCCGCTCCTTCACCAACCAGCCACCAAGCGGACCAGAAGACACAGCGACGACAACCAGCAAGCAACCAACAAGCCTCCACCGCAACACTCGAACGGTCGTCGCAGGGGAGACACAGCCAACAGTTGGGGTTGGCAGAAGAAGTAGATAACCCAACCGTCGGCACCGGCCAGAGATGCCAGAAACCGCCGTGGGTAAAACCTCAGGACGAACAAAGAAGCTGAGTCGTGAAAGATCCTTACAGGAACCGTCACAACTTCGGGTAGAGAAAAACCTTAAATCGCGAGGCAAAGAAAACCAAGCGCTCCACCAGTCGATTAATAAGGGAAATCGAGGTGGGGGAAAGCTGTAGGATGTCCAGACGACCAACAAGGCAGAAGATGAGCCCTCGACGCCGCCTTAAACGGCCGGAAACCGCCGTTGGACTCCTCGAGGTCGACTGAAGACGAAAATTGTCAGATCCAATCGCGCCACCAGCTGAATAATCAGCAGAATCGCGTGAGGGGAAAGATGCAGGAGGTCCAGGCGACCAACAGGATGGAAGATGGCCCTTCGACGCCGGCCAAATCGGCCGGAGACCGCCACGGAGTTCCCTCGTGGACGCGCGAAGAGGGTATTGTCAGATCTGGAAAAGCTCGATCAACAGTCAACGACAAGCATAATCGTTCAGAGGGATGGTAGGAGAGGGTGTTGCGAGCCACTATGCCGGGAGTCAGCCGTAGAAACCGCCGGCAACGGCCAGAAACCGGCAAGAACCGAGAGAGGGTCTTCAGCCGCCTTCCATGGTCGGGAGAGAACGAAGCATGTTAATTATAAGAATATGGTTCACACATAAACCAAAATCTCACAACAAAATAAAATAGCAATAGTGAAGAGTACAAATAAGATGCTACAACATCCTAGCTATGACTAAGCTTGTCCATCTCAAACTTGAGATACTAGACTCTTAGTGCATCACTATTCAAGCTCATGAAGACTTGCCAATTGTCTTTCTTTTCCTTGAAATGTTTTATTGCGAAAAAGTATAACTTTTTATCTTGCATAATCTTAGGAATGGAATCCACCAATTGCATGAGGTCCTTGTAAAGACCAAATCCATAATCTGCTTGACGTGAGGCATTGCTCCCGCTTTAAACAGCGGAAACCATCCGTTCAATTTGGTTTCCAAGCTGTTGTTGTGGCGTCATTCTCTTTTCTTTCTTTGCTTGAGTTTGCCTCATTGAAGTTCGCGTCACTCTTTTACGGGTTTGAGTTGCATTTTGTTCAACGTCGGGGACAACGGCTTGTCGAGGCTCATCTGGACTGATGCTATTCCCGTTGGAACCTGCAAAAGAAATTCTCACATGGACGAGAGAACCAAAAGTCTACAATTTCCATCAAGAAAGGACAAAAGAGTTTGATAGTTATTTTTTTAACGAGACACTCCAGAACTCGCAGAAGAATCTCAATAATGAAAACTTTGTTCCCCTCAATGTCCCTTGCAGCCAAGCATCTCTTCTTGTGGATTATTTTGTATCGAGAAGAGAAGAGAGATGCCCCCCCGCGGCTGTCCTTCCGTGGCCATGTTTTCAATTTTTGTGAACTCCCAAAATCTGCCCCGTTTTTAATGAATTGGCCTCCTCTCTCCCCTTTTCCTCTCAGTATTTCACGTGAATTCTTAAAGCAGAAGAATTGCCGACCTCCTTAACCCTAGAGCTAAGTTGTGTATTTATAGAGTGAGAGAGCCCCCTAATGCTAGTTGACATAGAGTTGATCCTTGACTGTTGGATTAGAAACACTTCATAGGATTCGATAACGACCGTTCGATTAAAAATTTTGATCTTGAGGAGCCCCAACGGTTCAAAATACTTCAAAAGTTTGGCAATGGGGAAAAAGATACAAGCCAGCCGAGAATTGCTCTTTCGTGGGCTCATTCGCTCAAGTTCGGGTTCTAATTAACTAAATAAATAAATAATTAAAAGCCTTAAAATTTAACGAGTGAAAATGGGCCAATTTGAAATATGTCCATAAATTATATAAAATTTCGGCTCATGACCTTCAAATTGCCGCAAGTTTCCTGTCCCGGTTGCTTGACAGGATCGAGCTCAAATCCTTCGCCAATAGTCCAAACAAATGCATGATATAATGCATGATAAAAAATAAACATGAAAAATGATTTAATTATTTTTGTTTAGAACTAAAAGTTTAGCTCTGATTTTTTTATGCAAATGCCTGAAAATAAGTTAGTTAAAATTTAGGTGCCAACAATGGTAATGAAAGTCAAAGATGGGAAGGAGCAAGAGGAAAAGAAGCCCAAGAAGGGTGAGCCACCCAGGCCGGTGGAGCTGCCGGCTGTCTGGATGTATCGTCCGTATGTGGTGACGAAGCCCCAACCAGCTTGCTGTGCAATCATGTAGTTCTCTCTCTCTCTCTCTCTCTCTCTCTCTCTCTCTCTCTCTCTCTCTCTCTCTACACCATGTGGCACTTGGGATTGGTTTCTTGATTACTAGGGGTGATCGGTTCCCGGTCTGGTCCGATTCCCTTCAAGAACCAAGAACCGAGCCGGTTATCCCGGTTCTCAATTTTTTTGAACTGAAAACCGGACCACCGGTTCTCGGACGGTTCCATTGGACTGGACGCATGTAAAAAAAAATTATTTGCTATTCATAGGTTTTCTTCGCTTAAGGACTGTAGTAGTAACATAATTTGGTATTTGTGTATATATGTATTCGTTGTGTTGTGGAAATTCTCCTATATTTTGATTCTGACAAAATCTTCAAAAGAAATTGTTTAATGAAATGTGATGCAGGAAGAATGTGTAAGCAGCAGGTTGAGTGATTCCAATTTTGTCGCGCTGACCAAGGGTCAGATGGAAGTGCTTCTGACGAAAGGTCAGATGGAAGTGCTTTTGACGAAGGATCAGATGGAAGTGCTTCTGACCGAGGGTCAGATGGAAGTGCTCCTAACGATCTAAATAGTGACGGATGGATCACATCAAATCTCTGTATTACCATTCCGTGCCAACTGATCTAGTAAGAATCAAATCTCTTCTAGACGAATCTGAAGAAAGATCAGTTTCTGCATTTTACAAAACACGAAGACCCACGTATGGCAGGTTTCCGATCAAGGCAAGTGATATTCGATTATCCTGATATCCCATCTAATCAATTAAGGGACTTTCTATAATGGGATATCATCTTCTAAGGAATATATCCTTGGGAATCAACTCAAACTTATTACACTTATGGAAGCTGGAGATTCAGTTGTATGGGCGACTGAATCAGAAGGGTTCAATGTCTTTCCCAACGGTCTACATATCTTCTGAAGATACAGTCTCGTTCAATCACGATTGATGACGTCCAATCAAGGATTGAAGAGCGATCCCTTGGCTGGAATCCAACGGCTAGTTCGGAGGCAGGGGAGTATAAAAGAAGAATCATGATGGACTAAGGGAAGAAGGAGAACAACAATCCAAAGTGCAAGCATAATTTGAGTTTCATCCAAAGAGTATTCTGTGTACCCAAAATCCTTCACTGTGAAAATCTGTGTGAGAGAGAAGCAAAATACTTGAGTGGTTGTAATCCTCTTGATTCTTCATAGTGAAATCCAGCCGATCGGCTGTCATAGTGGGAGAGTGGACGTAGGCTTGATCAAAGCCGAACCACTATAAATATCGTGTGCAATGTTCTCTTCTCTAAACTCTTATCCTTGCGTTTAGATTTTCTGCACACTGTTATACGGTTCTTGTTCCTAATCGTACACTGAACTTTATTCATTCCGCAAGAAATATCAATTTTGTTCAGAATCTCCTATTCACCCCCCTCTAGGAGATATTGCTAGATACATCAATTGGTATCAGAGAGGGTTGCTCATTTTACGAAATGTTTATTGACTTCAGAGTTAACGATCTACTATGTCTAGCAATCACTCTTCAGGAACAATCGATTCGCACTTTGCCAACAAGCCACCATACTTTGATGGAAAGGATTACAATATGTGGAGCAACAAGATGAAGTGGTTCTTCAAAGCCTATGATGATCTGATGTGGGATGTCGTTACAAATGGAATAGTTCCTGCAAATGCTACAAATCCAACCTCTGCTGACGGAGTAAATACTATCACAACAATGATTGATGCTGAAAAGGCTAAAAGAAGAGGCCTTGATTCTAAAGCTGTCAATGCTCTCTTTTGTACCTTATCTACTCCTCTTTATAATCGTGTCTCAGAGGAAGAATCATCTAAGGCAATATGGGATAGACTTCATGTTACCTTTCAAGGAACAAATCGTGTGAAAGAAACAAAGCTTAGTATTTTACTGAGTGACTATGAAGCATTTGAAATGAAGCCTGATGAATCTATTGCAGATATGATAGACATGTTTCAGACTCTGGCAAGTGGACTTGCAAGACAAGGCGCACCTATCGCTGAACCAATGCAAGTCAGGAAGATACTGCGTGGACTCACAGATGATTGGAATTACATCAAGCCATCAATTCAAGAATGCCAAACAATCAGACCACTCTCGGTGGATGAGCTAGTCGGGACTTTGCAATCCTATGAAACAGAACGAGCAAACAAAAAGGGAGAATAGAAAGGTAAAAAATCTATTGCTTTAAAAACTGAAATTAATCAATGTTTTTCTGATACAGATGATGAAGATGAAGATGATGAAGAATTAGCCCTCATGGTCAAGAAATTTAGGAAGATGGCTCAGAAAGGCAGAAACATCAAAGGAAAGAAACCTTGGAAGAAGAGTGATGTAAAAATATCAAGCAACGACTCACAAGATAGCAAAAACGTGATCTGCTTCCACTGTAAGAAGGCAGGACATATCAAACCGAACTGCCCAATTTTGAAGAAGGACAAACTCAAGTATGAGAAGTACAAGAAGGCTCTAAAGGCAGAAACTTTAAGTGATTCTGATGAAAGCGAAAATGATTATGCAAACATCTGTCTCATGGCCGAATCAGATTCAAGTTCAGATTCAAAAACTGAGGTATGTTCATCTGAACTCCCTGATGAAGTTATTGAATATATTGATGAGTTGTGTAGAAACTACAAAGAAGCTCTTGAGAAAGTTTCTTGTTTAAAAAAAGAAGATGTTTTTTTAAAACAACAAAATTTGTCCCAAAAAGAAAAAAATTGATTTTCTACAACAAGAGTTTCACCAGATGAAAGAAAATCATGATTTAGTTTCAAAATAAAATGCTTCCTTGAAAGAAAAAGTTTCTGATATATCAAAAAGGTTTTCACAAAGCTCAGTAATTCTGAATAGCATTATTTCAAAACAAATACCCTTCAATGACCGATCTGGGTTAGGTTTTAAAAGGGAAAGTAGCCAAAGAAATATCTTTAAAACTGAATTTCGAAGACCAACGTTTTCCGATTACAAGCATCATTTTCATAAGCGTTTTACTAGATCCTACATTCGACAACCCTGTGTGAATTGTGGTGATCCTAGCCATACTAAGGATTACTGCAAGAATATTTGGAGACCTATTAAAAGGTCAAAATATACTAACACAAAAGGACCCAAGAAAACATGGGTACCAAAGAAACAGTAAGTTGGTTATTTATTGCAGGTACCAAAGAGAAGGAAGAACAAGTGGTTTCTGGATAGTGGTTGTTCAAGTCACATGACTGGAAATCCAGATGTATTTATATCCTTATCAAATTGTGATGGAAGAAGCGTGTCGTTTGGAGAAAAGAACAAGGGAAAGGTCATCGGGAAAGGAAATGTAAAGATTGGGAATCTGACCGTTAAAGATGTCTTTCTAGTCAAAGGATTGAACTACAACTTGATTTCTGTAAGTCAACTCTGTGACTCTGGATATGATATTTGGTTCCAAGATCTAAAATGCACAGGTATGAGCAAGGATAAGAAGCAATCCTTCACGGGACGAAGGCATGGGAACATTTATCTTTTAGATATTAATGCTGACTGTGAACATGCTAAATGTCTTATTTCTGTTAAGGATGAATCTGATCTTTGGCACAGAAAGTTAGGTCATATTAGTGTAAAACATATTTCAAAGCTTTCCAAGAAGGGATTTGTTCGAGGACTACCTCAAACAAAATTTGAGAAAAGTGAACTATGTCATGCATGCACACTGGGTAAGCAGGTAAGAAGTTCTTTTAAGTCCTTAAATCAAGTTTCCACTAAGCATTGTCTGCAGCTACTTCATATGGACATCTTCGGACCAAATAGAACTCTAAGCATTGGAGGTAAGAAATATTGCCTTGTCATAGTTGATGACTTCTCTAGATTTACATGGGTTTCATTTCTTGCTCACAAAAGTAAAGCTTTCATATCCTTCTCAAAATTTGCTAAAAGAATTCAAAATGAAAAGGGTTACACTATTTCCAGTTTGAGAACGGATCATGAGGGAGAGTTTGAAAATCAAAGTTTCTCAGATTTTTGCACTAAGTTCGGAATTCAGCATAACTTCTCTGCACCTTATACTCCTCAACAAAATGGGGTAGTAGAAAGGAAAAATAGATCTTTGCAAGAAATGGCCAGAACTCTTATTATTGAGAGTAAAATTGCCTCTAACTTTTGGGCTGAGGCCGTTTCAACAGCATGTTATATCTTAAATCGAATTTCCCTCAGACCTTTTTCTGAGAAAACTCCCTATTTATTTTTCAAAGAAAGAAAGCCTGATGTTGCATACTTTCATGTATTCGGTTGCAAATGTTTTATTCTAAAGAATGCTAATGATCGAGTTGGAAAGTTTGATGAGAGATCAGATGAAGGAATTTTCTTGGGATATTCAACAACAAGCAAAGCCTACAGAGTCTACAACAAGAACACTCGTGCTGTTGAGGAATCAGTGAACATCAAGTTCGATGAAAGCTACCAGGATGATGAACCTGAATCCATTCAAATGCATACACTTCATCAAGTCACGAACTCACGAGCAGACTCAGATGTGAATACGGGTTCGGAGAATGTTCAGAAGGAAACTTCCTCAGTTGAAGAAAGACCAGAAGATGAACAGAATGAATCTACAATATCCTCAAATGATGGCCTTGACAAAAACTGGAAGCATAAGTCAAGTCATCCAAAGGAACTTGTCATAGGCAGCATAAGTGATGGCGTAAAGACAAGATCCAAGTTCAAGCAAGCAATGAGCAACATCGCCTTGGTATCTGAATTGGAGCAAAAAAGGATTGAAGATGCATTAGCAGATGAAAACTGGATAAATGCAATGCAAGAAGAGCTACATCAGTTCAAGGTCAACAATGTTTGGGAACTGGTAAATCGTCCCAAAAATCGTCCAGTAATTGGAACAAAATGGGTATTCAGAAACAAACTTGATGACAAAGGAAAAGTTGTAAGAAACAAAGCAAGACTTGTAGCAAAAGGCCACTCTCAAGAAGAAGGAATAGATTACGATGAAACCTACGCACCGGTTGTCAGGTTAGAAGCCATTAGGCTACTTCTTGCTTATGCTTGTTACAATGACTTCAAACTCTTTCAGATGGACGTGAAAAGTGCCTTCCTAAACGGCTACATCAAAGAAGAGGTATATGTTGAACAACCTCCTGGCTTCGAAGAACCAAAAGAAAAGGATCTGGTATATGTTTTAAAAAAGGCACTCTATGGATTGAAACAAGCACCCCGCGCCTGGTATGAAAGGTTAAGTAACTTTTTATCTCAACACAGCTTCACTAAAGGTAATGTAGACACCACTCTTTTTATTCAAAGAAAAGGTAAAGATATCATTTTAGTTCAAATTTATGTTGATGATATTATATTCGGCTCCTCTAATGACATTCTCTGCAAGAAATTTTCTAAAGCAATGCAGGATGAATTTGAGATGAGTATGATGGGAGAATTACGGTTCTTTCTTGGTCTTCAAATTCATCAATCTCAGAAAGGAACCTTCATATTTCAAGAGAAGTATGCATTGGAAATAGTGAAGAAGTTTGGTCTGGAGAATGGCAAGAAAACAGAAACTCCTATGTCTCACTCCTCCAAATTAGATAAAAATGAAGATGGAAAGGAAGTTAATCCCAAACTATATCGGATTATGATTGGATCATTACTCTATCTCACAGCTTCAAGACCAGACATCCTTTATAGTGTCTACTTATGTGCAAGATTTCAGCCAAGCCCAAGAGAATCACACCTATCAACAGTCAAGAGAATAATCAAATACATAGGGACTTATCCCAACTATGGTTTGTGGTATTCTAAATCTTCTGATTTTATACTAAAGGGATATTCAGATGCAGATCTTGCAGGTTGCAAAGTTGATAGAAAAAGTACATCTGGAACTTGTCAGCTCATAGGAAACATGCTTGTCTCATGGTATTCAAAGAAGCAAAATACAGTGGCACTCAGTACAGCTGAAGCATAATACGTATCTCTTGGAAGTTGCTGCACTCAAATACTTTGGCTAAAACAGCAGCTCAAAGACTATGGTGTTGAAGAATCAACTGTGGAAATCCTATGTAACAACACAAGTGCCATAAATCTCACAAAGAATCCTGTACTTCACTCAAGAACAAAGCATATTGAGATCAAGCATCACTTCATACATGATCATGTTCAGAACGGTGATGTTAACATTCAATACATTGATACGAAAAATCAACTTGCAGATATTTTTACTAAACCACTTGATAAACAGAGTTTTAATTTTATCAGAAATGAATTATCCATCATTAACCTTCCTTCTTAAGTATACCTTAGAACAAGGAGCATCAGAAGGAACGTCAGAAGGAGAGTCAGAAGGAACGTCAGAAGGAGCATCAGAAGGAACGTCATAAGGAGAGTCAGAAGGAACGTCAGAAGGAGAGTCAGAAAGAACGTCAGAAGGAGCATTAGAAGGAGCATCAGAAGGAACGTCAAAAAGGCGCGTAAGAAGAAATTCACACTTTCTTTTAAAAAAAGGTCAGTTATCTCTAAAAGCTATCTTTTAGGTAAATTCCTCATATGAATAGATATCTCTGAATATCTGATTGACGGTGAATATTTGTTTTATTAAAGGAATTTTTTTATTTCCCTTTAGAAAATCAAAATTCTCTCTTTTGTTTCCAAAAATAACCGCCTCTTTTATAAAAATGCTGAACCGTCACCTCTGTTCTCTCACTTTCAAAATTCTCTCAAATCAAAACCCTAAAACCGTGTTCGAAATCTCTCGCTCTCGATTTCCTCCTCAAAACAACACTCTTTCATTCAAAATTTTAAACTTTCTACGCATCAATGGCTCCAAAATCAGCCTCTGACTCGAAGAAGACGCCTCAGTTGAAGAGGAAGTTCTCCGCATCAACTGCAAGTGGCGCGGAACTCACAGAAACCCAAATTAACGAACAGCGAGAAGCACTCCGCCTGGCAAAAGGTCTGTCTCTGTCTGCCTTTGAAGGAAAAGAATCTTGGCTCATTCTATTAAGCCAATGTATGATAGGATTAAGGCTGCAGGAGATTTTGGTAACGAACTTAGAAAACTGCTGAACACTCACTATTTCGATAGTGAGGGCGAACTATTGGAGTTTCTTAGCTTGCCTGGGAAAATCGTTGAACCAATTGCTGTAGAAAAACCTGCATCTGTCTCTAGAAAAGGAAAAGAGAAAGTGGCAGAGACAAGCTCAAAACGAAAACCATCCCCAATTAGACCTGGCGGCACGAAGGCAAAGGTGGAAGATGATGATGACATTCTGTTCAATGACTTTGTGAAAAATATAGGCTTTATTTTGGATAAAAGCTTTCCTAATCCCTTGTTCCAGAATCAGGCTCACAAAGAAAGGTTTGAAGCAATGAAACAGAGAGGTATTATACCTCAAAGGGTATTTGAATTAAAGTACTTTGACAGCAATGGCATCTATCTGAGGAAGCATCTAGAAAAGGTGAAGATAGATCAGTTTATAACTAAGAGAGGCTTCACTTTTCCTGATTTGGTAGCTTACTTCTATTTAAATCTTCAGTTTGTCAACTTCAACTCTCTGGCTTTCACGGTCAAAAGAAAGCAGTATTTTCTGACTGTTGATGAATTGGCTGCAATCATGGGAACCAGAAAGGGAGATTTCAAACTCTTAGATGTCACTGCAGGTGAAGCTTTCTGCTTCCTGACTGGCAAATCGATTTTCTCAAGGGAATCAAAGTCACATATTGCCTACACGGACTTTCCCTTGAAACATATCATGATGCACAAGGTGATCATCGAATGTCTTAGACCCAAGGCAGCATCAAAGATAGATATATCAAAGTACGAGGCAAAGCTGCTATGGGGAATCTTGACAGGACAGAGGATTTCCTTTGCTCGTACAGTACTATTGCACATGTACAGATCAGCTCTCAAGCCAAAGGGCCAACTTCCTTATGCCGCCTTGATCTTCAGAATAATCAATTATTGCAAGATTGATGGCCTAGGTGCCTTTATCAAGCAGGACATTCCTCTGATGACTGCTGGAGAGACTATGGTAACAAAGATGGGGTACAAGATGACTCCTGCTGGATGGAGAACAAAGAACAATGAACCAGTCATTGTGGACGTCGAGGAAGAGTCAAAGCAGAAATCTCCAAAGAAGAGAAAAGTCATGGCTGTTAAGGGGCAACAAACAGACAGTCCTACTGATAAGGACTTAGAAGCAAGTGAGGAAGAAACAGGGGAATATGATTCTAAAGCTACTCAATCTCGAGGTGGATCAGATGATGATGGTGAGTCCGAAAATCATAGTGCTGAAGGAGATGAAACAGGAATACAACCACAAGAAAAAGTTGTGTATCCTTGTGATCTGACTGAGGAAGAATTCCTCACAATGTGGGATGAGGAGCAAGCTGCACGAATTGAAGATGACACAGAGTATGACATCACAATTGTCAACTGTGATCATGAGCAATTGCTAGCACAAGTTCTAGCAAAGTTGGCGTCAAAAGAACAAGAGGAAGAACAAGATGACATTGTAGCTTACTCTGTCTCTTCCACCAGGGGAACAATTCACAAAGATGCTACAAGTCTAGCTTCAGCAATTGCCCGAGAAGATCAATTGTCCAGTGCACAGTCCATTCCAATGGACATTGATGAGGAAATAGTCTCCGTGCGAAGCTCAAAAGCAAAAGGGAAAAGGGCTATAAATCAGGGGGAGAAAGAGCCTGTGCCTGTTACATCAGATGTTTTTCTCACTGAAGTCCTAGCTTCTCAAGCTTTCACCAAGGCACAAACTGAGGGGGAGACTTAAGAACCTGCACCTTCAGAACCACAAATGGAACTTCAAGCGCATTTTGAAAATCTTCAAAATACTCTTCTTCAGACGATGGCTGCAATGGAAACAAGATTTGATCAGAAAATGCAAGCTTTTGAACAGAAAACAGATAGGAAGCTGCAGGGTTTGACTAGTCAGGTGACTAAGCTGGAAAAATCCATTGATCTCTATGGGAGAATGTTTTGTGCTGAGATCACCAACATGCCTACATACACACTGGTCAGAACGGACAGAGCAGCTTCAAACCTGCAATCTTCTCAAGCTGTAAGAGACCATACTCATATGATGGGAAGTAGCTATGAAGGACCTTCCCGAGTAGAGGCTGATAATGAGCCTGAAGATCATCCCTCTTCTTAAAAACTCACCCACATTCTCCTTATTTCATTTTCTATTCTTATGGGACGCGTTATTATTTTAAGCAACTTTTAAATTTTATACAAATTTCTTTCTGATGTTGACAAAAATGGGGGAGAAGTTGAATTTACTTTTATGCAGTCTCATTAGATTACCTCTAATTATATTTCAATTTAGAAGAAAGGGGGAGAAGAACCTAACTTACCTTTTTGCAGGATAATCTATTAAGTTTAGTTTCGTGCAGGATCATTGCAGGATAATCTTACTCTGATCATGCCCTCCTATGAGAACACTTTCATTACAGGATCTCTAATGATGATTACCTGCAGGAGCAAATGTGATGGTTACTCACTTTTATTATTTTATCACTGGTTAAATTTTCCATTAATCACTCATTTGTAATTTGCAACTGGAGAAGTTTTGTCACCATAAAAAAGGGGGAGATTGTTGTGGAAATTCTCCTATATTTTGATTCTGACAAAACCTTCAAAAGAAATTGTTTAATGAAATGTGATGCAGGAAGAATGTGTAAGCAGCGGGTTGAGTGATTCCAATTCTGTCGCGCTGACCAAGGGTCAGATGGAAGTACTCCTGACGAAGGGTCAGATGGAAGTGCTACTGACGAAGGATCAGATGGAAGTGCTTCTGACCGAGGGTCAGATGGAAGTGCTTCTGACCGAGGGTCAAATGGAAGTGCTCCTGACGATATAAACAGTGACGTATGGATCACATCAAATCTCCGTATCACCATTCCGTGCCAACTGATCTAGTAAGAATCAAATCTCTTCTAGACGAATCTGAAGAAAGATCAGTTTCTGCATTTTACAAAACACGAAGACCCACGTATGGCAGGTTTCCGATTAAGGCAAGTGATATTCGATTATCCTGATATCCCCTCTAATCAATTAAGGGACTTTCTATAATGGGATATCATCTTCTAAGGAATATATCCTTGGGAGTCAACTCAAACTTATCACACTTATGGAAGCTGGAGATTCAGTTGTATGGGCGACTTAATCAGAAGGGTTCAATGTCTTACCCAACGGTCTATATATCTTCTGAAGATACAGTCTCGTTCAATCACGATTGATGATGTCCAATCAAGGATTGAAGAGCGATCCCTTGGCTGGAATCCAACGGCTAGTTCGGAGGCAGGGGAGTATAAAAGAAGAATCATGATGGATTAAGGGAAGAAGGAGAACAACAATCCAAAGTGCAAGCATAATTTGAGTTTCATCCAAAGAGTATTCTGTGTACCCAAAATCCTTCACTGTGAAAATCTGTGTGAGAGAGAAATAAAATACTTGAGTGGTTGTAATCCTCTTGATTCTTCATAGTGAAATCCAGCCGATCGGCTGTCATCGTGGGAGAGTGGACGTAGGATTGATCTAAGCCGAACCACTATAAATATCGTGTGCAATGTTCTCTTCTCTAAACTCTTACCCTTGCGTTTAGATTTTCTGCACACTGTTATACGGTTCTTGTTCCTAATCGTACACTAAACTTTATTCATTCCACAAAAAATATCAATTTTGTTCAGAATCTCCTATTCACTCCCCATCTAGGAGATATTGCTAGATACATCACGTTGCACTGTGTATGGCCATTTCAAGGGAACAAATAGTTCGCTTGCTTTTGTGAAAATTAACTATTTCGATGACAGAACTTCGCTGCATTAAGTACTGAGCAAAATACGAGGAAACGATAGTAACTTGCTGCATATGGTCATTGTTCCGTTCTACCTTCTTTGCCCAGTTTGTTTTCCTACTAGTCATACGTTCATCATTAGGCTAGTTGTCACGTGCAAACTGTAGTCACCAGTATGATAACTCATTGGAGAAGAAAATTATGTTCACGAGTGAGATAAATGCCACCTGGAGAGTGTGACATTCTAAAATCCGACCCTTTTCGAAGTTATAGTGAATTGCCTCATCGATGTATTTCAGTTAAATCTCGTCCAAAGGTGATCACTCTTGAGATGACTAACCGAAGGGGAATGGCTAACTAGGAAATGGATACGTGGACCTAAGAACTTGTACATGGATCGACGCTTTGACCATAAGGATTGTCGAGGGAAGGTTTAGGACCATTATAGGCCGATCCAAGATGGTTAATGTTATACAATTGGATCACGGGTGATTCCGTTTGACCATAATATAATTTGCGAACTTTCCTAAACTGATGTCTGACGATCGCGTCCTTCGGAACTAGTGATTTACCCTCGCAATTACATGACAACCAAAGGTCGCCATACGTCAAGTGAACGTGACGTTAATCGTAGGTTGATACACGTAACTCCTAAAAGCTGCCCGTTAGTTTGAGATGCATTAAAATCACAATTGATTGAGTTTGGCCACGAATTGGATTTCGAAAAATGGGTGTCGGGTATTCAAGGATTCCAACGGTGATAAATTGAACGTCGCCTCATTAAGGTTAATCAAGATTATGGTTCGGCCCTAAGTGAATTGGGAGTCGAAATTAGGACTGGAAGTTAAAGATTACCATTTTACCCCAATAGGTGCTATTCTCCTAAGAGTAGTCAAAGGGCAAGATGGTCTTTTTGGCTTGATTGGAATTTACAAGATTGCCCCTCAATTATGTGCAAGAGACAATGAAAGACTTGTGGGATCCTTTATTGAAAATATCTCACCAACTATACTATTCACTAGTCATTCAAGGACACTATCCCTAAGAGAACGCTCACTCTATACCGAGTTCAATAAGTGTGAGTTTTGGCTTGACAAGGTAGCATTACTTGGACACGTGATATCTGGGAATGGAATCTCAATGGATCCCTCAAAGATTGGAGCAGTTATGAATTAGCCACGACTGACGTCTGCTACCGAAGTTTGGAGTCTCCTAGGATTGGCGGGTTATTACAGATGTTTCGTGGAAAAGTTCTCCTCGATAGCTATTCCTTTGATGAGGTTAACGAAGAAGGAAACACGGTTTGAATGGACGGATAAGTGGGAAAGGAGTTATCAAGAGCTTAAGCATAAGCTAACAACCGCGCCGATATTGATGTTACCTTCTGGCCCTAGAGATATGAAATTTACAGTGATGCGTCACTACTAGGGGTGAGCATGGGCCGGGTGGGCCGGTTCCAGGCCTAGACCCTGTACCCGACCCTGTTATAACCGGTTCTCACTTTTTGGAACCGATACCCGATCCTGTTTGTCTTGGACCCTGTCGTGGAATCGACCCTATTTTTCGGTTCGGGTACCGGGTTCACCCTGTTTACCCTGTTTTCCTTTTTTTTTCATCAAAATAAAAATTGTACAAAACAAAAGCTGCTGGAATTCAATAACATTGCAACAGAGAAGAGTTCAACCCGTAACTTTATCACATACTAGCAATTTCAGAAGCTTGCTGATCAGTTATCTTAGCCGCGAAGCCTCTGAAACTGTGCCTATAGCTATACAAATGCGATGCCTGTGCTTCCTCCATGCTATTAAGCAACATCGACACTTGCTTGAATATACTAGAAAATAAAGAAGCTCGCATGATGTACAACAGCGATAGAACACAATACACAGAAGAAAGTACAGAACAGAGGAACTTATTGTTCGACTGTATCCTGGTTCATGACACCAAACTGACCTTCCACTGTGCACAGAAGCAAGTATCCGGTGGTCTTGCCACACGGACTCCTCTGGGTCTTCATTTCTTACGCTTCCCATGTAAACCACATACGCCTGAAAACAAAAAAAGAATCAGAGAGACCACAAATGAATACCTCCAAGGAAGCCAGAAAACCGATTGAACCCACACGGGTGTCGATTCTGTCGAAGTGGGTATTCTACAATTTCACCTTGGAACCGAGGCAAGTGCTGATTTCTGCTGAAGCAGACGAAGGAAAGTGGACTGCGAGTTCTTGAAAAAGTGCTGCGAGACCTTGAGCGACAAGAACCGAAGGCCGAATAAAGAATTGCAAGGAAAGGGAATGGGTCTCACCTCTTTCGTTCTTGCGACTTCTTCTTCTTATTTGACTTCTGACTTCTTGCCCGACGCTCTACAAGTACAGACCCAAACCAGGACCACCCAGCCGTGTTCCACAGACCCGGCAACTCCAGATCCGAAGCTCTCAGTCCCGAAACTCCTCTTCCCAGTAGCGTCGCGCCGCTCGGCCACCTGCAGCGTCGACCCGCGCTCTGCCAGCCACCAATCGCCATACTCACCCGCTGTCCATTGCCATTGAGCTTCGACGCCGCATCACTAGGGGATTCCGTTACCAGCCAGAAGCCGTGACGCTCTACAGATCCAAACCAAGGACCACCTAGCCATGTTCCACAGACCGGCAACTCCAGATCCGAAGCTCTCAGCCCCGAAACTCCTCTTCCCAGCAGCGTTGCGGCATGTTGTCGCGCCGCTCAGCCACCTGCAGCCTCGACCCGCTCCTCCTGGCGCCACCGCGGCGTCGATGGTGGTGAGATATGAAGAAGAAGAAGAAGAACGAGAGGACGCAGACGCAGAGGGAGTGTATCGTGAGAGGAGGCCGTGAGCTCTTGATTGGGAAGCGCTAGGGTTTCGTTTTTTTTTTTAAATAGTACCTGGAAAACCGGTTCTAAAAATCGGTCCGGGTGGGTATTTACTTCGATCCGGAACCCGGACCGGTTTCAATCGGTTCCCAAAATTTGGACCCGAAACCCGGACCGGTTTGAGCCGGACCCGATTCCCGACCCTGTTTTTCGGGTGGGCCGATCCGGGTACCGGGTGAACCCGGTCCGGTTGCACACCCCTAGTCACTACAGGGGTTAGGATGCGTACTAATGCAACATGGGAGAGTGGTTGCGTATGCATCGCGATAATTAAGACCTCATGATGTTATACTACCCTATGTAGGATTTGAAACTTGTACCGATTTTAATTGCGTTGAAAGTTTGAAGGCATTACCTATATAAGGAAAGGTTTTAGATTTATACGGACCACTAAAGTTGAAGTTCTTGTTTTACCGAAGAGAATTGAACTTGAGATAACGCCATTGGATGGGATTGTTTAAGGACTGTGATGGTGATAATCTGTATCACCCTGGGAAGGCAAATAAGGTAGCGGATGCCCTTAGTAGGAAATCGAGCATCGCGCATTTGATGGTTAAGGAATAGACTTTACTTGAAGGAGTAAGGGATTCGGAATTTAAGTCCGAGGTTTGTCATCTTTAAAGTTTGATGGCTACCTTGAGGATTGAACCCGAGATTCAAGAGAGCTTTAAGGCATTGCAATCTACGGACCCTAACATCCAAAATATTTGGGAAATGGATGCAGATAAGAGGAAACATGACTTTCAAGTGTCCGAAAATGGGATCTTGAAGTTTCGTAATGTTTGTGCGTACCCAACGATGTGGAGCTTAAGGAAAAGATTTTGTCGGAAGCTCATCGAAGCAACCATAGTATTCATCCGGGTAGCACAAAGTTGTGCCAGAACTTGCTTCAGCATTACTGGTAGAATGGGATTAAAGTAGAAGTAGCCAAGCATGAGGCTACGTGTTTGACGTACCAACAAGTGAATGCACAACATTGTAGGCTCAGTGGTATGTTACAACATTTGGAAATTCCTGAATGGAAACGGAAACACAACACGATGGACTTTGTGATGGGACTGCCTAGGAGTCAAAGAGGCCATGATTCGATTTGGGTAATCGTGGATAGATTGACTAAGCCTGTACATTTTCTGGTAGTGCGAAAGGACTTTGCAATGGATAGGTACGCCTAGTTGTACATGCGCCAGATTGTTTTTCTTCATGGAGTTCCAGTAATTATTACGTCACATAGGGAACCTAAGTTCACTGCAATGTTTTGGAAAAGTTTTCAAGATGTTATAGGGTCAAAGTTTGCAGTATAGCCTCGCCTATCATCCGCAGACTAATGGACAGTCTGAGAGAACAATCAAACACTCGAGGATATGTTGCATGCATGTGTTATAGATTTTAAAGGAAAGTTGAGTCCAAGTTTGATGAGGTACGATCAAGACCCGACTCACGCACTGGATCATTAAGTCGTTGAAGTATAAGATAGAGTATTTTATGTTAAGAAGCCAGGTCAGATTGAGGACAGAAAAAGAACAAATTCTGAGGAACGAAGGCGATCTGGGAACATTGCGGGATGGCAGGAGTAACTTGGGAAAGTGGAAAAATAGGGATGGGACATCAGCACCCCTTTTGGTTGAGCAGTTGAGTTTATTATAAATTTCGAGGACGAAATTTCTATAAGGAGGGAAGAGTTGTGACATTCTGAAATCCGACCCTTTTCGAAGTTTTAGTGAATTGCCTCATCGATGTATTTTAGTTAAATCTCATCCAGAGGTGATCACTATTGAGATGACTAACCGAAGGGGAATGGCTAGCTAGGAAATGGATACGTGGACCTAAGAACTTGTACATGGATCGATGCTTTGACCATAAAGATTGTCGAGGGAAGGTTTAGGACCATTATAGGCCGATCCAAGAATGGTTATGGAATGAGTTGCTAGTGTTATACAATTGGATCACGGGCGATTCCGTTTAACCATAGTATAATTTGCGGACTTTCTTAAACTGATGTCTGACAATCGCGTCCTTCGGAACTAGTGATTTATCCTCGTAATTACATGACAACCAAAGGTCGTCATACATCAAGTAAACGTGAACGTGACGTTAATCGCAGGTCGATACGCATAACTCCTAAAAACTGCTCGTTAGTTTGAGATGCATTGAAATCTGAGTTTGGCCACGAATTGGATTTCGGAAATTGGATGTAGAGTATTCAAGGATTCCAACGATGATAAATTGGACGTCGCCTCATTAAGGTTAATTAAGATTATGGTTCGGCCCTAAGGGAATTGAGAGTCGAAATTAGGACTGGAAGTTAAAGATTACCATTTTACCCCAATAGGTGCTATTCTCCTAAGAGTAGTCAAAGGGCAAGATGGTCTTTTTGGCTTGATTGGAATTTACAAGATTGCCCCTCAATTATGTGCAAGAGACAATGAATGACTTGTGGGGCCCTTTATTGAAAATATCTCACCAACTACACTATTCACTAGTCATTCAAGGACACTATTCCTAGTCATTCGGGGACATTATTCCCTAGTGATTCAATCCCATCAAGTCACTCTTTCTCTCTCTCTCTCTCTCTTGCTTTTTGAATTGGAAGAACACTTTACCATATCTCTCTTTCTCTCTTGTTCTTGAAAATTAGATGACACTCTCCTCTCCTCTCTTCTCTTCTACCCATTCGACCAACTCTCCTCTCTCACTCACTCTCCCATTTTCTCCATTTCCTCTCAAGTCCTCTCCCTTCCTCTCACGCCACCACCACGATTCCTCCCTCATCGAATGCCGTCCTCCTCTTCCGCGGACCGCCAAGACCCAACGCCATCCTTTGAGTCGCCAATGACCTGATCTGGTCATGGATATTGCAGCCCTTCTTGCTAGCATTCTTAGTTTGTTTTTGGGTAAGTTAAGCTCTTAACCCTAGCTTAAAGTGCTATGAGGCTTATGGTTGAGGTTATGGTAGTTTATAGTGAGGTTTAATGGCTGAATTCTTGGATGTTCTTGAAGGAAACCGAACAAACCCCTATTGTCTAGATCTGGTCATGGCTTTCCTAGAGGTTTTTGGTGGCTTTTCTTGCTTGAATCCTTGGTAAGTAACCTCCTAAACCTTGCTTAGGATGATAGGCTACTAATGGATGCATTTAGAGATGGATTTGAGTTGATTTAGGGGCCGAATGATGGCCAGTTATGCTTGTGAAGAGATTGTGAAAATAGTGGCTGATTTGTGGGGTAAATGTTAGTCGTAAGTGCTAAGTAACTTCCTAAGCCTTGGTTAAGTTGGTAGGTTACTAATGGATGATGCTAGAGGTTGACTTGAGTGATTTTGAGGACTGATTTGAGGAGGAACATGCTAAATTCGAATCTGGAACTTTGTGGTTAATCGTGCAATGAGTGGTTAGAGCAAGAACTTGAACTATCTTAGCATGGTTTGGTTAAATCTAGAGGTTTTCATGCTTGGGTATGAGCTTGAATGATTTTGTGAACTAAAAGACTCAAGCTACCCATAAAGGCTCATGGAACCGAATGCTTGGACTTGTATTGCGTTGGAATTGAGCCAAGAAATCATGATGTGGATCAATGGTTAATATAGATGACATGTTACGAAATATTACCATTATGTGTTTAGCCATGAAGTATTAAAATGAATTTGATTGGCTAAATTGAGTAGATGTTCCACATGTGTACTCAGCCTTGAGATGTTGTTGTGAGCTAATTCGATTAAATGACTTGATTTGTCATTTTGATGTTTGATAGTGAAATGTGATATAGGATTCGATAATTTGAAATGTAGAGGTCGAATCATGATTGCCTCTTAATGATTGTGCATCTTAATCTCTGCTTGGCCATTGATTGATAAGTATATTTATATGAGATCACACATTAACCAATGAGGGTTAAAGGATGACCTGGGAGCCGTTGCTACGGGGGGTAGGGTAGATGATAGAATGACCTGGGAGCCGTTGTTACGGGGGGTCCTGCCTAGTACAATGTAATATATGGCCTGGGAGCCGTCAGTGCGGAAGGTCAATGTGATAGTATGGCTTGGGAGCCGTCAGTACGGGAGGTCAATGCGATAGCCTAATGCGTTATGACACGGGCATTGTTATATTGAATTGAGATTTATGAGATGAAATGCTCTATAGATGTCACGCCCCGCGTCCTTTACGAGCGCGCTAACATCTCTTTCTGTAGTGCCTTCGCGATACGTCCCAAGGATCGACTCGTCTATCAATATGCTCGCGGAATGAAATGCACATGGGGAAGCGATAAACCAAACTCCATACATACAACTTCACAAGATGACTTACAATGTGTTCAATATAATTACAGAATAGTTGGTTTACAATATTCAGCTTGAAATCATAAAACATGACTGGGTCGGTCCTAAACTTCAAACTGTTTATTTCTAGGAAACATCCGAAAAGAAGTGGTACGACTACCCCTACGCCTCTGGTTTGACAACATCCATCGACTTTAGTCCAGACTCTCCAGCTTCAAGTTCAGCATCGAGATTCTCAAGTATATCATCGGGGTCAAGCCTTGGGGTCTGAAAAAGTGGGTCCCACGACGGGGTGAGATAAATCTCAATAAGCTAATCCTAATCCTAACCCTAAGCTAGGCACTTAGTACTTCCAGACACTCCCAAACACATGCGATGACCAAACAACAAACGCAAGACAAACGGCATGCGGCAATTCGATTAATGCTTATAACATCGTAACATTCATAATTCTAGGCTAAGCTTCTTACTTTGGCACTCAAATGCTCATCTCATCTAAAATAGCACTCATGCTTGGTACAACCTTACATTTCGTGGTCAGGCTCGCGTCATATAGGCGCCTCAGGCATTTTCATCAAACAATCTCGCGTCGTATAGGCGCATTAGGATATTCTCATTACACACAATCCCGCGTCGAATAGGCGCATCAGGATTCCACGTGCACATAAACGCACGATTAAATCAATTATAGATAAACACATCCCGTTGTGTATTTTATCAATTCAAGGCATCATTTAATCATCACATCCTCGATCTCATATCACGATACCACATTGCCTCAATCAATTAAGCTAGGCCATATTAATACTTCGTGATCGAATACAAGTCAATTAAATGAGTCCACAATCCTCGCTACCACCATTCGGCCATCACAAGACATTCGGATCAAACAATCGATTAAGCTACCAAAGGTACCAATTTGGCACACAAGGCCGAATCTACTAGTCATGGTGTCCTTCCAATTATGTAATTCCACATTTAACTCACGGCCAAATAGTATTAATGGTCACTAGGTCATTTTCATGTGATACATCACTAACTCACTTCATGGCCTAACACATTGGAGCACAATCAAGAGTTCCGTCAACTAAATCAAGCCTAATCAAGTCATATCGTTCTCAATGGCCCACCAAGACATTCGGCTCACTTATAGACACATTCTCTAGACTACTTCAATCACGATTTCAACATTTCAAACACCATAAATCACTCCCACATTAAGTCCTTAAAACCCACATATTCGGGTACCTTGGAGTTCTACCTAGAACGACCCACAAAAATCACTCTAAATCATCTCTCGTTCGGTCCTTCAATATCTAAGGTCCTAACGAAGGGTTAGAACTAGCTTACCAAGAAAATGGATCAAGGTAGATCGGTCAAGAGGGCGGTGGAGTCCTCGGCGCAAATCTGGTCCGGCGAAGAGTATTTGGCCTCCTTGAGGTTTCACACGAAAAGGCCAAGAACAAACATCAATTCCACTCTTAACTCCCATTCCTAACTTTATAACAAGCTCAACTAAGTCCCAAGAGTCGCTTACCTCAAGCCAAGCAAAGAAACTTTCAAGAACAACCCCGGTCTCCTCACGGCTCCTAATCTGATCAAGTTAGACCGGTGGTTCCTCGAGCTCTAGAGTTCCAAATGAAGCTATCCTATAGCTCACGGTGGAGAGGAGGACGAGATGGTAGTGGTTTATGATGGTAGAGTGGCGGCCAGCGGTGTTCCGCCAAGAGGAAGTCGTGAGGGGGAGATGAGAGGAAGAGAGAGAATTGAGAGGAACGTGAAAAATGGAGGAGGAGAGGTTTAGTGGTGGTGGTGGCCGAATGAGGGAGAGAGAGAGAGAGAGAGAAAGATGTGTTTATCCAACACCAAGAGAAGAGAGAATTGGAGGGAAAAGTGAGTGGAGTAGTTGATGACAATGAATAGTGACTATGAAAAGACTAGTTGGTGGGAATAGTTTGTGGGCAAATGGCCACATCAACTTGTCTAATCCATTTTCCAATAATTCAATGGTCAAATGACCAACTTACCCTTCAATTTTCGGCCAAAGGTGGGGAGTGGAAATTGTCCATTTTACCCTTACTTATTTCTAAGAGGAATGTCACTAACTTAAGGGTAAAAGAGTAATATCTAATCATCAGTCCGGATTTCACTTTTCTACATGATAATGGGTGAATTCTAATCTTAATGGTCCTCGATGAGGCGACGTCCAATTTATTACTGTTGGAATTCTCGAATATCTGACGCCTAATTCCGAAGTCCAATTCGTGGCTAAAATCCGTCAATGTCGGCTCCAGTGTATCTCAAACTAACGGGCGGCTCTCAGGAGTTACGCATATCGACCCGTGACTAATGTCACGTTTAAGAGTTATTCGAGTCATGGCGACCTTGGTTGTCATGTAATTGCGAGGGTCAATCGCTAGTTCCAAAGGACGCGATCGTTAGGAATTGGTTTAGGTTGATTCGCAAATTATACGATGGTCAAACGGAATCACCCGCGATCCAATTGTATAACACTATCAAATCGTTCCAAGACCAATCTTAGACCGGCCTATCGTGGCTCAAAATATCCCCTCAACAATCCTTATGGTCAATGCACCAATCCATGGTCGAGCTCTTTGGTCCACGTACTTAAATCATATTTAGCCTTTCCCCATCAGTTAGTCTTCTCAAGAGTGGCCAACTCCGAGCGAGATTTAACTGAAGCACACTAACGAGATGTCTCATTAAATCATACTTCGGAAAGGGTCGGATTTCGAAATGTCACAATAGAAGTATTGATTTGTGAAGTGCCTAGAGTACGGAGCTCGATCTTATCTTACTGAGTCATGACTTGAATTGTGAACATCTGAATTGTGATTGCAACGAGTTATTGCCTTTTTCTTGTTTAGCATAATGTCCCATTTGATGGATAGAAATGCATGATAGGACTCGACCCGAAGGATGGCCTCGATGGATAAATTAGCTCGATAATAATTGATCTGAAGAATGGCCTTGATGATTAGAATTGCAAGATAAGAGAAGATCTGACAATTGACCTAGAATGTAGGAACTGCATGTTTAGGATTCGTCTGGAAGTGCTATTGGCCTAGTCTAGGTTTAGGAGTTTACTTGCTGAGATTTATTCTCATCCCGTCGTGGGATAACATTTTCAGGTCTTAATTGGTGAAGCTCCATGGATGCTATCGAAGAATTCTTTTGAAGCAGTTGAACTTGTAACCTTGTATTCCCATATGTAGTCGGTGGGGTTAATACATGTTTGCCTTCGGTTTATGGATGACTGTTGTAGCTTTTGGAATATTGACCGGTGCTTTATAAAGATATTGGCTATTTGAGAAAATCTCTTTTGTCCATTCTAAATCATCGTGTTTATTTATGTTGTATGGAGATTTGCTCTCGCTTTCGCATGTGCATATCACTTCTCGATAAAGTTAGTAGCCGTTAGTTCCTGGGAAGGATTTGAATTTACCGACCTTGGAGGGATGTTCGCGCGCTCGCAAGGACACGGGGCGTGACAGAGAGTTTGCTGTTTTTTCTCCATTTTAAGAACCTGGATGATGGATTTAAGAAATCTAGCCAATATAAATGTGAATCAACCCACTTCTGTGTGTTGTGAGCATATGCTTTAGCCGTCCTCATGTCAGCATAGAAAGTAGAGAAATCATGCTATGCTATGTTGTTTAAGGAATTCTAACATCATGCTGTGTAACCTTAGGCCAGTGTCATAGGACAAGACATAGACCCCATCTGGTGTTACTTTGAACACAAAGGCGGATGGCGGTAATCACGCCCACACACACCATTATAAATATGAAACGAAGAAAAACAGTTAGTACGTTAACAATCCGCAGAAGAAGATCTTCAAACCAAGAAGTCAGCGGAAAAGAGAGGGTAACTTTATAAAAAAAAATCGATTCGTCCGGTCCGGGCGGTTCGGTCCTAGGACCCTAGAACCGGGAATCGGACTGCTCCCTCTAGAACCAGGAACCGGACCACCGGTCCCGGTCCGGTCCGGGCGGTCCCGATTCGGACGGTCCAATTTGCTTACCCCTACTGATTACCATTGTCTTTTTGCCATTTGTTCAATCTTTTGGAAAATGGTAATCGTATTTATATTGGTCGATGAAGTTTTTCATTATTGATGTTCCGAATTGAAAGTGAAAATTACACTACGCTTGTGGGTCAAATTTTAACACGCAATTGGAATATCTGAGAACAAGATGACTAAAAAACTAACTAATGAGAACAAAATAAACTAAATTTATCACAAGAAAAAAAAAGAGTGAGGCTAGAAAGGCTACAAATACTAAGATCGATATTTTTTTTGCTCCGTATATCGATGTGTCAAGGTTTTCGGGCCGGGCCTGAAGAAGTGTCAAGGTTTTTCGGGCCTTATTGGTACCCAGCCCTTATTCTTTTATTTTTTTGGGCCTTAGGGGTATTGACGCATATCCAAATAAGACCATGGCCCGGTAAAAAATCTTAAATTTTTGGGCCTGGTCCGGTCTGTCTGGCGCAGGCCTTTTTGACACACCTCCGATCTTGATTCAACATCACATTTTTGAATTTCCGCCATATCAATGTGGTCGTTTCATCAATTGAATGGTGTTGGCAACGACAATTGACATGAGACAGTAAGTCAAGTTAAAGGACCAAAGATATACTTAGCCCTATTTTTCATTGGAAACCTAGTGAATATCTAGTTGACCCGGTCGGCCCACTCAAGAGACCCAACTCATCTGGTCGGGCCCCAGCCGGAGCGGACTTTGCAAGGGATTTGGGCTCCATATGGATGAAAGTAGCATAAATACATCTTGAAGCCCGTTTCTGCCATCAAAGCTCTTTCTGGATCGGGCTTAGATATGAGAGAGTACTTTTGGGTCCCTCCTTCCATCAGAACTTCAAGGTCCCAACTAGGACGTCCTCAAAAGGTTTTTTTGTGTTGTTTTGTTCCTTTTTTTTTTAGATGTTCCAATCTACCCAAAGCAACCGCCAATCGACAAACCCATTCTTGTATTGCTTATCCGTTTCTTCCTGATGACCGTACCCCGAAATAAGGCACTTATTTCCTTTTCGTGTGATCGTTTTCGGCTTCTTTTCTATTGATCAATGGCCTAATATCTTAAAAAATCCCCCAACTTTAGCTCTTGCCCAATTCTATTTTTTGTCTCATAAAAAGCATCCAACTTTAGGTGCAGTCTTAATTTTATCCTAAACTTTTTCTCATCATATATGAAACCCCTAACTTTAGATCCAGTCTCGAATCTACCATAAATTTCTATTTATCTTATAGGTCCAGTATTTATTATATTTTAAAATTCTTTGTCTCATGAGAAAAAAAAAATCCAATTTTTAAGTTTCAATTTTACTCTGATTTTTTTTTGTCTCATAAAAGATTACAAACTTTTACTTGATATCTATGCCTCCACTAATCCTCTGTAAAAATTGGCCTTAGTGATTTTGGGCTTGACCTTTGATCTCTCGTGCTTGGGAATGCTTCATCTCTCGTAGTCAGACAGCTTGCACTCAAAACGCTCGAATAGCTCATACTTGGGAGTTTTCTATTTCTCAGTTGTCGATAATAAATTTTGAACAAAAAGTAAATGGGGGCAGATTTGTGACTAAAGTAAAAATTTGTGTTTTTTTACAACACTATAAAAATGTTAGGATAAAATTGAAAATGTATGGTAAAATCGGCACCGGATCTAAGGTTGGGAGTTTTTTCATAGGACAAAAAAGCTTGGGTGGAATTGAGACAAGACTTAAAGTCAAGGGTTTTTATGGGACCAAAAAAGAAAGCCTAGGGTAGAATTATGACTGGACCTAAAACTCTGAAGTTTCTTTAAGACAAAAAGGTAGAATTGGGGCGAGAGCTAAAGGTAGAGATTTGTTAGGCAGCCAATCAGGCCTAACTCCAAGGAAAACACGTTAATTATCAGATAAAAGAGGGGTGCATCAACATATTGGTATAGTTCCATGTTACAATTATAGAATATAAAACTCACCGATATTTAGGGATGATCAGTTTCAGGATCGGTGGTTCCCACCCTAGAACGAAAATCATCCGCTAAGGAACGGTTCCGCAAAATGCGAATCGTGAACCACCTGTTCGTTTCATAGATCCACCTGAGAACCGAACCACCGATCCGGTCCGATTTTTGGTTGGATCCCGATTATGCAGATAAATAGACCACTGTTCATAACTTTGAAACCATGTCCTGTTTGAGGCCTCAAATGAATCTTCCAGTGTAGCCATGGTAGAGAATTCAAAGCAAGTTTTCTTATTCATTACTATCCCCTGACTCTCCTAGACCAAATGCTACGATCCGTTTATGTAAACGCTGGAAAAATTCATCGGCAATGATTCATCTAAGTAAAAAAAAAATCAGGATATGGTATGTTTTTTACTTGGACTTAATTGCAATAGTGATGGAGATAGAGTGATTGCTAAATATGGTAAGTTTTATGCTTCAATCTAAAGATGTAGCCACACTTCAAAAATGGCCAATGTCGATGATCGAAGCTTCCTTCGTCTCATCGAATGCAGTCGATTCATCAAGGAAAATGGAAAAAACATGTCAATTACAAAGGGACCGGTTAGATGGTTCGCACCCTAAACCGTAAATCGAGCCAGTACCCGCTGGTTCTAGAAAAGTGGATCCGAGAACCAAACTGTACCTGTCGGTTACATCCAAAATAAGGCGATTGAGTATGGTCCGGTCCGATTTGGTTGGATCATGATTTTTTTTCTCACCCCTACCGATATCCAGTATTTTGTGCTGATCTGGGCTGGGCTCTTACTGCAGCCTTTGCTACATACCATCCATGAATTCACAAGATAACATTTATAGCCATGGAATGTTACCCTCGGGCCAATTTTTTTTTCCTTGGCCTTTGGAATACTTCAAAACTGTGGTGCCGATATCGATCATCTGCAAACTTTAATGGACTAGAAAGGTAATGTATAGATTCCCTAGTCCCCACTTCCTTTTGCATTGGAACCTTGATCACCAAATCGAATTATATTTTCTTTTTATCAAATCCACACACGGTCCACACAGTTTGACAGTTTCCTCTGCACCCATATGAATAAAAATAGTAATACAACTGACCTTGTAAGAAGAAGAAGTGTCCATTAGGACCATAGCTCCATATTGATGGGATTTATCGTACACCGAATCAGAACGATCACACAGAAATCAAGAAAAATTGATTGACGCACGAGATTACCCAGGTTCACCCTAGAATAGGGCTACGTCCTGCAAGAGATTTCACTATGATATTCGGTTTATAGCCACTCAACTCGTTACAATGATCAGCATAAACGAGCAAAATATATATGCCATAAAAGGGCCCAAAACCTAAACCTAGCGAAACCTCTATTAAGTCCACAACATACGGGTTAACTTAAATAAAAGTCCAAACCCGTTGAGGTTTCGGGGGCGCTGCCCCCGAACCCCCGCCCTCTCACCGGCGAGAAGGGCAGCCGTCCGCTGACCGGGTAACGGAAGCCCCGCCTGCTGACCGGGCAGCGGGACGCTCGTGTCAGGGGTGCTGCCCCCGAACCCCCGCATCCCACGCGCATAGGTCACATGTCGTCGGATAACACTTTGGTTTCCCTAAGCTCATGTGGGCGTACCTGGTGTGAGAAACAAGGGTCTCCGAAGTATTCGCCAACTCCAACATTCTCCTACTTGGTGGATACTTCGCGCAAATGAGAGCTTTTCCGATATCATTCTTCTTCAATCCAATTGCAGTAGAGCACCATTCAAACTGAGCACCTGTTTCGACTTTAGTAAGGAAGTCTGAACTATTTTTCACCGTGTCGACTTTTACAAGCCGAACCTCTTTCTTCTCCACTTTTTCTTGGATGAAATGATATTGTATATCAATGTGCTTTGTGCGTGAGTGAAATACTGGATTCTTAGCTAAATAAATAGCCCCTTGATTATTACATCTCACCTCTACGGCACCTTGCTCAAAACCAAGCTCCAAGCACAACTGCCTTTACCATACGGTCTCTTTTCCAGCATGAGTAAGAGCCATGTACTCATCCTCCGTAGAAGAGAGCGCTACCACGCTTAGCCTTCTACTCATCCAACTCAATGCAGCCCCAAACAATGTGAAAACATACCCGCTAGTGGACCGTCTGCTATCAATATCTCCACCCCAATTAGCATCTACATGGCCTACGATATCAAGCATGTTTCCATTTCATGTACCTTCAAAGCTGTGACATTTTGAATTCCAACCCTATCTCGAAGCTTTTGAATGAATGAATGCCTATCGATGTATTTCAGTAAATCTCGCTCAGAATTGATCACTCTTGAGTTGACTAACCAGAAGGGAAAGGCTAACTAGGATTTAAGTACGTGGACTAAGGAGCTCAACCACGAGTCGGTACTTTGACCATAAGGATTGCAGAGGGAACATTTTGGACCGCTAAAGGTTGATCTAAGAATGGTTTCAGAACAATTTGCTAGTGTCATGCAATTGGTCCACGGGTGATTCCGAACGACCATAATATGATTTGTGAATTAACCTAAACTGATTCCTAACGATCGCAACCTTCGGGACTAGTAATTAACCATCGCAATTACATAACAACCAAAGTCACCGTGGCATGAGTAACTCTTAAACGGGACGTTAGTCGCGGGTCGATACGCGCAACTCCTAGGAGCCGCCCGTTAGTCTGAGATACGTTGGAATGACAAACGACTGAATTTAGCCATAAATTGGACTTCAAGATTAGAGGCCGGTTATTCGAGGATTCCAACGGGAACAAGTTGGACGTCGCCTCATCGGGGACCGTTAGGATTAGACTTCGTCCTTAGCATTTAGAAAAGTGAATTTCTGATCGACGGTTAAGGAATTACCTTCATACCCTTAGATGATTACCCTTTCCTTCAGAAGCAAGCAAGGGCAATTTGGACAATTGCCACCCTCCATTCTTGATCGAAATTTGAAGGACCATTTGGTCATTTGACCCTTGAGTGACTTGATGACATAATGACATGAATGGATGAGACTTGATGGACTAGACAACCCCATGACCAACTCCCTTACACCTTGTCATTCTAAGGAGCTATTCATGTCCTTACCCCCCAACCACTCGTTTCGATCACTCTCCCCCTTGGACTTGAATTGGAGGAAGCTCTCTCTCTCCCCCATTTTCCCTCATGATCGGTCGAACCCTCCTTCACATCCCTCACTCCAATTTTCTCTCATTCTCTTCCTCTCTCTCGTTCTTTCGATCACTCCCTCGGCTCTCTCCCTCTCTCGCCTCACCGCCGCCGAGCAAGGAGAAGCCGCGAAGAACGCGGGCTGTTCTTGGAAGTCTCTTGCCCAAATTTGAGGTAGGTAACCCTTAGAACCTAGATGTGAATGTTAGGATATTAGAAGCTTATGTTAGGAGTGTTATTGACTCATTTCTTTGGTCATTTTCGGTTGGTTTAAGGGAGAACCGAGCCTCGTCGTCGTCGGATGGAATTGAACCTTAGATTTCGCCGCCTCTTCGACCGTCTTGTCTCGACTCCATTGCCTCGTCGTCGCCGGATAGAATTGAACCTTAGATTTCGCCGCCTCTAACTCGTCCTTCTTATTAGGACCTTAGGTTACCGAAGGACGAGTTAGAGAGGCTATTGAGTAGTTTCGTGGTTGAATCCCCGATGGATTTATGCATGGCCGAATTTGACCTTGAGAGAATGATAATGCTTTGCCGTGCTAAGGCTTGATTTTTTATTGTATACTTGATGGTTATGATGCTAAGGGTTTGAGTAGGTCGATCCGCAAGTATCGATTTTCATAGGTTGTCTTTGTCGTGAAATTACTTGATTTAGTGACTCGAATATTTATTTAATCCCTACGTGGTGTTCGGCCTTGATGAGATTAAACGTGATGATGTATTAAAAATCCCCTATGAACCTTAAGCTCTATTCGTCCATGGACTAAGATATAGGTCACCTAGAATAAATTCTATTAGGTGATTTTGTGGCATGGGATTGAAAACGTGGTAGTCGTTAATACCTTGAATTGTTGGAACTCACGTTTTAATATAGTTGGCTATAATTATTTGAATTATGAGCTTATGTGAACAGGATATCCTGATGCGCCTATGTGACGCGGGATTGGTTAATGTGATATCCTGATGCGCCTATATGACGCGAGATTGAATGATGTGATATTCTGATGCGCCTATATGACGCGGGATTGATCGAATGTTTGAATAATGCCTGATGCGTCTATATGACGCGGGCTTGGCTAAGGAAAGTACCTGATGTGCCTTGATGACGCGGGTTAAGTGATGAGAAATGCCTGATGCGCCTATATGACGCGGGCTTGACCATGGGAATTGTGGTGATATCAAGTATGAGTACATTGCATGTGATATGAGTAATTGAGTGCCTAAGTACGAAGTTTAGCCTGGAATCAAGAATGTCACTTTGTCTTTGTCTTATTTTAGTTGTTATGTGCCAATTGCCTTATTCTTGATTTATTGGTCATTGCATGTGTTAGGTAGTGTCTGGAAGTACTAAGTGCCTAATTTGAGTTTAGGATTAGCTTATTGAGATTTATCTCACCCCGTTGTGGGACAACATTTTCAGGTCCCAAATTACGAAGTCCCTTGAATACTATGGACCGACTTTTGAAGATACCCTTTTGAAGTAGATGAATCGTTAACTTTACCTGAATACATTTCTTTTTAAAGTCTTAGGGAGCTGCTTTCTTATTTTGGGTTGTACCCGCCTTTATAGCTCTGTAGGGTTAAACTTCATCTACCGTTGTCTTATTAAACGAAGATGTATTTTGGGAGAAGGCAAGTTGTAACCCTGTTGTGTATTTGACGCTTTTAAGGAATATATGAAGTAAGTTTTAAATCTCTCTCTTTTTTCATCCTGAGTCATTATCTTTTCTTTAGAAAGCAACGGTATAGGAGTTATGTATGTCGCTTCCGCCTGGGCATTTGTATTCGTTTGTATATCGCGTGTCGTTCGATCCTGGGTATGTTTGTAACAAGGAACGACGCTAGGGCGATGTCGGCGCGCTCGTAGGGACGCGGGGCGTGACATCCTCATTTGTTTGGTATCAAAGCAAGATCAGCTTGATCCAAGTTGGTTGAGGACTGGAGTAATAAGGTGTGATGACTTTAAGGATGACTGGGTAGCGAGACCTTAGGAGTCCGCTAGAGTTAGGCATAAAATGCATGACATGTGAAATGGCACTTGTGATTGGCATATTGGATTGGCATCACCGTGGGTGATTAAAAGGCTATAGAACTTCGTACTTGGCACTAAGTGTTCCTTGTTGGGTGTTTGATTGAATAGTGATTATGACTCTTCTGATGGTTGCTTGATGAATGAATGCTTTGATTGTGATTACCGCTTTGGTGGTAGCATAGAATCACTAGCCTTAAGTAGATGGCTTAGGTCTCTAATTCCTGGATGGAATTATAGTGATTCAGGTGTCTTAGGACTTAGCAAGATGAGCAACCGAACCAGAGGAACGGGAAGAGCGTCTAGCTCTAGGCCACCGGTAGTGGAGGACCCTAGGTATGACAGAGTCATGAGGATACTAGACGAAGTTGGAAACCTGATGGGCAGGCAGGCCCCGGAAAGAGATGCTGCTATTGCCCAAGCGGCGGAAGCTGCCGTCGCTGCTGCCAACCTGGCAAATGGGAACAATGGACAGGGTAACGAAGGTGACAATGCCCAAGGTGCTGTGAATCGTGTAATGGGTCAACTAGTGGAACACTTTATGAAGTTGAAACAGCCTAAGTTTGATGGCATAGGGGATCCTAAGGCTGCCCCTAAGTGGACTGAGGAACTGGAGAAGACCTTCGAGGTCTTAGGGTGCACTGAGACTGAAAAAGTGACCCTAGCAGTCTACCAGCTCTGTGGGACCGCGAATGATTGGTGGAAGGCCACCAAGGGAAGAGTTTTCCCTGAAGGCACAGTGCCGAGTTGGACCGTCTTCTCTGAGGTCTTCAACGCAAAGTATTTCTCAAAAGCGGCCCAAGAACAGAAGCTAGTGGAATTTCAGAACCTTAGCCAGAATCAGATGTCCATCGAGCAGTATGAGGCTGCGTTCGCGAGACTGTCTAAGTATACCCCGAGAATGGTTGAGAATTCGGAGGATAGGGCAAGGAGGTTTAGGGATGGACTGAGGCCCGACCTTCGTAGCCAGTTGGTACTTTTGGACTTACAAGGCTATGATGCGATTTATGAAAGGGGCCAGCTGGTTGAACGGGACATGAGAGAAAGGAGGACCGCCCCTGTACCGCGGTTTACTCCGGTTAGGGGCAACTGCCAGTTCGGCAAGAGGCCGATGAACAACAACAGACGCTTTGTCCCTCCAGCTAGGAAGAACATTGGGAAACCTGCTCACCAATCTAATTGGAACTGCCGCCAGTGTGGGAGGAAGCACGGGAATGGACCTTGCCCGAGTAAGACGGGTGCTTGCTTCAAGTGTGGCTAGCTGGGTCACCAGATAAGGACTTGCCCGAATCAAGCCCCAGGTCCTTAATTTCAAGGACAGCGACCACCAGCAGGACCACCGGCGGGAGCCCCGCAGAACAACTTGGATAGACCACCAGCGCAAGGAAGAGTGTATGCTGTGGCACGTAGAGAGGCGGAGAATGCACCTGGCGTGGTCACAGGTACGGTTACTTTATGTGATCATGCTGCCTATGCATTGTTTGACCCTAGAGCATCGCATTCGTTCATATCTGCTCAGTTTGCTGATTTGGTTGGAATTGAATTGAAACCGCTGGATATGATATTGCATGTTACCACCCCGTTAAAGGATAAAGTGTTAGTCTCGCTAGGTTGTTCGGACTGTAAGATAGTCATCGGTGGTAGTGAGGAACGGATGGACCTAACAGTGCTGCCTATGTATGATTTCGATGTTATTATTGGGATGGATTGGTTGAGTAAGCAGTGAGCTGTCGTTGATTGTGGTAGCATGGTGATTCACTTCCATCCGGATGATCACCCTAGATTCAAGTTCGTAGGAAGTCGGGAAGGAACCTCGATTCCTTTAATTTCATCGCTGGAAGTGACTAAGTTATTGGACGACGGATGTCAGGCGTACTTAGCTACTATGGTTGATCCGACGATCGAGGAACCCAAGCTAGAGGACATAGCTGTGGTGCGTGACTTTCCAGATGTCTTTCCCCAAGAATTACCAGGGTTGCCACCAGAGAGGGAAATATAGTTTGTGATTGAGTTAGCTCCTGGAACAGAGCCGATCTCAAAGGCACCCTACAGGATGTCCTTGTCAGAATTAAAGGAACTGAAGGTTCAGATGCAAGAATTGTTGGACAAAGGATTTATTCGTCCAAGCGCGTCACCGTGGGGAGCACCAGTTTTGTTCGTAAGGAAAAAGGACGGATCATTGCGCTTGTGCATTGATTATAGGCAATTGAATCAGGTGACGATCAAGAACAAATACCCATTGCCAAGGATAGATGATCTGTTTGATCAATTGCAAGGAGCGTCTGTAATCTCCAAGATAGACCTGAGGACAAGATATCACCAGTTAAAGATTAAGAAGGAGGATATACCAAAGACAGCCTTTCGGACCAGGTATGAGCATTATGAGTTTACAGTCATGCCGTTTGGATTGACTAATGCCCCAGCTGCTTTAATGGATTTGATGCACCGAGTGTTCAAAGAGTACATGGACCAGTTTGTCATTGTCTTCATAGATGACATCTTGATTTACTCAAGGAGCCCTGAGGAGCATGAGAAACAATTGAGCATAGTTCTACGGACGTTAAGGGAACATTCACTTTACGCCAAGTTCAGTAAGTGTGAGTTTTGGTTTAGCAAAGTTGCGTTCCTTGGACATGTCATCTCTAGAAATGGAATTTTAGTGGATCCAGCAAAGATTGAGGCAGTGACGAATTGGCCTAGACCTACGTCGGTCACAGAAGTACGAAGCTTTTTAGGTTTGGCAGGCTACTACAGGAGGTTTATGGAAAAGTTCTCCTATATAGCCACTCCTTTGATGAGGTTGACGAAGAAGGATACACGGTTTGAATGGACGGATAAGTGCGAAAGGAGTTTTCAGGAACTTAAGTATCGATTGACGACCGCACCAATTCTGACGATTCCTTCTGGACCTAGAGGTTATGAGATCTACAATGATGCGTCGCTAAAGGGATTAGGATGCGTTCTGATGCAGCATGGAAGAGTTGTTGCTTACGCATCGCGACAGTTAAGACCTCATGAGATGAACTACCCGACGCACGATTGTCGCGACCCGTCCGGATAACGGACGCGGCTAATGGATTACCGATCGCGGGTCTCGGATCGGCGCGAGCCCTCCCAGGCCCATACCAAATCGCGGCGGGAGTATTTTTTGAGGATTCGACGATAGGAGTCGATCGCTTTCGACCTTCAGTGTGGTCGTGGTGGCATGTGCAACTTGTGCATGCATTTGGAGTCGCCACCGGTCTTTCTTGGAGGGTAGACCGGAAACCTTACTGATCGATTGGGAGAGATCGATCAGTTCTGCAGAACCAGAGATTTTGGGTTCGGGGACTTGGTTACGCTGGTGTTATTACCAACGCCCTTTCGGTACCTAACGCGAGTGATTTCCTAGCTAAGAATTCATGCAGGCACAATTTTGGGTGGGATAGGTTTGATTCAGGGTTTCATGCAGATTGGAAGACTATTCCTATCAATCACAATCAATTTAAATGAAAGCGCAATCAAGTGCATAAATAAATCACATCAATGCACGTCAATTCACATCACATGGCCTCCTAGTATAGCCATAAGGGCTTAGGGAAGACGTGATTTAGGACCGAGGTAAAATGGGAGAATTTGGAGGCGATTTAGCCCGAAGGGCAAAATCGTCAATTTTTGGAAGACGATTCGCCCAAAGGGCGAAATCGTCATTTTTAAGAATGATCGGGTTCAAAACACCCGGGATGAGCCTTAGCCAGTTGTTTGTGGCCATTTCCTATTTTTGGGGATTTTCTTGGATTTTTTTAGAATTTTTTTGGAATACGGTTTGCCGAAAGGGCAAAACCGTCATTTCTGGAAAGATCGGGGGTCAAATGACCCGAAACAGGTCGTGGTCAATTGAATGTGGCCATTTCCTATTTTCTGGAATTTGTTTAGAATTTTTCTGAATTTTCCGAATTTTTTTGGATTTTTTATGATTTTCTATTTTTTTATTGATTTTTTGAATTTTTTATTATTTTCTGAATTTTTTAATATTTTAAAAAAAATTTCCGGGCCGGGTCAGACCCGGCCCGCGCCTCTCGGGCGCCCGACCCGACCATATTGGTCAGAACCGGCCTAAAACGACACCGTTTTGCATTTTTAAGGATTTTTCTATTTTTTTAACAATTTTTATCTTTTTATCCATTTTCTTTAATTATTTCCGAAAATCCCAGGATCTAACGGTCCATATCGTGCCACGTGGCCTCTTTTGGCGCTTCCGATCCTAGGTGAGATCGGACGGTCCTCTGATTGCCACTTGGCACAATGTCAACCGTCAGATCAAAATGTTTTTATTATTTTCGAAAATCATTTTTTAATTCTGAAAATTATTTTTATTTTCCGAAAAATCCCAGATCGCGACACGTGGCACAATGTCCACCGTCGGATCTGGGTTTTGTTTTTTAACGGACGCGGCCCCCATGCTGACGTGGCTGCTGACGTGGCATGCCACGTCAGCGTTGACCCGTTGACCGGCCGGAGGGTCGCCGGGGAAGACGATGAATAGTGCAAATTCCGGCGACCCTCGCCGGAACCTCGCCGGAGAGCTCAAACCGACGTGAAAACGTCGCTGAATCTCCCATACTTTAATGCCGAATCAACCTTCACCAGATCCAGACCAAAACCCGATCATTTCATGGCCGAAACAACGCCGGAAAACGCCCCAAATAAACCAACCCCGAACCGGCGCCGGCGAGCCCATTTCCAGAATTTTTTTTATCGTTGAAAGCTTGTTCTATCCATTCAAGAAGCATCTAAATAAGGTTTAGGGACTTACCTGAGGTCTCGTGGGGCTCGGCGGCATCTGTTTTCGCCGATGCAAGTCCTCGGCACGGCCCGAGCGTGGTGGAGCTCCGGCCACCGTCTCCGGCGCGGTTTTGATGCAAAATAAACACATAGACGAGCTTAGAGATGGTTCTAAAGAGGTCTAGGGACGAAAGGGGAGGAAATACGGCTCGAGGAGCCCCGGCCGACACTCAAAAAATATTAAGCCCATTCGGGCATTTCGTCGAACACATTGAGTGCATGCGTGGATAGGTGGTCGGAAGGGAAAAACCAACCTTTTTGGAGCTCGCCAACGACCTCCAAGCTTCGGTGATGATCTCAGAATGCTGCAGAAAATCGAGGGTTGCCGGTTGTGCCTGGGTTTTCACCCCCGCTTGCTCTGAAAATCCCATCACCCTCTCTCGGCCGAACTCTCTCACCACTCCCAACTCCCTCTCTTTTTTTTTTATTCTCGTGGCCGACCGGCCTTTTGTGGCCGTCCCCGCCACTACGCCGTTGTCTACCACCACTTTCTCTTTTCTTTCCTTAAAAAAATGCCGCGCACCAACGTTTGTCGCTCCCTGCTCCCCCTGTTTTCCTTGCCGTTCGCTGGCCATGCGGGTCTGCAACTTAGTTGCAGACCCGGTCGGACCGGGTCGGGTCGGGTCTGACCCGACCGGCCCGGTTCGACCAAATCGGCCCAATTAGGCCCCAAATTGACCTATTTTCATGCAATTGATGGCATAATCGGACTCCTTGACATTGTTTTTATCAAATATGGGTATTTTCGTGAATCAATTGGTTGAAATTTAAAGAAAACCCCAAATTACCCTTAGGATCCGAAATTAATTTTTGCTTAATCGACAATCCAAACGACCAAATTAGTCTCAATTGAAGCTACCAATGAATTCAGCATGATGAAAACTATAGCGTATGGGTGTTTAATTTGAATGGGTATGCCCGTATGAAATTTAATTTCAAAAATTATGAAACCGGGGACTAAATTGAAAGATTGTTATGCAATTAAGCCCTTTTGGTTAAAATTGATCAAATTGGAGGGCAAATTGACCCAATTTCACTTCGAGACTTTAGAATCCAATGTCATAGCTTATAAAAAGTGGAAATTAAAAATTAAAAGACTCGAAAAGGAATTTTTAGGCTCGGTTCGGGTTTATGTTTGTTAAGGAACATAGTGACCCGAGCCAAATTTTTGAGATTTAAAGTGACACACTTGAAGAGGAAATTAAAACAAAATTATTGAATATTTTTGTGTATTTTTCTGACCACGAATGGTATTTTTCTGATTTTTTTGGGTATTTTTAATAATTAAATAAATTCAAAAAATATTAAAAAAAATACCAAAAAATATTTTTTGTTCAAAATTGGTTCCTAAGGCCAAGCCAAGGCTTCCAAAGTTGATTTTGTGTTTTTATGACCTTTTTTGATATTTTTAATTAATTTTAAAGAATAAAAATTACAATGATAGATGGTAAAAAATCAGGTGTCAACAACGATTTGGAATTGGCAGCTATCATCTTCACATTAAAATTTTGGAGGCATTACTTGTACGGAGAAAGGTTTCAGATTTATACGGACCATCAGAGTCTGAAGTACTTGTTTTCTCAAAAGGAGTTGAACATGAGGTAACGCCGATGGATGGAATTGCTCAAGGATTACAATTGTGACATTCTGTACCACCCTGGAAAGGCAAATAAGGTTGCGGATGCGCTTAGTTGGAAATCGAGCATCGCGCACTTGATGGTTAAAGAATGGACTCTATTGGTAGGAATAAGGGTTCAGAGTTCAAGTTCGAGATCTGCCAAATGTCTAGTCTGCTAACCACATTGAGAATTGAACCGAAAATTCAGGAAAAGGTGAAGGCTACACAGTCTACGGACCTCGATATCCAAAGGATCCTGGAAATGGATGCCGCGAAAAGAAAACCTGACTTTCAAGTATCAGATGATGGAATCCTGAAATTTCGTGGACGCCTGTATGTACCCAATGACGAGGAATTAAAGGAAAAGATCTTATCAGAAGCTCATAGGAGCAACTACAGTATTCATCCGGGTAGCACCAAGATGTATCAGAACTTGCGACAGCACTACTGGTGGAACAGAATGAAGGTGGACGTAGCTAAGCACGTAGCGAAATGTTTGACATGCCAGCAAGTTAAGGCTCAGCACTGTAAGCCTGGTGGAATGTTACAGCCTTTGGAGATTCTCGAGTGGAAATGGGAACACATCACCATGGACTTCGTGATGGGCATGCCGAGGAGTCAGAGAGGACATGACTCGATATGGGTAATAGTGGATAGACTGATTAAGTCTGTGCATTTCTTGGCAGTGAGAAAGGATTTCTCCATGGATAGGTACGCAGAGTTGTACATGCGGTATATAGTTAGTCTTCATGGAGTCCTTGTGACAATCACGTCAGATAGAGATCCCAAGTTCACCGCTTCATTTTGGAAAAGCCTACAAGAGGCTTTGGGGACGAAGTTGCAGTATAGCACGGCCTATCACCCTCAGACAGACGGACAGTCAGAAAGGACAATTCAGACACTTGAGGATATGTTGAGAGCCTGTGTGATAGATTTCAAAGGAGGTTGGGAAGATCAGCTGCACTTAGTAGAGTTCGCCTATAATAACAGCTACCGGCAGAGTATCAGAATGGCACCGCTTGAGGCATTGTATGGTAGGGCATGCAGAACTCTGGTATGTTGGGATGAGGTTGGTGAAATGAGCATAACAGGCCCAGAATTAGTAGAGCAGTCAGTGGAGGTAGTAAAGGTCATAAGGGAAAGATTGAAAACCGCGCAGAGTCGCCAGAAAAGTTACGCCGACAAGCGGTGCAGGCCTTTGGAATTTCAAGTAGGAGATCATATTTTCTTGAAAGTATCATCGATGCGAGGACTATCTCTGTTTGGAAAGAAAGGAGGCTGAGTCCGAGGTACGTAGGTCCTTTCGAAATTTTGGAGCGGATTGGAACTTTGGCCTATAGACTCGCCTTGCCGCCAAGCTTATCGCAGGTCTACAACGTATTCCATGTTTCGATGCTGAGGAAGTATGAACCGGACGCAACTCATGTACTGGACCATGAAGTGATAGAAGTGGACGATCGGGTGACGTATGTGGAAAAGCCGATTAGGAATGAGGACAGGAAGGGGCAAGTCCTGAGGAACAAGACGATTCTGTTGGTAAAGATGATTTAGGATCACCATGGAACTGAAGGAACCACCTGGGAAAGCGATGAAGCGATGAGGCGCCAGCACCCCCATTTGTTTGAGTAGGTGGTTGTAATGTAAATTTCGAGGACGAAATTTTTGTAAGGGGGAAGAGTTGTGACATTCTGAATTCTGATCCTATCTTGAAGCTTTTGAATGAATGAATGCCTATCGATGTATTTCAGTAAATCTCGCTCAGAATTGATCACTCTTGAGTTGACTAACCAGAATGGAAAGGCTAACTAGGATTTAAGTACGTGAACAAAAGAGCTCAAACACGAGTCGGTACTTTGACCATAAGGATTGCCGAGGGAACATTTTGGACCGCTAAAGGTTGATCTAAGAATGGTTTCAGAACAATTTGCTAGTGTCATGCAATTAGTCCACGGGTGATTCCGAACGACCATAGTATGATTTGTGAATTAACCTAAACCGATTCCTAACGATCGCAACCTTCGGGACTAGTAATTAACCCTTGCAATTACATGACAACCAAAGTCACCGTGGCACGAGTAACTCTTAAACGCGACGTTAGTCGCGGGTCAATACGCGTAACTCCTAAGAGGCGCCCGTTAGTCTGAGATACGCTGGAATGACAAACGACTGAATTTAGCCATAAATTGGACTTCGAGATTAGATGCCGGTTATTCGAGGATTCCAACGGGAACAAGTTGGACGTCGCCTCATCGGGGACCGTTAGGATTAGATTTCGTCCTTAGCATTTAGAAAAGTGAATTTCCTATCGACGGTTAAGGAATTACCTTTATACCCTTAGATGATTACCCTTTTCTTCAGAAGCAAGCAAGGGCAATTTGGACAATTGCCACCCTCCATTCTTGACCGAAATTTGAAGGACCATTTGGTCATTTGACCCTTGAGTGACTTGATGACATAATGACATGAATGGATGAGACTTGATGGACTAGACAACCCCATGACCAACTCCCTTACACCTTGTCATTCTAAGGAGCTATTCATGTCCTTACCCCCCAACCACTCCTTTCAATCACTCTCCCCCTTGGACTTGAATTGGAGGAAGCTCTCTCTCTCCCCCATTTTCCCTCATGATCGGCCGAACCCTCCTCCACATCCCTCACTCCAATTTTCTCTCATTCTCTTCCTCTCTCTCGTTCTTTCACTCACTCCCTCGGCTCTCTCCCTCTCTCGCCTCACCGCCGCCGAGCAAGGAGAAGCCGCGAAGAACGCGAGCTGTTCTTGGAAGTCTCTTGCCCAAAGTTGAGGTAGGTAACCCTTAGAACCTAGATGTGAATGTTAGGATGTTAGAAGCTTATGTTAGGAGTGTTATTGACTCATTTCTTTGGTCATTTTCGATTGGTTTAAGGGAGAACCAAGCCTCGTCGTCGCCGGACAGAATTGAACCTTAGATTTCGTCGCCTCTTCGACCGTCTTGTCTCGACTCCATTGCTTGGTAAGTTAGTTCTAAACTCTTATTAGGACGTTAGGTTACCGAAGGACGAGTTGAGAGGCTATTGAGTAGTTTCGTGGTTGAATCCCCAATGGATTTATGCATGGCCGAGTTTGACCTTGAGAGAATGATAATGCTTTGCCGTGCTAAGGCTTGATTTTTTTTATTGTATACTTGATGGTTATGATGTTAAGGGTTTGAGTAGGTCGATCCGCAAGTATCGATTTTCATAGGGTTATCTTTGTCGTGAAATTACTTGATTTAGTGACTCGAATATTTATTTAATCCCTACATGGTGTTCGGCCTTGATGAGATTAAATGTGATGATGTATTAAAAATCCCCTATGAACCTTAAGCCCTATTCGGCCATGGACTAAGATATAGGAAGGATTGAGCATATTAATGCATGAAGTCACTAGTGTGTTCGGCCATGAGGAGAAATTGAAAGAAGATTGAATCGAAATGGCTATTGACTCCTATTGCTAATTGACCGTGAGCTAAAAGGAGTGTGCCTAGCTATTAAGGCGATGAAAATCCTTGTTTGGGACTTAAGAGTATTCGGCCTTGGGTGTTATGGGGCACGTGGATTATTTGATTTGGCAATTGGCCATATTAATGTGTTAATGCCCGGGTGGTGAAAATGGAAATTGATGATTCTTCCTAAATATATTCGATCACGTGGTATTAAAATGATGTCACCTAGAATAAATTCTATTAGGTGATTTTGTGGCATGGGATTGAAAACGTGGTAGTCGTTAATACCTTGAATTGTTGGAACGCACGTTTTAATATAGTTGGCTATAATTATTTGAATTATGAGCTTATGTGAACAGGATATCCTGATGCGCCTATATGACGCGGGATTGGTTAATGTGATATCCTGATGTGCCTATATGACGCAGGATTGATCGAATATTTGAATAATGCCTGATGCGCCTATATGACGCGGGCTTGGCTAAGGAAAGTACCTGATGTGCCTTGATGACGCGGGTTAAGTGATGAGAAATGCCTGATGCGCCTATATGACACGGGCTTGACCGTGGGAATTGTGGTGATATCAAGTATGAGTACATTGCATGTGATATGAGTAATTGAGTGCCTAAGTACGAAGTTTAGCCTGGAATCAAGAATGTCACTATGTCTTTGTCTTATTTGAGTTGTTATGTGCCAATTGCCTTATTCTTGATTTATTGGTCATTGCATGTGTTAGGTAGTGTCTGGAAGTACTAAGTGCCTAATTTGAGTTTAGGATTAGCTTATTGAGATTTATCTCACCCCGTTGTGGGACAACATTTTCAGGTCCCGAATGACGAAGTCCCTTGAATACTATGGACTGACTTTTGAAGATACCCTTTTGAAGTAGATGAACCGTTAACCTTACCTGAATACATTTCTTTTTAAAGTCTTAGGGAGCTGCTTTCTTATTTTAGGTTGTACCCGCCTTTATAGCTCTGTAGGGTTAAACTTCATCTACCGTTGTCTTATTAAAGGAAGTTGTATTTTGGGAGAAGGCAAGTTGTAACCCTGTTGTGTATTTGACGCTTTTAAGGAATATATGAAGTAAGTTTTAAATCTCTCTTTTTTCATCCTGAGTCATTATCTTTTCTTTAGAAAGCAACGGTATAGGAGTTATGTATGTTGCTTCTGCCTGAGCATTTGCATTCGTTTGTATATCGCGTGTCGTTCGATCCTGGGTATGTTTGTAACAAGGAACGACGCTAGGGCGATGTTGGCGCGCTCGTAGGGACGCGGGGCATGACAAAAGCATAAAGAAAAATTTGAAGTTCCACGAAGATACTTGAAAACTCTTTTGATCGCATTCCAGTGTTCTCTATATGGGTTAGACATGTATATGCTCAAGACTCCCACTGCTTGGGCTATATCCGGATGTGTGCACACCATAGCATACATCAAGCTACCCACTGCACTCGCGTATGGAACTCGGGCCATCTCTTCTGCTTCTTCACCCGTTTTAGGACGTTGTTCCGTAGATAGCTTGGTCACTAAAGGTATAGGGGTACCAACAGGCTTGCAATCTATCATATTGAATTTCTTCAATATTTTTTTGATGTATTTCTCTTGCCCTAGCCACAGCTTTCGTTTCTCATGGTCCCTCCTAATATGCATGCCCAAAATAAAATTTGCAGGCCCCAAGTCTTTCATTTCAAACTTCTTGGCCAACAAACTCTTCACAGATCTCACCATCTTCACGCTATCCCGATCAACAGCATGTCACCCACATATAGCATGATAATGACAAACTGATCGCCCGTCCTCTTCACATAAATACAATGGTCCGAATTTGAACGCACAAAATCAAGCTGGAGCATATACGTGTCAAACTTCTGGTACCACATCCTCGTGACTGCTTCAGCCCATATAAGGACTTTTTCAATTTGCACACCAAATTCTCCTTTCCCTGTGCTTCAAAGCCTTCTGTTGCCTCATATATATCTCCTCCTCCAAGTCCCCATGAAGGAAAGCCGTCTTTACATCCATATGTTCCACCTCAAAGATCGTATGCAGCTGCTACGGACAGAACAAACCGTATCGAGGTCAATTTCGCCACGAGAGAGAAGATCTCGTCATAGTCAACTCCCTTGATCTGAGAATACCCCTTGGCTACAAGCCTAGCCTTGTACTTCTCTACAATCCCATCCGGTTTCAGTTTTCGCTTGAACACCCATTTGCACCCAATTGCCTTTCTATCCTTAGGGAACTTACACAGGCTTCATGTCTCATTATGATCAAGCGACTGCATCTCATCTATCATTGCGAGCACCCACTCATTCGCATCATCCATGGATCTCGCCTCTTTTACAGAACTAGGATCATCTCCGGTAATGCTCAAAGCATGAAACGTACTCAATGCACTAAGTGAGTATCGAAGTGATACCTTTCTTTCCTGCGTCGATCTCCTAAGAGCCGGCATGCTATCTGTATCCGAGTCTTCATCCGAATCTGCATCCTCGACTTCATTAACCAAGTCCCCTTGCTCCGATTCTGAATCAGACTCTACTGGCGTACCTTGTTGAATCATCTCCACCGTTTCATCTTTAGGACTTTCTTCAAGCACTACCACTTTCTCGGGCTCATCACCTTTCTGTGTGCCAATATGAGATTGTGATTCACGAAAGACAACTTCCCTGCTGTATACAATGGTCTTTGATTTTGGATTCCACAGCTTATAGCCCTTGACTCCTTCCTTATACCCGATAAATATGTTCTTTTCAGACTTATTGTCAAGCTTGCCTCATTTCTCCTTGGGTATATGAACATATGCGTCACACCCGAACATGTGACAGATTCGGCTTCTTCCCAAACGCAGCCTCATATGGTGTACGATCCTTCACTGATGAGGTCGGTGATCGATTCTTCAAATAACTGGCCGTGGCTACAGCTTCTGCCCAAAATTCATGCCCCAAACCTGCCCAACTCAGCATGCATCTTGCCCTTTCTATGAGTGACCGATTTAATCTTTCAGCCGCATCATTTTGTTGAGGCGTATATGGGGTCGTCTTCTGCCTTGTAATACCATTGTCCAAACAGAACTGCTCGAACTTGTTTGAACAGAATTCAACTCCGTTATCTGTACGAAGTATCTTGATTTTCCTGCCCAATTGATTTTCAACCAAAACCTTAAATTCTCGAAATTTTTTGAATATATCTGATTTATTTTTAATAAAATAAATCCAACTATATCTCGAAAAATCATCTATGAACGATACATAGTACCTGGATCCTCCAATAGATGGAGTCGGAGTAGGCCCGAAGACATCGCAGTGAATCAACTCAAGAATCTCTGTTGCTCTCGTACTGGTGTGTTGGAAGCTAACTCGATTCTGTTTTTCATGAAGACAGTATTCATAGAACGCAAAGCCGATAGAGCAATCTGGTACTCCTTCTACCATTTGACTCGAAGTTAAGGTAGACAGTCCCTTTTCACCGATATGCCCTAGTCTCTGATGCCACAACATGGACGTATCATATCCATCTTCTTTGGTCTTTTCAGAGATGAAACCACTACCAACAGTCACCGTTTCCCCAAGCAGCTTATACAATGTCCCATAACGGACTCCTCGTGCAATCACAATGGAACCTCGAGTCATCTTGCACGAATTCTTATCATAGCTGAAAGTAACCCCTGAATCAGCCATCGTACCGACTGATAATAGGTTCCTGCTCATCAAGGGTATGTGCATCACATCTAGAAGAGCTTTCACCGTGCCATTACTCATCCTTAGCTTCACCTTGCCACGTCCGACAATCTGAACTGCAGTATCATCTCCGAGCATGACATCTCCACTATTATATTTCTCATATTCACAAAATCAGTGTCTATGAGGCGTCATGTGGTATGAAGCACTGGTGTCGATCAACCAAATATCATTGTCTGACTGCGCCATACAAGTAGCAGCCAAATACATATCTCCTGCATCGACCTCCTTCTTTACCGAGGATGATTCAGCTTCTTTCTTAAAAATTGGTTTGTTTTTACAGCCCGCTTCACATGGCCCCACTCTTCACATCTCTAGCACTGTACCCTCCTCTCCCTACTCTTCGATCGCCCACGAGATTTGGATCTGGACCCTCTCCGATTTAGAGTCTTCTCTGCTGGCCTACTCCTAGCAGTTAACGCCTCCTTACCGGAATTTCCTGACCCCTTTCTTCGTGTCTCCTCTGATAACAAGGCCGAACACACACTCTCATACGATAATTCCTTATCCCCACCACCGACCACCACAATCAGGTTATCCCATGAATCTGGCAGTGAACAAAGTAGTGTTATCGCCTTGTCATAATCTTGAAACTTAACACCGATTGATACGAGTTGACTAATCAACGTGTTAAAGTTATATAAATGTGCAGAAAACGAGTCGCCCTCGTGCATCCGAAGATTATACAGCATTTTCCTCAAAAATAGCTTATTAACCAACGACTAACTTTGATAAAACGACTCCAGTTTCTGCCATAAATCCCTGACTGTAGGTTCGCTCATCACATTTGTCAAAATCGAGTCAATGAGACAAAGCCGGATCAAACCATTTGCTTTCCGATCAATCTGATCCCAATCTTCAATCTCCTTTGGATCCGCCTTTTTGGAGGATGAATCGTCATTCTTCCCCGGTTCCTTTATCACGATACCAGACATCGCAGCATCAGGCCTTTCCGTTACGATTGCCGACCAAAGATCTCGATCACAAAGTAGATCCTCTATCTTCATCTTCCATAGATCGAACCGCATCTCATCGAATTTTTTGATCTCAATTCGTGACCCTCTTGACATCTCAGATAAACCCTAATTCCTCGAACATAAGGCTCTGATACCAATTGATGGGATTTATCGCACACCGAATCAGAACGATCACACAGAAATCAAGAAAAATTGATTGACGCACGAGATTACCCAGGTTCACTCTAGAATAAGGCCACGTCCTGCAAGAGATTTCACTATGATATTCGATTTACAGCCACTCAACTTGTTACAATGATCAGCATAAACGAGCAAAATATATATGCCATAAACGGGCCCAAAACCTAAACCCCACCCGCTGACCAGGCAGCGGGACACCCGTGTCGGGGGCGCTGCCCCCGAACCCCCGCATCCCGCGCGTATGGGTCACATGTCGTCGGATAACACTTTGGTTCCCTAAGCTCACGTGGGCGTACCCGGTGTGAGAAACAAAGGTCTCCGAAGTATTCGCCAACTCCAACACATATCCTCACTGCCCACTTTCCTAAAGTTCCTACAAAGGGACAAGAACCCTTCTCATATACTATTTTATGAGAAATACGAATATTTTATACGCAACAGATACACTACCAAGATAAGAGATTTATGCAGTGTAACCGGTCAATAATTCGTCGCCCACATGCTATGAATTCCATCTTGTTTTCTTCCTTTCGTCTACACATCTCATTATTTTTTTAACGGGCCAGTGATATGACTTATTATTGTCACACGATGCTGTTTTTCCTCGCATGGTACATGAAAAATATTGAATATTTCAAGTTGGGGCGTGTATAAGGAAGTTATTACTCATTAGGGTTTTCTTTTGACCATCTTGTGCTCTCCCCCTTTTCGGCTCCACTATAGAGAATCGGAACCCTTCTTTTTTTATTTTTTCTTTGGCTGGACTTGTCGAGTAGAGATTCTCTGTCTCCTTCACAAACATTATAAGGAGGACAAACCCATCTTCGCTTCTTTTCTACTGTTCCTACAAGATGGTGATGCAACATGCAAGTGCCCTAACTAAATCTGTTGCCATGAGCCTCTCTGTTCACCTTCTCATGCTCTTTCTCCTTTCGCTAGCACAGCACCAGACATCTGCTTTTGCTTCCAGAAAGGTGAGTAGTCAAAGCTTAAGCCCTGTTCCATTTGTGTTAATATGTCTTGAATAGTTAGGGGCTTAAGTTAAGGGCCTTGGGCCAACATTAGGATTTGAGGGGTAATACTATAAATATTGCTCTTTGCTCATTCTGTCTGATAGAGAAGCTTACATTGTCTCTTTTGTAATCCTTGATTCTCATAGTGGATTTTGCTTCTCCTCTCTCCCGTGGTTTTTCCCGCAAGGGTTTCTACGTAAATCTTGGTGTTCCGTTCTTCTCATCTGTCTCAATTTCGTTTTAGTTTCCGCATTGTCGTAACAAATTGGTATCAGAGCCCAACGTTCATCCGACGACGAAAGAGAGACAAGGGAGGAAATATTCAATTCCCTATTTTGAAATTTCTTAGTTTTCGGTTCAAGAGTTTCCACGTGCAGAACAAAAGGTGGAAGGCTTCAGTTTCAAGGGGCACCCAATTCCTCCCAGCGTCTGCGGCTTCCGAAAGTATGAGACGTCCTTGCTCAACTTGACATCAGATCCAATGCTACCCTTGTTCAATTCAGCTTCATCCCGGACGCAACATGTTGTCCGAGGTCTCCTTGTGCTACAATTCAGTGCCGAATCCCTGCTATTTGGCGACCCAATTGCCTCTATTCAGCCGTTCGATTAGCATTAGAGTTTGGTTGTTAGTGGGCTCAATTTTGTCTTTGTCCTGGCCAGAAGACTTTTGCTGATTGGTTCAGCTTTGTTCGTGGAACAGCCGCTGAGTCCCTGTGGCAATTGGATTTCACTTGCCTTCGTGATTTTGAAGCAATTCTCAGTGGCATTTTCATGGGATTGAAGGATTTTCTCTGAGTGGCGTCTTCTCACTTGTGGCATCTTCTCAGTGGCGTTTTCGTGGGATTGAAGGAATTTCGTGTGATTTTGTGGCATCTTCTCAGTAGCGCCTTCTCAGCGTGCGATTTCGACAATTTCATCGGTGGGCGATATCTGCAATTTTGTTTTCTTTGGGAATAAGCCTACCAATCTTCGTCCAGTGTTGTTCGAGGATTTTGTGCGCGCTTCTTCGATTCGGAATAAGTTATGGCTTCGAGTTCAGCAACGAAATTTGATATCGAAAAGTTTGATGGCAGCGGCAGTTTCAACCTATGGCAGGTTCGTATGTTAGCCGTTCTTACGCAGCAGGGTTTGAAGAAAAATTTGTTTACTAAAGGGAAGAAACCGGACACGACAGATGAAGCATGGGAAGAATTGGATGAGAAAGCTTTGTCCACTATTTAGTTGTGCCTCACAAACGAAGTTTTGCAGGAGGTACTAGATCAAAAAACAGCCGCAGGTTTATGGACGAAGTTGGAGAGTATTTTTCTGACAAAGTCTCTCACCAATCGATTGAGACTCAAGCAACGACTCTTCACTTTTCGTATGGCTGAAGGTACGTCTCTCAAATCCCATATTTCTGAGTTCAATGCTCTTATCGCCGAATTAAGAAGCATTGATGTTAAGATTGAAGATGAGGATCAAGCTATTTTATTACTAGTTTCACTACCTCCCTCTTATAAGAATTTTAGAGAGACCATGATTGTTAGTAGAGAAACTATTGATTTTGAAGATGTCAAGACTAGTCTGCTAAATAAGCAGAAACTCGATACATAATTGACTTCTGATGTTAGTAATAATCATGGTGCTGGTTTAGTCGCTCGAGCAAAATCCATTGAGAGAAGAAATAGTGGCAGGAGCAGGTCAAAATCTAAGCATAGAGATATGATTTTCAACTATTGTAAGTCTCTAGGGCATATCAAGATAAATTGCCTAAAACTGAAGGCAAAGGAGCAAAGAGAAAATAATTCGAATCAACAAAATCATGGGAATGTCAATCGCCATAACAATCGCAACTATCAGAATAGACAGAATAGACGAAACGAAAATCCTGCTCAAGCTGATGTTGCTAAAGAAGAAAATGAAGATTGGCTATTGTTTGCAGATAATAAAGATAAATTCTGTGATAGTTGGATTCTTGATTCAGGCTGCTCATATCATATGTGTCCTCATCGAGATTGGTTCTCTACGTATAAAGAATATGATGGTGGAGTTATTCTCATGGGCAATAATGCTAGATGCAAAGCTATTGGGATTGGCACGGTTAATATTAAGATGCATGATGGCATGATCAGAACATTAGATAATGTCAGACATGTGCCTGATTTGAGGAAAAATCTAATCTCTCTGGGTATACATGACGCCAATGGTTGTAGATTTACTGCTGAGGGTGGAGTTCTGAAAATGATGAGAGGCTCACTTTTGTTGATGAAAGGGCTTAAAATTGGTACTTTGTATCAGCTGCAAGCCTCTACTGTTACTGGTTCATCTGCTGTCTCTTCTGATATGACAGATTCTAATAATACAAAATTATGGCATATGAGACTAGGCCATATGAGTATTAAAGGGATAGAGGAGCTAAGTAAAAGAGGACTCTTGTGTGGCCAGAAAATTGAAAAACTGGATTTCTGCAAAAATTGTGTTTTTGGGAAACAGAAAAGAGTCGATTTCAAAACAGGAATTCACAGCACAAAGGGTACTCTGGATTACATTCATTCTGATCTCTGGGGGCCTGCTAGAGTTCCATCGAAAGGCCTTGGTTCCAAGTATGTACTCATTATATTGATGATTTTTCAAGAAAAGTTTGGGTATTTTTTCTCTAGGCAAAAGGTGATGTTCTCGTTACATTCAAGCAATGGAAAACATTAATTGAAAAGCAGATCGGTAAGAAAATTAAGCAGCTGAGAACAGATAATGGGCTAGAATTTTGTGGAGGCGAATTTAATGAGTTTTGCAAGAACGAAGGAATTGTGAGACATCATACTACAGTGTATACACCACAGCAGAATGGTATTACAGAACGTATGAACAGAACCCTATTAGAAAGAACAAGGTGCATGTTGTCTAACGCTGGTTTGGGCAAGGAATTCTGGGCTGAAGCAGTCAATACTGCTTGTTGGTTAATAAATCGTTCTCCTTGCATACCATTGAGAACAAGACACCTGAGGAGGTATGGTCAGGTAAACCTATTGATTATTCTTCTCTTCGAAAAGTGGCAAATGACCGTTTTGCCCCTCGAACTCATTCCTTTGCCTTAAGAAAGTCGGAAGGGCAATATAGTCATTCAACCTCCTCCATGAAGTTGCCGAAACTTGATGAGCAAGGAGTCAAAGGATAGGTCAAAGCTTGGTTTGCATTATTGAACAAGTGCCACATGTCAACCTTTGAGAGACCTAAGCATTTATTACCCACCTAATCAAGTCTAATCAATTTCAAGCCAAATTATTTGTCTGAGATAATTACTTGAGGACCTCTTCAGCCGTGTATAGCTCTTCCTTTATTCCCATTGCATTTTCCTCTCTCTCGGCCGAGAAGCTCACCCACGGATAGAGAAAAATGGGTTTACTGTTTCGGCCATAACTTCGTCGTCTGACTTCGGATTGAGTTAAAACTACCACCATCTTAAATTTTATCGTCTTGCCGTTCTAGGAAGGTATTATAAGCTTAATTTGGCCCAGCCGTCTGTCCCGTAGGTCTGTTTTAGCGGGCAAAGGTCAGGATGGAGGCTGATTCCGACCAGTTTTGGGGAAAGATCTGTTTCAGGGGTTTCCGGACTTCGAATGGCTTCAAATTTTCGGTGAGATCTTCATAACATATAGTACTACATGTGGCTGAGTAGAAATAGATTTTTCAATTGAGATTTAGGGGTGTTTCATGACTGAGATTAAGTAGACAGAATTGATTGAAAATCTAAGCGATGGACAATCTGTGGAGGCTAAACCATTTGGACATCCAAGGGGTGTTATTTTGCTTCCAAATCATTAGGGGATGTCCTAGACTTGTAAGTATAGGTCTTGACAAGTTGATTGAGTGATAAATTGGCAATTTGAGGTGAATTATGGGTTGTTGGAATAGGGCAAAGGCAGAACAGAATATTGTCCAATTCTGTTCCAGCCTTGACCGAACCCTTTGGTGGTTCTAGGAAGTGTTTCCATGGTCCAAATTGATTATCGGGATGTCCTAAGATGTCAACTGATGTCTCGGCAAGAAATTGGTTCGATCGGATAGGAATTTGATGGAGTTTATTGACGGGAATTGTGATTTATTCGTAGGACGACGCAAGACATGATTTGGCCGTGCATTTGTCCTACTCTGGCCGGTTGAAGACCGTGCATGGTGGTGGATTCTGAGTGGAAGTGCTAGCTCAATTAAAGAGGTAAGTGGTTCCTAGACCCTTACTTGAACCATATGACACTACTGATAGAGTGGTTGAATGAATTGATTGCTTGGTGAAGCATATGGCTTAAATTGCTTGACTAAGTATTGAATTCCATGACTTGAATGGCATAGCATAACAATTGAACTACGGTATGCCTTGATGACATATTTGGCTATTGAGCCATTGACTGTTGAATTGGCTGTGACGCATATGTGATTTATATGGCCATAGAGCCTGTGATATTGAAGTGGCTATGAAGCCCTGTCGTTGAATTGGCCTTAGTACCCGTGTTATTGAGTTGATTATAGTGCCTATGCTATATAAATGGGCTATAGTGCCCCATCGATCGTTGGCTTAGTGCCCAGGAGATCGTAATTGGCTTGGTGCCCCTTTTGCATCGTAATTGGCTTGGAGCCCTAATACAAATGAATGGCCATGGCATGGAGCCCCTTTTTTGCATCGTAATTGGCTTGGAGCCTTGATGCAAATGAATGGTCAGAGTGCTTTGTGAACTACATCGCGGCCGTGGGCCCTGGCGATGATTTGACTTGGTGCCCTGATTATACCATTTGGTCTGATGACCCTGGCGGTATCGGAGGTTGGGGAAGTTGAATGAAAATGTGAATGCCATTTGGTCTGATGACCTCGGCGGCATGGAGTGGTTGTAAGCCTAGAGTGTATGATTGGTCAGATGACCCCCGTGGTATGTGGACATCACTTGGTCTGATGACCCCGGCGATGTCAGGTGGCAGGAGTGCCAGTGGAGTATGTGGGTGGATGAGAAAGTGGTGGCAATTGGTCATTGAATTGCATGTGCTTTTGCAAAAAGCTGGAGACCTGGAAGTTGAGTGTGATTAATTGTAATGCTCGTCCATGCTTGGCTATTGATATGCCTGTTTGTTTGATGCAATGCGCTATTATTGATTGCTTGCATCTTGGTGGTATCGTGTGTAGTCTAGGGGAACTGGTGTTCAGGTCTAGGTTTAGGTTTCACTTGCTGAGATATATATATCTCACCCCAGTGGGGGATTAATTTTCAGGTCTTTGAAGACGGAAATACAAGCAAGGTGGGGATGAGTTCTCGATGAAGAAATGGCATGAATGCTTTTATGTATTTTGTGGCCTTAAGGATTGTATCTGATTTTGAGGATTTAGAAATTAAATTTTGGTACACGGCTGCGATAACTTCTTAGAAGAATTTTTTCTATAAGAAGTGTATACCCTTTGTCATGGGTCATTTCATTATGAAATTGTACGAAGCAGTTTTGTGGCTTCCGCGATCTTGTTCCTTTGTCAAGTTGTTATGTGGTTGGCCGGAGGATCCTGGATGGCACAGTTTATTTACGGCCAGGCGGGGTTATTCGCGTGCTCGACGGGTTCGGGGCGTGACATCCCCGTTTAAGTGGTATCAGAGCAAGGTCAGCTCGATCCAGTTTGATTGAGGCTTGTAGTGATAAGAAGCGATGACTTCAGGACAATTAGGTAGTGAGACCTTTAGGATTAAGTTCTGAACACTGAATCTTGAGGATTCTAGGCTTGAATTCTTGTTGTGTCTTCATGGTCATAGTGTTGATTTTGATAGATGATCTTTGGTGGTGATATTATCAAGGTTTAAGTTGAAACAAGCAGAAACTAAAGAGACATAGGCATGGATTTTGAGGTAGTAATTATGCTTGAGGTTAGTAGAGAATTGTTTATGAATGAGGGGTTAATTGGATTACCTGATTGTGATTGTGGTTTGTCAATGACCTAACTTGAGGAATGTGAGTTATAAAGAGACGATTGGTATTAGTGGATTCAAGCTTGAATCGTGTTATACCTTGATGATTTTAGTTATCGATGGTTGTTGACAACTTTGATGATATGAGATGAGATGTATACAAGAAATATTTGGATTGAATATTAGTTGTGATCGAATGCCTACGGATTTGACTTGAATGGCGACTAAACTTGAGGTTTATGGTTGAACGTAGGCGGTTGATCTGTGAGATGTAATGGCCATTGGGAGGAATATGAGTCTTTTATAGATAAGGCTTGTTATGGAAATGATTGAGGTATGACAGGTAGTGAGAATAAACATGTTGTGCATGTGTTCGTGAATTTGAAATAAAAGTTGATGAGGGTGCATGCATGAGCTTCTCGCTGTCAGACTTAATAAACTATCGCTTGGTATGTGACGAGTTGATGGGATACCTATAAACCATAATGAAACATGTTATGGGACGTGTGGAACGGGGCTTCCTCCGTAGATGTATGACTTGGGACAACCTGTAACAACCAGGTCTGATGAGGGCGGGGAGTGATCGACGGGACAGAGAGGTCCGAACAAGGAGCGGCTCCTAAGATAGCAAGGAGGTAGGAATGACCCAAGTCATAAATTGAAAGGGAAAGCCTAGGTATCAGGTTGAGTCTGATTGTGGTTAAGAGATGTATGGCACATGATTGGTTCTTAAAGCGAATGTTCGAAAGTGGCATGGCATTTGTATTGGCGCCTATGATAGACATGGCTGAGAGCCCTGTATTTGGTAGTGAGTGCCGTTTGAAAAAAGAAAACTAATGTTCATGATTGCCCCAGTTGGCATGTTTTGTAATTGGCATCATGTGATTGTTATAGCCGAGGTCTAACCGGGAGATTAGACTGGATGCGGAGTTTATACCCATTGAACTTATGCCTGTTGAGATTGAGATAGCCTGTCGTGTTTGTGATAGTGTGGCAGATGCCTTATGCTTAATGTATGAGCGTGTGACTCATAGAAGTGATGCCTTAAGTGGCTGTTTGATGTTGGCCTAGTTGAGGCTTGCTTAGTTATTGGCTGTTAGTTGAGAAGTTGCCTCGTGAAGGCTGACTTGTTATGTGTTTTCTGTTTAATGATGAATTGAAATCCTTGTATAATGAACAACTAGCTGAGAATTGCTTGGGAATCACTGATGGTTGACGGTAAAGAGTAATGAGATGAGCAGTCTGAAACTGCTAGACTTGAGTAAATGACTTAAGTCTTTGATTCCTGGAGGGAATCATAGTGGTTCAAGTGCATGAGAGCCTAGTAAGGTTGAAAGACCAGAGTACGGTCGTTAGAGGAGCATTTGCTTCAAGTGTGCAAGATATGAGAAGATCCAAGAACTAAGATGGATCGTGAGAATTGAGTAAAGATGAGAGACTCCAGTATGAGTAATGAAAGAGAATATGGCTCGATTTTGTTAATCATGCGAGACCCAAGTGTATTAAGGGGTCGTGATAACTTTAAATGGAAATGAGGAAATTTGATGGGTAGGCAAGCTCGAGAAGAAGCTGCCCTTGTACCCAAGTCGTTGAGATGACTGAAGCTAGTGTTGATGAGTTAAGTGATGGAAGTCACAAGAAAGGTGACTCTGATATTATTCATTTCCAAAGTGGAAACGTGGAAAAGAACTACGAGAGTTTGGAATAGCTTGTGAGATGGATCACAAGGTTGATGTCGACTAAGGTTCGACGAAGAAAGTGAATTTGAAACTGTCTTCTTTTAAATTGAGGGTTTCGTGAGAAAACCTTAGAGATTTTGGGTGTACTAAAGAAAGAAAGTAATCCTGGAAGTTCTTAGCCTTAAGAGGCTGTTGATGATTGGTGAAGTGTCACAAAGAGAAGAGTTTTCTTGGAAGGCATGGTATATGTTTGGACCGCCTTCGTTGAGTTGTTTAATGGAAGTACCTTCCTAAGATTACTTGAGAGCAAAAGTTGTTTGAATCCTAGTGGTCTTGTAAGGATCTGAAGATGATCGACCAATGTGAGACAGAGTTCTCAAGGTTGTCTAAGTGTGCCAAAGTGGTCAATGACCCTTTAAGTGAGACGTGATGTCTCCGAGTGGATTGGAATTTGAAAGCCTTGTGGCTAGTAGTTATTCCTGACTTTGAGGAATGGTAATGAGACTTAGTAAGAGAAGTGAATGATCGAAAGACATGTGAATAAGAGAACTTCTACTCATAGATTACGAGCAAAGAGATGTTCATTATGGAACATGGAACGTACCTGTGAGAAAAGGCTTTTACCTTGGCGTGAGTCTCGTAATGAGAGACTGGCATGTCGTTCCTTCTGTCGAGGGGAAAGTTGAGAGAAGAGTTATGTCAGTTGTCTGACATTGATGATTTTATGAGACTAATTAAGGTTGAATCGGGACCACTAGAAGTGATATTGTGTGTTGTCAGCCCTAAAGAGTAGGGTGTCGTTCTTAAAAGACGATTGGACCACGAGATGGTCGCTGAGGGAAAGGAAAGTGAATGGACTTGATAGTCTTGGTTGTTCGTAATGTTAATGAATGGTTGAGTAAGCGAAAAGAACGCTTAGAGTGTGATTACAAAGTGACTTGAGGTAGTCGAATTGAGTATTCGATACGGGAATTTGTGGAGACCGAGGAAGAACCTCGACTCTTTCAATTTTTGTCACTTGAGGTGACTGAATCACTGGAAGAAGTGTGTCAAACATGGTGAAATTTGAATCCTGGAGTGGAAGTACTGTCGTGGGCGTAGTATCCAAGATTGACACTCTAAGGAATGGGAAGGACAAGGTGGATTCGAAGTACAAGAATGCCACTGAAATGTATAGTTTCCTTCGTGAGGTAAGAAACCCTAGTGTAAAAGGAAGAGGAAGTTTGAATTGTCTTGGTATTAAAATTGAGTGTCTGGACTGAGAAAGAAGACGCATAACTTGAATGATTCCTAAAAGTGAGGTCCGAGAAACTGTTCTGTAGACAGCGTTAAACTCTAGGATAGTGTTGACGTTAAGCTGAATGAATGAAATTGAGACATGGTAGCATTATCTGGTTGTGAAACCAAGAGGCCAAGGCACTAATGCTTCCTGAGGAAAGAGTGACAAAAATGAACAAGTTATGTAGTCCAAGTGGAGACCCTTGAGAGTGGAGAGCCAAGATATGAGCTCTCAAATGAATGGTACCATGGACAGTTGAAATGATTCGACACTTGATAGTAATGAAGTGGATAACATCCGGATTGAGTATCCAAGAAGTACTTGAGTTGATTGTTACCGTTTAGAGAGACAATGATTGGGCTCATCTAAAGAGTCATGAGAAACATGAACGATTTTAAGAGTATCCTATGAACTCAAAGAAGATGCTCGTTGTATATTAATGAGAAGAACGTGAGTTGTGGATTGGATGAGGTAAGATTCCTCCGTCGAGAGATTTATGGGAAATGAAATCCATGTGGAGTCTTTGAGAATTAGAATGAGTGATGAATCGACTAGGGTCGATGAAAGTTGCTGGAACTTGAAGTTTCTTGGGATTGATGAATGGTTATAGATGGATCGTGGGAGGATTCCCCACGAGAGTTGCTCCATTGATGAGATGGACTAAGGACGAGATATAACGTGAATGGGTGAATGAACATGATGAGTTTTCGAAGACTTAAGTCAAGATGACGACTACGTTGATAAGGGTGTTCCTATTTGGAATCGAAATAGTCAAGATAATCATAATGATGTGACGTGAAAAGGAAATTTGAGGCGTAGCAAGGCAGATTAAAAATAGGCTGTGTGAATATGCCTTGACAATAAGACTTCATGAGTGGAAATGCTCAGTGCATGATTGGAGTTGGGTTGCGAATGTCCTCGCGACAAAGATTGAGAAACCTTGTTTGAATGGAAGAAGATATTGAGTCTGTATTTACTACGAGAAAATAAGGTAGTACGAAGAGATTCCCGAGGGGAATTGAGCATTGTGTAACGGGTGATGGAGGGACAGATCTTCCCTCTAGAAATAAAAAATTCAACTTCTAAATTAGAAGTTTGTCAATGGACTAGTCTGACGGCTACTGGAAGAATCAGGCTCGAATGTCATAAAGGAATTAAGGGTTGCGAGGAGTGGACTCTGAGATCCCAAGGATTATGAGAGTGAACATAGCAGGAAAGAAACCCAAATTTCCAAATGCTTGGGAAAGAAATTATGGAAGTTGATAATAGAAACCTTGACATCCCATGGACGAAAGTATGAGTCTAGTATTGAAGGGGAACTTAAAGTGATGGCCTCATCGGAATCCAGAGAGAGAATTATAGTGTCCCTTGAGATAGCACAAGGATGTGTCAAGATTTCCCTTAATACTATCGGTGATAAGGATTGAGAGTTGGGCCAGTCTATCTTGTGGTCGAGCATTAGACATGTTGAAAAGAAAGGGACATGACCATGAAGGTTGATGAATCATTTTGGTTTAAGAGGATTTTCGAAGAGAATCAAGAACTGATTACTACGGTAGTAATCATGGAATTGTTTAAGGAATCGAGTGGGCTATAACTCAATTTGGATAATGAAGGACAAGTTGATTAAGCCCTTGAATCTTCGTTGGTACGAACGGACGTTTGAAGAGAATGATACGCCTGATGGCATGGGCACTAAAGAGTGCATTCTGGCGAGGATTGAATAATAATGGTGATAGGCGAATGGAAGAGACGATGTGAATGCCTGAGGGTAAACTAGTAACAGATGTATGAATGTCGAAAGAGAATAGAAAGAAGCAAGTACAGGTTGAGGACTGAAGGAAACAAGTCCTAAGGAAGTATGACTTTCGTCAAAAAGGACAAGTAAGAACGACAAGTCATAGAAGAGGTTATCTGAAAGAGGGAGGTAGCGGTGAGGCACCGATGCCCCAAGAGACTGAGTGGATAAGAAAGTGGCAAATTTCGAGAACGAAATTTCTATAAGGAGGGAAGAATTGTGACATTCTGAATTTCTGACCCATCGGGGCTAATGACATGGATTGGAAGCTCGAAATTGGCAGTTGGAAATGAAGAATTTCAAAATTTGAAAAGGATTTGACGTTGCCTCGCCAATGGTCACTCAAAATGAGAAAAACGAAATTTCGGACGAAAAGTGGTAAATGACCGTTTTGCCCCTCGAACTCATTCCTTTGCCTTAAGAAAGTCGAAAGGTCAATAAAGTCATTCAACCTCCTCCATGAAGTTGCCGAAACTTGATGAGCAAGGAGTCAAAGGATGGGTCAAAGCTTGGTTTGTATTATTGAACAAGTGCCATATGTCAACCTTTGAGAGACCTAAGCATTTATTACCCACCTAATCAAGTCTAATCAATTTCAAGCCAAATTATTTGTGTGAGATAATTACTTGAGGACCTTTTCAGCAGTGAATAGCTCTTCCTTTATTCCCATTGCATTTTCCTCTTTCTCGGCCGAGAAGCTCACCCACAGATAGAGAAAAATGGGTTTACTGTTTCGGCCATAACTTCGTCGTCTGACTTCGGATTGGGGTAAAACCACCGCCATCTTAAATTTTATCATCTTTTCATTCTAGGAAGGTATTATAAGATTAATTTAGCCTAGCCTTCTGTCCCGTAGGTCTGTTTTAGTGGGCAAAGGTCAGGATGAAGGCTGATTCCGACCAGTTTTGGGGAAAGATCTGTTTCAGGGGCTTCCGGACTTCAAATGGCTTCACCTTTTCGGTGAGATCTTCATAACATATAGTACTACATGTAGCTGAGTAGAAATAGATTTTTCAATTGAGATTTAGGGTTGTTTCATGACTGAGATTGAGTGGACAGAATTGATTGAAAATCTGATCGGTGGATAATCTGTGGAGGCTGAACCATTTGGACATCCAAGGGGTGTTATTTTGCTTCCAAATCATTAGGGTATGTCCTATACATGTAAGTCTAGGTCTTGACAAGTTGATTGAGTGATAAATTGGAGATTTGAGGTGAATTATGGGCTGTTGGAATAGGGCAAAGGCAGAACAGAATGCTGTCCAATTCTGTTCCAGCCTTGACCGAACCCTTTGGTGGTTCTAGGAAGTGTTTCTATGGTCCAAATTGATTATTGGGATGTCCTAAGATATCAACTGATGTCTCGGCAAGACATTGGTTCGATCGGATAGGAATTTGATGGAGTTTATTGACGGGAATTGTGATTTATTTGTAGGACGACGCAAGATGTGATTTGGCCGTGCATTTGTCCTACTCTGGCCGGTTGAAGACCGTGCATGGTGGTGGATTGTGAGTGGAAGTGCTAGCTCAATTAAAGAGGTAAGTGATTCCTAAACTCTTACTTGAACCCTAGGACACTACTGGATAGAGTGGTTGAATGAATTAATTGCTTGGTGAAGCATATGTCTTAAATTGCTTGACTAAGTATTGAATTCCATGCCTTGATGACACATTTGGCTATTGAGCCCTTGACTGTTGAATTGGCTGTGACGCCTATGTAATTTATATGGCCATAGCGCTTATGATATTGAAGTGGCCATGGAGCCCTGTCGTTGAATTGGCCTTAGTACCTGTGTTATTGAGTTGATTATAGTGCATATGCTATATAAATAGGCTATAGTGCCCCATCGATAGTTGGCTTGGTGCCCCGGAGATCGTAATTGGCTTGGTGCCCCTTTTGCATCGTAATTGGCTTGGAGCCCTGATGCAAATGAATGACCATGGCATGGAGCCCCCTTTTGCTTCGTAATTGGCTTGGATCCCTGATGCAAATGAATGGTCAGAGTGCATTGTGAACTACATCGCGGCCGTGGGCCCTGGCGATGATTTGGCTTGGAGCCCTGATGATACCATTTGGTCTGATGACCCCGGCGGTATCGGAGGTTGGGAAATTTGAATGAAAATGTGAATTCCATTTGGTCTGATGACCCCGGCGGTATCGGAGGTTGGGAAAGTTGAATGAAAATGTGAATTCCATTTGGTCTGATGACCCCGACGGCATGAAGTGGCTGTAAGCCTAGAGTGTATGATTGGTCTGTGACCCCCGTGGTATGTGGACATCATTTGGTCTGATGACCTCGGCGATGTCAGGTGGCAGGAGTGCCAGTGGAGTATGTGGGTGGATGAGAAAGTGGTGACAATTGGGCAATGAATTGCATGTGCTTTTGCAAAAAGCTTGAGACCTGGATGTTGAGTGTGATTAATTGTAATGCTCGTCCATGCTTGGCTATTGATATGCATGTTTGTTTGACGTGATGCGCTATTATTGATTGCTTGCATCTTGGTGGTATCGTGTGTAGTCTACGGGAACTGGTGTTCAAGTCTAGGTTTAGATTTCACTTGCTGAGATATATATATCTAACCCCAGTGGGGGATTAATTTTCAGGTCATTGAAGACGAAAATACAAGCAAGGTGGGGATGAGTTCTCGATGAAGAAATGGCATGAATGATTTTATGTTTTTTATGGCCTTAAGGATTGTATCTGATTTTGAGGATTTAGATATTGAGTTTTGGGTATATGGCTACGATAACTTCTAAGGAGAATTTTATCTATAAGAAGTATATACCATTTGTCATGAGTCATTTCATTATGAAATTGTATGAAGCAGTTTTGTGGCTTCCGCGATCTTGTTCCTTTGTCAAGTTGTTATGTGGTTGGCCGGAGGATCCTGGATGGCACCGCTTATTTACGGCCAGGTGGGGTTATTCGCCTGCTCGACGGGTTCGGGGCGTGACAACATGTTAGTGAAGGAAAACTAGAGCCTAGAGCGAAAAATTGTATTTTTCTTGGTCATGCTTCTAGTGTAAAAGGTTATAGGCTTTGGTGTTATGATTCATCTAAGATTATAATTAGCAGATATGTTACTTTTGATGAGTCTGCTATGCTTCATCCTGTCCAGAAATCATCAGATACTTGCCAAGAAAATCTGCAAAGTGCACCAAAGAAGGTGGAGTTTGAAGTATCTTCTTCACAACTAGTTCAGTCAGTGACTGATAATATTGAGATTGAAGAATCTGAAGAAGAGAATTATGCCATAGCCAAAGATAGACCGAGAATAACAGTGTAACCTCCACAGATGTATGGATACTCAGATTTTGTTGCTTATGCTCTTACAGCTGCAGAGTCGATAAAATATGCTGAGCCTAAAACGTACAAGGAAGCTATTTCCTCAAAAGATTCAGCAAAGTGGTTAGTTGCTATGAATGAAGAGATGGAATCTCTTGAAAAGAATCAAACTTGGGAGCTTGTTAAACCACCAAAAGAAAAGAAGATTGTGGGTTGCAAGTGGGTTTTCAAAAGAAAGGAATGTATTCCTGGAGTTGAAGACATTAGATTTAAAGTACGTCTAGTCGCTAAGGGCTATAGTCAGATTGAGAGAGTTGATTTTAATAATGTGTTTTCACCCGTCATTAAACACAGCTCTATTCGGGTCTTTCTTGCGTTAGTTGCTATGCATGGTTTAGAGTTGGAACAACTCGATGTGAAAACAGTTTTCTTGCATGGTGAACTTGAAAAGAAAATCTATTTGGGCCAACCTGAGGGTTTTCAGTTTGAAGGTAAGGAAGATCACGTATGTTTATTGAAAAGATCTATCTATGGCTTGAAACAATCACCTAGACAGTGGTATAAAAGATTTGATTCTTTTATGGTGCAACTTGGCTATTGTAGAAGCAAATATGATAGTTGTGTATATCTATGCAAACTTCCAAATGGATCATATATTTATCTGCTGTTATACGTTGATGACATGTTGATTGTAGCAAAAGATAATTTGATATACAGAATTTGAAGGCACAACTGAGTGTTGAATTTGATAAGAAGGATTTAGGTTCTGCGAAGAAAATTCTTGGCATAGAAATTCAGCGAGATCGGAAAAGAGGAAAATTGTATCTTTCCCAGAAAAGTACATTGAGAAGGTGTTAGATCGTTTTGGCATAAAAGATGCCAAACCAGTGAGTACTCCTCTTGCTGCTCACTTTTGATTATCAGCTAAATTATGTCCACATACAGATGATGAAATAAAATATATGTCACATATTCCATATTCTAGTGTAGTTGGTAGCGTTATGTATGCTATGATTTGCACTCGACCTGACATATCACATGTTGTTAGCGTGGTAAGTAGATACTTATCATGCCCAGGTAAAATTCATTGGCAAGCAGTGAAGTGGATTTTGAGATATTTGAAGGGTACTTCAGATTATGGTTTAGAGTTTGGGAAAACTTGTGAAAATATTAATGGATATGTTGAGTCAGATTATGCTGGTGACCTTGATAAAAGGAGGTCTTTGACATGGTACACCTTTACTGTTGGGGGTTGTGCAGTCAGTTGGAATGCTTCTTTGCAGCATACAATTGCTTTGTCTACTACAAAGGCAGAATATATGGCTATTACAGAGGCAATTAAAGAAGCTATATGGTTAAGAGGCTTCTTGGGAGAGCTCAGTGTAGATGATGTGACTGTTGTGCATTGCGATAATCAGAGTGCTATACATCTTACTAAAGATCGGATGTATCATGAGAGAACAAAGCACATTGATGTGCGGTATCATTATATTCGAGACATTCTTGCTGATGGCTATATTAAGGTCTTGAAGATTGGTACAGAAAACAATCCAGCTGATATGTTGACAAAGTCATTGCCCTTTACTAAATTCAAGCACTGATTGGATTTGGTTAATGTTTGCAGCGGCTGAGTTTTATGCTGGTGGGAGGAGAAGATTGACTTAATACTTATGTCTACTTGGGAATTCAAGTCAAGGTGGTGATTTGTTAATATGTCTTGAATAGTTAGGGTCTTAAGTTAAGGGCCTTGGGCCAACATTAGGGTTTGAGGGGTAATACTATAAATATTGCTCTTTGCTCATTATGTCTGATAGAGAAGCTTACGTTGCCTCTTTTGTAATCTCTGATTCTCATAGTGGATTTTGCTTCTCCTCTCTCCCGTGATTTTTCCCGCAAGGGTTTCCACGTAAATCTTAGTGTTCCATTCTTCTCATCTGTCTCAATTTCGTTTTAGTTTCCGCATTGTCACAACAATTTGACAGCGGAGTCTCTCCATTTTTGTCTTAGCATCATCATGAATCTTTCCGTTTTTGTTCTGCGTGTCTCCACGTGTGTTCAGGGATCGAAGTCGTGGGTGGTTTACTTGGGATCTCACTCGTACGTCGCGGATGCTTCGTCGGCTTATCTGAGTCGAGTGACAGAGTCTCATCATGAGCTTCTTGGTTCATTCTTGGAAAGGTAATGCATTTCAATGGCAGATAAAGTTCGCCACACCCCACCAAATTCTCCTCCTCCTCCTTCTTCCCATCGGCTTATCAGATGCATTGGTGACTATGCTTTTGTATAGCCGGGACGCTACCGAAGAGGCCATCTTCTATTCGTACAAGAGGCACATCAACGGGCATCATCGCCACTCTTGAAGATGAAATAGCTACCCTAATCGCCCGTAAGTTCTGACCCCAGTTTGAGCTTGAGTTTGACCATTAAACAACAACAACAACAGCCACTTCTGTTTTGTTGGAAATTAAACCAAATTCGATGGACTTCACGTTCTCCAAGCTGTGGATATTCGATGAACTCATGAAGAGTCAAAGAGTCTTTATTGCTTTGTTGTTTTTCAATAGAGTCTTTTCATATTTCTAGGACTGGTTAATGTCTTGCAAGTTCCTAGAAGTCTATCTCTTTGGAATGGTAGATTATTTATAAGTTAGTTGTTGAGTCGTGTAATCGAATAGTCTTGTAGACTGCCTATATAAAGGCTTGTCTTGTAACAATTTTGATCATGGGAATGAGAATTACAATTTCATAAGATATCCTCCCCTCTCGAGTTACCTCAAATCGAGCTTCCTCTTCGTCTTATTCCCATCAAATTGGTATCAGAGCTTGAGATAATGGCTTCAACAAATACTCCGCTTCCTTTTCAGTATCCTCGCCTTACCAAAGAAAACTATGGTCATTGGGATTCAAAAATGAAAGCTCTACTCGGCACCTATAGTGTTTGGGATGTTGTCAACAACGGCTATGATGAGCCAGAAGACGAAGCCATGATGAGTCAAAATCAGAGGAATGGCTTGGAGAAGATTCGATCAAAAGATCAGTATGCCTTGTCAATCATCTATCAAGGCTTAGATGATTCGATGTTCGAGAAAGTGTTGAACGCTTCTACATCGAAGAAGGCATGGAAAATTCTTCAAACCATGCACTAAGGTGTAGAGAAAGCAAAAAAGTTTCGCCTTCAAACATTAAGAGGCGAGTTCGAGGTAATTCGTATGAAAGCATCTGAGTCAATTTCTGATTATTTCACAAGAGTTTTGGCGGTTGTAAACCAGATGAAAAGGAATGGCGAAGACGTTCCTGATGTTCGAGTTGTTGAGAAGATTCTTCGGTCGTTAGACAAAAAATACGACCACATTGCAGTTGCAATCGAGGAGTCCAAAGACCTCGATGCCATGAAGATCGACGAGCTTATGGGTTCATTACAAGTGCATGAAGAAAGACTTAGAAGAAACAAGCATGAGTCGGTGGAGGAAGTACTCCAAACTCGGTTGTCCATCCGAGATGAGAAGGAACAAAGAAGAGAACCTATGCAAACTCGAAGCACAAACCAAGATCACGGTTGAGACCGAGGTCGCTTTCAAGGAAGAAGTCATGGTCGAAGCAGAGGAGAATTTGCTCGCAAAGACAATGGCTATCAGATTCAAAGATTTGTTCGTGGACGAGGAAGAAACTCGAGAGGTCAATGGTATGAAAAATCTAACATTCGATGTCATCATTGCAATAAAATGGGTCATTATGCTTCTGACTGTTGGCATAAAGAAAGTAGCAGTGCAGAAGAGAAGGCAAATTTAGTGAATGATGCCGATAACGTTCTTATGTTGGAATTCAAAAAAGACGAAGGAGAAAAGAGTGACACGTGGTACTTGGACACTGGAGCAAGCAACCACATGTGTGGAAGAAAGGAAATGTTTGCCGAGCTAGATGAGACAGTCAAAGGAAAAGTCTCATTCGGTGATAAATCCCAAATTCTTGTTGAAGGCAAAGGTACCATCCGGATTCGTTTGAAGAATGGCGCATTTCTATTTATTTCTAATGTTTATTACGTTCCAAAAATGGCAAGCAATATCTTGAGTTTGAGACAACTACTGGAGAAAGGATATTCTGTGCACATGGAAGATCTTAGCCTTGTGCTGAGAGATCAAAATAATAAGTTGATTTCTTCCGTGAAGATGTCGAAGAACAGGATGTTCACTCTCAATATAAAGCATGAAGTGGCTCGTTGCTTAAAATCATGTGTGGATGATCCTTCGTGGTTATGGCATTTGAGGTTCGGCCATAAAAATTTCGGCGGACTCAATATGCTTTCTCGCAAGAGAATGGTTTATGGCTTACCACATATTGATCATCTCGATCAATTATGTGAATAGTGTGTTATTGGCAAGCATTTCAAAACAAGCTTTCCAAAAGAAGCAACTTATCGAGCAAAGACGCCACTGGAGTTGATCCATTCTAATGTTTGCGGTCCAATTATGCCTCAGTCATACGGTAATCATTGATATTTCATTACTTTTATTGATGATTTTACTCGGAAAACTTGGGTATATTTTTTGAAAGAAAATCGGAAGCATTTGAAACTTTCAAACAATTCAAGAAATTGGTCGAAAATGAGAGTGGCTATTTCATTAAAACCTTGAGAACCGATCGTGGAGGCGAATTTATTTCTGCCGTATTCAACAAATTTTGTGAAGATTATGGTATTCGGTGTTTCTTGACGGCTCCTTATTCTCCTCAACAAAATGGCGTGGCGGAACAGAAAAATAGAACCATTCTCGACATGGTTCGAAGCATGTTGAAATGCAAGAATCTGCCTAAAGAACTTTGGGGTGAGGTTGTTATGTGTGCAGTCTATCTTCAAAATAGATGTCCCACAAATGGACTCGATGGTGTAACCCCACAAGAAGCATGGACTGGGAGAAAACCTGGTGTTTCACATTTGAGAATTTTCGGGAGCATTGCCTATGCTCATGTTCCGGATCAGAAAAGATCGAAGCTAGAAGACAAGCGCAAGAAGCTTATCTTTACCAGGTATTACTCTTCATCGAAAGCTTATAAATTATTTGATCCTAACACTTTCAAAGTGCACATTAGAAGAGATGTCAAATTCGATGAAAATGCTTTATGGGAAGACATTCGACAAGTTGTCGAATCCGTTCACAGCGATTCTGTCGAAATGAGGATTGAAGACCACTCATCACATCCTTCATCTCTAACATCACTTTCGACTCCAATTTCATCTTTGCCAACTTCTTCAAATGGTGTCGATGAACCGATAGCACCAAGATCGAGAAGATTGTCTGAGCTTTATAAAGCTACCGATGAGCTTCATCTTGTATGTCTTCTTTCAGATTGTGAACCACTTGTTTTTTATGAAGCCACCAAAGAAGAAAAATGGAGGAGAGCCATGAATGAAGAAATTGAAGCTATTGAGAAGAATCAAACATGGAAACTTGCAGATCTTCCGAAGGACAAGAAAGCAATTGGTGTCAAATGGGTTTACAAAGCCAAGAAGAACGAGAAAGGAGAAATCACTCGTTATAAGGCCAAGCTCGTTGTGAAAGGGTACAAGCAGAAAGCTGAAATTGATTATGACGAGGTATTTGCACCTGTCATTCGCATGGAAACAATTAGATTGCTGATTTCCATTGCGGCGCAATTTGCGTGGCCAATTTATCAAATGGATGTCAAATCGGCATTCTTGAATGGTATTCTGGAAGAGGAAATTTATGTTGAGCAACTCGAAGGTTTTCTGGTGAAAGGTCATGAAGACAAAGTGTTGAAATTGAAGAAAGCTCTATATGGGCTTAAACAAGCACCAAGAGCTTGGAATTCCAGAATCGATGCTTATTTCAAGTCGAATGGCTTCGAACAATGTTCGTACGAGCATGCACTCTATCTGAAGCATGAAAAAGGCGATGTTTTATTGGCACGTGTATATGTGGATGATCTTGTTTTTACTGGGAATAATGCAACAATGATCGAAGCTTTTAAAGCATCCATGGTGAAAGAATTCGAGATGATTGATAACGGTCTGATGAGTTATTTTATGGGTATCGAAGTAAAGCAAAGTGGTGATGGGATTTTTATTTCCCAAAAAGGATATGCTGAAAATATCCTTGAAAATTTAACATGAAGAATTGCACGTCAGTCAATACACCGATGGAATGTGGAGCGAAACTGTCGAAGCTCGATGAAGGTGTCGAAGTTGATTCGACATACTACAGATGCTTGATTAGAAGCTTGAGATATTTGACATGTGCAAGGCCAGACATCTTGTACATTGTCGGAATTGTAAGTCGATATATGGAGAAACCAAAATCCTCTCATCTTAAAGCTGGAAAGAGGATTCTTCGATATGTCAAGGGTACTGTTTCTCACGGCTTACATTATTATCCATTCAGAATTTTCAGCTTAAAGGTTTTTCATACAGTGATTATAGTGGAGATGTTGATGATCGAAAAAGTACTTCAGACTTCGTATTTTTCTCATGTGATACTGCTTTCACATGGTCTTCGAAGAAGCAATCTAGTGTTTCTCTTTCGACATGTGAAGCTGAATATGTTGCAGCATCTTCATGTGTCTGTCATGCGATATGGTTGAGAAAACTGCTCAAAGAAATCCATATGGAGTAGAAAAATGCAACAAAGATTTGTGTCGATAATGTTTCAGCCTTTGCTTTGGAGAAAAATTCAATCTTGCATGAACGAAGCAAACATATCGATGTTCGACATCATTTCATTCGAGAGCAGGTGATGGAAAAAGAAATTGAAGTGTCGTATGTAAAGACTGGAGATCAAGTCGTAAATATTTTTACGAAACCTCTCAAGTTCGATACGTTTCGAAAATTCAAGAGTCTACTTGGAATGATTGATGGAAGAGAATTTGGTTTAAGGGGAAGTTTTGTTGGAAATTAAACCAAATTCGATGAACTTCACGTTCTCCAAGCTGTGGATATTCGATGAACTCATGAAGAGTCAAAGAGTCTTTATTGCTTTGTTGTTTTTCAATAGTCTTTTCATATTTCTAGGACTAGTTAATGTTTTGCAAGTTCCTAGAAGTCTATCTCTTTGGAATGGTAGATTATTTATGAGTTAGTTGTTGAGTCGTGTAATCGAATAGTCTTGTAGAATGCCTATATAAAGACTTGTCTTGTAACAATTTTGATCATGGAAATGAGAATTACAATTTCATAAGATATCCTCCCCTCTCGAGTTACCTCAAATCGAGCTTCCTCTTCGTCTTATTCCCCTCATATTTTGCTTCTGTCACAAATTTGAAGTGCAGCTTGCGTTTCTTGATGACAGAGTCATTCAACCCTTGGTTGCCGCAATCCCCATTGCTCCATTCCGTGCCTTTTTCTTCTTGTAAGCGCGAAAACCTCCGAATAATTAACAAAAGAGGAATGTCTCTTTGAGGAGAGACTAGTGCCGTAGACGATGCGTGCATGTCACGTGTCCCATTGAAAATTCAAACTTTAACTCCAAATCGTCATCAATAAATAAATCAATTTTAATTGTTCAAATATTGTCTTTCATTTTTTTTTGGCCAAGGAGGCACTTGTCTTTTTTATTTTTTTTTGTCCACCTTTAATGATTATTGTTGGTTTTTCTAATCTTGAACAGAGCACCGATTGTGATTTCCTAACATTGTTCCATTGTCAAATCCGAGTCGTCCAAATTAAGATGGACGGCTCGGATTTGAAACACATAAAAAAAAAATTCTCTTTTGATGGATAATGTGTTTTCTCTTTTGATGGATAATGTGTATCAAATCCGAGCCGTCCATCTTAATTTGGACGGCTTAAATTTGATAATGACACCCTAAGATTGCTTAGGAAATCCAAATCCACCCAAGAGTGGTGTCTATTTTTTTGAACGAGGGCAAGAAACTACACACAACAAGATTGTGGGAATTCCTAGGCCTCGAGGCAAACCGCGTGATTCCTTCCAATTCAATTTGGAAGAAAGCTCGATTCGGGGAAGATACCATCATTGGGAACCTTGACACAGGCAAGCCAATACGACCCACTATTTTCTTTTTTATTTATTTATTTAATTTAACTTCGTTTTTTGTTAGCAAAAAAACAATATAAGAGTCCCCAATATCCACAAACGTTGACTCACATCACATTTTCTCCCAGAGCGAGGCTGTCTTGTCATCTATCTGCCGATAAAGAAATGTGAATCTTTCAAGATCCCATCTAATGACTTTTGTCGGCTCGTCGTGTCTCAATCCGTATCAAACGCATCTAAAGACTTATATTTTCAGAATCATATCGACTTTCGTCCTACGCACGTTATTGAAGGATTTTATCGCACATCGAGTCAGAACAATCATATATGAATTAAAAAAATAAAACGGCGCACGAAATTATTCAGGTTTACCCTAAAATGGTTATGTCCCGCAAAGAAATTTCCCTACGATTTTTGATTTATAGCCACAAAACTCGCTACAATGATTAGCCAAAGAACGAGAAATATATATGCCCTAAATGGACCGAAAACCTAAACCTATCCGAAACATCTTTAATCCCACAAAAAGGATCAATTTAAACAAAAGTCCAAACCCGTTGTTGTTTCTGGGAACCTCCGCTCGCTGACTGAGCAGCGGGACACCCGTGTTGAGGGCACTGTCCTCGAACCCCCAAATCCCGCACGCATGGGTCACATGTCGTCGAATCACACTTCGATTTTCTTAAGCTCACGCGAGCGTGTCGGGTGTGAGAAACAAAGGTTCTCTAAGTATTTGCCAACTCCAACATTTATACCGATTGAGGCATAATTTAAGAGTGTAGGTATTAAAGATTGGGTATCGAGATGAGCACGCTCCAATGTGCTTGATCTTCATTAAACAAGCAAATACTGTAAGATCTGCCATTAATGATGGACTTGGTTGCATGCAATCAGATTCAAGATTGTCTTCTACCCATGAAGAAAACTATTATTGTTGTTGAAAATCGATGGATGTTGTCTTCCGCTTGCTACCTAGAGAAGGAGCACGTTCGTGTAGCTGCTGCATTATAGAAATCCTAGTAAAAACCTATGCAAAATGGACAAATAATTATGAAAATTTATGGGGGAATTTGCTCTAGAGGTGCTTATTTTCTACACACTCTCTCTATCCTCTTCTTATGTATATGTCATATTTGCGTTCAGAATTTAGAGATGCACATTTGAGAGGGTCAAATGCCAAACACTGGTCAAAGGTGCTAGAAGGGAAATGATGGAAACTAATTCCTTGATTCTAAACGGATTACATGCGGAAATAATGTCCAATCTATCACTTGTATTACTAATCGAAATACGATCACACAAGGAACCGTACCCACTATCCACAGATTAAGTGTCAACTTTGCAGTCTCGAGAGTCCCTTTGCGTCGAATGCAATTGAACGTTGAGGATAATATCGTTAGTTTTTTGTTCTTGAATGTGACAGTGAGAGAGAGATGTAAAAGGGGAGAGACATCCTTTTTTAACGTACGCAAACAGACGTGATTCTTCAAGTCAGATAACAGCTTGCAGGTTATCTCTAGGGGACGGGTGTGATTGCCCGCATGGGCGCACACCGTAAGTAATATATTCCATCATCTCCCATTCGCTCATGTAGGGCAAACAACTCCCACGTGTCCACGGAGGACTAACAACTCTCACTCGCCCATAGAGGGCCAAACATAACTCTCTTTATCTTTGCAAAGTTCATATTGACAAATAATCGTGCGACCAGCATACATTGAGAGCTTGTTGTCACACATCCGTTGGGAGTATATGAAAGCTCAAAATGGACATAATCATAAGTATATTTTCGTATGTTGTACCTAGATCGATCAATCACATACATATCTCTCTCTGGATCTCTTTTAAGTACGATATGTTATTATTCATAGTTATGATTACACTAAATAATCATAATTGATCGGTCTGTGAATATAATCCACGATGTGACATAAAAATCTAAATCGATCTTCCTCCTCCATTAGACCTGTCAATCTCAGTTCAGCTCGCTTTTCTAGAAGTGTCTTGTTAAATCGAATCAATCTCATGACCATAGGCAACACCCTGAGATAGTGAACACTGTCGCGACCCACTAGAGCGCTGTCTGGCTAACGAGGGCTAATGGGTCGCCCGATCGTCGCCTGATCGGACGCGGGCCTCTCCCAAGGTCCATTACCCAAATCGCAATGGCTGGATATACGTGATCGACCTTCGGTGTGGTCTAGTGACATGTGATATGTGTACATGCCAAGGAGTCGCCACCAATCGTTTCTTGGAGGGTAGATCGGAAACCCCCATCGAATAGTTGGGAGCTGTCTATTCGATTCTGCGGAAACCAGAGAAATGGGTTCGGGGACTTAGTTACGCCAACTGCTAGAGTTGACGCCCTTTCGGTACCTAAGCTGAATGGTTTATCTGATCCTAGGATTTCATACAGGCGAGTGGGGTACAGATCCTAAATCTAGGAGTTCATGCAGATGGGAATAACTACCCTATCACTCACAATCCATGAAAATAAATGCGTAAATCAAGGATCCATAACATGCGGATAAATCACATGAAATCAGCATGGCATCCCTAATGAGGCCCTATTAGCCTAGAGAAATGTCAATCAAGGCTTAGGAGTGTTTTGACATGATTTGCCCATGAGGGGCAAAATCGTAATTTTGAACAATTCGGGGATAATTCACCTCGAAAGGGAAAATTTGTCATTTTAGATGGATTGGGAAGTCAAAAGACGGGGGAAATAGGATTGGCCATCAATCCAATCCATTTCCTATTTTTCGGGAATTTCTAGGATTTTTCTGGAATTTAAAAGTGATTTTACCCTCGGATGGGTAAAGTCGTCATTTTGGACAAAGATGAGAGCTGAAAATTTTGAATATTAGGGTTGGTCTTCAACATGACCCAAACCCTAACTTTGAGCAATTTTCAGGACATGACTGGAATGAGAAAGACGATTTACCATTTGAGGGGTAAAATCGTCATTTTGGGGAAAATGATGAGATTCGAAAACCCCAGCAAGAGGATTCGCCACCTAACTGGCCATTTCCTGATCTAGGCGTTTATCGACCTTATCTCGCAATACAAAGCAATGGCGAATTACCCCTAAAGGGAATTATCGTCAATTCTTGGAACAACGGATGAGAAATCCCAAAAAATAGGATTGAGCAGTTGTCTGTGGTCAATCCTCAATTTTTAGGGATTTCTGGAGTGTCTATGAATTTCTCACTATTTTTTCACATTTTTTTGGATTTTCTAGGATTTTTCTGATTTTTTTTATTATTATTAAAATATTATTCGGACCGGGTCGACCCCACCCACTCGGGTCGAAAATCGGCCCGGACCCAGACCCGCGAAACCTTCGGCCAAAACGACGCCGTATTCACCATTTTTTATTTTCGGATTAATCGGATCTGATCCAATGGTCCTCATTGCACCACGTGGCTAGTCCACGATCGCATGATGATCTGACTAGAATCTACGGTTCATATTGAATGGAGACTCGATCAGGGCCGTCTGATCTGACTACTTAAATATACGGCCACAATTAGAACATGGGACTTGATCTGGACCGTCTATTCTCATTGACCCAAAACGACGTCGCTTGACCCTTTATCTAAATGGCACCGTTTCTGTTCTGATTGATTTTCCGATTAAAATTATTTTCGAATAATCCTAATTTCTAATCGGACGGTCACCATTTATTAGACTCAATTAATCTCGGTCGTTGGATCAATTCCATCTCAGCCTAACAACCTAACGGTTGAGCTGACTCGACATCCACGTGGACCAATGGCCGAACGCCACCTAAGGCTTTGACCCGCTGACCACGCCACGTCAGCTTCGTCTTCAACCTCGCACCTGCAACTTGGACGAACGGCTATTCTACTCCGACGACGATCCGACGGTGGATCCTTGATGAAATCGCGCGAGACCAATGCCAATCAACTCGCAATGGATTCTAGCTTAATATATCTAAGAATCGAGCCAACCTATCCGCGAAATCATAATCATTCTGCGAAATGCCGAGTACGGCCATGGGAGTTCTATCGCACAAATCACGCAAAATCAAAGCAATTCATTCACAGAATAGCATCCATCAGTGTTCAGGAGGCTTACCTCAAGCTCCGATTAAGCTCGCACAGCCTAGATTGGGCTAGGCAGGGATGAACAGTGGTCGGCTATGGAGGCCGAGTTAGAAGACTCGATTCGAGTTGTTCAGGCAAAATCAATGTAAAATCAAGATGCGATGATGGTCAGTGATGTTCAAGGAACGAAACGCTCACAATAAATGCAAGAATCATTGCCAGAAATGAAGTTCGCCATTGAAGCTCAGTATAGAGTTCGAAGCTCTGACTCACCTGTTTTCGCGGTCGTAGCTTGCGCGGTCGACGGCGATTGCTTCTTGGGTGTCTAGGCAACCTCTCTGCTACACTCGCCGGCTTTGGTTTGGCCTGGGAATGGCCTAACCCACGCCTCACAGTTCGAACTCGATCCCTCGACAATGGCCGTTGGAGGGCGAGCTCTCGGTCTTTCTCTCTCTTTCTTTCGATTCAGTTTCTCTTTCTTCAACCGAACTAACCCACCTCCTTTCGCGAAAGCTCCTGCAAGCTTATATAGCATTTTGAGTTTTGGCGCCGAACGGGAGGGGCTCAATTGTCTTGAAATGGCACGTGTTGGCGCGTGCCATTTGGTTTAAACGGCGCCGGGGAGGATGGGCATTCCGTCCAACCGGTTTGGTCCTCCGGCAAGCTCTATTTCATGCGAATTTGGCATGAATGTGGTCTGAGTTGACTTCCGCAGGTCCGCCGCTTGACCGGCGATTATTCGCTGCCCCGGTGGTAACTGCTCTTCATTCCGGTCCCGATCGACGAGGATTGGGCCAAGGAACTAAATGCGCAACATTGCTTCTCCAATTGTCGTTGATTTGTCGATCAATTTCCTCTTTGAAATTACATCTTCCACTGTTCACTCGTGCACAGGCCTGATGAAGAAGAAAACACTGTAGCGGACCGGTTCGACCGGTCCAACCAGCGGTCTGACCGGTCTGATCCGATTCCAAATTACATTTTTCGAAATTAGTTCAAATCTGTTGGGAATTTTTGCAATTAAACTTTGGAATCGAATCTAGGGCATGGATTTTATCTAAAAATGTGATTTTGCCCAAAAGTTCATATCAATTTCTATGAAAACCCCAAATTTTCAAGTAATTGCAAATTGGGGAATTGTGCAATTGAGGGTTTAAATGATCAAATTGGGTCAAACCACCTATGCCATTCGATTCAAAATGACGAAAACTTTTGGGCAGCATGTTTAATTTGCAATGATAGTCCTTGAATTGAAAGTAATTTCAATTATGCCCAATTTCAAGGACTAAAATGCAATTAAGTATGAAATTGAGCAATTTGTTCAAACAATTGGGCTAAATTGAAGTGGGGGACAATCAGATTGAATGTCAAGGTCCTTAAAAATTCCAAAATTGCAAATAACAAGACTCAATTGATATTTTTTTTCTCAAATTCAATCATATGTGTTACAAAGGAACACCTAAAATTGAATCTGATTTTGGGATTTTTGTGAGGTCAAAAAGACAAGGGATTTAAAAGAAAAATATTAGTTATTTTTCCATTTTTTTGTGACCTCAAATTCTATTTTTCTCGAATTTTCTAGTATTTTTTATATTTTCTGAAAATACTAAAAAATGCGAAAAATATGAAAAATTATTTTTTTTTTGTCAAAAATGGTCCCTTAGGCTTGGTCAAGGCCACCAAAGTTGATTTTGCACTTTTTTGACTTTTTATGAATTTTTTATAATTTTTTAAAGAAATGACGAAAAAAAGCTGATCGAAAATTAGGTGCCAACAGCTGCCCCTCTTTGGGAGGAATCTCACGAGAGGTTTCTCTCAAAGACAGTTGACACCTAAGTCTAGATCGACTCTACTGGGGAATAGAAAAATGAATCTTGACATTCGATCTTTATTGTCTTGTTGGTAAACGCTCTGCTTGTCTTATCTTTGGAAACAAGAGAGAGAGGGAGAGAGAGGTGAGGTAGAAATACTTACCTGTTACTTACCTGCCTGATGCTCGTGTGGCTTGCGCAGCCTATAACGGGCTCAAGTGGATACCTAGGGACTCGCCTTTTGAGCATCATAGGGTAATTAGACTCTAGCCTGTATGGTAGGCCGTACCAGAGTGGGATTCTTATACTTGACAGGAACCTGTGAATGACGCACCCAGTCTCTTAGGGATTGTCAGGGTTTTGATCCGTATGGTAGATCGGACCATGAATAGGACTCCTCTCTGCTAGGAACCTACGGACGACGCACCCAATCTCTTAGGGATTGTCAAACATTTTGATCCTTCAAGGGGATCAGGCCGAGAATATGACTCCTCTCTGCTAGGAACCTATGGATGACAAACCCAGTCTCTTGGGGATTGTCGAACATTTTCGTCCTATATTCTAAGGAATTAACTAGGATCCATACAAGTGAGGTGTGCCTAACGTTTAGGTTTTACCAAATGAGCTATTCTGTGTTTAAGGATTACCTAGAACCTCACAGAAAACTGGTTCTGAGATTTATCCTTTTGACATGCAAGGTGTTGTTTTGGGATTTGGGGACTCCAAGTATCTTGCAGAAAATTCAAACCTATAAATTTGAAATCTCGCAGAGGGATGATTTCGAAGATTGTCCTTTCAACATTGGGGATGACATTCTGGGATCTGGGGACTCTAGATGTCCTGCAGAAAGCTCAAACCTGTAAATTTGAAATCTCACAGAGGGATGATTTCGAAGATTGTCCTTTTAACATTGGAGGTGACATTCTGGGATCTGGGGATTCCAAGTATCCTGCAAAAAGCTCAAACCTATAAATTTCAAATCTCACAGAGGGATGATTTCGAAGATTGTCCTTTTGACTTGGAGGTGAGATTCTGGGATCTGGAGACTCCAGGTATCCTGCAGAAAGCTCAAACCTACAAAAACTTTTCATAAGAATGTATCTTCCTGAGATATGGAGTTACCAGGGATCCTGCAGGAAAATAAACTTGAAAGCTCTTCTTCACAGAGCAAGGCATCCTTCTTGAATCTGGGGTCACCAGGAGTCCTAGAAGCTTAGACATGAGAGTTCATTACTCATTTGCCCAAACATTAGTCCTCTTGAGGTAATGACGATCACAATGTAGGTAGAAAGGCTTCTTTTTAACCAATACCGTTATGCAAAAATGGCTTAGGACGTTGGAAGTTATCCAAAACATCTTAAAGCATACAAAGATGATCAAGGATCCCTGTGAGGCACGTCTTGGATCAAACAATTTGTAATCTCCGAACGAGGCTAGTTTTCAAGCATTCTATTGGAATATCCCTGTTAGAAAGGTCTTCTCACCAATTTTCTGATTTGGTCTTTTCACAATTATAGCACTCAAATTCCTAATACCCTATATCTGGGTTTTCGGAGCCGTTTGTAGCGCATACATTTTAGATCAATCGGGAGGTCTTTACTGGACCGTAATGTCGGGCTCGGACATGGTTTCCGAAGGGGGACTCATTTTCCGAGTCAGGTCTTTTAACGAAATTTTCTTCATCTGCTCTGGGCTTACAAGTCAAGAACCCTGCAAAATGAGAAAGAAATAATCTTGCTCGAACTTATCCGAGCTAAGCTTAAGCATTAAACCCTGTGCTAATCCAAGTGCTTTAATCAGAAAAGACTTCATAGGGATGTAACATAGGTAGGATTGGGGACCGAAATAGGCTTATTTTTGGGCCTAGAATATGTGAAGAGTTTGACATCGGCGATCATCGCAGGTTTGCTGCCGATCTAGTACCTCATAGAGCGCCTTTATTTTTCGAAGTGCACTGGTAATCTTTGGAGAACTCCTTTCTTGGTGTGGCGTCAACATCTGAATGTGACATTATCAGATCTCGCTAGTGACCTATACATAGGTATCATGCCGTCTTTTGGCATTTTCAAGATCAAACTCATGATTCATAAAGGTACAAATATTTGAACGGGCATTGGCCTTGCTTTTAAGAGGCATTTTGCTTTTTCTTGATGCCCCAGGATGGAATTTTTCTTTCACTCTCTTTTTTTTAGGTCCATTCTTTCTCTTTTGGGAGCCAGGATTTTTCAAATGAATGTGCTTGAGGTACAACTTGATTCTCAACACTCAATCATTAGTCTGAGGATTTACATAAATCCTACCTTTTGAATTTTTCGCTCTAGAAGTGGTGTTGCTTCCGTCTTGAAATATGCACTGATCACCAACAAGTTTATGAAATGAATGTACAGGCACAACTGGGCTGTGCAAAGAGTAAAAGTGTATAGGATTGAGAATCGAATGCTTTTAATCATGTTAAAGCACTTGAATCACCACAGAAGTTAAAATGACAAGCAACACACGAAGATTGATGCAAGTCTGAGCAAGAGGATTTCTAACCATTTACCTCTTGACACCGCTGGACGTATCTCCAGTTTGCCCCAATGTGGGGTGGTCCTTGACAGGGGTAAAGAATGAAACCGTCGTTCAAATGGCCATCGATAGTCACCTGCAGTGTTTAGGATAGAGAAATGAATGCCTCCGTCTTCCCAATCCATATAATCGATGCGAAGGGCCCTTGTATCCTCAGATTTAGGTTTCCTATTCTCACCCTTCCCTCATCTCTCGAGTGTATGAGGGACGTGTTTGGGATCGGGTTTGCCTCTCATTCAGAGGGATATTCCAGTTAGATAGCCTAAGCAAGCTGTATTTCTAGAAAGATCATTTCGTTTTTCTCCAGGTGTTTTATCTCACAAGGGATTTCAATGACGCCTCATGCATACTTGAACATGCTTAGACACTTTCTGACCTTGGCAGACATGTAGTAAATGCAAGGAATTTATCATCATTCTTTCATGATAGAATGTTTATTCTTGAGTCCAGCCATGTGAACGCTCATTCTCTCGTTTTTTTACCTTACAGGAAGTGAGAGATACTTTACTGTGCTCTTCTTTTGCTGTCTTCTGTCTTCAGTAGACATTCCTAGTTTTTGGCGTCGATGACCTTCCTTTCCAGGGTTTTGTTTGAATGAGTCTGATTCTGAGTTTGCTTCTCGAAACCTTGCAAAATTGAACACATGCTAGTGTATGCGTGGATGCATGATGTGTTTATCTAATGATGATTCGGATTGATCAGGGATAAGCCACATGACCGAAATCTGATTTTATTTCAGGGGTAGTACTTCTTCACAGCATCTGAATTTACGGGGTGTCTCAATTCTTCTCCTTCAGAGTTTACAAGAATCAATGCTCCTCATGTGAGAATCTTCTTTACAATGTAGGGGCCTTGTTGACACCTGATTTTTTGACCAGGTCTTTTTCAGTTTTATTTTTGAAAAATCACAAAAAATTTATAAAAAGTCAAAAAATTACAAAATCAACTTTGGTGGCCTTGGCCAAGCCCAAGGAACCATTCTTGACCAAAAAATAATTTTTCACATTTTTCATATTTTTTAGTATTTTTGGAAAATAGAAAAATACTTAAAAAATCAAGAAAAATAGCATTTGAGGTCACAAAAATATGGGAAAATATCCAATATTTTTCCTTTTAATCCCTTTTATTTTTGACCTCTCAAAAAAATCAAAATCAGATTCAATTTTAGGTGTTCCTTTGTAACCCGTACTATTGAATTTGAAGAAAAAATAACAATTGAGTCTTTTAATTTGCAATTTTGGCATTTTTTAAGATCTTGACATTCAATCTGACTATCCCCTATTTCAATTTAGCCCAATTGTTTGCACAATATGCTCAATTGCACGGATTTGACAAAATTACATACTAAAATTGCATTTTAGTCCTTGAAATTAAGCATAATTGAAATTACTTTCAATTCAAGGGCTATCATTGCAAATTAAACATGCTACCCAATGGATTTCACCATTTTAAATCGATTGGAACAAGTGGTTTGACTCAATTTCATCATTTGCACCCTCAATTACACGATCCCCAATTTCCAATTAAATGAAAATTTGGGGGTTTTGTAGAAATTGATGAAAACTTTTGGGCAAAACCACATTTCTAGATAGAATTCATGCTCTAGATTCGATTTTGAGGTTCAATTGCAAAATTTTCCCATTAATTTGGGATTAATTTGAAAAATCCTGTTCGGAACCGATTCAGACCGCCGGTCAGACCGGTCGAACCGGTCCGCTACAGTGTCGTCTTCCCCAAAGAGCTCGAGCAGATCAATGGTGATCGACTGAGTTTTGAAGACCAAATTAAAGGTCAATTCGCGACTAATTGAAAGGGGAATGGTGGGCATTTCGTTCCTCTCGTCTTCCCCCGTCGATCAACACCAACAGAATCACCCAACGTCGCCGGACGGGAAAGTAATTGGATGGTCAAGGTCGCAGACTCGTAAAAGTCAACAGAAGCAAGCACTGCTCAGATTCTTGCCAAATTCATGCGAAATAAAGCCCGCCGGAGAACCAAAACGGAGTTAAACGTTTTACCCATCTTCCCCGACGCCATTTGGACCTAAAATCATGTGATAGCACGTGCTGTGGAAGTCAGTTGGAACTCCCCAAATCGGCGCCAAAATTCCCAGGAGCTATATAAGCTCGCGATCGCTTTCAGTTGAAAGGGAGAACGGATTCAGTTCGAGGAGAAGAAACTGAATCGAGAGAGAGAAAGAGCTCACCTTCCCTCGCGATGGTCGAAGGTTGGAGCTCAAAATTGCAGAGCGCCGGTTGGGCCTTCCGAGGCAAAACCAAAGCTCCACGAGGTCGCTGAGAGATCGCCCAGAGTCCCCTGAAGCGATCGCCGCCGGCCGCGCCCAGTGAAATCGCAAGAACAGGTGAGTTGCAGTCCCGAGTTTTTCTTCAAAGCTTCCATGGCGATTCGCGCATTTCTTAATCATTCATACAATTAATGTGTGCGTTTCATTCCCTGAACATCACTGACCATCTTCACGTATCTTGTTTGCATCGGTTTTGTCTTAACACGCCCAATCGAGTCTTCCAATTGAACCTCCATTGTCGAGTCACTGTTCATCTTTTTCCAGCCAAATCTGGGCCGAGCGAGCTCGATCGGAGCTCGAGGTATGTCTCCTAAACATTGAATGATGCTTCCCTGTTAATGAGTTGGTTCATTACGCCATGAATCGAGCGATTTGAGTGTATGTGTACGTACTGGTTGTTGACACCTGATTTTTGATCAGTCTTTCATAGTTTATTTTTAAAAAAATTCATAAAAAATCTATAAAAAGTTAAAAAAAAATTAAAAAATCATCTTTGGTAGCCTTGACCAAGCTAAAGGAACCATTTTTGATAAAAAAAATAATTTTTAATATTTTTTAATATTTTCCAAAAATAGAAAAATACATGAAAAATGAAGAAAAATAGCGTTCGCTGTCGTAAAAATATAGAAAAATAGTCAATATTTTTATTTTAATTTCTTTTACATTTTGAACTCATAAATAATCAAAATTCAAGTTCAATTGCATGTGTTTCTTCACGACGCATAGAGTTGAATTTAGCAAAAAAATGTCATTCGAGTATTTTAATTTGTAAATTTCTACATCTTTTTTAGTCTTGACGTCCAATTAGATCGACCACCATCTACAATAAATGCCCCTTGCTGAATATTTTCGTTTTTGTTTCACATGATTTCATGGTGTAAAACGCCGAGTGGATCCCCAAATATAATCGGGTCGGCATGACCTCGATAGCTCGTCCAAGACCAAACCAGGGCACGGCGAACCCCATGTGAGTACTCTCGAACTCCTTCGATGCTTCCTAATGCTTTTCTTAGGTTAGATCGTGTGTAGAATGGCTAGGACAGCTAAATCATTCTTGAGCTGTGATTGATACATAGGACCTTACTAGGAATGCCATGTGATTTATTTGCATATCTAGATTCCTTGAGTTGGGCATTTTATTACTGATTGTGATTGCTAGGATAATCACTCCTATCTACATGAATTTCTAGATTTAGGGTTCATACCTTACTCATCCGCATGAATCTCAGGCTAGAAAATTCAGTCAACTTAGGTACCGAAAGGGCATCAACTCTGACAGTTGGTGTAACTAAGTCCCCGAAACCATTTCTCTGGTTCTCGCAGAATTGAATAGAAACTCCCAACTATTCGATTGGGTGGTCCAATCATACCCTAAAAAAATGATTGGTGGCGACTCCATGGCATGCACACTTAGCACATGTTACTAGACCACACTGAAAGTCGATCACGCATACCTCCGTTGCGATTTGGGTAATGGGCCTTGGGAGAGGCCCGCGTCGGACCAAACAGGACGGCCCATTAGCCCTCGGAGCCCGACAACCTCAAGAGGGTCGCGACAGACTGGCGACTCCACTGGGGACTGGTTCTTAACCATTTAGTGGACTTGAGCCGATTAAAAAGTTGATTGATTCTTTTAACCTAATTTTATGCAGATGCTCTCGAAAGTGAGGTGTATATGCTAACGAATGTGTTAGATGTTTTTGTAGACGGGAGAAATAAGGGGTGAAGTGCTTGTTAACTTTGTTTTATGCAGGCAGGAGTTTTGGATGTATGATTGTGTGGATGTTTATATTGAAGCGGTGATTGTTAAATAAAATGCATGTCTATTGCTTTAGCACGACACAATGAATACACACAATTGCGCCTAAAACCCCAGGCGCCCTCTTTAGGAACACAATAGAAGGAATTGAAAATGGAATCTCCGTGAGGAAAAACATGGGGTAATCCACTTTTCAATTCCGCTCACTTTGAACTATGGATTGAGTCCCAATGCAACGATAGTTGTGCAATGGAATCGGCTCTTCCCAGAATTCGAGGTGAGAACCTTGGCTTTAGGTACCAAGCCCTATCTTTTGATTTTTAGGAGTTTTCCCTCACTTGTCTCATGCGTTTGTCTATGGAAGGTTAGTATACCTAACACTGCTAAAAATACAGAGAAGCTTGATTTTCTCTTAAGTTTGGTTGGTAAGACTTTTCTATCCCTCGAACTTGTTACAGCTCTTAATCATTATATTCATTGCATAATTCCGGTGATTGGATTAAATGCCATTTTGAGGATAGATATGTGTGTTTTCCTCCTAATGTTCTTGATGGAAGATGAAGATGGTGTCATCCCATTACGAGCGCCAAGTGGACAAGAAGAGCCTGCTATGGACATCATTGAGGTATCATCTAATGAAGATGACGATTTGGAATAGGTGATCCTGAAGTCACATCTCAAAGATCGAAACTGGGGCATCTCTAAGTATTAAGATCACATTCCTTTGTTTTAATTTTCATTTCTAGCCTTCTTGTATAGGATTTATTTTGCTGAGATCCTCTCTATCTGATCCCTTAGATTGATTGTATTAGGGATCTATTTGTGTCTATATACATTCAGATTGAAATTTGTTGTATTTCTATTGACTTGTCATTGGAATGTGATAGTGGCATTTCTTCTAATCACTCGAATACTCCAAAATCAATTTTATAATTCCTTTGGATGAAATTGAAATTGGAAGTCTTATACAACCTTTTGGCCGTATAGGGCAATACAATCCCAATTTCGCCAGAAGGAACTATAAACTTGAATTGGTTCATGCATGTTTTGCATCATTGGTAATCCACAATAATTGATCAAGAGTATTCGTGTTTTTCAAATTTAATGAAAAGATAGATATCCAAATTACTCACGTTCTTAGCAAACGGCTTTAATTTGGATACCGTATCTTCAATTAAATTTAAAACACATCGTAATTGTGTACTTTTGAACATTCCATTGATTTTCTTGGAATTGATCAAAGGCGATTATCGTGAATTACATTCCTTTCAATGATATGCTTTCCTTTGAGGAATATTGATAAAAGCTTTTGCACAAGGCCAAAACCCTTGTAAAAGCTCTTATCCCTATTAATCACAAGTAAGCATAAAATTGAAAGGATTTATGCTTTATTTTTCAAATTCTTTCTTCTGATTCTGCCTTTTCATTTGAAACAGGTTAAAAACAAGTAGAGAAGAGAAGTCTTTTTGTGGATAATCGCGGTGGGAGGTTCCTTTATCCGATCATAAGCAAGATTAAAAAATCAAGATGTACACGCTCGAATCATCAATGTCAAAGCGCAGCTTGCCTAGGTTGAGAGTGGTCAGGTGTTCGAGAAAGTCAGCCATACAGAAGTTGAGACACACACATTAGAGCTTTCATTCATTTCGCTCAATCGAGGGACCTTAAAAGCAGATCATACAAATCATCGGGGTGGAAACATAAAACCGCAATGAGCCCTAATTAGCATAAAAAGGAACCAAGTTGGCCCTCCATATTATTGATGCTTTGCTTATACTCACCACCTCGAGACTCGAGATTTGCAAGCTTAAGAAGAAGGCGTTTACATTCCCCTTTAAGCTCGGCAACCTTGGTCCCGTGATCTTCGGCGGCTATTTCCAGGTCCCGAACTAGTCCTCTCCCATGGGCTATATCCGCGGTAATGCTGTCAAGCCTTTCTTCCTGCCACTCACATTGAAACTTCAACACGACATTACGACGGTCGTGCTCATAGGTGGTCAGGGATAAGGCCAAGCGCTCCACCAAATTTCCCCTCTCGCGAAGCAACATCGAGACTCGCTTGTTGGCGAACTCAACAGCCTTTCTGTGACTATCGGCCACAAGGTTGGCCAACACCAAGCAGTTGGACCGATCCTCATAGCGAGCTCGCAAAACGTGAGCCACGGTAGCTTTTCGATGAGCGACACGGTAAGTCTCTAAAAAGTTTATAAAGAGGGTTGGGAAGATTCTATATTCCCTCTCTAAATTAGTGCCCTCGATGGAGGTGGTGTCTATTTCCACGAGCAAAATGCGGATTTCATCTTCAGTTTCTGGGTGATCGGCTATATGAGCATAGCCTCGACCGAGGAGGTTATAGAGTTTTTCCCACTGGGCCAAAATTTCGGCCGAGAAAGCGCGAATAGGAGAGGAGGTCATTTTCGTTGGAGTGAGGGAGAAGAAGATGAGTGTGGTAGAGTGATTAAAATAAGAAAAGGCAATTATGTAAGAGTGTTAATCTTCTCTGCATTAACTCCTCCTTTTATAGCAACTCGAGAATGAAGAAAGGCACAGCAATAATGCTCGTGGAGCCAAGTTAATTGGGTAAAGCAGTGGTGGCTCTTTCGGTGAACCATCAGATCTGTCCCAGTCCGCGATTTCAGGCTTGATAAACCTAAAAAAGTTGTAAAAAGATATGTCGGTGTCACCATATTAAAATTGAAAGGAAGTTAAGCGCAACTATCGAAAAAAGTTGCGAAAGGATTTGGCGGTCCCATCATATTAAAAAACTGAGCAGGAGGCGAGCGTAGTTCCACCTTTTTGAAAATAAGTGGGAGACAGACATGGATATCGAGAAAAGGAAATCGATTTGGTGTCCCTCCACGTTGAAAAGAAGAAAGAAGACGACAAAGCGGGAAATACGAAATCTTGGGAGCAACGCTTGCCTGATGATCTTCATCCATGTTTAAAGAACGTTTCATGGGCATACAGAACCACTCAAAAGAAAATTTAGAGAGAGTGAGCATACATGAGAGAGTAGAGAACCCTGAATGAGCAAAAATTGATCGAACATTTTTCGATCCAACATGTTTGAGGGTTACCATCAGTTGCTAGAGGCGACTGATCCAAAAATCTCAGAAAATGAACTACTGAGAGATCTCGAAGATTCCAGGATGGCGTCTGGTACCAGAACCACAGAACCCAACCCTTTCGGCAACGAAGTTCAGGATCTCAGCAGCGACGACAACAGCAGCAGCGATGGTCAATCCCGGAAAAGGAAACGTCGCCAGTGCCACACTCAGAATGAAATCCAAGAGCTTGAAGCTTTCTTTAGTGAATGCCCTCTCCCGAACATGAAACAAAGAAATGAATTGGGCCAGAAGCTAGGGATGAAACCTTTGAGGGTCAAGTTTTGGTTTCAAAATAAGCAAGCCAATTTGAGGGCTCAACACAGACGTCAAGAACTTGCGATTCTAAAGGAGGAAAACGAAAAGCTTCGAGCGGAGAACATGAGGTATAAGAAAGCTCCCAGCACTATCGCTTGCCTTAATTGCGGTGGCCCTATCACTCTCGGCGAAATGTTCCTTGATAAGCCTTATGTGAGGATTGAAAATGCTCATTCACCACCCCACTCCCTCGAACCATCTTCGATACAATCGGATTTTGTTGGAGATATGCATGAACAAATCAATTCTACGAAGTCAATATCGATGCCTTCTAAAGGATGTGATATGCGTCACCATGATTGGAGTTTCCTTAACGATGAGCTTACTATCACGACCGACCAATCCAAAGCTGATGAATTCCCTCCACAACAATTTCCGGCTCGATCAAATTCTACTGGAAATAGGCCAGAGAGCAATAGCCAAGTTGTCAACACTGTTCCGGGTCGCAAGAAGACGAGGGTCAATTGGTCCCTCGAGCTTCATCTCAAGTTCCTTAGTGCGGTTCAGCAACTAGGGATCAACTCAGCATATCCAGCGCGCATACTTGAGATCATGAACATACCAGGACTCACTAAAGATGGAGTCGCGAGTCACCTCAAGAGCTACAGAAGGGCGCTAAGACAGCGCCACACTGCACTGAACCTGAAAAAAACTCAACTTGTGCCTAAACACTAGGCATGGCTATAACTACAATGCCCCTGAAGTAAGAAATACCCTGCCGAATCTAGGCACCGACCAAGCTGGTAGCAGCACCATCGACTACTTGGGCGCTAATCAGAATATTCCCCCGAATCATCTCAGCACCCCTCAAGAGTATATGCCACAAGTGCAGCAGGTACGAACTCCTTGGTTTGAGCAGCAACTTTTCGCTAGTGCTCTTCCTATCCCCGATCAACATATTGCGCCTAGTGTTCAAAGATCTGCCCGGCTTGGGCATATGATTTCGGAAGATCAAGCGGGCGGATGCTTTGAGGATTTTTGTTTCTCCCATTCCCAAATGGAAGGTGCTTTTGATAGTGAACCGATCAATCATCCTCTTATAATCTCGAGTAACGACGAAGGTTCTAGCTCGAAGAATCAGATCGCTCACAACAGAAACAAGAATCCTTCAACGCCAAGCGATGATGGTCAACCCGAATATCAGTTGCTCGAAGAATCAAAAGATTTCCTTGATGAGGAGCTCCATATCTGGATCGATCAGTTTAAAACTGATGGACTTATGAAGTTATGATCCAAAATGACGATTATATGTCTGATTCATGGTGTAGCTGGCTGATCACCGAGAATCCTCAAGGGAACTAGGCACATGTGAATGGATGTATCATTAATCTTTCTGTCATAAAGTCTTCCATGCAAGATAATCTTCCTTAATGCCTAGAGTTAATCCGGGGCAGCGATCAGTACTACCTGCGAGCATCATCATGCTTGAGTACGACAATCCCTTGTTAGATTAGAGTCGAGGCGAATCAATTGAACGCCACGAAGAAAAACATTTAAAGGCTTTACATAGGAAAATGCGAGCAAAAGCCCGAGCGAGCTCAAAGACGGTTAGCTCTGTATCGTTCTAAGGGACTGTTGACACCTGATTTTTTACCATTTATTATTGTGATTTTTATTCTTTAAAATTAATTAAAAATATAAAAAAAAGGTCATAAAATCACAAAATCAACTTTGGAAGCCTTGGTTTAGCCTTAGGAACCAATTTTGAACAAAAAATATTTTTCGGTATTTTTAATATTTTTCGAGTTTATTTAATTATAAAAATACCCAAAAAATCAGAAAAATACCATTCGTGGTCAGAAAAATACCCAAAATATTCGATAATTTTGTTTTAATTTCCTCTTCAAGTGTGTCACTTTAAATCTCAAAAATTCGGCTCGGGTCACTATGTTCCTTCACAAACATAAACCCATACCGAGCCTAAAAAAAAAAAAAAAAAAATTCCTTTTCGAGTCTTTTAGTTTTCAATTCTCACTTTTTATAAGCTATGACATTGGATTCTAAAGTCTTAAAGTGCAATTAGGTCAATTTGCCCTCCAATTTAATCAATTTTTACCAAAAGGGCTTAATTGCACATTTTTCTTTCAATTAGTCCCCGGTTTCACGTATGTATACGTATGCTCTACGTATTTATACGTTATGCATATTTGTACTGTTTGGTAACCTCTTTAACTCTTGTAATAATAATAATGGTTATTATTTTTAACACATTTGTTAGTGCTTTTTTTTAGCATTTTTGTATTGTGAGTGGTATTGTTAGTGCTATTTTTAAATAGCATTTTTGTATTATAAATTGTGAGTGCTATTGTTAGTGCTATTTTTAAATGACATTTATTTATCATAAATTGTGAGTGCTATTGTTAGTGCTATTTTTAGATGGCATTTATTTATCATAAATTGTGAGTGCTATTATTAGATAGAATTTATAATTGTTAGTGCTATTTTTAAATAGCATTTTTGTATTATAAATTGTGAGTGCTATTGTTAGTGCTATTTTTAAATAGCATTTTTGTATTATAAATTGTGAGTGCTATTGTTAGTGCTATTTTTAAATGTCATTTATTTGTGAGTGCTATTTTTAGATAGAATTTATAATTGTTAGTGCTATTTTTAAATACAATTTATTGGAAGGTATTTTTGGCTATAAAAGGATGGCAAGAGTTTTGAGGTTGAAGGGGGAGACATTTTGTAGAGTGTGCAAATTTTTGAGAGCTTAGAGAGAAGAACATAAACACTCTCTATATTCTCATCATCTTGAGTGAGCAAAATATACTAAGTTCGGAATATTGATTCCGCATATTGCTAGCACAATTGTTGTGGAGTTATTAGTCGTCTCCCCGTTTGTCAATTGGTGGTGCGTCCGAACTAGATGCCTAACACTTGTGGAGGCTGAGATCGAAGAACATCGAACCGACACCTCCGTTCAAGCACGCTACGAGAGGTAATCTATTTACTCCCTTTGAGGCTTTGTGATTTTTTTTCGATTGAAATGCACGAAGTACGCCTCTGGAGATACATGTATGGGTTGTTATTTATTTCCGCTACGTGTTACGTGGATCCCAACAGTGGTATCAGAGCCAATCCTTAGGTGTTTTCGTGCATTTAATTGATTTTTGCAATTTTTGCAATACTATGGCCAATATGTATTAACGAATTGTTCGTCTTACATGGCTAATGGAGATTGATTATCTTATATGATAAATTAATCAACGTAGCAAAAATTGAGAATAAATCAATTTTGAATCGAAAATTTATGGCTATCTTATTTTACGTAAAAATTCTGAATATGATTCAACGTAGAATTTTTATTGTGCCTTCCTAAGTTTTAAATTGTGAATTTATTACTTACGTGAAAGGGTGGTGATCATGGAAAAATCCCTAATCAATGTGATTGATGTATATATGAATGTATGATGATTATTTATATATTTGGGGTTGTAATTATTAAATGGAGGCTGCGTACTCCTTTTATTTTTCATGTAATCTTTATTTTTAGCATAGTCAATTGTTGATGTAAATGCTACGAGGATTACGTGGAGGAGCCTTTTAAGTCGGCGAGCTCTTTGGGGCCCAATTCTTGAAGAGTTCAAGAAACCAAGAAGAAGCGAAGAGTGGCTCTCCGTTATTAAAATATTAAAATGATTAAATGTGGTCTCATTGGCTCGAGACCCATTAAATCATAATTCCATGATCACCACGTAGGATAGATGTTTATGTGATTGACATCTATTTTTTTATTATGATTAAGTGAGCATGTTAAACTGGTTAATATGCATAGTCAGACTTACCTCACCCAAAATTGCGCCTGCATGAAATCCTAGTTAGGAAAATCACTCGCGTTAGGTACCGAAAGGGCGTTGGTAATGACATCAACGTAACCAAGTCCCCGAACCCAAAATCTCTGGTTCCGCAGAATTGATCGATCTCTCCCAATCGGTCAATAAGGTTTCCGGTCTACCCTCCAAGAAAGACCGGTGGCGATTCCAAATGCATGCACAAGTTGCACATGCCACCATGACCACACTGAAGGTCGAAAGCGATCGACTCTTATCGTCGAAGAATACTCCCGCCGCGATTTGGTATGGGCCTGGGAGGGCTCGCGCCGATCCAAGACCCGTGATCGGTAATCCATTAGCCGCGTCCGCTTCCGGACGGGTCGCGACAGCTGGCGACTCCACTGGGGACACTGTGTTCTAGAACCTATGGTTCTAGACCCTGTCGACACCTGATTTTTAACCATCTATTATTGTGATTTTTGTTCTTTAAAATTAATTAAAATATCAAAAAAAGGTCATAAAATCACAAAATCAACTTTGGAAGCCTTGGCCTAGCCTCGGGGACCAATTTTGAACAAATTTTTTTTTTTTTTTTTTTGGTATTTTATAATATTTTTCGAATTTATTTAATTATTAAAAATACACAAAAAATCAGAAAAATACCATTCGTGGTCAGAAAAATACACAAAAATATTAAATAATTTTGTTTTAATTTCCTCTTCAAGTTCTCCTCGTTGCGCTCTCTGTCGCTCTATCTCTCTTTCTTGGTTCCGAAGGAGACCCGGATTCGCTCCTCGTCTGTATCCGTCTCTCTCTCTCTCTCTCTCTCTCTCTCTCTCTCTCTCTCTCTCTCTCTCTCTCTCTCGGTGGGGAATAGCGAGGAAGAAATGGTTTCTTCTCGTTCCTTGGAAGAGTTCTCTTCTCGTCCTTCTTTCTGCTCTCCACATGGCAGACGTACAACTTGCTGTAGATAGGGGTGCTGCGGCAGCTAAGGAGTTGCACCCCAAACTAAACAGGTGGTTGCATCAATCTACGTTCTTAAAGGCCTCGGAGGCATTTTGTTCGTGTTCGGTAGCTCATTTGGGGGATATCTCCTGCTTCTTCTTGGCGCTCACAACTCCAATTCTCTACGACTTCTACAACTATGACCCAGTCAACCCAGTGGCCCTTTTTCTAAACAAATGTTCTTCTCGGCAGGAGCAGCGGGGGAATATAAAAAAAAGGATGGCCGACCGAGAGAGTGGACGAAAAACGGTCGGCCAACGCAAGAGAAGAAAATAAAAAATAATCGAACGCTCTTGATCATGGCCTTCTTTAAGAAGTAGCGGGGAATCCTCAACGAAGCCGGTAGCTACGGCGCCGCTTCCAGCCATCATCCCGACTGCCGCACGCCGCCAGTGAGCTAAAAGAAAGTCCACGAGCAGGAAGCCAATACGGCTCGCGTCGCCGAACTCCGTCTCCAATCACCTCCAGTCGCGCCGCCATGCTTGCACCAGACCCGACGGCCGCTCGACTCCCCCTACATCTCTGTCCGATACCAACCAGCCCTGTCTTCTTCTTTTGCTCTCCTGTTCTCGTGAGAAGCAGCCCCGACACCTCAAGGTAGCTGCTGCCCAGCCATCCGTTCGTTGTCCCGACGCCCTGTTCAGCCTCTTCGGCGTACCGTTCAGCTTCCGGAGTCAGTCCCAGCCAGTGTTCGGCCGCGGAACAGCCACCCGATCAACCCCAAGAGTAGGCTGTACCTGCTGCTCACCTACGCGGACGTGTTCGTCCCGGTCTCTACATGTGTAGGTTCTGTTACTTCACCTTCCGTCCATCGTGGGGACGCTCCCGTACGCATGGGTGGGCAACAGCGCGAAGCTCTGCCCGAGCGTGTGCGTGTATCCGTTCACGGTGCCCGACTACATACCAGGGCTGAAGCCGCTGTAGGCCCCGAATGGAGAGGCCGGCATGGACGGATGGTGAGCGTCGTCGGGCACGAGAAGGCCGAGCTGGCGACGAACTCGCTGTCCAAACCGAATCTTCCCTTTGAATGTCAAGCCACCTGTGGCTCTCGTTCGGTTCCGCCGCTACTTCAAAGCCTTCATAAGCTGTCGGGCGATCGGATATCGTCCAACCTGTATTCGGCCGATCCGAGCTTCTCCAACCATAGTGTCACCAGCCTCAACGGTCGAGAATGACTCATTAGCTTCGAAGCCGCTGCCCGTCATCTCGACGTCAATCGGAGCTTCTGTTCGCGACCCGAAAGGTACCCCGACACCCGAACCCCGCCGACTTCATCGATGCTGCATGAGGGAGATGATGAATAGTGATATGGTGGCAGCCTTTTCTTTTCTCTTTTGGATCGGTCGATGGGTTGGCGTAAAAAGAGAGAGTGAATTGGTTGGGCTTGTTCTCTCTTTTCTATTGGTGGGCTGGTCTTGGGATAGTGAAGAGTGTGCTCCGAATGGGCTAGCATGAAAGAGAAGGCTGGGCCATGATTTTTGAAGCCCAATTCGGGTAAGGAAAAGGGGTTCAGGCCTGAGGCCTTTTTTTTTTTTGTGCCGATCGGGCCCGATCAGGCCCGACGGCCTGTTCTGGGCCCGGGTTCGGGAACCCGACCCGGTCCCTGTTCCGTTTAATTAATTAATAAAAAATAATAATAATAAAAATAGAAAAATTCCAAAAGTAATTAAAAGTCATAAAATTTCATAAAATGCAAAAAAAAGAAATAGATAGAAAATGCATTTATTTGCTTATATTTTCTCAATTAGGCTTTATATGTGTTTGATTGTCGATTTGTCCTCCATGTTCAATTCACATGACTTAGTTTTAACTTCGCTTGTGAATGTCTGAATATTATGCATGTCTTAGTAGATAAATTAGCACGATAATTAGAGTTTAATTCGAGACACTCGTTTTATCCTTTAATTGGCTGGACTTTGCTGACTATCTACTTTGAGTAAGTGCACGTTCCAAAGGTTTGATGCACCATTTTGATATTCCAATGTGGCGACTGATGATGATACCCATGGCGATGAAAGCTCAATGGGGCTTGGTGACTGAGGTGAAACGCACGAAGAATGGTCGCAGGCTGAGGCTGGGCGATTTAAGGTTAGTATCCAATCCGGTATATTTTACATGCCCGATCCGTATATCGGAGTTATTTTTCTAAAATATTGCATTTATAGACTTGATTTGCATGTATTTGTTTCAGTCTAGTGGTTAGCTTATTTATCTGGTTGAGTGTTATCTATTGTCAAAGACATGCTTTTATTGAAATATTTGTCAAGAAATTAAAAAAAAATAATAATAAAAAATAAAAAAAATCAATCAAGAAATTCCAAAAAAATTCTCAAAAAATGGGAAATGGCCACAAACAACTGGCTATGGAATATTTTGGGTAATTCGGTATCCAAATCTTCCAAAAATGACGATTTTGCCCTTCGGGCCAATCGTCCCCAAATTTTCCCATTTTACCCCTGGTCCGAAATCAAATCTTCCCTAAACCCTTATGGCTATATTAGGAAACCATTTATTTGAATTGATGTGCATTGATGTGATTTATTTATGTACTTGATTGCGCTTCCATTTAAATTGATTATGATTGATAGGAATAGTCTTACAATCTGCATGAAACCCTGAATCAAGCCTACCTCACCTAAAATTGCACCTGCATGAATTCTTAGCTAGGGAAAATCACTCGCGTTAGATACTGAAAGGGCGTTGGTAATGACACCGACGTAACCAAGTCCCCGAACCCAAAATTTCTGGTTCCGCAGAACTGATCGATCTCTCCCAATCGGTCAGTAAGGTTTCCGGTCTACCCTCCAAGAAAGACCGGTGGCGACTCCAAATGCATGCACAATTTGCACATGCCACCACGACCACACTGAAGGTCGAAAGCGATCGACTCTTATCGTCGAAGAATACTCCCGCCGCGATTTGGTATGGGCCTGGGAGGGCCCGCGCCGATCCAAGACCCGCGATCGGTAATCCATTAGCCACGTCCGCTTCCGGACGGGTCGCGACAGCTGGCGACTCCGCTGGGGACTTTGTGTTCTAGAACCTATGGTTCTAGACCTCAAGTGGACTTAGGCCGTAATTAAAACGTTGAGTGATTTTTCTAACATTGCAGGCGCTCTTGAAGGTGAGGTAAGTCCGCTCATGATAGGGGTTATATGTTTTTGCAGATTGGCGAAATAAGGGGTGTAGTCCGTGATTAACATTGTCTTATGCAGGTTGGGCGTAGGAATGTATGTTGTGTGGATGATTTGAAGTGCTGATTGATAAACTGCTATGCATGAATTGCATTGTGATGATCACAACACGTGGACACACACAACCGCGCCTAAAACCCCGGGCGTCGCCTATAGGAACACAATAGAAGGAATTGAAAATGGAATCTCCGTGAGGAAAAACGCGGGGTAATCCACTTTTCAATTCCGCTCGCTTCGAACTATGGATCGAGTCCCAATGCAACGATAGCTGTGCAATGGAATCGGCTCTTTCTAGAACTCGAAGTGGGAACCTTAACCTTAGGTGCCAAACCCTCTGATTTTTAGAAGTTCACCATAACTTGTCTCATGCGCATGTCTTTGGGCGGTTGGTACACCTAAAACCGCACATAAGTCGACGAGTTTGGTTGGTAAGACTCTCTATACCTCGAATCTATTACAGTTCATATAAATGTAGGCATTTCATTCATTGCATTCTGGTGATTAGATTAAATGCCATTTCAAGGATAGATGTGTGTGTTTTTCCCAAACGTCCTTGATAGAAGACGAAGAGGATGATATCCCATGACAAGCACCGAGTGAGCAACAAAGGAGCCTACTATGGACATTATTGAGATATCGTCCAATGAAGATGACGAGTTGGGGCAAGTGATCCGGAAGTCACAGATCGAACTTGGGGCATCCTTAAACGTTAGGATCACATTCCTTTGTTTCATTTTCCATTGCTAGTCCTCTTGTATAGGGTTTATTTTTATCGAGGCTTTCTCTATCTCACCCCTTAGAGTGATTGTATTAGGGATCTATTGGTGTATACATTTAGATGGAACTTGGTTGCATTTCTTTTGACAGGTCATGGGAATGTGATAGTGGCATTTTCTCTAATCATCTGAATACTCCCAAGTCAAGTTTATAATTCCTTTAGAGGAAATTAAAATTGGAAATCTTGCACGACCTTTTTGGTCGTATAGGGTAATCCAACCCCAATTTCGCTAGAAGGGATTATACACTTGAATTGGTCCATGCATGTTTTACGTCGCTGGTAATCCACGATAATTGATCGAGAACATCGGCGTTGTTTTGAATTTAATGACGAGATAGATGTCCAAATTACTCTCGTTCTTAACAAAACGGCCTTAATTTTGATGCCGTATCTTCAATTAAATTTAAAACACGTTATTATGCCTCGCACTTTTGAGTAATTCGTTCCTCTCGAAATTGATCAAAAGCAATTATTGTGAATTACATTCCTTTCAATAGTATGCTTTCTTTCGAGGAATATTGATAAAAACTTTTCGCGCAAAATTAAAACCCTTGTAAAAGTTCTTGTCCTTATTAATCATGGGCAAGCATAGGATTGAAAGGGGTTTTTGATTTCTTTTTCAAATTATTCCTTCTGATTCTGTCTTTTTATTTGCAGGTAAAAAATAGGTAATAGAGAGAAATCTTTTCCTGGACAAGTCTAAGGCTATTATCTCATCTGATCATGAGCGAGTTATAAAATCAAGACATATTTGCTAGGCTTATTGATATTATGGTTCGGCTCACCCAAGTTGAAGATGTTCGGATGCTCGAAGAAATGAACCATACAGAAGTTAAAACACACACACAAGAGTTCTCATTTATTTTGCTCAGTGGAGGGTTTTCAAAAGCAGGTCATACAATTCGGGGTAGAAAAGTAAAGCCGAAGTGAGCCCTAATTAACGACACGAAGGAGCCCAACTGACCCTCCATGTTATTAATGCTCTGCTCATACTCCCAACTCCGCATGTCGTGGTCGGCAAGCCTGAGGAGAAGACTTTTGCATTCTCCCTTAACTTCGGCGACCTTGGCCTCATGTTCTTCGGCGATTGTTTCCAGGTCTCGAACCAGTCCATTCCCGCGAGCTATGTCCGCGGTTATTTTGTCGAGCCGTTCTTCCTGCCAGTCGCTCTGAAGCCTCAACAGGACATTGCGGCGGTCATGCTCGCCGGTGGTCAGGGATAGGGCCAATTGCTCCACCAGATTTCTCCTCTCGCGAAGCAACGTCGCGACCCGCTCATTAGCAAACTCGACGGCCTTTTTGTAACTATCGGCCAGATAGTTGGTCAGCACCAAATGATCAGATCGATCCTCATAACGAGCTCGCAAGACGCGAGCCACGAGAACCTCCCGATTAGCAGCACGGTAGGCCTCTAAGGAGTGTGCAAAGAGAGTCGGGAAAATTCTATATTCCCTCCCCAATGTAGTACCTTCGAGAGAAGTGGTATCAAGGTCCTCGAGCAGGACACGGATTTCATCCTCGGTCGCAGAATGATCGGTTATGTGTGCGTAACCGCGACCCAGTAGGTTATAAAGCTTTTCCCACTGGGCCAAGACATCAGTTGAAAAAGTGCGTACGGGGGAGGATGCCATTTGCGTTGGGTTGGCTTGAGAATAAGACGAGGCTAACAGAGAGTTTAGAAGGAAGAAGATGATTATGCGAGAACGTTAACCTTCCATACATTAATTCCTCATTTTATAGAAACTCGAGGATGATGAAGGGTCTCAGTAATAATGCTGGTAGAGCCCAGTTAGGGGGTAAAGCAGGAGGTCCCCTCACGTGAACCATTGGATTCGTCTCGGTCCGCGATTTCCGGCTTATCAATTAAAAGATGTAAAAGATTTGTCGGGATCACCATTATTAGAGTTAGGTGGGAGGTAAGCGCAACTATCGAAAAAAGCCCTAACAGGATTCAGCACTCACATCACGTTGAAAAGCTAAGCGAGAAATTCAAGGTCTTGACGGGGAGCGTTTGCCTAATGATTTTCTTTCATGCTTGAAGAGCTTCTCCTAAACATACAAAGTCACTCGAAGAAAAATTTATAGGGAGTGAGCATACAGGAGAGAGTAGAGAACTCTGAGTGGGCAAGAACCAATCAAACATTTCTCAATCCAACATATTTAAGAGGTTACTGTTAGCTGCTAGAGGCGACTGACTCAAAAATCTCAGAAATTGAACTACTGAGTGATCTCGAAGATTCCAAGACCAAGTCTAACACCAAAACCATGGAGCCCAACACTTCTGGCAACGGAAATCAAGATCACGGCGACGACGACAACGACATCCACAATGCTCAACTCGGGAAAAGAAGACGTCCTCACCAATACTCTCAGGAGGAAACCCAAATGCTGGAAACCCTTTTCAGTAAAAGCCATTACATGAAAAAGAAGTGGAGAATTGAATTGAGCCGGGAGTTGGGGATTAATCAGTCGAGGATCCAGTTTTGGTTTCAAAATAGGAGATCCAAATCGAGGGCTCAACGCAAACGTCAGGTGGTCGAGATTTTAAAGGAAGAAAACCAAAAGCTGCGTACAGAAAACATGAGGTATGAAAAAGCTCTCAATATTACCGTTTGCCCTCATTGCGATAACCTCGTCGCCCTCGGTAAGATATTCCCCGATAAGCCTCACGCGATGATTGAAGACGTTCATTTACCACCTTACTCCCTCGGGACATCTCCTGCTCAACCAGATTTTGCCGGAGTCACGCATGAGCAGGATGATCTTACGAAGATGATACAAATGCCTCCTGGGGGATGGGATTTGCATCGCTTTGATTGGAGTTATAGTTTCAAGGAGCTGGATGTTACCGCCGACCAGCTCAAAGCATATCAGCCTCATGCACAACAATTTTCGATAGGGTCGGGTCTTGCTGGAGATGAGTTAATCAGTCGTCAAGCCATCGATGCAATTTTGGGCCACGATAAGAGGAGGTTCGCTTGGCCCCCTGAACTGCATTCCAGATTCCTAGACGTGGTTCACCAAACGGGGATCGACTCAGCAACTCCGACGCGCATATTTAAGGCCATGAATGTACCGGGGCTTAGTAAGGAGCTGGTCAGGAATCACCTTGCTGCCTACAGAAAGCTATTAAAACAACGTCGAGCGGAGCTAAACCGGGAGGAATCCGTCTCGAGCTCAAAAGCTAGAGGCGACCGCCATTGTAATGCTCAGGCATCAAGAGATACCCGGCCAAATCTAAGCATCAATCAAGCTAGCAACCCGACCACCGGCAAACTGAAAGCTGATCAGAATGTCCTCCCACGCCATTTCAACACTTCTCAAGAGCGCGTGTCACAAGTACAGCGAGTGCGTACTCCTCCATTCGAGCAACAGTCGGCTGGTGCTCTGCCTGCCGCTGGTCAACCCACGACAGACGATTTCTTTGATGAGGGGCTCGATGCCTTGTTCAATCAGTGGGAAACTGGCATGCTTGGACAGCCATGATCTAGCACCTGGCTCGGGGCACGATGGGTCGGTCACTACGAACACCCATAGGAAGAAGAACATGTTCACGAGTAGATCACTCATTTTATCCGTTGTAAAGTTCCTACGGGAACATTTTTCTTTAATGACTATAGTTAATTCTATATTAAAACCAACGCTATCGACGAACATCATCATGCTCAGTTGTGATGATCCCTTGTTAGATTAAGTCTGAAACCAGAGACGGTCTTTAAAATTTTGAGTGGCCACGAACTCATTCCTCACCAAGCGCCCGGGATGCTGAAATGAAGAGTAACAGCATGCACAGGGAAAATGCCACTTTCGTTTGAACGATGAAAAGGGGTTGAGAGAAGATCATAGCGTTAATTCCCATGGAGCTAAATGAATTAAACGGAGTAATTAATTGCGGGTCCACCGCTGCTCCCCTCGTTCTCGGGCCTAGCAAATCATAAAAGGCGCCGAAAGATTGTAGACCCACCACTTTGAAGACTGAACTAGGGGACGAGCGCAATACTCGATGAAACCGAATCAATGCAAGAGAGTTTGTGATCCTATCACGAGGAAAAAGAAAGGGGAATACAGACGATGAGTAATTGTAGAATCTCGGGAGGAGCGCTTGCTTGCTGGTCTTCATATGCAGCCTGAAGGATGGTTCCAGGACACGCACAATCACTTGAGAAAATTTCTAGAGTGAGCAAACACGTAAGAGCGAATTGAGAAAGCTGAGTGAACCAGATCAGCCCGAGATACCCCGATCCATCATGTTTAAAAGTTATTCCCATCTGCTAGAAACGCCCGACCTGGACATTTCTGAGCACGAACTGCTGGGAGACTTTGAAGATCCTGGAGCTGAATCCTGCCCGAAGGCCATAGAGACTGACTCCTCCAGCGATGAAATTATAGGTTTCAGCTACGAAGAAGGAGTATACAATGATGACCGGAGCCGGAAAAGGAAGCAACTACAACGCCACACTCCAGGCCAAATCCGAGAGCTCGAAGCTTTCTTCAATGAATGCCCCACTCCAAGCAGACAACAGAAAATGGAGTTGAGCCGAAAGATAGGATTGGAGCTTTCGAAGGTCAAGTTTTGGTTCGCCAACAAACGAACCCGGGTGAAACAACAATACGCAGACCATGAGTTACTAGTCCTGAAAGAGGAGAATGAGAAGCTTCAAGCTGAAAGCGCGAGATATAAGGAAGCTCTGACCAAGGCCACCTGCCTTAATTGTGGTAATCCTGTTGTCCTCGGCGAGGTGTTCCTCGATGAACCATCCCTGTTGACGAATAACGCTCAGCTGTTACCGTATTCTCCACAGCATTTTCCGACACATCCAGATACCGCCGGAGATCTGCATGAGCAAGTCAACACCATAGGATCAACACCAACATCCCCTGAGAAATGGGATATGAATCATCACAGGGGGAATTCTCTCAATGACGAACTCGCTATCGCAGCCAGCCAATCCAAAGTCGGTGAGTCCCTCCCTGGACAACTTTTGAAACGACTAGATCCCGTAGAGAATAGCTACCGAAGTATTGACGATATTTTGGGTGATAAGAGAACAAGGTTTTACTGGACCTATGAACTTCACACCAAATTTGTTGATGCAATTCGAGAGCTGGGAGTTGATTCGGCTAGCCCACTACGCATACTCGAGATTATGAATGTGCCGGGGCTCTCTAGAATTAACGTTGAGTCTCACCTCAAGTACTATAGGAGATTGCTAAGGGATGGAAGGATAGCGTTAAACCATCATAAAGCCAGTTGGAGCTCAAGTGCTGGGCAGAGTTACAACCATGATGATTGGAGAGCCAAGAGCACCCAACCGTGTTTCAGCAATGATGGGACTAGCAGTCGTGTCAGCGACTCCTCTAACCCAAATCAGAATGCTCCACCGAGCTATCTCAATACTCCTCAGGAGTATATACCACAGTTCCAGCACATAGAGATTCCTCAGTTTGAGCGCGAATCAGTCATTAATGCTGTCCCTGAAGCGGATCTGGCATTGGTAGAGAGTGCACATATGAACCTGCCGGTCATTGGAGGAAGTTCCAATTCGAGGGGTCAAATTGCTCACGGCGAGAGCAAAGAGAGGAATCCCTCGCCTGCAGTCGACGACACCCAATCTGGGCACCAAGGGCTAGAAAGAACAGGTGATTTCCTTGATGAGGAGCTGGACACTTGGATCAATACTCTTCTGGAATGTATGTCTCAACCCCAACAGGGTAATGATGAAGGTTCCAGCTCAAAGACTCCAATCCCTCACAACGAAGGCAATGAAAGAAATCTGCCCCCAACAATCGTTGATACCCAACTTGAACATCAATGGCTCGAAGACCCGAGCAATTTCCTTGGCGATGAGTTCAATCTTTGGCTCGATCAATTTGGAGCCGGAGGACCATCGCAGTGGTGACGCGAGGCCGGTGATCAAAGGTCTGATGCAAGGCATGGCTACTCGATGAAAAATGCTTCGAGAAAAGGGGTTGAATACTCCTATTGCATATGTTGTTGATCGCACTGTAAGGTTCCCACGGGAACATCTTTCATTAATATCTAGAACTAATTGCGCGTGAGTGTCAACATCACCCTTTGAGCATCTTCAAGCCGAAGGCCGTGGATTAATCACTTAATCTGTGGAGCAAGTTCCATGAACCATAATTATCACCCGCGGAGCATAATGGGATCTACCCCTTCAACACGAAATATGTTTGGCCGCGAAGCCACCTATTTGGTAAAACGATGTATCGTTCCTAAACAATCTTCAATCGAATACCGAAGTAATGTATTCTTTCTTTTCCTTCTCAGATGATAAACATGGATAAATCACTCAATGAGTCATGCGTTCAAATAGCAGAACAGACGCTGCCCAGCTGGGGGCAGATGAACCATTGATGTTACAAACACTCCAAGCATGGATATGCGGATTTGATAGAGGTTGTTCATATCAATACGCAACATCAGAATGGGACGAAAATCAAGAGTAAAGTTGTATCGTCCCAATTTGTCTTGAATTTGGGAATATGAATTAACACTTATTTTTTATCCTTGACAGGGGAATTGCCTTGGAGACGAATGAGTTTTTACATCCCACATACTACCTGTTAGGGTACATGAGGGTATGATGTATCGTTTCGATTTTCGAAAAATTCGTGAACATACAATGATATGCTTCTTTTACATTTTCAGGGATCTCCAGCCACGGTGGACAGGTAGGTATCCCTTTCCCCCAATCCATTGAAGATGTTAAACCAAAAACACAGAGAGAAAAAGAAAAAAGCTTTCAAAATCTGATGTCTAGAAAAGACATGGAATTCTAACTTCATTGGCATTCATGTTTTGAAACACGAGGTTGTCTGAACATGCATTGTGCACCATAAAATCCCATTGACAGGTAAAATTTTTGGGAAAACGAAAGAGATTTTTCCAATCAAAAGTTGTTCAAAACTCTCAAAAGGATGTTTCCTCAAAAGAGAGGCAAGCTCAAATCCAAACACATCCTACATACACTTGAGAGATGAGTGGAGCGAATCAAATAGTAAAATCTGGACCTACGGAGGTAGGGACCATTCGCAGCGATTACATGGATTGGGACGACAGAGGCGTTCGTTTCATATCATAAACACTACAGGTGACCGTTGACAACCCATTTGAACGGCGGTTTTCATTCTTAACCCTGTCAAGAACCACCCCACACCGGGGCAAAAAGGAAGTAAGTCCAGCAGCATCAGGAGAAAATGGTTAGAAATTTTCTTGCTCGGACTAACATTAATCTTTGTGTGTTGTTTATATGGTAATCCAAGAGCCATAGGATGACGAGAAGCATTCATTCTCTATCCCACACACCATATCCTTTGCACAGCCAAGTTGAGCCTGCGAATTCATTTCATAAACCCCTGTTGGTGATCATGGGATGTTTCAAGATAGAAACTGCATCACTCCAAGAACGGAAGAAATCAAGAGATGGGATTTATAGAAAAATTTCATATCGGCGTCTAAATGTGCTATGATTCAAGTTGTATATCTAGCACAATTTTCTGAACATCGTAGTTCCAAAGGAAAAGAAAAGGCGGGATTTCAACAAAGAAAAAAATCCCCAGCATCAAGAAAAAGCAAAGTACCTGGTAAAAACAAGGCCGATGCTCGTGAAAACTGTTTGATTGACCAACAATAAAGCCTAGATGGGAAAAGAGGAAATCCCCGAAGGAGTCAAATTCCAAAAAGGCTGCTCGCCAAATGGTGTCAAGCGCGGAATAAAGGCGCAAAAGAGAAAGGACAGGTAGCAAATCTGCAATGATCACCAATGTCAAACTTTCCAAGAATTTTGGGCCAAAAACAAGCCTTTTTCTATCCCCAATCCTACCAATGTTACGACCCCGAAGGAGTCTTCTCTGACTAAGACACTTGGGTTAACATATAGCTTAGCTCGAAGAAGTACGAGCAAGACTATTTCTTTCTCATTTTGCAGGGTTCTTGACTTGTAAACCCGGAGCAGATGGTGAAGATTTTCATTCAATGGCCTCGACTCCAAAGCGGGTCCCCTTTGAAAGCCGATATCCAAGCCTAACATTACGGTCCCGTGGAAGACCTCCCGATCGATCAGAATGTATGCCCTGCGAATGATCCTAAAACCTAGGCACAGGTTAGTAGGAAGTTGAACGCATTCCTTACAAAAGACCGTTATCACAGAACGGTGAGGAGCCCTCTTGGATGAGAAATTCTCCAATAGATGTTTTGAACAAACTCTTTTTGGAAATTTCAAATTGTTTGATCCAGATTTTCCGTGCAAGGGATTTGTGATCACATTTGCATGTTGCAAGAATGCTTTGGATAACCTCCAGCATCAAAACGCACATTTCATGATCAAGACTTAAATCATACGTTTTTGTCAGATGGACAACCGTCGTCTTCCCTAAGATTGCTAATGTTTTCTTGGTGAAGAAAAATTTTTCAGGCTCGAACTTCTGCAGGATCCGTGGGAAACACCAATCTCCCAGAATGTCGCCTCGACAGACTCAAGTGAAGCTTTGTCAAGATAAAATCTTTCCTTGCTTCAAAATTGAATTCCCGACAAGTTTCGGGATCTTTCAAAAGAAGGGATGAGGATAGAACCCCTTTTCAAAAATATCAAACAGTCCTAGCTTGACGTGGAGAACCCTCGTCTCGGGACCCCTTTTAAACAAAATTAAGCAGTCTCATCGGACGTGGAGAACCCTCGTCATGAGACCCCTTTTCAAAACAACCAAAGGTAGATACCGCCTGAAGGGTCAACTCAAGGTAGAAACCGCCTGAAGGGTCAACCAAAGGTAGAAACCGCCTGAAGGGTCGAATCAAAGGTAGATACCGCCATAAGGATCAACCCAATGGTCCGATCCACCATACGGATCGAAACTTTGACTAATTCCAGATGTTGAAGAAGTTGTTTTCCTAGGTAAGCCTTATTGTAGGCGAACCACTTATGGTCTAATCCACCATACGGATCAAAATCCTTGGCAAATTCCCAAAGAAAGAATGCGCCTTCCTTATGTTCCTACCAGTTAGGAATCCCATAATGATGTGACCTACCATACATGTCAGAGCTTAATCTCCCTAGGATATCCTAAATGACGAGTCCTAGGTATCTTCTTGAAAGTCGTCGCAACCGGCAGCATCCGACAGGTGAGCTTCAAGTAAGCCTCTCTCATCCCAGCCCATGTTCCAATGGTTAGAGCAAACCAGGGATTGATTTGAGTTTTTATCATGAGCCTTAAAGATTCAATGTCGTAGCATTTCATCACTCATTTTCCCAGTCGAGTCGGTTAGGAATCAGGCGCCACCTTATCTTTGAGAGAAACCTCTGACGAGATTCCTCTCAAAGAGGGGCAGCTGTCGACACCTGATTTTTAACCATCCATTATTGTGATTTTTATTCTTTAAAATTAATTAAAATATCAAAAAAAGGTCATAAAATCACAAAATCAACTTTGGAAGCCTTGGCCTAGCCTCGGGGACCAATTTTGAACAAAAAAAAATATTTTTTTTTTGGTATTTTATAATATTTTTCGAATTTATTTAATTATTAAAAATACACAAAAAATCAGAAAAATACCATTCGTGGTCAGAAAAATACACAAAAATATTAAATAATTTTGTTTTAATTTCCTCTTCAAGTTCTCCTCGTTGCGCTCTCTGTCGCTCTGTCTCTCTTTCTTGGTTCCGAAGGAGACCCGGATTCGCTCCTCGTCTGTATCCGTCTCTCTCTCTCTCTCTCTCTCGGTGGGGAATAGCGAGGAAGAAATGGTTTCTTCTCGTTCCTTGGAAGAGTTCTCTTCTCGTCCTTCTTTCTGCTCTCCACATGGCAGACGTACAACTTGCTGTAGATAGGGGTGCTGCGGCAGCTAAGGAGTTGCACCCCAAACTAAACAGGTGGTTGCATCAATCTACGTTCTTAAAGGCCTCGGAGGCATTTTGTTCGTGTTCGGTAGCTCATTTGGGGGATATCTCCTGCTTCTTCTTGGCGCTCACAACTCCAATTCTCTACGACTTCTACAACTATGACCCAGTCAACCCAGTGGCCCTTTTTCTAAACAAATGTTCTTCTCGGCAGGAGCAGCGGGGGAATATAAAAAAAAGGATGGCCGACCGAGAGAGTGGACGAAAAACGGTCGGCCAACGCAAGAGAAGAAAATAAAAAATAATCGAACGCTCTTGATCATGGCCTTCTTTAAGAAGTAGCGGGGAATCCTCAACGAAGCCGGTAGCTACGGCGCCGCTTCCAGCCATCATCCCGACTGCCGCACGCCGCCAGTGAGCTAAAAGAAAGTCCACGAGCAGGAAGCCAATACGGCTCGCGTCGCCGAACTCCGTCTCCAATCACCTCCAGTCGCGCCGCCATGCTTGCACCAGACCCGACGGCCGCTCGACTCCCCCTACATCTCTGTCCGATACCAACCAGCCCTGTCTTCTTCTTTTGCTCTCCTGTTCTCGTGAGAAGCAGCCCCGACACCTCAAGGTAGCTGCTGCCCAGCCATCCGTTCGTTGTCCCGACGCCCTGTTCAGCCTCTTCGGCGTACCGTTCAGCTTCCGGAGTCAGTCCCAGCCAGTGTTCGGCCGCGGAACAGCCACCCGATCAACCCCAAGAGTAGGCTGTACCTGCTGCTCACCTACGCGGACGTGTTCGTCCCGGTCTCTGCATGTGTAGGTTCTGTTACTTCACCTTCCGTCCATCGTGGGGACGCTCCCGTACGCATGGGTGGGCAACAGCGCGAAGCTCTGCCCGAGCGTGTGCGTGTATCCGTTCACGGTGCCCGACTACATACCAGGGCTGAAGCCGCTGTAGGCCCCGAATGGAGAGGCCGGCATGGACGGATGGTGAGCGTCGTCGGGCACGAGAAGGCCGAGCTGGCGACGAACTCGCTGTCCAAACCGAATCTTCCCTTTGAATGTCAAGCCACCTGTGGCTCTCGTTCGGTTCCGCCGCTACTTCAAAGCCTTCATAAGCTGTCGGGCGATCGGATATCGTCCAACCTGTATTCGGCCGATCCGAGCTTCTCCAACCATAGTGTCACCAGCCTCAACGGTCGAGAATGACTCATTAGCTTCGAAGCCGCTGCCCGTCATCTCGACGTCAATCGGAGCTTCTGTTCGCGACCCGAAAGGTACCCCGACACCCGAACCCCGCCGACTTCATCGATGCTGCATGAGGGAGATGATGAATAGTGATATGGTGGCAGCCTTTTCTTTTCTCTTTTGGATCGGTCGATGGGTTGGCGTAAAAAGAGAGAGTGAATTGGTTGGGCTTGTTCTCTCTTTTCTATTGGTGGGCTGGTCTTGGGATAGTGAAGAGTGTGCTCCGAATGGGCTAGCATGAAAGAGAAGGCTGGGCCATGATTTTTGAAGCCCAATTCGGGTAAGGAAAAGGGGTTCAGGCCTGAGGCCTTTTTTTTTTTTGTGCCGATCGGGCCCGATCAGGCCCGACGGCCTGTTCCGGGCCCGGGTTCGGGAACCCGACCCGGTCCCTGTTCCGTTTAATTAATTAATAAAAAATAATAATAATAAAAATAGAAAAATTCCAAAAGTAATTAAAAGTCATAAAATTTCATAAAATGCAAAAAAAAGAAATAGATAGAAAATGCATTTATTTGCTTATATTTTCTCAATTAGGCTTTATATGTGTTTGATTGTCGATTTGTCCTCCATGTTCAATTCACATGACTTAGTTTTAACTTCGCTTGTGAATGTCTGAATATTATGCATGTCTTAGTAGATAAATTAGCACGATAATTAGAGTTTAATTCGAGACACTCGTTTTATCCTTTAATTGGCTGGACTTTGCTGACTATCTACTTTGAGTAAGTGCACGTTCCAAAGGTTTGATGCACCATTTTGATATTCCAATGTGGCGACTGATGATGATACCCATGGCGATGAAAGCTCAATGGAGCTTGGTGACTGAGGTGAAACGCACGAAGAATGGTCGCAGGCTGAGGCTGGGCGATTTAAGGTTAGTATCCAATCCGGTATATTTTACATGCCCGATCCGTATATCGGAGTTATTTTTCTAAAATATTGCATTTATAGACTTGATTTGCATGTATTTGTTTCAGTCTAGTGGTTAGCTTATTTATCTGGTTGAGTGTTATCTATTGTCAAAGACATGCTTTTATTGAAATATTTGTCAAGAAATTAAAAAAAAAAATAATAATAAAAAATAAAAAAAATCAATCAAGAAATTCCAAAAAAATTCTCAAAAAATGGGAAATGGCCACAAACAACTGGCTATGGAATATTTTGGGTAATTCGGTATCCAAATCTTCCAAAAATGACGATTTTGCCCTTCGGGCCAATCGTCCCCAAATTTTCCCATTTTACCCCTGGTCCGAAATCAAATCTTCCCTAAACCCTTATGGCTATATTAGGAAACCATTTATTTGAATTGATGTGCATTGATGTGATTTATTTATGTACTTGATTGCGCTTCCATTTAAATTGATTATGATTGATAGGAATAGTCTTCCAATCTGCATGAAACCCTGAATCAAGCCTACCTCACCTAAAATTGCACCTGCATGAATTCTTAGCTAGGGAAAATCACTCGCGTTAGGTACTGAAAGGGCGTTGGTAATGACACCGACGTAACCAAGTCCCCGAACCCAAAATTTCTGGTTCCGCAGAACTGATCGATCTCTCCCAATCGGTCAGTAAGGTTTCCGGTCTACCCTCCAAGAAAGACCGGTGGCGACTCCAAATGCATGCACAATTTGCACATGCCACCACGACCACACTGAAGGTCGAAAGCGATCGACTCTTATCGTCGAAGAATACTCCCGCCGCGATTTGGTATGGGCCTGGGAGGGCCCGCGCCGATCCAAGACCCGCGATCGGTAATCCATTAGCCACGTCCGCTTCCGGACGGGTCGCGACAGACCCCAAGTGGACTTAGGCCGTAATTAAAACGCTGAGTGATTTTTCTAACCATGCAGGCGCTCGTGAAGGTGAGGTAAGTCCGCTTACGATAGGTGTTATATGTTTTTGCAGATTGGAGAAATAATGGGTGTAGTCCGTGATTAACATTGTCTTATGCAGGTTGGGCGTAGGAATATATGTTGTGTGGATGATTTGAAGTGCTGATTGATAAACTGCTATGCATGAATTGCATTGTGATGATCACAACACGTGGACACACACAACCGCGCCTAAAACCCCGGGCGTCGCCTATAGGAACACAATAGAAGGAATTGAAAATGGAATCTCCGCGAGGAAAAACGCGGGGTAATCCACTTTTCAATTCCGCTCGCTTCGAACTATGGATCGAGTCCCAATGCAACGATAGTTGTGTAATGGAATCGGCTCTTTCTAGAACTCAAAGTGGGAACCTTAACCTTAGGTGCCAAACCCTCTGATTTTTAGAAGTTCACCATAACTTGTCTCATGCGCATGTCTTTGGGCGGTTGGTACACCTAAAACCGCACATAAGTCGACGAGTTTGGTTGGTAAGACTCTCTATACCTCGAATCTATTACAGTTCATATAAATATAGGCATTTCATTCATTGCATTCTGATGATTAGATTAAATGCCATTTCAAGGATAGATGTGTGTGTTTTTCCCAAACGTCCTTGATAGAAGACGAAGAGGATGATATCCCATGACAAGCACCGAGTGAGCAACAAAGGAGCCTACTATGGACATTATTGAGATATCGTCCAATGAAGATGACGAGTTGGGGCAAGTGATCCGGAAGTCACAGATCGAACTTGGGGCATCCTTAAACGTTAGGATCACATTCCTTTGTTTCATTTTCCATTGCTAGTCCTCTTGTATAGGGTTTACTTTTATCGAGGCTTTCTCTATCTCACCTCTTAGAGTGATTGTATTAGGGATCTATTGGTGTATACATTTAGATGGAACTTGGTTGTATTTCTTTTGACAGGTCATGGGAATGTGATAGTGGCATTTTCTCTAATCATCCGAATACTCCCAAGTCAAGTTTATAATTCCTTTAGAGGAAATTAAAATTGGAAATCTTGCACGACCTTTTTGGTCATATAGGGTAATCCAACCCCAATTTCGCTAGAAGGAATTATACACTTGAATTGGTCCATGCATGTTTTACGTTGCTGGTAATCCACGATAATTGATCGAGAATATCGGCGTTGTTTTGAATTTAATGACGAGATAGATGTCCAAATTACTCTCGTTCTTAACAAAACGGCCTTGATTTGGATGCCGTATCTTCAATTAAATTTAAAACACGTTATTATGCCTCGCACTTTTGAGTAATTCGTTCCTCTCGAAATTGATCAAAAGCGATTATTGTGAATTACATTCCTTTCAATAGTATGCTTTCTTTCGAGGAATATTGATAAAAACTTTTCGCGCAAGATTAAAACCCTTGTAAAAGTTCTTGTCCTTATTAATCATGGGCAAGCATAGGATTGAAAGGGGTTTTTGATTTCTTTTTCAAATTATTCCTTCTGATTCTGTCTTTTAATTTGCAGGTAAAAAAATAGGTAATAGAGAGAAATCTTTTCCTGGACAAGTCTAAGGCTATTATCTCATCTGATCATGAGCGAGTTATAAAATCAGGACATATTTGCTCGGCTTACTGATATTATGGTTCGGCTCACCCAAGTTGAAGATGTTCGGATGCTCGAAGAAATGAACCATACAGAAGTTAAAACACACACACAAGAGTTCTCATTTATTTTGCTCAGTGGAGGGTTTTCAAAAGCAGGTCATACAATTCGGGGTAGAAAAGTAAAGCCGAAGTGAGCCCTAATTAACGACACGAAGGAGCCCAACTGACCCTCCATGTTATTAATGCTCTGCTCATACTCCCAACTCCGCATGTCATGGTCGGCAAGCCTGAGGAGAAGACTTTTGCATTCTCCCTTAACTTCGGCGACCTTGGCCTCATGTTCTTCGGCGATTGTTTCCAGGTCTCGAACCAGTCCATTCCCGCGAGCTATGTCCGCGGTTATTTTGTCGAGCCGTTCTTCCTGCCAGTCGCTCTGAAGCCTCAACAGGACATTGCGGCGGTCATGCTCGCCGGTGGTCAGGGATAGGGCCAATTGCTCCACCAGATTTCTCCTCTCGCGAAGCAACGTCGCGACCCGCTCATTAGCAAACTCGACGGCCTTTTTGTAACTATTGGCCAGATAGTTGGTCAGCACCAAATGATCAGATCGATCCTCATAACGAGCTCGCAAGACGCGAGCCACGAGAACCTCCCGATTAGCAGCACGGTAGGCCTCTAAGGAGTGTGCAAAGAGAGTCGGGAAAATTCTATATTCCCTCCCCAGTGTAGTGCCTTCGAGAGAAGTGGTATCAAGGTCCTCGAGCAGGACACGGATTTCATCCTCGGTCGCAGAATGATCGGTTATGTGTGCGTAACCGCGACCCAGTAGGTTATAAAGCTTTTCCCACTGGGCCAAGACATCAGTTGAAAAAGTGCGTACGGGAGAGGAGGCCATTTGCGTTGGGTTGGCTTGAGAATAAGACGAGTTTGACAGAGAGATTAGAAGGAAGAAGCTGATTATAGCAACTCGAGGATGATGAAGGGTCTCAGTAATAATGCTGGTGGAGCCCAGTTAGGGGGTAAAGCAGGAGGTCCCCTCACGAGAACCATTGGATTCGTTTCGGTCCGCGATTTCCGGCTCATCAATTAAAAGATGTAAAAGATTTGTCGGGATCACCATTATTAGAGTTAGGTGGGAGGTAAGCGCAACTATCGAAGAGAACCCTAACAGGATTTGGCAGTCCCATCACGATTGAAAAGCTAAGCGAGAAATTCAAAGTCTTGAGGGGGAACGTTTGCCTAATGATGCTTGATGAGCGTCTCCTGAACATACGAAGTCACTCGAAGAAAACTTTATAGGGAGTGAGCATACATGAGAGAGTGGAGAACTCTGAGTGGGCAAGAACCAATCAAACATTTCTCAATCCAACATATTTAAGAGGTTATTGTCAGCTGCTAGAGGCGACTGACTCAAAAATCTCAGAAATTGAACTACAGAGGGATCTCGAAGATTCCAAGATCAAGTCTAACGCCAAAACCATGGAGCCCAACACTTCTGGCAACGGAAATCAAGATCACGGCGACGACGACAACGACATCCACGATGTTCAACTCGGGAAAAGAAGGCGTCCTCACCAATACTCTCAGGAGGAAACCCAAATGCTGGAAACCCTTTTCAGTAAAAGCCATTACATGAAAAAGAAGTGGAGAATTGAATTGAGCCGGGAGTTGGGGATTAATCAGTCGAGGATCCAGTTTTGGTTTCAAAATAGGAGATCCAAATCGAAGGCTCAACGCAAACGTCAAGTGGTCGAGATTTTAAAGGAAGAAAACCAAAAGCTGCGAACAGAAAACATGAGGTATGAAAAAGCTCTCAATATTACCGTTTGCCCTCATTGCGATAACCTCATCGCCCTCGGTAAGATATTCCCCGATAAGCCTCACGCGATGATTGAAGACGTTCATTTACCACCCTACTCCCTCGGGGCATCTCCTGCTCAACCAGATTTTGCCGGAGTCACGCATGAGCAGGATGATCCTACGAAGATGATACAAATGCCTCCTGGGGGATGAGATTTGCATCGCTTTGATTGGAGTTACAGTTTCAAGGAGCTGGATGTTACCGCCGACTAGCTCAAAGCATATCAGCCTCATGCACAACAATTTTCGATAGGGTCGGGTCCTGCTGGAGATGAGTTAATCAGTCGTCAAGCCATCGATGCAATTTTGGGCCACGATAAGAGGAGGTTCGCTTGGCCCCCTGAATTGCATTCCAGATTCCTAGACGTGGTTCACCAAATGGGGATCGACTCAGCAACTCCGACGCGCATATTTAAGGCCATGAATGTACCGGGGCTTAGTAAGGAGCTGGTCAGGAATCACCTTGCTGCCTACAGAAAGCTATTAAAACAACGTCGAGCGGAGCTAAACCGGGAGGAATCCGTCTCGAGCTCAAAAGCTAGGGGCGACCGCCATTGTAATGCTCAGGCATCAAGAGATACCCGGCCAAATCTAAGCATCAATCAAGCTAGCAACCCGACCACCGGCAAACTGAAAGCTGATCAGAATGTCCTCCCGGGCCATTTCAACATTTCTCAAGAGCGCGTGTCACAAGTACAGCGAGTGCGAACTCCTCCATTCGAGCAGCAGTCGGCTGGTGCTCTGCCTGCCGCTGGTCAACCCACGACAGACGATTTCTTCGATGAGGGGCTCGATGCCTTGTTCAATCAGTGGGAAGCTGGCATGCTTGTACAGCCATGATCTAGCACCTGACTCGGGGCACGATGGGTCGGTCACTACGAACACCCATAGAAAGAAGAACATGTTCACGAGTAGATCACTCATTTTATCGTTGTAAAGTTCCTACGGGAACATTTTTCTTTAATGACTATAGTTAAACCAACGCTATCGACGAACATCGTCATGCTCAGTTGTGATGATCCCTTGTTAGATTAAGTCTGAAACCAGAGACGGTCTTTAAAATTTTGAGTGGCCACGAACTCATTCCTCACCAAGCGCCCGGGATGCTGAAATGAAGAGTAACAGCATGCACAGGGAAAATGCCACTTTCGTTTGAACGATGAAAAGGGGTTGAGAGAAGATCATAGCGTTAATTCCCATGGAGCTAAATGAATTAAACGGAGTCATTAATTGCGGGTCCACCGCTGCTCCCCACGTTCTCGGGCCTAGCAAATCATAAAAGGCGCCGAAAGATTGTAGACCCACCACTTTGAAGACTGAACTAGGGGACGAGCGCAATACTCGATGAAACCGAATCAATGCAAGAGAGTTTGTGATCCTATCACGAGGAAAAAGAAAGGGGAATACAGACGATGAGTAATTGCAGGATCTCGGGAGGAGCGCTTACTTGCTGGTCTTCATATGCAGCCTGAAGGATGGTTCCAGGACACGCACAATCACTTGAGAAAATTTCTAGAGTGAGCAAACACGTAAGAGCGAATTGAGAAAGCTGAGTGAACTAGATCAGCCCGAGATACCCCGATCCATCATGTTTAAAAGTTATTCCCATCTGCTTGAAACGCCCGACCTGGACATTTCTGAGCACGAACTGCTGGGAGACTTTGAAGATCCTGGAGCTGAATCCTGCCCGAAGGCCATAGAGACTGACTCCTCCAGCGATGAAATTCTAGGTTTCAGCTACGAAGAAGGAGTATACAATGATGACCGGAGTCGGAAAAGGAAGCAACTACAACGCCACACTCCAGGCCAAATCCGAGAGCTCGAAGCTTTCTTCAATGAATGCCCCACTCCAAGCAGACAACATAAAATGGAGTTGAGCCGAAAAATAGGATTGGAGCTTTCGAAGGTCAAGTTTTGGTTCGCCAACAAACGAACCCGGGTGAAACAGCAATACGCAGACCATGAGTTACTGGTCCTGAAGGAGGAGAATGAGAAGCTTCAAGCTGAAAGCGCGAGATATAAGGAAGCTCTGACCAAGGCCACCTGCCTTAATTGTGGTAATCCTGTTGTCCTCGGCGAGGTGTTCCTCGATGAACCGTCCCTGTTGACGAATAACGCTCAGCTGTTACCGTATTCTCCACACTATTTTCCGACACAGCCAGATATCGCCGGAGATCTGCATGAGCAAGTCAACACCATAGGATCAACACCAACATCCTCTGAGAAATGGGATATGAATCATCACAGGGGGAGTTCTCTCAATGACGAACTCGCTGTCACAGCCAGCCAATCCAAAGTCGGTGAGTCCCTCCCTGGACAACTTTTGAAACGACTAGATCCCGTAGAGAATAGCTACCGAAGTATTGACGATATTTTGGGTGATAAGAGAACAAGGTTTTACTGGACCTATGAACTTCACACCAAATTTGTTGATGCAATTCGAGAGCTGGGAGTTGATTCGGCTAGCCCACTACGCATACTCGAGATTATGAATGTGTCGGGGCTCTCTAGAATTAACGTCGAGTCTCACCTCAAGTACTATAGGAGATTGCTAAGGGATGGAAGGATAGCGTTAAACCATCATAAAGCCAGTTGGAGCTCAAGTGCCGGGCAGAGTTACAACCACGATGATTGGAGAGCCGAGAGCACCCAACCGTGTTTCAGCAATGACGGGACCAGCAGTCGTGTCAGCGACTCCTCTAACCCAAATCAGAATGCTCCGCCGAGCTATCTCAATACTCCTCAAGAGTATATACCGCAGTTCCAGCACATAGGGATTCCTCAGTTTGAGCGCGATTCGGTCATTAATGCTGTCCCTGAAGCGGATCTGGCATTGGTAGAGAGTGCACATATAAACTTGCCGGTCATTGGAGGAAGTTCCAATTCGAGGGGTCAAGTTGCTCACGGCGAGAGCAAAGAGAGGAATCCCTCGCCTGCAGTCGACGACAGCCAATCTGGGCACCAAAGGCTAGAAAGAACAGGCGATTTCCTTGAGGAGGAGCTGGACACTTGGATCAATACTCTTCAGGAATGTATGTCTCGACCCCAACAGGGCAATGATGAAGGTTCTAGCTCAAAGACTCCAGTTCCTCACAATGAAGGCGATGAAGGAAATCTGCCCCCAACAATTGTTGATACCCAACTTGAACATCAATGGCTCGAAGACCCGAGCAATTTCCTTGGCGATGAGTTCAATCTTTGGCTCGATCAATTTGGAGCCGGAGGGCCATCGCAGTGGTGACGCAAGGCAGGTGACCAAACGTCTGATGCAAGGCATGGTTACTCGATGAAAAATGCTTAGACGAAAGGGGTGGAACACTCCTATTGAATATGTTGTTGATCGCACTGTAAGGTTCCCACGGGAACATCTTTCATTAATGTCTAGAACTAATTGCGCGTGAGTGTCAACATCACCCTTTGAGCATCTTCAAGCCGAGGGCCGTGGATTAATCGCTTAATCCGTGGAGCAAGTTCCCCGAACAATGACTATCACCCGCGGAGTATAATGGGATCTACCCCTTCAATACGAAATACGTTTGGCCGCGAAGCCACCTATTTGGTAAAACGATGTATCGTTCCTAAACGATCTTCAACCGAATACCAAAGTAATGTCTCATTTCTTTCCCTTCTCAGGTGATAAACGTGGGTAAATCACTCAAGGAGCCATCTGTTCAAATAACAAAACAGACGTTGCCCAACCGGGGGCAGCTGAACCATTGATATTGCAAATATTCCAAGCATGGATAAGCGAATTTGATAGACGTGGTTCATATCAATACGCGACATCAGAACGGGATGAGAACTAAGAGTAAAGTTGTATCGTCCCAATTTGTCTTCAATTTGGGAATATGAGTTAACCTTTGTTAGTTATCCTTGATAGGGATTCGCCATCAAGGAGGACAGATTTTCACAACCTGTGTGCGCTCGCGGGGGCACATGACCAAGGGTAAGATGTATCGTTCTAATTTTTTGAAAATTTTGTGAACGTACAATAACATGTTTCTTTTACATTTACAGGGATCTTCGGCCACGGTGGGCAGGTAAGTATCCCTTTCCCCAATTCATTGAAGATGTTAAATAAAAAAAAAACATAGAGAAAAAGAAAAGCTTTCAGAATCTAATATCTAGAAAAGACATAGAATCCTAACTTCATTGGCGTTCATGTTTTGAAATAGGAGGTTGTCTGAACATGAATAAAAACATGCATTGTGCATCATAAAATCCCCTTGACCGGTAAATTTTTTTTTTTTTGAGGAAATGAAAGAGATTTTTTCCAATCAAAAGTTCAAAACTTTCAAAAGGACGTTTTCTCAAAAGACGAGAGGCAAAGCCTAATCCGAAACACGTCCTATACACACTTGAGAGAGAAATGGAGCGGATCAGATAGCAAAATATGGACCTACGGAAGTAGGGACCATTCGCAGCGATTACATGGATTGGGACGACGGAGGCATTCGTTTCATATCCCCAAAACACTACAGGTGACCATTGATAACCCCTTTGAACGGCGGTTTTCATTCTTAACCCTGTCAAGAACCACCCCACATCGGGGCAAAATGGAGGTGAGTCCAGCAACATCAGGAGAAAATGGTTAGAAATTTTCTTGCTCGGACTAACATTAATCTTTGTGTGTTGCTTATATGGTAATCCAAATGCCATAGGATGACGAGAAGCATTCATTTCTCTATCTCACACACCATATCCTTTGCACAGCCAAGTTGAGCCTGCAAATTCGTTTCATGAACCCGTTGGTGATCATTGCACATTTCAAGATGGATGCAGCATCACTTCAGAAACAGAAGAGTTCAAGACCCAGGGATTATGAAGAGAATTCCCGGACTGATATTTAAAACATGTTTAGACTATATGTCTAACATGATCCCATGAAGATGAGAAAAAGTGGGATTTCAAAAATGAATAAAAAAATCCCAGCATCAGAAAAGAAAAAGCAAAGTGCCTAGTAAAAGCAAGGCCGACGCTCACATAAATTGTTTGAGTGATCCCCAATGAAACCTAGTTGGGAAGAGAAAATTTCTAAAGGAGTCAGATCAAAAAGACCGATCCTCCAAATGATGTCAAGCGTGGAAGAAAGACGCAGACAGAGTTGTCAATCCCTTAATGCAGCCAGAGACGCTCTCTAAAGAATTCGTGCACACCTCAAAAGCCGTTGCACGCCTCAAAAATTGAAGATACAGGGAGGAAAGGGCTGGTGGTAAATTTGCAATGATCACCAATGTCAAACCCCTCATGAATTCTGGGCCAAAAACAAGCTTTTTTCGGTCCCCAATCCTACCAATGTTACAACCCCGAAACAGTCTTCTCTGACTAAGACACTTGGGTTAACATATAGCTTAGCTCGAAGAAGTACGAGCAAGACTATTTCTTTCTCATTTTGCAGGGTTCTTGACTTGTAAACCCGGAGCAGATGGTGAAAACTTTCGTTCAATGGCCTTGACTCCAAAGCGGGTCCCCCTTGAAAACCAATATCCAAGCCTAACATTACGGTCCCGTGGAAGACCTCCCGACCGATCAAAATGTATGCGCTGCGAATGGGCCTAAAACCTAGGCACAGGTTAGTAGGGAATTGAGTGCATCCCCTATAAAAAAACCACTATCGCAAAACAGGTGAGAAGACCTCCTTGTCAAGAAATATTCCAATTGATGTTTTGAACAAACTCTTTTTGGAAGTTTCAAATTGTTGGATCCAGATTTTCCGCGCAAGGGATTTGTGATCACATTTGCTTGTTGCAAGAATGCTTTGGATAACCTCCGGCATCAAAATGCACATTTCACGATTAAAACTTAAATCATACGGTTTTGTCAAAATGGACAGCCGTGGTCTTCCCAAAGATTACTAACGTTTTCTTGGTGAAGAAAAATCTTTCAAGCTCAAACTTCTGCAGGATACCTGGAGAACCCAGCTCCCAGAATGTCGCCTCAACAGACTCAAGTGAAGCTTTGTCAAAATGAAATCTTTCACAGCTTCAAAAAAAAATTGAATTCCCGACAAATTTCGGGATCTTTCAAAAGAAGGGACGAGGATAGGGCCCTTTTCAAATTCAAGTAGTCTCATCGGACGTGGAGAACCCTCGTCATGAGACCCCTTTTCAAAATTCAAGCAGTCTCATCGGACGTGGAGAACCCTCGTCATGAGACCCCTTTTCAAAATTTAGGCAGTCTCATCGGACGTGGAGAACCCTCGTCATGAGACCCCTTTTCAAAATTCAGGTAGTCTCATCGGACGTGGAGAACCCTCGTCATGAGACCTCTTTTCAAAATTCAGGAAATCTCATCGGACGTGGAGAACCCTCGTCATGAGACCCCTTTTCAAAATTCAGATAGTCTCATCGGACGTGGAGAACCCTCGTCATGAGACCCCTTTTCAAAATTCAGGAAATCTCATCGGACGTGGAGAACCCTCGTCATGAGACCCCTTTTCAAAATTCAAGCAGTCTCATCGGACGTGGAGAACCCTCGTCATGAGACCCCTTTTCAAAATTTAGGCAGTCTCATCGGACGTGGAGAACCCTCGTCATGAGACCCCTTTTCAAAATTCAGGAAATCTCATCGGACGTGGAGAACCCTCGTCATGAGACCCCTCTTTAAAATTTAGGCAGTCTCATCGGACGTGGAGAACCCTCGTCATGAGATCCCTTTTTAAAATTTAGGCAGTCTCATCGGACGTGGAGAACCCTCGTCATGAGACCCATTTTCAAAATTTAGGCAGTCTCATCGGACGTGGAGAACCCTCGTCATGAGACCCCTTTTCAAAGTCAAAACAAAGGTAGATACCGCCTGAAGGGTCAATCAAAGGTAGATACCGCCTGAAGGGTCAACTCAAGGTAGATACCGCCTGAAGGGTCAATCAAAGGTAGAAACCGCCTGAAGGGTCAACTCAAGGTAGATACCGCCTGAAGGGTCAACAGGAAGGTAGAAACCGCCTAAAGGGTCAATCAAAGGTAGAAACCGCCTGAAGGGTCAACATGAAGGTAGATACCGCCTGAAGGGTCAACTCAAGGTAGAAACCGCCTGAATGATCAACTCATGGTAGAAACCGCCATAAGGGTCAGCACAAGTTAGAAACCGCCAGAAGGGTCAAATCATGGTAGAAACCGCCATAAGGGTCAACTCATGGTAGAAACCGCCATAAGGGTCAATACGAGGTAGATACCACCTCAAAGATCAACACGAAGGTCCGATCCACCATACGGATCAAAATCATTGGCAAATCCTAAAGTGTGGGATGCGCCTTCCTTAGGTTCCTACCAGTTAGGAATCCCATCATGGTATGACCTACCATACAGGTCAGAGCTTAATCTCCCTAGGATATTCTGAATGACGAGTCCTAGGCATCTTCTTGAAAGTCATCGCAACCGGCAGCATCCGACAGGTGAGCTTCAGGTAAGCCTCTCTCACTCCGGCCCATGTTCAAATTGTTAGAGCAAATCGGGGATTGATTTGAGCTTTTATCAATAGGCTTAAAGATCCGATGTCATAACATTTCTTCTCTCATTTTCCCAGTTGAGTCGGTTAGGAATCAGGTGCCACCTTATCTTTGAGAGAAACCTCTAACGAGATTCCTCTCAAAGAGGGGCAGCTGTTGACACCTGATTTTTTACCATTTATTATTGTGATTTTTATTCTTTAAAATTAATTAAAAATATAAACAAAGGTCATAAAATCACAAAATCAACTTTGGAAGCCTTGGTTTAGCCTTAGGAACCAATTTTGAACAAAAAATATTTTTCGGTATTTTTAATATTTTTCGAGTTTATTTAATTATAAAAATACCCAAAAAATCAGAAAAATACCATTCGTGGTCAGAAAAATACCCAAAATATTCGATAATTTTGTTTTAATTTCCTCTTCAAGTGTGTCACTTTAAATCTCAAAAATTCGGCTCGGGTCACTATGTTCCTTCACAAACATAAACCCATACCGAGCCTAAAAAAAAAAAAAAAAAAATCCTTTTCGAGTCTTTTAGTTTTCAATTCTCACTTTTTATAAGCTATGACATTGGATTCTAAAGTCTTAAAGTGCAATTAGGTCAATTTGCCCTCCAATTTAATCAATTTTTACCAAAAGGGCTTAATTGCACATTTTTCTTTCAATTAGTCCCCGGTTTCACGTATGTATATGTATGCTCTACGTATTTATACGTTATGCATATTTGTACTGTTTGGTAACCTCTTTAACTCTTGTAATAATAATAATGGTTATTATTTTTAACACATTTGTTAGTGCTTTTTTTTAGCATTTTTGTATTGTGAGTGGTATTGTTAGTGCTATTTTTAAATAGCATTTTTGTATTATAAATTGTGAGTGCTATTGTTAGTGCTATTTTTAAATGACATTTATTTATCATAAATTGTGAGTGCTATTGTTAGTGCTATTTTTAGATGGCATTTATTTATCATAAATTGTGAGTGCTATTATTAGATAGAATTTATAATTGTTAGTGCTATTTTTAAATAGCATTTTTGTATTATAAATTGTGAGTGCTATTGTTAGTGCTATTTTTAAATAGCATTTTTGTATTATAAATTGTGAGTGCTATTGTTAGTGCTATTTTTAAATGTCATTTATTTGTGAGTGCTATTTTTAGATAGAATTTATAATTGTTAGTGCTATTTTTAAATACAATTTATTGGAAGGTATTTTTGGCTATAAAAGGATGGCAAGAGTTTTGAGGTTGAAGGGGGAGACATTTTGTAGAGTGTGCAAATTTTTGAGAGCTTAGAGAGAAGAACACAAACACTCTCTATATTCTCATCATCTTGAGTGAGCAAAATATACTAAGTTCGGAATATTGATTCCGCATATTGCTAGCACAATTGTTGTGGAGTTATTAGTCGTCTCCCCGTTCGTCAATTGGTGGTGCGTCCGAACTAGATGCCTAACACTTGTGGAGGCTGAGATCGAAGAACATCGAACCGACACCTCCGTTCAAGCACGCTACGAGAGGTAATCTATTTACTCCCTTTGAGGCTTTGTGATTTTTTTTCGATTGAAATGCACGAAGTACGCCTCTGGAGATACATGTATGGGTTGTTATTTATTTCCGCTACGTGTTACGTGGATCCCAACAGTGGTATCAGAGCCAATCCTTAGGCGTTTTCGTGCATTTAATTGATTTTTGCAATTTTTGCAATACTATGGCCAATATGTATTAACGAATTGTTCGTCTTACATGGCTAATGGAGATTGATTATCTTATATGATAAATTAATCAACGTAGCAAAAATTGAGAATAAATCAATTTTGAATCGAAAATTTATGGCTATCTTATTTTACGTAAAAATTCTGAATATGATTCAACGTAGAATTTTTATTGTGCCTTCCTAAGTTTTAAATTGTGAATTTATTACTTACGTGAAAGGGTGGTGATCATAGAAAAATCCCTAATCAATGTGATTGATGTATATATGAATGTATGATGATTATTTATATATTTGGGGTTGTAATTATTAAATGGAGGCTGCGTACTCCTTTTATTTTTCATGTAATCTTTATTTTTAGCATAGTCAATTGTTGATGTAAATGCTACGAGGATTACGTGGAGGAGGCTTTTAAGTCGGCGAGCTCTTTGGGGCCCAATTCTTGAAGAGTTCAAGAAACCAAGAAGAAGCGAAGAGTGGCTCTCCGTTATTAAAATATTAAAATGATTAAATGTGGTCTCATTGGCTCGAGACCCATTAAATCATAATTCCATGATCACCACGTAGGATAGATGTTTATGTGATTGACATCTATTTTTTTATTATGATTAAGTGAGCATGTTAAACTGGTTAATATGCATAGTCAGACTTACCTCACCCAAAATTGCGCCTGCATGAAATCCTAGTTAGGAAAATCACTCGCGTTAGGTACCGAAAGGGTGTTGGTAATGACATCAACGTAACCAAGTCCCCGAACCCAAAATCTCTGGTTCCGCAGAATTGATCGATCTCTCCCAATCGGTCAATAAGGTTTCCGGTCTACCCTCCAAGAAAGACCGGTGGCGACTCCAAATGCATGCACAAGTTGCACATGCCACCATGACCACACTGAAGGTCGAAAGCGATCGACTCTTATCGTCGAAGAATACTCCCGCCGCGATTTGGTATGGGCCTGGGAGGGCTCGCGCCGATCCAAGACCCGTGATCGGTAATCCATTAGCCGCGTCCGCTTCCGGACGGGTCGCGACAGGGACCTTTAGTCGTTATGAACTCTAAATTGAGCTTGTTTCATTCTCGATGGGGGTCGCTAACTGCGTCAAGAATTTTATAACAAAAAACGAACCAGTTAGGGACGCCAATAGTGCTGTGTCCTGGTAGTCAGTGAACTGGAAGTGGTACGAAATGTCAGGAGTTCGATCTCAGTATTGAAAAATCATTTTATCAGTTTGTCTATCACCCGATGAAGTTCAAAGAGATTCGACGCAGATGACTATAGAACTTGGGGCAATTCGAAAATCATCGATTCATTTTCATAGCGGCGAAGTTGGTATTGTAAAATGTGAAGCACGCAAATGACAAATCCGAAGCAGAAGGAGATGAATCATGATTCGCTTATCCAAGGTCAGGATTTCAACCTTCGACTAAAGCCAAATCTAGGATGAGTTTTTGATCTTGCCCACTCGACAAAACCCATCTCCACTGAAAATGGGGGCAAACCATTCCTACATCTGGAAAGCATGTCGAAGCTGAAGACATCAAATTCATCGTTTGATCCGTGGGGCAAGTCCTCGAAGCGATAGTTATCATCCGCAGAGCGTAATGGAATCCATCCTTTCAATGTAAAACACATTTGGCCGCGGAGCCACCCATTTGGTAAAAAGAACGTATCGTTCCTAAATGATTTTCAATCAGATGCGGGGATAATGTTCTCTCATTTTCCTCTCAGGTGATGAACAGAGATGAGGCACCCAAGAAGCCATGCATTCAAATAACAAAACAGTGCATGAAACACGCCCAAAAAGATGAATGAATCTCCTCCGACATAAATCCTCGAGGTGGATTCGTTGCCCAACCAGACGAAGAAATCAGGGCCACAAGCTTGAGGGCCGGCTTCTACAATCCGCACATTGGCATGCATAATGGAATTCAAATCAAGAGTAAAGTAGTATCGTCCCAATTTGTTTTGAATTTGGAAACCCAAAATAATGCTTAATATTTATCCTTGGCAGGAGCTCGCCATCAGGGCAGACATGTAAGTTTCATTTTTCTCCAAAAACCAAGAAGTCGAAAGAACTTTAGAACACCCAACAATCTTGTGTTACTATGTGAAGTGCAGATTTTCACAACCCTTGTACACTCGTTGGAGCATATGACCAAGGGTAAGATGTATCGTTCCAATTTTTGTAAAGTTTTAGAATATACAATGACATATCCCTTTTATATCTCCAGGATCTCCAGCCTCGATGGGCAGGTAAGTATCCCTTTTCCCAATTCATTGGAGATTAAAAACTTTCAGAATTAATTCGATTCTCACATCTAAAAAGACATAGAATTCTTACTTCATTGACATTCATGTTTTAAAACATGAGATTGTCTGAACATGAATTACACATGTATGGTGCATCATAAAATCCCTTTGAAGGATAAATCTTGATGAAATGAAATGAATTTTTCCAACAAGAGTCGTTTGAACTGTTCAAAAGGGTATTTTCTCATAAGAGAAGCGAGCCTAATCCAAACACGTCCCATACACACTTGAGAGATGAGGAGATTGGAAATGATAGCGAAACCTTAACCTATTGATATAAGGGTCATTCGCAACGATTACATGGATCGAGATGACAGAGGCATTTATTTCTTCATTCCAAACACTACAGATGCCCATTGAGAACCCCATTGAACGGCGATTTTCATTCTCAACCCTGTCAAGAACCACCCCACATTGGGGCAAATGAAGGTTAGTCCAACAGTATCAGAAAGTAAACGGTTAGAAATTTTCTTGCTTGGACTAACATAAATCTTTGTGTGTTATTTATATGATAATCCAAGTGTCATAGGACGACTAGAATAATTCATTTCTCTATCCTACACACTATTATCCTTTGCACAACCAAGTTGAGCCAGCAAATTCATTTCATCAACCTATTGGTGATCATTGCATATTCCAAAGCAAAGGCAACATCACTCTAGGAATGGAAGCGTGCCAAAGTTTAAGTTGCATATCTAGCATGATTGCCGAAAATCCTAGCTCCAAAAGAAAAGAAAAACACGGGATTAAAAAAAGGGGGAAAAGAAAAATCCCTAGACATCAAGAAAAAGCAAAGTGCCTGGTAAAAAGCAAGGCTGATGTCTATTCAAAATATCCCCAGTAAAGTCTAGAGAGACGATGAAAAGACCCTGCAAAGGAGTTAGATCAAGATGACTACTCTCCAAATGATGTCGTGCTCAAATTGCAAACACACAAACAGACGGTCTCTTAATGTAACAAGAGATGCTTTTAAACATCCTTGTGCGCTCTAAAAGAGGAGTGTACACTTCAAGAAATGGAGATGTTCTTCGAAGGACATGTGGCAAATTTGCAATGATCACCAATGTCAAACCCTTCACAATTTCTGGGCAAAACATAAGCCTTTTTCGGTCCCCAATCCTTCCAATGTTACAACCCTGAAGTAGTCTTATCTGACTAAGACACTTGGGTTAATGTATAAGTTAGCTCAAAGAAGTACGAGCAAGACTATTTCTTTCTCATTTTGCAGGGTTCTTGACTTGTAAACCCGGAGCAGATAGTGAAAAATTTCGTTCAACGGCCTTGACTCAAAAGTGAGTCCCCCTTGGAAACCGATATCCAAGCCTAACACTACGGTCCCGTGAAAGACCTCATGATCGGTCGAAATGTATGCGTTGCGAATGATCCTGAAACCCAGGCACAGGTCGGTAGGAAATTGAGCACTTTCCCTATTAAAGATCATTATCACAGAGCAGTGAGGAGCCTTCTTGGGTGAGAAATACTCCAATGGATGTTTTGAGCAAACTCTTTTTGAAATTTTCAAATTGTTTGATCTAGAGTTTCCATGCAAGGAATTTATGATCACATCTGTATATGGCAGGAATGTTTTGGATAACCTCCAACAATCAAAATGCACATTTCATGACTAAAACTTAAGTCATAGAATTTTGTCAGTTAGACAATTATTGTCTTCCCAAAGATTACTAATATCTTCTTGGCGAGGAAAATTTTTTCAGGTCTAAGCTTTCTGCAGAACTTTTGGCCACCCCAAAGACTGGGTGCGTCATCCTTGGGTGAAGCCTTTTAGTAGGCAAATCTTTTCTAAGACCGATCCACAGAATGATCGAGTCTCCGACTAGCCCCGAAGAGCGGGTACGTCATCCTTTGATTCATATCAATTTGGAATCTCATAAATGGTAGAAACCGCCTGAAGGGTCAACTCAATGGTAGAAACCGCCTGAAGGGTCAACACAATGGTAGAAACCGCCTGAAGGGTCAATGTATGGTAGAAACCGCCTGAAGGGTCAACCAATGGTAGAAACCGCCTGAAGGGTCAAAACAATGGTAGAAACCGCCTGAAGGGTCAATGTATGGTAGAAATCGCTTGAAGGGTCAACCAATGGTAGAAACCGCCTGAAGGGTCAACTCAATGGTAGAAACCGCATAAAGGGTCAATGAATGGTAGAAACCGCCTGAAGGGTCAAAGGACTGGTAGAGACCGCCTGAAGGATCAACCCAATGGTCCGATCCACCATACGGATCAAAACCTTGATGAATCCCGAACGCGGGAGGAGTCGTTTTCCCTAATAAGCCTTACATTAGGCAAGCCATTTCTAGTTTAGTCCACCACACGGATCAAAACCCTTGGCAAATTCCCAAATGTGGGATGCGTCTTCCTTAGGTTCCTATCAGTTAGGAATCCCATTATGGTTTGACCTACCATACAGGTCAGAGCTTAACATCCCCAGGACACTCCGATGACAAGTCCTTAGGAATCTACTTGAACCCATCAGACACAGTAAATGCCGCAAGCATTCGGCAGGTAAGGGGCAGGGAAGTCTATCTACTCCTTAACTTTCTTACATCATATCAGGGAATTGAATGAGCACATCTCTTTTTAAGGAAAAGCACACATTGATGGGCATGAAAATTGGATGTCATGATTTCTTTTCTTTTCCCAGTCGAGTTGATCGGAACACAGGTGTCACATTGTCTTTGAGAGAAACCTCTGACGAAATTCCTCTCAAAGAGGGGCAGCTGTTGACACCTGATTTTTGATCAGTCTTTCATAGTTTATTTTTAAAAAATTCATAAAAAATCTATAAAAAGTTAAAAAAATTAAAAAATCATCTTTGGTAGCCTTGACCAAGCTAAAGGAACCATTTTTGATAAAAAAAAATAATTTTTAATATTTTTTTAATATTTTTTAATATTTTCCAAAAATAGAAAAATACATGAAAAATGAAGAAAAATAGCGTTCGCTGTCGTAAAAATATAGAAAAATAGTCAATATTTTTATTTTAATTTCTTTTACATTTTGAACTCATAAATAGTCAAAATTCAAGTTCAATTGCATGTGTTTCTTCACGACGCATAGAGTTGAATTTAGCAAAAAAATGTCATTCGAGTATTTTAATTTGTAAATTTCTACATCTTTTTTAGTCTTGACGTCCAATTAGATCGACCACCATCTACAATAAATGCCCCTTGCTGAATATTTTCGTTTTTGTTTCACATGATTTCATGGTGTAAAACGCCGAGTGGATCCCCAAATATAATCGGGTCGGCATGACCTCGATAGCTCGTCCAAGACCAAACCAGGGCACGGCGAACCCCATGTGAGTACTCTCGAACTCCTTCGATACTTCCTAATGCTTTTCTTAGGTTAGATCGTGTGTAGAATGGCTAGGACAGCTAAATCATTCTTGAGCTGTGATTGATAAATAGGACCTTACTAGGAATGCCATGTGATTTATTTGCATATCTAGATTCCTTGAGTTGGGCATTTTATTACTGATTGTGATTGCTAGGATAATCACTCCTATCTACATGAATTTCTAGATTTAGGGTTCATACCTTACTCATCCGCATGAATCTCAGGCTAGAAAATTCAGTCAACTTAGGTACCGAAAGGGCATCAACTCTGACAGTTGGTGTAACTAAGTCCCCGAAACCATTTCTCTGGTTCTCGCAGAATTGAATAGAAACTCCCAACTATTCGATTGGGTGGTCCAATCATACCCTAAAAAAATGATTGGTGGCGACTCCATGGCATGCACACTTAGCACATGTCACTAGACCACACTGAAAGTCGATCACGCATACCTCCGTTGCGATTTGGGTAATGGGACTTGGGAGAGGCCCGCGTCCGACCAGACAGGACTGCCCATTAGCCCTCGAGAGCCCGACAACCTCAAGAGGGTCGCGACACTGGTTCATGTTCGATCGTGCTTGGCCCCGTGAATGGATTCGCGTAATCTTGAGATATGTTAGAATAGAGGCGATTGCAAGTCGATTGTCGTTAGTTTCATGAGGTTTCATCGAGAGTTCATCGTCAGATCATCGTCGGAGAGCCACAGCCGTCCATTCTGCCGGAGTCGCGAGGTTGAAGACGAAGCTGACATGGCGCGGTCAACCGGTCAAAGTCCTAGTTGGCATTCGGCCATTGGTCCACGTGGTGTCGAGTCAGCACGGCCGTTGGGTCTGTTATTCAAATAAAAAGGATCGGACGGCTCAAATAAAGCGAACGTAAATTCTAGTGGCCGTCCGATTAGTAATTAGGTTTATCCGAAAATGTTTTAAAATCAGAAAATCAAAAATAAACTGAAACGGTGTCGTGTAGGTTAGTGGTCGTGCGGCGTCGTTTAGGTTAGTGTGAATCGACGGTCTAGATCAAGTCTCCGGATCTAATCATGGCCGTAGGTTCAAGTAATCTGATCAGACGGCTCTGATCGAGTCTTCATCCAATCTGGACCGTAGGTTTTAGTAAACAGATCTAAGCGACACGGACAAGCCACGTGGTCCATCAGGGACCGTCGGATTAAAACCGGAAAATCCAAAAATAAAAAGCGTGATACGGCGTCGTTTTCGATCAAGGTTTTCGCGGGTTCGGGTCTGGACCGGGTTCCGACCCGAGTGGGTCGGGTCGACCCGGTCCAAATAATATTTTTTAAATAAAAAAAATTCGAAAACGATTTTAAAAAATAAAAAAAAATCAGAAAAATCCTAGAAAATCCAAAAAAATGTTAGAAAATTCCAGAAAATTCCAAAAAAAAAATGTGAAAAATTTGTGGAAAAATCCTAGACATTCCAGAAATCCCCAAAAATCGAGGGTTGACCACAGACAACTGGTCAACCCTATTTTTGGGGTTTCTTATCCAATTTTCCGAAACTTGACGACATTACCCTTTAGGGGTAAGTCGCCTTTGCTGTGTAAGCAAGATAAGGCCGATAATGCCAAGGTGAGAATTAGGGTCAATTAGACGACCAATTCTTAGGTTTGGGTTTTCGAGTCCCGCCTCTTTTCTCAAAATGACGATTTTGCCCTTTTAGTGGGAAAATCGTCTTTCTTGTCTCAATCGAGTTCTGAAAATTGCTTGAAGTTAGGGTTTGGGTCAGGTGGACGACCAACCCTAATATTTGAGATTTTCAGTTCTCATCTTTGTCCAAAATGACGACTTTACCCCTCCAAGGGTAAAATCATTTTTAAATACCAGAAAAATCCTGGAAATTCCCGAAAAATAGGAAATGGATTGGATTGATGGCCAATCCTATTTCCATTGCCTTTTGACTTCCCAATTCGTCTAAAATGACAGATTTACCCTTTTAAGGGTAAATTTCCCCAAATCATTCAAAATTACGATTCTGCCCCTCATGGGCAAATCATGCCAGAATCATTCCTAAGCCTTGATTGATACTTCTCTAGGCTAATAGGGCCTCATTAGGGACACCCCGCTGATTTCATGTGTTTTATCCGCATGTACTGGATCCTTGATTTGCGCACTTATTTCTATTGATTGTGATTGATAGGGTAGCAATTCCCATCTGCATGAACTCCTAGATTTAGGATCTGTACCCCACTCGTCTGTATGAAATCCTAGGATCAGATAAACCATTCAGCTTAGGTACCGAAAGGGCATCAACTTTGACAGTTGACGTAACTAAGTCCCCGAACCCACTTCTCTAGTTTCCGCAGAATCGAATAGATCACTCCCAACTATTCGATAGGGTCTTCCGATCGTACCCTCCACGAAACGATTGGTGGCGACTCCTTGGCATGTACACTCATCACATGTCACTAGACCACACTGAAGGTCGACCACGTATATCCAGCAGTTGCGATTTGGGTGATGGGCCTTGGGAGAGGCCCGCGTCCGATCAAGCCAGCGATCGGACGGCCCATTAGCCCGCTCCCGCTCCACAGCTCGGGAGAGGGTCGCGACAGACTGGCGACTCCACTGGGGAACATTCTAAAACCAGAATCTCTGGTTACGAATTCCAGAGGACTTGAGCCCATTAAAAAATTGTTTGGTTTATCTGACATTGTTTTCTGCAGATGCTCTCGAAGGTGAGGTACGTATGCTAACCATTGTGTTAGATGTTTTTGCAGATTGGAGAAATAAGGGGTGGCGTGATTGTTGACATCTTTTCTGCAGGTTGGAGTTGGGAATGTATGTTTACTTTATGCATTTACTGAAGCGGTGTTTGATACAAACTGCTGTGCATGACTTTGCATTGTGATGATCACGACACATAGCACACACTGGCGGTCAAACCCCGACTGCAACCACCCTTAGGTTACCTTAGATAGGGAAAGGATGCGAAAAGGATCTTGTGTTTGATGGCACTTGAGACTTTCGTATTCCTTCCCGCCTACCATCTGCATTGGCGATATCTAGCCCTCTTGGGGAGGTACCCTTGGGGAGGAATCTGCCTCATGTGGATCGTGGGAGCTTGAGCCGTAGGTTCCTCACCTGATTTTCGATTTTCTTTAGAGTATACCCACTTGTCTCATGCGCATGTCCATGGATGGTTGGTATACCTAAAACCACCCATTGATACATGGGGCATTTCACATCCCCCAAAGTGTGGTTGGTAAGATATTTATTTCTAAATGTTCTTTATTTCTTGCTCCATGATATTACTCATACATTGCATACATCCATATGCATTCGCATCATGAAGATTACTCAAGTGACTAATGGAAACAACAATGATTATGGGGTAGGATGTCGCTGTTTCCTAAGAGTTCAACAGAGTTGGTAACTTTCGAGTACTTGAGAAAAGTTACTCGCCCCGGACCAAACACGAAGCTACACTTTACTAGATTCGTGTATGGTCGGGAACTGACTGGACGTAAGCTGGGGTATGCTGAGGACTGTCAAACCCGCTACTACGTTGATAATCTCAGATTCAAGCGACAATCAGATGAAATGATGAAGGATTATCTGGAGATGAAGAGACAACGTCGCAACCAGCTGGCTAGGGAAGCGTACGCTCGCAGGAAGGCTGAATTGCTGGCCAAAGAGAACATACCCATGATTACTTCTTGGGGTAGGAAGAGACGCCCTGCGATCAAGACCAAGCCAAGGCGTATCACGATCAAGAAAGTAGAACCCGAGAAGGCTTCCGAAGTCATCCTACCCTGGACTAGAAAGTGGCCGGAGGAACTACAACCTCTCGACCAAACCACTGAAGATAACTCCCCTACCCTAGATTAAAGGAGAATTTCTGACCGACTGTCATTTGGGTAGACTTCTGAAGGAAGAGTGATCTAGACCCTCACGTTCCATTGTCTTTTATGGCTTTCTTGTTTGAAAAACCTTTCTTTACCGTTCTTCTATTAGACATCTTGACTATAATAAGAGTACATCCCACTTTGCTCCTTTGATGTGTTGACCAATGGAACGTGACATTGCTGTTCCCTTTAGTCACTGAGTAAACCTGACTAAATTGCATAATTCACTTCCCTGAAATGCAAATTAGGCTTTGAGTCAAGCTTTCAAGACCTGAAAAAGGGTCCTAATCTCCATTTCTTCAAATTGAACTATGCAATCAAGTTAGCTCATGCATGCTTCATGACATCTGCATATTCATACATTTAAAGTAATTTCTGGCGATTGACCTTTTAAAATCATTTGCATATTTTAGACTTGATGGGAAAGAATGATATTCAAGTGTTCAAGATCCCCCGAGCTGAACTCCAATCATGGTGGGATGGCATGGGCGAAGCCAGCCAGAAGTATGCGGAGTCACGACTAGGATACCTGTTGGACCTACTGAAGATTGAGTGCCCACCTGCCTTTATTCAAGCCATGGCGCTCTACTGGGATCCTACCACCGCTACATTTTGCATGGAAGGATTAGAGATCACTCCCACTATCGAGGAATACAGCGCTGTCATCGGAGTTGAATTCACCCCTACGCTCGTCCGACCCCCTATAGGACTTGAACCCCTAAGTCAAGTAGCTGAATTCCTTGACACAAACCTAAATGAAGTCAAAGTAGATGCGAAAAGCAATTCTGGAAGAGTTTCCCTATCCTTCCTTATAGACCGATTTTCCCGCCTTCCTGCTTCTAAAGGAACCAAATCTGGTAGAGCCTTTATCTTGGCATTCTTTAGCTTTGTGCTATTCCCAATCTCAACTGTCACCTTCGACCCTATCATGGCTATAGTAGCTAGGCAAGTCTGTTGTGGGTGGGATTACTCAAACATCCTCCTTGCCGAAACCTTCCTCTCCCTAAATCGTTTCAAGAAAAGCAAAAAGGGAATCTTTAGAGCTTCTAGTGATCTGCTGTATCTGTGGTTCACATCCCATATCAGACAATTCCACATCCGCATGGGTTTCACTGAAATCAGCCCCAATGCACACCCTCTTAAAACGTTTGCTAGAACCCATACACGTGTTCCTAAGTTTAACTTTGTAGAATGGAAGAACTTCCTCAAAGTCCTAAAACCTGAGCAACTCCGATGGCGGCTAAGGTTGCCGACGCTGAGCAAGGTCAGATTGACCTGCGATGACGGAGGCCCGGTCCCCTTGCTAGGATTCACGGGCGCAACTGCATACTATCCAAGGAGGGTGATTCGACAGTTTGGAGCACTTCAAGAGATCCCTTCTTCACCGCGACCTTGTGTCTTTTCCTTTGACTTACTAAGCCAGGCCCTCACGGAGGAGGAGAAGAAACAACTTGAAGCCAAGGTGGCATCCATCATACTCTCCTTGAAGAATTCCCAGGCTGAAGAAATAAGATGGCCAGAAGACATGACTCGAGAAGAGAACACTCATAGAGCCACCACAGAATACATTCAACATTTCAAAGCGATCCGGCGAAGCCTTGTCGAGCCCTACATACCTGAATACATCGTGCCATACGTACCTGGAATAGAGCCCTACATACCCGAAGACATAGGGCCACTGTCGTGTTCAGAAGACGAGGAGCCCCAAGCTGAAGAGGGGAATCTATACTGGGATGATGAGGATACCTTAGGCTTCAAACGTCCTAGACTTGAATAGACTATTCTGTCAAGTGTAAAATAAGCAAGCATTGTGATGCCTTCTCATACATTCTCATTTCTGTGGAATACTATCTTAAACACATGAGCATGAATGTGAACATGTTTTTACAAATGCATAAAAACTATCGTCAGAAATTACGCTTCTTTCAATTCCATGAATTCTTGTCGAGAAATGATTAAAAGAACTACTTACATGAGGCTAAGGCTCACAAGGTAGCCCTTTTTCTCATCTACTGGCAAGAAGCATGCAACTGAAAGAATTAACTGCTTCTTTTTGCTAAAATGAAAGAAGTACTCACTCGAAATCTTTTTACAGGTACACTCTCATCACGGAATTGCCAACGCATCGTTTCCGTACCCGCCTAAAGACGAGAATGGAACAGCAGGAATTGACTCCGCGCGTAGGCATGTTGGAATCTCATATGACTGCCCTGGCGACTATGATGGCTGACATTAAGGCCATGCTGGAGACCAACCAAGCTAGACAGACAACCGCCCACAATCAGAACAACTCAGGCCCTTCCATGGTACCTGATGTAACAGATAAAGAAGCAACCAGGGATACCCAACATACAGAGGAAAACGTTCATGAACCAAATAGTCGGGCACAACAAAAAGCCTCGCCTGTTGTCATCAACCTTGAAAAGGAGGAGAAGGGAAAACAAACTGTGAAGACAGAGGCAGAGGCTAAGAGATTGGCCAAGATCGAAGAATGCCTGAGCAGTCAAGGCTATGAGCTGGCCCGCTTCGACATAATATCTCCTTTTGCTAAAATAGAGACTCCTCCTGACTATAGGGAGCCAGAGTTCGTGAGAAAATACAACGGGACAGGCTGTCCCCGTGCCCACCTCAAGTACTACCTGCGCAAGATGGCGCACTACTCGGATTACATTCCGTTGTTAATGAACACATTCCAAGAGAGTTTGGCTGGCGCCGCTCTGGCTTGGTTTATTGAGCTAGACTTAGAGGATTATGACGGATGGGAGGACCTTGCAGAAGACTTCCTCAGGCAGTACAAATTTAACACGGCTACAGCCCCAACAAGAGAAGACCTCCTACGAACTTCAAAAGCGAGGGGCGAATCGATCAGGACATATGCTCAGAGGTGGCGAGCCTTGGCTACCCAAGTAAAGCCTTCAATCCCAGAAGAGGAGCTGATCGACTTATTCCTAAAAGCACTCCCCTACGAATACTTTGACAGACTGAACACTTCTGGATGTCAGACATTCGCACACCTGATTAAAGTTGCTGAGAGGCTGGAATGGGCCTTGAAAGAAAGAAGGCCTCAGGAAGCTCCTACTAGGAAGCAGTATCCTCTGAGAAAGGAAAGAGAAGCCGGACTGGACATAGCATTTATACCAGATCCCCACAAGTTAAAGCCATTTGGCAATTCTAATCAGGCCAAAGGCGGATCATCCTGGTCAGCGCCAAAGGTACAAGAGCCTAGAAGAAAGCAACCCCAGAGACAATTCTCTCAACTCCCGAGACCTTTATCCAAGCTACTCCCGATGCTGCTGGAGCAACACTTGGTGGCAAAAGAACCACCTAGGGCAAACCCCGCAAGATATCCTGGCTTTGATGAGAGCCAGACCTGTGCCTACCATATGGGCGAAAGAGGGCATAATGTGGATAACTGCTATGTCCTGAAGCTGAAAGTGCAAGCCCTAATTGATAGTCAGATTTTGAAATTTGACAATGCAGCCCCAAATGTGCAAGAAAATCCGTTGCCAGATCACCAAACAGTAGGGGCAATATTCACTGAAGAAGAAGAAGAAGACTACCTTAAACTGAAGATAGATGTGCCTAAGCTGGACACCCTGCTAACAATCGCTTCATCATACCCAAAAGAAGGGGAGATATCAACCGACCAAAAGAAGTTGTGTATCGACAAGATGAAGAGCTTGGGGATAGTGTCCGATATTACTGATGAAGAATTTGAAGGGATTGAAGCATCTCTATCTTTGAAAGGAAACCACTTCTTGATCACAGCTGAGCATAGTAGCACCTGTGGTACCTCACGTGAGAAATTGGCAAACGATCTGGGGCCGGCCACTCAATCAGAAGAAGAATTTGAAGAAGACGAAATAGAAGCCAGGAGGAGAAGTCTAGCAGACCTCAAGTTTATGGTTGACGCACTTGAGAAGAGCGAAATTATAGACAACCTGGGTCAAGATTCTGGAGGATACAATTTCAAGGTGAAATATTCGGCCCCTCCCAGCTTTTATCAGAAGATTGAAGACATCATACCGGACGGATGGGGAGGTATGGATGATCTCTCTCAACCAGAAACCTCAAACGGTATGGAAGAACTCGACAACACCATATTGATGATCGAAGTAGCCACGGCCGTGGTGATCAGATTGGATGAGCTGGATAGCCTGGGCAAGGTAGAAGATTGCCCAGTGAGGCCTGTCGTAATTCAATTGCCTCAGGAGGAAGAAAGCGACACGTCAGGACCAGAGATACCTCATCAGACAACTGTAACGATAAAAGTCCCCCCAGTAGAAGAGTATGATCCCAAAGCTGTTCATTGGGACTATGGGACCACACAAGTAGATGCAATAATGAGGTCTGGAAGATTTTATGCCCCCAGAGAGGGTGAATCCGAAAAAAAAGATGTCTCAAAGGAAGATGCTGAAAAGCTCGTATCGATCATCAAAACCAGTGAGTTTGAAGTGATAGAGCAGCTGAGGAAGATGCCCGCTCAGATATCCCTGCTAGACCTATCATCAATTCAGAGAAGCACAAGGACGCACTGCTGAAGGTACTCAATGAAGTACATGTCCCTGAAACAATTAATGAGGTCCAACTAGGGGACTTTGTAGGGGCAATTCTCTTAAAAGACCAATTGAGCTTCTCTGACGAGGACTTCCCCATGGAAGGAAGAGGGCACAACAAAGCTTTATACATCTCTGCCCAATGTAACAGCAAAAGAGTGGCACACGTATTGATCGATAACGGATCAGCCTTTAACATCTGTCCTTTGGCTACCATAAGGAGGCTGGGAATCAATGAAGAGATGGTCAAGGCATCCAAGACAGCTGTAAGAGCATTCGACGGCATGAGGAAGACTGTAGAGGGAGAGATCGAGCTTGACGTATTCATCGGCCCGACAAAGTTCTCTATAAACTTTCAAGTAATGGATCTACCCAATGCATTTGGATTCCTGCTAGGAAGACCTTGGATCCATACAGCAGGAGCTGTCCCTTCGAGCCTGCACCAAAAAGTACGTTTCGTTGTAGATGGGAAGGTGATTACCGTACATGGGGAAGTCGACCTCCAGGCATACCAGAACAGTGACATTCCCTATATTGAGCCTGAAGAGAAAACTGAAGCGAGCTATCACTCCCTAGAGTTGGTAGCAACAGTTCATACCCCAGTAGGGTCGAAGTTGAGAACTCCTTACATCTCAGAAGCCAGTCTTCTACCAGCTAAGATGCTGCTGGCATACGGGTTCAATCCTGAAAAAGGCCTAGGCAAACATAATCAGGGTATAAATGCCCCGCTACAGTTGAAGGCTAATCCACATAAAATGGGCTTGGGGTACCAGAAGTATCCCATGAATGATTCTGTCCCGAAAGCAACAGGCCGAGGCCGAAGCAAAAGCCTGGGACGCCGTGGAGGCGAAAACAGCCCGAATAGCTCATTCATCGGTTCTCCAACCTGGAAGGGAAGGTCTCGAATGTTCAAGAATCCCTTAAATACCTACTTCGACCAGAACTCCAAATGGCTATCTGAAGAGGGTATCACTTCGCCGATGGAACCAGATCTGACAAATCCTTTTCTCAAAGATGACTCTGTGAATGTCATCATGGAGTGGTTGGACAGTGAAGCCACTTCTTCTGAGTAAATAGACTCTTCCTTCATCTTTAAATATTGCGTTTAGAACTTTCTGCATTTCACTGTATCTTCTTTCCTTATTGAACGCATAAGAAAACGCCTTTGGATCTCCGGCCGTTGGTCCAAATAGCACATCTTGTAACGCGGCCCATTTCGCATTCAATAAAACCACGCATGTTTTGTTAAGGACATATGGAACCACGAATCAGCCCGATGATGATAATGGTCTTCCATATAGAAGCTTGAGGCCTGATTTTCCATATGATTCCTAATCTTCAAAAGATTTTCAAGGGGCCGGGATATCCAATGACATGAGGATTAGTCCCATCTGTACCTACATCTATTTCGAAAAACTTTTTCAAAAAGACTTTACATAATCATGCATGTCATTTTTACTGAGCACAAACTAACCATACTCATGACATTTCAGGCATATCATCTCAAACATGCATACCAGGTTGTTACAAAATTCGGATCCCTCCATTAACCACTCCTATAACATTGAGGAAGATGAAGACGAGGATTACGCGTCTATCCGTAGGGATTGGAACACCTTTGAAGAGTCAAAGCCTCCTACCTCAGAAGAACCAATTGTTATTAATTTGGGAGACACCGTGAACGTCAAAGAGGTCAAGATCGGCGGACACCTATCCCGTGATGAAAGGCTCGAGTTCACCAAGCTACTAAAAGAATATCAAGACATCTTCGCATGGTCTTACGCGGATATGCCAGGCCTTGATCCTAAGATTGTGGAACATGCATTGCCCACGGATCCTGGCATCAAACCTGTCAAACAAGGCAGTAGGCGGATGAAAACCGAGTTAGAAGACAAGATTAAGGAAGAAGTCATGAAACTCCTTAGGGTAGGCTTCATTGAAGCTATCCCATATTCAGACTGGGTTGCAAATATAGTCCCCGTCATGAAGAAAGACGGAAAAGTTCGGATCTGCGTAGATTACCGAGATCTGAATAGAGCAAGCCCAAAAGATGATTTTCCACTCCCCCACATTGATGTATTGGTGGATAGTACAGCGGGTTATGAATTATTCTCATTCATGGATGGATTCTCGGGATACAACCAAATCTCCATGAAACAAGAAGACAAACCCAAGACTGCATTTACCACACCATGGGGGAATTTTTGCTACAGAGTCATGCCCTTTGGATTGAAAAACGCCGGGGCTACCTACCAGAAGGCTATGGTCACGTTATTCCATGATATGATCCACAAAGAGATTGAAGTATATGTTGATGACATGATCGCTAAATCCAAGAAAGGACAAGATCACATACAGGTATTAAGAAAATTATTTGAGCGCCTGCGCAAATACAAGTTAAAGCTGAACCCTAACAAATGCGTGTTTGGGGCAAGATCCGGGAAACTCCTTGGGTTCATAGTCAGCAACAGGGGCATTGAGATTGATCCCTCAAAAATCCAGGCCATCCACGATTTATCAACTCCATCCACAGTAAAAGAAGTGAGAAGCCTTCTAGGGAGATTGAACTATATTGCCAGGTTCATCAATCAGCTGTCTGATGTGGCTAAGCCAATCTTCAAATTGCTTAAGAAAGGCGCGAAAATAACGTGGGACGCCGAGTGCAGCAAGGCATTCCAAATGATCAAAAACTATTTGATCACACCACCGGTGCTTGTGCCACCAATTCCCGGTCACCCATTGACCTTATACCTGACCATACGACAAGAGTCCTTGGGAGCCTTACTTGCCCAGACGAGCCCGATAGATGGAAAAGAGAGGGCCATTTATTACCTGAGTAAGAAATTCACGCCATCTGAAGCAAAATATATACCAGTTGAAAGGGCCTGCGTAGCAGCAGTATGGGTACTACGAAGACTAAGGCAGTATACCCTACATCATCACATTCAGCTCATAACAGAGAACGACCCCGTCAAATACCTCCTGGAGAAACCCGCTTTAATTGGGAAACTGGCAAAATGGCAAGTAATGTTATCTGAATTTGACATTAAATGTTCTCCGCAGAAGTCGGTAAAAGGAAGAGCTATAGCAGACATGCTGGCAGAAAACCCATCGAGCACTGAATCCCCTGAAGTAACGAACACAGAAGGCCGAATTCTGAACTTAGCAGAGGATAAGTGGATCATGTATTTCGATGGTGCTGTTAACCTATCAGGGGCAGGCACTGGGGCAGTACTGATATCCCCAGATGGTCAACATTACCCTGTCGCGGCAAAGATAACTTTTCCTTGTACCAACAATATTTCAGAATATGAGGCATGCATTCTGGGCCTACGACTGGCCCTTTCCATGAAGATACCTAGATTGCAGGTCTTTGGAGACTCTATGCTCATTATTCTACAGACACAAGGGGAGTGGAAGACGAAAGATGCAAAACTCATCCCCTACCATGAATACCTTGAAGAATTGATATTCAAGTTCGAAGAAGTGTCATTCGAGTACCTATCAAGGTCTCACAACCAATTCGCAGATGCATTAGCCACCCTAGCCTCGATGTTACAAACGACTAAAGGGTTGGATATAGAACCTCTGAGGATCGGCATTGTTGAAAAGCCAGCTTATTGCATGCTAATCGAAGAGGAATGTGATGGAGAGCCATGGTACTATGACATCAAGAATTACCTCTTGAAAAGGGAATTCCCTGAAGGATGCCAGTCAGGAGACTGAAAATACATAACCAAGATGGCCAGCAAGTTCTTCCTCAATGGACAAATTCTATACAAGAGATCGTTCGATTCCACTCTACTGAGATGCGTAGATGCCAAAGAAGCAAATATTCTCATGAAAGAGATTCATGAAGGTGCGTGTGGGCCTCACATGAACGGCCACCTCCTTGCCCGGAAGATCATGCGGCTAGGTTATTATTGGATGACCATCGAATTAGACTGCTGTCAGCACGTCCGGTCATGCCACCAATGCCAAATATACGGGGATAAGATTAACGCACCCCCGAACGAACTACACCAAATGTCTGAAGTTTGGCCTTTCTCTATGTGGGGGATAGACATGATAGGGCCTATTAATCCTGTGGCTTCGAATGGTCATCGCTTCATCTTGGTAGCGATTGATTACTTCACCAAATGGGTAGAAGCCAGCTCTTACAAGAATGTCACTGCAAGAAATGTGGCAAGATTTGTCAAAAGAGATATCATATCCCGGTATGGTACCCCTCAAGCGATCATCACAGATAATGGGTCCAACCTAAACAACAAGATTGTCGATGGTCTGCTGGATCACTTTAGCATTCGACATCTGAATTCATCTCCTTACCGCCCACAGATGAATGGGGCAGTAGAAGCAGCCAATAAAAACATCAAGAGGATCTTGGCTAAAACAGCAGAAAACTACAGGGATTGGCACGAAAGGATGCCCTTCGCCTTGATGGCTTACCGAACGTCGATCATGACTTCTACAGGGGCAACTCCCTATAGTTTGGTATATGGGACAGAAGCAGTTCTACCAGTAGAAGTTAAGATTCCCTCTTTGAGAATCTTATCCGAAGATAAACTCTCTGAGTCAGAGTATTTCAAGCACAGATATGAACAGCTGAACTTAATAGATGAGAAACGTCTTAAAGCCATTTGCCATGGACAAACTTACCAGAAGAGGGCAGCCAGGGCGTTCAATCGAAAGGTCAAGACCAGAAACTTCGAAGTAAATGACTTGGTAATTAGGAAAGTTTTGCCAAGTACTACCCATCCAGGGGGAAAATTCACTCCAAATTACGAAGGCCCCTACATTGTTAAGAAGATCCTCACGGGAGGAGCATTAATTCTTGTAAACTCCGAGGGAGAAGAATTGGGGCACCTTGTGAATTCAGATGCTGTGAAGAAATATTACCCTTGAAATAAAATCAGATTCCGGTCATATGCCCTGCCTCGAATTGAGCCTACTCTTCATGATAGTCTTTGCAGAAGCATGTCATGCATCTATGCATACATTAGCATGTGTTCAATATTGCAGGATCCAAGGAAGCAGGGTCGCGATAAGTTGGAACGCATGATCAAGGAGACCTAACGTCATGGTGGTCAGGTGCACGTCTTCTTCTCCAAAGACTGAGAATTTTAAGAAATTTTAGAACAACTTAACCATCTTGTGTTGTTAAGAAAAATGCAAATTTTCGCGAATCTATCCACTTCCATTGGAATGCATGATCAAGGGTAAGGTGTATCGTTCTAATTTTCTGAAATTCGAGAGCATACACTGACATATTCCTTTTATGTTTTTCAGGAATCCCTAGCCGCGCTGGGCAGGTAAGTATTCCTTCCCTAATCTTTTAGGTTTACAAGACTGTCGGAATCCTTATTGATAGAATTTGAAGGCTTCTTGGAATCTAGCATGTATTCAAATCTCATGTCTAGAAAGACGCAAAATTCTCATAGTCATATCATTGGCATTCATGTTTAAACTTGGAGGTTATCCGAACATGATTGAAATATGCATTGTGCATCATAAATCCCCTTGGAGGGTAAGTTTTGGAGAAAGCAAAATGAACTCTTCCAAACAAAAGTTGTTTAAATCATTCAAAAGGATGTTTCCTCAGACAAGAGGCAAGCCTGGTCCAAACACGTCCCATACACACTTAAGAGATAAGTGGAATGGTAAGGATAGCGAGACCTTAACCTACGGACGTAAGGGTTATTCGCAATGATTACATGGATTGAGACGACGGAGGCATTCGTTTCTCTATCATAAACACTACAGGTGACCATTGATAACCATTTGAACGACGATTTCATTCTATACCCCTGTCAAGAACCACCCCACAGTGGGGCAAACTGGAGGTACGTCCAGAGGTATCAGGAGGTAAATGGTTAGAAGTTCTCTTGCTCAGACTTGCATCAATCTTCGTGTGTTGCTTGTCATTTTAACTTCTATGGTAATTCAGGTGCTTTAGGATGACGAAAAGCATTCGTTTCTCTATCCTATACACTTTTACCCTTCGCACTGCCCAATTGAGCCTATACGTTCATTTCACAAACCCGTTGGTGATCATTGCATATTCTAAGGTGGAAACGACGTCACTTCAAGAGCGGAAGAGTTCAAAACACAGGATTTGTGAAAAATTCCTAGATTGATGTTCGAGTGCTGAGATTCAAGCTATACATCTAGCACATTCATTTGAAAATTCTGATCGCCAAAAGAAAAGAAAAGATGGGGTCTCAAAAAGAAAGAAGAGAGAAAAATTTAATCTTGGGCATCAAGAAAAAGCAAAGTGCCTGGTAAAAGCAAGGCCAATGCCCATCCAAATACTTGTACACTTGTGAATCATGTGTTTGATCTTGTAAATGCCAAAAGGTGGCATGATACCTTTGTATAGGTCACTAGTGAGATCTGATTGTAAAAATTCCAAGGGAACTAGACTGTGAAAGATGCTCCCAAATCATGTCACACTCAGATGACGAAAGTGTAGACAAGATGTTGACGCCGTCTTGACATGAGAGAGACGTTCTCTAAAGACAAATATGCACTTCAAAGACTAAAGACGCTCTTTGGACGAGAAGGGACAAGATCGGCGGCAAACCTGCAGTGATCACCAATGTTAGACCCTTCGCATATTCTAAGCCAAAAATAAGCCTTTTTTGGTCCCCAATCCTACCTACGTTACAACCCTGAAAGGCCTTTTCTGATTAAGGCACTTGGATTGACATAGGGTTTAATGTCTAAGCTTAGCTCGAAGAAGTTCGAGCAAGATTATTTCTTTCTCATTTCGCATGTTTCTTGACTTGTAAACCTGGAGCAGACGTTGAAGACTTCTCTTCGAAAGCCTTGACTTGCACGCAAGTCCCCCTTTGAAAACCGTTGACCAAGCCCAACATTACGGTCCCTTGGAAGTCCTCCTGATCGATCGAGGTGTATTCACTGCGAATGATCCTGAACCCTAGGCGCAGGTTTGATAGGAAGTTCAAGTGCATTCTTGGTAAAAGACCATTACCTCAAAACGGTGAGAAGTCCTCTTTGATGAGAATACTCTGTTGGACATTTTAACCAAACTCTTTTGATAATTTCAGATTGTTTGATTCAAACTTTCCCCGCAAGGAACTTTTGATCACTCCCGTATGTTGCAATGTGTTTTGGATAACCTCCAACCTCGTAATACATTCATTGAAATTTTTTTTTTCATGACTATGATATAAGTCATAAAGTGCTGTCAGTTTGACATCACATATCACTTAAAGACCATTGATGTGCCTTTGGTAAGAAAATTTTCAGGTTGGAGCTTTTGCAAGATTCTTGATGACTTCGGCTCCCAGAATGGCTTGCAGCATTCTTGCTTCTGTAGGACCCCTAGAGCTCCCAGGTCCCAGAATGTCACCTTCGATGTCAAAAGGACAACATTCAAGATAGCCTTTCTGCGAGATCTCAGGTAGCCCCTAGATCCCAGAAGAATCTTATCAAAGTTTTTGCAGGTTTAAGTTGTCTGCAGGATACTTGGAATCCCCAAATCCCAGAATAACGTCACGCGTGTCGAAAGGACAATTTTCAGAATCTGCTTTTTGTGAGGTTCTAGGTAACCCCTAAACCCAGAATAGCCCATTTAGTAAAGCCTCAAGGTTAGGCACACCTCATTTGCATAAATCCTAGTTAATTCCTTAGAATATAGGATCAAAATGTTCGACAATCCCTAAGAGACTGGGTGCGTCATCCATAGGTTCCCAGCAGAAAGGAATCCTATTCTTGGCCTGATCCACTGACGGATTAAAATGTTTGACAATCCTTAAGAGACTGGGTGCGTCATCCATATGTTCCTAGCAGAAAGGAATCCTATTCTCGGCCTGATCCACTGACGGATTAAAATGTTTGACAATCCTTAAGAGACTGGGTGCGTCATCCATAGGTTCCTAACAGAAAGGAGTCCTATTCATGGTCTGATCCACCATACGGATCAAAACCCTGACAATCCCTAAGAGACTGGGTGCGTCATCCATAGGTTCCTAGCAGAAAAGAGTCCTATTCATGGTCCGATCCACCATACGGATCAAAACCCCGACAATCCCTAAGAGACTGGGTGCGTCATTCACAGGTTCCTGTCAAGTGTAGGAATCCCATTCTGGTACGGCCTACCATACAGGCTAGAGTTTAATCGCCCTATATCGCCCTAGGATACTCAAAAGACGAGTCCCTAGGTATTCACTAGAACCCGCTATACACCGCGCAGGCCACACGAGCATCAGGCAGGCGATCAACAGGTAAGTAACAGGTGGGTCTCTCTACTTTCTCTCTCACGTCAGCAAAAGAATGAAGAGCAAAGCCTTTACCAGTGGGACAAGAAAGATTGAGTGTCAAGATTCGTTTTTCTTTTCCCCAGTCGAGTCGGTCTAGACTCAGGTGTCACCTGTCTTTGAGCGAAACCTCTCACGAGATTCCTCTCAAAGAGGGGCAGCTGTTGACACCTAATTTTTTGACCAGGTCTTTTTCAGTTTTATTTTTGAAAAATCACAAAAAATTTATAAAAAGTAAAAAAATTACAAAATCAACTTTGGTGGCCTTGGCCAAGCCCAAGGAACCATTCTTGACCAAAAAATAATTTTTCACATTTTTCATATTTTTTAGTATTTTTGGAAAATAGAAAAATACTTAAAAAATCAAGAAAAATAGCATTTGAGGTCCAATATTTTTCCTTTTAATCCATTTTATTTTTGACCTCTCAAAAAAATCAAAATCAGATTCAATTTTAGGTGTTCCTTTGTAACCCGTACTATTGAATTTGAAGAAAAAATAACAATTGAGTCTTTTAATTTGCAATTTTGGCATTTTTTAAGATCTTGACATTCAATCTGACTATCCCCTATTTCAATTTAGCCCAATTGTTTGCACAATATGCTCAATTGCACGGATTTGACAAAATTACATACTAAAATTGCATTTTAGTCCTTGAAATTAAGCATAATTGAAATTACTTTCAATTCAAGGGCTATCATTGCAAATTAAACATGCTACCCAATGGATTTCACCATTTTAAATCGATTGGAACAGGTGGTTTGACTCAATTTCATCATTTGCACCCTCAATTACACGATCCCCAATTTCCAATTAAATGAAAATTTGGGGGTTTTGTAGAAATTGATGAAAACTTTTGGGCAAAACCACATTTCTAGATAGAATTCATGCTCTAGATTCGATTTTGAGGTTCAATTGCAAAATTTTCCCATTAATTTGGGATTAATTTGAAAAATCCTGTTCGGAACCGATTCAGACCGGTCAGACCGCCGGTCAGACCGGTCGAACCGGTCCGCTACAGTGTCGTCTTCCCCAAAGAGCTCGAGCAGATCAATGGTGATCGACTGAGTTTTGAAGACCAAATTAAAGGTCAATTCGCGACTAATTGAAAGGGGAATGGTGGGCATTTCGTTCCTCTCGTCTTCCCCCGTCGATCAACACCAACAGAATCACCCAACGTCGCCGGACGGGAAAGTAATTGGATGGTCAAGGTCGCAGACTCGTAAAAGTCAACAGAAGCAAGCACTGCTCAGATTCTTGCCAAATTCATGCGAAATAAAGCCCGCCGGAGAACCAAAACGGAGTTAAACGTTTTACCCATCTTCCCCGACGCCATTTGGACCTAAAATCACGTGATAGCACGTGCTGTGGAAGTCAGTTGGAACTCCCCAAATCGGCGCCAAAATTCCCAGGAGCTATATAAGCTCGCGATCGCTTTCAGTTGAAAGGGAGAACGGATTCAGTTCGAGGAGAAGAAACTGAATCGAGAGAGAGAAAGAAAGAGAGAGAAAGAGCTCACCTTCCCTCGCGATGGTCGAAGGTTGGAGCTCAAAATTGCAGAGCGCCGGTTGGGCCTTCCGAGGCAAAACCAAAGCTCCACGAGGTCGCTGAGAGATCGCCCAGAGTCCCCTGAAGCGGTCGCCGCCGGCCGCGCCCAGTGAAATCGCAAGAACAGGTGAGTTGCAGTCCCGAGTTTTTCTTCAAAGCTTCCATGGCGATTCGCGCATTTCTTAATCATTCATACAATTAATGTGTGCGTTTCATTCCCTGAACATCACTGACCATCTTCACGTATCTTGTTTGCATCGGTTTTGTCTTAACACGCCCAATCGAGTCTTCCAATTGAACCTCCATTGTCGAGTCACTGTTCATCTTTCCCCAGCCAAATCTGGGCCGAGCGAGCTCGATCGGAGCTCGAGGTAAGTCTCCTAAACATTGAATGATGCTTCCCTGTTAATGAGTTGGTTCATTACGCCATGAATCGAGCGATTTGAGTGTATGTGTACGTACTGGTTCATGTTCTGAATAAAAAGCGTGATACGGCGTCGTTTTCGATCAAGGTTTTCGCGGGTTCGGGTCTGGACCGGGTTCCGACCCGAGTGGGTCGGGTCGACCCGGTCCAAATAATATTTTTTAAATAAAAAAAATTCGAAAACGATTTTAAAAAATAAAAAAAAAATCAGAAAAATCCTAGAAAATCCAAAAAAATGCTAGAAAATTCCAGAAAATTCCAAAAAAAAATGTGAAAAATTTGTGGAAAAATCCTAGACATTCCAGAAATCCCCAAAAATCGAGGGTTGACCACAGACAACTGGTCAACCCTATTTTTGGGGTTTCTTATCCAATTTTCCGAAACTTGATGACATTACCCTTTAGGGGTAAGTCGCCTTTGCTGTGTAAGCAAGATAAGGCCGATAATGCCAAGGTGAGAATTAGGGTCAATTAGACGACCAATTCTTAGGTTTGGGTTTTCGAGTCCCGCCTCTTTTCTCAAAATGACGATTTTGCCCTTTTAGTGGGAAAATCGTCTTTCTTGTCTCAATCGAGTTCTGAAAATTGCTTGAAGTTAGGGTTTGGGTCAGGTGGACGACCAACCCTAATATTTGAGATTTTCAGTTCTCATCTTTGTCCAAAATGACGACTTTACCCCTCCAAGGGTAAAATCATTTTTAAATACCAGAAAAATCCCGGAAATTCCCGAAAAATAGGAAATGGATTGGATTGATGGCCAATCCTATTTCCATTGCCTTTTGACTTCCCAATTCGTCTAAAATGACAGATTTACCCTTTTAAGGGTAAATTTCCCCAAATCATTCAAAATTACGATTCTGCCCCTCATGGGCAAATCATGCCAGAATCATTCCTAAGCCTTGATTGATACTTCTCTAGGCTAATAGGGCCTCATTAGGGACACCCCGCTGATTTCATGTGTTTTATCCGCATGTACTGGATCCTTGATTTGCGCACTTATTTCTATTGATTGTGATTGATAGGGTAGCAATTCCCATCTGCATGAACTCCTAGATTTAGGATCTGTACCCCACTCGTCTGTATGAAATCCTAGGATCAGATAAACCATTCAGCTTAGGTACCGAAAGGGCATCAACTTTGACAGTTGACGTAACTAAGTCCCCGAACCCACTTCTCTGGTTTCCGTAGAATCGAATAGATCACTCCCAACTATTCGATAGGGTCTTCCGATCGTACCCTCCACGAAACGATTGGTGGCGACTCCTTGGCATGTACACTCATCACATGTCACTAGACCACACTGAAGGTCGACCACGTATATCCAGCAGTTGCGATTTGGGTGATGGGCCTTGGGAGAGGCCCGCGTCCGATCAAGCCAGCGATCGGGCGGCCCATTAGCCCGCTCCCGCTCCACAGCTCGGGAGAGGGTCGCGACAGGCCTTCGTAATTCGGGGTAAATTTGCCTCTCGGATGGACAACATTTGGTAGAGTCTTCCTTATCACCAAGTCGTTTACTTTGATATTCCTGGCTTTAACTTTTTGATTAAATGACTTGGCCACCCTCTTCTGGTAGCTTTGACCATGACAGATCGCTCTAAGATACTTCTCGTCTATCAGATTCAGCTGTTCATATCTGTTCTTAGAGTACTCCGACTCAAAGAGTTTACCTTCTGATAAGATCCTCAAAGAGGGGACCTTAACTTCCACGAGTAGGACCGCTTCCATTCCGTACACCAGACTGTAGGAAGTTGCCCTTGTAGAGGTCCTGATTGAAGTTCGATATGCCATCAAGGCAAAGGGTAGCCTTTCCTGCCAATCCCTGTAGTTTTCTGCTGTTTTAGCCAAGATCCTCTTGATGTTTTTGTTGGCAGCTTCCACTCCCCATTCATCTGCGGGCGGTAAGGGGATGAATTCAGGTGTCGAATACCAAAGTGATCCAGCAGCTCATCGACAATCTTGTTATTCAGATTGGATCCATTATCTGTAATGACTGCTTGAGGGGTACCATATCGAGAGATGATGTCTCTTTTAATGAACCTTGCCACGTTTCTCGCAGTGACATTCTTGTATGAACTGGCTTCTATCCATTTTGTGAAGTAATCAATCGCTACCAGGATGAAGCGATGACCATTTGAAGCCGTGGGATTGATAGGTCCTATCATGTCTATCCCCCACATAGAAAAAGGCCAAACCTCAGACATTTGATGCAATTCATTCGGGGGCGTATTAATCTTATCGCCATATATTTGGCACTGGTGACATGACCTGACATGTTGACAATAGTCTGATTCTATGGTCATCTAATAATAGCCAAGCCGCATGATCTTCCTGGCAAGGAGGTGGCCGTTCATGTGAGGCCCACAGATACCTTCATGGATTTCCTTCATGAGAATATTTGCTTCTTTAGCATCTACACACCTTAACAGAGTAGAGTCAAATGACCTTTTGTACAAAATTTGCCCACTGAGGAAGAACTTGCTGGCCATCTTGGTTATATATTTCTGGTCTCCCCCCTGACATCCTTCAGGAAACTCCCCTTTTGAGAGATAATTCTTGATGTCATAGTACCATGGCTCTCCATCAAACTCCTCTTCGATTAGCATACAATAAGCTGGCTTTTTAACTATACCAATCCTTAGGGGTTCTATTTCCAACCCATCAGCTATTTGTAACATTGAGGCCAGGGTGGCTAGCGCATCTGCAAATTGATTGTGAGACCTCGATAGGTACTCGAATGACACTTCTTCGAACTTAAGTGTCAATTCTTCAAGGTATTCGTGATAAGGGATGAGCTTTGCGTCCTTGGTCTTCCACTCTCCCTGTGTTTGCAAAATGATGAGCATGGAATCTCCATAAACCTTCAGCTTAGGTATTCCCATGGAAATGGCTAATCGCAAGCCTAGAATGCATGCCTCGTATTCCGAGACATTATTGGTGCAAGGAAAGGTCATCTTCGCTGCAATAGGATAATGTTGATCATCAGGGGATATCATTACTGTCCCAGTGCCTGCTCCTGATAGATTAACAGTACCATCGAAGTACATGACCCACTTATCCTCTCCTAAGTTCAGAATTTGATCTTCTGTCTTTATCGTTTTAGAAGGCTCACCGTTTGACGGGTTTTCTGCTAACATGTCAGCTATAGCTCTCCCTTTTACTGATTTTTGTGGAGAACATTTGATGTCAAATTCAGATAACAACACCTGCCATTTTGCTAATTTCCCAATTAAGGCGGGTTTCTCCAAGCGGTATTTGACAGGGTCATTTTCTGTCACCAGCTGAATATGGTGATGTAGGGTATACTGTCTTAACCTACGAAGTACCCATACGGTTGCCACACATGCCCTTTCAACAGGTATGTACTTTGCTTCAAACAAGGTGAATTTCTTGCTCAAATAATAGATGGCTCTTTCCTTGCCATCCGTAGGGCTCGTTTGGGCGAGTAAGGCTCCCAAAGATTCCTATTGTATAGTCAGATATATGGTCAAGGGATGACCTGGGATGGGCGGGACAAGTACTGGCGGAGTGACCAGGTAGTTCTTGATCTTATGGAATGCCTGACTGCACTCTGTATCCCATGTCACTTTCGCACCCTTCTTGAGTAGTTTGAATATCGGTTTAGCCACATCTGATAGCTGATTGATGAATCTGGCAATATAGTTCAGTCTCCCCAGAAGACTTCTCACTTCGTTTACTGTGGAGGGAGTTGCTAGATCATGGATGACTTGAATCTTTGAAGGGTCAATCTCAATGCCCCTATTACTGACCATGAATCCGAGAAGTTTCCCAGATTTTTCCCCAAACACACATTTGTTAGGGTTCAACCTCAACTTGTATTTGCGCAGTCGCTCAAACAGCTTTCTTAATACCTGAATGTGTTCCTGTCCCTTTTTGGACTTAGCGATCATGTCATCGACATATACTTCGATTTCTTTATGGATCATGTCATGAAATAATGTGATCATAGCCTTCTGGTAGGTGGCCCCGGCGTTTTTTAATCCAAATGGCATAACCTTGTAGCAAAAGTTTCCCCAGGGCGTGGTGAAGGTAGTCTTCGATTTGTCCTCATTCTTCATGAGGATCTGGTTATATCCGGAGAAGCCATCCATGAATGAGAATAGCTCGCACCCTGCGGTACTATCAACCAATACGTCGATGTGAAGTAGTGAAAAATCGTCCTTCGGAGTTGCATTATTCAAATTCCGATAATCCACGCAGATCCGGATTCTACCGTCCTTCCTCATGACGGGGACTATGTTGGCAATCCAGTCCGAGTATGGGATAGCCTCAATAAAGCCCACCCTGAGAAGCTTTATCACTTCTTCTTTGATTCTGTCTTCTAACTCGGCTTTCATCCGTCTACTGCCTTGCTTGACAGGTTTGACACCGGGATCTGTAGGTAATGCATGTTCCACAATTCTAGGATCCAAACCGGCATGTCAGCGTAGGACCATGCAAAGACGTCCTGATATTCCCTCAATAATTCTGTGAATCTGAGCTTTTCACCCCGGGATAGATGTCCACCGATCTTTACTTCCTTGATATTCACAGAGTCTCCCAAGTTAATAACAACTGGTTCCTCCGAAGTGGGAGGTACTGACTCTTCGAAGGCATTCCATTCTCTGCGGATAGATGCATAGCTTTCATCCTCATCCTCTTCTTCAATATTGTAGGAACAGTCATCATGATGATCCGATTCACACAATAACCTGGTATGTATGCTTGAGATGATATGCCTGAAATGTCATGAGCATGGTTAGTTCGTACTTGATAAAAATGCGATGCATGATTGTGGAAAATCTTTTCGAAAGAGTTTTTGAAATAACTACAGGTATAAATGGGACTAATCCTCATGTCATCAGACATCCTGGCCCTGTGGAAATCCTTTGGAAATTAGGAATCATATGACGAATCAGACCTCAAGCTTCTGTGCGGAAGACTAGTATCATCATCGGACTGATTTACGGTACCATATGTCCTTAACAAAACTTGTGTGATTTTTATTGAATGCAGAATGGGCTGCCTTACAAACTATGCTATTTGGACCAACGGCAGGAGATCCAAAGGCTTTTTCTTACATCTAGAACAAGTAATGAAAATAAAATGCAGAAAGTTTTAAGTGTTGTATTTAAAGAAGGAAGGAAGCTTCTTTACTCAGAGGAAGTGGCTTTGTCGTCCAACCACTTTATGATGACATTCACGATGTTATCTTCGAGGAAATGGTTCGTCAGATCTGGTTCTACTGTCGGAGTGATATCCTCTTCTAACAACCACCTGGAATCTCTTCTAAAATAGGCGTTCAAAGGACTTTTGAACTTTTGTGATTTGCCTTTCCAAGCTGGGGAACCAATGAATGAACCTTTTGAGTTGCCCTGGCTTCCACGGCGTCCCAGACTCTTGCCTCGGCCTCGGCCTGTTGCCTTTGGGACAGACTCGCCCTTTGGGATAGACTCGCCCATGTAATCCTTCAGATACCCTAAGCCCATCCTATGTTGGTTAGCTTTTAACTGCATGGGGTATTTATTCCCTGACCGTATTTACCTAGACCTTCTCCAGGGTTAAACCCATATGCCAGTAGCATCTTAGTTGGTAAAAGCTTGGCTTCAGAGATATATGGAGCTCTCAATTTTGTCCCTACTGGGGTATGAACTGTCGCTACTAATTCCAGGGAATGATAGCTCGCTCTGTCTTAACTTCTGGTTCCACGTAGGGAACGACGCTGTTCTGATATGTTTGGAGGTCGACTTCTCCATACACAGCAATCACCTTCCCCTCCACTATAAAGCGTACTTTCTGATGCAAACTGGACGGTATGGCTCCCGCTACATGGATCCAGGGTCTTCCCAATAAGAATCCGAATAGACTAGGTAGATCCATTACTTGGAAGTTTATGGAGAATTTTATTGGGCCGATGAGTACATCGAGTTCGATCTCGCCTATCACAGTTTTCTTCATTCCATCAAAAGCTCTGACAGCTGTTTTTGAGGTTTTAATCATTTCCTTATTGATTCCTCACCTTCTTAAAGTAGTTAGAGGGCAAATGTTGAAGGCTGACCCGTTGTCGATTAATACGTGCGCCACTCTCTTCCCATTACATTGCGCAGAAATGTACAAGGCCTTGTTGTGTCCTCTTCCTTCCATGGGGAAGTCTTCATCAGAGAAGCTCAGTTGATCTTTTAGGAGGATCGCCCCTACGAAGTCCCCTAATTGTACATCATTTATTGTCTCGGGGACGTGCACCTCGTTGAGTATCTTCAGTAGTGCATTCTTGTGCTTTTCTGAATTGATGAATAAATCCAGTAAGGATATTTGAGCTGGTATTTTCCTCAGTTGCTCTATTATTTTGTACTCGCTAGTCTTTATAATAGATATGAGCTTTTCTGCGTCTTCTTTCGAGACTTCATTCTTTTCGGATTCACCCTCCATAGGGGCATAAAATCGTCCAGACCTCATTACTGTATCTACTTCCTTTGTCCCATAGTCCCAGTGGACTGCTTTGGGGTCATACTCTTCTACCGGAGGGACTTTTATGGTTATTGTCTTTGGACAAGGCGTCTTAGATTCAGCTGTGCTGTTTTCTTCCTCTTCCTCTTCTGGCAATCGAATCACTACTGGTTTAATTGTGTAATCTTCTGCTTTGTTCAAACTATCCAGTTCTTCCAATCAGATTACCACAGCTGTGGCGGATTAAATCATTGATACGATGTTGTCAAAGCCTTTGGTAAAAAGCTTTTCCTTGTCCTTCGGGGTTTCTGGCGGAGTGGGATCATCTATACCTCCCCATCCGTCTGGTACGATATCCTCTATCCTCTGATAGAAACTAGGAGGAGCAGAATATTTCACCTTAAAATTATATTTCCCAGAATCCTGACCCAGATTATCTACAACTTCACCCATTCCAAGTGCGTTGGTCATAAATCTACGATCTGCTAGACTTCGCCTGCTGGCCTCCAGTTCGTCCCTTTCGAATCCCTCTTCTGGTTCTAAGATCTATCCAAAGTCGCCTACCAGATCCTCCTGCGGGATGTTCCACGTGCTAGCCTGCTCAGTTTTGATCACGATATGACTTCCTTCGAAAGATAGAGAAGCTTCGACTCCCTCGAATCATTCATCGGTAATATCAGACATTATCCCTAAGCTCCTCATATTGGTGATACATAGCTTCTTTACGTCAGCAGGGATCTCCCCTCCTTTTGGATATGACGAAGCGGTGACTAGAAGGTCAGTCAGTTTAGACATGTCCATTTTCAGCTTGAGGTGGTCCTCCTCTTCTTCGGTGAATATTGCCCCAATTGCTTGATGATTAGGGAGAGGGTTTTCTTGCACATTTGGAGCCGCGCTGTCAAACTTCAGGATTTGACTGTCAATCAGGGCATGTACCTTCAGCTTAAGGATATAACAGTGGTCAACATTGTGCCTCTTTCGCCCATATGGTAGATACAGGTCTGGCTCTCATCAAAGCCAGGATATTTAATAGGATTTGCCCTGGGCGGTTCCTTCGCCACCAAGTGTTGCTCTAGCAGCATCGGGAGTAGTTTGGACAAAGGCCTTGGGAGCTGTGAGATCTGCTTTGGGGGTTGTCTTCTTCTGGGTTCTTGCCTTTTTTGCGTCGACCATGACGATCCTCCTTTGGTCTGATTAGAACTGTTAAATCCCTTGGACTTTTGGGGGTCCGATATGAATGCTATGTCGAGCCCGGCCTCTTTCTCCTTCTTCAAGGGATATTGTTTCCTGGTGAAAATTTCATGAGGCCTCCTTTCTCTTAGAGCCCACTCCAGCCTTTCAGCCACCTTGATCAGGTGTGCGAAGGTTTGACATCCGGAGGTATTCAATCGATCGAAATATTCGTAGGAGAGCGCTTTTAAGAACAAATCGATCAGCTCATCTTCCAGGATTGATGGCTTTATTTGAGTAGCCAGAGCACGCCACCTCTGGGCGTATGTTCTGATCAACTCGCCCCTTGCCTTCGAGGTTCGCAGCAAATCTTCCGTCGTTGGGGCCGTAGCTGTATTGAACTTGTATTGTGTGAGGAAAACCTCTGCAAGATCTTCCCATCCATCATAATCTTCGAGGTCTAATTCAATGAACCATGCCAGAGCGGCACCAGCAAGACTTTATTGGAATGTATTCATCAGCAGCGGATATAATCCGAATAGTGCACCATTTTGCGCAGGTAATACTTGTGGTGAGCGCGTGGACAGCCTGTCCCGTTATATTTCCTCACGAAGTCCGGCTCCTTGTAGTCGGGAGGGGTCTCCACTTTGGCGAAGGGAGATATCTTGTCAAAGTGGGCTAACTCGTAGCCCTGGCTGCTTAAACATTCTTCAATCTTGGCTAATCTTTTAGCCTCTACTTCGGTTTTCACAGTTTGTTTCCCCTTTTCATCCTTTTCAAGGTTGATGACAACGGGGGGTGCCTTTTGCTGTGTCTGGACGTTCGACATACGGACACCTTCCTCTGTACGTTGGGTATTTTTCGTTGTTTCTTTATAAGCCACTTCGGGTATGAGTGATGGACTCGAGTTATTCTGATTAGGAGCTACTACATGTCTAGCGTGGGAGGCTTCCAGCATCGCCTTAATATCAGCCATCATAGTTACCATCGTAGTCATCTGTGTTTCCAACATGCCAACACGTGGGGTCAACTCTTGTTGCTCCGTTCTTGTCTTAAGTTGAGTGCGAAAACGATGCGTTGGTAATTTCGTGATGAGAGTGTACCTGTTTCCAGAAGAAATTCCAATGAGTATTTCTTCAGTATTGCCACAAGGAATCACTTGATCCTTCTAATTGCATGTTTTCTATTAGTGAATGAGAAAAAGGACTACCTGATGAGCCTTAGTCTCACGTAAGTAGTTCTTTTAATCATTCTCCAAAGAGAATTCATGAAATTAAAAGAAGTGTAATTTTTTACGATAGTTTTTTTTTTATGTATTTGTAAAACATGTCCACATTCACGCTCATATATCAAAATAGTATCCAATACAAATGAGAATGCATGAAAAGGCATCGCAAAGTTTGCTCATTTTACACTTGACAGAATAGTCGATTCAAGTCTAAGACGCTTGAGGTCTAAGGTATCCTCATCGTCCCAATATGGATTCCTCTCTTCAGTTTGAGACTCTTCATCTTCTGAATATGACGGCGACCCCATATCTTCGGGTATGTACGGCTCTACTCCAGGCACGCATGGTACAATATACTCAGGTATATAAGGCTCGACAAAGCTGCGTCTGGTCGCCTCAAAGTGCTGGATGTATTCAGTGGTGGCCTTGTGAATGTTCTCCTTGCGAGTCATATTCTCTGGCCAGTTTATATATTCGGCTTGAGAGTTCTTCAGAGAGTCAATAATAAACGCCACTCTAGCTTCGAACTGTTTCTTCAATTCTCCCAAGAGGGTCTCGTTTAGTATGTCAAAGGAAAAGACACTAGGTCGTGGTGGAGAAGTTATCTCCTGTAATGTCCCAAATTGTCGGATAACCCTCTTCGGATAATATGCAGCAGCGCCCGTAATTTATATGGCCATAGTGCTTATGATATTGAAGTGGCTATGGAGCCCTATCGTTGAATTGGCCTTAGTACCTGTGTTATTGAGTTGATTATAGTGCATATGCTATATAAATGGGCTATAGTGCCCCATCGATAGTTGGCTTGGTGCCCCGGAGATCGTAATTGGCTTGGTTCCCCTTTTGCATCGTAATTGGCTTGGAGCCCTGATGCAAATGAATGACCATGGCATGGAGCCCCCTTTTGCATCGTAATTGGCTTGGAGCCCTGATGCAAATGAATGGTCAGAGTGCTTTGGGAACTACATCGCGGCCGTGGGCCCTGGCGATGATTTGGCTTGGAGCCCTGATGATTCCATTTGGTCTGATGACCCCGGCGGTATCGGAGGTTGGGAAAGTTGAATGAAAATGTGAATTCCATTTGGTCTGATGACCCCGACGGCATGAAGTGGCTGTAAGCCTAGAGTGTATGATTGGTCTGTGACCCCCGTGGTATGTGGACATCATTTGGTCTGATGACCTCGGCGATGTCAGGTGGCAGGAGTGCCAGTGGAGTATGTGGGTGGATGAGAAAGTGGTGACAATTGGGCATTGAATTGCATGTGCTTTTGCAAAAAGCTTGAGACCTGGAAGTTGAGTGTGATTAATTGTAATGCTCGTCCATGCTTGGCTATTGATATGCATGTTTGTTTGACGTGATGCGCTATTATTGATTGCTTGCATCTTGGTGGTATCATGTGTAGTCTGCGGGAACTGGTGTTCAGGTCTAGGTTTAGATTTCACTTGCTGAGATATATATATCTAACCCCAGTGGGGGATTAATTTTCAGGTCATTGAAGACGAAAATACAAGCAATGTGGGGATGAGTTCTCGATGAAGAAATGGCATGAATGATTTTATGTATTTTATGGCCTTAAGAATTGTATCTGATTTTGAGGATTTAGAAATTGAGTTTTGGGTATATGGCTACGATAACTTCTAAGGAGAATTTTATCTATAAGAAGTATATACCATTTGTCATGAGTCATTTCATTATGAAATTGTACGAAGCAGTTTTGTGGCTTCCGCGATCTTGTTCCTTTGTCAAGTTGTTATGTGGTTGGCCGGAGGATCCTGGATGGCACCGCTTATTTACGGCCAGGTGGGGTTATTCGCCTGTTCGACGGGTTCGGGGCGTGACAACATGTTAGGGAAGGAAAACTAGAGCCTAGAGCGAAAAATTGTATTTTTCTTGGTCATGCTTCTAGTGTAAAAGGTTATAGGCTTTGGTGTTATGATTCATCTAAGATTATAATTAGTAGAGATGTTACTTTTGATGAGTCTGCTATGCTTCATCCTGTCCAGAAATCATCAGATACTTGCCAAGAAAATCTGCAAAGTGCACCAAAGAAGGTGGAGTTTGAAGTATCTTCTTCACAGCTAGTTCAGTCAGTGACTGATAATATTGAGATTGAAGAATCTGAAGAAGAGAATTATACCATAGCCAAAGATAGACCGAGAAGAACAGTGTAACCTCCACAGATGTATGGATACTCAGATTTTGTTGCTTATGCTCTTACAGCTATAGAGTCGATAAAATATGCTGAGCCTAAAACGTACAAGGAAGCTATTTCCTCAAAAGATTCAGCAAAGTGGTTAGTTGCTATGAATGAAGAGATGGAATCTCTTGAAAAGAATCAAACTTGGGAGCTTGTTAAACCACCAAAAGAAAAGAAGATTGTGGGTTGCAAGTGGGTTTTCAAAAGAAAGGAATGTATTCCTGGAGTTGAAGACATTAGATTTAAAGTACGTCTAGTCGCTAAGGGCTATAGTCAGATTGAGAGAGTTGATTTTAATGATGTGTTTTCACCCGTCATTAAACACAGCTCTATTCGGGTCTCTCTTGCGTTAGTTGCTATGCGTGGTTTAGAGTTGGAACAACTCGATGTGAAAACAGTTTTCTTGCATGGTGAACTTGAAAAGAAAATCTATTTGGGTCAACCTGAGGGTTTTCAGTTTGAAGGTAAGGAAGATCACGTATGTTTATTGAAAAGATCTATCTATGGCTTGAAACAATCACCTAGACAATGGTATAAAAGATTTGATTCTTTTATGGTGCAACTTGGCTATTGTAGAAGCAAATATGATAGTTGTGTATATCTATGCAAACTTCCAAATGGATCTTATATTTATCTGCTGTTATACGTTGAAGACATATTGATTGCAGCAAAAGATAATTTGATATACAGAATTTGAAGGCACAACTGAGTGTTGAATTTGATATGAAGGATTTAGGTTCTGCGAAGCAAATTCTTGGCATAGAAATTCAGTGAGATCGGAAAAGAGGAAAATTGTATCTTTCCCAGAAAAGTACATTGAGAAGGTGTTAGATCGTTTTGGCATGAAAGATACCAAACCAGTGAGTACTCCTCTTGCTGCTCACTTTCGATTATCAGCTAAATTATGTCCACATACAGATGATGAAATAAAATATATGTCACATATTCCATATTCTAGTGTAGTTGGTAGCGTTATGTATGCTATGATTTGCACTCGACCTGACATATCACATGTTGTTAGCGTGGTAAGTAGATACTTATCATGCCCAGGTAAAATTCATTGGCAAGCAGTGAAGTGGATTTGAGATATTTGAAGGGTACTTCAGATTGTGGTTTAGAGTTTGGGAAAACTTGTGAAAATATTAATGGATATGTTGAGTCTGATTATGCTGGTGACCTTGATAAAAGGAGGTCTTTGACAGGGTACACCTTTACTGTTGGGGGTTGTGCAGTCAGTTGGAATGCTTCTTTGCAGTATACAATTGCTTTGTCTACTACAAAGGCAGAATATATGGCTATTACAAAGGCAATTAAAGAAGCTATATGGTTAAGAGGCTTATTTGGAGAGCTCAGTGTAGATGATGTGATGTTGTGCATTGCGATAATCAGAGTGCTATACATCTTACTAAAGATCGGATGTATCATGAGAGAACAAAGCACATTGATGTGCGGTATCATTATATTCGAGACATTCTTGCTGATAGCTATATTAAGATCTTGAAGATTGGTACAGAAAACAATCCAGCTGATATGTTGACAAAGTCATTGCCCTTTACTAAATTCAAGCAATGCTTGGATTTGGTTAATGTTTGCAGCGGCTGAGTTTTATGCTGGTGGGAGGAGAAGATTGACTTAATACTTATGTCTACTTGGGAATTCAAGTCAAGGTGGTGATTTGTTAATATGTTTTGAAAAGTTAGGGTCTTAAGTTAAGGGCCTTGGGCCAACATTAGGGTTTGAGGGGTAATACTATAAATATTACTCTTTGCTCATTCTGTCTGATAGAGAAGCTTACGTTGCCTCTTTTGTAATCCCTGATTCTCATAGTGGATTTTGCTTCTCCTCTCTCCCGTGATTTTTCCCGCAAGGGTTTCCACGTAAATCTTAGTGTTCCGTTCTTCTCATCTGTCTCAATTTCGTTTTAGTTTCCGCATTGTCACAAAAATTTGATAGCGGAATCTTTCCATTTTTGTCTTAGCATCATCATGAATCTTTCCGTTTTTGTTCTGCGTGTCTCCACGTGTGTTCACGGATCGAAGTCGTGGGTTTTGTTTACTTGGGATCTCACTCGCACGTCGCGGATGCTTCGTCGGCTTATCTGAGTCGAGTGACGGAGTCTCATCACGAGCTTCTTGGCTCATTCTTGGAAAGGTATTGCATTTCAATGGCAGATAAAGTTCGCCACACCCCACCAAATTCTCCTCCTCCTCCTTCTTCCCATCGGCTTATCAGATGCATTGGTGACTATGCTTTTGTATAGCCGGGACGCTACCGAAGAGGCCATCTTCTATTCGTACAAGAGGCACATCAACGGGCATCATCGCCACTCTTGAAGATGAAATAGCTACCCTAATCGCCTGTAAGTTCTGACCCCAGTTTGAGCTTGAGTTTGACCATTAAACAACAACAACAAGAGCCACTTCTGTTTTGTTGGAAATTAAACCAAATTCGATGGACTTCACGTTCTCCAAGCTGTGGATATTCGATGAACTCATGAAGAGTCAAAGAGTCTTTATTGCTTTGTTTTTTTTTCAATAGAGTCTTTTCATATTTCTAGGACTAGTTAATGTCTTGCAAGTTCCTAGAAGTCTATCTCTTTGGAATGGTAGATTATTTATAAGTTAGTTGTTGAGTCGTGTAATCGAATAGTCTTGTAGACTGCCTATATAAAGGCTTGTCTTGTAACAATTTTGATCATGGGAATGATAATTACAACTTCATAAGATATCCTCCCCTCTCGAGTTACCTCAAATCGAGCTTCCTCTTCGTCTTATTCCCATCAAATTGGTATCAGAGCTTGAGATAATGGCTTCAACAAATACTCCGCTTCCTTTTCAGTATCCTCGCCTTACCAAAGAAAACTATGGTCATTGGGATTCAAAAATGAAAGCTCTACTCGGCACCTATAGTGTTTGGGATGTTGTCAACAACAGCTATGATGAGCCAGAAGACGAAGCCATGATGAGTCAAAATCAGAGGAATGCCTTGGAGAAGATTCGATCAAAAGATCAGTATGCCTTGTCAATCATCTATCAAGGCTTAGATGATTCGATGTTCGAGAAAGTGTTGAACGCTTCTACGTCGAAGAAGGCATGGAAAATTCTTCAAACCATGCACTAAGGTGTAGAGAAAGCAAAAAAGTTTCGCCTTCAAACATTGAGAGGCGAGTTCGAGGTAATTCGCATGAAAGCATCTGAGTCAATTTTTGATTATTTCACAAGAGTTTTGGCGGTTGTAAACCAGTTGAAAAGGAATGGCGAAGACGTTCCTGATGTTCGAGTTGTTGAGAAGATTCTTCGGTCGTTAGACAAAAAATACGACCACATTGCAGTTGCAATCGAGGAGTCCAAAGACCTCGATGCCATGAAGATCGACGAGCTTATGGGTTCATTACAAGCCCATGAAGAAAGACTTAGAAGAAACAAGCATGAGTCGGTGGAGGAAGTACTCCAAACTCGGTTGTCCATCCGAGATGAGAAGGAGCAAAGAAGAGAACCTATGCAAACTCGAAGCACAAACCAAGATCGCGGTTGAGATCGAGGTCGCTTTCAAGGAAGAAGTCATGGTCGAAGCAGAGGAGAATTTGCTCGCAAAGACAATGGCTATTAGATTCAATGATTTGTTCGTGGACGAGGAAGAAACTCGAGAGGTCAATGGTATGAAAAATCTAACATTCGATGTCATCATTGCAATAAAATGGGTCATTATGCTTCTGACTGTTGGCATAAAGAAAGTAGCAGTGCAGAAGAGAAGGCAAATTTAGTGAATGATGCTGATAACGTTCTTATGTTGGAATTAAAAAAAGACGAAGGAGAAAAGAGTGACACGTGGTACTTGGACACTGGAGCAAGCAACCACATGTGTGGAAGAAAGGAAATGTTTGCCGAACTAGATGAGATAGTCAAAGGAAAAGTCTCATTCGGTGATAAATCCCAAATTCTTGTTGAAGGCAAAGGTACCATCCGGATTCGTTTGAAGAATGGCGCATTTCTATTTATTTCTAATGTTTATTACGTTCCAAAAATGTCAAGCAATATCTTGAGTTTGAGACAACTACTGGAGAAAGGATATTCTGTGCACATGGAAGATCTTAGCCTTGTGCTGAGAGATCAAAATAATAAGTTGATCACTTCCGTGAAGATGTCGAAGAACAGGATGTTCACTCTCAATATAAAGCATGAAGTGGCTCGTTGCTTAAAATCATGTGTGGATGATCCTTCGTGGTTATGGCATTTGAGGTTCGGCCATCAAAATTTCGGCGGACTCAATATGCTTTCTCGCAAGAGAATGGTTTATGGCTTACCACATATTGATCATCCCGATCAATTATGTGAATAGTGTGTTATTGGCAAGCATTTCAAAACTAGCTTTCCAAAAGAAGCAACTTATCGAGCAAAGACGCCACTGGAGTTGATCCATTCTGATGTTTGCGGTCCAATTACGCCTCAGTCATACGGTAATCATCGATATTTCATTACTTTTATTGATGATTTTACTCGAAAAACTTGGGTATATTTTTTGAAAGAAAATCGGAAGCATTTGAAACTTTCAAACAATTCAAGAAATTGGTCGAAAATGAGAGTGGCTATTTCATTAAAACCTTGAGAACCGATCGTGGAGGCGAATTTATTTCTGTCGTATTCAACAAATTTTGTGAAGATTATCGTATTCGGTGTTTCTTGACGGCTCCTTATTCTCCTCAACAAAATGGCGTGGCGGAACAGAAAAATAGAACCATTCTCGACATGGTTCGAAGCATGTTGAAATGCAAGAATCTGCCTAAAGAACTTTGGGGTGAGGTTGTTATGTGTGCAGTCTATCTTCAAAATAGATGTCCCACAAATGGACTCGATGGTGTAACCCCACAAGAAGCATGGACTGGGAGAAAACCTGGTGTTTCACATTTGAGAATTTTCGGGAGCATTGCCTATGCTCATGTTCCGGATCAGAAAAGATCGAAGCTAGAAGACAAGAGCAAGAAGCTTATCTTTACCGGGTATTACTCTTCATCGAAAGCTTATAAATTATTTGATCCTAACACTTTCAAAGTGCACATTAGAAGAGATGTCAAATTCGATGAAAATGCTTTATGGGAAGATTGTCTGAGCTTTATAAAGCTACCGATGAGCTTCATCTTGTATGTCTTCTTTCAGATTGTGAACCACTTGTTTTTTATGAAGCCACCAAAGAAGAAAAATGGAGGAGAGCCATGAATGAAGAAATTGAAGCTATTGAGAAGAATCAAACATGGCAACTTGCAGATCTTCCGAAGGACAAGAAAGCAATTGGTGTCAAATGGGTTTACAAAACCAAGAAGAACGAGAAAGGAGAAATCACTCGTTATAAGGCCAAGCTCGTTGCGAAAGGGTACAAGCAGAAATTGATTATGACGAGGTATTTGCACTTGTCATTCGCATGGAAACAATTAGATTGATGATTTCCATTGCGGCGTAAAATGCATGGCCAATTTATCAAATGGATGTCAAATCGGCATTCTTGAATGGTATTCTTGAAGAGGAAATTTATGTTGAGCAACTCGAAGGTTTTCTGGTGAAAGGTCATGAAGACAAAGTGTTGAAATTGAAGAAAGCTCTATATGGGCTTAAACAAGCACCAAGAGCTTGGAATTCCAGAATCGATGCTTATTTCAAGTCGAATGGCTTCGTACAATGTTCGTACGAGCATGCACTCTATCTGAAGCATGAAAAAGGCGATGTTTTATTGGCACGTTTATATGTGGATGATCTTGTTTTTACTGAAAATAATGCAGCAATGATCGAAGCTTTTAAAGCATCCATGGTGAAAGAATTCGAGATGATTGATAACGGTCTGATGAGTTATTTTATGTGTATCGAAGTAAAGCAAAGTGGTGATGGGATTTTTATTTCCCAAAAAGGATATACTGAAAATATCCTTGAAAATTTAACATGAAGAATTGCACGTCAGTCAATACACCGATGGAATGTGGAGCGAAACTGTCGAAGCTCGATGAAGGTGTCGAAGTTGATTCGACATACTACAGATGCTTGATTAGAAGCTTGAGATATTTGACATGTGCAAGGCCAGACATCTTGTACATTGTCGGAATTGTAAGTCGATATATGGAGACACCAAAATCCTCTCATCTTAAAGCTGGAAAGAGGATTCTTCGATATTCAAGGGTACTGTTTCTCACGGCTTACATTATTATCCATTCAGAATTTTCATCTTAAAGGTTTTTCAGACAGTGATTATAGTGGAGATGTTGATGATCGAAAAAGTACTTCAGACTTCGTATTTTTCTCATGCGATACTGCTTTCACATGGTCTTCGAAGAAGCAATCTAGTGTTTCTCTTTCGACATGTGAAGCTGAATATGTTGCAGCATCTTCATGTGTCTGCCATGCGATATGGTTGAGAAAACTGCTCAAAGAAATCCATATGGAGCAGAAAAAAGCAACAAAGATTTGTGTCGATAATGTTTCAGCCTTTGCTTTGGCGAAAAATTCAGTCTTGCATGAATGAAGCAAACATATCGATGTTCGATATCATTTCATTCGAGAGTAGGTGACGGAAAAAGAAATTGAAGTGTCGTATGTAAAGACTGGAGATCAAGTCGTAGATATTTTTACGAAACCTCTCAAGTTCGATACGTTTCGAAAATTCAAGAGTCTACTTGGAATGATTGATGGAAGAGAATTTGGTTTAAGGGGAAGTTTTGTTGGAAATTAAACCAAATTCGATGAACTTCACGTTCTCCAAGCTGTGGATATTCGATGAACTCATGAAGAGTCAAAGAGTCTTTATTGCTTTGTTGTTTTTCAATAGTCTTTTCATATTTCTAGGACTAGTTAATGTCTTGCAAGTTCCTAGAAGTCTATCTCTTTGGAATGGTAGATTATTTATGAGTTAGTTGTTGAGTCGTGTAATCGAATAGTCTTGTAGAATGCCTATATAAAGACTTGTCTTGTAACAATTTTGATCATGGAAATGAGAATTACAATTTCATAATATATCCTCCCCTCTCGAGTTACCTCAAATCGAGCTTCCTCTTCGTCTTATTCCCCTCATATTTTGCTTCTGTCACAAATTTGAAGTGCAACTTGCGTTTCTTGATGACAGAGTCATTCAACCCTTGGTTGCCGCAATCCCCATTGCTCCATTCCGTGCCTTTTTCTTCTTGTAAGCGCGAAAACCTCCGAATAATTAACAAAAGAGCAATGTCTCTTTGAGGAGAGACTAGTGCCGTAGACGATGTCACGTGTCCCATTGAAAATTCAAACTTTAACTCCAACTCGTCATCAATAAATAAATCAATTTTAATTGTTCAAATATTGTCTTTCATTTTTTTTTTGCCAAGGAGGCACTTGTCTTTTTTATTTTTTTTTACCACCTTTAATGATTATTGTTGCTTTTTCTAATCTTGAACAGAGCACCGATTGTGATTTCCTAACATTGTTCCATTGTCAAATCCGAGTCGTCCAAATTAAGATGGACGGCTCGGATTTGAAACACATAAAAAAAAATTTCTCTTTTGATGGATAATGTGTATCAAATCCGAGCCGTCCATATTAATTTGGACGGCTCAAATTTGATAATGACACCCTAAGATTGCTTAGGAAATCCAAATCCACCCAAGAGTGGTGTCTATTTTTTTGAACGAGGGCAAGAAACTACACACAACAAGATTGTGGGAATTCCTAGGCATCGAGGCAAACCGCGTGATTCCTTCCAATTCAATTTGGAAGAAAGCTCGATTCGGGGAAGATACCATCATTGGGAACCTTGACACAGGCAAGCCAATACGACCCACTATTTTCTTTTTTATTTATTTATTTAATTTAACTTCGTTTTTTGTTAGCAAAAAAACAATATAAGAGTCCCCAATATCCACAAACGTTGACTTCCATCACATTTTCTCCCAGAGCGAGGCTGTCTTGTCATCTATCTGCCGATAAAGAAATGTGAATCTTTCAAGATCCCATCTAATGACTTTTGTCGGCTCGTCGTGTCCCAATCCGTATCAAACGCATCTAAAGACTTACTTTTTCAGAATCATATCGACTTTCGTCCTACGCACGTTATTGAAGGATTTTATCGCACATCGAGTCAGAACAATCATATATGAATTAAAAAAATAAAACGGCGCACGAAATTATTCAGGTTTACCCTAAAATGGTTATGTCCTGCAAAGAAATTTCCCTACGATTTTTGATTTATAGCCACAAAACTCGCTACAATGATTAGCCAAAGAACGAGAAATATATATGCCGTAAATGGATCGAAAACCTAAACCTATCCGAAACATCTTTAATCCCACAAAAAGGATCAATTTAAACAAAAGTCCAAACCCGTTGTTGTTTCTGGGAACCTCCGCTCGCTGACTGAGCAGCGGGACACCTGTGTTGAGGGCACTGTCCTCGAACCCCCAAATCCCGCACGCATGGGTCACATATCGTCGAATCACACTTCGATTTTCTTAAGCTCACGCGAGCGTGTCGGGTGTGAGAAACAAAGGTTCTCTAAGTATTTACCAACTCCAACATTTATACCGATTGAGGCATAATATAAGAGTGTAGGTATTAAAGATTGGGTATCGAGATGAGCACGCTCCAATGTGCTTGATCTTCATTAAACAAGCAAATACTGTAAGATCTGCCATTAATGATGGACTTGGTTGCATGCAATCAGATTCAAGATTGTCTTCTATCCATGAGGAAAACTATTATTGTTGTTGAAAATCGACGGATGTTGTCTTCCGCTTGCTACCTAGAGAAGGAGCACGTTCGTGTAGCTGCTGCATTATAGAAATCCTAGTAAAAACCTATGCAAAATGGACAAATAATTATGAAAATTTATGGAGGAATTTGCTCTAGAGGTGCTTATTTTTTACACACTCTCTCTATCCTCTTCTTATGTATATGTCATATTTGCGTTCAGAATTTAGAGATGCACTTTTGAGAGGGTCAAATGCCAAACACTGGTCAAAGGTGCTAGAAGGGAAATGATGGAAACTAATTCCTTGATTCTAAACGGATTACATGCGGAAATAATGTCCAATCTATCACTTGTATTACCAATCGAAATACGATCACACAAGGAACCGTACCCACTATCCACAGATTAAGTGTCACCTTTGCAGTCTCGAGAGTCCCTTTGCGTCGAATGCAATTCAACGTTGAGGATAATATCGTTCGTTTTTTGTTCTTGAATGTGACAGTGAGAGAGAGATGTAAAAGGGGAGAGATATCCTTTTTTAACGTACGCAAACAGACGTGATTCTTCAAGTCAGATAACAGCTTGCAGGTTATCTCTAGGGGACGGGTGTGATTGCCCGCATGGGCGCACACCGTAAGTGATATATTCCATCATCTCCCACTCGCTCATGTAGGGCAAACAACTCCCACGTGTCCACGAAGGACTAACAACTCTCACTCGCCCATAGAGGGCCAAACATAACTCTCTTTATCTTTGCAAAGTTCATATTGACAAATAATCGTGCGACCATCATACATTGAGAGCTTGTTGTCACACATCCGTTGGGAGTATATGAAAGCTCAAAGTGGACATAATCATAAGTATATTTTCGTATGTTGTACCTAGATCGATCAATCACATACATATCTCTCTCTGGATCTCTTTTAAGTATGATATGTTATTATTCATAGTTATGATTACACTAAATAATCATAATTGATCGGTCTGTGAATATAATCCACGATGTGACATAAAAATCTAAATCGATCTTCCTCCTCCATTAGACCTGTCAATCTCAGTTCAGCTCGCTTTTCTAGAAGTGTCCCGTTAAATCAAATCAATCTCATGACCATGGGCAACACCCTGAGATAGTGAACACTGTCGCGACCCACTCGAGCGCTGTCTGGCTAACGAGGGCTAATGGGTCGCCCGATCGTCGCCTGATCGGACGCGGGCCTCTCCCAAGGTCCATTACCCAAATCGCAACGGCTGGATATACGTGATCGACCTTCGGTGTGGTCTAGTGACATGTGATATGTGTACATGCCAAGGAGTCGCCACCAATCGTTTCTTGGAGAGTACGATCGGAAACCCCATCGAATAGTTGGGAGCTGTCTATTCGATTCTGCGGAAACCAGAGAAATGGGTTCGGGGACTTAGTTACGCCAACTGCTAGAGTTGACGCCCTTTCGGTACCTAAGCTGAATGGTTTATCTGATCCTAGGATTTCATACAGGCGAGTGGGGCACAGATCCTAAATCTAGGAGTTCATGCAGATGGGAATGACTACCCTATCACTCACAATCCATGAAAATAAATGCGCAAATCAAGGATCCATAACATGCGGATAAATCACATGAAATCAGCATGGCATCCCTAATGAGGCCCTATTATCCTAGAGAAATGTCAATCAAGGCTTAGGAGTGTTTTGACATGATTTGCCCATGAGGGACAAAATCGTAATTTTGAACAATTCGGGGATAATTCGCCTCGAAAGGGCAAATTTGTCATTTTAGACGGATTGGGAAGTCAAAAGACGGGGGAAATAGGATTGGCCATCAATCCAATCCATTTCCTATTTTTCGGGAATTTCCAGGATTTTTCTGGAATTTAAAAGTGATTTTACCCTCGGATGGATAAAGTCGTCATTTTGGACAAAGATGAGAGCTGAAAATCTCGAATATTAGGGTTGGTCGTCCACATGACCCAAACCCTAACTTTGAGCAATTTTCAGGACATGACTGGAATGAGAAAGACGATTTACCATTTGAGGGGTAAAATCGCCATTTTGGGGAAAATGATGAGATTCGAAAACCCTAGCAAGAGGATTCGCCACCTAACTGGCCATATCCTTATCTAGGCGTTTATCGACCTTATCTCGCAATACAAAGCAAGGGCGAATTACCCCTAAAGGGCATTATCGTCAATTCTTGGAAGAACGGATGAGAAATCCCAAAAAATAGGATTGACCAGTTGTCTGTGGTAAATCCTCAATTTTTTGGGATTTCTGGAGTGTCTAGGAATTTCCCACTATTTTTTCACATTTTTTTTGGAATTTTCTAGAATTTTCTAACATTTTTTTGGATTTTCTAGGATTTTTCTGATTTTTTTTTATTATTAAAATATTATTCGGACCGGGTCGACCCCACCCACTTGGGTCGGAAACCGGCCCGAACCCGGACCCGCAAAACCTTCGGCCAAAACGACGCCGTATTCACCATTTTTTTATTTTTGGATTAATCGGATCTGATCCAATGGTCCTCATTGCACCACGTGGCTAGTCCACGATCGCAAGATGATCTGACTAGAATCTACGGTTCATATTGAATGGAGACTCGATCAGGGCCGTCTGATCTGACTACTTAAATCTACGGCCACGATTAAAACATGGGACTTGATCTGGGCCGTCTATTCTCATTAACCCAAAACGACGTCGCCTGACCCTTTATCTAAACGGCATCGTTTCTGTTATGATTGATTTTCCGATTAAAATTATTTTCGAATAATCCTAATTTCAAATCGGACGGTCACCATTTATTAGACTCAATTAATCTCGGTCGTTGGATCAATTCCATCTCAGCCTAACAACCTAACGGTCGAGCTGACTCGACATCCACGTGGACCAATGGCCGAACGCCACCTAAGGCTTTGACCCGTTGACCACGCCACGTCAGCTTCGTCTTCAACCTCGCACCTGCAACTTGGACGAACGGCTATGCTACTCCGACGACGATCCGACGGTGGATCCTTGATGAAATCGCGCGAGACCAACGCCAATCAACTCGCAATGGATTCTAGCTTAATATATCTAAGGATCGAGCCAACCTATCCGCGAAATCATAATCATTCTGCGAAATGCCGAGTACGGCCATGGGAGTTCTATCGTACAAATCACGCAAAATCAAAGCAATTCATTCACAGAATAGCATCCATCAGTGTTCAGGAGGCTCACCTCAAGCTCCGATTAAGCTCGCACAGCCTAGATTGGGCTAGGCAGGGATGAACAATGGTCGGCTATGGAGGCTGAGTTAGAAGACTCGATTCGAGTTGTTCAGGCAAAATCAAGATGCGATGATGGTCAGTGATGTTCAAGGAACGAAACGCACACAATAAATGCAAGAATCATTGCCAGAAATGAAGTTCGCCATTGAAGCTCGGTATAGAGTTCGAAGCTCTGACTCACCTGTTTTCGCGGTCGTAGCTTGCGCGGTCGACGGCGATTGCTTCTTGGGTGTCTAGGCAACCTCTCTGCTACACTCGCCGGCTTTGGTTTGGCCTGGGAATGGCCTAACCCACGCCTCACAGTTCGAACTCGATCCCTCGACAATGGCCGTTGGAGGGCGAGCTCTCGGTCTTTCTCTCTCTCTTTCTTTCGATTCAGTTTCTCTTTCTTCAACCGAACTAACCAACCTCCTTTCGTGAAAGCTCCTGTAAGCTTATATAGCATTTTGAGTTTTGGCGCCGAACGGGAGGGGCTCAATTGTCTTGAAATGGCACGTGTTGGCGCGTGCCATTTGGTTTAAACGGCGCCGAGGAGGATGGGCATTCCGTCCAACCGGTTTGGTCCTCCGGCAAGCTCTATTTCATGCGAATTTGGCATGAATGTGGTCTGAGTTGACTTCCGCAGGTCCGCCGCTTGACCGGCGATTATTCGCTGCCCCGGTGGTAACTAGTCTTCATTCCGGTCCCGATCGACGAGGATTGGGCCAAGGAACTAAATGCCCAACATTGTTTCTCCAATTGTCGTTGATTTGTCGATCAATTTCCTCTTTGAAATTACAACTTCCACTGTTCACTCGTGCACATGCCTGATGAAGAAGAAAACACTGTAGCGGACCTGTCCGACCAGCGGTCTGACCGGTTTGAGCCGATTCCGAATTACAGTTTTCGAAATTAGTTCAAATCTGTTGGGAATTTTTGCAATTAAACTTCAGAATCGAATCTAGGGCATGGATTTTATCTAAAAATGTGATTTTGCCCAAAAGTTCATATCAATTTCTACGAAAATCCAAATTTTCAAGTAATTGCAAATTGGGGAATTGTGCAATTACGGGTTTAAATGATCAAATTGGGTCAAACCACCTATGCCATTCGATTCAAAATGATGAAAACCTTTGGGCAGCATGTTTAATTTGTAATGATAGTCCTTGAATTGAAAGTAATTTCAATTATGTCCAATTTCAAGGACTAAAATGCAATTAAATATGAAATTGAGCAATTTGTTCGAACAATTGGGCTATATTGAACTGGGGGACAATCAGATTGAATTTCAAGGTCCTTAAAAATGCCATAATTGCAAATAACAAGACTCAATTGATATTTTTTTTTCTCAAATTCAATCATATGTGTTACAAAGGAACACCTAAATTTGAATATGATTTTGGGCTTTTTGTGAGGTCAAAAAGACAAGAGATTTAAAAGAAAAATATTAGTTATTTTTCCATTTTTTTGTGACCTTAAATTCTATTTTCCTCGAATTTTCTAGTATGTTTCTATTTTCTGAAAATACTAAAAAATGCGAAAAATATTAAAAATTATTTTTTTGGCAAAAATGGTCCCTTAGGCTTGGCCAAGGCCACCAAAGTTGATTTTGCACTTTTTTTACTTTTATGAATTTTTTATAATTTTTTAAAGAAATGACGAAAAAAGGCTGATCGAAAATTAGGTGTCAACAGCTGCCCCTCTTTGGGAGGAATCTCACGAGAGGTTTCTCTCAAAGACAGGCGACACCTAAGTCTAGATCGACTCTATTGGGGAATAGAAAAATGAATCTTGACATTCGATCTTTATTGTCTTGTTGGTAAACGCTCTGCTTGTCTTATCTTTGCAAACAAGAGAGAGAGGGAGAGAGAGGCGAGGTAGAAATACTTACCTGTTACTTACCTGCTTGACGCTCGTGCGGCGTGCGCAGCCTATAACGGGCTCAAGTGGATACCTAGGGACTCGTCTTTTGAGCATCCTAGGGTAATTAGACTCTAGCCTGTATGGTAGGCCGTACCAGAGTGGGATTCCTATACTTGACAGGAACCTGTGAATGACGCACCCAGTCTCTTGGGGATTGTCAGGGTTTTGATCCGTATGGTGGATCGGACGATGAATAGGACTCCTCTCTGCTAGGAACCTACGGACTACGCACCCAGTCTCTTAAGGATTGTCGAACATTTTGATCCTTCAGGGGGATCAGGCCGAGAATAGGACTCCTCTCTGCTAGGAACCTATGGATGACGAACCCAGTCTCTTGGGGATTGTCGAACATTTTCGTCCTATATTCTAAGGAATTAACTAGGATCCATACAAGTGAGGTGTGCCTAACTTTTAGGTTTTACCAAATGAGCTATTTTGTGTTTAAGGATTACCTAGAACCTCACAGAAAACTGGTTCTGAGATTTATCCTTTTGACATGCAAGGTGTTGTTTTGAGATTTGGGGACTCCAAGTATCTTGCAGAAAATTCAAACCTATAAATTTGAAATCTCGCAGATGAATGATTTTGAAGATTGTCCTTTCAACATTGGGGATGACATTCTGGGATCTGGGGACTCTAGATATCCTGCATAAAGTTCAAACCTGTAAATTTGAAATCTCACAGAGGAATGATTTCGAAGATTGTCCTTTTAACATTGGAGGTGACATTCTGGGATCTAGGGATTCCAAGTATCCTGTAGAAAGCTCAAACCTATAAATTTGAAATCTCACAGAGTGATGATTTCGAAGATTGTCCTTTTGACATTGGAGGTGAGATTCTGGGATTTGGAGACTCCAGGTATCCTGCAGAAAGCTCAAACCTACAAAAACTTTTCATAAGAATGTATCTTCCTGAGATATGTAGTTACTAGGGATCTTGCAGGAAAATAAACTTGAAAGTTCTTCTTCACATAGCAAGGCATCCTTCTTGAATCTGGGGTCACCAGGAGTCCTAGAAGCTTAGACATGAGAGTTCATTACTCATTTGCCAAAACATTAGTCCTCTTGAGGTAATGACGATCACAATGTAGGTAGAAAGGCTTCTTTTTGACCTATACCGTTATGCAAAAATGGCTTAGGACGTTGGAAGTTATCCAAAACATCTTAAAGCATACAAAGATGATCAAGGATCCCTGTGAGGCACGTCTTGGATCAAACAATTTGTAATCTCCGAACGAGGCTTGTTTTCAAGCATTCTATTGGAATATCCCTGTCAGAAAGGTCTTCTCACCAATTTTCTGATTTGGTCTTTTCACAATTATAGCACTCAAATTCCTAATACCCTGTACCTGGGTTTTCGGAGCCGTTTGTAGTGCATACATTTTAGATCAATCGGGAGGTTTTTACTAGACCGTAATGTCGGGCTCGGACATGGTTTCCGAAGGGGGACTCATTTTCTGAGTCAGGTCTTTTAACGAAATTTTCTTCATCTGCTCCGGGCTTACAAGTCAAGAACCTTGCAAAATGAGAAAGAAATAATCTTGCTCGAACTTATCCGAGCTAAGCTTAAGCATTAAACCCTATGCTAATCCAAGTGCTTTAATCAGAAAAGACTTCTCAGGGATGTAACATAGGTAGGATTGGGGACCGAAAGAGGCTTATTTTGGGCCCAGAATATGTGAAGAGTTTAACATCGGCGATCATCGCAGGTTTGCTGCCGATCTAGTACCTCATAGAGCGCCTTTATTTTTCGAAGTGCACTGGTAATCTTTGGAGAACCCCTTTCTTGGTGTGGCGTCAACATCTGAATGTGACATTATTAGATCTCGCTAGTGACCTATACATAGGTATCATGCCGTCTTTTGGCATTTTCAAGATCAAACTCATGATTCATAAAGGTACAAATATTTGAACGGGCATTGGCCTTGCTTTTACCAAGCATTTTGCTTTTTCTTGATGCCCCAAGATGGAATTTTTCTTTCACTCTATTTTTTTTAGGTCCATTCTTTCTCTTTTGGGAGCCAAAATTTTTCAAATGAATGTGCTTGAGGTACAACTTGATTCTCAACACTCAATCATTAGTCTGAGGATTTACATAAATCCTACCTTTCGAATTTTTCACTCTAGAAGTGGTGTTGTTTCCGTCTTGAAATATGCACTGATCACCAACAAGTTTATGAAATGAATGTACAGGCTCAACTGGGCTGTGCAAAGAGTAAAAGTGTATAGGATAGAGAAACGAATGCTTTTAGTCATGTTAAAGCACTTGAATCACCACAGAAGTTAAAATGACAAGCAACACACGAAGATTGATGCAAGTCTGAGCAAGAGGATTTCTAACCATTTACCTCTTGACACCGCTAGACGTATCTCCAGTTTGCCCCAATGTGGGGTGGTCCTTGACAGGGGTAAAGAATGAAACCGCCGTTCAAATGGCCATCGATAGTCACCTGCAGTGTTTAGGATAGAGAAATGAATGCCTCCGTCTTCCCAATCCATGTAATCGATGCGAAGGGCCCTTGTATCCTCAGATTCAGGTTTCCTATTCTCACCCTTCCCTCATCTCTCGAGTGTATGGGGGATGTGTTTGGGATCGGGTTTGCCTCTCATTCAGAGGGATATTTCGGTTAGATAGCCTAAGCAAGCTGTATTTCTAGAAAGATCGTTTCGTTTTTCTCCATGTGTTTTATCTCACAAGGGATTTCAATGACGCCTCATGCATGCTTTGAACATGCTTGGACACTTTCTGACCTTGGCAGACGTGTAGTAAATACAAGGAATTTATCATCATTCTTTCATGATAGAATGTTTATTCTTGAGTCCAGCCATGTGAACGCTCATTCTCTCGTTTTTTTACCTTACAGGAAGTGAGAGATACTTTACTGTGCTCTTCTTTTGCTGTCTTCTGTCTTCAGTAGACATTCCTAGTTTTTGGCGTCGATGACCTTCCTTTCTAGGGTTTTGTTTGAATGAGTCTTATTCTGAGTTTGCTTCTCGAAACCCTGCAAAATTGAACACATGCTAGTTTATGCATGGATGCATGATGTGTTTATGTAATGATGATTCGGATTGATCTGGGATAAGCCACATGACCGAAATCTGATTTTATTTCAGGGGTAATACTTCTTCACATCATCTGAATTTACGGGGTGTCTCAATTCTTCTCCTTCAGAGTTTGCAAGAATCAATGCTCCTCCTGTGAGAATCTTTTTTACAATGTAGGGGCCTTCGTAATTCGGGGTAAATTTGCCTCTCGGATGGACAACATTTGGTAGAGTCTTCCTTATCACCAAGTCGTTTACTTTGATATTCCTGGCTTTAACTTTTTGATTAAATGACTTGGCCACCCTCTTCTGGTAGCTTTGACCATGACAGATCGCTCTAAGACGCTTCTCAGCTATCAGATTCAGCTGTTCATATCTGTTCTTAGAGTACTCTGACTCAGAGAGTTTACCTTCTGATAAGATCCTCAAATAGGGGACCTTAACTTCCACGGGTAGGACCGCTTCCATTTCGTACACCAGACTGTAGGGAGTTGCCCCCGTAGAGGTCCTGATTGAAGTTCGATATGCCATCAAGGCAAAGGGTAGCCTTTCCTGCCAATCCCTGTAGTTTTCCGCTGTTTTAGCCAAGATCCTCTTGATGTTTTTGTTGGCAGCTTCCACTCCCCATTCATCTGCGGGCGGTAAGGGGATGAATTCAGGTGTCGAATACCAAAGTGATCCAGCAGCTCATCGACAATCTTGTTATTCAGATTAGATCCATTATCTGTAATGACTGCTTGAGGGGTACCATTTCGAGAGATGATGTCTCTTTTAATGAACCTTGCCACGTTTCTCGCAGTGACATTCTTGTATGAACTGGCTTCTATCCATTTTGTGAAGTAATCAATCGCTACCAGGATGAAGCGATGACCATTTGAAGCCGTGGGATTGATAGGTCCTATCATGTCTATCCCCCACATAGAAAAAGGCCAAACCTTAGACATTTGATGCAATTCATTCGGGGGCATATTAATCTTATCGCTATATATTTGGCACTGGTGACATGATCTGACATGTTGACAATAGTCTGATTCGATGGTCATCCAATAATAGCCAAGCCGCATGATCTTCCTGGCGAGGAGGTGGCCGTTCATGTGAGGCCCACATATACCTTCATGGATTTCCTTCATGAGAATATTTGCTTCTTTAGCATCTACACACCTTAATAGAGTAGAGTCAAATGACATTTTGTACAAAATTTGCCCACTGAGGAAGAACTTGCTGGCCATCTTGGTTATGTATTTCCGATCTCCCCCCTGACATCCTTCAGGAAACTCCCCTTTTGAGAGATAATTCTTGATGTCATAGTACCATGGCTCTCCATCAAATTCCTCTTCGATTAGCATACAATAAGCTGGCTTTTTAACTATGCCAATCCTTAGGGGTTCTATTTCCAACCCATCAGCTATTTGTAACATTGAGGCCAAGGTGGTTAGCGTATCTGCAAATTGATTGTGAGACCTCGATAGGTACTCGAATGACACTTCTTCGAACTTAAGTGTCAATTCTTCAAGGTATTCGTGATAAGGGATGAGTTTTGCGTCCTTGGTCTTCCACTCTCCATGTGTTTGCAAAATGATGAGCATGGAATCTCCAAAAACCTTCAGCTTAGGTATTCCCATGGAAATGGCCAATTGCAAGCCTAGAATGCATGCCTCGTATTCCGAGACATTATTGGTGCAAGGGAAGGTCATCTTCGCTGCAACAGGATAATGTTGATCATCAGGGGATATCAGTACGGCCCCAGTGCCTGCTCTTGATAGATTAACAGTACCATCGAAGTACATGACCCACTTATCCTATCCTAAGTTGAGAATTTGATCTTCTGCCTTTATCGTTTTAGAAGGCTCACCATTTGACGGGTTTTCTGCTAACATGTCAGCTATAGCTCTCCCTTTTACTGATTTTTGTGGAGAACATTTGATGTCAAATTCAGATAACATCACCTGCCATTTTGCTAATTTCCCAATTAAGGCGGGTTTCTCCAAGAGGTATTTGACAGGGTCATTTTCTGTCACCAGCTGAATATGGTGATGTAGGGTATACTGTCTTAACCTGCGAAGTACCCATACGGTTGCCACACATGCCCTTTCAACAGGTATGTACTTTGCTTCAAACAATGTGAATTTCTTGCTCAAATAATAGATGGCTCTTTCCTTGCCATCCGTAGGGCTCGTTTGGGCGAGTAAGGCTCCCAAAGATTCCTGTTGTATAGTCAGATATAAGGTCAAGGGATGACCTGGGATGGGCGGGACAAGTACTGGCGGAGTGACCAGGTAGTTCTTGATCTTCTGGAATGCCTGACTGCACTCTGTATTCCATGTGACTTTCTCACCCTTCTTGAGTAGTTTGAATATCGGTTTAGCCACATCTGATAGCTGATTGATGAATCTGGCAATATAGTTCAGTCTCCCATGAAGACTTCTCACTTCGTTTACTGTGGAGGGAGTTGCTAGATCATGGATGACTTGAATCTTTGAAGGGTCAATCTCAATGCCCCTATTACTGACCATGAATCCGAGAAGTTTCCTAGATTTTGCCCCAAACACACATTTGTTAGGGTTCAACCTCAACTTGTATTTGCGCAGTCGCTCAAACAGCTTTCTTAATACCTGAATGTGATCCTGTCCCTTTTTGGACTTAGCGATCATGTCATCGACATATACTTCGATTTCTTTATGGATCATGTCGTGAAATAATGTGATCATAGCCTTCTGGTAGGTGGTCCCGGCGTTTTTTAATCCAAATGGCATAACCTCGTAGCAAAAGTTTCCCCAGGGGGTGGTGAAGGCAGTCTTCGGTTTGTCCTCATTCTTCATGAGGATCTGGTTATATCCGGAGAAGCCATCCATGAATGAGAATAGCTCGTACCCTGTGGTACTATCAACCAATACGTCGATGTGAGGTAGTGAAAAATCATCCTTCGGACTTGCATTATTCAAATTCCGATAATCCATGCAGATCCAGATTCTACCGTCCTTCTTCATGACGGGGACTATGTTGGCAATCCAGTCCGAGTATGGGATAGCCTCAATAAAGCTCACCCTGAGAAGCTTCATCACTTCTTCTTTGATTCTGTCTTCTAACTCGGCTTTCATCCGTCTACTGCCTTGCTTGACAGGTTTGACACCGGGATCTGTAGGTAATGCATGTTCCACAATTCTAGGATCCAAACCGGCATGTCAGCGTAGGACCATGCAAAGACGTCCTGATATTCCCTCAATAATTCTATGAATCTGAGCTTTTCACCCCGGGATAGATATCCACCGATCTTGACTTCCTTGATATTCACAGAGTCTCCCAAGTTAATAACAACTGGTTCCTCCGAAGTGGGAGGTACTGACTCTTCGAAGGCATTCCATTCTCTGCGGATAGATGCATAGCTTTCATCCTCATCCTCTTCTTCAATATTGTAGGAACAGTCATCATGATGATCCGAGTCACACAATAACCTGGTATGTATGCTTGAGATGATATGCCCGAAATGTCATGAGCATAGTTAGTTCGTACTTGATAAAAATGTCATGCATGATTGTGAAAAATCTTTTCGAAAGAGTTTTTGAAATAAGTACAGGTATAAACGGGACTAATCCTCATGTCATCAGACATCCTGGCCCTGTGGAAATCCTTTGGAAATTAGGAATCATATGACGAATCAGGCCTCAAGCTTCTGTGCGGAAGACTAGTATCATCATCGGACTGATTTACGGTACCATATGTCCTTAACAAAACTTGTGTGATTTTCATTGAATGCAGAATGGGCCACCTTACAAACTATGCTATTTGGACCAACGGCAGGAGATCTAAAGGCTTTTTCTTACATCTAGAACAAGTAATGAAAATAAAATGCAGAAAGTTTTAAGTGTTATATTTAAAGAAGGAAGGAAGCTTCTTTACTCAGAGGAAGTGGCTTTGTCGTCCAACCACTTTATGATGACATTCACGATGTTATCTTGGAGGAAATGGTTCGTCAGATCTGGTTCTACTGTCGGAGTGATATCCTCTTCTAACAACCACCTGGAATCTCTTTTAAAATAGGCGTTCAAAGGACTTTTGAACATTTGTGATTTGCCTTTCCAAGCTGGGGAACCAATGAATGAACCCTTTGAGTTGCCTTGGCTTCCACGGCGTCCCAGACTCTTGCCTCGGCCTCGGCCTGTTGCCTTTGGGACAGACTCGCCCATGTAATCCTTCTGATACCCCAAGCTCATCCTATGTTGGTTAGGTTTTAACTGCAGGGGGTATTTATTCCCTGACCGTATTTACCTAGACATTCTCCAGGGTTAAACCTATATGCCAGTAGCATCTTAGTTGGTAAAAGCTTGGCTTCAGAGATGTATGGAGCTCTCAATTTTGTCCCTACTGGGGTATGAACTGTCGCTACTAATTCCAGGGAATGATAGCTCGCTCTGTCTTAACTTCTTGTTCCACGTAGGGAACGACGCTGTTCTGATATGTTTGGAGGTCGACTTCTCCATGCACAGCAATCACCTTCCCCTCCACTACAAAGCGTACTTTCTGATGCAAACTGGACGGTATGGCTCCCGCTACATGGATCCAGGGTCTTCCCAATAAGAATCCGAATGCACTAGGCAGGTCCATTACTTGGAAGTTTATGGAGAATTTTATTGGGCCGATGTGTACATTGAGTTCGATCTCGCCTATCACAGTTTTCTTCATTCCATCAAAAGCTCTGACAGCTATTTTTGAGGTTTTAATCGTTTCCTCATTGATTCCTCACCTTCTTAAAGTAGTTAGAGGGCAAATGTTGAAGGCCGACCCGTTGTCGATTAATACGTGCGCCACTCTCTTCCCGTTACATTGCGCAGAAATGTACAAGGCCTTGTTGTGTCCTCTTCCTTCCATGGGGAAGTCTTCATCAGAAAAGCTCAGTTGATCTTTTAGGAGGATCGCCCCTACGAAGTCCCCTAATTGTACATCATTTATTGTCTCGGGGACATGCACCTCGTTGAGTATCTTCAGTAGTGCATTCTTGTGCCTTTCTGGATTGATGAATAAATCCAGTAAGGATATTTGAGCTGGTATTTTCCTCAGTTGCTCTATTATTTCGTACTCGCTAGTCTTTATAATAGATATGAGCTTTTCTGCGTCTTCTTTCAAGACTTCATTCTTTTCGGATTCACCATCCATAGGGGCATAAAATCGTCCAGACCTCATTACTGCATCTACTTCCTTTGTCCCATAGTCCCAGTGGACTGCTTTGGGGTCATACTCTTCTACCGGAGGGACTTTTATGGTTATTGTCTTTGGACAAGGCGTCTTAGATTTAGCTATGCTGTTTTCTTCCTCTTCCTCTTCTGGCAATCAAATCACTACTGGTTTAATTGTGTAATCTTCTGCTTTATTCAAACTATCCAGTTCTTCCAATCTGATTACCACAGCTGTGGCGGATTCAATCATTGATACGATGTTGTCAAAGCCTTTGGTAAAAAGCTTTTCCCTGTCCTTCGGGGTTTCTGGCGGAGTGGGATCATCTATACCTCTCCATTCGTCTAGTACGATATCCTCTATCCTCTGATAGAAACTAGGAGGAACAGAATATTTCATCTTAAAATTATATTTCCCAAAATCCTGACCCAGGTTGTCTACAACTTCACCCATTCCAAGTGCGTTGGGCATAAACCTATGATCTGCTAGACTTCGCCTGCTGGCCTCCAGTTCGTCCCTTTCGAATCCCTCTTCTAGTTCTAAGATCGACCCAAAGTCGCCTACCAGATCCTCATGCGGGATGTTTCACGTGCTACCCTGCTCAGTTTTGATCACGAAATGACTTCCTTCGAAAGATAGAGAAGCTTCGACTCCCTCGAATCCTTCATCGGTAATATCGGACATTATCCCTAAGCTCCTCATATTGGTGTTGACACCTAATTTTATTATGATTTTTTTTATTATTTTATTTGATTTTATTTTATTTATTTGTCATTGCATAAAAATGAGAATTGGTCCTAATTCTCACCAAAAAGAATTTTCATTCATAACGTATTTGATCCCTTATTCATGCATTGCGTTCGCATAATTGAGTTGAAATCGAGAATGAATGAGAGGTAGACGCAGTCCTGGCAAAGATAGGATCGACGCTCTCGGTAGAATTCGGATTTGCATTTTACACCACGGGGCCGCTGAGTCGAACTTGAATATATGAAAAAATGGGATAAGCCATCGAGCAAGGGAAAGGACAAGCTCCTTTGGCAAAAGAAAAGCATTCATGCGCCACCGACAACAGGGATTGGGAGACAATTCAATAAAGGCGAAAGCTCGTGGGGGTGCAAGGATGAGCTGGTGGGGTTTCTTAAATGAGACAATGGGGAGTAAATAAATAAAAGGGAAGCCATTAGGGAATAAGATAGAAAAAAGAAAAAAAAGGAAGAGAGTGCAGGGGGTGGTTTTTAGAGAGGGGGAGGCAACGAAGGAGGGGGGCGCGGCTCCTGGGGACGTAAAAAGAAAGAGAAGAGAAAAACGGAGGAAGGAGATACGAAGAAAAATGGAGAGATCGCTAAAAAGTGGGGGATGCTCTTCATTTTTTTTACCGAGAAGGAGAGGAGGACGCTGGTAGCCGCACCTCCAGTATCCATATTTTCGTCGTTCGTGGTAGGCTTCCTCATTACTTCTCAGCTAGGTAAGGCTCGCTTGAGGTTTCGACCCCTCTTCTGTTTTACCTCACCTGCAATACTGAGTTCGTTTGATAAATCTGCGACTTGTATTCCTTGGCCATAGAATGAAACCTGTGCGTTCTTCTCTCTTTCCTTTTGCTTCGCGTCGTTACATGGCCTTGCTCCGTCCCGTACCTGAGCCGCACTCGTTTAGTCTTCTTCGGTTCTGTTTTCACGTCCATCTGATCACGTTTTGGGCCTGTGGAGGTGTCGAGGGTCATCAAGGCATCTCTCGGTAAAAGAAAATAAACCAACAGGAAGGGCAGAAGTAAATGTTCTCTAGAGGGAGGGAGAGTTTAGCTTTAGTAAAAAACAAAAAAAAAGAGAATAGAAGAAGAGTGCTCGGGGCGAAGCTCGCGTGAATGCATCCAGGGCCTTAAAGTCGGGGCTGGTCAGCTTCGAGGCCGGAGTTGGGCTTCGACGCCGGCAGTAGTCGTTGATGGTGGAAGTCGGTCGACGGCGGCCAGATGCGAGGCCAGCAAAGGTGGTGGCCAACGTCGACGAGCGTTGAGGATCGCGATCGTCGAAGACCTCTATTATTAGGCGTTGGTGTGAAGAGTTCTCGGCGATAAGAGGCAATCACCTGTAGCGTTACGTCGATTTCGGTGGTCGAAGTCGTCGGCTTATGGCAGAGTCGACATTGATGGACGTCAAGGGAAAGCTCTGCAGAAGGCTTTCGTGAAAGAAAGAAGTCCCATGAAGAAGATAACATAAAGAAAAGAGATGAGTAAAAAAAATAATAACAAATTTAAAAACGTGAATGATGAGGATGAGTGGGTGTACGTAGGATTTATTCCACTTGAGCTTGTGTTGGCATATGGGTTTACTAAAAAAATCTGATCACATTCTGGGCCTTTAGAGGAAAGAATGGAAAAAAGATTGGCCTAGTGGAGATTGGAGTAATATTGGGTTTTAGAATAGAAGTGGGCCTTTCTTGTTTTAAATTTCATGTGGGCTTCATGTCCCCCCTAGCCCGCGGCTTTAGAAGGGTTGGGTTAAGAAGCCCAATCCGAATAATTATTTTGGGAATTAATAAAAAAATAATAATAAATTCAAAAATTCAATAAAAAAATAGAAAATCATAAAAAAACTCATAAAAAACTCATAAAAAAATCTAAAAAATTCTAAAAAATTCCAGAAAATAGGAAATGGCCACAATCAACTGGCCAGGGCTCATCCCGGGTGTTTTGAACCCGATCCTTCTTAAATTGATGATTTTGCCCTTCGGACCAGTCGTTTCCAGTCTTCCCGTTTTACCCCAGTCTGAAATCACACCTTCTCTAAGCCCTTACGGCTATACTAGGAAGCTGTTGATTTGAATTGGTGTGCATTGATGTGATTTATTTACGTATTTGATTGCTCTTTCACTTAAATTGATTGTGATTGATAGGAACAGTCTTCCGATCTGCATGAAACCCTGAATTAAGCCCACCTCACCTAAAATTGCGCCTGCATGAACTCTTAGCTAGGAAAATCACTCGCGTTAGGTACCGAAAGGGCGTTGGTAATGACACCAGCGTAACCAAGTCCCCGAACCCAAAATCTCTGGTTCCGTAGAACTGATCGATCTCTCCCAATCAGTCAGTAAGGTTTCCGGTCTACCCTCCAAGAAAGACCGGTGGCGACTCCAAATGCATGCACAAGTTGCACGTGCCACTACGACCACACTGAAGGTCGAAAGCGATCGACTCTTATCGTCGAACCAATTAAAAGAAAACTCCCGCCGCGATTTGGTATGGGCCTGGGAGGGCCCGCGCCGATCCAAGGCCCACGAGGCCCGCGATCGGTAATCCATTAGCCGCGACAGCTGGCGACTCCGCTGGGGACAGTTCTAGAATTAATAATTCTGGACCTCAAGTGGACTTAGGCCGTAATTAAAACGCTGAGTGATATTTCTAACCCTGTAGGCGCTCTTGAAGGTGAGGTAAGTCCACTCATATTAGGTGTTATATGTTTTTGCAGATTGGAGGGATAAGGGGTGTAGTCCGTGATTAATATTGTCTTATGCAGGTTGGCGTAGGAATGAATGTTGTATGGATGATTTGAAGCGCTGATTGATAAACTGTTGCGCATGTCTTGCATTGTGATAATCACGACACGTGGACACACACAACCGCGCCTAAAACCCCGGGCGCCGCCTTTAGGAACACAATAGAAGGAATTGAGAATGGAATCTCCGTGAGGAAAAACGCGGGGTAATCCACTTTTCAATTCCGCTCGCTTCGAACTATGGATCGAGTCCCAATGCAACGATAGCTGTGCAATGGAATCGGCTCTTTCTAGAACTCGAAGTGGGAACCTTAACCTTAGGTGCCGAACCCTCTGATTTTTAGAAGTTCACCATCACTTGTCTCATGCGCATGTCTTTGGGCGGTTGGTACACCTAAAACCGCACATAAGTCGACGAGTTTGGTTGGTAAGACTCTCTATCCCTCAAATCTATTACAGTTCATATAAATATAGGCATTTCATTCATTGCATTCTGGTGATTAGATTAAATGCCATTTCAAGGATAGATGTGTGTGTTTTTCCCAAACGTCCTTGATAGAAGACGAAGAGGATGATATCCCATGACAAGCACCGAGTGAGCAACAAAGGAGCCTACTATGGACATTATTGAGATATCGTCCAATGAAGATGACGAGTTGGGGCAAGTGAACCGGAGGTCACAGATCGAACTTGGGGCATCCTTAAACGTTAGGATCACATTCCTTTGTTTCATTTTCCATTACTAGTCCTCTTGTATAGGGTTTATTTTTATCGAGGCTTTCTCTATCTCACCCCTTAGAGTGATTGTATTAGGGACCTATTGGTGTATACATTCGGATGGAACTTGGTTGTATTTCTTTTGACGGGTCATGGGAATGTGATAGTGGCATTTTCTCTAATCATCCGAATACTCCCAAGTCAAGTTTATAATTCCTTTAGAGGAAATCAAAATTGGAAATCTTGCATGACCTTTTTGGTCGTATAGGGTAATCCAACCCCAATTTCGCTAGAAGGAATTATACACTTGAATTGATTCATGCATGTCGTACGTCATTGGTAATCCACGATAATTGATCAAGAGTATCGGCATTGTTTCGAATTTAATGACGAGATAGATGTCCAAATTGCCCTCGTTCTTAACAAAACGGCCTTGATTTGGATGCCGTATCTTCAATTAAATTTAAAACACGTCATTATGCCTTGCGCTTTTGACTAATTCGTTCTCCTCGAAATTGATCAAAAGCGATTATCGTGAATTACGTTCCTTTCAATAATATGCTTTCCTTCGAAGAATACTGATAAAAAACTTTTTGCGCAAGATTAAAACCCTTGTAAAAGTTTTTGTCCTTATTAATCACGAGCAAGCATAAGATTGAAAGGGGTTTATGCTTCCTTTTTCAAATTATTCCTTCTGATTCAGTCGTTTCATTTGCAGGTGAAAAAATAGGTAATAGAGAGAAATCTTCTCCTAGATAAGTCTGAGGCTATTCTCTCATCTGATCATGGGCGAGTTATAAAATCAGGACATATTTGCTCGGCTTATTGATATTATGGTTCGGCTCACCCAAGTTGAAGATGTTCGGATGCTCGAAGAAATGAACCATACAGAAGTTAAAACACACACATTTATTTTGCTCAGTGGAGGGTTTTCAAAAGCAGGTCATACAATTCGGGGTGGAAAAGTAAAGCCAAAGTGAGCCCTAATTAACGACACAAAGGAGCCCAACTGACCCTCCATGTTGTTAATACTCTGCCCGTACTCACGACTTCGCATGTCCTGGTCCGCAAGCTTGAGGAGAAGGTTTCTGCATTCGCCCTTAACCTCAGTGACCTTGACCTCGTGTTCCTCGGTGATTATTTCCAAGTCCCGAACTAATCCATTCCCGTGAGCTATGTCTGCGGTTATTTTGTCGAGCCGTTCTTCCTGCCAGTCGCTTTGCAGCCTCAATAGGACATTGTGGCGGTCGTGCTCGCCAGCGGTCAGGGATATGGCCAATTGATCCACCAGGTTTCTCCTCTCGCGAAGCAACGTCGCGACCCTCTCATTGGCAAACTCGACGGCCTTTTTGTGACTATCGGCCAGATAGTTGGTCAGCACCAAATGATCAGACCGATCCTTGTAACGAGCCCGCAAGACGCGAGCCACGAGAACCTCCTGATCAGCAACACGGTAGGCCTCTAAGGAGTGTGCAAAGAGGGTCGGGAAAGTTCTATATTCCCTCCCCAGCGTAGTACCTTCGAGGGAAGTGGTGTCTAAGTCCTCGAGCAGGACACGGATTTCATCCGCGGTTGCAGAATGATCGGTTATGTGCGCGTAACCGCGACCCAGTAGGTTATAAAGCTTTTCCCACTGGGCCAAGACATCAGTCGAAAAAGTGCGCACGGGAGAGGAGGCCATTTGCGTTGGGTTGGCTTGAGAATAAGACGAGGCTAATAGAGAGATTAGAAGGAAGAAGCTGATTATGCGAGAACGTTAACCTTCCATACATTAATTCCTCATTTTATAGCAACTCGAGGATGATGAAGGGTCTCAGTAATAATGCTGGTGGAGCCCAGTTAAGGGGTAAAGCAGGAGGTCCCCTCACGAGAACCATTGGATTCGTTTCGGTCCGCGATTTCCGGCTCATCAATTAAAAGATGTAAAAGATTTGCCGGGATCACCATTATTAGAGTTAGGTGGGAGGTAAGCGCAACTATCGAAGAGAGCCCTAACAGGATTTGGCAGTCCCATCACGTTGAAAAGCTAAGCGAGAAATTCAAGGTCTTGAGGGGGAACGTTTAACTAATGATGCTTGAAGAGCGTCTCCTGAACATGCAAAGTCACTCGAAGAAAACTTTATAGGGAGTGAGCATACAAGAGAGAGTGGAGAACTTTGAGTGGGCAAGAACCAATCAAACATTTCTCAATCCAACATATTTAAGAGGTTACTGTCAGCTGCTAGAGGCCACTGACTCAAAAATCTCAGAAATTGAACCACAAAGGGATCTCGAAGATTCCAAGATCAAGTCTAACGCCAAAACCATGGAGCCCAACACTTCTGGCAACGGAAATCAAGATCACGGCGACGACGACAACGACATCCACGATGCTCAACTCGGGAAAAGAAGACGTCCTCACCAATACTCTCAGGAGGAAACCCAAATGCTGGAAACCCTTTTCAGTAAAAGCCATTACATGAAAAAGAAGTGGAGAATTGAATTGAGCCGGGAGTTGGGGATTAATCAGTCGAGGATCCAGTTTTGGTTTCAAAATAGGAGATCCAAATCGAGGGCTCAACGCAAACGTCAGGTGGTCGAGATTTTATAGGAAGAAAACCAAAAGCTGCGAACAGAAAACATGAGGTATGAAAAAGCTCTCAATATTACCGTTTGCCCTCATTGCGATAACCTCATCGCCCGCGGTAGGATATTCCCCGATAAGCCTCACGCAATGATTGAAGACGTTCACTTACCACCCTACTCCCCCGGGGCATCTCCTGCTCACCCAGATTTTGCCGGAGTCACGCATGAGCAGGATGATCCTACGAAGACGATACAAATGCCTCCTGGGGGACGGGATTTGCATCGCTTTGATTGGAGTTACAGTTTCAAGGAGCTGGATGTTACCGCCGACCAGCTCAAAGCATATCAGCCTCATGCGCAACAATTTTCGATAAGGTCGGGTCCCGCTGGAGATGAGTTAATCAGTCGTCAAGCCATCGATGCAATTTTGGGCCACGATAAGAGGAGGTTCGCTTGGCCCCCTGAACTGCATTCCAGATTCCTAGATGTGGTTCACCAAATGGGGATCGACTCAGCAACTCCGACGCGCATATTTAAGGCCATGAATGTACCGGGGCTTAGTAAGGAGCTGGTCAGGAATCACCTTGCTGCCTATAGAAAGCTATTAAGACAACGTCGAGCGGAGCTAAACCGGGAGGAATCCGTCTCGAGCTCAAAAGCTAGGGGCGACCGCCATTGTAATGCTCAGGCATCAAGAGATACCCGGCCAAATCTAAGCATCAATCAAGCTAGCAACCCGACCACCGGCAAACTGAAAGCTGATCAGAATGTCCTCCCAGGCCATTTCAACACTTCTCAAGAGCGCGTGCCACAAGTACAGCGAGTGCGCACTCCTCCATTCGAGCAGCAGTCGGCTGGTGCTCTGCCTACCGCTGGTCAACCCACGACAGACGATTTCTTCGATGAGGGGCTCGATGCCTTGTTCAATCAGTGGGAAGCTGGCATGCTTGGACAGCCATGATCTAGCACCTGACTCGGGGCACGATGGGTCGGTCACTACGAACACCCATAGAAAGAAGAACATGTTCACGAGTAGATCACTCATTTTATCCGTTGTAAAGTTCCTACGGGAACATTTTTCTTTAATGACTATAGTTAATTCTATATTAAAACCAACGCTATCGACGAACATCGTCATGCTCAGTTGTGATGATCCCTTGTTAGATTAAGTCTGAAACCAGAGACGGTCTTTAAAATTTTGAGTGGCCACGAACTCATTCCTCACCAAGCGCCCGGGATGCTGAAATGAAGAGTAACAGCATACACATGGAAAATGCCACTTTCGTTTGAACGATGAAAAGGGGTTGAGAGAAGATGATAGCGTTAATTCCCATGGAGCTAAATGAATTAAACGGAGTCATTAATTACGGGTCCACCGCTGCTCCCCACGTTCTCGGGCCTAGCAAATCATAAAAGGCGCCGAAAGATTGTAGACCCACCACTTTGAAGACTGAACTAGGGGACGAGCGCAATACTCGATGAAACCGAATCAATGCAAGAGAGTTTGTGATCCTATCACGAGGAAAAAGAAAGGGGAATACAGACGATGAGTAATTGCAGGGTCTCGGGAGGAGCACTTGCTTGCTGGCCTTCATATGCAGCCTGAAGGATGGTTCTAGGACACGCACAATCACTTGAGAAAACTTCTAGAGTGAGCAAACACGAAGGAGCGAATAGAGAAAGCTGAGTGAACTAGATCAGCCCGAGATACTCCGATCCATCATGTTTAAAAGCTATTCCCATCTGCTAGAAACGCCCGACCTGGACATTTCTGAGCACGAACTGCTGGGAGACTTTGAAGATCCTGGAGCTGAATCCTGCCCGAAGGCCATGGAGACTGACTCCTCCAGCGATGAAATTCTAGGTTTCAGCTACGAAGAAGGAGTATACAATGATGACCGGGGTCGGAAAAGGAAGCAACTACAACGCCACACTCCAGGCCAAATCCGAGAGCTCGAAGCTTTCTTCAATGAATGCCCCACCCCAAGCAAACGACAGAAAATGGAGTTGAGCCGAAAAATAGGATTGGAGCTTTCGAAGGTCAAGTTTTGGTTCGCCAACAAACGAACCCGGGTGAAACAGCAATACGCAGACCATGAGTTACTGGTCCTGAAGGAGGAGAATGAGAAGCTTCAAGCTGAAAGCGCGAGATATAAGGAAGCTCTGACCAAGGCCACCTGCCTTAATTGTGGTAATCCTGTTGTCCTCGGCGAGGTGTTCCTCGATGAACCATCCCTGTTGACGAATAACGCTCAGCTGTTACCGTATTCTCCACAGCATTTTCCGACACAGCCAGATACCGCCGGAGATCTGCATGAGCAAGTCAACACCATAGGATCAACACCAACATCCTCTGAGAAATGGGATATGAATCATCACAGGGGGAATTCTCTCAATGACGAACTCGCTGTCGCAGCCAGCCAATCCAAAGTCGGTGAGTCCCTCCCTGGACAACTTTTGAAACGACTAGATCCCGTAGAGAATAGCTACCGAAGTATTGACGATATTTTGGGTGATAAGAGAACAAGGTTTTACTGGACCTATGAGCTTCACACCAAATTTGTTGATGCAATTCGAGAACTGGGAGTTGATTCGGCCAGCCCACTGCGCATACTCGAGATTATGAATGTGCCGGGGCTCTCTAGAATTAACGTTGAGTCTCACCTCAAGTACTATAGGAGATTGCTAAGGGATGGAAGGATAGCGTTAAACCATCATAAAGCCAGTTGGAGCTTAAGTGCTGGGCAGAGTGACAACCATGATGATTGGAGAGCCAAGAGCACCCAACCGTGTTTCAGCAATGACGGGACTAGCAGTCGTGTCAGCGACTCCTCTAACCCAAATCAGAATGCTCCGTCGAGCTATCTCAATACTCCTCAGGAGTATATGCCACAGTTCCAGCACATAGAAACTCCTCAGTTTGAGCGCGAATCAGTCATTAATGCTGTCCCTGAAGCGGATCTGGCATCGGTAGAGAATGCACATATGAACCTGCCGGTCATCGGAGGAAGTTCCAATTCGAGGGGTCAAATTGCTCACGGCGAGAGCAAAGAGAGGAATCCCTCGCCTGCAGTCGACGACACCCAATCTGGGCACCAAGGGCTAGAAAGAACAGGTGATTTCCTTGATGAGGAGCTGGACACTTGGATCAATACTCTTCGGGAATGTATGTCTCAACCCCAACAGGGCAATGATGAAGGTTCCAGCTCAAAGACTCCAATCCCTCACAACGAAGGCAATGAAAGAAATTTGCCCCCAACAATCGTTGATACCCAACTTGAACATCAATGGCTCGAAGACCCGAGCAATTTCCTTGGCGATGAGTTCAATCTTTGGCTCGATCAATTTGGAGCCGGAGGACCATCGCAGTGGTGACGCGAGGCCGGTGATCAAACGTCTGATGCAAGGCATGGCTACTTGTCGCGACCCGTCCGAAAAGCGGACGCGGCTAAAGGATTACCGATCGCGGGTCTTGGATCGGCGCGGGCCCTCCCAGGCCCATACCAAATCGCGGCGGGAGTATTTTTCAAATGGATTCGACGATAAGAGTCGATCGCTTTCGACCTTCAGTGTGGTCGTGGTGGCATGTGCAACTTGTGCATGTATTTGGAGTCGCCACCGGTCTTTATTGGAGGGTAGACCGGAAACCTTACTGACCAATTGGGAGAGGTCGATCAGTTCTGCGGAACCAGAGATTTTGGGTTCGGGGACTTGGTTACGTCGGTGTCATTACCAACGCCCTTTCGGTACCTAACGCGAGTGATTTTCCTAGCTAGGAGTTCATGCAGGCGCAAGTTTGGGTGAGGTAGGTTTGATTCAGGGTTTTCATGCAGATTGGACGACTATTCCTATCAATCACAATCAATTTAAATGAAAACGCAATCAAGTACATAAATAAATCACTTCAATGCACATCAATTCAGATCAATGACTTCCTAATGTAACCATAAAGGCTTAAGGAAGGTGTGACTTCGGACCAGGGGTAAAATGGGAAGATTTGGAGGCGATTAGCCCGAAGGGCAAAATCGTCAATTTTTGGAAGATCGGGGGGTCAAAAGACCCGAAACAGGTCGTAGCCAATTGAATTTGGCCATTTCCTATTTTCTGGAATTTTTCTAGAATTTTTCTGAATTTTTCCGATTTTTTTTTAATGATTTTCTATTTTTTTTATTGATTTTTGAATTTTTTATTATTTTTTAATTATTATCCGAAAATACTTTCTTCGACAACCTATAACACCTAACCAAACAAACAAACTAACAACTAGATTGAAATAAATACATGCGACTCAAATCTATAATGTCAATATTTTAGAAAAATGATTTTGATATACGAAACGAACTCGCAAAATATACCTGATTAGACACCAATCTTCAATCATCCAGCCCCCAACGTGGACTGTCTCCATACGCATCACCATTAAATAAGAGTGTCGAGATTGGCGGCAATCCTCGAGAAATCCTTTGACGTAAACTCTAGACTCCGACGAACCACGGGCTCGATATCGCGAACTATGACCCAATTCTTCAAACCAATAGGCCCTCAGGCCTGGTTCAGGGCCCAAAAACACTGCCCATATACTGTAGATACGGCACAACTCAGCTTGGATCTCGGCCCAATTCGGCAGCCCACGAACAGATTCGGCCCAGACCCAAAAATAGGGCAAATTAGGCCAAAACATAGGAAACCGTGGCTGGTCGGGGCTGTTTCCAATCGCCGTGGATGGCGGTTGACTCCGGGGTCGCCAGTGGACGTCTTAGGAGGTCGGAGGAGGATGATGGTGGTCGGTAGTGGCCGGAGCAGTCGCCGGCAACCTCGAACAGAAGCGAAACAGCACCAAACAGGTTGTCGGCAGAGCAGGGAAGACAGGGCAGCCTCGGCTTGGGGTCCTTTCAGGGCTTCCACGGCGTCGGAGCTTCAGGTAATTGGTGGTGGAGGTCTGTGAGGGTCTGAAAGTCACTGTGGCGGCCGCTGGTGGCAGAGGTGGCCGCGGAGAGTCGAGCAAAACGCTCGGAACAGGAAATCGACGAAAACAGGGGATTCGGTCTGTGAGCGCTGCTGTGGCGGTGAACGGCGGTGAGGCAGCTGAGCCGGTGGCTGAGGGTGAACAGAGGAAGTCAAGGGAGTGGTGTGGTGGCGGCTGAGGCGGCGTTTGTGGTCGGGAGACGCGGCAGAGGCTGAAACCTGAATAGAGCAGCATTGGCTCGAAAACAGAGCAAGAGCTCCGGGGGGTTTTCCAGCGGCTATGCGGCGGTCAGGCGTGGCGGATGGAGGCTGAGGAGTGGTCAGGACGAGGTGAGAGTGGTAGCCTTTAGGTTGAAGAGAACCGATGTCCCCCCCCTGGATGCCCTCTCGGCTTCTTTTTTTTTAACAATGGATCCTCCTGCGGTCCCCAAACGCTCCTCCGTCGTGGCCGACCAGCGCCCGTTCTCTCCACCAATCCCCCTAAACGCGAATACCAATCCAACCTTTTGTCCCCCACGTTCTACACTTCTTTTCCCTAAACTAAAAATCGACGCCCCCACCCCCTGCTTTCTTCTTCTTCTTTTTTGCTTCTGTTGGCGTCGCCGGGTCTGCAACACTGAGTTGCAGACCCGGTCCGGACCGGGTCGGGCCGAGCCTGACCCGACTGGCCCGGTTCGGTCACTTTCGTCAAATTGGGCCTCGAACTAATCCCTTTTCATGAAATTGACACCAAAATCGGACTCCTTGACATGTTTTCTATCAAATATGGGTATTTTCGTGAACCAATTGATTGAAATTTAGTGAAAACCCCAAATTGCCCTTAGGATCCGAAATTGATTTTTGCTTAATTGACGATCCAAATGATCGAATTAGCCCAAATTGAGGCTACCAATGGATTCAGCATGATGAAAACTATAGGGTAGAGGTGTTTGATTTCAATGGGTATGCCCGTATGAAAATTAATTTCAAAAATTGTGAAACCGGGGACTAAATTGAAAGATTTTTGTGCAATTAAGCCCTTTTGGTTAAAATTGATCAAATTGGAGGGCAAATTGACCTAATTGCACTTCAAGACTTTAGAATCCAATGTCATAACTTATAAAAAGTAAGAATTGGAAATTAAAAGACTCAAAAAGGATTTTTTTTGGCTCGGCTCGGGTTTATGTCTGTGAAGGAACCTATTGGCCCGAGCCAAATTTTCAAGATTTAAAGTGACACACTTGAGTAGGAAATTAAAACAAAATTATTGAATATTTTTTTGTATTTTTCTGACCACGAATGGTATTTTTCTGATTTTTTTGGTATTTTTAATAATTAAATAAATTCAAAAAATTATTAAAAATTACGAAAAATATTTTTTGTTCAAAATTGGCTCTTGAGGCTAGGCCAAGGCTTCCAAAGTTGATTTTGTGATTTTATGACCTTTTTTGATATTTTTAATTAATTTTAAAGAATAAAAGTACAATAATAAATGGTCAAAAATCAGGTGTCAACAGCTGCCCCTCTTTGAGAGGAATCTCGTTAGAGGTTTCTCTCAAAGACAATACGACACCTGACTCCTAACCGACACAACTGGGCAAAAGAAATGATATGACATTGAATCCTTAAGGCTCTTTGATGAAAGCTCAAATTAATCTTCGGTTTGCTCTAACAATTTGAACATGGGCCGGAGTGAGAGAGGCTTACCTGAAGCTCACCTGTCGGATGCTGCCGGTTGCAACGACTTTCAAGAAGATACCTAGGACCCGTTTCAGAAAATCCTAGGGAGATTAAGCTCTGACCTGTATGGTAGGTCATACCGTTATGGGATTCCTAACTAGTAGGAACCTAGGGAAAGCGCCTCCCCCGCTTTGGGATTTGCCAAGGATTTTGATCCGTATGGTGGACCGGACCTTTATGTTGATCCTTAAGGCGGTATCTACCTCGTGTTGACCCTTATGGCGGTTTCTACCGTTGAGTTTAGTTTGACCCTTATGGCGGTTTCTACCGTTGAGTTGACCTTTCAGGCGGTTCCTACCTTTGTTTGACCCTTTAGGCGGTTTCTACCTTTGATTGACCCTTCAGGCGGTATCTACCTTGGTTTGTTTTGAAAAGGGGTCTCATGACGAGGGTTCTCCACGTCCGATGAGACTGTTTGATATTTTTGAAAAGGGATCCTAGGACGAGGGTTCTCCACGTCAAGCTAGGACTGCTTGATTTTTGAAAAGGGGTCTCATGACGAGGGTTCTCCACGTCCGATGAGACTGTTTGATATTTTGAAAATGGGTCCTGGGACGAGGGTTCTCCACGTCAGCTGGGACTGTTTGATATTTTAAAAAAGGGTTCTGGGACGAGGGTTCTCCAGGTATCCTGCAGAAGTTTGAGCCTGAAAGATTTTTCTTCACCAAGAAAACGTTAGTAATCTATGGGAAGACCACGGCTGTCCATTCTGACAAAACCGTATGATTTAAGTTTTAATCATGAGATGAGCATTTTGATGCTAGAGGTTATCCAAAGCATTCTTGCAACATGCAAATGTGATCATAAATCCCTTGCACGGAAAATCTAGATCAACAGTTTGAAAATTCCAAAAAGAGTTTGTTCAAAACATCAATTGGAATATTTTTCGACAATGAGGTCTTCTCACCTGTTTTGCGATAGTGGTTTTTTTATAGGGGACGCACTCAATTCCCTACTAACCTGTGTCTAGGTTTTAGGCTCATTCGCAGCGCATACATTTTGAGCGGTCGGGAGGTCTTCCACAGGACCGTAATGTTGGGCTTGGATATTGGTTTTCAAAGGGGACCCGCTTTGGAGTCGAGGCCGCTGAATGAAATCCTTCACCATCTGCTCCGGGTTTACAAGTCAAGAACCCTGCAAAATGAGAAAGAAATAGTCTTGCTCGTACTTCTTCGAGCTAAGCAATATGTTAACCCAAGTGTCTTAGTCAGAGAAGACTGTTTCAGGGTTATGATGTTGGTAGGATTGGGGACCGAAAAAGGCTTGTTTTTGGCCCAGAATTTATGAGGGGATTGACATTGGTGATCATTGCAAACTTGTCACATGTCTTTTCCATTTTGCATCTTCAATTTTTGAGGCATGCAACCGCTTTTGACAACCCTGTCTGCGTCTTCCACGCCTGACATCATTTGGAGGAGTAGTCTTTTTGATCTGACTCCATTAGGGATTTCCTCTTTTCCCATCCAGCTTCATTGTGGATTAATCAAACAACTTACACGAGCATCGGCCTTGCTTTTACCAGGCACTTTGCTTTTTCTCGATGCCGTGGATTTTTTCATTTATTTTTGAAATCCCACTTTTCTCATCTTCATGGGATCGTGTTAGACATATGTCTGAAAGTCAAAACATCTTTAAATATCAGCCCGGGAATCTTCTTCATAATCCCTGAGTCTTGAACTCTTCCATTTTTGAAGTGGTGGTGCATCCGTCTTGGAATGATCACCAATGGGTTCATGAAATGAATTTGCAGGCTCAAGTTGGCTGTGCAAAGGATTCAGTGTGTGGGATAGAGAAATGAGTGCTTCTCGTCATTCTATGGCACTTGGATTACCATATAAACAACACACAAAGATTAATGTTAGTCCGAGCAAGAAAATTTCTAACCATTTTCTCCTGATACCGCTGGACTCACCTCCATTTTGCCCCGATGTGGGGTGGTTCTTGACAGGGTTAAGAATGAAAACCGTCGTTCAAAGGGTTTATCAACGGTCACCTGTAGTGTTTGAGGGATATGAAACGAATGCCTCCGTCATCCCAACCCATGTAATCGTTGCGAATAATCCCTACTTCCGTAGGTCCAGATTTTGCTATCTGATCCGCTTCATTTCTCTGCAGTGTGTGTAGGACGTGTTTGGACTAGGCTTTGCCTTTTTTCTTTTGAGAAAACGTCCTTTTAAAAGTTTTGAACTTTTGATTGGAAAAATCTTTTTCATTTTCTCCAAAAATTTTACCCGTCAAGGGGATTTTATGATGCACCATGCATGTTCTTATTCATGTTCAGATAACCTCCTGTTTTAAGACATGAATGCCAATGAAGTTTGAATTCTATGTCTTTTCTAGACATTAGATTCTGAAAGCTTTTCTTTTTCACTCTGTTTTTTATTTAACATCTTCAATGGATTGGGGAAAGGGATACTTACCTGTCCCCCGCGGCTGGAGATCCTGAAAATGCGGAAGAAACATGTTATTGTACGTTCACGAATTTTTCAAAAAATTAGAACGATACAATTTACCCTTGGTCATATATTCTAACGGGTAATACATGGGATGTGAAAACCTGTTCGTCTGTAAGGTGATTCCCCTGTCAAGGATAAATAACGAGTATCAATTCATATTCTCAAATTCAAGACAAATTGGAACGATACAACTTTACTCTTGGTTCTCATCCCGTTCTGATATTGCGTATTGATATGAACAACATCTATCAAATCCGCCTATCCATTCTTGGAGTGTTTGCAACATCAATGGTTCATCTGCCCCCAGTTAGGCAACGTCTGTTCTGTTATTCGAACAAATGGCTCCTTGAGTGATTTATCCACGTTTATCACCAAATAGGTGGCTTCGCGGCCAAACGTATTTCGTATTGAAGGGGTAGATCCCATTATGTTCCGCAGGCGATTGTCGTTGTTCGGAGAACTTGCTCCACGGATTAAGCGACTAACCCTCAGCCCTCGGCTTGAAGATGCTCAAAGGGTGATGTTGACACTCACGCGCAATTAGTTCTAGATATTAATGAAAGATGTTCCCGTGGGAACCTTACAGTGCGATCAACAACATATGCAATAGGAGTATTCAACCCCTTTTCTCGAAGCATTTTTCATCGAGTAGCCATGCTTTGCATCAGACGTTCGGTCACCTGCCTTGCGTCACCACTGCGATGGCCCTCCGGCTCCAAATTGATCGAGCCAAAGATTGAACTCATCGCCAAGGAAATTGCTCGGGTCTTCGAGCCATTGATGTTCAAGTTGGGTATCAACAATTGTTGGGGGCAGATTTCCTTCATCGCCTTCATTGTGAGGAACTGGAGTCTTTGAGCTGGAACCTTCATCATTGCCCTGTTGGGGTCGAGACATACATTCCTGAAGAGTATTGATCCAAGTGTCCAGCTCCTCCTCACGGAAATCACCTGTTCTTTCTAGCCCTTGGTGCCCAGATTGGGTGTCGTCGACTGCAGGCGAAGGGTTCCTCTCTTTGCTCTTGCCGTGAGCGATTTGACCCCTCGAATTGGAACTTCCTCCAATGATCGGCAGGTTCATATGTGCACTCTCTACCAATGCCAGATCCGCTTCAGGGACAACATTAATGACTGATTCGCGCTCAAACTGAGGAATCTCTATGTGCTGGAACTGTGGCATATACTCTTGAGGAGTATTGTGATAGCTCGACGGAGCATTCTGATTTGGGTCAGAGGAGTCGCTGACACGGCTGCCGGTCCCGTCATTGCTGAAACACGGTTGGGTGCTCTTGGCTCTCCAATCATCATGGTTGTAATTCTGCCCAGCACTTGAGCTCCAACTGGCTTTATGATGGTTTAACGCTATCCTTCCATCCCTTAGCAATCTCCTATAGTACTTGAGGTGAGACTCAACGTTAATTCTAGAGAGCCCCGGCACATTCATAATCTCGAGTAAGCGTAGTGGACTAGCCGAATCAACTCCCAGCTCTCGAATTGCATCAACAAATTTGGTGTGAAGTTCATAGGTCCAGTAAAACCTTGTTCTCTTATCACCCAAAATATCGTCAATACTTCGGTAGCTATTCTCTACGGGATCTAGTCGTTTCAAAAGTTGTCCAGGGAGGGACTCACCGACCTTGGATTGGCTGGCTGCGACAGCGAGTTCGTCATTGAGAGAACTCTCCCTGTGATGATTCATATCCCATTTTTCAGAGGATGTTGGTGTTGATCCTATGGTGCTGACTTGCTCATGCAGATCTCCGGCGGTATCTGGCTGTGTCGGAAAATGCTGTGGAGAATACGGTAACAACTGAGCGTTATTCGTCAACAGGGATGGTTCATCGAGGAACACCTCGCCGAGGACAACAGGATTTCCACAATTAAGGCAGGTGGCCTTGGTCAGAGCTTCCTTATATCTCGCGCTTTCAGCTTGAAGCTTCTCATTCTCCTCCTTCAGGACCAGTAACTCCTGGTCTGCGTATTGCTGTTTCACCCGGGTTCGTTTGTTGGCGAACCAAAACTTGACCTTCGAAAGCTGCAATCCTATCTTTCGGCTCAGCTCCATTTTCTGTTGTTTGCTTGGAGTGGGGCATTCATTGAAGAAAGCTTCGAGCTCTCGGATTTGGCCTGGAGTGTGGCGTTGTAGTTGCTTCCTTTTCCGACTCCGGTCATCATTGTATACTCCTTCTTCGTAGCTGAAACCTAGAATTTCATCGCTAGAGGAGTCAGTCTCCATGGCTTTCGGGCAGTATTCAGCTCCAGGATCTTCAAAGTCTCCCAGCAGTTCGTGCTCAGAAATGTCCAGTTCGGGCGTTTCTAGCAGATGGGAATAGCTTTTAAACATGATGGATCGGAGTATCTCGGGCTGATCTAGTTCACTCAGCTTTCTCTATTCGCTCTTACGTGTTTGCTCACTCTAGAAATTTTCTCAAGTGATTGTGCGTGTCCTAGAACCATCCTTCAGGCTGCATATGAAGGCCAGCAAGCAAGCGCTCCTCCCGAGACCCTGTAATTACTCATCGTCTGTATTCCCCTTTCTTTTTCCTCGTGATAGGATCACAAACTCTTTTGCATTGATTCGGTTTCATCGAGTATTGTGCTCGTCCCCTAGTTCAGTCTTCAAAGTGGTGGGTCTACAATCTTTCGGCGCCTTTTATGATTTGCTAGGCCCGAGAACGTGGGGAGCAGCGGTGGACCCGCAATTAATGACTCCGTTTAATTCATTTAGCTCCATTAACGCTATGATCTTCTCTCAACCCCTTTTCATCGTTCAAACGAAAGTGGCATTTTCCCTGTGCATGCTGTTACTCTTCATTTCAGCATCCCGGGCGCTTGGTGAGGAATGAGTTCGTGGCCACTCAAAATTTTAAAGACCGTTTCTGGTTTCAGACTTAATCTAACAAGGGATCATCACAACTGAGCGTGACGATGTTCGTCGATAGCGTTGGTTTTAATATAGAATTAACTATAGTCATTAAAGAAAAATGTTCCCGTAGGAACTTTACAACGGATAAAATGAGTGATCTACTCGTGAACATGTTCTTCTTTCTATGGGTGTTCGTGGTGACCGACCCATCGTGCCCCGAGTCAAGTGCTAGATCATTGCTGTCCAAGCATGCCAGCTTCCCACTGATTGAACAAGGCATCGAGCCCATCATCAAAGAAATCGTCTGTCGTGGGTTGACCCGCGGTAGGCAGAGCACCAGCCGACTGCTGCTCGAATGGAGGAGTGCGCACTCGCTGTACTTGTGGCACGCGCTCTTGAGAAGTATTGAAATGGCCTGGGAGGACATTCTGATCGGCTTTCAGTTTGCCGGTGGTCGGGTTGCTAGCTTGATTGATGCTTAGATTTGGCCGGGTATCTCTTGATGCCTGAGCATTACAATGGCTGTCGCCCCTAGCTTTTGAGCTCGAGACGGATTCCTCCCGGTTTAGCTCCGCTCGACGTTGTCTTAATAGCTTTCTGTAGGCAGCAAGGTGATTCCTGACCAGCTCCTTACTAAGCCCCGGTACATTCATGGCCTTAAATATGCGCGTCGGAGTTGCTGAGTCGATCCCCATTTGGTGAACCACATCTAGGAATCTGGAATGCAGTTCAGGGGGCCAAGCGAACCTCCTCTTATCGTGGCCCAAAAGTGCATCGATGGCTTGACGACTGATTAACTCATCTCCAGCAGGACCCGACCCTATCGAAAATTGTTGTGCATGCGGTTGATATGCTTTGAGCTGGTCGGCGGTAACATCCAGCTCCTTGAAACTGTAACTCCAGTCAAAGCGATACAAATCCCATCCCCCAGGAGGCGTTTGTATCGTCTTCGTAGGATCATCCTGCTCATGCATGACTCCGGCAAAATCTGGGTGAGCAGGAGATGCCCCGAGGGAGTAGGGTGGTAAGTGAACGTCTTCAATCATTGCGTGAGGCTTATCGGGGAATATTTTACCGCGGGCGATGAGGTTATTGCAATGAGGGCAAACGGTAATATTGAGAGCTTTTTCATACCTCATGTTTTCTGTTCGCAGCTTTTGGTTTTCTTCCTTTAAAATCTCGACCACCTGACGTTTGCGTTGAGCCCTCGATTTGGATCTCCTATTTTGAAACCAAAACTGGATCCTCGACTGATTAATCCCCAACTCCCGGCTCAATTCAATTCTCCACTTCTTTTTCATGTAATGGCTTTTACTGAAAAGGGTTTCCAGCATTTGGGTTTCCTCCTGAGAGTACTGGTGAGGACGTCTTCTTTTCCCGAGTTGAGCATCGTGGATGTCGTTGTCGTCGTCGCCGTGATCTTGATTCCCGTTGCCAGAAGTGTTGGGCTCCATGGTTTTGGCGTTAGACTTGATCTTGGAATCTTCGAGATCTCTCTATGGTTCAATTTCTGAGATTTTTGAGTCAGTCGCCTCTAGCAGCTGACAGTAACCTCTTAAATATGTTGGATTGAGAAATGTTTGATTGGTTCTTGCCCACTCAGAGTTCTCCACTCTCTCCTGTATGCTCACTCCCTATAAAGTTTTCTTCGAGTGACTTTGCATGTTCAGGAGACGCTCTTCAAGCATCATTAGGCAAACGTTCTCCCTCAAGATCTTGAATTTCTCGCTTAGCTTTTCGACGTGATGGGACTGCCAAATCCTGTTAGGGCTTTCTTCGATAGTTGCGCTTACCTCCCACCTAACTCTAATAATGGTGATCCTGACAAATCTTTTACATCTTTTAATTGATGAGCCGGAAATCGCGGACCGAAACGAATTCAATGGCTTTCGTGAGGGGACCTCCTGCTTTACCCCCTAACTGGGCTCCATCAGCATTATTACTGAGACCCTTCATCATCCTCGAGTTGCTATAAAATGAGGGATTAACGTATGGAAGGTTAACGTTCTCGCATAATCAGCTTCCTCCTTCTAATCTCTCTATTAGCCTCGTCTTATTCTCAAGCCAACCCAGCGCAAATGGCCTCCTCTCCCGTGCGCACCTTTTCGACTGATGTCTTAGCCCAGTGGGAAAAGCTTTATAACCTATTGGGTCGTGGTTACGCGCACATAACCGATCATTCTGCAACCGCGGATGAAATCTGTGTCCTGCTCGAGGACTTAGATACCACTTCCCTTGAAGGTACTACGCTGGGGAGGGAATATAGAACTTTCCCGACCCTCTTTGCACACTCCTTAGAGGCCTACCGTGTTGCTGATCGGGAGGTTCTCGTGGCTCGCGTCTTGCGGGCTCGTTACAAGGATCGGTCTGATCATTTAGTGCTGACCAACTATCTGGCCGATAGTCACAAAAAGGCCGTCGAGTTTGCCAATGAGAGGGTCGCGACGTTGCTTCGCGAGAGGAGAAACCTGGTGGATCAATTGGCCATATCCCTGACCGCTGGCGAGCACGACCGCCACAATGTCCTATTGAGGCTGCAAAGCGACTGGCAGGAAGAACGACTCGACAAAATAACCGCAGACATAGCTCACGGGAATGGATTAGTTCGGGACTTGGAAATAATCACCGAGGAACACGAGGTCAAGGTCACTGAGGTTAAGGGCGAATGCAGAAACCTTCTCCTCAAGCTTGCGGACCAGGACATGCGAAGTCGTGAGTACGGGCAGAGCATTAGCAACATGGAGGGTCAGTTGGGCTCCTTTGTGTCGTTAATTAGGGCTCACTTTGGCTTTACTTTTCCACCCCGAATTGTATGACCTGCTTTTGAAAACCCTCTACTGAGCAGAATAAATGTGTGTGTTTTAACTTCTGTATGGTTCATTTCTTCGAGCATCCGAACATCTTCAACTTGGCTGAGCCGAACCATAATATCAATAAGCCGAGCAAATATGTCCTGATTTTATAACTCGCTCATGATCAGATGGAAGAATAGTTGTAGATTTGTCCAAGAAAAGATTTCTCTATACTACTTGTTTTTCACCTGCAAATGAAAAGACCGAGTCAGAAGGAATAATCTGAAAAAGAAAGCATAGACCCCTTTCAATCTTATGCTTGCTCGTGATTAATAAGGACAAGAACTTTTACAAGGGTTTTAATCTTGTGCGAAAAGTTTTTATTGATATTCTTCGAAAGAAAGCATACTATTGAAAGGAATGTAATTCATGATAATCGCTTTTGATTAATTTCGAGAGGAATGAATTACTCAAAAGTGCAAGACATAATAACGTGTTTTAAATTCAATTGAAGATATGGCATCCAAATTAAGGTCGTTCGCTAAGAACGAAAGTAGTTTGGACATCTATCTTGTCATTAAATTTGAAACGACGCTGATATTCTTGATCAATTATCGTGAATTACCAGTGGTGTACAACATGCATGAACCAATTCAAGTGTGTAGTTCCTTCTAGCGAAATTGGGGTTGGATCACCTCACACGACCAAAAGGTCGTGCAAGGCTTCCAATTTTAATTTCCTCTAAAGGAATTATAAACTTGACTTGGGAGTATTCGGATGATTAGAAAAAATGCCACTATCACATTCCAATGACCCGTTTAAAGAAATACAACCAAGTTCCATCTGAATGTATACACCAATAGATCCCTAATACAATCGCTCTAAGGGGTGAGATAGAGAAAACCTCAGTAAAAATAAACCCTATACAAGAGGACTAGTATTGGAAAATGACATAAAGGAATGTGATCCTAATGTTTAAGGATGCCCCAGTTTTGATCTGTGCCTTCAGGATCACTTGCCCCAACTCGTCATCCTCATTGGATGATACCTCAATAATGTCCATAGTATGCTCCTTATCGCACACTCGGTGTTCGTCGTGGGATATCACCATCTTCGTCTTCTATCAAGGACGTTAGGGACAAGCGCACATATCTATCCTCGAAATGGCATTTAATCTAATCACCAGAATGCAATGAATGAAATGCATATATTTATATGAACTGTAATAGATCTGAGGGATAGAGAGTCTTACCAACCAAACTCGTCGACTTATGTGCGGTTTTTAGGTGTACCAACCGCCCAAAGACATGCGCATGAGACAAGTGATGGTGAACTTCTAAAAATCAGAGGGTTTGGCACCTAAGGTTAAGGTTCCCACTTCGAGTTCTAGAAAGAGCCGATTCCATTGCACAGCTATCGTTGCATTGGGACTCGATCCATAGTTCGAAGCGAGCGGAATTGAAAAGTGGATTACCCCGCGTTTTTCCTCACGGAGATTCCATTCTCAATTCCTTCTATTGTGTTCCTAAAGGCGGCGCCCGGGGTTTTAGGCACGGTTGTGTGTGTCCACGTGTTGTGATCATCATAATGCAATTCATGCACAGCAGTTTATCAATCAGCACTTCAAATCATCCACACAACATACATTCCTACGCCCAACCTGCATAAGACAATGTTAATCACGGACTACACCCCTTATTTCTCCAATCTGCCAAAAACATATAACACCTACCATAAGCGGACTTACCTCACCTTCGAGAGCGCCTTCAAGGTTAGAAAAATCACTCAGCGTTTTAATTACGGCCTAAGTCCACTTGAGGTCTAGAATCATATGTTCTAGAGCAAGAGGTCCCCAGTGGAGTCGCCAGCTGTCGCGACCCGTCCGAAAAGCGGACGCGGCTAAAGGATTACCGATCGCGGGTCTTGGATCGGCGCGGGCCCTCCCAGGCCCATACCAAATCGCGGCGGGAGTATTTTTCAAAGGGATTCGACGATAAGAGTCGATCGCTTTCGACCTTCAGTGTGGTCGTGGTGGCATGTGCAACTTGTGCATGTATTTGGAGTCGCCACCGGTCTTTATTGGAGGGTAGACCGGAAACCTTACTGACCAATTGGGAGAGGTCGATCAGTTCTGCGGAACCAGAGATTTTGGGTTCGGAGACTTGGTTACGTCGGTGTCATTACCAACGCCCTTTCGATACCTAACGCGAGTGATTTTCCTAGCTAGGAGTTCATGCAGGCGCAAGTTTGGGTGAGGTAGGTTTGATTCAGGGTTTTCATGCAGATTGGACGACTATTCCTATCAATCACAATCAATTTAAATGAAAACACAATCAAGTACATAAATAAATCACTTCAATGCACATCAATTCAGATCAATGACTTCCTAATGTAACCATAAAGGCTTAAGGAAGGTGTGACTTCGGACCAGGGGTAAAATGGGAAGATTTGGAGGCGATTAGCCCGAAGGGCAAAATCGTCAATTTTTGGAAGATCGGGGGGTCAAAAGACCCGAAACAGGTCGTAGCCAATTGAATTTGGCCATTTCCTATTTTCTGGAATTTTTCTAGAATTTTTCTGAATTTTTCCGATTTTGTTTTTAATGATTTTCTATTTTTTATTGATTTTTGAATTTTTTATTATTTTTTAATTATTATCCGAAAATACTTTCTTCGACAACCTATAACACCTAACCAAACAAACAAACTAACAACTAGATTGAAATAAATACATGCGACTCAAATCTATAATGTCAATATTTTAGAAAAATGATTTTGATATACGAAACGAACTCGCAAAATATACCTGATTAGACACCGATCTTCAATCATCCAGCCCCCAACGTGGACTGTCTCCATGCGCATCACCATTAAATAAGAGAGTCGAGATTGGCGGCAATCCTCGAGAAATCCTTTGACGTAAACTCTAGACTCCGACGAACCACGGGCTCGATATCGCGAACTATGACCCAATTCTTCAAACCAATAGGCCCTCAGGCCTGGTTCAGGGCCCAAAAACACTGCCCATATACTGTAGATACGGCACAACTCAGCTTGGATCTCGGCCCAATTCGGCAGCCCACGAACAGATTCGGCCCAGACCCAAAAACAGGGCAAATTAGGCCAAAACAGAGGAAACCGTGGCTGGTCGGGGCTGTTTCCAATCGCCGTGGATGGCGGTTGACTCCGGGGTCGCCAGTGGACGTCTTAGGAGGTCGGAGGAGGATGATGGTGGTCGGTAGTGGCCGGAGCAGTCGCCGACAACCTCGAACAGAAGCGAAACAGCACCAAACAGGTTGTCGGCAGAGCAGGGAAGACAGGGCAGCCTCGGCTTGGGGTCCTTTCAGGGCTTCCACGGCGTCGGAGCTTCAGGTAATTGGTGGTGGAGGTCTGTGAGGGTCTGAAAGTCACTGTGGCGGCCGCTGGTGGCAGAGGTGGCCGCGGAGAGTCGAGCAAAACGCTCGGAACAGGAAATCGACGAAAACAGGGGATTCGGTCTGTGAGCGCTGCTGTGGCGGTGAACGGCGGTGAGGCAGCTGAGCCGGTGGCTGAGGGTGAACAGAGGAAGTCAAGGGAGTGGTGTGGTGGCGGCTGAGGCGGCGTTTGTGGTCGGGAGACGCGGCAGAGGCTGAAACCCGAATAGAGCAGCATTGGCTCGAAAACAGAGCAAGAGCTCCGGGGGGTTTTCCAGCGGCTATGCGGCGGTCAGGCGTGGCGGATGGAGGCTGAGGAGTGGTCAGGACGAGGTGAGAGTGGTAGCCTTTGGGTTGAAGAGAACCGATGTCCCCCCCCCCGGATGCCCTCTCGGCTTCTTTTTTTTTTAACAATGGATCCTCCTGCCGTCCCCAAACGCTCCTCCGTCGTGGCCGACCAGCGCCCGTTCTCTCCACCAATCCCCCTAAACGCGAATACCAATCCAACCTTTTGTCCCCCACGTTCTACACTTCTTTTCCCTAAACTAAAAACCGACGCCCCCACCCCCTGCTTTCTTCTTCTTCTTTTTTGCTTCTGTTGGCGTCGCCGGGTCTGCAACACTGAGTTGTAGACCCGGTCCGGACCGGGTCGGGCCGGGCCTGACCCGACCGGCCCGGTTCGGTCACTTTCGTCAAATTGGGCCTCGAACTAATCCCTTTTCATGAAATTGACACCAAAATCGGACTCCTTGACATGTTTTCTATCAAATATGGGTATTTTCGTGAACCAATTGATTGAAATTTAGTGAAAACCCCAAATTGCCCTTAGGATCCGAAATTGATTTTTGCTTAATTGACGATCCAAATGATCGAATTAGCCCAAATTGAGGCTACCAATGGATTCAGCATGATGAAAACTATAGGGTAGAGGTGTTTGATTTCAATGGGTATGCCCGTATGAAAATTAATTTCAAAAATTGTGAAACCGAGGACTAAATTGAAAGATTTTTGTGCAATTAAGCCCTTTTGGTTAAAATTGATCAAATTGGAGGGCAAATTGACCTAATTGCACTTCAAGACTTTAGAATCCAATGTCATAACTTATAAAAAGTAAGAATTGGAAATTAAAAGACTCAAAAAGGATTTTTTTTGGCTCGGCTCGGGTTTATGTCTGTGAAGGAACCTATTGGCCCGAGCCGAATTTTCAAGATTTAAAGTGACACACTTGAGTAGGAAATTAAAACAAAATTATTGAATATTTTTTTGTATTTTTCTGACCACGAATGGTATTTTTCTGATTTTTTTGGTATTTTTAATAATTAAATAAATTCAAAAAATTATTAAAAATTACGAAAAATATTTTTTGTTCAAAATTGGCTCTTGAGGCTAGGCCAAGGCTTCCAAAGTTGATTTTGTGATTTTATGACCTTTTTTGATATTTTTAATTAATTTTAAAGAATAAAAGTACAATAATAAATGGTCAAAAATCAGGTGTCAACACTACTCGATGAAAAATGCTTCGAGAAAAGGGGTTGAATACTCCTATTGCATATGTTGTTGATCGCACTGTAAGGTTCCCACGGGAACATCTTTCATTAATATCTACAACTAATTGCGCGTGAGTGTCAACATCACCCTTTGAGCATCTTCAAGCCGAAGGCCGTGGATTAATCACTTAATCCGGGGAGCAAGTTCCATGAACCATAATTATCACCCGCTGAGCATAATGGGATCTACCCCTTCAACACGAAATACGTTTGGCCGCGACGCCACCTATTTGGTAAAACGATGTATCGTTCCTAAACGATGTATCGTTCCTAAACGATCTTCAATCGAATACTGAAGTAATGTATTCTTTCTTTTCCTTCTCAGATGATAAACATGGACAAATCACTCAATGAGTCATGCGTTCAAATAGCAGAACAGACGCTGCCCAGCTGGGGGCAGATGAACCATTGATGTTACAAACACTCCAAGCATGGATAGGCGGATTTGATAGAGGTTGTTCATATCAATACGCAACATCAGAATGGGATGAAAATCAAGAGTAAAGTTGTATCGTCCCAATTTGTCTTGAATTTGGGAATATGAATTAACACTTATTTTTTATCCTTGACAGGGGAATCGCCTTGGAGACGAATAAGTTTTTACATCCCACATACTACCTGTTAGGGTGCATGAGAGTAGGATGTATCGTTTCGATTTTCGAAAAGTTCGTGAACATACAATGATATGCTTCTTTTACATTTTCAGGGATCTCCAGCCACGGTGGACAGGTAGGTATCCCTTTCCCCCAATCCATTGAAGATGTTAAACAAAAAAAAAACACAGAGAGAAAAAGAAAAAGCTTTCAAAATCTGATGTCTAGAAAAGACATGGAATTCTAACTTCATTGACATTCATGTTTTGAAACATGAGGTTGTCTGAACACGCATTGTGCACCATAAAATCCCCTTGACGGGTAAAATTTTTGGGAAAACGAAAGAGATTTTTCCAATCAAAAGTTGTTCAAAACTCTCAAAAGGATGTTTCCTCAAAAGAGAGGCAAGCTCAAATCCAAACACATCCTACATACACTTGAGAGATGAGTGGAGCGAATCAAATAGTAAAATCTGGACCTACGGAGGTAGGGACCATTCGCAGCGATTAGATGGATTGGGACGACGGAGGCGTTCGTTTCATATCATAAACACTACAGGTGACCGTTGACAACCCACTTGAACGGCGATTTTCATTCTTAACCCTGTCAAGAACCACCCCACACCGGGGCAAAAAGGAAGTAAGTCCAGCAGCATCAGGAGAAAATGGTTAGAAATTTTCTTGCTCAGACTAACATTAATCTTTGTGTGTTGTTTATATGGTAATCCAAGTGCCATAGGATGATGAGAAGCATTCATTTCTCTATCCCACACACTGAATCCTTTGCATAGCCAAGTTGAGCCTGCAGAATCATTTCATAAACCCGTTGGTGATCATTGCACATTCCAAGACGGATGCAGTATCACTTCAGAAACGAGGGAGTTCAAGACCTAGGGTTTACGAAAAAAGCTACTAAGTCGATACTCAAGCGGGCTAAGAGCCAAATCATATATCTAGCGCAATTGCCAAGCATCTCACTTGCGACAAGGGATTAAAGAAGTCCCCAGCATCAAGAAAAAGCAAAGTGCCTGATAAAAGCAAGGCCGATGCTCGTGAAAATTGTTAAATTGACCCCCAATGAAGCCTCGTGGAGAAGAGCGAAAAACCTCTAAAGGAGCCAAATCCAAAAGGCTGCTCCTCGAATGCTATTAAGCACAGAACGAAAACATAGAGAGAGTCAGTCTTTGAATGCAACAAGAGACGCTCTCTAAAGAGCTGGTGCACACCTCAAAATCGGTTGCGCGCCTCAAAGACTGAAGATGCAGAATGGAAAAGACAGGTGACAAATTTGCAATAATCACCAATGTCAAACCCTTCGTAATTTCTGGGCCAAAAACAAGCCTTTTTCGGTCCCCAATCCTACCAATGTTACAACCCTGAAACAGTCTTCTCTGACTAAGACACTTGGGTTAACATATAGCTTAGCTCGAAGAGGTACGAGCAAGACTATTTCTTTCTCATTTTGCAGGGTTCTCGACTTGTAAACCCGGAGCAGATGGTGAAAACTTTCATTCAGTGGCCTCGACTCCAAGCGGGTCCCCCTTGAAAACCAATATCCAAGCCCAACATTACGGTCCCGTGGAAGACCTCCCGACCGATCAAAATGTATGCGCTGCGAATGAGCCTAAAACCTAGGCAAAAGTAAGTAGGGAATTGAGTGCATCCCCTATAAAAACAATTATCTCAAAACAGGTGAGAAGACTTCATTGTCGAGAAATATTCCAATTGATGTTTTGAGCAAACTCTTTTTGGAATCTTCAAATTGTTGGATCCAGATTTTCCGTGCAAGGGATTTGTGATCACATTTGCATGTTGCAAGAATGTTTTGGATAACCTCCGGCATCAAAATGCACATCTCATGACTAAAACTTAAGCCATAAAATTTTGTCAATTGGACAATTGCTGTCTTCTCAAAGATTACCAATATTTTCTTGGGGAAGCAAAAACCCTTTTTAAAAAAAAACAAAAAAAAAAACAAAACAAAACAAAAAAAAGTCCTATCAGACGTGGAGAACCCTCGTCCCAGGACCCTTTTTTCAAAATAACAAACAGTCCCTGCAGACGTGGAGAACCCTCGTCCTAAGACGCATTTTCAAAAAATCAAGCAGTCTCATCGGACGTGGAGAACCCTCGTCATGAGATCCCTTTTCAAAATTCAGGAAATCTCATCGGACGTGGAGAACCCTCGTCATGAGACCCCTTTTCATAATTTAGGCAGTCTCATCGGACGTGGAGAACCCTCGTCATGAGACCCCTTTTCAAAGCAAAACCATGGTAGAAACCGCCTGAAGGGTCAATCAAAGGTAAAAACCGCCTGAAGGGTCAACTCAAAGGTAGAAACCGCCTGAAGGGTCAAACCAAGGTAGAAACCGCCTGAAGGGTCAACTCAAGGTAGAAACCGCCTGAAGGGTCAACTCATGGTAGATACCGCCTGAAGGGTCAACACATGGTAGATACCGCCTGAAGGGTCAACACAAGGTAGAAACCGCCTGAAGGGTCAACTCAAGGTAGATACCGCCATAAGGATCAATCTCATGGTCCGATCCACCATACGGATCAAAACCTTGACTAATTCTAAATGTCGGAGAAGTCATTTTCCTAGGTAAGCCTTACTGTAGGTGAACCGCTTATGGTCTGATCCACCATACGGATCAGAATCTTTGGCAAATCCCGAAGCGTGGGATACGCCTTCCTTAGGTTCCTACCAGTTAGGAATCTCATAATGGTATGACCTACCATACAGGTCAGAGCTTAATCTCCCTAGGATAAAATGATGAGTCCTAGGTATCTTATTGAAACTCGTCGCCACCGGCAGCACCTGACAGGTGAGCTTCAGGTAAGCCTCTCTCACTCCGGCCCATGTTCGAATTGCAAGAGCAAATCAGGGATTAAATTGAGCATTCATAAAAAAAAAAAAAATTAGGGTTCCAATGTCATAGCATTTCTTTTCCCCAGTCGAGTCGGTCAAGATTCAGGTGTCATTTTGTCTCTGAAAGCAACCTCTGACGAGCTCACTCTCAAAGAGGGGCAGCTGTTGACACCTAATTTTATTATGATTTTTATTATTATTTTATTTGATTTTATTTTATTTATTTGTCATTGCATAAAAATGAGAATTGGTCCTAATTCTCACCAAAAAGAATTTTCATTCATAACGTATTTGATCCCTTATTCATGCATTGCGTTCGCATAATTGAGTTGAAATCGAGAATGAATGAGAGGTAGACGCAGTCCTGGCAAAGATAGGATCGACGCTCTCGGTAGAATTCGGATTTGCATTTTACACCACGGGGCCGCTGAGTCGAACTTGAATATATGAAAAAATGGGATAAGCCATCGGGCAAGGGAAAGGACAAGCTCCTTTGGCAAAAGAAAAGCATTCATGCGCCACCGACAACAGGGATTGGGAGACAATTCAATAAAGGCGAAAGCTCGTGGAGGTGCAAGGATGAGCTGGTGGGGTTTCTTAAATGAGACAATGGGGAGTAAATAAATAAAAGGGAAGCCATTAGGGAATAAGATAGAAAAAAGAAAAAAAAAGGAAGAGAGTGCAGGGGGTGGTTTTTAGAGAGGGGGAGGCAACGAAGGAGGGGGGCGCGGCTCCTGGGGACGTAAAAAGAAAGAGAAGAGAAAAACGGAGGAAGGAGATACGAAGAAAAATGGAGAGATTGCTAAAAAGTGGGGGATGCTCTTCATTTTTTTTACCGAGAAGGAGAGGAGGACGCCGGTAGCCGCACCTCCAGTATCCATATTTTCGTCGTTCGTGGTAGGCTTCCTCATTACTTCTCAGCTAGGTAAGGCTCGCTTGAGGTTTCGACCCCTCTTCTGTTTTACCTCACCTGCAATACTGAGTTCGTTTGATAAATCTGCGACTTGTATTCCTTGGCCATAGAATGGAACCTGTGCGTTCTTCTCTCTTTCCTTTTGCTTCGCGTCGTTACATGACCTTGCTCCGTCCCGTACCTGAGCCGCACTCGTTTAGTCTTCTTCGGTTCTGTTTTCACGTCCATCTGATCACGTTTTGGGCTTGTGGAGGTGTCGAGGGTCATCAAGGCATCTCTCGGTAAAAGAAAATAAACCAACAGGAAGGGCAGAAGTAAATGTTCTCTAGAGGGAGGGAGAGTTTAGCTTTAGTAAAAAACAAAAAAAAAAGAGAATAGAAGAAGAGTGCTCGGGGCGAAGCTCGCGTGAATGCATCCAGGGCCTTAAAGTCGGGGCTGGTCAGCTTCGAGGCCGGAGTTGGGCTTCGACGCCGGCAGTAGTCGTTGATGGTGGAAGTCGGTCGACGGCGGCCAGATGCGAGGCCAGCAAAGGTGGTGGTCAACGTCGACGAGCGTTGAGGATCGCGATCGTCGAAGACCTCTATTATTAGGCGTTGGTGTGAAGAGTTCTCGGCGATAAGAGGCAATCACCGGTAGCGTTACGTCGATTTCGGTGGTCGAAGTCGTCGGCTTATGGCAGAGTCGACATTGATGGACGTCAAGGGAAAGCTCTGCAGAAGGCTTTCGTGAAAGAAAGAAGTCCCATGAAGAAGATAACATAAAGAAAAGAGATGAGTAAAAAAAATAATAAAAAATTTAAAAACGTGAATGATGAGGATGAGTGGGTGTACGTAGGATTTATTCCACTTGAGCTTGTGTTGGCATATGGGTTTACTAAAAAAATCTGATCACATTCTGGGCCTTTAGAGGAAAGAATGGAAAAAAGATTGGCCTAGTGGAGATTGGAGTAATATTGGGTTTTAGAATAGAAGTGGGCCTTTCTTGTTTTAAATTTCATGTGGGCTTCATGTCCCCCCTAGCCCGCGGCTTTAGAAGGGTTGGGTTAAGAAGCCCAATCCGAATAATTATTTTCGGAATTAATAAAAAAATAATAATAAATTCAAAAATTCAATAAAAAAATAGAAAATCATAAAAAAACTCATAAAAAACTCATAAAAAAAAATCTAAAAAATTCTAAAAAATTTCAGAAAATAGGAAATGGCCACAATCAACTGGCCAGGGCTCATCCCGGGTGTTTTGAACCCGATCCTTCTTAAATTGACGATTTTGCCCTTCGGACCAGTCGTTTCCAGTCTTCCCGTTTTACCCCAGTCTGAAATCACACCTTCTCTAAGCCCTTATGGCTATACTAGGAAGCTGTTGATTTGAATTGGTGTGCATTGATGTGATTTATTTACGTATTTGATTGCTCTTTCACTTAAATTGATTGTGATTGATAGGAACAGTCTTCCGATCTGCATGAAACCCTGAATTAAGCCCACCTCACCTAAAATTGCGCCTGCATGAACTCTTAGCTAGGAAAATCACTCGCGTTAGGTACCGAAAGGGCGTTGGTAATGACACCAGCGTAACCAAGTCCCCGAACCCAAAATCTCTGGTTCCGTAGAACTGATCGATCTCTCCCAATCGGTCAGTAAGGTTTCCGGTCTACCCTCCAAGAAAGACCGGTGGCGACTCCAAATGCATGCACAAGTTGCACGTGCCACTACGACCACACTGAAGGTCGAAAGCGATCGACTCTTATCGTCGAACCAATTAAAAGAAAACTCCCGCCGCGATTTGGTATGGGCCTGGGAGGGCCCGCGCCGATCCAAGGCCCACGAGGCCCGCGATCGGTAATCCATTAGCCGCGTCCGCCTTTGGACGGGTCGCGACAATTGGTGATACATAGCTTCTTTACGTCAGCAGGGATCTTCCCTCCTTTTGGATATGACGAAGCGGTGACTAGAAGGTCAGTCAGTTTAGACATATCCATTTTCAGCTTGAGGTGGTCCTCCTCTTCTTCGGTGAATATTGCCCCAATTGCTTGATGATCATGGAGAGGGTTTTCTTGCACATTTGGAGCCGCGCTGTCAAACTTCAGGATTTGACTGTCAATCAGGGCCTGTACCTTCAGCTTAAGGATATAACAGTTGTCAACATTGTGCCCTCTTTCGCCCGTATGGCAGATACAGGTCTGGCTCTCATCAAAGCCAGGATATTTAACAGGATTTGCCCTGGGCGGTTCCTTCGCCACCAAGTGTTGCTCTAGCAGCATCGGGAGTAGTTTGGACAAAGGCCTTGGGAGCTGTGAGATCTGCTTTGGGGGTTGTCTTCTTCTGGGTTCTTGCCCTTTTTGCGTCGACCATGACGATCCTCCTTTGGTCTGATTAGAATTGTTAAATCCCTTAGACTTTTGGGGGTCCGGTATGAATGCTATGTCGAGCCTGGCCTCTTTCTCCTTCTTCAAGGGATATTGTTTCCTGGTGAAAATTTCATGAGGCCTCATTTCTCTTAGAGCCCACTCCAGCCTTTCAGCCACCTTGATCAGGTGTGCGAAGGTATGACATCCGGAGGTATTCAATCGATCGAAATATTCGTAGGAGAGCGTTTTTAAGAACAAATCGATCAGCTCATCTTCCGGGATTGATGGCTTTACTTGAGTAGCCAGAGCACGCCACCTCTGGGCGTATGTTCTGATCAACTCGTCCCTTGCCTTCGAGGTTCGCAGCAAATCTTCCCTCGTTGGGGTCGTAGCTGTATTGAACTTGTATTGTGTGAGGAAATCCTCTGCAAGATCTTCCCACCCATCATAATCTTCGAGGTCTAATTCAATGAACCATGCCAGAGCGGCACCAACAAGACTTTATTGGAATGTATTCATCAGCAGCGGATATAATCCGAATAGTGCGCCATTTTGCGCAGGTAATACTTGTGTTGAGCGCGTGGACAGCCTGTCCCGTTATATTTCCTCACGAAGTCCGGCTCCTTGTAGTCGGGAGGGGTCTCCACTTTGGCGAAGGGAGATATCTTGTCAAAGTGGGCTAACTCGTAGCCCTGGCTGCTTAAACATTCTTCAATCTTGGCTAATCTTTTAGCCTCTACTTCGGTTTTCACAGTTTGTTTCCCCTTTTCATCCTTTTCAAGGTTGATGACAACAGGGGGTGCCTTTTGCTGTGTCTGGACGTTCGACATACGGACATCTTCCTATGTACGTTGGGTATTTTTCGTCGTTTCTTTATCAGCCACATCGGGTATGAGTAATGGACTCGAGTTATTCTGATTAGGAGCTACTGCATGTCTAGCGTGGGAGGCTTCCAGCATCGCCTTAATATCAGCCATCATAGTTACCATCGCAGTCATCTGTGTTTCCAACATGCCAACACGTGGGGTCAACTCTTGTTGCTCCATTCTTGTCTTAAGTTGAGTGCGAAAACGATGCGTTGGTAATTCCGTGATAAGAGTGTACCTTTTTCCAGAAGAAATTCCAATGAGTATTTGTCACGCCCCGAACCCTGATCCTTATATTGACTCCCAGGATCACTCGGGTTACAACTCATAAAATCCGACAAACAGACGGAAGCAAGAATACATCTCCATACATATACAAAATTCGGATGACTTAGGACAGGCAGTAGTACACTTCTCAGGTTCATGAAAACGAATCCTGCAAGGTAGTCAAATACTAATGGATCGATCCCTATATCCACATATCATAATACAATCCCTCCTAGTAGCACAATATATGAAACCACATCATCAGTTTCTTCCTCGAAATTCAAACCTTGACGACCTTTGATGTACCGTCGCCTGGGACCTGAAAAAGTTAAACCCCCACTGGGGTGAGATATAAATCTCAATAAGTGAAACCTAATCCTAGACCTGAGCACCAGTCCCCCCGGACCACACACCAATACTATCTGACACAAGCATTCTGTAACTCAATATCACAAGGTATCAACCCATCTAACATATCAACAAACCAGGCATGCATAACAAATCACAGCCACCAATAATCCACCCCAAGGGTTGAAGTTCACTGTACATGCAACACGTAATTCAATACATAATTGTCATCACTTTCTTTTTTCGCCCACATACTCCTCTGGCACTCCTGCCACATGACATCTCCGGGGTCATCAGATCAATCGGTACTTTCCAGGCTTACAGCCACTCCATGCCGCCGGGGTCTCACTAGACCAAATGGCACTCATATTTTCATTCGATTACACCACCCTCCGATACCGCTGGGGTCTCACTAGACCAATTGGCACTCATATTTTCATTCAATTTTATCACTTTCCGATACCGCCGGGGTCTCACTAGACCAAATGGTATCATCAGAGCTCCAAGCCAAATCATCGCCAGGGCCCACGGCCGCGATGTAGTTCACAAGGGCATCTAGCCAAATCATCGCCAGGGCCCACGGCCGCGATGTAATTTTTATTCACTCAAGCATCGCTAGGGCCCACGGCCGCGATGAAATTTCAATTCACTCAAGCATCGCCAGGGCCCACGGCCGCGATGTAATTTCAATTCAGTCAAGCATCGCCAGGGCCCACGGCCGCGATGTAATTTCAATTCACTCAAGCATCGCCAGGGCCCATGGCCGCGATGTAATTTTTCACAGGTCGTTCCATCATCGCCAGGGCCCACGGCCGCGATGTATTTCACAAATTATTCTTTCATTGCTAGGGCCCACGGCCAATTCAATCACAAGGGCCCACGGCCAATTCAATCACACAAAGGCATACAAGCCAATTCGTATAGCAAAGGCATACTAGCCACAAAACACATGTAATCAAATCATCCAACCACTCTGTCCAGTAATGTCCTAGCACTTAGATAAAGGTTTAGGAAACACTTACTTGGAGCAATTAGCTAAATCTCACACCAAGCGATTCTCCTCAAAGTCACAAGTTTAGAATTCCCACGAATGCATCATCAACCTAAAAAGAATTGTCAAACTTGAGTCACGAACCATGGAACGCTCAATTCCATTAACTCAATCTTTCTCTAGCCATGCTATTGGCAATTCAGACATCTTTTCCAACAATCAAATATAAGCCAATGCTCACTTCGAGCCCTTAATATTTTCGTTTTACTCCGCCATACACATGGCAAGACACAACTTAGCGTTTCGTGTACCCAACTTGCCATAAATCATCTCTATACCTCAATCCACTTCTCACACTTCTCATTGACATCTCACATGATATCATACAAGACACTATAGGTCAATTGGTGTCCAAATATTCCTCATTCAGCCCCTAAACAGAACCGGCCAGCATGTACACACCCTCAAAACAGAACCGATTTTGGGTTCTAACCGTTCAATCAAGCCATACTTCAATTCCAAGCCTAACTCTTTGCACAAGTAACATACCAAGACCTTCATTTACATGATTAGAAGGCTCACCAAGAGGTTTGAAGTGGATTGACACCCCAAAGACATCGGAACAGCCCGGTTCCTTCACGATCCTCAAACGGGCAGAATTTGCTCGGTAAAAACCTCCACAAACCAGCCATGTACACCCATCAATAATCACATAAAACCTTAATTTAAACTTGCTAAACTCTTATACTATGAGTTTAGAAGAGCTCACCGAAAATTTGAAGTCATTTGAGGTCCGGAAGCCCCCAAAAACGTAGCCTCTCTAAAACAGGGTCAGATTTTGACCTTTGTCCACTCAAACGGACCTATGGAAAGCAATACTTGACTAAATTGAGCTTATAATAACTTCCTAGAACGGCCAGACGATAAGCGTTCAGATGCCAGTGGTTTTACCTTAATCCAACATCGGACGAGGAAGTTATGACCAAAACAGTGAAGACGTTTTTCCCTGTCCGCGAGAAACACTGCTCGGCCGAGAGGAAAATGGAGAAGAAGAAGATGATGGGAGATGGTGGCCAGCCAAAATGAGGAGAGAGAGAGAGTCTATTTAATCCAATAATGCACCTTGGGTCAAATGGATTTGATGGTTAATTAATGGGCAATTTAATGCTTGGCCTTCTCTTTGATTGACACTTGGCAACCTCCTATTGGTTGCTTGATTGACTTTGACTTCCTTTGACCATTTGATCCTATCATCTTCAGCAGCATATGGAGGTGGGGAGATGACCAAAATGACCTTCTAAACTTCTTAAGGCAAGGCCAAAGGTCGAGGGGCAAAATGGTCATTCGGCACTTTTCGTCCGAAATTTCGTTTTTCTCATTTTGAATGACCATTGGCGAGGCAACGTCAAATCCTTTTCCAATTTTGAAATTCTTCATTTTCAATTGTCAATTCGGGCTTTCATTTCCTATCTCAAGCCTCGAGGGATCGGAAATCCAGAATGTCACAGTATTTCTTCAGTATTGCCACAAAGAATCACTTGATCCTTCTAATTGCATGTTTTCTATTAGTGAATGAAAAAAAGGACTACCTGATGAGCCTTAGTCTCACGTAAGTAGTTCTTTTAATCATTCTCCAAAGAGAATTCATGAAATTAAAAGAAGTGTAATTTTTACGATAGTTTTTTTTTTATGTATTTGTAAAACATGTCCACATTCACGCTCATATATCAAAATAATATCCAGTACAAATGAGAATGCATGAAAAGGCATCGCAAAGTTTGCTCCTTTTACACTTGACAGAATAGTCTATTCAAGTCTAAGACGCTTGAGGTCTAAGGTATCCTCATCGTCCCAATATGGATTCTTCTCTTCAGTTTGGGACTCTTCATCTTCTGAATATGACGGCGACCCCATATCTTCGGGTATGTACGGCTCTACTCCAGGCACGCATGGTACAATATACTCAGGTATATAAGGCTCGACAAAGCTGCGTCTAGTCGCCTCAAAGTGCTGGATGTATTCAGTGGTGGCCTTGTGAATGTTCTCCTTGCGAGTCATATTCTCTGGCCAGCTTATATCTTCGGCTTGAGAGTTCTTCAGAGAGTCAATAATAAACGCCACTCTGGCTTCGAACTGTTTCTTCAATTCTCCCAAGAGGGTCTCGTTTAGTATGTCAAAGGAAAAGACACTAGGTCATGGTGGAGAAGTTATCTCCTATAATGCCCCAAATTGTCGGATAACCATCTTCGGATAATATGCAGCAGCGCTCGTAATTTATATGGCCATAGCGCTTATGATATTGAAGTGGCTATGGAGCCCTGTCGTTGAATTGGCCTTAGTACCTGTGTTATTGAGTTGATTATAGTGCATATGCTATATAAATGGGCTATAGTGCCCCATCGATAGTTGGCTTGGTGCCCCGGAGATCGTAATTGGCTTGGTGCCCCTTTTGCATCGTAATTGGCTTGGAGCCCTGATGCAAATGAATGGTCAGAGTACTTTGTGAACTACATCGCGGCCGTGGGCCCTGGCGATGATTTGTCTTGGAGCCCTGATGATACCATTTGGTCTGATGACCCCGGCGGTATCGGAGGTTGGGAAAGTTGAATGAAAATGTGAATTCCATTTGGTCTGATGACCCCGACGGCATGAAGTGGCTGTAAGCCTAGAGTGTATGATTGGTCTGTGACCCCCGTGGTATGTGGACATCATTTGGTCTGATGACCTCGGCGATGTCAGGTGGCAGGAGTGCCAGTGGAGTATGTGGGTGGATGAGAAAGTGGTGACAATTGGGCATTGAATTGCATGTGCTTTTGCAAAAAGCTTGAGACCTGGAAGTTGAGTGTGATTAATTGTAATGCTCGTCCATGCTTGGCTATTGATATGCATGTTTGTTTGACGCGATGCGCTATTATTGATTGCTTGCATCTTGGTGGTATCGTGTGTAGTCTGCGGGAACTGGTGTTCAGGTCTAGGTTTAGATTTCACTTGCTGAGATATATATATCTAACCCCAGTGGGGGATTAATTTTCAGGTCATTGAAGATGAAAATACAAGCAAGGTGGGGATGAGTTCTTGATGAAGAAATGGCATGAATGATTTTATGTATTTTATGGCCTTAAGGATTGTATCTGATTTTGAGGATTTAGAAATTGAGTTTTGGGTATGTGGCTACGATAACTTCTAAGGAGAATTTTATCTATAAGAAGTATATACCATTTGTCATGAGTCATTTCATTATGAAATTGTACGAAGCAGTTTTGTGGCTTCTGCAATCTTGTTCCTTTGTCAAGTTGTTATGTGGTTGGCCGGAGGATCCTGGATGGCACCGCTTATTTACGGCCAGGTGGGGTTATTCGCCTGCTCGACGGGTTCGGGGCGTGACAACATGTTAGTGAAGGAAAACTAGAGCCTAGAGCGTAAAATTGTATTTTTCTTGGTCATGCTTCTAGTGTAAAAGGTTATAGGCTTTGGTGTTATGATTCATCTAAGATTATAATTAGCAGAGATGTTACTTTTGATGAGTCTGTTATGCTTCATCCTGTCCAGAAATCATCAGATACTTGCCAAGAAAATCTGTAAAGTGCAGCAAAGAAGGTGGAGTTTGAAGTATCTTCTTCACAACTAATTCAGTCAATGACTGATAATATTGAGATTGAAGAATCTGAAGAAGAGAATTATGCCATAGCCAAAGATAGACCGAGAAGAACAGTGTAAGCTCCACAGATGTATGGATACTCAGATTTTGTTGCTTATGATCTTACAGCTGCAGAGTCGATAAAATATGCTGAGCCTAAAACGTACAAGGAAGCTATTTCCTCAAAAGATTAAGCAAAGTGGTTAGTTGCTATGAATGAAGAGATGGAATCTCTTGAAAAGAATCAAACTTGGGAACTTGTTAAACCACCAAAAGAAAAGAAGATTGTGGGTTGCAAGTGGGTTTTCAAAAGAAAGGAATGTATTCCTAGAGTTGAAGACATTAGATTTAAAGTACGTCTAGTCGCTAAGGGCTATAGTCAGATTGAGAGAGTTGATTTTAATGATGTGTTTTCACCCGTCATTAAACACAGCTCTATTCGGGTCTTTCTTGCGTTAGTTGCTATGCGTGGTTTAGAGTTGGAACAACTCGATGTGAAAACGGTTTTCTTGCATGGTGAACTTGAAAAGAAAATCTATTTGGGTCAACCTGAGGGTTTTCAGTTTGAAGGTAAGGAAGATCACGTATGTTTATTGAAAAGATCTATCTATGGCTTGAAACAATCACCTAGACAGTGGTATAAAAGATTTGATTCTTTTATGGTGCAACTTGGCTATTGTAGATGCAAATATGATAGTTGTGTATATCTATCCAAACTTCCAAATGGATCTTATATTTATCTGCTGTTATACGTTGATGACATATTGATTGCAGCAAAAGATAATTTGATATACAGAATTTGAAGGCACAACTGAGTGTTGAATTTGATATGAAGGATTTAGGTTCGGCGAAGAAAATTCTTGGCATAGAAATTCAGCGAGATCGGAAAAGAGGAAAATTGTATCTTTCCCAGAAAAGTACATTGAGAAGGTGTTAGATCGTTTTGGCATGAAAGATGCCAAACCAGTGAGTACTCCTCTTGCTGCTCACTTTCGATTATCAGCTAAATTATGTCCACATACAGATGATGAAATAAAATATATGTCACATATTCCATATTCTAGTGTAGTTGGTAGCGTTATGTATGCTATGATTTGCACTCGACCTGACATATCACATGTTGTTAGCGTGGTAAGTAGATACTTATCATGCCTAGGTAAAATTCATTGGCAAGCAGTGAAGTGAATTTTGAGATATTTGAAGGGTACTTTAGATTATGGTTTAGAGTTTGGGAAAACTTGTGAAAATCTTAATGGATATGTTGACTCTGATTATAGTGGTGACCTTGATAAAATGAGGTCTTTGACAGGATACACCTTTACTGTTGGGGGTTGTGCAATCAGTTGGAATGCTTCTTTGCAGCATACAATTGCTTTGTCTACTACAAAGGCAAAATATATGGCTATTACAGAGGCAATTAAAGAAGCTATATGGTTAAGAGGCTTATTTGGAGAGCTCAGTGTAGATGATGTGACTGTTGTGCATTGCGATAATCAGAGTGCTATACATCTTACTAAAGATCGGATGTATCATGAGAGAACAAAGCACATTGATGTGCGGTATCATTATATTCGAGACATTCTTGCTGATGGCTATATTAAGGTCTTGAAGATTGGTACAGAAAACAATCCAGTTGATATGTTGACAAAGTCATTGCCCTTTACTAAATTCAAGCACTGCTTGGATTTGGTTAATGTTTGCAGCGGCTGAGGTTTATGCTGGTGGGAGGAGAAGATTGACTTAATACTTATGTCTACTTGGGAATTCAAGTCAAAGTGGTGATTTGTTAATATGTCTTGAATAGTTAGGGGCTTAAGTTAAGGGCCTTGGGCCAACATTAGGGTTTGAGGGGTAATACTATAAATATTGCTCTTTGCTCATTCTGTCTGATAGAGAAACTTACGTTGCCTCTTTTGTAATCCCTGATTCTCATAGTGGATTTTGCTTCTCTTCTCTCCCGTGATTTTTCCCGCAAGGGTTTCCACGTAAATCTTAGTGTTCCGTTCTTCTCATCTGTCTCAATTTCGTTTTAGTTTCCGCATTGTCACAACAATTTGATAGCGGAATCTCTCCATTTTTGTCTTAGCATCATCATGAATCTTCCCGTTTTTGTTCTGCGTGTCTCCACGTGTGTTCAGGGATCGAAGTCGTGGGTGGTTTACTTGGGATCTCACTCGCACGTCGCGGATGCTTCGTCGGCTTATCTGAGTCGAGTGACGGAGTCTCATCACGAGCTTCTTGGCTCATTCTTGGAAAGGTATTGCATTTCAATGGCAGATAAAGTTCGCCACACCCCACCAAATTCTCCTCCTCCTCCTTCTTTCCATCGGCTTATCAGATGCATTGGTGACTATGCTTTTGTATAGCCGGGACGCTACCGAAGAGGCCATCTTCTATTCGTACAAGAGGCACATCAACGGGCATCATCGCCACTCTTGAAGATGAAATAGCTACCCTAATCGCCCGTAAGTTCTAACCCCAGTTTGAGCTTGAGTTTGACCATTAAACAACAACAACAAGAGCCACTTCTGTTTTGTTGGAAATTAAACCAAATTCGATGGACTTCACGTTCTCCAAGCTGTGGATATTCGATGAACTCATGAAGAGTCAAAGAGTCTTTATTGCTTTGTATTTTTTCAATAGAGTCTTTTCATATTTCTAGGACTAGTTAATGTCTTGCAAGTTCCTAGAAGTCTATCTCTTTGGAATGGTAGATTATTTATAAGTTAGTTGTTGAGTCGTGTAATCGAATAGTCTTGTAGACTGCCTATATAAAGGCTTGTCTTGTAACAATTTTGATCATGGGAATGATAATTACAACTTCATAAGATATCCTCCCCTCTCGAGTTACCTCAAATCGAGCTTCCTCTTCGTCTTATTCCCATCAAATTGGTATCAGAGCTTGAGATAATGGCTTCAACAAATACTCCGCTTCCTTTTCAGTATCCTCGCCTTACCAAAGAAAACTATGGTCATTGGGATTCAAAAATGAAAGCTCTACTCGGCACCTATAGTGTTTGGGATGTTGTCAACAACGGCTATGATGAGCCAGAAGACGAAGCCATGATGAGTCAAAATCAGAGGAATGCCTTGGAGAAGATTCGATCAAAAGATCAGTATGCCTTGTCAATCATCTATCAAGGCTCAGATGATTCGATGTTCGAGAAAGTGTTGAACGCTTCTACGTCGAAGAAGGCATGGAAAATTCTTCAAACCACGCACTAAGGTGTAGAGAAAGCAAAAAAGTTTCGCCTTCAAACATTGAGAGGCGAGTTCGAGGTAATTCGCATGAAAGCATCTGAGTCAATTTCTGATTATTTCACAAGAGTTTTGGCGGTTGTAAACCAGATGAAAAGGAATGGCGAAGACGTTCCTGATGTTCGAGTTGTTGAGAAGATTCTTCGGTCGTTAGACAAAAAATACGACCACATTGCAGTTGCAATCGAGGAGTCCAAAGACCTCGATGCCATGAAGATCGACGAGCTTATGGATTCATTACAAGCCCATGAAGAAAGACTTAGAAGAAACAAGCATGAGTCGGTGGAGGAAGTACTCCAAACTCGGTTGTCCATCCGAGATGAGAAGGAGCAAAGAAGAGAACCTATGCAAACTCGAAGCACAAACCAAGATCGCGGTTGAGGCCGAGGTCGCTTTCAAGGAAGAAGTCATGGTCGAAGCAGAGGAGAATTTGCTCGCAAAGACAATGGCTATCAGATTCAAAGATTTGTTCGTGGACAAGGAAGAAACTCGAGAGGTCAATGGTATGAAAAATATAACATTCGATGTCATCATTGCAATAAAATGGGTCATTATGCTTCTGACTGTTGGCATAAAGAAAGTAGCAGTGCAGAAGAGAAGGCAAATTTAGTGAATGATGCCGATAACGTTATTATGTTGGAATTCAAAAGAGACGAAGGAGAAAAGAGTGACACGTGGTACTTGGACACTGGAGCAAGCAACCACATGTGTGGAAGAAAGGAAATGTTTGCCGAGCAAGATGAGACAGTCAAAGGAAAAGTCTCATTCGGTGATAAATCCCAAATTCTTGTTGAAGGCAAAAGTACCATCCGGATTCGTTTGAAGAATGGCGCATTTCTATTTATTTCTAATGTTTATTACGTTCCAAAAATGTCAAGCAATATCTTGAGTTTGAGACAACTACTGGAGAAAGGATATTCTGTGCACATGGAAGATCTTAGCCTTGTGCTGAGAGATCAAAATAATAAGTTTATCGCTTCCGTGAAGATGTCGAAGAACAGGATGTTCACTCTCAATATAAAGCATGAAGTGGCTCGTTGCTTAAAATCATGTGTGGATGATCCTTCGTGGTTATGGCATTTGAGGTTCGGCCATCAAAATTTCGGCGGACTCAATATGCTTTCTCGCAAGAGAATGGTTTATGGCTTACCACATATTGATCATCCCGATCAATTATGTGAATAGTGTGTTATTGGCAAGCATTTCAAAACTAGCTTTCCAAAAGAAGCAACTTATCGAGCAAAGACGCCACTGGAGTTGATCCATTCTGATGTTTGCGGTCCAATTACGCCTCAGTCATACGGTAATCATCGATATTTCATTACTTTTATTGATGATTTTACTCGGAAAACTTGGGTATATTTTTTGAAAGAAAATCGGAAGCATTTGAAACTTTCAAACAATTCAAGAAATTGGTCGAAAATGAGAGTGGCTATTTCATTAAAACCTTGAGAACCGATCGTGGAGGCGAATTTATTTCTGCCGTATTCAACAAATTTTGTGAAGATTATGGCATTCGGTGTTTCTTGGCGGCTCCTCATTCTCCTCAACAAAATGGCGTGGCGGAACAGAAAAATAGAACCATTCTCGACATGGTTCGAAGCATGTTGAAATGCAAGAATCTGCCTAAAGAACTTTGGGGTGAGGTTGTTATGTGTGCAGTCTATCTTCAAAATAGATGTCCCACAAATGGACTCGATGGTGTAACCCCACAAGAAGCATGAACTGGGAGAAAACCTGGTGTTTCACATTTGAGAATTTTCGGGAGCATTGCATATGCTCATGTTTCGGATCAGAAAAGATCGAAGCTAGAAGACAAGAGCAAGAAGCTTATCTTTACCGGGTATTACTCTTCATCGAAAGCTTATAAATTATTTGATCCTAACACTTTCAAAGTGCACATTAGAAGAGATGTCAAATTCGATGAAAATGCTTTATGGGAAGACATTCGACAAGTTGTCGAATCCGTTCACAGCGATTCTGTCGAAATGAGGATTGAAGACCACTCATCACATCCTTCATCTCTAACATCACTTTCGACTCCAATTTCATCTTTGCCAACTTCTTCAAATGGTGTCGATGAACCGATAGCACCAAGATCGAGAAGATTGTCTGAGCTTTATAAAGCTACCGATGAGTTTCATCTTGTATGTCTTCTTTCAGATTGTGAACCACTTGTTTCTTATGAAGCCACCAAAGAAGAAAAATGGAGGAGAGTCATGAATGAAGAAATTGAAGCTATTGAGAAGAATCAAACAAGGCAACTTGCAGATCTTCCGAAGGACAAGAAAGCAATTGGTGTCAAATGGGTTTACAAAGCCAAGAAGAACGAGAAAGGAGAAATCACTCGTTATAAGGCCAAGCTCGTTGCGAAAGGGTACAAGCAGAAATTGATTATGACGAGGTATTTGCACCTGTCATTCGCATGGAAACAATTAGATTGATGATTTCCATTGCGGCGCAAAATGCATGGCCAATTTATCAAATGGATGTCAAATCGGCATTCTTGAATGGTATTCTTGAAGAGGAAATTTATGTTGAGCAACCCGAAGGTTTTCTGGTGAAAGGTCATGAAGACAAAGTGTTGAAATTGAAGAAAGCTCTATATGGGCTTAAACAAGCACCAAGAGCTTGGAATTCCAGAATCGATGCTTATTTCAAGTCGAATGGCTTCGTACAATGTTCGTACGAGCATGCACTCTATCTGAAGCATGAAAAAGGTGATGTTTTATTGGCACGTTTATATGTAGATGATCTTTGTTTACTAAAAATAATGCAGCAATGATCGAAGCTTTTAAAGCATCCATGGTGAAAGAATTCGAGATGATTGATAACGGTCTGATGAGTTATTTTATGGGTATCGAAGTAAAGCAAAGTGGTGATGGGATTTTTATTTCCCAAAAAGGATATGCTGAAAATATCCTTGAAAATTTAACATGAACAATTGCACGTCAGTCAACACACCGATGGAATGTGGAGCGAAACTGTCGAAGCTCGATGAAGGTGTCGAAGTTGATTCGACATACTACAGATGCTTGATTAGAAGCTTGAGATATTTGACATGTGCAAGGCCAGACATCTTGTACATTGTCGGAATTGTAAGTCGATATATGGAGAAACCAAAATCCTCTCATCTTAAAGCTGGAAAGAGGATTCTTCGATATATCAAGGGTACTGTTTCTCACGGCTTACATTATTATCCTTTCAGAATTTTCAGCTTAAAGGTTTTTCAGACAGTGATTATAGTGGAGATGTTGATGATCGACAAAGTACTTCAGACTTCGTATTTTTCTCATGCGATACTGCTTTCACATGGTCTTCGAAGAAGCAATCTAGTGTTTCTCTTTCGACATGTGAAGCTGAATATGTTGCAGCTGTTAGAGATATGCCCTAAAGCAATTATGTAATAGTTACATATTGGGTATATCCGTTGCACTTCTGATTTATTATCAATGGCAAAGACGTATTTATTCATTTGTCCAAATATAAATGAATAAAATCCATAAGATCAGTTGCAACCGAACCTATTCTTAAGACGTTGAGAATATGTGTGACAGGTTTACGGTTAGACTGAATCTTTAAAACAGTTCCCGATCAATGGATTATTGAATGGATATCAATGATCCTGTTGAGGTCGGTATGTTCTTAACTTCATAATTAAGTATCAGATACTTAAAGGAATGACGAGTCATAAGTCATTGGGTATTGCGATATCCGAGTTAGAACATAGGTGCTTGTATCGGACAAGTTCACTGAACGTGACACATATTGAATGATTAGCGACATGGAAGCTTTTTGCGTGGTCAATGTCTAATCGTTCATGCTTTGGTCTTGTGTAAATAATCCTTAGACCTGAGGTGCAGTGTTGACTTGTGTGATAAATGGCTATGGTTCACAAGTGCGCATATTGGCGGGTCGTTGATTCGTCTCTGTACTTGATGGTCGTAGTTCAGGCACATACGAAGTCACATGTGTACGCAATATGGAATCTGTCTCCTTATTAATAAAGGTATGATGTCCTATGTGATCTAATTGTAACAATGCATTGAAATCCTCGGCCGGGGTTATGATTGAGAATGAAATGTTCATGTCTCATATAAATGCTTGTCAAGTTAGATTTGTACATATGATCGAATTGGTGGCTTGACAAATATTCCATGGCCTTTGTTCGATCGGGACATAGTTAGACAGAAGGATTGAATTACACTGTAGCCAAAGCTGACAGGTTCATAATGTTCTTAAAAAGAATTCACACTGTCTGGGTAGCCATGACATATTGCTAGATGTCACTCATGGCTTGTAGGACCTAGAGGATGATCGGGACAATCAATTCTCTTGGAAGTACTAATGTGTTAGTACATGTCTTACTGCCAGCTCGGTGATGAACCTAGGAATGTCACACACCATAACCAATACATGACAACGCAGTATGGAAAGACGACATTGCAAATTTGTTTGCAATTATACCAATTAGTTGGGTTGAAATTAAATTAAATGAGATTTAATTTTATTTCTCTTTTTGGTCACTTGCACGTGTATATACGATGTACACGTATGCTCTACGTATTTGTACGTTATACGTATTTGTACGTTATACGTATTTTACTGTTTGGTAACCTCTTTAACTCCGGTAATAATAATAATGGTTATTATTATTTTTAACACCTTTGTTAGTGCTATTTTTAGATAGCATTTTTGTATTGTAAAATGTGAGTGCTAATTATAAATTGTGAGTGCTATTGTTAGATAGCATTTATATTTGTTAGTGCTAATTTTAAATGGCATTCATTTATGATAAATTGTGAGTGCTATTGTTAGATAGCATTTATATTTGTTAGTGCTAATTTTAAATGGCATTTATTTATGATAAATTGTGAGTGCTATTTTTAGATAGCATTTATAATTATTAGTGCTATTTTTAAATAGCATTTTTGTATTATAAGATGTGAGTGCTATTTATAAATTGTGAGTGCTATTGTTAGTGCTATTTTTATATGGCATTTATTTATCATAAATTGTGAGTGCTATTTTTAGAAAGCATTTATTATTTGTTAGTGCTATTTTACAATACAATTTATTAGAAGGTGTTTTTGGCTATAAAAGGATGGCAAGAGTTTTTGAGGTTAAGGTTAGCACATTTGTAGAGTGAGCAGATTTTTGAGAGCTTTGAGAGAAGAACACAAACACTCTCTATATTCTCATAATTTTGAGTGACCAAAATATACCAAGTTCGGAATATTGATTCCGTAAATTGATTTGGAATATTGATTCCGCAAATTGCTAGCACAATTGTTGTGGAATTATTAGTCGTCTCCCGTTCGTCAATTGGTGGTGTGTCTGAACTAGAGGCCCGACACTTGTGGGGCTGAGATCGAAGAACATCGAACCGACACCTCCGTTTCAAGCACGCTACAAGAGGTAGTCTATTTACTCCCTTTGGTGCTTTGTAATTTTTCGATTGAAGTGCACGAAGTACGCCTCTGGAGATACATGTATGGGTTGTTATTTATTTCCGCTGCGTTTATTAATTTTTTTTTTACCCGTACGTGTTACGTGGATCCCAACAGTGGTATCAGAGCCAATCCTTAGGCGTTTTCGTGCATTTAATTGATTTTTGTTCGTAGTAATTTTTGCAATACCATGGCCAATTTGTATTTACGAATTGTTCGTCTTACATGGCTAATGGAGGTTGATTATTTTATATGATAAATTAATCAACGTAGCAAAAATTGAGACTAAATCAATTTTGAATCGAAAATTTATGGCTATCTTATTTTACGTAAAAATTGTGAATATGATTCAACGTAGAATTTTTATTGTGCCTTCCTAAGTTTTAAATTGTGAATTTATTACTTATATGGAAGGGTGGTGATCATGGAAAAATCCCTAATCAATATGATTGATGTATATATGAATGTATGGTGATTATTTATATTTTTGGGGTTGTAATTATTAAATGGAGGCTGCGTACTCCTTTTATTTTTCATGTAATCTTTATTTTTAGCATAGTCAATTGTTGATGTAAATGCTACGAGGATTACGTGGAGGAGCCTTTTAAGCCGGCGAGCTCTTTGGGCCCGGTTCTTGAAGAGTTCAAGGAACCAAGAAGAAGTGAAGAGCGGCTCTCCATTATTAAAATATTAAAATGATTAAATGTGGTCTCATTGGCTCGAGACCCATTAAATCATAATTCCATGATCACCACGTAGGATAGATGTTTATGTGATTGACATCTATTTATTTGTTATGTTTACGTGAGCATGTTAAACCGGTTAATGTGCAAAGTGAGACCTATAAATGACTCAAAATCTCCTTTAAAATATATTAAGTCGTGACGGGTTTCGGACTCGTGGCCTTCCATCGTCGTGGTTTGATCCTATATTATAGTGGTTGATTGACCGGTTATGGATACATAGGGGTCAATTGTCATTTATAATTATGGACCACTCCATTAAGCATATGATGTTGTGGGGTTGAGACCAAACGATTTCCAATAACTGTTAGGTGAGGGGATCGTTTGTGTTTTCAATACTTACATGAGACGATGGGTAAGACTTAACTACGATTATGAAGTCAATAACTGTCAGGTGAGACTTTCATGATCTAGAGGCCAAAGTTATGATTGGGACTCGCATATGATGCGTTGAATAAGTTGATTCACTCACTAAGTTTATAGAACACCAATAACTGTTAGGTGAGGTGGACTATGAGCTCGTGGGACTCCAATCCCCACTAGTAATCTTTACCCAACAAAGATTACCGTTTCCCATTTTAAGGAGTATGGGATCCGTGTATAAATTTAGTGGGAGGATCTATTTCATTTAAAGGCCAAAATGAAATAGTTATTTTGAAAGACAACGGCTAACAATTTATTTTCTGCACAGATATAAATTACTCTGAAAAATGGTGAATACAAACCCGCTCGCTTCAATACTCGACAAGAATTGTTTGACTGGTCCCAATTTCACTGACTGGGTAAGGAATTTGAGAATTGTTCTCAATTCTGAAAAAATCGGGTATGTGCTTGATGAAAATATGCCAGTCTCTTTTCCTGAGGGTGGGACCCAAGAGGAACGTATCACTTATGATAAGTGGCATGACGATGACTTAAAAGTTAGGTCATATATGCTTGCTTCAATGAACAATGATTTTCAGAAAAAATATGAAGCAATGGTAAATGCTAGGTCGATCATATTGCATCTAAAGGAATTCTTTGATGAGAATGGTCGAACCTCAAGATATGAGATATCTAAAGCATTGTACCGCATGAGAATGGCTGAGAAATCATCGGTTAATGATCATGTCTTGAAAATGATCTGGCACATAGAAGAATTGGCTAGGCTAAATCTTGTCATGGACAATGACTTAGCTGTGGATTTGATCCTCCAATCCTTACCTGATTCCTTCTCTAGTTTTGTTCAAAACTTCCACATGCATAATATGGAGAAAACCCTTGCTGAGTTACATAGCATGTTGGTAATTTATGAGAAGGAAATGCACAATACAAGGCCAAATGTTGTGGCTTTGGCTAAGGCTTCTTCTTCAAATAGTAAGACTATTTTGAAGAAAAAGAAATGGAAGAAGTCTATGAAAGGTGTTGTGCAATCAAAACCCAAGATTGAAAAAGGGAAATGTCATTATTGTGGTGTCATGGGGCACTGGAGGAGGAACTGTAAGAAGTACCTCGCAAGCTTGAAGGTCAAGCCAAAGAACCAACCTTGTGAAGGTATGGTGTCTATGATTATTGAAACTAATCTTATGGTTAGTGCTGAATCCAGCTTATGGATTCTAGACTCTGCTGCAACGTCACATATTTGTATGTCTTTGCAGAATCTGGAAATAAGCAGGATGCTGGGGCAAAATGAGATTGTCCTGACATTTGCAAATGGGGCAAAAGTTGCTGCATTAGCTATAGGGACTTTTCGTTTATGTTTGCCTTCAGGACATGTTTTGGTTTTAAAGAACTGTTTGCATTATAAGAATGCTATACAAAACATCATTTCTATACCTCGTATGGGCAAAGAAAATTATGAATTTTCTTTTGCTGATGATGTATGTTCTATTTATTATAATAGAATGTGTGTTGGTTCCGGATTATTAATGAATAATCTCTATACCATTACAATGTCCGGTAATACGATTACCAATAAGCAAAATAATCATGATGTAAATGCCATAACCAATAAACGCCCTAGAGATACTCCAAATCCAAAGTATGTTTGGCATCTCCGATTAGGTCATATTGGAGAAGATAGGATTAACAAGTTGAGTAATGATGGATATATCGATCCAATTGGTTTTGAACCATACTCGATTTGTAATGCTTGTCTTCTAGGAAAAATGACCAAAGCGCCCTTTGTAGGACATAGTGCGCGAGCTGCTGACATACTAGGATTGATACATACAGATGTATGTGGACCAATTAATGAAACTGCTAGGGGTGGTTATTCTTACTTCATTACCTTTACCGATGATTGTTCACGGTATGGCTATTTGTACTTAATGAAGTATAAATCTGAATCCTTTGAAAAGTTCAAGGAATTTAGATATGAAGTTGAGAAACAAACAGGAAAAAGTATTAAGGGTCTTCGATCTGATCGAGGAGGTGAATACCTTAGTACTGAATTCTTGGATTATCTTAAAGATAATGGCATTTTATCACAATGGACACCTCCTGCAACTCCAGAGCATAATGGTGTATCTGAAAGAAGAAATCGTACTTTATTAGATATGGTGCGATCTATGATCAGCTACACCGATTTGCCTATGTCCCTTTGGGGATATGCCCTTGAGACAGCTGCATATTTACTGAATAGAGTGCCATCCAAATCTGTTCCAACTACGCCTTATGAGATATGGCATAGTAGGAAACCAAGTCTTAATCATATCAAGATTTGGGGTTGTCCAGCTTTTGTCAAGAAGCTGAGAACAGAAAAATTGGAGGCAAGGTCTGAACATGGTCGCTTCATTGGATATCCAAAAGAAACTCTTGGATATTATTTCTATTTTCACTCTGACCAAAAAGTTTCGGTCAGCAGGCACGCTTCTTTTCTGGAGAATCAGTTCGTTCAGGAAGGTGGTGCTGGGCGGAAAATAGTCTTACAAGAAGATAATAATGAAGTATCAAATAACCAAGTTCAGACACCGATCTCTGATTCAGTGGGAGCTTCTGATACACAACCTCTTAGGAAAAGTGCGAGAACGTCTCGTATACCTATTCGCTATGGACACTCGGTTGAAAATATTGAGTCACTATTCATTATGAATGATAGTAATCAATTGAGTGATCCAAGCACCTATGAGGAAGCGATGTTGGACATCGATTCTGGTAAATGGCTAGAAGCCATGCAAACCGAAATGGATTCAATGTATTCCAACGATGTTTGGACTCTAGTTGATCTGCCTGATGGTATTGTACCAATTGGCTGTAAATGGATCTTCAAGAGGAAGATAAACGCTGATGGTCAGGTTGGAACTTACAAAGCACGACTGGTGGCGAAAGGGTATCGTCAAAAAGAAGGGATCGATTATGACGAAACTTTCTCACCTGTAGCCATGCTGAAATCTATTCGGATTATGTTGGCTATAGCTGCGCACCTTGATTATGAGATATTCCAAATGGATGTCAAAACGGCTTTTCTAAATGGTTTCCTCGAGGAGGATATCTATATGGAACAACCACGGGGTTTTGAATCTTGTGGTGAAAGTCGAAAGGTGTGTAAGCTTATGAGATCCATTTATGGACTCAAACAAGCATCCAGAAGTTGGAACATCCGTTTTGATGAAGTAATCAAATCGTTTGGCTTCATTAAAAATCCGGATGAATCATGTGTATATAAGAAGGTCAGTGGAAGCGCAATTGCGTTTCTAGTTTTGTACGTCGATGATATACTCTTGATCGGGAATGATATACCGATGATATCATCGATCAAACTATTCTTGTCACAGAAATTCTCCATGAAAGATTTAGGAGAGGCAACCTATATTTTAGGTATCAAGATCTATAGAGATAGATCGAGACGATTGATTGGCCTCTCACAATCTACGTACATAGATAAAGTGTTAACACGGTTTAACATGCAATGTTCCAAAAGAGGATTATTGCCTTTTAGGCATGGAATCCGTCTTTCCAAGGAGATGTGTCCCAACACTCCTGAAGAAAGACAGCGGATGGCAAAGATACCTTACGCATCCGCTGTTGGAAGCATAATGTATGCTATGCTATGTACGCGACTTGATATCGCGCATGCTGTAAGTGTTACTAGCAGATATCAGTCTGATCCAGGGGAAGAGCACTGGATAGCAGTCAAGAATATCCTGAAGTACTTGCGAAGGACTAAGGATTTATTCTTGATATACGGAGAAGGAGAGTTTAAAGTTGAAGCGTATACTGATTCTGATTTTCAATCAGACCCGAATGACTTTAAGTCTACATCTGGGTTTGTTTTTACACTCAATGGTGGTGCAGTTAGTTGGAAGAGTTCCAAACAAAGCATAACTGCTGATTCCACTACTGAGGCAGAGTATGTAGCTGCTTCTGAAGCGGCGAAGGAAGCTGTTTGGATGAAGAAGTTCATTTCTGAACTTGGAGTAGTTCCGTCCATTGAGCAACCGATTACATTGTTTTGTGACAACAATGGGGCTATAGCTCAAGCTAAGGAACCACGGTCTCATCAGAAATCCAAGCACATAGAGAGACGCTTCCATCTCATCAGAGAAATAGTTGGGAGAGGTGATATCGCCTTGCAGAAAATTGCCTCAGCGGAAAACGTGGCAGATCCCTTTACTAAAGCAATACCTCAGTCTTTATTTGAAAGACACCTTGATAAAATGGGTTTGAGGTACCAAACTAGTTGGCTTTAGTGCAAGTGGGAGATTGTTAGAGATATGCCCTAAAGCAATTATGTAATAGTTACATATTGGGTATATCCGTTGCACTTCTGATTTATTATCAATGGCAAAGACGTATTTATTCATTTGTCCAAATATAAATGAATAAAATCCATAAGATCAGTTGCAACCGAACCTATTCTTAAGACGTTGAGAATATGTGTGACAGGTTTACGGTTAGACTGAATCTTTAAAACAGTTCCCGATCAATGGATTATTGAATGGATATCAATGATCCTGTTGAGGTCGGTATGTTCTTAACTTCATAATTAAGTATCAGATACTTAAAGGAATGACGAGTCATAAGTCATTGGGTATTGCGATATCCGAGTTAGAACATAGGTGCTTGTATCGGACAAGTTCACTGAACGTGACACATATTGAATGATTAGCGACATGGAAGCTTTTTGCGTGGTCAATGTCTAATCGTTCATGCTTTGGTCTTGTGTAAATAATCCTTAGACCTGAGGTGCAGTGTTGACTTGTGTGATAAATGGCTATGGTTCACAAGTGCGCATATTGGCGGGTCGTTGATTCGTCTCTGTACTTGATGGTCGTAGTTCAGGCACATACGAAGTCACATGTGTACGCAATATGGAATCTGTCTCCTTATTAATAAAGGTATGATGTCCTATGTGATCTAATTGTAACAATGCATTGAAATCCTCGGCCGGGGTTATGATTGAGAATGAAATGTTCATGTCTCATATAAATGCTTGTCAAGTTAGATTTGTACATATGATCGAATTGGTGGCTTGACAAATATTCCATGGCCTTTGTTCGATCGGGACATAGTTAGACAGAAGGATTGAATTACACTGTAGCCAAAGCTGACAGGTTCATAATGTTCTTAAAAAGAATTCACACTGTCTGGGTAGCCATGACATATTGCTAGATGTCACTCATGGCTTGTAGGACCTAGAGGATGATCGGGACAATCAATTCTCTTGGAAGTACTAATGTGTTAGTACATGTCTTACTGCCAGCTCGGTGATGAACCTAGGAATGTCACACACCATAACCAATACATGACAACGCAGTATGGAAAGACGACATTGCAAATTTGTTTGCAATTATACCAATTAGTTGGGTTGAAATTAAATTAAATGAGATTTAATTTTATTTCTCTTTTTAGTCACTTGCACGTGTATATACGATGTACACGTATGCTCTACGTATTTGTACGTTATACGTATTTGTACGTTATACGTATTTTACTGTTTGGTAACCTCTTTAACTCCGGTAATAATAATAATGGTTATTATTATTTTTAACACCTTTGTTAGTGCTATTTTTAGATAGCATTTTTGTATTGTAAAATGTGAGTGCTAATTATAAATTGTGAGTGCTATTGTTAGATAGCATTTATATTTGTTAGTGCTAATTTTAAATGGCATTCATTTATGATAAATTGTGAGTGCTATTGTTAGATAGCATTTATATTTGTTAGTGCTAATTTTAAATGGCATTTATTTATGATAAATTGTGAGTGCTATTTTTAGATAGCATTTATAATTATTAGTGCTATTTTTAAATAGCATTTTTGTATTATAAGATGTGAGTGCTATTTATAAATTGTGAGTGCTATTGTTAGTGCTATTTTTATATGGCATTTATTTATCATAAATTGTGAGTGCTATTTTTAGAAAGCATTTATTATTTGTTAGTGCTATTTTACAATACAATTTATTAGAAGGTGTTTTTGGCTATAAAAGGATGGCAAGAGTTTTTGAGGTTAAGGTTAGCACATTTGTAGAGTGAGCAGATTTTTGAGAGCTTTGAGAGAAGAACACAAACACTCTCTATATTCTCATAATTTTGAGTGACCAAAATATACCAAGTTCGGAATATTGATTCCGTAAATTGATTTGGAATATTGATTCCGCAAATTGCTAGCACAATTGTTGTGGAATTATTAGTCGTCTCCCGTTCGTCAATTGGTGGTGTGTCTGAACTAGAGGCCCGACACTTGTGGGGCTGAGATCGAAGAACATCGAACTGACACCTCCGTTTCAAGCACGCTACAAGAGGTAGTCTATTTACTCCCTTTGGTGCTTTGTGATTTTTCGATTGAAATGCACGAAGTACGCCTCTGGAGATACATGTATGGGTTGTTATTTATTTCCGCTGCGTTTATTAATTTTTTTTTTTACCCGTACGTGTTACGTGGATCCCAACAGCAGCATCTTCATGTGTCTGTCATGCGATATGGTTGAGAAAAATGCTCAAAGAAATCCATATGGAGCAGAAAAATGTAACAAAGATTTGTGTCGATAATGTTTCAGCCTTTGCTTTGGCGAAAAATTCAGTCTTGCATGAACGAAGCAAACATATTGATGTTCGATATCATTTCATTCGAGAGCAGGTGACGGAAAAAGAAATTGAAGTGTCGTATGTAAAGACTGGAGATCAAGTCGTAGATATTTTTACGAAACCTCTCAAGTTCGATACGTTTCGAAAATTCAAGAGTCTACTTGGAATGATTGATGGAAGAGAATTTGGTTTAAGGGGAAGTTTTGTTGGAAATTAAACCAAATTCAATGAACTTCACGTTCTCCAAGCAATGGATATTCGATGAACTCATGAAGAGTCAAAGAGTCTTTATTGCTTTGTTGTTTTTCAATAGTCTTTTCATATTTCTAGGACTAGTTAATGTCTTGCAAGTTCCTAGAAGTCTATCTCTTTGGAATGGTAGATTATTTATGAGTTAGTTGTTGAGTCGTGTAATCGAATAGTCTTGTAGAATGCCTATATAAAGACTTGTCTTGTAACAATTTTGATCATGGAAATGAGAATTACAATTTCATAAGATATCCTCCCCTCTCGAGTTACCTCAAATCGAGCTTCCTCTTCGTCTTATTCCCCTCATATTTTGCTTCTGTCACAAATTTGAAGTGCAACTTGCGTTTCTTGATGACAGAGTCATTCAACCCTTGGTTGCCGCAATCCCCATTGCTCCATTCCGTGCCTTTTTCTTCTTGTAAGCGCGAAAACCTCCGAATAATTAACAAAAGAGCAATGTCTCTTTGAGGAGAGACTAGTGCCGTAGACGATGCGTGCATGTCACGTGTCCCATTGAAAATTCAAACTTTAACTCCAACTCGTCATCAATAAATAAATCAATTTTCATTGTTCAAATATTGTCTTTCATTTTTTTTTGGCCAAGGAGGCACTTGTCTTTTTTTTTTTTACCACCTTTAATGATTATTGTTGGTTTTTTTAATCTTGAACAGAGCACCGATTGTGATTTCCTAACATTGTTCCATTGTCAAATCCGAGTCGTCCAAATTAAGATGGACGGCTCGGATTTGAAACACATAAAAAAAAATTTCTCTTTTGATGGATAATGTGTTTTCTCTTTTGATGGATAATATGTATCAAATCCGAGCCGTCCATCTTAATTTGGACGGCTCAAATTTGATAATGACACCCTAAGATTGCTTAGGAAATCCAAATCCACCCAAGAGTGGTGTCTATTTTTTTGAACGAGGGCAAGAAACTACACACAACAAGATTGTGGGAATTCCTAGGCCTCGAGGCAAACCGCGTGATTCCTTCCAATTCAATTTGGAAGAAAGCTCGATTCGGGGAAGATACCATCATTGGGAACCTTGACACAGGCAAGCCAATACGACCCACTATTTTCTTTTTTATTTATTTATTTAATTTAACTTCGTTTTTTGTTAGCAAAAAAACAATATAAGAGTCCCCAATATCCACAAACGTTGACTTACATCACATTTTCTCCCAGAGCGAGGCTGTCTTGTCATCTATCTGCCGATAAAGAAATGTGAATCTTTCAAGATCCCATCTAATGACTTTTGTCAGCTCGTCGTGTCTCAATCCGTATCAAACGCATCTAAAGACTTATTTTTTCAGAATCATATCGACTTTCGTCCTACGCACGTTATTGAAGGATTTTATCGCACATCGAGTCAGAACAATCATATATGAATTAAAAAAATAAAACGGCGCACGAAATTATTCAGATTTACCCTAAAATGGTTATGTCCCGCAAAGAAATTTCCCTACGATTTTTGATTTATAGCCACAAAACTCGCTACAATGATTAGCCAAAGAACGAGAAATATATATGCCCTAAATGGATCGAAAACCTAAACCTATCCGAAACATCTTTTATCCCACAAAAAGGATCAATTTAAACAATAGTCCAAACCCGTTGTTGTTTCTGGGAACCTCCGCTCGCTGACTGAGCAACGGGACACCCGTGTTGAGGGCACTGTCCTCGAACCCCCAAATCCCGCACACATGGGTCACATGTCGTCGAATCACACTTCGATTTTCTTAAGCTCACGCGAGCGTGTCGGGTGTGAGAAACAAAGGTTCTCTAAGTATTTACCAACTCCAACATTTATACCGATTGAGGCATAATTTAAGAGTGTAGGTATTAAAGATTGGGTATCGAGATGAGCACGCTCCAATGTGCTTGATCTTCATTAAACAAGCAAATACTGTAAGATCTGCCATTAATGATGGACTTGGTTGCATGCAATCAGATTCAAGATTGTCTTCTACCCATGAGGAAAACTATTATTGTTGTTGAAAATCGACGGATGTTGTCTTCCGCTTGCTACCTAGAGAAGGAGCACGTTCGTGTAGCTGCGGCATTATAGAAATCCTAGTAAATACCTATGCAAAATGGACAAATAATTATGAAAATTTATGGAGGAATTTGCTCTAGAGGTGCTTATTTTCTACACACTCTCTCTATCCTCTTCTTATGCATATGTCATATTTGCGTTCAGAATTTAGAGATGCACATTTGAGAGGGTCAAATGCCAAACACTGGTCAAAGGTGCTAGAAGGGAAATGATGGAAACTAATTCCTTGATTCTAAACGGATTACATGCGGAAATAATGTCCAATCTATCACTTGTATTACCAATCGAAATACGATCACACAAGGAACCGTACCCACTATCCATAGATTAAGTGTCACCTTTGCAGTCTTGAGAGTCCCTTTGCGTCGAATGCAATTCAACGTTGAGGATAATATCGTTTGTTTTTTGTTCTTGAATGTGACAGTGAGAGAGAGATGTAAAAGGGGAGAGACATCCTTTTTTAACGTACGCAAACAGACGTGATTCTTCAAGTCAGATAACAGCTTGCAGGTTATCTCTAGGGGACGGGTGTGATTGCCCACATGGGCGCACACCGTAAGTAATATATTCCATCATCTCCCACTCGCTCATGTAGGGCAAACAACTCCCACGTGTCCACGGAGGACTAACAACTCTCACTCGCCCATAGAGGGCCAAACATAACTCTCTTTATCTTTGCAAAGTTCATATTGACAAATAATCGTACGACCATCATACATTGAGAGCTTGTTGTCACACATCCGTTGGGAGTATATGAAAGCTCAAAGTGGACATAATCATAAGTATATTTTCGTATGTTGTACCTAGATCGATCAATCACATACATATCTCTCTCTGGATCTCTTTTAAGTATGATATGTTATTATTCATAGTTATGATTACACTAAATAATCATAATTGATCGGTCTGTGAATATAATCCACGATGTGACATAAAAATCTAAATCGATCTTCCTCCTCCATTAGACATGTCAATCTCAGTTCAGCTCGCTTTTCTAGAAGTGTCCCGTTAAATCGAATCAATCTTATGAACATAGGCAACACCCTGAGATAGTGAACACTGTCGCGACCCACTCGAGCACTGTCTGGCTAACGAGGGCTAATGGGTCGCCCGATCGTCGCCTGATCGGACGCGGGCCTCTCCCAAGGTCCATTACCCAAATCGCAACGGCTGGATATACGTGATCGACCTTCGGTGTGGTCTAGTGACATGTGATATGTGTACATGCCAAGGAGTCGCCACCAATCGTTTCTTGGAGGGTACGATCGGAAACCCCATCGAATAGTTTGGAGCTGTCTATTCGATTCTGCGAAAACCAGAGAAATGGGTTCGGGGACTTAGTTACGCCAACTGCTAGAGTTGACGCCCTTTCGGTACCTAAGCTGAATGGTTTATCTGATCCTAGGATTTCATACAAGCGAGTGGGGTACAGATCCTAAATCTAGGAGTTCATGCAGATGGGAATGACTACCCTATCACTCACAATCCATGAAAATAAATGCGCAAATCAAGGATCCATAACATGCGGATAAATCACATGAAATCAGCATGACATCCCTAATGAGGCCCTATTAGCCTAGAGAAATGTCAATCAAGGCTTAGGAGTGTTTTGACATGATTTGCCCATGAGGGGCAAAATCGTAATTTTGAACAATTCGGGGATAATTCGCCTCGAAAGGGAAAATTTGTCATTTTAGATGGATTGGGAAGTCAAAAGACGGGGGAAATAAGATTGGCCATCAATCCAATCCATTTCCTATTTTTCGAGAATTTCCAGGATTTTTCTGGAATTTAAAAGTGATTTTACCCTCGGATGGGTAAAGTCGTCATTTTGGACAAAGATGAGAGCTGAAAATCTTGAATATTAGGGTTGGTCGTCCACATGACCCAAACCCTAACTTTGAGCAATTTTCAGGACATGATTGGAATGAGAAAGACGATTTACCATTTGAGGGGTAAAATCGTCATTTTGGGGAAAATGATGAGATTCGAAAACCCCAGCAACAGGATTCGCCACCTAACTGGCCATATCTTGATCTAGGCGTTTATCGACCTTATCTCGCAATACAAAGCAATAGAGAATTATCCCTAAAGGGCATTATCGTCAATTCTTGGAAGAACGGATGAGAAATCCCAAAAAATAGGATTGACCAGTTGTCTGTGGTCAATCCTCAATTTTTAGGGATTTTTGGAGTGTCTAGGAATTTCCCACTATTTTTTCACATTTTTTTGGAATTTTTCTGGAATTTTCCAATATTTTTTTGGATTTTCTAGGATTTTTTTGATTTTTTTATTATTATTAAAATATTATTCGGACCGGGTCGACCCCACCCACTCGGGTCGGAAACCGGCCCGGACCCGTACCCGCGAAACCTTCGGCCAAAACGACGCCGTATTCACCATTTTTTATTTTCGGATTAATCGGATCTGATCCAATGGTCCTCATTGCACCACTTGGCTAGTCCACGATCGCAGGATGATCTGACTAGAATCTACGGTTCATATTGAATGGAGACTCGATCAGGGCCGTCTGATCTGACTACTTAAATCTACGGCCACGATTAGAACATGGGACTTGATCTGGACCGTCTATTCTCATTAACCCAAAACGACGTCGCCTGACCCTTTATCTAAACGGCACCGTTTCTGTTCTGATTGATTTTCCGATTAAAATTATTTTCGAATAATCCTAATTTCAAATCGGACGGTCACCATTTATTAGACTTAATTAATCGCGGTCGTTGGATCAATTCCATCGGTCGAGCTGACTCGACATCCACGTGGACCAATGGCCGAATGCCACCTAAGGCTTTGACCCGTTGACCACGCCACATCAGCTTCGTCTTCAACCTCGCGCCTGCAACTTGGACGAACGGCTATGCTACTCCGACGACGATCCGATGGTGGATCCTTGATGAAATCGCGCGAGACCAACGCCAATCAACTCGCAATGGATTCTAGCTTAATATATCTAAGAATCGAGCCAACCTATCCGCGAAATCATAATCATTCTGCGAAATGCCAAGTACGGCCATGGGAGTTCTATCGCACAAATCACGCAAAATCAAAGCAATTCATTCACAGAATAGCATCCATCAGTGTTCAGGAGGCTTACCTCAAGCTCCGATTAAGCTCGCACAGCCTAGATTGGGCTAGGCAGGGATGAACAGTGGTCGGCAATGGAGGCTGAGTTAGAAGACTCGATTCGAGTTGTTCAGGCAAAATCAAAGCAAAATCAAGATGCGATGATGGTCAGTGATGTTCAAGGAACGAAACGCACACAATAAATGCAAGAATCATTGCCAGAAATGAAGTTCGCCATTGAAGCTCGGTATAGAGTTCGAAGCTCTGACTCACCTGTTTTTAAGGTCGTAACTTGCGCGGTCGACGGCGATTGCTTCTTGGGTGTCTAGGCAACCTCTATGCTACACTCGCCGGCTTTGGTTTGGCCTGGGAATGGCCTGACCCACGCCTCACAGTTCGAACTCGATCCCTCGACAATGGCCGTTGGAGGGCGAGCTCTCGGTCTTTCTCTCTCTCTTTCTTTCGATTCAGTTTCTCTTTCTTCAACCGAACTAACCAACCTCCTTTCGCGAAAGCTCCTGCAAGCTTATATAGCATTTTGAGTTTTGGCGCCGAACGGGAGGGGCTCAATTGTCTTGAAATGGCACGTGTTGGCGCGTGCCATTTGGTTTAAACGGCGCCGGGGAGGATGGGCATTCCGTCCAACCGGTTTGGTCCTCCGGCAAGCTCTATTTCATACGAATTTGGCATGAATGTGGTCTGAGTTGACTTCCGCAGGTCCGCCACTTGACCGGCGATTATTCGCTGCCCCAGTGGTAACTGGTCTTCATTCCGGTCCCGATCGACGAGGATTGGGCCAAGGAACTAAATGCCCAACATTGCTTCTCCAATTGTCGTTGATTTGTCGATCAATTTCCTCTTTGAAATTACAACTTCCACTGTTCACTCGTGCACAGGCCTGAGGAAGAAGAAAACACTGTAGCGGACCGGTTCGACTGGTCCGACCAGCGGTCTGACCGGTTCGACTGGTCCGACCAGCGGTCTGACCGGTCTGAACCGATTTCGAATTACAGTTTTCGAAATTAGTTCAAATCTGTTGGGAATTTTTGCAATTAAACTTCAGAATCGAATCTAGGGCATGGATTTTATCTAAAAATGTGATTTTGCCCAAAAGTTCATATCAATTTCTACGAAAACCCCAAATTTTCAAGTAATTGCAAATTGGGGAATTGTGCAATTGAGGGTTTAAATGATCAAATTGGGTCAAACCACCTATGCCATTCGATTCAAAATGATGAAAACCTTTGGGCAGCATGTTTAATTTGCAATGATCTCCTTGAATTGAAAGTAATTTCAATTATGCCCAATTTCAAGGACTAAAATGCAATTAAGTATGAAATTGAGCAATTTGTTCGAACAATTGGGCTAAATTGAAGTGGGGGACAATCAGATTGAATGTCAAGGTCCTTAAAAATGCCAAAATTGCAAATAACAAGACTCAATTGATATTTTTTTTCTCAAATTCAATCATATGTGTTACAAAGGAACACCTAAAATTGAATCTGATTTTGGGCTTTTTGTGAGGTCAAAAAGACAAGAGATTTAAAATAAAAATATTAGTTATTTTTCCATTTTTTTGTGACCTTAAATTCTATTTTTCTCGAATTTTCTAGTATTTTTCTATTTTCTGAAAATACTAAAAAATGCGAAAAATATGAAAAATTATTTTTATTGTCAAAAATGGTCCCTTAGGCTTGGCCAAGGCCACCAAAGTTGATTTTGTACTTTTTTGACTTTTTTATAATTTTTTAAAGAAATGACGAAAAAAGGCTGATCGAAAATTAGGTGTCAACATCTGCCCCTCTTTGGGAGGAATCTCACGAGAGGTTTCTCTCAAAGACAGGTGACACCTAAGTCTAGATCGACTCTACTGGGGAATAGAAAAATGAATCTTGACATTCGATCTTTATTGTCTTGTTGGTAAACGCTCTGCTTGTCTTATCTTTGCAAACAAGAGAGAGAGGGAGAGAGAGGCGAGGTAGAAATACTTACCTGTTACTTACCTGCCTGACGCTCGTGTGGCGTGCACAGCCTATAACGGGCTCAAGTGGATACCTAGGGACTCGTCTTTTGAGCATCCTAGGGTAATTAGACTATAGCCTGTATGGTAGGCCGTACCAGAGTGGGATTCCTATACTTGACAAGAACCTGTGAATGACGCACCCAGTCTCTTAGGGATTGTCAGGGTTTTGATCCGTATGGTGGATCGGACCATGAATAGGACTCCTCTCTGCTAGGAACCTACGGACGACGCACCCAGTCTCTTAGGGATTGTCGACCATTTTGATCCTTCAGGGGGATCAGGGCGAGAATAGGACTCCTCTCTGCTAGGAACCTATGGATGACGAACCCAGTCTCTTGGGGATTGTCGAATATTTTCGTCCTATATTCTAAGTAATTAACTAGGATCCATACAAGTGAGGTGTTCCTAACTTTTAGGTTTTACCAAATGAGCTATTCTGTGTTTAAGGATTACCTAGAACCTCACAGAAAACTGGTTCTGAATTTTATCCTTTTGACATGCAAGGTGTTGTTTTGGGATTTGGGGACTCCAAGTATCTTGTAGAAAATTCAAACCTATAAATTTGAAATCTCGCAGAGGGATGATTTCGAAGATTGTCCTTTCAACATTGGGGATGGCATTCTGGGATCTGGGGACTCCAGATATCCTGCAGAAAGCTCAAACTTGTAAATTTGAAATCTCACAGAGGGATGATTTCGAAGATTGTCCTTTTAACATTGGAGGTGACATCTGGGATCTGGGGATCCAAGTATCCTGCAGAAAGCTCAAACCTATAAATTTGAAATCTCACAAAGGGATGATTTCGAAGATTGTCCTTTTGACATTGGAGGTGAGATTCTGGGATCTGGAGACTCCAGGTATCCTGCAGAAAGCTCAAACCTACAAAAACTTTTCATAAGAATGTATCTTCCTGAGATGTGGAGTTACTAGGGATCCTGCAGGAAAATAAACTTGAAAGCTCTTCTTCACAGAGCAAGGCATCCTTCTTGAATTGGGGGTCACCAGGAGTCCTAGAAGCTTAGACATGAGAGTTCATTACTCATTTGCCAAAACATTAGTCCTCTTGAGGTAATGACGATCACAATGTAGGTAGAAAGGCTTCTTTTTAACCTATACCGTTATGTAAAAATGGCGTAGGACGTTGGAAGTTATCCAAAACATCTTAAAGCATACAAAGATGATCAACGATCCCTGTGAGGCACGTCTTGGATCAAACAATTTGTAATCTCCGAACGAGGCTTGTTTTCAAGCATTCTATTGGAATATCCCTGTCAGAAAGGTCTTCTCACCAATTTTCTAATTTGGTCTTTTCACAATTATAGCACTCAAATTCCCAATACCCTGTACCTGGGTTTTCGGAGCCGTTTGTAGCGCATACATTTTAGATCAATCGGGAGGTCTTTACTGGATCGTAATGTCGGGCTCGGACATGGTTTCCGAAGGGGGACTCATTTTCTGAGTCATGTCTTTTAACGAAATTTTCTTCATCTGCTCCGGGCTTACAAGTCAAGAACCCTGCAAAATGAGAAAGAAATAATCTTGCTCGAACTTCTCCGAGCTAAGCTTAAGCATTAAACCCTATGCTAATCCAAGTGCTTTAATCAGAAAAGACTTCTCAGGGATATAACATAGGTAGGATTGGGGACCGAAAGAGGCTTATTTTTGGGCCCAGAATATGTGAAGAGTTTAACATCGGCGATCATCGCAGGTTTGCTGCCGATCTAGTACCTCATAGAGCGCCTTTATTTTTCGAAGTGCACTGGTAATCTTTGGAGAACCCCTTTCTTGGTGTGGCGTCAACATCTGAATGTGACATTATCAGATCTCGCTAGTGACCTATACATAGGTATCATGCCGTCTTTGGCATTTTCAAGATCAAAGTCATGATTCATAAAGGTACAAATATTTGAACGGGCATTGACCATGCTTTTACCATGCATTTTGCTTTTTCTTGATGCCCCAGGATGGAATTTTTCTTTCACTCTCTTTTTTTTAGGTCCATTCTTTCTCTTTTGGGAGCCAGGATTTTTTAAATGAATGTGATTGAGGTACAACTTGATTCTCAGCACTCAATCATTAGTCTGAGGGTTTACATAAATCCTACCTTTCGAATTTTTCGCTCTAGAAGTGGTGTTGCTTCCGTCTTGAAATATGCACTAATCACCAACAACTTGATTCTCAGCACTCAAGCATCGCTAGGGCCCACGGCCGCGATGAAATTTCAATTCACTCAAGCATCGCCAGGGCCCACGGCCGCGATGTAATTTCAATTCAGTCAAGCATCGCCAGGGCCCACGGCTGCGATGTAATTTCAATTCACTCAAGCATCGCCAGGGCCCATGGCCGCGATGTAATTTTTCACAGGTCGTTCCATCATCGCCAGGGCCCACGGCCGCGATGTATTTCACAAATTATTCTTTCATTGCTAGGGCCCACGGCCAATTCAATCACAAGGGCCCACGGCCAATTCAATCACACAAAGGCATACAAGCCAATTCGTATAGCAAAGGCATACTAGCCACAAAACACATGTAATCAAATCATCCAACCACTCTGTCCAGTAATGTCCTAGCACTTAGATAAAGGTTTAGGAAACACTTACTTGGAGCAATTAGCTAAATCTCACACCAAGCGATTCTCCTCAAAGTCACAAGTTTAGAATTCCCACGAATGCATCATCAACCTAAAAAGAATTGTCAAACTTGAGTCACGAACCATGGAACGCTCAATTCCATTAACTCAATCTTTCTCTAGCCATGCTATTGGCAATTCAGACATCTTTTCCAACAATCAAATATAAGCCAATGCTCACTTCGAGCCCTTAATATTTTCGTTTTACTCCGCCATACACATGGCAAGACACAACTTAGCGTTTCGTGTACCCAACTTGCCATAAATCATCTCTATACCTCAATCCACTTCTCACACTTCTCATTGACATCTCACATGATATCATACAAGACACTATAGGTCAATTGGTGTCCAAATATTCCTCATTCAGCCCCTAAACAGAACCGGCCAGCATGTACACACCCTCAAAACAGAACCGATTTTGGGTTCTAACCGTTCAATCAAGCCATACTTCAATTCCAAGCCTAACTCTTTGCACAAGTAACATACCAAGACCTTCATTTACATGATTAGAAGGCTCACCAAGAGGTTTGAAGTGGATTGACACCCCAAAGACATCGGAACAGCCCAGTTCCTTCACGATCCTCAAACGGGCAGAATTTGCTCGGTAAAAACCTCCACAAACCAGCCATGTACACCCATCAATAATCACATAAAACCTTAATTTAAACTTGCTAAACTCTTATACTATGAGTTTAGAAGAGCTCACCGAAAATTTGAAGTCATTTGAGGTCCGGAAGCCCCCAAAAACGTAGCCTCTCTAAAACAGGGTCAGATTTTGACCTTTGTCCACTCAAACGGACCTATGGAAAGAAATACTTGACCAAATTGAGCTTATAATAACTTCCTAGAACGGCCAGACGATAAGCGTTCAGATGCCGGTGGTTTTACCTTAATCCAACATCGGACGAGGAAGTTATGACCAAAACAGTGAAGACGTTTTTCCCTGTCCGCGAGAAACACTGCTCGGCCGAGAGGAAAATGGAGAAGAAGAAGATGATGGGAGATGGTGGCCAGCCAAAATGAGGAGAGAGAGAGTCTATTTAATCCAATAATGCACCTTGGGTCAAATGGATTTGATGGTTAATTAATGGGCAATTTAATGCTTGGCCTTCTCTTTGATTGACACTTGGCAACCTCCTATTGGTTGCTTGATTGACTTTGACTTCCTTTGACCATTTGATCCTATCATCTTCAGCAGCATATGGAGGTGGGGAGATGACCAAAATGACCTTCTAAACTTCTTAAGGCAAGGCCAAAGGTCGAGGGGCAAAATGGTCATTCGGCACTTTTCGTCCGAAATTTCGTTTTTCTCATTTTGAATGACCGTTGGCGAGGCAACGTCAAATCCTTTTCCAATTTTGAAATTCTTCATTTTCAATTGTCAATTCGGGCTTTCATTTCCTATCTCAAGCCTCGAGGGATCGGAAATCCAGAATGTCACAGTATTTCTTCAGTATTGCCACAAAGAATCACTTGATCCTTCTAATTGCATGTTTTCTATTAGTGAATGAAAAAAAGGACTACCTGATGAGCCTTAGTCTCACGTAAGTAGTTCTTTTAATCATTCTCCAAAGAGAATTCATGAAATTAAAAGAAGTGTAATTTTTACGATAGTTTTTTTTTTATGTATTTGTAAAACATGTCCACATTCACGCTCATATATCAAAATAATATCCAGTACAAATGAGAATGCATGAAAAGGCATCGCAAAGTTTGCTCCTTTTACACTTGACAGAATAGTCTATTCAAGTCTAAGACGCTTGAGGTCTAAGGTATCCTCATCGTCCCAATATGGATTCTTCTCTTCAGTTTGGGACTCTTCATCTTCTGAATATGACGGCGACCCCATATCTTCGGGTATGTACGGCTCTACTCCAGGCACGCATGGTACAATATACTCAGGTATATAAGGCTCGACAAAGCTGCGTCTAGTCGCCTCAAAGTGCTGGATGTATTCAGTGGTGGCCTTGTGAATGTTCTCCTTGCGAGTCATATTCTCTGGCCAGCTTATATCTTCGGCTTGAGAGTTCTTCAGAGAGTCAATAATAAACGCCACTCTGGCTTCGAACTGTTTCTTCAATTCTCCCAAGAGGGTCTCGTTTAGTATGTCAAAGGAAAAGACACTAGGTCATGGTGGAGAAGTTATCTCCTATAATGCCCCAAATTGTCGGATAACCATCTTCGGATAATATGCAGCAGCGCTCGTAATTTATATGGCCATAGCGCTTATGATATTGAAGTGGCTATGGAGCCCTGTCGTTGAATTGGCCTTAGTACCTGTGTTATTGAGTTGATTATAGTGCATATGCTATATAAATGGGCTATAGTGCCCCATCGATAGTTGGCTTGGTGCCCCGAAGATCGTAATTGGCTTGGTGCCCCTTTTGCATCGTAATTGGCTTGGAGCCCTGATGCAAATGAATGGTCAGAGTACTTTGTGAACTACATCGCGGCCGTGGGCCCTGGCGATGATTTGTCTTGGAGCCCTGATGATACCATTTGGTCTGATGACCCCGGCGGTATCGGAGGTTGGGAAAGTTGAATGAAAATGTGAATTCCATTTGGTCTGATGACCCCGACGGCATGAAGTGGCTGTAAGCCTAGAGTGTATGATTGGTCTGTGACCCCCGTGGTATGTGGACATCATTTGGTCTGATGACCTCGGCGATGTCAGGTGGCAGGAGTGCCAGTGGAGTATGTGGGTGGATGAGAAAGTGGTGACAATTGGGCATTGAATTGCATGTGCTTTTGCAAAAAGCTTGAGACCTGGAAGTTGAGTGTGATTAATTGTAATGCTCGTCCATGCTTGGCTATTGATATGCATGTTTGTTTGACGCGATGCGCTATTATTGATTGCTTGCATCTTGGTGGTATCGTGTGTAGTCTGCGGGAACTGGTGTTCAGGTCTAGGTTTAGATTTCACTTGCTGAGATATATATATCTAACCCCAGTGGGGGATTAATTTTCAGGTCATTGAAGATGAAAATACAAGCAAGGTGGGGATGAGTTCTTGATGAAGAAATGGCATGAATGATTTTATGTATTTTATGGCCTTAAGGATTGTATCTGATTTTGAGGATTTAGAAATTGAGTTTTGGGTATATGGCTACGATAACTTCTAAGGAGAATTTTATCTATAAGAAGTATATACCATTTGTCATGAGTCATTTCATTATGAAATTGTACGAAGCAGTTTTGTGGCTTCTGCAATCTTGTTCCTTTGTCAAGTTGTTATGTGGTTGGCCGGAGGATCCTGGATGGCACCGCTTATTTACGGCCAGGTGGGGTTATTCGCCTGCTCGACGGGTTCGGGGCGTGACAACATGTTAGTGAAGGAAAACTAGAGCCTAGAGCGTAAAATTGTATTTTTCTTGGTCATGCTTCTGGTGTAAAAGGTTATAGGCTTTGGTGTTATGATTCATCTAAGATTATAATTAGCAGAGATGTTACTTTTGATGAGTCTGTTATGCTTCATCCTGTCCAGAAATCATCAGATACTTGCCAAGAAAATCTGCAAAGTGCAGCAAAGAAGGTGGAGTTTGAAGTATCTTCTTCACAACTAATTCAGTCAATGACTGATAATATTGAGATTGAAGAATCTGAAGAAGAGAATTATGCCATAGCCAAAGATAGACCAGGAAGAACAGTGTAAGCTCCACAGATGTATGGATACTCAGATTTTGTTGCTTATGCTCTTACAGCTGCAGAGTCGATAAAATATGCTGAGCCTAAAACGTACAAGGAAGCTATTTCCTCAAAAGATTAAGCAAAGTGGTTAGTTGCTATGAATGAAGAGATGGAATCTCTTGAAAAGAATCAAACTTGGGAACTTGTTAAACCACCAAAAGAAAAGAAGATTGTGGGTTGCAAGTGGGTTTTCAAAAGAAAGGAATGTATTCCTAGAGTTGAAGACATTAGATTTAAAGTACGTCTAGTCGCTAAGGGCTATAGTCAGATTGAGAGAGTTGATTTTAATGATGTGTTTTCACCCGTCATTAAACACAGCTCTATTCGGGTCTTTCTTGCGTTAGTTGCTATGCGTGGTTTAGAGTTGGAACAACTCGATGTGAAAACGGTTTTCTTGCATGGTGAACTTGAAAAGAAAATCTATTTGGGTCAACCTGAGGGTTTTCAGTTTGAAGGTAAGGAAGATCACGTATGTTTATTGAAAAGATCTATCTATGGCTTGAAACAATCACCTAGACAGTGGTATAAAAGATTTGATTCTTTTATGGTGCAACTTGGCTATTGTAGATGCAAATATGATAGTTGTGTATATCTATCCAAACTTCCAAATGGATCTTATATTTATCTGCTGTTATACGTTGATGACATATTGATTGCAGCAAAAGATAATTTGATATACAGAATTTGAAGGCACAACTGAGTGTTGAATTTGATATGAAGGATTTAGGTTCGGCGAAGAAAATTCTTGGCATAGAAATTCAGCGAGATCGGAAAAGAGGAAAATTGTATCTTTCCCAGAAAAGTACATTGAGAAGGTGTTAGATCGTTTTGGCATGAAAGATGCCAAACCAGTGAGTACTCCTCTTGCTGCTCACTTTCGATTATCAGCTAAATTATGTCCACATACAGATGATGAAATAAAATATATGTCACATATTCCATATTCTAGTGTAGTTGGTAGCGTTATGTATGCTATGATTTGCACTCGACCTGACATATCACATGTTGTTAGCGTGGTAAGTAGATACTTATCATGCCTAGGTAAAATTCATTGGCAAGCAGTGAAGTGAATTTTGAGATATTTGAAGGGTACTTTAGATTATGGTTTAGAGTTTGGGAAAACTTGTGAAAATCTTAATGGATATGTTGACTCTGATTATAGTGGTGACCTTGATAAAATGAGGTCTTTGACAGGATACACCTTTACTGTTGGGGGTTGTGCAATCAGTTGGAATGCTTCTTTGCAGCATACAATTGCTTTGTCTACTACAAAGGCAAAATATATGGCTATTACAGAGGCAATTAAAGAAGCTATATGGTTAAGAGGCTTATTTGGAGAGCTCAGTGTAGATGATGTGACTGTTGTGCATTGCGATAATCAGAGTGCTATACATCTTACTAAAGATCGGATGTATCATGAGAGAACAAAGCACATTGATGTGCGGTATCATTATATTCGAGACATTCTTGCTGATGGCTATATTAAGGTCTTGAAGATTGGTACAGAAAACAATCCAGCTGATATGTTGACAAAGTCATTGCCCTTTACTAAATTCAAGCACTGCTTGGATTTGGTTAATGTTTGCAGCGGCTGAGGTTTATGCTGGTAGGAGGAGAAGATTGACTTAATACTTATGTCTACTTGGGAATTCAAGTCAAAGTGGTGATTTGTTAATATGTCTTGAATAGTTAGGGGCTTAAGTTAAGGGCCTTGGGCCAACATTAGGGTTTGAGGGGTAATACTATAAATATTGCTCTTTGCTCATTCTGTCTGATAGAGAAACTTACGTTGCCTCTTTTGTAATCCCTGATTCTCATAGTGGATTTTGCTTCTCTTCTCTCCCGTGATTTTTCCCGCAAGGGTTTCCACGTAAATCTTAGTGTTCCGTTCTTCTCATCTGTCTCAATTTCGTTTTAGTTTCCGCATTGTCACAACAATTTGATAGCGGAATCTCTCCATTTTTGTCTTAGCATCATCATGAATCTTCCCGTTTTTGTTCTGCGTGTCTCCACGTGTGTTCAGGGATCGAAGTCGTGGGTGGTTTACTTGGGATCTCACTCGCACGTCGCGGATGCTTCGTCGGCTTATCTGAGTCGAGTGACGGAGTCTCATCACGAGCTTCTTGGCTCATTCTTGGAAAGGTATTGCATTTCAATGGCAGATAAAGTTCGCCACACCCCACCAAATTCTCCTCCTCCTCCTTCTTTCCATCGGCTTATCAGATGCATTGGTGACTATGCTTTTGTATAGCCGGGACGCTACCGAAGAGGCCATCTTCTATTCGTACAAGAGGCACATCAACGGGCATCATCGCCACTCTTGAAGATGAAATAGCTACCCTAATCGCCCGTAAGTTCTAACCCCAGTTTGAGCTTGAGTTTGACCATTAAACAACAACAACAAGAGCCACTTCTGTTTTGTTGGAAATTAAACCAAATTCGATGGACTTCACGTTCTCCAAGCTGTGGATATTCGATGAACTCATGAAGAGTCAAAGAGTCTTTATTGCTTTGTATTTTTTCAATAGAGTCTTTTCATATTTCTAGGACTAGTTAATGTCTTGCAAGTTCCTAGAAGTCTATCTCTTTGGAATGGTAGATTATTTATAAGTTAGTTGTTGAGTCGTGTAATCGAATAGTCTTGTAGACTGCCTATATAAAGGCTTGTCTTGTAACAATTTTGATCATGGGAATGATAATTACAACTTCATAAGATATCCTCCCCTCTCGAGTTACCTCAAATCGAGCTTCCTCTTCGTCTTATTCCCATCAAATTGGTATCAGAGCTTGAGATAATGGCTTCAACAAATACTCCGCTTCCTTTTCAGTATCCTCGCCTTACCAAAGAAAACTATGGTCATTGGGATTCAAAAATGAAAGCTCTACTCGGCACCTATAGTGTTTGGGATGTTGTCAACAACGGCTATGATGAGCCAGAAGACGAAGCCATGATGAGTCAAAATCAGAGGAATGCCTTGGAGAAGATTCGATCAAAAGATCAGTATGCCTTGTCAATCATCTATCAAGGCTCAGATGATTCGATGTTCGAGAAAGTGTTGAACGCTTCTACGTCGAAGAAGGCATGGAAAATTCTTCAAACCACGCACTAAGGTGTAGAGAAAGCAAAAAAGTTTCGCCTTCAAACATTGAGAGGCGAGTTCGAGGTAATTCGCATGAAAGCATCTGAGTCAATTTCTGATTATTTCACAAGAGTTTTGGCGGTTGTAAACCAGATGAAAAGGAATGGCGAAGACGTTCCTGATGTTCGAGTTGTTGAGAAGATTCTTCGGTCGTTAGACAAAAAATACGACCACATTGCAGTTGCAATCGAGGAGTCCAAAGACCTCGATGCCATGAAGATCGACGAGCTTATGGATTCATTACAAGCCCATGAAGAAAGACTTAGAAGAAACAAGCATGAGTCGGTGGAGGAAGTACTCCAAACTCGGTTGTCCATCCGAGATGAGAAGGAGCAAAGAAGAGAACCTATGCAAACTCGAAGCACAAACCAAGATCGCGGTTGAGGCCGAGGTCGCTTTCAAGGAAGAAGTCATGGTCGAAGCAGAGGAGAATTTGTTCGCAAAGACAATGGCTATCAGATTCAAAGATTTGTTCGTGGACAAGGAAGAAACTCGAGAGGTCAATGGTATGAAAAATCTAACATTCGATGTCATCATTGCAATAAAATGGGTCATTATGCTTCTGACTGTTGGCATAAAGAAAGTAGCAGTGCAGAAGAGAAGGCAAATTTAGTGAATGATGCCGATAACGTTATTATGTTGGAATTCAAAAGAGACGAAGGAGAAAAGAGTGACACGTGGTACTTGGACACTGGAGCAAGCAACCACATGTGTGGAAGAAAGGAAATGTTTGCCGAGCAAGATGAGACAGTCAAAGGAAAAGTCTCATTCGGTGATAAATCCCAAATTCTTGTTGAAGGCAAAAGTACCATCCGGATTCGTTTGAAGAATGGCGCATTTCTATTTATTTCTAATGTTTATTACGTTCCAAAAATGTCAAGCAATATCTTGAGTTTGAGACAACTACTGGAGAAAGGATATTCTGTGCACATGGAAGATCTTAGCCTTGTGCTGAGAGATCAAAATAATAAGTTTATCGCTTCCGTGAAGATGTCGAAGAACAGGATGTTCACTCTCAATATAAAGCATGAAGTGGCTCGTTGCTTAAAATCATGTGTGGATGATCCTTCGTGGTTATGGCATTTGAGGTTCGGCCATCAAAATTTCGGCAGACTCAATATGCTTTCTCGCAAGAGAATGGTTTATGGCTTACCACATATTGATCATCCCGATCAATTATGTGAATAGTGTGTTATTGGCAAGCATTTCAAAACTAGCTTTCCAAAAGAAGCAACTTATCGAGCAAAGACGCCACTGGAGTTGATCCATTCTGATGTTTGCGGTCCAATTACGCCTCAGTCATACGGTAATCATCGATATTTCATTACTTTTATTGATGATTTTACTCGGAAAACTTGGGTATATTTTTTGAAAGAAAATCGGAAGCATTTGAAACTTTCAAACAATTCAAGAAATTGGTCGAAAATGAGAGTGGCTATTTCATTAAAACCTTGAGAACCGATCGTGGAGGCGAATTTATTTCTGCCGTATTCAACAAATTTTGTGAAGATTATGGCATTCGGTGTTTCTTGGCGGCTCCTCATTCTCCTCAACAAAATGGCGTGGCGGAACAGAAAAATAGAACCATTCTCGACATGGTTCGAAGCATGTTGAAATGCAAGAATCTGCCTAAAGAACTTTGGGGTGAGGTTGTTATGTGTGCAGTCTATCTTCAAAATAGATGTCCCACAAATGGACTCGATGGTGTAACCCCACAAGAAGCATGAACTGGGAGAAAACCTGGTGTTTCACATTTGAGAATTTTCGGGAGCATTGCATATGCTCATGTTTCGGATCAGAAAAGATCGAAGCTAGAAGACAAGAGCAAGAAGCTTATCTTTACCGGGTATTACTCTTCATCGAAAGCTTATAAATTATTTGATCCTAACACTTTCAAAGTGCACATTAGAAGAGATGTCAAATTCGATGAAAATGCTTTATGGGAAGACATTCGACAAGTTGTCGAATCCGTTCACAGCGATTCTGTCGAAATGAGGATTGAAGACCACTCATCACATCCTTCATCTCTAACATCACTTTCGACTCCAATTTCATCTTTGCCAACTTCTTCAAATGGTGTCGATGAACCGATAGCACCAAGATCGAGAAGATTGTCTGAGCTTTATAAAGCTACCGATGAGTTTCATCTTGTATGTCTTCTTTCAAATTGTGAACCACTTGTTTTTTATGAAGCCACCAAAGAAGAAAAATGGAGGAGAGTCATGAATGAAGAAATTGAAGCTATTGAGAAGAATCAAACAAGGCAACTTGCAGATCTTCCGAAGGACAAGAAAGCAATTGGTGTCAAATGGGTTTACAAAGCCAAGAAGAACGAGAAAGGAGAAATCACTCGTTATAAGGCCAAGCTCGTTGCGAAAGGGTACAAGCAGAAATTGATTATGACGAGGTATTTGCACCTGTCATTCGCATGGAAACAATTAGATTGATGATTTCCATTGCGGCGCAAAATGCATGGCCAATTTATCAAATGGATGTCAAATCGGCATTCTTGAATGGTATTCTTGAAGAGGAAATTTATGTTGAGCAACCCGAAGGTTTTCTGGTGAAAGGTCATGAAGACAAAGTGTTGAAATTGAAGAAAGCTCTATATGGGCTTAAACAAGCACCAAGAGCTTGGAATTCCAGAATCGATGCTTATTTCAAGTCGAATGGCTTCGTACAATGTTCGTACGAGCATGCACTCTATCTGAAGCATGAAAAAGGTGATGTTTTATTGGCACGTTTATATGTAGATGATCTTTGTTTACTAAAAATAATGCAGCAATGATCGAAGCTTTTAAAGCATCCATGGTGAAAGAATTCGAGATGATTGATAACGGTCTGATGAGTTATTTTATGGGTATCGAAGTAAAGCAAAGTGGTGATGGGATTTTTATTTCCCAAAAAGGATATGCTGAAAATATCCTTGAAAATTTAACATGAACAATTGCACGTCAGTCAACACACCGATGGAATGTGGAGCGAAACTGTCGAAGCTCGATGAAGGTGTCGAAGTTGATTCGACATACTACAGATGCTTGATTAGAAGCTTGAGATATTTGACATGTGCAAGGCCAGACATCTTGTACATTGTCGGAATTGTAAGTCGATATATGGAGAAACCAAAATCCTCTCATCTTAAAGCTGGAAAGAGGATTCTTCGATATATCAAGGGTACTGTTTCTCACGGCTTACATTATTATCCTTTCAGAATTTTCAGCTTAAAGGTTTTTCAGACAGTGATTATAGTGGAGATGTTGATGATCGACAAAGTACTTCAGACTTCGTATTTTTCTCATGCGATACTGCTTTCACATGGTCTTCGAAGAAGCAATCTAGTGTTTCTCTTTCGACATGTGAAGCTGAATATGTTGCAGCATCTTCATGTGTCTGTCATGCGATATGGTTGAGAAAAATGCTCAAAGAAATCCATATGGAGCAGAAAAATGTAACAAAGATTTGTGTCGATAATGTTTCAGCCTTTGCTTTGGCGAAAAATTCAGTCTTGCATGAACGAAGCAAACATATTGATGTTCGATATCATTTCATTCGAGAGCAGGTGACGGAAAAAGAAATTGAAGTGTCGTATGTAAAGACTGGAGATCAAGTCGTAGATATTTTTACGAAACCTCTCAAGTTCGATACGTTTCGAAAATTCAAGAGTCTACTTGGAATGATTGATGGAAGAGAATTTGGTTTAAGGGGAAGTTTTGTTGGAAATTAAACCAAATTCGATGAACTTCACGTTCTCCAAGCAATGGATATTCGATGAACTCATGAAGAGTCAAAGAGTCTTTATTGCTTTGTTGTTTTTCAATAGTCTTTTCATATTTCTAGGACTAGTTAATGTCTTGCAAGTTCCTAGAAGTCTATCTCTTTGGAATGGTAGATTATTTATGAGTTAGTTGTTGAGTCGTGTAATCGAATAGTCTTGTAGAATGCCTATATAAAGACTTGTCTTGTAACAATTTTGATCATGGAAATGAGAATTACAATTTCATAAGATATCCTCCCCTCTCGAGTTACCTCAAATCGAGCTTCCTCTTCGTCTTATTCCCCTCATATTTTGCTTCTGTCACAAATTTGAAGTGCAACTTGCGTTTCTTGATGACAGAGTCATTCAACCCTTGGTTGCCGCAATCCCCATTGCTCCATTCCGTGCCTTTTTCTTCTTGTAAGCGCGAAAACCTCCGAATAATTAACAAAAGAGCAATGTCTCTTTGAGGAGAGACTAGTGCCGTAGACGATGCGTGCATGTCACGTGTCCCATTGAAAATTCAAACTTTAACTCCAACTCGTCATCAATAAATAAATCAATTTTCATTGTTCAAATATTGTCTTTCATTTTTTTTTGGCCAAGGAGGCACTTGTCTTTTTTTTTTTTTTTACCACCTTTAATGATTATTGTTGGTTTTTTTAATCTTGAACAGAGCACCGATTGTGATTTCCTAACATTGTTCCATTGTCAAATCCGAGTCGTCCAAATTAAGATGGACGGCTCGGATTTGAAACACATAAAAAAAAAATTTCTCTTTTGATGGATAATGTGTTTTCTCTTTTGATGGATAATATGTATCAAATCCGAGCCGTCCATCTTAATTTGGACGGCTCAAATTTGATAATGACACCCTAAGATTGCTTAGGAAATCCAAATCCACCCAAGAGTGGTGTCTATTTTTTTGAACGAGGGCAAGAAACTACACACAACAAGATTGTGGGAATTCCTAGGCCTCGAGGCAAACCGCGTGATTCCTTCCAATTCAATTTGGAAGAAAGCTCGATTCGGGGAAGATACCATCATTGGGAACCTTGACACAGGCAAGCCAATACGACCCACTATTTTCTTTTTTATTTATTTATTTAATTTAACTTCGTTTTTTGTTAGCAAAAAAACAATATAAGAGTCCCCAATATCCACAAACGTTGACTTACATCACATTTTCTCCCAGAGCGAGGCTGTCTTGTCATCTATCTGCCGATAAAGAAATGTGAATCTTTCAAGATCCCATCTAATGACTTTTGTCAGCTCGTCGTGTCTCAATCCGTATCAAACGCATCTAAAGACTTATTTTTTCAGAATCATATCGACTTTCGTCCTACGCACGTTATTGAAGGATTTTATCGCACATCGAGTCAGAACAATCATATATGAATTAAAAAAATAAAACGGCGCACGAAATTATTCAGATTTACCCTAAAATGGTTATGTCCCGCAAAGAAATTTCCCTACGATTTTTTATTTATAGCCACAAAACTCGCTACAATGATTAGCCAAAGAACGAGAAATATATATGCCCTAAATGGATCGAAAACCTAAACTTATCCGAAACATCTTTTATCCCACAAAAAGGATCAATTTAAACAATAGTCCAAACCCGTTGTTGTTTCTGGGAACCTCCGCTCGCTGACTGAGCAACGGGACACCCGTGTTGAGGGCACTGTCCTCGAACCCCCAAATCCCGCACACATGGGTCACATGTCGTCGAATCACACTTCGATTTTCTTAAGCTCACGCGAGCGTGTCGGGTGTGAGAAACAAAGGTTCTCTAAGTATTTACCAACTCCAACATTTATACCGATTGAGGCATAATTTAAGAGTGTAGGTATTAAAGATTGGGTATCGAGATGAGCACGCTCCAATGTGCTTGATCTTCATTAAACAAGCAAATACTGTAAGATCTGCCATTAATGATGGACTTGGTTGCATGCAATCAGATTCAAGATTGTCTTCTACCCATGAGGAAAACTATTATTGTTGTTGAAAATCGACGGATGTTGTCTTCCGCTTGCTACCTAGAGAAGGAGCACGTTCGTGTAGCTGCTGCATTATAGAAATCCTAGTAAATACCTATGCAAAATGGACAAATAATTATGAAAATTTATGGAGGAATTTGCTCTAGAGGTGCTTATTTTCTACACACTCTCTCTATCCTCTTCTTATGCATATGTCATATTTGCGTTCAGAATTTAGAGATGCACATTTGAGAGGGTCAAATGCCAAACACTGGTCAAAGGTGCTAGAAGGGAAATGATGGAAACTAATTCCTTGATTCTAAACGGATTACATGCGGAAATAATGTCCAATCTATCACTTGTATTACCAATCGAAATACGATCACACAAGGAACCGTACCCACTATCCATAGATTAAGTGTCACCTTTGCAGTCTTGAGAGTCCCTTTGCGTCGAATGCAATTCAACGTTGAGGATAATATCGTTTGTTTTTTGTTCTTGAATGTGACAGTGAGAGAGAGATGTAAAAGGGGAGAGACATCCTTTTTTAACGTACGCAAACAGACGTGATTCTTCAAGTCAGATAACAGCTTGCAGGTTATCTCTAGGGGACGGGTGTGATTGCCCACATGGGCGCACACCGTAAGTAATATATTCCATCATCTCCCACTCGCTCATGTAGGGCAAACAACTCCCACGTGTCCACGGAGGACTAACAACTCTCACTCGCCCATAGAGGGCCAAACATAACTCTCTTTATCTTTGCAAAGTTCATATTGACAAATAATCGTGCGACCATCATACATTGAGAGCTTGTTGTCACACATCCGTTGGGAGTATATGAAAGCTCAAAGTGGACATAATCATAAGTATATTTTCGTATGTTGTACCTAGATCGATCAATCACATACATATCTCTCTCTGGATCTCTTTTAAGTATGATATGTTATTATTCATAGTTATGATTACACTAAATAATCATAATTGATCGGTCTGTGAATATAATCCACGATGTGACATAAAAATCTAAATCGATCTTCCTCCTCCATTAGACATGTCAATCTCAGTTCAGCTCGCTTTTCTAGAAGTGTCCCGTTAAATCGAATCAATCTTATGAACATAGGCAACACCTTGAGATAGTGAACACTGTCGCGACCCACTCGAGCACTGTCTGGCTAACGAGGGCTAATGGGTCGCCCGATCGTCGCCTGATCGGACGCGGGCCTCTCCCAAGGTCCATTACCCAAATCGCAACGGCTGGATATACGTGATCGACCTTCGGTGTGGTCTAGTGACATGTGATATGTGTACATGCCAAGGAGTCGCCACCAATCGTTTCTTGGAGGGTACGATCGGAAACCCCATCGAATAGTTTGGAGCTGTCTATTCGATTCTGCGAAAACCAGAGAAATGGGTTCGGGGACTTAGTTACGCCAACTGCTAGAGTTGACGCCCTTTCGGTACCTAAGCTGAATGGTTTATCTGATCCTAGGATTTCATACAAGCGAGTGGGGTACAGATCCTAAATCTAGGAGTTCATGCAGATGGGAATGACTACCCTATCACTCACAATCCATGAAAATAAATGCGCAAATCAAGGATCCATAACATGCGGATAAATCACATGAAATCAGCATGACATCCCTAATGAGGCCCTATTAGCCTAGAGAAATGTCAATCAAGGCTTAGGAGTGTTTTGACATGATTTGCCCATGAGGGGCAAAATCGTAATTTTGAACAATTCGGGGATAATTCGCCTCGAAAGGGAAAATTTGTCATTTTAGATGGATTGGGAAGTCAAAAGACAGGGGAAATAAGATTGGCCATCAATCCAATCCATTTCCTATTTTTCGAGAATTTCCAGGATTTTTCTGGAATTTAAAAGTGATTTTACCCTCGGATGGGTAAAGTCGTCATTTTGGACAAAGATGAGAGCTGAAAATCTTGAATATTAGGGTTGGTCGTCCACATGACCCAAACCCTAACTTTGAGCAATTTTCAGGACATGATTGGAATGAGAAAGACGATTTACCATTTGAGGGGTAAAATCGTCATTTTGGGGAAAATGATGAGATTCGAAAACCCCAGCAACAGGATTCGCCACCTAACTGGCCATATCTTGATCTAGGCGTTTATCGACCTTATCTCGCAATACAAAGCAATAGAGAATTACCCCTAAAGGGCATTATCGTCAATTCTTGGAAGAACGGATGAGAAATCCCAAAAAATAGGATTGACCAGTTGTCTGTGGTCAATCCTCAATTTTTAGGGATTTTTGGAGTGTCTAGGAATTTCCCACTATTTTTTCACATTTTTTTGGAATTTTTCTGGAATTTTCCAATATTTTTTTGGATTTTCTAGGATTTTTTTGATTTTTTTATTATTATTAAAATATTATTCGGACCGGGTCGACCCCACCCACTCGGGTCGGAAACCGGCCCGGACCCGTACCCGCGAAACCTTCGGCCAAAACGACGCCGTATTCACCATTTTTTATTTTCGGATTAATCGGATCTGATCCAATGGTCCTCATTGCACCACTTGGCTAGTCCACGATCGCAGGATGATCTGACTAGAATCTACGGTTCATATTGAATGGAGACTCGATCAGGGCCGTCTGATCTGACTACTTAAATCTACGGCCACGATTAGAACATGGGACTTGATCTGGACCGTCTATTCTCATTAACCCAAAACGACGTCGCCTGACCCTTTATCTAAACGGCACCGTTTCTGTTTTGATTGATTTTCCGATTAAAATTATTTTCGAATAATCCTAATTTCAAATCGGACGGTCACCATTTATTAGACTCAATTAATCGCGGTCGTTGGATCAATTCCATCGGTCGAGCTGACTCGACATCCACGTGGACCAATGGCCGAACGCCACCTAAGGCTTTGACCCGTTGACCACGCCACATCAGCTTCGTCTTCAACCTCGCGCCTGCAACTTGGACGAACGGCTATGCTACTCCGACGACGATCCGATGGTGGATCCTTGATGAAATCGCGCGAGACCAACGCCAATCAACTCGCAATGGATTCTAGCTTAATATATCTAAGAATCGAGCCAACCTATCCGCGAAATCATAATCATTCTGCGAAATGCCAAGTACGGCCATGGGAGTTCTATCGCACAAATCACGCAAAATCAAAGCAATTCATTCACAGAATAGCATCCATCAGTGTTCAGGAGGCTTACCTCAAGCTCCGATTAAGCTCGCACAGCCTAGATTGGGCTAGGCAGGGATGAACAGTGGTCGGCAATGGAGGCTGAGTTAGAAGACTCGATTCGAGTTGTTCAGGCAAAATCAAAGCAAAATCAAGATGCGATGATGGTCAGTGATGTTCAAGGAACGAAACGCACACAATAAATGCAAGAATCATTGCCAGAAATGAAGTTCGCCATTGAAGCTCGGTATAGAGTTCGAAGCTCTGATTCACCTGTTTTTAAGGTCGTAACTTGCGCGGTCGACGGCGATTGCTTCTTGGGTGTCTAGGCAACCTCTATGCTACACTCGCCGGCTTTGGTTTGGCCTGGGAATGGCCTGACCCACGCCTCACAGTTCGAACTCGATCCCTCGACAATGGCCGTTGGAGGGTGAGCTCTCGGTCTTTCTCTCTCTCTTTCTTTCGATTCAGTTTCTCTTTCTTCAACCGAACTAACCAACCTCCTTTCGCGAAAGCTCCTGCAAGCTTATATAGCATTTTGAGTTTTGGCGCCGAACGGGAGGGGCTCAATTGTCTTGAAATGGCACGTGTTGGCGCGTGCCATTTGGTTTAAACGGCGCCGGGGAGGATGGGCATTCCGTCCAACCGGTTTGGTCCTCCGGCAAGCTCTATTTCATACGAATTTGGCATGAATGTGGTCTGAGTTGACTTCCGCAGGTCCGCCACTTGACCGGCGATTATTCGCTGCCCCAGTGGTAACTGGTCTTCATTCCGGTCCCGATCGACGAGGATTGGGCCAAGGAACTAAATGCCCAACATTGCTTCTCCAATTGTCGTTGATTTGTCGATCAATTTCCTCTTTGAAATTACAACTTCCACTGTTCACTCGTGCACAGGCCTGAGGAAGAAGAAAACACTGTAGCGGACCGGTTCGACTGGTCCGACCAGCGGTCTGACCGGTTCGACTGGTCCGACCAGCGGTCTGACCGGTCTGAACCGATTTCGAATTACAGTTTTCGAAATTAGTTCAAATCTGTTGGGAATTTTTGCAATTAAACTTCAGAATCGAATCTAGGGCATGGATTTTATCTAAAAATGTGATTTTGCCCAAAAGTTCATATCAATTTCTACGAAAACCCCAAATTTTCAAGTAATTGCAAATTGGGGAATTGTGCAATTGAGGGTTTAAATGATCAAATTGGGTCAAACCACCTATGCCATTCGATTCAAAATGATGAAAACCTTTGGGCAGCATGTTTAATTTGCAATGATCTCCTTGAATTGAAAGTAATTTCAATTATGCCCAATTTCAAGGACTAAAATGCAATTAAGTATGAAATTGAGCAATTTGTTCGAACAATTGGGCTAAATTGAAGTGGGGGACAATCAGATTGAATGTCAAGGTCCTTAAAAATGCCAAAATTGCAAATAACAAGACTCAATTGATATTTTTTTTCTCAAATTCAATCATATGTGTTACAAAGGAACACCTAAAATTGAATCTGATTTTGGGCTTTTTGTGAGGTCAAAAAGACAAGAGATTTAAAATAAAAATATTAGTTATTTTTCCATTTTTTTGTGACCTTAAATTCTATTTTTCTCGAATTTTCTAGTATTTTTCTATTTTCTGAAAATACTAAAAAATGCGAAAAATATGAAAAATTATTTTTATTGTCAAAAATGGTCCCTTAGGCTTGGCCAAGGCCACCAAAGTTGATTTTGTACTTTTTTGACTTTTTTATAATTTTTTAAAGAAATGACGAAAAAAGGCTGATCGAAAATTAGGTGTCAACATCTGCCCCTCTTTGGGAGGAATCTCACGAGAGGTTTCTCTCAAAGACAGGTGACACCTAAGTCTAGATCGACTCTACTGGGGAATAGAAAAATGAATCTTGACATTCGATCTTTATTGTCTTGTTGGTAAACGCTCTGCTTGTCTTATCTTTGCAAACAAGAGAGAGAGGGAGAGAGAGGCGAGGTAGAAATACTTACCTGTTACTTACCTGCCTGACGCTCGTGTGGCGTGCACAGCCTATAACGGGCTCAAGTGGATACCTAGGGACTCGTTTTTTGAGCATCCTAGGGTAATTAGACTATAGCCTGTATGGTAGGCCGTACTAGAGTGGGATTCCTATACTTGACAAGAACCTGTGAATGACGCACCAGTCTCTTAGGGATTGTCAGGGTTTTGATCCGTATGGTGGATCGGACCATGAATAGGACTCCTCTCTGCTAGGAACCTACGGACGACGCACCCAGTCTCTTAGGGATTGTCGACCATTTTGATCCTTCAGGGGGATCAGGGCGAGAATAGGACTCCTCTCTGCTAGGAACCTATGGATGACGAACCCAGTCTCTTGGGGATTGTCGAATATTTTCGTCCTATATTCTAAGTAATTAACTAGGATCCATACAAGTGAGGTGTTCCTAACTTTTAGGTTTTACCAAATGAGCTATTCTGTGTTTAAGGATTACCTAGAACCTCACAGAAAACTGGTTCTGAATTTTATCCTTTTGACATGCAAGGTGTTGTTTTGGGATTTGGGGACTCCAAGTATCTTGTAGAAAATTCAAACCTATAAATTTGAAATCTCGCAGAGGGATGATTTCGAAGATTGTCCTTTCAACATTGGGGATGGCATTCTGGGATCTGGGGACTCCAGATATCCTGCAGAAAGCTCAAACTTGTAAATTTGAAATCTCACAGAGGGATGATTTCGAAGATTGTCCTTTTAACATTGGAGGTGACATCTGGGATCTGGGGATCCAAGTATCCTGCAGAAAGCTCAAACCTATAAATTTGAAATCTCACAAAGGGATGATTTCGAAGATTGTCCTTTTGACATTGGAGGTGAGATTCTGGGATCTGGAGACTCCAGGTATCCTGCAGAAAGCTCAAACCTACAAAAACTTTTCATAAGAATGTATCTTCCTGAGATGTGGAGTTACTAGGGATCCTGCAGGAAAATAAACTTGAAAGCTCTTCTTCACAGAGCAAGGCATCCTTCTTGAATTGGGGGTCACCAGGAGTCCTAGAAGCTTAGACATGAGAGTTCATTACTCATTTGCCAAAACATTAGTCCTCTTGAGGTAATGACGATCACAATGTAGGTAGAAAGGCTTCTTTTTAACCTATACCGTTATGTAAAAATGGCGTAGGACGTTGGAAGTTATCCAAAACATCTTAAAGCATACAAAGATGATCAACGATCCCTGTGAGGCACGTCTTGGATCAAACAATTTGTAATCTCCGAACGAGGCTTGTTTTCAAGCATTCTATTGGAATATCCCTGTCAGAAAGGTCTTCTCACCAATTTTCTAATTTGGTCTTTTCACAATTATAGCACTCAAATTCCCAATACCCTGTACCTGGGTTTTCGGAGCCGTTTGTAGCGCATACATTTTAGATCAATCGGGAGGTCTTTACTGGATCGTAATGTCGGGCTCGAACATGGTTTCCGAAGGGGGACTCATTTTCTGAGTCATGTCTTTTAACGAAATTTTCTTCATCTGCTCCGGGCTTACAAGTCAAGAACCCTGCAAAATGAGAAAGAAATAATCTTGCTCGAACTTCTCCGAGCTAAGCTTAAGCATTAAACCCTATGCTAATCCAAGTGCTTTAATCAGAAAAGACTTCTCAGGGATGTAACATAGGTAGGATTGGGGACCGAAAGAGGCTTATTTTTGGGCCCAGAATATGTGAAGAGTTTAACATCGGCGATCATCGCAGGTTTGCTGCCGATCTAGTACCTCATAGAGCGCCTTTATTTTTCGAAGTGCACTGGTAATCTTTGGAGAACCCCTTTCTTGGTGTGGCGTCAACATCTGAATGTGACATTATCAGATCTCGCTAGTGACCTATACATAGGTATCATGCCGTCTTTGGCATTTTCAAGATCAAAGTCATGATTCATAAAGGTACAAATATTTGAACGGGCATTGACCATGCTTTTACCATGCATTTTGCTTTTTCTTGATGCCCCAGGATGGAATTTTTCTTTCACTCTCTTTTTTTTAGGTCCATTCTTTCTCTTTTGGGAGCCAGGATTTTTTAAATGAATGTGATTGAGGTACAACTTGATTCTCAGCACTCAATCATTAGTCTGAGGGTTTACATAAATCCTACCTTTCGAATTTTTCGCTCTAGAAGTGGTGTTGCTTCCGTCTTGAAATATGCACTGATCACCAACAAGTTTACGAAATGAATGTACAGGCTCAACTGGGCTGTGCAAAGAGTAAAAGTGTATAGGATAGAGAAACGAATGCTTTTAGTCATGTTAAAGCACTTGAATCACCATAGAAGTTAAAATGACAAGCAACACACGCAGATTGATGCAAGTCTGAGCAAGAGGATTTCTAACCATTTACCTCTTGACACCGTTGGACGTATCTCCAGTTTGCCCCAATGTGGGGTGGTCCTTGACAGGGGTAAAGAATGAAACCGCCGTTCAAATGGCCATCGATAGTCACCTGCAGTGTTTAGGATAGAGAAATGAATGCCTCCGTCTTCCCAATCCATGTAATCGATGCGAAGGGCCCTCGTATCCTCAGATTCAGGTTTCCTATTCTCACCATTCCCTCATCTCTCGAGTGTATGGGGGACGTGTTTGGGATCGGGTTTGCCTCTCATTCAGAGGGATATTCCGGTTAGATAGCCTAAGCAAGCTGTATTTCTAGAAAGATCATTTCGTTTTTCTCCAGGTGTTTTATCTCACAAGGGATTTCAATGACGCCTCATGCATACTTTGAACATGCTTGGACACTTTCTGACCTTGGCAGACGTGTAGTAAATGCAAGGAATTTATCATCATTCTTTCATGATAGAATGTTTATTCTTGAGTCCAGCCATGTGAACGCTCATTCTCTCGTTTTTTTACCTTATAGGAAGTGAGAGACACTTTACTGTGCTCTTCTTTTGCTGTCTTCTGTCTTCAGTAGACATTCCTAGTTTTTGGCGTCGATGACCTTCCTTTCCAGGGTTTTGTTTGAATGAGTCTGATTCTGAGTTTGCTTCTCGAAACCCTGCAAAATTGAACACATGCTAGTGTATGCATGGATGCATGATGTGTTTATGTAATGATGATTCGGATTGATCTGGGATAAGCCACATGACCGAAATCTGATTTTATTTCAGGGGTAATACTTCTTCACAGCATCTGAATTTACGGGTTGTCTCAATTCTTCTCCTTCAGAGTTTACAAGAATCAATGCTCCTCCTGTGAGAATCTTCTTGACAATGTAGTGTTGACACCTGATTTTTTGACCAGGTCTTTTTCAGTTTTATTTTTGAAAAATCACAAAAAATTTATAAAAAGTCAAAAAATTACAAAATCAACTTTGGTGGCCTTGGCCAAGCCCAAGGAACCATTCTTGAACAAAAAATAATTTTTCACATTTTTCATATTTTTTAGTATTTTTGGAAAATAGAAAAATACTTAAAAAATCAAGAAAAATAGCATTTGAGGTCACAAAAATATGGAAAAATATCCAATATTTTTCCTTTTAATCCCTTTTATTTTTGACCTCTCAAAAAAATCAAAATCAGATTCAATTTTAGGTGTTCCTTTGTAACCCGTACTATTGAATTTGAAGAAAAAATAACAATTGAGTCTTTTAATTTGTAATTCTGGCATTTTTTAAGATCTTGACATTCAATCTGACTATCCCCTATTTCAATTTTGCCCAATTGTTTGCACAATATGCTCAATTGCACGGATTTGACAAAATTACATACTAAAATTGCATTTTAGTCCTTGAAATTAAGCATAATTGAAATTACTTTCAATTCAAGGGCTATCATTGCAAATTGGACATGCTACCCAATGGATTTCACCATTTTAAATCGATTGGCACAGGTGGTTTGACTCAATTTGATCATTTACATCCTCAATTACACAATCCCCAATTTCCAATTAAATGAAAATTTGGGGATTTTGTAGAAATTGATGAAAACTTTTGGGCAAAACCACATTTCTAGATAGAATTCATGCCCTAGATTCGATTATAAGGTTCAATTGCAAAATTTTTCCATTAATTTGGGCTTAATTTGAAAAGTCCTATTCGGGACCGGTTCAGACCGGTCAGACCGCCGGTCAGACCGGTCGAACCGGTCCGCTACAGTGTCTTCGTCTTCATCTAACCTGCGCACAAATGAACAGTGCAAGGTTGAATTTCAACATGGGAATTGACCAAGCAATCGGCGGCAATTAAAAAAGAACTAGTGGGGGTTCCATTCGCCACAACATTCCCCGTCGATTGACACCAAGAGCATGACCAATGGCCGCCGGAGCAGGGAGCAATCGGCCAGTCAAACTTTCGGACCTGCAAAAGTCAACAAAGGCAAAAACAGCTCAAATCCTTGCCAAATTCGTGCGAAATGAAGCTCACCGCGGAACCAAAAGGAACTGAGTGAAATGCCCATCTTCCCCGACTTCGTTTTGACCCAATTGCACGTGACTACACGTGCCAAACCGAGTCAGTTGGAGATCCACCGTTCGGCGCCGAAAATCGAACAAGCTATATAAGCTAACAGGCGTTCGCGAAGGGAGAGGACGGTTAGTTCAGTTAGAGCAAGGAGTACATAATCGCGCGAGAGAGAGAGAACGCGAGAGAGAGCTCGTTCTCCGACCCCTGTCGTCGAGAATTGGAGCTCGAATTACAGGGCACCGGTTGGGCTGTTTCCGGCTGAACCACAGCCAAAGAAGGCTTTCTGAAGCTTGACCAGAGCGCCAGGAAGCTAACGCAGTCGGCCGCGCACAAGGAATCTGCGAGAACAGGTGAGTCACAGTCTCGAGTCTTCCTTCAAGCTCTCATGGCGATTCACGTGTTTCTTGATCATTCATGCAATTAATGTGTGCGTTTCGTTCCCCTAACATCACTGACCATGTTCGCGTCTTCATTTTGCATCGATTTTGCTCACATACCCCGAATCGAGTCTTCCGATTTAGCCTCCATAGCCGATTCTTGCCCAGCCAAATCTGGGCCGAGCGAGCTCGATCGGAGCTCGATGTAAGTTCCCTAAACATTGAATGATGCTTCACTGTTAATGAATTGGTTTAATACGCCATGAATTGCCTGATTAGAGTACATGAGTGTGTACTGGTTCTTGTTCGATCGCGCTTGATTCTGTGAATGGATTCGTGTAATCTTGAGATATGATAAAATAGAAGCGATTTCGAGTTGATTGGCGCTGGTTTCGCACGATTCCATTAAAGTTTCACCGTTGGATCGACGTCGGAGTGCTTCAGCCGTCCATTTCGCCGGGGTCGAAAGGTTGAAGACGATGCTGACTTGGCAGGTCAACGAGTCAAAGCGCTTAGGTGGCGATCGACCATTGGTCCACGCGTCAGTCCAGTCAGCTCGGCCGTTGGAGGTTGTTATTCGAATAGGTAGATCCAACGGCTGAGATTTTTTGAGCCCAACAAATATTGTCCGTCCGATTAGAAATTAGGATAATGAAAAAATGATTTTAAATCGGAAATAAAAAATGATGGAAACGGCGCCGTGTGGGTTAGTTAGGAGGCGATGTCGTTTAGGTTAGTGGGATCGGACGGTCCAGATCAAGTCCCATGTTCTAATCGCAGCCGTAGGTTCAAGTAATTAGATCGGACGACCCTGGTCAAGTCTTCAATCAATCTGAACCATAGGATTTGGTAAGTCAATCCAAAGATCGTGGGTCAGCCACGTGGCCCATTAAGGACCGTCAGATCAGTGCCAAATAACCTGAAAATCAGAAATGTATTAAACGGCGTCGTTTCGACCAAGGATTTCGCGGGTCCGGGCCTGGGCCGGGTTCCGGCCCGAGCGGGTCGGGTCGACCCGGTCCGAATCACATTTTTTTATTATTAAAAAATCAATAAAAAAATAATAATAATAATAAAAATCAGAAAAATCTTAGAAAATCCAAAAAATGCTAGAAAATTCCAGAAAATTCAAAAAAAAATGTGGAAAATTTGTGGAAAAATCCAAGACATTCCAGAAATCCCCAAAAATCGAGGGTTGACCACAGACAACTGGTCAACCCTATTTTTGGGGTTTCTTATCTAATTTTCCGAAACTTGACGACATTACCCTTTAGGGGTAAGTCGCCTCTGTTGTGCATGCTAGATAAGGCCGATAATGCCAAGGTGAGAATTAGGGTCGATTAGACGACCAATTCTTAGGTTTGGGTTTTCGAGTCCCGCCTCTTTTCTCAAAATGACGATTTTGCCCTTTAATGGGAAAATCGTCTTTCTTGTCTCAATCGAGTTCTGAAAATTGCTTGAAGTTAGGGTTTGGGTCAGGTGGACGACCAACCCTAATATTTGAGATTTTCAGTTCTCATTTTTGTCCAAAATGACGACTTTACCCCTCCAAGGGTAAAATCATTTTTAAATACCAAAAAAATCCTGGAAATTCAAGAAAAATAGGAAATAGATTGGATTGATGGCCAATCCTATTTCCTCTGTCTTTTGACTTCCCAATTCATCTAAAATGACAAATTTTCCCTTTTCAAGGTGAATTGTCCCCGAATTATTCAAAATTACGATTCTGCTCCTCATGGGCGAATCATGTCCAAATCACTCCTAAGCCTTGATTGATATTTCTCTAGGCTAATAGGACCTCATTAGGGATGCCATGCTGATTTCATGTGTTTTATCCGCATGTACTGGATCCTTGATTTGCGCACTTATTTCTATTGGTTGTGAGTGATAGGGTAGTATTTCCCATCTGCATGAACTCTTAGATTTAGGATCTATACCTCACTCATCTGCATGAAATCCTAGGATCAGATAAACCATTCAACATAGGTACCGAAAGGGCGTCAACTTCGACAGTTGGCGTAACTAAGTCCCCGAACCCACTTCTCTGGTTTCCGCAGAATCGAATAGACCACTCCCAACTATTCGATAGGGTTTCCGATCGTACCCTCCACGAAACGATTGGTGGCGACTCCCTGGCATGTACATTCATCACATGTTACTAGACCACACTGAAGGTCGACCACGTATATCCAGCAGTTGCGATTTGGGTAATGGGCCTTGGGAGAGGTCCACGTCCGATCTAAGCCAGCGATCGGGCGGCCCATTAGCCCGCTCCCGCTCCACAGCTCGGGAGAGGGTCGCGATAGACTGGCGACTCCGCTGGGGAACATTCTAAAACCAGAATCTCTGGTTACGAATTCCAGAGGACTTGAGCCCATTAAAAAATTGTTTGGTTTATCTGACATTGTTTTCTGCAGTTGCTCTCGAAGGTGAGGTACGTATGCTAACCATTGTGTTAGATGTTTTTGCAGATTGGAGAAATAAGGGGTGGCGTGATTGTTGACATCTTTTCTGCAGGTTGGAGTTGGGAATGTATGTTTACTTTATGCATTTACTGAAGCGGTGTTTGATACAAACTGCTGTGCATGACTTTGCATTGTGATGATCACGACACATCGCACACACTGGCGGTCAAACCCCGACTGCAACCACCCTTAGGTTACCTTAGATAGGGAAAGGATGCGAAAAGGATCTTGTGTTTGATGGCACTTGAGACTTTCGTATTCCTTCCCGCCTACCATCTGCATTGGCGATATCTAGCCCTCTTGGGGAGGTACCCTTGGGGAGGAATCTGCCTCATGTGGATCGTGGGAGCTTGAGCCGTAGGTTCCTCACCTGATTTTCGATTTTCTTTAGAGTATACCCACTTGTCTCATGCGCATGTCCATGGATGGTTGGTATACCTAAAACCACCCATTGATACAGGGGGCATTTCACATCCCCCAAAGTGTGGTTGGTAAGATATTTATTTCTAAATGTTCTTTATTTCTTGCTCCATGATATTACTCATACATTGCATACATCCATATGCATTCGCATCATGAAGATTACTCAAGTGACTAATGGAAACAACAATGATTATGGGGTAGGATGTCGCTGTTTCCTAAGAGTTCAACAGAGTTGGTAACTTTCGAGTACTTGAGAAAAGTTACTCGCCCCGGACCAAACACGAAGCTACACTTTACTAGATTCGTGTATGGTCGGGAACTGACTGGACGTAAGCTGGGGTATGCTGAGGACTGTCAAACCCGCTACTACGTTGATAATCTCAGATTCAAGCGACAATCAGACGAAATGATGAAGGATTATCTGGAGATGAAGAGACAACGTCGCAACCAGCTGGCTAGGGAAGCGTACGCTCGCAGGAAGGCTGAATTGCTGGCCAAAGAGAACATACCCATGATTACTTCTTGGGGTAGGAAGAGACGCCCTGCGATCAAGACCAAGCCAAGGCGTATCACGATCAAGAAAGTAGAACCCGAGAAGGCTTCCGAAGTCATCCTACCCTGGACTAGAAAGTGGCCGGAGGAACTACAACCTCTCGACCAAACCACTGAAGATAACTCCCCTACCCTAGATTAAAGGAGAATTTCTTACCGACTGTCATTTGGGTAGACTTCTGAAGGAAGAGTGATCTAGACCCTCACGTTCCATTGTCTTTTATGGCTTTCTTGTTTGAAAAACCTTTCTTTACCATTCTTCTATTAGACATCTTGACTGTAATAAGAGTACATCCCACTTTGCTCCTTTGATGTGTTGACCAATGGAACGTGACATTGCTGTTCCCTTTAGTCACTGAGTAAACCTGACTAAATTGCATAATTCACTTCCCTGAAATGCAAATTAGGCTTTGAGTCAGGCTTTCAAGACCTGAAAAAGGGTCCTAATCTCCATTTCTTCAAATTGAACTATGCAATCAAGTTAGCTCATGCATGCTTCATGACATCTGCATATTCATACATTTAAAGTAATTTCTGACGATTAACCTTTTAAAATAATTTGCATATTTTAGACTTGATGGGAAAGAATGATATTCAAGTGTTCAAGATCCCCCGAGCTGAACTCCAATCATGGTGGGATGGCATGGGCGAAGCCAGCCAGAAGTATGCGGAGTCACGACTAGGATACCTGTTGGACCTACTGAAGATTGAGTGCCCACCTGCCTTTATTCAAGCCATGGCGCTCTACTGGGATCCTACCACCGCTACATTTTGCATGGAAGGATTAGAGATCACTCCCACTATCGAGGAATACAGCGCTGTCATCGGAGTTGAATTCACCCCTACGCTCGTCCGACCCCCTATAGGACTTGAACCCCTAAGTCAAGTAGCTGAATTCCTTGACACAAACCTAAATGAAGTCAAAGTAGATGCAAAAAGCAATTCTGGAAGAGTTTCCCTATCCTTCCTTATAGACCGATTTTCCCGCCTTCCTGCTTCTAAAGGAACCAAATCTGGTAGAGCCTTTATCTTGGCATTCTTTAGCTTTGTGCTATTCCCAATCTCAACTGTCACCTTCGACCCTATCATGGCTATAGTAGCTAGGCAAGTCTGTTGTGGGTGGGATTACTCAAACATCCTCCTTGCCGAAACCTTCCTCTCCCTAAATCGTTTCAAGAAAAGCAAAAAGGGAATCTTTAGAGCTTCTAGTGATCTGCTGTATCTGTGGTTCACATCCCATATCAGACAATTCCACATCCGCATGGGTTTCACTGAAATCAGCCCCAATGCACACCCTCTTAAAACGTTTGCTAGAACCCATACACGTGTTCCTAAGTTTAACTTTGTAGAATGGAAGAACTTCCTCAAAGTCCTAAAACCTGAGCAACTCCGATGGCGGCTAAGGTTGCCGACGCTGAGCAAGGTCAGATTGACCTGCGATGACGGAGGCCCGGTCCCCTTGCTAGGATTCACGGGCGCAACTACATACTATCCAAGGAGGGTGATTCGACAGTTTGGAGCACTTCAGGAGATCCCTTCTTCACCGCGACCTTGTGTCTTTTCCTTTGACTTACCAAGCCAGACCCTCACGGAGGAGGAGAAGAAACAACTTGAAGCCAAGGTGGCATCCATCATACTCTCCTTGAAGAATTCCCAGGCTGAAGAAATAAGTTGGCCAGAAGACATGACTCGAGAAGAGAACACTCTTAGAGCCACCACAGAATACATTCAACATTTCAAAGCGATCCGACGAAGCCTTGTCGAGCCCTACATACCTAAATACATCGTGTCATACGTACCTGGAATAGAGCCCTACATACCCGAAGACATAGGGCCACTGTCGTGTTCAGAAGACGAGGAGCCCCAAGCTGAAGAGGGGAATCTATACTGGGATGATGAGGATACCTTAGGCTTCAAACGTCCTAGACTTGAATAGACTATTCTGTCAAGTGTAAAATAAGCAAGCATTGTGATGCATTCTCATACATTCTCATTTCTGTGGAATACTATCTTAAACACATGAGCATGAATGTGAACATGTTTTTACAAATGCATAAAAACTATCGTCAGAAATTACGCTTCTTTCAATTCCATGAATTCTTGTCGAGAAATGATTAAAAGAACTACTTACATGAGGCTAAGGCTCACAAGGTAACCCTTTTTCTCATCTACTGGCAAGAAGCATGCAACTGAAAGAATTAACTGCTTCTTTTTGCTAAAATGAAAGAAGTACTCACTCGAAATCTTTTTACAGGTACACTCTCATCACGGAATTGCCAACGCATCGTTTCCGTACCCGCCTAAAGACGAGAATGGAACAGCAGGAATTGACTCCGCGCGTAGGCATGTTGGAATCTCAGATGACTGCCCTGGCGACTATGATGGCTGACATTAAGGCCATGCTGGAGACCAACCAAGCTAGACAGACAACCGCCCACAATCAGAACAACTCAGGCCCTTCCATGGTACCTGATGTAACAGATAAAGAAGCAACCAGGGATACCCAACATACAGAGGAAAACGTTCATGAACCAAATAGTCGGGCACAACAAAAAGCCTCGCCTGTTGTCATCAACCTTGAAAAGGAGGAGAAGGGAAAACAAACTGTGAAGACAGAGGCAGAGGCTAAGAGATTGGCCAAGATCGAAGAATGCCTGAGCAGTCAAGGCTATGAGCTGGCCCGCTTCGACAAAATATCTCCTTTTGCTAAAATAGAGACTCCTCCTGACTATAGGGAGCCAGAGTTCGTGAGAAAATACAACGGGACAGGCTGTCCCCGTGCCCACCTCAAGTACTACCTGCGCAAGATGGCGCACTACTCGGATTACATTCCGTTGTTAATGAACACATTCCAAGAGAGTTTGGCTGGCGCCGCTCTGGCTTGGTTTATTGAGCTAAACTTAGAGGATTATGACGGATGGGAGGACCTTGCAGAAGACTTCCTCAGGCAGTACAAATTTAACACGGCTACAGCCCCAACAAGAGAAGACCTCCTACGAACTTCAAAAGCGAGGGGCGAATCGATCAGGACATATGCTCAGAGGTGGCGAGCCTTGGCTACCCAAGTAAAGCCTTCAATCCCAGAAGAAGAGCTGATCGACTTATTCCTAAAAGCACCCCCCTACGAATACTTTGACAGACTGAACACTTCTAGATGTCAGACATTCGCACACCTGATTAAGGTTGCTGAGAGGCTGGAATGGGCCTTGAAAGAAAGAAGGCCTCAGGAAGCTCCTACTAGGAAGCAGTATACTCTGAGAAAGGAAAGAGAAGCCGGACTGGACATAGCATTTATACCAGATCCCCACAAGTTAAAGCCATTTGGCAATTCTAATCAGGCCAAAGGCGGATCATCCTGGTCAGCGCCAAAGGTACAAGAGCCTAGAAGAAAGCAACCCCAGAGACAATTCTCTCAACTCCCGAGACCTTTATCCAAGCTACTCCCGATGCTGCTGGAGCAACACTTGGTGGCAAAAGAACCACCTAGGGCAAACCCCGCAAGATATCCTGGCTTTGATGAGAGCCAGACCTGTGCCTACCATATGGGCGAAAGAGGGCATAATGTGGATAACTGCTATGTCCTGAAGCTGAAAGTGCAAGCCCTAATTGATAGTCAGATTTTGAAATTTGACAATGAAGCCCCAAATGTGCAAGAAAATCCGTTGCCAGATCACCAAACAGTAGGGGCAATATTCACTGAAGAAGAAGAATACTACCTTAAACTGAAGATAGATGTGCCTAAGCTGGACACCCTGCTAACAATCGCTTCATCATACCCAAAAGAAGGGGAGATATCAACCGACCAAAAGAAGTTGTGTATCGACAAGATGAAGAGCTTGGGGATAGTGTCCGATATTACTGATGAAGAATTTGAAGGGATTGAAGCATCTCTATCTTTGAAAGGAAACCACTTCTTGATCACAGCTGAGCATAGTAGCACCTGTGGTACCTCACGTGAGAAATTGGCAAACGATCTGGGGCCGGCCACTCAATCAGAAGAAGAATTTGAAGAAGACGAAATAGAAGCCAGGAGGAGAAGTCTAGCAGACCTCAAGTTTATGGTTGACGCACTTGAGAAGAGCGAAATTATAGACAACCTGGGTCAAGATTCTAGAGGATACAATTTCAAGGTGAAATATTCGGCCCCTCCCAGCTTTTATCAGAAGATTGAAGACATCATACCGGACGGATGGAGAGGTATGGATGATCTCTCTCAACCAGAAACCTCAAACGGTATGGAAGAACTCGACAACACCATATTGATGATCGAAGTAGCCACGGCCGTGGTGATCAGATTGGATGAGCTGGATAGCCTGGGCAAGGTAGAAGATTGCCCAGTGAGGCCTGTCGTAATTCAATTGCCTCAGGAGGAAGAAAGCGACACGTCAGGACCAGAGATACCTCATCAGACAACTGTAACGATAAAAGTCCCCCCAGTAGAAGAGTATGATCCCAAAGCTGTTCATTGGGACTATGGGACCACACAAGTAGATGCAATAATGAGGTATGGAAGATTTTATGCCCCCAGAGAGGGTGAATCCGAAAAAAAAAGATGTCTCAAAGGAAGATGCTGAAAAGCTCGTATCGATCATCAAAACCAGTGAGTTTGAAGTGATAGAGCAGCTGAGGAAGATGCCCGCTCAGATATCCCTGCTAGACCTATTCATCAATTCAGAGAAGCACAAGGACGCACTGCTGAAGGTACTCAATGAAGTACATGTCCCTGAAACAATTAATGAGGTCCAACTAGGGGACTTTGTAGGGGCAATTCTCTTAAAAGACCAATTGAGCTTCTCTGACGAGGACTTCCCCATGGAAGGAAGAGGGCACAACAAAGCTTTATACATCTCTGTCCAATGTAACGGCAAAAGAGTGGCACACGTATTGATCGATAACGGATCAGCCTTTAACATCTGTCCTTTGGCTACCATAAAGAGGCTGGGAATCAATGAAGAGATGGTCAAGGCATCCAAGACAGCTGTAAGAGCATTCGATGGCATGAGGAAGACTGTAGAGGGAGAGATCGAGCTTGACGTATTCATCGGCCCGACAAAGTTCTCTATAAACTTTCAAGTAATGGATCTACCCAGTGCATTTGGATTCCTGCTAGGAAGACCTTGGATCCATACAGCAGGAGCTGTCCCTTCGAGCCTGCACCAAAAAGTACGTTTCGTTGTAGATGGGAAGGTGATTACCGTACATGGGGAAGTCGACCTCTAGGCATACCAGAACAGTGCCATTCCCTATATTGAGCCTGAAGAGAAAACTGAAGCGAGCTATCACTCCCTAGAGTTGGTAGCAACAGTTCATACCCCAGTAGGGTCGAAGTTGAGAACTCCTTACATCTCAGAAGCCAGTCTTCTACCAGCTAAGATGCTGCTGGCATACGGGTTCAATCCTGAAAAAGGCCTAGGCAAACATAATCAGGGTATAAATGCCCCGCTACAGTTGAAGGCTAATCCACATAAAATGGGCTTGGGGTACCAGAAGTATCCCATGAATGATTCTGTCCCGAAAGCAACAGGCCGAGGCCGAAGCAAAAGCTTGGGACGCCGTGGAGGCGAAAACAGCCCGAATAGCTCATTCATCGGTTCTCCAACCTGGAAGGGAAGGTCTCGAATGTTCAAGAATCCCTTAAATACCTACTTCGACCAGAACTCCAAATGGCTATCTGAAGAGGGTATCACTTCGCCGATGGAATCAGATCTGACAAATCCTTTTCTCAAAGATGACTCTGTGAATGTCATCATGGAGTGGTTGGACAGTGAAGCCACTTCTTCTGAGTAAATAGACTCTTCCTTCATCTTTAAATACTGCGTTTAGAACTTTCTGCATTTCACTGTATCTTCTTTCCTTATTGAACGCATAAGAAAACGCCTTTGGATCTCCGGCCGTTGGTCCAAATAGCACATCTTGTAACGCGGCCCATTTCGCATTCAATAAAACCACGCATGTTTTGTTAAGGACATATGGAACCACGAATCAGCCCGATGATGATAATGGTCTTCCATATAGAAGCTTGAGGCCTGATTTTCCATATGATTCCTAATCTTCAAAAGATTTTCAAGGGGCCGGGATATCCAATGTCATGAGGATTAGTCCCATCTGTACCTACATCTATTTCGAAAAACTTTTTCAAAAAGACTTTACATAATCATGCATGTCATTTTTACTGAGCACAAACTAACCATACTCATGACATTTCAGGCATATCATCTCAAACATGCATACCAGGTTGTTACAAAATTCGGATCCCTCCATTAACCACTCCTATAACATTGAGGAAGATGAAGACGAGGATTACGCGTCTATCCGTAGGGATTGGAACACCTTTGAAGAGTCAAAGCCTCCTACCTCAGAAGAACCAATTGTCATTAATTTGGGAGACACCGTGAACGTCAAAGAGGTCAAGATCGGCGGACACCTATCCCGTGATGAAAGGCTCGAGTTCACCAAGCTACTAAAAAAATATCAAGACATCTTCGCATGGTCTTACGCGGATATGCCAGGCCTTGATCCTAAGATTGTGGAACATGCATTGCCCACGGATCCTGGCATCAAACCTGTCAAACAAGGCAGTAGGCGGATGAAAGCCGAGTTAGAAGACAAGATTAAGGAAGAAGTCATGAAACTCCTTAGGGTAGGCTTCATTGAAGCTATCCCATATTCAGACTGGGTTGCAAATATAGTCCCCATCATGAAGAAAGACGGAAAAGTTTGGATCTGCGTAGATTACCGAGATCTGAATAGAGCAAGCCCAAAAGATGATTTTCCACTCCCCCACATTGATGTATTGGTGGATAGTACAGCGGGTTATGAATTATTCTCATTCATGGATGGATTCTCGGGATACAACCAAATCTCCATGAAACAAGAAGACAAACCCAAGACTGCATTTACCACACCATGGGGGAATTTTTGCTATAGAGTCATGCCCTTTGGATTGAAAAATGCCGGGGCTACCTACCAGAAGGCTATGGTCACGTTATTCCATGATATGATCCACAAAGAGATTGAAGTATATGTTGATGACATGATCGCTAAATCCAAGAAAGGACAAGATCACATACAGGTATTAAGAAAATTATTTGAGCGCCTGCGCAAATACAAGTTAAAGCTGAACCCTAACAAATGCGTGTTTGGGGCAAGATCCGGGAAACTCCTTGGGTTCATAGTCAGCAACAGGGGCATTGAGATTGATCCCTAAAAAATCCAGGCCATCCACGATTTATCAACTCCATCCACAGTAAAAGAAGTGAGAAGCCTTCTAGGGAGATTGAACTATATTGCCAAGTTCATCAATCAGCTGTCTGATGTGGCTAAGCCAATCTTCAAATTGCTTAAGAAAGGCGGGAAAATAACGTGGGACGCCGAGTGCAGCAAGGCATTCCAAATGATCAAAAACTATTTGATCACACCACCGGTGCTTGTGCCACCAATTCCTGGTCACCCATTGACCTTATACCTGACCATACGACAAGAGTCCTTGGGAGCCTTACTTGCCCAGACAAGCCCGATAGATGGAAAAGAGAGGGCCATTTATTACCTGAGTAAGAAATTCACGCCATCTGAAGCAAAATATATACCAGTTGAAAGGGCCTGCGTAGCAGCAGTATGGGTACTACGAAGACTAAGGCAGTATACCCTACATCATCACATTCAGCTCATAACAGAGAACGACCCCGTCAAATACCTCCTGGAGAAACCCGCTTTAATTGGGAAACTGGCAAAATGGCAAGTAATGTTGTCTGAATTTGACATTAAATGTTCTCCGCAGAAGTCGGTAAAAGGAAGAGCTATAGCGGACATGCTGGCAGAAAACCCATCGAGCACTGAATCCCCTGAAGTAACGAACACATAAGGCCGAATTCTGAACTTAGCAGAGGATAAGTGGATCATGTATTTCGATGGTGCTGTTAACCTATCAGGGGCAGGCACTGGGGCAGTACTGATATCCCCAGATGGTCAACATTACCCTGTCGCGGCAAAGATAACTTTTCCTTGTACCAACAATATTTCAGAATATGAGGCATGCATTCTGGGCCTACGACTGGCCCTTTCCATGAAGATACCTAGATTGCAGGTCTTTGGAGACTCTATGCTCATTATTCTACAGACACAAGGGGAGTGGAAGACGAAAGATGCAAAACTCATCCCCTACCATGAATACCTTGAAGAATTGATACTCAAGTTCGGAGAAGTGTCATTCGAGTACCTATCAAGGTCTCACAACCAATTCGCAGATGCATTAGCCACCCTAGCCTCGATGTTACAAACGACTAAAGGGTTGGATATAGAACCTCTGAGGATCGGCATTGTTGAAAAGCCAGCTTATTGCATGCTAATCGAAGAGGAATGTGATGGAGAGCCATGGTACTATGACATCAAGAATTACCTCTTGAAAAGGGAATTCCCTGAAGGATGCCAGTCAGGAGACCGAAAATACATAACCAAGATGGCCAGCAAGTTCTTCCTCAATGGACAAATTCTATACAAGAGATCGTTCGATTCCACTCTACTGAGATGCGTAGATGCCAAAGAAGCAAATATTCTCATGAAAGAGATTCATGAAGGTGCGTGTGGGCCTCACATGAACGGCCACCTCCTTGCCCGGAAGATCATGCGGCTAGGTTATTATTGGATGACCATCGAATCAGACTGCTGTCAGCACGTCCGGTCATGCCACCAATGCCAAATATACGGGGATAAGATTAACGCACCCCCGAACGAACTACACCAAATGTCTGAAGTTTGGCCTTTCTCTATGTGGGGGATAGACATGATAGGGCCTATTAATCCTGTGGCTTCGAATGGTCATCGCTTCATCTTGGTAGCGATTGATTACTTCACCAAATGGGTAGAAGCCAGCTCTTACAAGAATGTCACTGCAAGAAATGTGGCAAGATTTGTCAAAAGAGATATCATATCCCGGTATGGTACCCCTCAAGCGATCATCACAGATAATGGGTCCAACCTAAACAACAAGATTGTCGATGGTCTGCTGGATCACTTTAGCATTCGACATCTGAATTCATCTCCTTACCGCCCACAGATGAATAGGGCAGTAGAAGCAGCCAATAAAAACATCAAGAGGATCTTGGCTAAAACAGCAGAAAACTACAGGGATTGGCACGAAAGGCTGCCCTTCGCCTTGATAGCTTACCGAACGTCGATCAGGACTTCTACAGGGGCAACTCCCTATAGTTTGGTATATGGGACAGAAGCAGTTCTACCAGCAGAAGTTAAGATTCCCTCTTTGAGAATCTTATCCGAAGATAAACTCTCTGAGTCAGAGTATTTCAAGCACAGATATGAACAGCTGAACTTAATAGATGAGAAACGTCTTAAAGCCATTTGCCATGGACAAACTTACCAGAAGAGGGTAGCCAAGGCGTTCAATCGAAAGGTCAAGACCAGAAACTTCGAAGTAAATGACTTGGTAATTAGGAAAGTTTTGCCAAGTACTACCCATCCAGGGGGAAAATTCACTCCAAATTACGAAGGCCCCTACATTGTTAAGAAGATCCTCACGGGAGGAGCATTAATTCTTGTAAACTCCGAGGGAGAAGAATTGGGGCACCCTGTGAATTCAGATGCTGTGAAGAAATATTACCCTTGAAATAAAATCAGATTTCGGTCATATGCCCTGCCTCGAATTGAGCCTACTCTTCATGATAGTCTTTGCATAAGCATGTCATGCATCTATGCATACATTAGCATGTGTTCAATATTGCAGGATCCAAGGAAGCAGGGTCGCGATAAGTTGGAACGCATGATCAAGGAGACCTAACGTCATGGTGGTCAGGTGCACGTCTTCTTCTCCAAAGACTGAGAATTTTAAGAAATTTTAGAACAACTTAACCATCTTGTGTTGTTAAGAAAAATGCAGATTTTCGCGAATCTATCCACTTCCATTGGAATGCATGATCAAGGGTAAGGTGTATCGTTCTAATTTTCTGAAATTCGAGAGCATACACTGACATATTCCTTTTATGTTTTTCAGGAATCCCTAGCCGCGCTGGGCAGGTAAGTATTCCTTCCCTAATCTTTTAGGTTTACAAGACTGTCGGAATCCTTATTGATAGAATTTGAAGGCTTCTTGGAATCTAGCATGTATTCAAATCTCATGTCTAGAAAGACGCAAAATTCTCATAGTCATATCATTGGCATTCATGTTTAAACTTGGAGGTTATCCGAACATGATTGAAATATGCATTGTGCATCATAAATCCCCTTGGAGGGTAAGTTTTGGAGAAAGCAAAATGAACTCTTCCAAACAAAAGTTGTTTAAATCATTCAAAAGGATGTTTCCTCAGACAAGAGGCAAGCCTGGTCCAAACACGTCCCATACACACTTAAGAGATAAGTGGAATGGTAAGGATAGCGAGACCTTAACCTACGGACGTAAGGGTTATTCGCAATGATTACATGGATTGAGACGACGGAGGCATTCGTTTCTCTATCATAAACACTACAGGTGACCATTGATAACCATTTGAACGACGATTTCATTCTATACCCCTGTCAAGAACTACCCCACAGTGGGGCAAACTGGAGGTACGTCCAGAGGTATCAGGAGATAAATGGTTAGAAGTTCTCTTGCTTAGACTTGCATCAATCTTCGTGTGTTGCTTGTCATTTTAACTTCTATGGTAATTCAGGTGCTTTAGGATGACGAAAAGCATTCGTTTCTCTATCCTATACACTTTTACCCTTCGCACTGCCCAATTGAGCCTATACGTTCATTTCACAAACCCGTTGGTGATCATTGCATATTCCAAGGTGGAAACGACGTCACTTCAAGAGCGGAAGAGTTCAAAACACAAGATTTGTGAAAAATTCCTAGATTGATGTTCGAGTGCTGAGATTCAAGCTATACATCTAGCACATTCATTTGAAAATTCTGATCCCCAAAAGAAAAGAAAAGATGGGGTCTCAAAAAGAAAGAAGAGAGAAAAATTTAATCTTGGGCATCAAGAAAAAGCAAAGTGCCTGGTAAAAGCAAGGCCAATGCCCATCCAAATACTTGTACACTTGTGAATCATGTGTTTGATCTTGTAAATGCCAAAAGGTGGCATGATACCTTTGTATAGGTCACTAGTGAGATCTGATTGTAAAAATTCCAAGGGAACTAGACTGCGAAAGATGCTCCCAAATCATGTCACACTCAGATGACGAAAGTGTAGACAAGATGTTGACGCCGTCTTGACATGAGAGAGACGTTCTCTAAAGACAAATATGCACTTCAAAGACTAAAGACGCTCTTTGGACGAGAAGGGACAAGATCGGCGGCAAACCTGCAGTGATCACCAATGTTAGACCCTTCGCATATTCTAAGCCAAAAATAAGCCTTTTTTGGTCCCCAATCCTACCTACGTTACAACCCTGAAAGGCCTTTTCTGATTAAGGCACTTGGATTGACATAGGGTTTAATGTCTAAGCTTAGCTCGAAGAAGTTCGAGCAAGATTATTTCTTTCTCATTTCGCAGGTTTCTTGACTTGTAAACCTGGAGCAGACGTTGAAGACTTCTCTTCGAAAGCCTTGACTTGCCCGCAAGTCCCCCTTTGAAAACCGTTGACCAAGCCCAACATTACGGTCCCTTGGAAGTCCTCCTGATCGATCGAGGTGTATTCACTGCGAATGATCCTGAACCCTAGGCGCAGGTTTGATAGGAAGTTCGAGTGCATTCTTGGCAAAAGACCATTACCTCAAAACGGTGAGAAGTCCTCTTTGATGAGAATACTCCGTTGGACATTTTAACCAAACTCTTTTGATAATTTCAGATTGTTTGATTCAAACTTTCCCCGCAAGGAACTTTTGATCACTCCCGTATGTTGCAAGGTGTTTTGGATAACCTCCAACCTCGTAATACATTCATTGAAATTTTTTTTCATGACTATGATATAAGTCATAAAGTGCTGTCAGTTTGACATCACATATCACTTAAAGACCATTGATGTGCCTTTGGTAAGAAAATTTTCAGGTTGGAGCTTTTGCAAGATTCTTGATGACTTCGGCTCCCAGAATGGCTTGCAGCATTCTTGCTTCTGTAGGACCCCTAGAGCTCCCAGATCCCAGAATGTCACCTTCGATGTCAAAAGGACAACATTCAAGATAGTCTTTCTGCGAGATCTCAGGTAGCCCCTAGATCCCAGAAGAATCTTATCAAAGTTTTTGCAGGTTTAAGTTGTCTGCAGGATACTTGGGATCCCCAAATCCCAGAATAATGCCTCGCGTGTCGAAAGGACAATTTTCAGAATCTGCTTTCTGTGAGGTTCTAGGTAACCCCTAAACCCAGAATAGCCCATTTAGTAAAGCCTCAAGGTTAGGCACACCTCATTTGCATAAATCCTAGTTAATTCCTTAGAATATAGGATCAAAATGTTCGACAATCCCTAAGAGACTGGGTGCGTCATCCATAGGTTCCCAGCAGAAAGGAATCCTATTCTCGGCCTGATCCACTGACGGATTAAAATGTTTGACAATCCTTAAGAGACTGGGTGCGTCATCCATAGGTTCCTAGCAGAAAGGAATCCTATTCTCGGCCTGATCCACTGACGGATTAAAATGTTTGACAATCCTTAAGAGACTGGGTGCGTCATCCATAGGTTCCTAACAGAAAGGAGTCCTATTCATGGTCTGATCCACCATACGGATCAAAACCCTGACAATCCCTAAGAGACTGGGTGCGTCATCCATAGGTTCCTAGCAGAAAGGAGTCCTATTCATGGTCCAATCCACCATACGGATCAAAACCCCGACAATCCCTAAGAGACTGGGTGCGTCATTCACAGGTTCCTGTCAAGTGTAGGAATCCCATTCAGGTACGGCCTACCATACAGGCTAGAGTTTAATCGCCCTAGGATACTCAAAAGACGAGTCCCTAGGTATTCACTAGAACCCGCTATACACCGCGCAGGCCACACGAGCATCAGGCAGGCGATCAACAGGTAAGTAACAGGTGGGTCTCTCTATTTTCTCTCTCTCACGTCAGCAAAAGAATGAAGAGCAAAGCCTTTACCAGTGGGACAAGAAAGATTGAGTGTCAAGATTCGTTTTTCTTTTCCCCAGTCGAGTCGGTCTAGACTCAGGTGTCACCTGTCTTTGAGCGAAACCTCTCACGAGATTCCTCTCAAAGAGGGGCAGCTGTTGACACCTGATTTTTTGACCAGGTCTTTTTCAGTTTTATTTTTGAAAAATCACAAAAAATTTATAAAAAGTCAAAAAATTACAAAATCAACTTTGGTGGCCTTGGCCAAGCCCAAGGAACCATTCTTGACCAAAAAATAATTTTTCACATTTTTCATATTTTTTAGTATTTTTGGAAAATAGAAAAATACTTAAAAAATCAAGAAAAATAGCATTTGAGGTCACAAAAATATGGAAAAATATCCAATATTTTTCCTTTTAATCCCTTTTATTTTTTACCTCTCAAAAAAATCAAAATCAGATTCAATTTTAGGTGTTCCTTTGTAACCCGTACTATTGAATTTGAAGAAAAAATAACAATTGAGTCTTTTAATTTGCAATTCTGGCATTTTTTAAGATCTTGACATTCAATCTGACTATCCCCTATTTCAATTTAGCCCAATTGTTTGCACAATATGCTCAATTGCACGGATTTGACAAAATTACATACTAAAATTGCATTTTAGTCCTTGAAATTAAGCATAATTGAAATTACTTTCAATTCAAGGGCTATCATTGCAAATTGGACATGCTACCCAATGGATTTCACCATTTTAAATCGATTGGCACAGGTGGTTTGACTCAATTTGATCATTTACATCCTCAATTACACGATCCCCAATTTCCAATTAAATGAAAGTTTGGGGATTTTGTAGAAATTGATGAAAACTTTTGGGCAAAACCACATTTCTAGATAGAATTCATGCCCTAGATTCGATTATAAGGTTCAATTGCAAAATTTTTCCATTAATTTGGGCTTAATTTGAAAAGTCCTATTCGGGACCGGTTCAGACCGGTCAGACCGCCGGTCAGACCGGTCGAACCGGTCCGCTACAGTGTCTTCCGTCTTCATCTAACCTGCGCACAAATGAACAGTGCAAGGTTGAATTTCAACAGGGGAATTGACCAAGCAATCGGCGGCAATTAAAAAAGAACTAGTGGGGGTTCCATTCGCCACAACATTCCCCGTCGATTGACACCAAGAGCATGACCAATGGCCGCCGGAGCAGGGAGCAATCGGCCAGTCAAACCTTCGGACCTGCAAAAGTCAACAAAGGCAAAAACAGCTCAAATCCTTGCCAAATTCGTGCGAAATGAAGCTCACCGCGGAACCAAAAGGAACTGAGCGAAATGCCCATCTTCCCCGACTTCGTTTTGACCCAATTGCACGTGACTACACGTGCCAAACCGAGTCAGTTGGAGATCCACCGTTCGGCGCCGAAAATCGAACAAGCTATATAAGCTAACAGGCCTTCGCGAAGGGAGAGGACGGTTAGTTCAGTTAGAGCAAGGAGTACATAATCGCGCGAGAGAGAGAGAACGCAAGAGAGAGCTTGTTCTCCGACCCCTGTCGTCGAGAATTGGAGCTCGAATTACAGGGCACCGGTTGGGCTGTTTCCGGCTGAACCACAGCCAAAGAAGGCTTTCTGAAGCTTGACCAGAGCGCCAGGAAGCTAACGCAGTTGGCCGCGCACAAGGAATCTGCGAGAACAGGTGAGTCACAGTCTCGAGTCTTCCTTCAAGCTCTCATGGCGATTCACGTGTTTCTTGATCATTCATGCAATTAATGTGTGCGTTTCGTTCCCCTAACATCACTGACCATGTTCGCGTCTTCATTTTGCATCGATTTTGCTCACATACCCCGAATCGAGTCTTCCGATTTAGCCTCCATAGCCGATTCTTGCCCAGCCAAATCTGGGCCGAGCGAGCTCGATCGGAGCTCGAGGTAAGTTCCCTAAACATTGAATGATGCTTCACTGTTAATGAATTGGTTTAATACGCCATGAATTGCCTGATTAGAGTACATGAGTGTGTACTGGTTCTTGTTCGATCGCGCTTGATTCTGTGAATGGATTCGTGTAATCTTGAGATATGATAAAATAGAAGCGATTTCGAGTTGATTGGCGCTGGTTTCGCACGATTCCATTAAAGTTTCACCGTTGGATCGACGTCGGAGTGCTTCAGCCGTCCATTTCGCCGGGGTCGAAAGGTTGAAGACGATGCTGACTTGGCAGGTCAACGAGTCAAAGCGCTTAGGTGGCGATCGACCATTGGTCCACGCGTCAGTCCAGTCAGCTCGGCCGTTGGAGGTTGTTATTCGAATAGGTAGATCCAACGGCTGAGATTTTTTGAGCCCAACAAATATTGTCCGTCCGATTAGAAATTAGGATAATGAAAAAATGATTTTAAATCGGAAATAAAAAATGATGGAAACGGCGCCGTGTGGGTTAGTTAGGAGGCGACGTCGTTTAGGTTAGTGGGATCGGACGGTCCAGATCAAGTCCCATGTTCTAATCGCAGCCGTAGGTTCAAGTAATTAGATCGGACGACCCTGGTCAAGTCTTCAATCAATCTGAACCATAGGATTTGGTAAGTCAATCCAAAGATCGTGGGTCAGCCACGTGGCCCATTAAGGACCGTCAGATCAGTGCCAAATAACCTGAAAATCAGAAATGTATTAAACGGCGTCGTTTCGACCAAGGATTTCGCGGGTCCGGGTTCCGTTCAGAATCACATTTTTTTATTATTAAAAAATCAATAAAAAAATAATAATAATAAAAAAATCAGAAAAATCTTAGAAAATCCAAAAAATGCTAGAAAATTCCAGAAAATTCAAAAAAAAATGTGGAAAATTTGTGGAAAAATCCAAGACATTCCAGAAATCCCCAAAAATCGAGGGTTGACCACAGACAACTGGTCAACCCTATTTTTGGGGTTTCTTATCTAATTTTCCGAAACTTGACGACATTACCCTTTAGAGGTAAGTCGCCTCTGTTGTGCATGCTAGATAAGGCCGATAATGCCAAGGTGAGAATTAGGGTCGATTAGACGACCAATTCTTAGGTTCGGGTTTTCGAGTCCCGCCTCTTTTCTCAAAATGACGATTTTGCCCTTTAATGGGAAAATCGTCTTTCTTGTCTCAATCGAGTTCTGAAAATTGCTTGAAGTTAGGGTTTGGGTCAGGTGGACGACCAACCCTAATATTTGAGATTTTCAGTTCTCATTTTTGTCCAAAATGACGACTTTACCCCTCCAAGGGTAAAATCATTTTTAAATACCAAAAAAATCCTGGAAATTCAAGAAAAATAGGAAATAGATTGGATTGATGGCCAATCCTATTTCCTCTGTCTTTTGACTTCCCAATTCATCTAAAATGACAAATTTTCCCTTTTCAAGGTGAATTGTCCCCGAATTATTCAAAATTACGATTCTGCCCCTCATGGGCGAATCATGTCCAAATCACTCCTAAGCCTTGATTGATATTTCTCTAGGCTAATAGGACCTCATTAGGGATGCCATGCTGATTTCATGTGTTTTATCCGCATGTACTGGATCCTTGATTTGCGCACTTATTTCTATTGGTTGTGAGTGATAGGGTAGTATTTCCCATCTGCATGAACTCTTAGATTTAGGATCTATACCTCACTCATCTGCATGAAATCCTAGGATCAGATAAACCATTCAACATAGGTACCGAAAGGGCGTCAACTTCGACAGTTGGCGTAACTAAGTCCCCGAACCCACTTCTCTGGTTTCCGCAGAATCGAATAGACCACTCCCAACTATTCGATAGGGTTTCCGATCGTACCCTCCACGAAACGATTGGTGGTGACTCCCTGGCATGTACATTCATCACATGTTACTAGACCACACTGAAGGTCGACCACGTATATCCAGCAGTTGCGATTTGGGTAATGGGCCTTGGGAGAGGTCCGCGTCCGATCTAAGCCAGTGATCGGGCGGCCCATTAGCCCGCTCCCGCTCCACAGCTCGGGAGAGGGTCGCGACATGTAGGGGCCTTCGTAATGCGGGGTAAATTTGCCTCTCGGATGGACAACATTTGGTAGAGTCTTCCTTATCACCAAGTCGTTTACTTTGATATTCCCGGCTTTAACTTTTTGATTAAATGACTTGGCCACCCTCTTCTGGTAGCTTTGACCATGACAAATCGCTCTAAGACGCTTCTCGTCTATCAGATTCAACTGTTCATATATGTTCTTAGAGTACTCTGACTCAGAGAGTTTACCTTCTGATAAGATCCTCAAAGAGGGGACCTTAACTTCCACGGGTAGGACCGCTTCCATTCCGTACACCAGACTGTAGGGAGTTGCCCCTGTAGAGGTCCTGATTGAAGTTCGATATGCCATCAAGGCAAAGGGTAGCCTTTCCTGGCAATCCCAGTAGTTTTCCGCTGTTTTAGCCCAGATCCTCTTGATGTTTTTGTTGGCAGCTTCCACTCCCCATTCATCTGCGGGCGGTAAGGGGATGAATTCAGGTGTCGAATACCAAAGTGATCCAGCAGCTCATCGAAAATCTTGTTATTCAGATTGGATCCATTATCTGTAATGACTGCTTGAGGGGTACCATATCGAGAGATGATGTCTCTTTTAATGAACCTTGCCACGTTTCTCGCAGTGACATTCTTGTATGAACTGGCTTCTATCCATTTTGTGAAGTAATCAATCGCTACCAGGATGAAGCGATTACCATTTGAAGCCGTGGGATTGATAGGTCCTATCATGTCTATCCCCCACATAGAAAAAGGCCAAACCTCAGACATTTGATGCAATTCATTCGGGGGCGTATTAATCTTATCGCAATATATTTGGCACTGGTGACATGACCTGACATGTTGACAATAGTCTGATTCGATCGTCATCCAATAATAGCCAAGCCGCATGATCTTCCTGGCGAGGAGGTGGCCGTTCATGTGAGGCCCACAGATACCTTCATGGATTTCCTTCATGAGAATATTTGCTTCTTTAGCATCTATACACCTTAACAGAGTAGAGTCAAATGACCTTTTGTACAAAATTTGCCCACTGAGGAAGAACTTGATGGCCATCTTGGTTATGTATTTCTGGTCTCCCCCCCTGACATCCTTCAGGAAACTCCCCTTTTGGGAGATAATTCTTGATGTCATAGTACCATGGCTCTCCATCAAATTCCTCTTCGATTAGCATACAATAAGCTGACTTTTTAACTATGCCAATCCTTAGGGGTTCTATTTCCAACCCATCAGCTATTTGTAACATTGAGGCCAGGGTGGCTAGCGCATCTGCAAATTGATTGTGAGACCTCGATAGGTACTCGAATGACACTTCTTCGAATTTAAGTGTCAATTCTTCAAGGTATTCGTGATAAGGGATGAGCATTGCGTCCTTGGTCTTCCACTCTCCCTGTGTTTGCAAAATGATGAGCATGGAATCTCCATAAACCTTCAGCTTATGTATTCCCATGGAAATGGCCAATCGCAAGCCTAGAATGCATGCCTCGTATTCCGAGACATTATTGGTGCAAGGGAAGGTCATCTTCGCTGCAACATGATAATGTTGATCATCAGGGGATATCAGTACTGCCCCAGTGCTTGCTCCTGATAGATTAACAGCACCATCGAAGTACATGACCCACGTATCCTCTCCTAAGTTTAAAATTTGATCTTCTGCCTTTATCGTTTTAGAAGGCTCACCGTTTGACGGGTTTTCTGCTAACATGTCACCTATAGCTCTCCCTTTTACGGATTTTTGAGGAGAACATTTGATATCAAATTCAGATAACATCACCTGCCATTTTGCTAATTTCCCAATTAAGGCGGGTTTCTCCAGGAGGTATTTGACAGGGTCATTTCCTGTCACCAGCTGAATATGGTGATGTAGGGTATACTATCTTAACCTGCGAAGTACTCATACGGTTGCCACACATGCCCTTTCAACAGGTATGTACTTTGCTTCAGACAAGGTGAATTTCTTGCTCAAATAATAGATGGCTCTTTCCTTGCCATCCGTCGGGCTCGTTTGGGCGAGTAAGGCTCCCAAAGATTCCTGTTGTATAGTCAGATATAAGGTCAAGGGATGACCTGGGATGGGCGGCACAAGTACTGGCGGAGTGACCAGGTAGTTCTTGATCTTTTGGAATGCCTGACTGCACTCTGTATCCCATGTCACTTTCGCACCCTTCTTGAGTAGTTTGAATATCGGTTTGGCCACATCTGATAGCTGAGTGATGAATCTGGCAATATAGTTCAGTCTCCCCAGAAGACTTCTCACTTCTTTTACTGTGGAGGGAGTTGCTAGATCATGGATGACTTGAATCTTTGAAGGGTCAATCTCAATGCCCCTATTACTGACCATGAATCCGAGAAGTTTCCCAGATTTTGCCCCAAACACACATTTGTTAGGGTTCAACCTCAACTTGTATTTGCGCAGTCGCTCAAACAGCTTTCTTAATACCTGAATGTGATCCTGTCCCTTTTTGGACTTAGCGATCATGTCATCGACATATACTTCGATTTCTTTATGGATCATGTCATGAAATAATGTGATCATAGCCTTCTGGTTGGTGGCCCCGACGTTTTTTAATCTAAATGGCATAACCTTGTAACAAAAGTTTCCCCAGGGGGTGGTGAAGGCAGTCTTCGGGTTGTTCTCATTCTTCATGAGGATCTGGTTATATCCGGAGAAGCCATCCATGAATGAGAATAGCTCGCACCCTGCGGTACTATCAACCAATACGTCGATGTGAGGTAGTGAAAAATCGTCCTTCGGACTTGCATTATTCAAATTTCGATAATCCACGCAGATCCGGATTCTACCGTCCTTCTTCATGACGGGGACTATGTTGGCAATCCAGTCCGAGTAGGGGATAGCCTCAATAAAGCCCACCCTAAGAAGCTTCATCACTTCTTCTTTGATTCTGTCTTCTAACTCGGCTTTCATCCGTCTACTGCCTTGCTTGACAGGTTTGACACCGGGATCTGTAGGTAATGCATGTTCCACAATTCTAGGATCCAAACCGGCATGTCAGCGTAGGACCATGCAAAGACGCCCTGATATTCCCTCAATAATTCTGTGAATCTGAGCTTTTCACCCCGGGATAGATGTCCACCGATCTTGACTTGCTTGATATTCACAGAGTCTCCCAAGTTAATAACAATTGGTTCCTCCGAAGTGGGAGGTACTGACTCTTCGAAGGCATTCCATTCTCTGCGGATAGATGCATAGCTTTCATCCTCATCCTCTTCTTCAATATTGTAGGAACAGTCATCATGATGATCCGAGTCACACAATAACCTGGTATGTATGCTTGAGATGATATGCCTGAAATGTCATGAGCATGGTTAGTTCGTACTTGATAAAAATGCCATGCATGATTGTGGAAAATCTTTTCGAAAGAGTTTTTGAAATAAGTACAGGTATAAACGGGACTAATCCTCATGTCATCAGGCATCCTGGCCCTGTGGAAATCCTTTGGAAATTAGGAATCATATGACGAATCAGGCCTCAAGCTTCTGTGCGGAAGACTAGTATCATCATCGGACTGATTTACGGTACCATATGTCTTTAACAAAACTTGTGTGATTTTTATTGATTGCAGAATGGGTCGCCTTACAAACTATGCTATTTGGACCAACGGCAGGAGATCCAAAGGCTTTTTCTTACATCTAGAACAAGTAATGAAAATAAAATGCAGAAAGTTCTAAGTGTTGTATTTAAAGAAGGAATGAAGCTTCTTTACTCAGAGGAAGTGGCTTTGTCATCCAACCACTTTATGATGACATTCACGATGTTATCTTCGAGGAAAGGGTTCGTCAGATCTGGTTCTACTGTCGGAGTGATATCCTCTTCTAACAACCACCTGGAATGTCTTCTAAAATAGGCGTTCAAAGGACTTTTGAACATTTGTGATTTGCCTTTCCAAGATGGGGAACCAATGAATGCACCCTTTGAGTTGCCCTGGCTTCCACGGCGTCCCAGACTCTTGCCTCGGCCTCGGCCTGTTGCCTTTGGGACAGACTCGCCCATGTAATCCTTCTGATACCCCAAGCCCATCCTTTGTTGGTTAGCTTTTAACTGCAGGGGGTATTTATTCCCTGACCGTATTTACCTAGACCTTCTCCAAGGTTAAACCCATATGCCAGTAGCATCTTAATTAGTAAAAGCTTGGCTTCAGAGATGTATGGAGCTCTCAATTTTGTTCCTACTGGGGTATGAACTGTCGCTACTAATTCCAGGGAATGATAGCTCGCTCTATCTTAACTTCTGGTTCCACGTAGGGAACGGCGCTGTTCTGATATGTTTGGAGGTCGACTTCTCCATGCACAGCAATCAGCTTCCCCTCCACTACAAAGCGTACTTTCTGATGCAAACTGGACGGTATGGCTCCCGCTACATGGATCCAGGGTCTTCCCAATAAGAATCCGAATGCACTAGGCAGATCCATTACTTGGAAGTTTGTGGAGAATTTTATTGGGCCGATGAGTACATCGAGTTCGATCTCGCCTATCACAGTTTTCTTTATTCCATCAAAAGCTCTGACAGCTGTTTTGGAGGTTTTAATAGTTTCCTCATTGATTCCTCACATTCTTAAAGTCGTTAGAGGGCAAATGTTGAAGGCCGACCCGTTGTCGATTAATACGTGCGCTACTCTCTTCCCGTTACATTGCGCAGAAATGTACAAGGCCTTGTTGTGTCCTCTTCCTTCCACGGGGAAGTCTTCATTAGAGAAGCTCAGTTGATCTGTTAGGAGGATCGCCCCTACGAAGTCCCCTAATTGTACATCATTGATTGTCTCGGGGACGTGCACCTCGTTGAGTATCTTCAGTAGTGCATTCTTGTTCTTTTCTGAATTGATGAATAAATCCAGTAAGGATATTTGAGCTGGTATTTTCCTCAGTTGCTCTATTATTTCGTACTCGCTAGTCTTTTACAATAGATATGAGCTTTTCTGCGTCTTCTATTGAGACTTCATTCTTTTCGGATTCACCCTACCTAGGGGCATAAAATCGTCCAGACCTCATTACTGCATCTACTTCCTTTGTCCCATAGTCCCAGTGGACTGCTTTGGGGCCATACTCTTCTACCGGAGGGACTTTTATGGTTATTGTCTTTGGACAAGGCGTCTTAGATTCAGCTGTGCTGTTTTCTTCCTCTTCCTCTTCTGGCAATCGAATCACTACTGGTTTAATTGTGTAATCTTTTGCTTTGTTCAAACTATCCAGTTCTTCCAATCTGATTACCACAGCTGTGGCGGATTCAATCATTGATACGATGTTGTCAAAGCCTTTGGTAAAAAGTTTTTCCCTATCCTTCGGGGTTTCTGGCGGAGTGGGATCATCTATACCTCCCCATCCGTCTGGTACGATATCCTCTATCCTCTGATAGAAACTAGGAGGAGCAGAATATTTCACCTTAAAATTATATTTCCCAAAATCCTAACCCAGGTTGTCTACAACTTCACCCATTCCAAGTGCATTGGTCATAAATCTACGATCTGCTAGACTTCACCTGCTGGCCTCCAGTTTGTCCCTTTCGAATCCCTCTTCTAGTTCTAAGATCGACCCAAAGTCGCCTACCAGATCCTCATGCGGGATGTTCCACGTGCTACCCTGCTCAGTTTTGATCACGAAATGACTTCCTTCGAAAGATAGAGAAGCTTCGACTCCCTCGAATCCTTTATCGGTAATATCGGACATTATCCCTTAACTCCTTATATTGGTGATACATAGCTTCTTTACATCAGCAGGGATCTCCCCTCCTTTTGGATATGACGAAGCGGTGACTAGAAGGTCAGTCAGTTTAGACATGTCCATTTTCAGCTTGAGGTGGTCCTCCTCTTCTTCGGTGAATATTGCCCCAATTGCTTGATGATCAGGGAGAGGGTTTTCTTGCACATTTGGAGCCGCGCTGTCAAACTTCTGAATTTGACTGTCAATCAGGGCCTGTACCTTCAGCTTAAGGATATAACAGTTGTCAATATGGTAGATACAGGTCTGGCTCTCATCAAAACCAGGATATTTAACAGGATTTGCACTGGGCGGTTCCTTCGCCACCAAGTGTTGCTCTAGCAGTATCGGGAGTAGTTTGGACAAAGGCCTTGGGAGCTGTGAGATCTGCTTTGGGGGTTGTCTTCTTCTGGGTTCTTGCCCTTTTTGCGTCGACCATGACGATCCTCCTTTGGTCTGATTAGAACTGTTAAATACCTTGGACTTTTGGGGGTCCGGTATGAATGCTATATCGAGCCCGGCCTCTTTCTCCTTCTTCAAGGGATATTGTTTCCTGGTGAAAATTTCATGAGGCCTCCTTTCTCTTAGAGCCCACTCCAGCCTTTCAGCCACCTTGATCTGGTGTGCGAAGGTTTGACATCTGGAGGTATTCAATTGACCGAAATATTCGTAGGAGAGCGCTTTTAAGAACAAATCGATCAGCTCATCTTCCGGGATTGATGGCTTTACTTGAGTAGCCAGAGCACGCCACCTCTAGGCGTATGTTCTGATCAACTCGCCCCTTGCCTTCGAGGTTCGCAGCAAATCTTCCCTCGTTAGGGCCGTAGCTGTATTGAACTTGTATTGTGTGAGGAAATCCTCTGCAAGATCTTCCCACCCATCATAATCTTCGAGGTCTAATTCAATGAACCATGCCAGAGCGGCACCAACAAGACTTTATTGGAATGTATTCATCGGCAGCGGATATAATCCGAATAGTGCGCCATTTTGCGCAGGTAATACTTGTGGTGAGCGCGTGGACAGCCTGTCCCGTTATATTTCCTCACGAAGTCCGGCTCCTTGTAGTCGGGAGGGGTCTCCACTTTGGCGAAGGGAGATATCTTGTCAAAGTGGGCTAACTCGTAGCCCTGGCTGCTTAAACATTCTTTAATCTTGGCTAATCTTTTAGCCTCTACTTCGGTTTTCACAATTTGTTTCCCCTTTTCATCCTTTTCAAGGTTGATGACAACGGGGGGTGCCTTTTGCTGTGTCTGGACGTTCGACATACGGACATCTTCCTCTGTACGTTGGGTATTTTCTGTCGTTTCTTTATCAGCCACATCGGGTATGAGTGATGGACTCGAGTTATTCTGATTAGGAGCTACTGCATGTCTAGCGTGGGAGGCTTCCAGCATCGCCTTAATATCAGCCATCATAGTTACCATCGCAGTCATCTGTGTTTCCAACATGCCAACACATGGGGTCAACTCTTGTTGCTCCATTCTTGTCTTAAGTCGAGTGAGAAAACGATGCGTTGGTAATTCCGTGATGAGAGTATACATGTTTCCAGAAGAAATTCCAATGAGTATTTCTTCAGTATTGCCACAAGAAATCACTTGATCCTTCTAATTGCATGTTTTCTATTAGTGAATGAGAAAAAGGACTACCTGATGAGCCTTAGTCTCACGTAAGTAGTTCTTTTAATCATTCTCCAAAGAGAATTCATGAAATTAAAAGAAGTGTAATTTTTACGATAATTTTTTTTTATGTATTTGTAAAACAAGTCCACATTCACGCTCATATATCAAAATAATATCCAGTACAAATGAGAATGCATGAAAAGGCATCGCAAAGTTTGCTCATTTTACACTTGACAGAATAGTCTATTCAAGTCTAAGACGCTTGAGGTCTAAGGTATCCTCATCGTCCCAATATGGATTCCTCTCTTCAGTTTGGGACTCTTCATCTTCTGAATATGACGGCGACCCCATATCTTCGGGTATGTACTGTTCTACTCCAGGCACGCATGGTACAATATACTCAGGTATATAAGGCTCGACAAAGCTGCGTCTGGTCGCTTCAAAGTGTTGGATGTATTCAGTGGTGGCCTTGTGAATGTTCTCCTTGCGAGTCATATTCTCTGGCCAGCTTATATCTTCGGCTTGAGAGTTCTTCAAAGAGTCAATAATAAACGCCACTCTGGCTTCGAACTGTTTCTTCAATTCTCCCAAGAGGGTCTCGTTTAGTATGTCAAAGGAAAAGACACTAGGTCGTGGTGGAGAAGTTATCTCCTGTAATGCCCCAAATTGTCGGATAACCGTCTTCGGATAATATGCAGCAGCGCCCGTAAATCCCAGCAAAGGGACCGGATCTTCGCCATTGCATGCTAGTCTGACTTTGCTTAGTGTTGGCAACCTTAGCCGCCATCGGAGTTGTTCGGACTTTAGAGCTCTAAGGAAGTTCTTCCATTCTATGAAGTTGAACTTAGGAATATGTGTATGAGTTCTCACAAATTTTTTAAGAGGGTGAGCATCGGGGCTGATCTCGATGAAACCCATGTGGATATGGAATTGCCTGATATGAGATGTGAACCACAGGTATAGAAGATCACTAGAGGCTCTAATGATTCATTTCTTATTTTTCTTGAAGAGATTTAGGGAAAGAAAGGTCTCAGCAAGGATGATGTTTGAGTAATCTCACCCACAACAGAATTGTCTGACTACAACGGCCATAATAGGATCAAAGGAGATAGACGAGATTGGGAATAGCACGAAGCTAAAGAAGGCCAACACAAAGGCTCTACCTGATTTAGTCCCTTTAGCGGCACGGAGGTTGGGAAATCGATCGAGGAGGAAGGATAATGAAACTCGCCCATAATTACTTTTGGCGTCTGCTTTGACTTCTTTGAGGCTCGGGTCAAGGAATTCAGCTAATTGACTCAAGGGTTCAAATCCTATGGGAGGTTGGACTAACGAGTGAGTGAACTCAACTCCGATTACGGCGCTGTATTCTTCGATAGTGAGGGTAATCCCCAGTCCTTTCATGCAGAATGTAGCGTTGGTAGGATCCCAATAGAGCGCCATGGCTTGGATAAAGGCAGGTGGGCACTCAATCTTCAGCAGGTCTAATAGATATCCCAGTCGTGATTCAGCATACTTCTGGATGGCTTTGCCCATGCTATCCCACCATGATTGGAGTTCGGCCCGGGGAACTTTGAACATTTGAATATCCTTCTTTCCCATCAAGTCTAAAATATGCGAATGATTTTGAAAAGTCAATCGTCAAAAATTACTTTAAACATGTGACTATACAAATGTCATGAAGTATGCATGAGCTGATTTAATTGCATAGTTCAATTTGAAGAAATGGAAATTAGGACCTTTTTCAGGTCTCGAAGGCCTGACTTAATGCCTAATTTGAATTTCAGGGAAGTGACTTATGCAATTCAATCAGGTTCACCCTAGTGACTAAGGGAAACAACAATGTCACATTCCATTGGTCAATACATCAAATGAACAGAGTGGAATGAATTTCTTCTTACAATCAGGACGCCTAATGAAAGAAAAGGCGAAGGGAGACTCTTTAAACAAAAAAGCCATAAAAGGCCGATGGAATGTGAGGATCTAAATCACCCTTTTCCTAGAGGCCTACCCCTCTTTACAATGAAAGTCAGTCGGGAACCCTCCTCTAGTCGAGTGTGAGGTGTTGTCTTTAGTGTGTTGATCAAAGTATCTCAACTCCGTTGGCCATTATCTGGTCCATGGTATGATGACTTCAGGAGCTTTCTCGGGCTTCACCTTCTTGAGTGTGATGCGCTTCGGCTTTGTCTTGGTCGTAGGGCGTCTTTTCTTTCCCCAAAAAGTGATCCTGGGTATGTTTTCTTTAGCCTGTCGTTCGGCCTTCCGACGGGCATATGCCTCCCTAGCCAGGCGGTTGCGACGTTGCCTCTGCATTACTAAGTAACTCTCGAGCATCTCATCTCTTTGTCGCTTGAACCTGAGGTTGTTGACGTAGTAGCGGGTTTGACAATCTTCAGCATATCCTAGCTTACGTCCAGTCAGCTCCCGACCATGCTCGAATCTAGTGAAGTGCAGCCTTGTGTTCGGTCCAGGGCGAGTAACTTTCCTTAGGTACTCGAAGGTTACCAACTCTGTCGAACTCTTAGGAAACAGCGACATCCTACCCCTTATCATCGTTATTTCAATTTGTCACTTGAGTGATTTTCATGATGTATGCAAATGCATGTATATGTATGCAATGTACGAGTCATACTATAGAATAGGGAGTAGTAAAGTACATTGAAAATAAATGCCTTACCAACCAAACTTGGGGATGTGAAAATGTTTCCATGTAACCATGGGCGGTTTTAGGTATACCAACCATCCATAGACATGCGCATGAGACAAGTGGGTATACTCTAGAAATCGAAAATCAGGTGAGGAACCTACGGCTCAGGTTCCCACGATCCAAATGAGGCAGATTCTGCCCCAAGAGTACCCACTCAAGAGGGCTAGATATCGCCAATTTGGATTGTGAGCGGGAACGGGCACGAAAGTCTCAAGTGCCATCAAACACGAGATCCTCTCACATCCTTTCCTTATCTAGGGTAACCTAGAGGTGGTTTGCAGTCAGGGTTTGACCGCCAGTGTGTGCGATGTGTCGTGATCATCACAATGCAAAGTCATGCACATCATTTTGTATCAAAACACCGCTTCAATATGTGCGTAAGATAAACATACATTCCTAACTCCAATCTGCAGGAAAGATGTTAACAATCACTCCACCCCTTATTTCTCCAAGCTGCAAAAACATCTAACACAGTGGTTAGCGTAGTACCTCACCTTCGAGAGCATCTGCAGAAAATGAGGTCAGATAAACCAATCAATTTCTTAATCGGCTCAAGTCCTCTGGAATTCTTAACCCGAGATTCTGGTTTAGAATAATCCACAGTGGAGTCGCCAGCCTGTCGTGCCCCACTTGAGCGCTATCTGGCTAGCGAAGGCTTATGGGCCGCCCAAGGACCATTACCCAAATCGCAACGGCTGGATATACGTGGTCGACCATCAGTGTGGTCTAGTGACATATGATATGTGTACATGCCAAGGAGTCGCCACCAATCGTTTCTTGGAAGGTACGATCGGAAACCCCATCGAATAGTTGGAACTGTCTATTAGATTTTGCGGAAACCAGAGAAATGGGTTCGGGGACTTAGTTACGCCAACTGCTAGAGTTGACATCATTTCGGTACCTAAGCTGAATAGTTTATCTGATCCTAGGATTTCATACAGGCGAGTGGGGTACAAATCCTAAATCTAGGAGTTCATGCAGATGGGAATGACTACCCTATCACTCACAATCCATGAAAAAAAATGTGCAAATCTAGGATCCATAACATGTGGATAAATCACATGAAATCAGCATGGCATCCCTAATGAGGCCCTATTAGCCTAGAGAAATATCAATCAAGGCTTAGGAGTGTTTTGACATGATTTTCCCATGAGGGGCAAAATCGTAATTTTGAACAATTCGGGGGTAATTTGCCTCGAAAGGGCAAATTTATCATTTTAGATGGATTGGAAAGTCAAAAGACGAGGGAAATAGGATTGGCCATCAATCCAATCCATTTCCTATTTTTTTCGGAATTTCCAAGATTTTTCTGAAATTTAAAAGTGATTTTACCCTCGGAGGGGTAAAGTCGTCATTTTGGACAAAGATGAGATATGAAAATATTTAATATTAGGGTTGGTCGTCCACATGACCCAAACCCTAACTTTGAGCAATTTTCAGGACTTGACTGGAATGGGAAAGACGATTTACCCTTTGAGGGGTAAAATCGTCATTTTGGGAAGAATGATGAGATTAGAAAACCCCAGCAACAGGATTCGCCACCTAACTGGCCATATCCTGATCTAGGCGTTTATCGATCTTATCTCGCAATACAAAGCAAGGGCGAATTACCCCTAAAGGGCATTATCGTTAATTCTTGGAAGAACGGATGAGAAATCCCAAAAAATAGGATTGACCAGTTGTCTGTGGTCAATCCTCAATTTTAGGGGATTTCCAGAGTGTCTAAGAATTTATCACTATTTTTCCACATTTTTTTGGAATTTTCTGGAATTTTCTAACAATTTTTTGGATTTTCTAGGATTTTTCTAATTTTTTGATTTTTTTAATTATTATTAAAATATTATTCGGACCGGGTCGAACCGACCCACTCGGGTCAGAACTCGGACTCGTGAAACCATCAGCCAAAACGACGCCGTATTCACCATTTTTTATTTTCGGATTAATCGGATCTGATCCAATGGTCCTCATTGCACCACGTGACTAGTCCACGATCGCAGGATGATCTGACTAGAAACTACGGTTAATATTGAATGGAGACTCGATCATGGCCGTCTGATCTGACTACTTAAATCTACGGCCACGATTAGAACATGGGACTTCATCTGGACCGTCTATTCTCATTAACCCAAAACGATGTCGCCTGACCCTTTATCTAAATGGCACCGTTTTTGTTCTGATTGATTTTTCGATTAAAATTATTTTCGGATAACCCTAATTTCTAATCGGACAGTCACCATTTATTAGACTCAATTAATCTCGACATCCACGTGGACCAATGGCCGAACGCCACCAAAGGCTTTGACCCGCTGACCACGCCACGACAGCTTCGTCTTCAACCTCGCGCCTACAACTTGGACGAACGGTTGTGCTACTCCGACGACGATCCGACGGTGGATCCTTGATGAAATCACGCGAGACCAACGCCAATAAACTCGCAATGGATTCTAGCTTAATATATCTAAGAATCGAGCCAACCTATCCGCAAAATCATAATCATTCTGCGAAATGCCGAGTACGGCCATGGGAGTTCTATCGCACAAATCACGCAAAATCAAAGCAATTCATTCACAGAATAGCAGCCATCAGTGTTCAGGAGGCTTACCTCAAGCTCCGATTGAGCTCGCACGGCCTAGATTGGGCTAGGCAGGGATGAACAGTGGTCGGCTATGGAGGCTGAGTTAGAAGACTCGATTCGAGTTGTTCAGGAAAAATCAATGCCAGAAATGAAGTTCGCCATTGAAGCTCGGTATAGAGTTCGAAGCTCTGACTCGCCTGTTCGCGGTCGTAGCTTGCGCGATCGACGGCGATTGCTTCCTGGGTGTCTAGGCAACCTCTCTTCTACACTCGCCGGCTTTGGATTGGCCTGGGAATGGCCTGACCCAGGCCTCACAGTTCGAACTTGAGCCCTCGACAATGGCCGTTGGAGGGCGAGCTCTCAGTCTTTCTCTCTCTCTTTCTTTCGATTCAGTTTCTCTTTCTTCAACCGAACTAACCAACCTCCTTTCGCGAAAGCTCCTGCAAGCTTATATAGCATTTTGAGTTTTGGCGCCGAACGGGAAGGGCTCAACTGTCTTGAAATGGCACGTGTTAGCGCGTGCCATTTGGTTTAAACCGCGCCGGGGAGGATGGGCATTCCGTCCAACCCGTTTGGTCCTCCGGCAAGCTCTATTTCATGCGAATTTGGCATGAATGTGGTCTGAGTTGACTTCCGCAGGTCCGCCGCTTGACCGGTCGATTATTCGCTGCCCCGGTGGTAACTGGTCTTCATTCCGGTCCCGATTGACGAGGATTGGCCCAAGGAACTAAATGCCCAACATTGCTTCTCCAATTGTCGTTGACTTGTCGATCAATTTCCTCTTTGAAATTACAACTTCCACTGTTCACTCGTGCACAGGCCTGATGAAGAAGAAAACACTGTAGCGGACCGATTCGACCGGTCCGACCGGCGGTCTGACCGGTATGAACCGGTTCCGAATTACAGTTTTCAAAACTAGTTCAAATCTGTTGGGAATTTTTGCAATTAAACATCAGAATCGAATCTAGGGCATGGATTTTATATAAAAATATGATTTTGCCCAAAAGTTCACATCAATTTCTACGAAAACCACAAATTTTCAAGTAATTGCAAATTGGGGAATTGTGCAATTGAGGGTTTAAATGATCAAATTGGGTCAAACCACCTATGCCATTCGATTCAAAATGATGAAAACCTTTGGGCAGCATGATTAATTGCAATGATAGTCCTTGAATTAAAAGTAATTTCAATTATGCCCAATTTCAAGGACTAAAATGAAATTAAGTATGAAATTGATCAATTTGTTCGAACAATTGGGCTAAATTGAAGTGGGGGACAATCAGATTGAATGTCAAGGTCCTTAAAAATGCCAAAATTGCAAATAACAAGACTCAATTGATATTTTTTTTTCTCAAATTCAATCATTTGTGTTACAAAGGAACACCTAAAATTGAATCTGATTTTGGGCTTTTTGTGAGGTCAAAAAGACAAGGGATTTAAAAGAAAAATATTAGTTATTTTTCCATTTTTTTGTGACCTTAAATTCTATTTTTCTTGAATTTTCTAGTATTTTTCTATTTTCTGAAAATACTAAAAAATGCGAAAAATATGAAAAATTATTTTTATTGTCAAAAATGGTCCCTTAGGCTTGGCCAAGGCCACCAAAGTTGATTTTGCACTTTTTTGACTTTTTATGAATTTTTTATAATTTTTCAAAGAAATGACGAAAAAAAGCTGATCGAAAATTTGGTGTCAACAGCTGCCCCTATTTGGGAGGAATCTCACGAGAGGTTTCTCTCAAAGACAGGTGACACCTAAGTCTAGATCGACTCTACTAGGGAATAGAAAAATGAATCTTGACATTCGATCTTTCTTGTCTTGTTGGTAAACGCTCTGCTTGTCTTATCTTTGCAAACAAGAGAGAGAGAGAGAGAGAGAGAGAGAGAGAGAGAGAGAGAGAGAGAGAGGCGAGGTAGAAATACTTACCTGTTACTTACCTGCCTAACACTCGTACGGCATGCGCAGCCTATAACGGGTTCAAGTGGATACCTAGGGACTCGTCTTTTGAGCATCATAGGGTAATTAGACTCTAGCCTGTATGGTAGGCCGTACCAGAGTGAGATTCCTATACTTGACAAGAACCTGTGAATGACGCCCCTAGTCTCTTAGGGATTGTTAGGGTTTTGATCCGTATGGTGGATCAGACCATGAATAGGACTCCTCTCTCCTAGGAACCCACGGACGACGCACCCAGTCTCTTAGGGATTGTCGAACATTTTGATCCTTCATGGAGATCAGGCCGAGAATAGGACTCCTTTCTGCTAGGAACCTATGGATGACGCACCCAGTCTCTCAGGGATTGTCGAACATTTTGATCCTTCAAGGGGATCAGACCGAGAATAGGACTCCTCTCTGCTAGGAACCTATGGATGACGCACCCAGTCTCTTAGGGATTGTCGAACATTTTGATCCTTCAAGGGGATCAGGCCGAGAATAGGACTCTTCTCTGCTAGGAACCTATGGATGACGCACCCAGTCTCTTGGGGATTGTCGAACATTTTCGTCCTATATTCTAAGGAATTAACTAGGATCCATACAAGTGAGGTGTGCCTAACTTAAGCATTAAACCCTATGCTAATCCAAGTGCTTTAATCAGAAAAGACTTCTCAGGGATGTAACATAGGTAGGATTGGGGACCGAAAGAGGCTTATTTTTGGGCCCAGAATATGTGAAGAGTTTAACAACGACGATCATCGCAGGTATGCTGCCGATCTAGTACCTCATAGAGCGCCTTTATTTTTCGAAGTGCACTGGTAATCTTTGGAGAACCCCTTTCTTAGTGTGGCGTCAACATCTGAATGTGACATTATCAGATCTCGCTAGTGACCTATACATAGGTATCATGCCGTCTTTTGGCATTTTCAAGATCAAAGTCATGATTCATAAAGGTACAAATATTTGAACGGGCATTGGCCTTGCTTTTACCAGGCACTTTGCTTTTTCTTGATGCCCAGGATGGAATTTTTCTTTCACTCTCTTGTTTTAGGTCCATTCTTTCTCTTTTGGGAGCCAGGATTTTTCAAATGAATGTTCTTGAGGTACAACTTGATTCTCAACACTCAATCATTAGTCTGAGGATTTACATAAATCCTACCTTTCGAATTTTTTCGCTCTAGAAGTGGTGTTGCTTCCGTCTTGGAATATGCACTGATCACCAACAAGTTTATGAAATGAATGTACAGGCTCAACTGGGCTGTGCAAAGAGTAAAAGTGTATACGATAGAGAAACGAATGCTTTTAGTCATGTTAAAGCACTTGAATCACCACAGAAGTTAAAATGACAAGCAACACACGAAAATTGATGCAAGTCTGAGCAATACGATTTCTAACCATTTACCTCTTGACACCGCTGGACGTATCTCCAATTTTCCCCAATGTGGGGTGGTCCTTGACAGGGGTAAAGAATGAAACCGCCGTTCAAATGGCTATCGATAGTCACCTGCAGTGTTTAGGATAGAGAAATGAATGCCTCCGTCTTCCCAATCCATGTAATCGATGCGAATGGCCCTTGTATCCTCAGATTCAGGTTTCCTATTCTCACCCTTCCCTCATCTCTCGAGTGTATGGGGGACGTGTTTGGGATCGGGTTTGCCTCTCATTCAGAGGGATATTCCGGTTAGATAGCCTAAGCAAGCTGTATTTCTAGAAAGATCATTTCTTTTTTCTCCAGGCGTTTTATCCCACAAGGGATTTCAATGACGCCTCATGCATACTTTGAACATGCTTGGACACTTTCTGACCTTGGCAGACGTGTAGTAAATGCAAGGAATTTATCATCATTCTTTCATGATAGAATGTTTATTCTTGAGTCCAGCCATGTGAACGCTCATTCTCTCGTTTTTTTACCTTACAGGAAGTGAGAGATACTTTACTGTGCTCTTCTTTTGCTGTCTTCTGTCTTCAGTAGACATTCCTAGTATTTGGCGTCGATGACCTTCCTTTCCAGGGTTTTGTTTGAATGAGTCTGATTCTGAGTTTGCTTCTCGAAACCCTGCAAAATTGAACACATGCTAGTGTATGCATAGATGCATGATGTGTTTATGTAATGATGATTCGGATTGATCTGGGATAAGCCACATGACCGAAATCTGATTTTATTACAGGGGTAATACTTCTTCACAGCATCTGAATTTACAGGGTGTCCCAATTCTTCTCCTTCAAAGTTTACAAGAATCAATGCTCCTCCTGCGAGAATCTTCTTGACAATGTAGGGGCCTTCGTAATTCGGGGTAAATTTGCCTCTCGGATGGACAACATTTGGTAGAGTCTTCCTTATCACCAAGTCGTTTACTTTGATATTCCTGGCTTTAACTTTTCGATTAAATGACTTGGCCACCCTCTTTTGGTAGCTTTAACCATGACAGATCGCTCTAAGACGCTTCTCGTCTATCAGATTCAGCTGTTCATATCTGTTCTTAGAGTACTCTGACTCAGAGAGTTTACCTTCTGATAAGATCCTCAAAGAGGGGACCTTAACTTCCATGGGGTAGGACCGCTTCCATTCCGTACACCAGACTGTAGGGAGTTGCCCCTATAGAGGTCCTGATTTAAGTTCGATATGCCATCAAGGCAAAGGGTAGCCTTTCCTGCCAATCCCTGTAGTTTTCCGCTGTTTTAGCCAAGATCCTCTTGATGTTTTAGTTGGCAGCTTCACTGCCCCATTTATCTGCGGGCGGTAAGAGGATGAATTCAGGTGTCGAATACCAAAGTGATCCAGCAGCTCATCGACAATCTTGTTGTTCAAGTTGGATTCATTATCTGTAATGACTGTTTGAGGGGTACCATATCGAGAGATGATGTCTCTTTTAATGAACCTTGCCACGTTTCTCGCAGTGACATTCTTGTATGAACTGGCTTCTATCCATTTTGTAAAGTAATCAATCGCTACCAGGATGAAGCGATGACCATTTGAAGCCGTGGAATTGATAGGTCCTATCATTTCTATCCCCCACATAAAAAAAGGCCAAACCTCAGACATTTGATGCAATTCATTCGGGGGCGTATTAATCTTATCGCCATATATTTGGCACTGGTGACATGACCTGACATGTTGACAACAGTCTGATTCGATGGTCATCCAATAATAGCCAAGCCGCATGATCTTCCTGGCGAGGAGGTGGCCGTTCATGTGAGGCCTACAAATACCTTCATGGATTTCCTTCATGAGAATATTTGCTTCTTTAGCATCTACACACCTTAACAGAGTAGAGTCAAATGACCTTTTGTACTAAATTTGCCCATTGAGGAAGAACTTGCTGGTCATCTTGGTTATGTATTTTCGGTCTCCCCCTGACATCCTTCATGAAACTCCCCTTTTGAGAGATAATTCTTGATGTCATAGTACCATGGCTCTCCATCAAATTCCTCTTCGATTAGAATACAATAAGCTGGTTTTTTAACTATGCCAATCCTTAGGGGTTCTATTTCCAACCCATCAGTTATTTGTAACATTGAGGCCAGGGTGGCTAGCGCATCTACAAATTGATTGTGAGACCTCGATAGGTACTTGAATGACACTTCCTCGAACTTAAGTGTCAATTCTTCAAGGTATTCGTGATAAGGGATGAGCTTTGCGTCCTTGGTCTTCCACTCTCCCTGTGTTTGCAAAATGATGAGCATGAAATCTCCATAAACCTTCAGCTTAGGTATTCCCATGGAAATGGCCAATCGCAAGCCTAGAATGCATGACTCGTATTCCGAGACATTATTGGTGCAAGGGAAGGTCATCTTCGCTGCAACATGATAATGTTGATCATCAGGGGATATCAGTACTGCCCCAGTGCCTGCTCCTAATAGATTAACAGCACCATCGAAGTACATGACCCACTTATCCTCTCCTAAGTTCAGAATTTGATCTTCTGCCTTTATCGTTTTAGAAGGCTCACCGTTTGACGGGTTTTCTGCTAACATGTCAGCTATAGCTCTTCCTTTTACTGATTTTTGTGGAGAACATTTGATGTCAAATTCAGATAACATCACCTGCCATTTTGCTAATTTCCCAATTAAGGCGGGTTTCTCCAAGAGGTATTTGACAGGGTCGTTTTCTGTCACCAGCTGAATATGGTGATGTAGGGTATACTGTCTTAACCTGCGAAGTACCCATACGGTTGCCACACATGCCCTTTCAACAGGTATGTACTTTGCTTCAGACAATGTGAATTTCTTGCTCAAATAATAGATGGCTCTTTCCTTGCCATCCGTCGGGCTCGTTTGGGCGAGTAAGGCTCCCAAAGATTCCTGTTGTATAGTCAGATATAAGGTCAAGGGATGACCTGGGATGGGCGGCACAAGTACTGGCGGAGTGACCAGGTAGTTCTTGATCTTCTGGAATGCCTGACTGCACTCTGTATCCCATGTCACTTTCGCACCCTTCACGAGTAGTTTGAAGATCGGTTTAGCCACATCTGATAGCTGATTGATGAATCTGGCAATATAGTTCAGTCTCCCCAGAAGACTTCTCACTTCTTTTACTGTGGAGGGAGTTGCTAGATCATGGATGGCTTGAATCTTTGAAGGGTCAATCTCAATGCCCCTATTACTGACCATGAATCCGAGAAGTTTCCCAGATTTTACCCCAAACACACATTTGTTAGGGTTCAACCTCAACTTGTATTTGCGCAGTCGCTCAAACAGCTTTCTTAATACCTGAATGTGATCATGTCCCTTTTTGGACTTAGCGATCATGTCATCGACATATACTTCGATTTCTTTATGGATCATGTCGTGAAATAATGTGATCATAGCCTTCTGGTAGGTGGCCCCGGCGTTTTTTAATCCAAAGGGCATAACCTTGTAGCAAAAGTTTCCCCACGGGGTGGTTAAGGCAGTCTTCGGTTTGTCCTCATTCTTCATGATGATCTGGTTATATCCGGAGAAGCCATCCATGAATGAGAATAGCTCGTACCCTGCGGTACTATCAACCAATACGTCGATGTGAGGTAGTGGAACATCGTCCTTCGGACTTGCAATATTCAAATTCCAATAATCCACGCAGATCCGGATTCTACCGTCCTTCTTCATGATGAGGACTATGTTGGCAATCCAGTCCGAGTATGGGATAGCCTCAATAAAGCCCACCCTGAGAAGCTTCATCACTTCTTCTTTGATTCTGTCATCTAACTCGGCTTTCATCTGTCTATTGCCTTACCTGACAGGTTTGACACCGGGGTCTGTAGGTAATGCATGTTCCAGAATTCTAGGATCCAAACCCGGCATGTCAGCGTAGGACCATGCAAAGACGTATTGATATTCCCTCAATAATTATGTGAATCTGAGCTTTTCACCCCGGGATAGATGTCCACCGATCTTGACTTCCTTGATATTCACAGAGTCTCCCAAGTTAATAACAACTGGTTCCTCCGAAGTGGGAGGTACTGACTCTTCGAAGGCATTCCATTCTCTGCTGATAGATGCATAGCCTCCATCCCCATCCTCTTCTTCAATATTGTAGGAACAGTCATCATGATGATCCGAGTCACACAATAACCTGGTATGTATGCTTGAGATGATATGCCTGAAATGTGATGAGCATGGTTAGTTCGTACTTGATAAAAATGCCATCCATGATTGTGGAAAATCTTTTCGAAAGAGTTTTTGAAATAAGTACAGGTATAAACGGGACTAATCCTCATGTCATCGGACATCCTGGCCCTGTGGAAATCCTTTGGAAATTAGGAATCATATGACGAATCAGGCCTCAATCTTCTGTGCGGAAGACTAGTATCATCATCGGACTGATTTACGGTACCATATGTCCTTAACAAAACTTGTGTGATTTTTATTGAATGCAGAATGAGCCGCCTTACAAACTATGCTATTTGGACCAACGGCAGGAGATCCAAAGGCTTTTTCTTACATCTAGAACAAGTAATGAAAATAAAATGCAGAAAGTTCTAAGTGTTGTATTTAAAGAAGGAAGGAAGCTTCTTTACTCAGAGGAAGTGGCTTTGTCGTCCAACCACTTTATGATGACATTCAAGATGTTATCTTCGAGGAAAGGGTTCGTTAGATCTGGTTCTACTGTCGGAGTGATATCATCTTCTAACAACCACCTGGAATCTTTTCTAAAATAGGCGTTCAAAGGACTTTTGAACATTTGTGATTTGCCTTTCCAAGTTGGGGAACCAATGAATGAACCCTTTGAGTTGCCCTGGCTTCCACGGCGTCCCAGACTCTTGCCTCGGCCTCGGCCTGTTGCCTTTGGGATAGGCTCGCCCATGTAATCCTTCTGATACCCCAAGCCCATCCTATGTTGGTTAGCTTTTAACTGCAGGGGGTATTTATTCCCTGACCGTATTTACCTAGACCTTCTCCAAGGTTAAACCCATATGCCAGTAGCATCTTAGCTGGTAAAAGCTTGGCTTCAGAGATGTATGGAGCTCTCAATTTTATCCCTACTGGGGTATGAACTATCGCTACTAATTCCAGGGAATGATAGCTCGCTCTGTCTTAACTTTAGGTTCCACGTAGGGAACGGCGCTGTTCTGGTATGTCTGGAGGTCGACTTCTCCATGCACAGTAATCACCTTCCCCTCCACTACAAAGCGTACTTTCTGATGCAAACTGGACGGTATGGCTCCCGCTACTTGGATCCAGGGTCTTCCTAGTAAGAATCCGAATGCACTAGGCAGATCCATTACTTGGAAGTTTATGGAGAATTTTATTGGGCCGATGAGTACATCGAGTTTGATCTCGCCTATCATAGTTTTCTTCATTCCATCAAAAGCTCTTACAGCTATTTTGTAGGTTTTAATTGTTTCCTCATTGATTCCTCACCTTCTTAAAGTAGTTAGAGGCAAATGTTGAAGGCCAACCCGTTGTCGATTAATACGTGCGCCACTCTCTTCCCATTACATTGCGCAGAAATGTACAAGGCCTTGTTGTGTCCTCTTCCTTCCATGGGGAAGTCTTCATCAGAGAAGCTTAGTTGATCTTTTAGGAGGATCGCCCCTACGAAGTCCCCTAATTGTACATCATTGATTGTCTCGGGGACGTGCACCTCGTTGAGTATTTTCAGTAGTGCATTCTTGTGCTTTTCTGAATTGATGAATAAATCCAGTAAGGATATTTGAGCTGGCATTTTCCTCAATTGCTCTATTATTTCGTACTCGCTAGTCTTTATAATAGATATGAGCTTTTCTGCGTCTTCTTTCGAGACTTCCTTCTTTTCGGATTCACCCTCCCTAGGGGCATAAAATCGTCCAGACCTCATTACTGCATCTACTTCCTTTGTCTCATAGTCCTAGTGGACTGCTTTGGGGTCATACTCTTCTACCGAAGGGACTTTTATGGTTATTGTCTCAAGGCGTCTTAGATTCAGCCGTGCTGTTTTCTTCCTCTTCCTCTTCTGGCAATCGAATCACCATTGGTTTAATTGTGTAATCTTCTGCTTTGTTCAAACTATCCAGTTCTTCCAATCTGATTACCACAGCTGTGGCGGATTTAATCATTGATACGATGTTGTCAAAGCCTTTGGTAAAAAGCTTTTCCCTATCCTTCGGGGTTTCTGGCGGAGTGGGATCATCTATACCTCCCCATCCATATGGTATGATATCCTCTATCCTTTGATAGAAACTAGGACGAGCAGAATATTTCACCTTAAAATTATATTTCCCAAAATCCTGACCCAGGTTGTCTACAACTTCACCCATTCCAAGTGCGTTGTCATAAATCTACAATCTGCTAGACTTCGCCTGTTGGCCTCCAGTTTGTCCCTTTCGAATCCCTCTTCTGGTTCTAAGATCGACCCAAAGTCGCCTACCAGATCCTCATGCGGGATGTTCCACGTGCTACCCTGCTTAGTTTTGATCACGAAATGACTTCTTTCGAAAGATAGAGAAGCTTCGACTCCCTCGAATCCTTCATCGGTAATATCAGACATTATCCCTAAGCTCCTCATATTGATGATACATACCTTCTTTACGTTAGCAGGGATCTCCCATCCTTTTGGATATGACAAAGCGGTGACTAGAAGGTTAGTCAGTTTAGACATGTCCATTTTTAGCTTGAGGTGGTCCTCCTCTTCTTCGGTGAATATTGCCCCAATTGCTTGATGATCAGGGAGAGGGTTTTCTTGCACATTTGGAGCCGCGCTGTCAAACTTCAGGATTTGACTGTCAATCAGGGCCTGTACCTTCAGCTTAAGGATATAACAGTTGTCAACATTGTGCCCTCTTTCGCCCATATGGTAGATACAGGTCTGGCTCTCATCCATGCCGGGACATTTAATAGGATTTACCCAGGGCGGTTCCTTCGCCACCAAGTGTTGCTCTAGCAGCATCAGGAGTAGTTTGGACAAAGGCCTTGGGAGCTGTGAGAACTGCTTTGGGGGTTGCCTTCTTCTGGGTTCTTGCCCTTTTTGCGTCGACCATGACGATCCTCCTTTGGTCTGATTAGAACTGTTAAATCCCTTAGACTTTTGGGGGTCTGGTATAAATGCTATGTCGAGCCCGACCTCTTTCTCCTTCTTCAAGGGATACTGTTTCCTGGTGAAAATTTCATGAGGCCTCCTTTCTCTTAGAGCTCACTCCAACCTTTCAGCCACCATGATCAGGTGTGCGAAGGTTTGACATCCGGAGGTATTCAATCGATCGAAATATTCGTAGGGGAGCGCTTTTAAGAACAAATCGATCAGCTCATCTTCCGGGATTGATGTCTTGACTTGAGTAGCCAGGGCACGCCACCTCTGGGCGTATGTTCTGATCAACTAGCACCTTGCCTTCGAGGTTCGCAGCAAATCTTCCCTCGTTGGGGCCGTAGCTGTATTGAACTTGTATTGTGTGAGGAAATCCTCGGCAAGATCTTCCCACCCATCATAATCTTCGAGGTCTAATTCAATGAACCATGCCAGAGCGGCACCAGCAAGACTTTCTTGGAATGTATTCATCAGCAGCGGAATATAATCCGAATAGTGCGCCATTTTGCACAGGTAATACTTGAGGTGAGCGCGTGGACAGCCTGTCCCGTTATATTTCCTCACGAAGTCCGGCTCCTTGTAGTCGGGAGGGGTCTCCACTTTGGCGAAGGGAGATATCTTGTCAAAGCGGGCTAACTCGTAGCCTTGGCTGCTTAAACATTCTTCAATCTTGGCTAATCTTTTAGCCTCTACTTCGATTTTCACAGTTTGTTTCTCCTTTTCATCCTTTTCAAGGTTGATGACAACGGGGGGTGCCTTTTGCTGTGTCTGGACGTTCGACATACGGACATCTTCCTCTGTACGTTAGGTATTTTTCGCCATTTTTTTATCAGCCAAATCGGGTATGAGTGATGGACTCGAGTTATTCTGATTAGGAGCTACTGCATGTCTAGCGTGGGAGGCTTCCAGCATCGCCTTAATATCAGCCATCATAGTTTCCATCGCAGTCATCTGCGTTTCCAACATGCCTACACGTGGGGTCAACTCTTGTTGCTCCATTCTTGTCTTAAGTCGAGTGCAAAAATGATGCGTTGGTAATTCCGTGATGAGAGTGTACCTGTTTCCAGAAGAAATTCCAATGAGTATTTCTTTAGCATTGCCAAAAGGAATCACTTGATCCTTTTAATTGCATGTTTTCTATTGGTGAATGGGAAAAAGGACTACCTGATGAGCCTTAGTCTCACGTAAGTAGTTCTTTTAATCATTCTCCAAAGAGAATTCATGAAATTAAAAGAAGTGTAATTTTTGACGAAAGTTATTTTTTATGTATTTGTAAAACATGTCCACATTCACGCTCATATATCAAAATAATATCCAGTACAAATGAGAATGCATGAAAAGGCATCGCAAAGTTTGCTCATTTTACACTTGACAGAATAGTCTATTCAAGTCTAGGACGCTTGAGGTCTAAGGTATCCTCATCGTCCCAATATGGATTCCTCTCTTCAGTTTGGGACTCTTCATCTTCTAAATATGACGGAGACCCCATATCTTCGGGTATGTACGGCTCTACTCCAGACACGCATGGTACAATATACTCTGGTGTATAAGGCTCGACAAAGTTGCGTCTGGTTGCCTCAAAGTGCTGGATGTATTTAGTGGTGGCCCTGTGAATATTCTCCTTGCGAGTCATATCCTCTGGCCAGCTTATATCTTCGGCTTGAGAGTTCTTCAGAGAGTAAATAATAAATGCCACTCTGGCTTCGAACTGTTTCTTCTTTTCTCCCAAGAGGGTCTCGTTTGGTATGTCAAAGGAAAAGACACTAGGTCGTGGTGGAGAAGGGATCTCCTGTAATGCCCCAAATTGTCGGATAACCCTCTTCGGATAATATGCAGCAGCGCCCGTAAATCCCAGCAAAGGGACCGGATCTTCGCCATTGCATGCTAGTCTGACTTTGCCTAGTGTTGGCAACCTTAGCCGCCATCGGAGTTGTTCGGACTTTAGAGCTCTAAGGAAGTTCTTCCATTCTATGAAGTTGAACTTAGGAATACGTGTATGAGTTCTCACAAAGGTTTTAAGAGGGTGAGCATCGGGGCTGATCTCGATGAAACCCATGCGGATATGGAATTGCCTGATATGAGATGTGAACCACAGGTACAGAAGATCACTAGAGGCTCTAAAGATTCCTTTCTTGTTTTTCTTGAAGCGATTTAGGGAAAGAAAGGTCTCAGCAAGGATGATGTTTGAGTAATCCCACCCACAACAGAATTGTCTGACTACAACCGCCATAATAGGATCGAAGGAGACAGACGAGATTGGGAATAGCACGAAGCTAAAGAAGGCCAACACAAAGGCTCTACCTGATTTAGTCCCTTTAGCGGCAGGGAGGTTGGGAAATCGATCGAGGAGATAATGAAACTCCCCCATAATTACTTTTGGCGTCTCCTTTGACTTCTTTGAGGCTCATGTCAAGGAATTCAGCTAATTGACTCAAAGGTTCAAATCCTATGGGAGGTTGGACTAGCGAGTGAGTGAACTCAACTCCGATGACGGCGCTGTATTCTTCGAAAGTGGGGGTAATCTCCAGTCCTTCCATGCAGAATGTAGCGGTGGTAGGATCCCAATAGAGCGCCATGGCTTGGATAAAGGCAGGTGGGCACTCAATCTTCAGCAAGTCTAATAGATATCCCAGTCGTGGTTCAGCATACTTCTGGCTGGCTTTGCCCATGCTATCCCACCAAGATTGGAGTTCGGCCCGAGGAACTTTGAACATTTGAATATCCTTCTTTCCCATCAAGTCTAAAATATGCGAATGATTTTGAAAAGTCAATCGTCAAAAATTACTTTAAACATGTGACTATGCAAATGTCATGGAGTATGCATGAGCTGACTTAATTGCATAGTTCAATTTGAAGAAATGGAAATTAGTACCTTTTTCAGGTCTCGAAGGCCTGAATTAAAGCCTAATTTGAATTTCAGGGAAGTGACTTATGCAATTCAATCAGGTTCACTCTAGTGACTAAGGGAAACAACAATGTCACATTCCATTGGTCAATACATCAAATGAACAGAGTGGAATGAATTTCTTCTTACAATCAGGACGCCTAATGAAAGAAAAGGCGAAGGGAGACTCTTTAAACAAGAAATCCATAAAAGGCCGATGGAATGTGAGGATCTAAATCACCCTTTTCCTAGAGGCCTACCCCTCTTTACAATGAAAGTCAGTCGGGAACCCCTCCTCTAGTCCAGTGTGAGGGGTTGTCTTTAGTGTGTTGATCAAAGTATCTCAGCTCTGCTGGCCATTCTCTAGTCCATGGTATGATGACTTTAGGAGCTTTCTCGGGCTTCACCTTCTTGAGTGTGATGTGCTTCGGCTTTGTCTTGGTTGCAGGGCATCTTTTCTTTCCCAAAAAAGTGATCCTGGGTATGTTTTCTTTAGCCTGTCGTTCGGCCTTCCGACGGGCGTATGCCTCCCTAGCCAAGCGGTTGCGACGTTGCCTCTGCATTACTAAGTAACTCTCGAGCATCTCATCTCTTTGTCGCTTGAACCTGAGGTTGTCGACGTAGTAGCGGGTTTGACAATCTTCAGCATATCCTAGCTTACGTCCAGTCAGCTCCCGACCATGCTCGAATCTAGTGAAGTGCAGCCTTGTGTTCGATCCAGGGCGAGTAACTTTCCTTAGGTACTCGAAGGTTACCAACTCTATCGAACTCTTAGGAAACAGCGACATCTTACCCCTTATCATCGTTATTTCAATTAGTCACTTGAGTGATTTTCATGATGTATGCAAATGCATGTATATGTATGCAATGTACGAGTCATACTATAGAACAGGGAGTAGTAAAGTACATTGAAAATAAATGCCTTACCAACCAAACTTGGGGATGTGAAAATGTTCCCCTGTAACCATGGGCGGTTTTAGGTATACCAACCATTCATAGACATGCGCATGAGACAAGTGGGTATACTCTAGAAATCGAAAATCAGGTGAGGAACCTACGGCTCAGGTTCCCACGATCCAAATGAGGCAGATTCCGCCCCAAGAGTACACACTCAAGAGGGCTAGATATCGCCAATTTGGATTGTGAGCGGGAACAGGCACGAAAGTCTCAAGTGCCATCAAACACGAGATCTTTTCGCATCCTTTCCCTATCTAGGGTAACCTAGAGGTGGTTTGCAGTCAGGGTTTGACCGCCAGTGTGTGCGATGTGTCGTGATCATCACAATGCAAAGTCATGCACATCAGTTTGTACCAAAACACCGCTTTAGTATGTGCGTAAGATAAACATACATTCCTAACTCCAACCTGCAGGAAAGATGTTAACAATCACTCCACCCCTTATTTCTCCAAGCTGCAAAAACATCTAACACAGTGGTTAGCGTAGTACCTCACCTTCGAGAGCATCTGCAGAAAATGAGGTCAGATAAACCAATCAATTTCTTAATCGGCTCAAGTCCTCTGGAATTCTTAACCAGAGATTCAGGTTTAGAATAGTCCCCAGTGGAGTCGCCAGCCCGTCGTGACCCACTCGAGCGCTGTCTACCTAGCGAGGGCTAATGGGCCGCCCGATCGTCGCCTGATCGGACGGGGGGCCTCTCCCAAGGTCCATTACCCAAATCGCAACGGCTGGATATACGTGGTCGACCTTCAATGTGGTCTAGTGACATGTGATATGTGTACATGCTAAGGAGTCGCCACCAATCGTTTCTTGGAGGGTACGATCGGAAACCCCATCGAATAGTTGGGAGCTGTCTATTCGATTCTGCGGAAACCAGAGAAATGGTTTCGGGGACTTAGTTACGCCAACTGCTAGAGTTGACGCCATTTCGGTACCTAAGCTGAATAGTTTATCTGATCCTAGGATTTCATACAGGCGAGTGGGGTACAGATCCTAAATCTAGGAGTTCATGCAGATGGGAGTGACTACCCTATTACTCACAATCCACGAAAATAAATGCGCAAATCAAGGATCCATAACATGCGGATAAATCACATGAAATCAGCATGGCATCCCTAACGAGGCACTATTAACCTAGAGAAATATCAATCAAGGCTAAGGAGTGTTTTGACATGATTTGCCCATGAGGGGCAAAATCGTAATTTTGAACAATTCGGGGATAATTCGCCTCCAAAGGGAAAATTTGTCATTTTAGATGGATTGGGAAGTCAAAAGACGGGGGAAATAGGATTGGCCATCTATCTAATCCATTTCCTATTTTTCGGGAATTTCCAGGATTTTTCTAAAATTTAAAAGTGATTTTACCCTCAGAGGGGTAAAGTTGTCATTTTGGACAAAGATGAGAGCTAAAAATCTCGAATATTAGGGTTGGTCATCCACATGACCCAAACCCTAACTTTGAGCAATTTTCAGGACTTGACTGGAATGGGAAAGACGATTTACCCTTTGAGGGGGTAAAATCGTCATCTTGGGGAAAATGATGAGATTAAAAAAACCCCAGCAAGAGAATTCGCCACCTAACTAGCCATATCCTGATCTAGGCGTTTATCGACCTTATCTCGCAATACAAAGCAAGGGCGAATTACCCCTAAAGGGCATTATCGTCAATTCTTGGAAGAACGGATGAGAAATCCCAAAAAATAGGATTGACCAGTTGTCTGTGGTCAATCCTCATTTTTTGGGGATTTCTGGAGTGTCTAGGAATTTCCCACTATTTTTCCACATTTTTTTGGAATTTTCTACAATTTTCTAACATTTTTTTGGATTTTCTAGGATTTTTTTGATTTTTTGATTTTTTTTATTATTATTAAAATATTATTCGGACCGGGTCGAACCGACCCACACGGGTCGGAACCCGGCCCGGACCCGAACCCGCGAAACCATCAGCCAAAACGACGCCGTATTCACCATTTTTTATTTTCGGATTAATCGGATCTAATCCAATGGTCCTCATTGCACCACGTGGCTAGTCCACGATCGCAGGATGATCTGACTAGAATCTACGGTTCATATTGAATGAAGACTCAATCATGGCCGTCTGATCTGACTACTTAAATCTACGGCCACGATTAGAATATGGGACTTGATCTGGACCGTCTATTCTCATTAACCCAAAACGACGTCGCCCGACCCTTTATCTAAACGGCACCGTTTCTGTTCTGATTGATTTTCCGATTAAAATTATTTTCGGATAATCCTAATTTCTAATCGGACGGTCACCATTTATTAGACTCAATTAATCTCGATCGTTGGATCAATTCCATCTCAGCTTAACAACCTAACGGTCGAGCTGACTCGACATCCACGTGGATCAATGGCCGAACGCCACCTAAGGCTTTGACCCGCTGACCACGCCTCGTCAGCTTCGTCTTCAACCTCGCGCCTGCAACTTGGACGAACGGCTGTGCTACTCCGACGACGATCCGACGGTGGATCCTTGATGAAATCGCGCGAGACCAGCGCTAATCAACTCGCAATGGATTCTAGCTTAATATATCTAAGAATCGAGCCAACATATCCGCGAAATCATAATCATTCTGCGAAATGCCGAGTACGGCCATGGGAGTTCTATCGCACAAATCACGCAAAATCAAAGCAATTCATTCACAGAATAGCATCCATCAGTGTTCAGGAGGCTTACCTCAAGCTCCGATTGAGCTCGCACGGCCTAGATTGGGCTAGGCAGGGATGAGCAGTGGTCGGCTATGGAGGCTGAGTTAGAAGAATCGATTCGAGTTTTTCAGGCAAAATCAAGATGCGATGATGGTCAGTGATGTTCAAGGAACGAAACGCACACACTAAATGCAAGAATCATTGCCAGAAATGAAGTTCGCCATTGAAGCTCGGTATAGAGTTCGAAGCTCTGACTCACCTGTTTTCGCGGTCTTAGCTTGCGCGGTCGACAGCGATTGCTTCCTGGGTGTCTAGGCAACCTCTCTGCTACACTCGCCGGCTTTGGTTTGGCCTGGGAATGGCCTAACCCACGCCTCACAGTTCGAACTCGAGCCCTCGACAATGGCCATTGGAGGGCGAGCTCTTAGTCTTTCTCTCTCTCTTTCTTTCGATTCGGTTTCTCTTTCTTCAACCGAACTAGCCAACCTCTTTTCGCAAAAGCTCCTGCAAGCTTATATAGCATTTTGAGTTTTGGCACCGAACGGGAGGGGCTCAACTGTCTTGAAATGGCACGTGTTGGCGCGTGCCATTTGGTCTAAACGGCGCCGGGGAGGATGGTCATTCCGTCCAACTCGTTTGGTCCTCCGGCAAGCTCTATTTCATGCGAATTTGGCATGAATGTTGTCTGAGTTGACTTCCGCAGGTCCGCCGCTTGACCGGTCATTTATTCGCTGCCCCAGTGGTCACTGGTCTTCATTCCGGTCCCGATCGACGGGGATTGGCCCAAGGAACTAAATGCCCAACATTGCTTCTCCAATTGTCGTTGATTTGTCGATCAATTTCCTCTTTGAAATTACAACTTCCACTGTTCACTCGTGCACATGCCTGATGAAGAAGAAGACACTGTAGCAGACCGGTTCGACAAGTCCGACCGGCGATCTGACCGGTCTGAACTGGTTCCGAATTACAGTTTTCAAAATTAGTTCAAATCTGTTGGGAATATTTGCAATTAAACTTCAGAATCGAATTTAGGGCATGGATTTTATCTTAAAATGTGATTTTGCCCAAAAGTTCATATCAATTTCTACGAAAACCCCAAATTTTCAGATAATTGCAAATTGGGGAATTGTGCAATTGAGGGTTTAAATGATCAAATTGGGTCAAACCACCTATGCCATTCGATTCAAAATGATGAAAATTTTTGTGCAGCAAGTTTAATTTGCAATGATAGTCCTTGAATTGAAAGTAGTTTCAATTATGCCTAATTTCGAGGACAAAAATACAATTAAGTATGCAATTGAGCAATTTGTTCGAACAATTGGGCTAAATTGAAGTGGGGGACAATCAGATTGAATGTCAAGGTCCTTAAAAATGCCAAAATTGCAAATAACAAGACTCAATTGATATTTTTTTCTTAAATTCAATCATATGTGTTACAAAGGAACACCTAAAATTGAATCTGATTTTGGACTTTTTGTGAGGTCAAAAAGACAAGGGATTTAAAATAAAAATATTAGTTATTTTTCCATTTTTTTGTGACCTCAAATTCTATTTTTCTCGAATTTTCTAGTATTTTTCTATTTTCTGAAAATACTAAAAAATGCGAAAAATATGAAAAAATTATTTTTTAATCAAAATTGGTCTCTTAGGCTTGGCCAAGGCCACCAAAGTTGATTTTGCACTTTTTTGACTTTTTATGGATTTTTTTATAATTTTTCAAAGAAATGACGAAAAAAGGCTGATCGAAAATAAGGTGTCAACAAACACTAAATATAATTTTTGAGAATAACAAAGAGTCATGAGAGCACTAAAAATGAGAAATTCTTTTCCTCGAGAGTCTCATACGGCTTAGTAAAGTTGAGATCAAAACTTTTGCCTACTCTCATTGGTCGACAATGCATACGTAATATGAAGTACATATTATGATATGTTCTCATTCCCCTTGTGTCGCGACCCGTCCGAAAGCGGACGCGGCTAATGGATTACCGATCGCGGGCCTTCCCCCGCACAAGGGTGCGGATCGCGGGCTTTGGACAGGCGCGGGCCCTCCCAGGCCCATACCAAATCGCGGCGGGAGTTTTCTTTTAATAGGTTCGACGATAGGAGTCGATCGCTTTCGACCTTCAGTGTGGTTGTGGTGGCATGTGCAACTTGTGCATGCATTTGGAGTCGCCACCGGTCTTTCTTGGAGGGTAGACCTGAAACCTTACTGATCGATTGGGAGAGATCAATCAGTTCTGCAGAACCAGAGATTTTGGGTTCGGGGACTTGGTTACGTCGGTGTCATTACCAACGCCCTTTCGGTACCTAACGCGAGTGATTTTCCTATTTAAGATTTCATGCATGGGCAATTTTAGGTGAGGTAGGCTTGATTCAGGGTTTCATGCAGATTGGAAGACTATTCCTATCAATCACAATCAATTTTAAATGAAAGCGCGATCGAATACATAAATAAATCAGATCGATGCACATCAATTCACATCACATGGACTCCTAGTATAGCCATAAGGGCTTAGGGAAGATGTGAGTTCGGACCAAGGGTAAAATGGGAAGATTTGGGGACGATTAGCCCGAAGGGCAAAATCGTCATTTTTGGAAGGTTTGGATACCGAATTGCCCAAAATATTCCATGGCCAGCTGATTGTGGCCATTTCCCATTTTTGAGAATTTTTTTGGAATTTCTTGATTTTTCTTCAATTTTTGGAAGACGATTCGCCCAAAGGGAGAAATCGTCATTTTAAGAAGGGTCGGGGTTCAAAACACCCGAGATGAGCCTTGGCCAGTTGATTTTGGCCATTTCCTATTTTTTTTGGGATTTTCCTGGATTTTTTTTAGAATTGTTTTTAGTATTTTCTGCAATTTCTTTTTGATTTTTTTTTAATTTTTCCTTAATTATCCATTTTTTAGGATTTTCTGATTTTTTTTTAGAAATATTTTAATCAAAATATCTCTTTGACAATATACAACACTTAACCCAATAAGCTAAACATTGGACTGAAATAAATACATGCAGATCAAATTTGTAATAGCATCATTTTAGAAAAATAACTCTGATGCCCGAACGGAGCACACGAAAACATACCTGATTAGACTCCGGTCTTCAATCGCCGAACCCCAGCGTTCTCCGTGCGCGTCGCCTGTCCATCACCACCTTTGAATGTTAAAAGTCAATTTTACAAGTAAATAAACAAATAAACTTACAAAAAAAATATATATATATATTCGGACACGGCCCGGATTCTTGGCCAGTGGGCCAACTTTCTTGGCCAACTTGGCCCACGGACCAGTCACAATGGCCCAGACGCCAGGCCCAAATTCCCGGCCACAGGCCAGGCCGAATGGCCCCTCGAGCCCGGACGCTTGGGCCAAAATCTCGGCCGCGACCCAGCTCACGGGTCTGTGAAACGGGGCACCGTCGGATATATGGGAGGGGCACGGCTGAGGCGATTCATGGCTCCAAGGGCATCGAGGTGCGAGGCTGATGACGACGGCTGGACCGCTTGGGTTCGGGTCGCGAGAGGCCGGCGGCAGCAGCTCGGTTTTCTCAGCTCCCGGCGACTTGTGGGTCAATGACGGCATGGGGGTTCAACTTTGAGTCCCTCGGGTTGGCATGGCAGCAGTTGCGGTCGGCGGTTGAGGTGGTGGGCGACGATGACGACGTGCGAGGTGGACGGGATAAAAGGGCTGCCGCGTCGTGGGTTTCAGGGGGGTTGGGCTCGAGTCGCGCGGGTCCTTGGCTGGTCTCGACGGGAGCAGCTCGCGGCAACCGGGCGTGCGGGTGCGACGGCGGCTGACTGGCGGCGAGCTAAGGCGGCAGCATCGACGGAGCAGTGGCGTGACGGGGTGATGACTGGCTGGTGGTGGTACGTTTGGCAAGAGATGCCATCGAAAAAGAAAAAAAAATGAACCCCCAGAAGAAGATGTTCCCTCATGAAGAAGAACCCCCCTGAAGACCAAGAAGACGTCGTCCGTCGGGCTGTGGATAGAGAGAGAGATTTAAAAAAAAAAAAAAAAAAGAGAAGGGGCTTTTGACCTTTGACCAATGAGTGGTTGGTTGGTGGGATAATGATAGGTGGGTCCCACTTTAGGGAATTTGAATAATTTAGCTTGTAGTGGGTTTCTGAGGAGCAAATGGGTAATTCAATAATTCATGACCTCGAGTACTATTTTTCACGTATTTTGCTTTTTTTTTTAAATAGTAATAATAAATATGAAAAATAATAAAAATATTTTTTTATCCAAAATGGTCCCTTTAGCTTGGCCAAGGTTACCAAAGTTGATTTTGTAATTTTTTAGCTTTTTATGAATTTTCTCTGAATTTTTGAAAAATAAAGGAAAATAAAATAAAATAATAATAAATAAAATAAAATAAAATAAAATAAAAATGATAAAAAATTTAGGTGTCAACAGCTGCCCCTCTTTGAGAGGAATCTCGTTAGAGGAACCCCCTCATAGGTTTCTCTCAAAGACAAGGTGACACCTGAGTCCTGATCGACTCGACTTGTGAAACTGAAGGGAAATGAGTCATGACATCCAGTTTTTCACGCTTGTCGATGTACGTTCTTTCTTACAGGGGGAAACACTCATTTGTCATGAGAGAGTGAGATAGTAGAGAGACATACCTGTCACTTACCTGTTCGATGTTTGTGCAATTTTCATGGTGTCTGATGGATTCAAGAGAATTCTAGGAACTCGTTACTGGAATATCCTAGAGAGGTTAAACTCTGACCTGTATGGTAGGTCAAACCATAATGGGATTCCTAACTGATAGGAATCTAAGGAAGACGCGTCCCATTTGGGATTTGCCAAGGATTTTGTTCCGTATGGTGGATTGGACCATTGAGTTGACCATTTAAGTGATTTTTACTATTGGGTTGACCCTTCAGGCGGTTTCTACCTTGAGTTGACCCTTATGGCGGTTTCTACCATATTTGACCATTTAGGCGGTATCTACCTATGAGTTGACCCTTCAGGCGGTATCTACCTTGATTTGACCCTTCAGGCGGTATCTACCTTGAGTTGACCCTTCAGGCGGTTTCTACCTTGAGTTGACCCTTCAGGCGGTTTCTACCTTGAATTGACCCTTCAGGCGGTTTCTACCATCAGTTTGCTTTGAAAAGGGGTCTCATGACGAGGGTTCTCCACGTCCGATGAGACTGCTTGAGTCTGTTGAGGCGACATTCTGGGAGCTGGGTGTTTCCAACGGATCCTGCAGAAGTTCGAGCCTGAAAATTTTTTTCTTCGCCAAGAAAACATTAGCAATCTTAGGGAAGACGACGGTTGTCCATCTGACAAAATCGTATGATTTAAGTCTTAATCATGAAATGTGCGTTTTGATGCTGGAGGTTATCCAAAGCATTTTTGCAACATGCAAATGTGATCACAAATCCCTTGCACGGAAAATCTGGATCAAACAATTTGAAATTTCCAAAAAGAGTTTGTTCAAAACATATATTGGAGAATTTCTCATCCAAGAGGGCTCCTCACCGCTCTGTGATAATGGTCTTTTGTAAGGAATGCGCTCAACTTCCTACTAACCTGTGCCTAGGTTTTAGGATCATTCGCAGCGCATACATTTCGATCGATCGGGAGGACTTCCGCGGGACCGTAATGTGGGGCTTAGATATTGATTTTCAAGGGGGACCCGCTTTGGAGTCGAGGCCATCGAATGAAAGTCTTCACTATCTGCTCCGGGTTTACAAGTCAAGAACCCTGCAAAAATGAGAAAGAAATAGTCTTGCTCGTACCTCTTCGAGCTAAGCTATATGTTAACCCAAGTGTCTTAGTCAGAGAAGACTGTTTCAGGGTTATGATGTTGGTAGGATTGGGGATCGAAAAAAGCTTGTTTTTGGCCCAGAATTTATGAGGAGTTTGACATTGGTGATCATTGCAAATTTACCACCTGCTCTTTCTTGTCTGCACCTTCAGTTTTTGAGGTGTGCAACCGCTCTTGAGGTGTGCACAAATTCTTTAGGGAGAATCTCCGGCTGCATTAAGAAATTGACAATTCTGTCCGCGTCTTTCCTCCACGCTTGACATCATTTGGAGGAGCGACCTTTTGATCTGACTCCTTTATGGGTCTTTCTCTCTTCCCAACTAGGCTTCATTGGGGATCAAGCAAACAGCTTGTACGAGCATCGGCCTTGGTTTTACTAGGCCCTTTGTTTTTTCTTGATGCTGGGGATTTTCTAATCATCATTTTTTGAAATCCCGTTTTTCTCATATTCGATGGGATCATGTTAGACATATGTCTGAAAGTCTAAACATGCTTTAAATATCAGCCCGGGAATCCTCTTCGTAATCCATGATGCCTTCATCTTGGAACGTGCAATGATCACCAATGGGCTCATGAAATGAATTTGCAGGCTCAACTTGGCTATGCAAAGGATAAACGTATGTGGGATAGAGAAATGAATGCTTCTCGTCATCCTATGGCACTTGGATTACCATATAAACAACACACGAAGATTAATGTTAGTCCGAGCAACAAAATTTCTAACCATTTCTCCTGATGCTGTCGGACTTACTTCTATTCTGCCCCGATGTGGGGCGGTTCTCGATAGGGCTGATAATGAAAACCTCCGTTCAAAGGGGTTATCAATGGTCACCTGTAGTATTTGAGAATATGAAACGAACGCCTCTGTCGTGCCAATCCATGTAATCGCTGCGAATGGTCCTTACCTCCGTAGGTATAGATTTTGCTATCCGATTCACTTCCCTCGTCTCTCAAGTGTATGTAGGATGTGTTTGGATTGAGCTCGCCTCTCTTTTGAGTAAACTTCCTTTTGAATGATTTGACAAATAATCATATTTGGAAAAATTCATTTTTTTCTTTCCCAAAATTTATCCATCGAGGGGATTTTGTGATGTATCGTGCATGTTTTATTCATGCTTTGGGCAACCTCCCGATTTAAATCATGAACATCGATGCATTGGATAATTTTCATGACGGCTGAAAGGATTTTAACATTTTTTTTTATCTTCAGCTAACTGGGAAAGGGGTACTTACCTACCTGTCGCGGCTGCAGACCCCTGCAAATGTAAAAGAAGCATATCATTGTATGCTCGTGAATTTTTCAACAATCGAAACGATACATCCTACCCTTGGTCATGTACTCTAACGAATAGTACATGGGATGTAGAAACCTGTTCGTCTGCAAGGCGACTCCCCTGTCAAGGATAGACAACGAGTATCAATTCATATTCTCAAATTCAAGACAAATTGGGACGATACAACTTTACTCTTGGTTCTCATCCCGTTCTGATGTTGCGTATTGATATGGACCACGTCTATCAAATCCGCCTATCCATGCTTGGAATATTTGTAACATCAATGGTTCAGCTGCCCCCGGTTGGGCAACGTCTGTTTTGTTATTTGAACAGATGGCTCCTTGAGTGATTTATCCACGTTTATCACCTGAGAAGGGAAAGAAAGGAGACATTACTTCGGTATTCGGTTGAAGATCGTTTAGGAACGATACATCATTTTACCAAATGGGAGGCTTCGTGACCAAACGTATTTCGTGCTGAAACGGGTAGATCCCACTATGCTCCGCGGGTGATAGTCATCGTTCATGGAATTTGCTCCACTGATTAAGTGATTAATCCACGGCCCTTGGCTCGAAGATGTTCAAAGGGTAACATTGACACTCAGAGCGGCTAGTTTTAAGCGTTAATTAAAAATGTTCCTGTGGGAACTTTACAATGAGATCCGTAACACATTCATTCGACGTATTCACCTCTCACTCTCCTGAGCCTTCTAATGATTTAGCACACGAGCTTCGAACCAGATGTCCGGTTGCCGGTATCGGTCACGACCGCGAAGATGCGCCTGTTCTAAAATGCTTGACCCATAGGCCGAGTTGCTCATTCAGGAGATCATCTGACTGCTCGAGTCGTTGACGTTCAAGTTGCGCATCCTTAATCGTTGGTGATGGACTTTTCCCATTACTTTCGGCATGAACAACCTGGTTCCTCGGGTTATGCTCGATCCATATGCCGAGTTGCTCACTGAGGAGATCACTTGAAATTTCAAACCATTGAGGCCCAAGTCGGGCATCCTCAACCGTTGGCGATGGGTTCCTCACACTACTTTCGGCATGAACAACCTGATTCTTCGAGCCGGAATCTCCGTAGTTGTCCTGCAAGATTGTATGTGCATCTCCTGCCAATGTTAAATCCGCTGTAGGACTAGCATTAACGGTCAATCGTTGCTCAAACCGGGGAGTCCCTATTTGCTGAAATTGCGGTACATACTTCTGAGGAGCACTAGGATAACCCAGGGGAGTACTCTGATTGATGCCCGAACAATCGCCCGTGGGAACAGGGTTACCGCAATCAAGGCAAGTAGCGATGCTTAGAGCTTTTTTATACCGAGTGTTTTCTATTCGAAGCTTTTCATTTTCCTCCCTCAAAATCGCTAACTCGTGCCGATCGCGTTGATATTTCATTCGGGTTCGTTTGTTTTCAAACCAGCACCTGACCTTCCGAGGCTCCCACCCTAACTCCTGGCTCATTTTGATTTTCTGTTCCTTGTCCGGATAGGGGCATTCTCTAAAAAAAAACTCAAGTTTATCGGCTTGACCTGAAGCGTAGTGATGGAGATGCTCCCCTTCCTGACGCCGATCACCGCCGTGGGTACTGTTCTCGTTAGCCAGGCCTCGGGTTTCATCATTGGGAGGGTCGGCCTCCATGGCCCTTGTGTCAGGTTCGGTCCTGGGATCTTCAAATTCTTCCAGCAGCCCGAGCTCGGAGACCTCTAAGTCTGGCGTTTCCAGTAAATGACAGAACCCCCTGAACATTCTTGATCGAAATATCACCGGTTGATTTTTTTTGTTAACTCGGCTTTCTTTGGATCCTCACCTTCTCTGAAATTTTTGAAAGGAAAAGTGAGTCCGATCACCGTTCTTCGATCCAAGATAATGGCCACCTGGCGAGCGCTCTTCTCAAGACTTCATAATTCCCACTTCGTCTTTTCTTACTCTTTTCTACCTGAGTGGAGCCTGAAGATCTCTTGTGTTGATTTCGCTTTGTCGAGCACTACGCCTGTCTTTCTGCCCCTGTCTTTAAAGCAATAGGTCTGGCTACCTTTCGGCGCCATTATGTTTTGCTAAACCCGAGATCACAGGACGTTGGTGGATCCGTGACTCATCGGGGATGCATTAACGTAACCCGCTTGGCCCCGCTGCACATAAATTATTATTATAACTTCTCCTTGCTTATTCGAGCGTTATAAGGTGAGAGATTGATACCAAAAGATTAATATTTTAGCCTGATCAGATTCAGTCTCTCAAACACATCCCCAATACTAATTCTCTATCGTTCAATCGCACATGGCTTCCTCTTTTGTACCTGCTGCCTTAGCCGAAGCTTTAACCCAATGGGAGAGATTTTATCATCTCATAGGTAAGGGTTATGGTTATATAAATAATCATCCTGAAGCCGAGGTTGAAATCCGTACTCTGATTCCGGTCCTGGACACCGTATGTGTCGAAGGTACGAGACTGCGAAGGGAGTTTGCAATCTTCCCAACTCTCTTCAACAATTTCCTAGAGGCTTACGAAGTCGCTAGCCGGGATGTCACTATGGCTAGCATCGTACGAGCTCGCTATCAGGACAGGGTTGAGTCCCTGATGTTGGCCATGCTGACGGTCGATAACCATAAAAGGGCTGTTGAGTACGCCCATGCCCAGGTCTCATTGCTGGTCCGTGAGAGGGGCAACCTGGTGGAGCGTCTAGCTCTCTATCAAACCGTCTTTGAGCAAGACCAGCACAATCTCATGCTGAGGTTCCAATGCACCTGGTTGGAGGAAAGGCTTGAAGACATGAGCATGGATATAGCTCGCGGGAGGGCGCTGGCTCATGACTTAGAGTTTGAATTCGAGTACTATGAGACCTAGGTGAACGAACTTAAGGAGAAATGTCGTCTCCTTTTCTTCAAGCTTGTAGACCTTGATTCCCGGAGCGTGGACTGTAAGCAAGGCATGGATAGCATGGAGAGTCAGTTGAGCTTCTTTGTGATGCTCATCAGAACTCATTTTGGGTTTACGGTTCCCCCTTAGTAACCCACTTGTAAACTCTCCCGCTGAGTGAAATAAATGCGAGTTTGTTTATATACGCTCTTTCATTCTGCATTGTTGACTAGCCAAGAAAGGTCTTTGCTTTCGGATCTACACGACTCCCTTTTCGCATGTGTCAACAGCTTGGCTACACATCATTTCCACAGCCCGACGCTTTATATTTGCTTGATTCGAATGTCTCGCGAGAAATAAATTTGTAGCTGTTCGAAATTTTAAGATTGCCTCTGGTTTTGAGGTCGTGGCGTTTAGGGTAGCTAACAATCTCTCCGCTTTCGAGCTCGCTCACGTTCTGCTCGCAACTTATGCCGGCCCTTCTGCCTTCACGTGTTGCGTTGATTTTACCTTGAACCTAATATAACAACGGATTGCCGTATCTATACATGATGACATTCGCAAACAACATCGTGCAAAATTAGCTCTAGCTATTAAAGAAGAAAACAAATGCGTCGATGAGAATTTTACAATAGGGGATACATCCCTCTCGTGCACATCACCCTCTTTCTTTGGGTATGTCCAATGATCAACCAATCTGGCCTCGGCTCAGGTGTGCCATTACCGACTGCAGATCATGGATACCAACCTTTAATAGCTTCCAACTGATCGAACCAGGTATCAAGTCCTTCCTCGAAGAAATTATCTGACCCCTCGAACGATTGATGTGTAGGTTGAGCCGCATCGCCCGACGATTTCTTCGAACTGGAACCCCCATCCTTGTCTGGGAATATAAGAGGAGATTCGATCGATTGACTAACACAAGCATCTCTCACTTGGGAATTAGGGAAATAAGAATGCTCAAAATCTTCCCCCATCGGATCCTCTGAAACCACATGCTCCAATTGGGCAAACCTTTGAGCACCGGGCGTAGTGGGTCGCTCTGTGACAGGAAGAACATTGGCTAGCTGCTGCTTGGACGGAGGAGTGCTTACTTGCTGCACTTGTGATGTGTGCTCTCGAGGAATATTGGAACGACTCATGAGGATATCCTGATCAAATCCCCAATAGTCGTCTAGATTCGACCGGGCTTCCTTTGACATAAGGGTGCTGGGTTCGCAGCCGAGTCTATTGTTCAGATTCAGTTCTGCATAACGCTGTCCTAGCGCCCTTCTGTAGCAACCAAGGTGATTCGCGACTAATTGCTTGGTAAGTCCCGGTACATTCATGACCCTAAGTATGCTTGTCGGACCTATGAAGTCGAGTCCTATCTGTCGAACTGCGTCTAAGAACTTGAGATGAAGCTCCGGGGGCCAAATGAATTTCTTCTTCTCGTTGTCCGGAATAGCGTCGATGGCCTGCTGACTAATCTCTAACCCCTCTTGAACCGTGTCTGATCTTACCAGAAGTTGTTGTACAGGAGATTCATGGACTTCGCTATAATGACCCCAATCATAACGACACGTATCCCCTTCCTCAAAAGGCACTGGTATAATCCTTGTAGGATCGATCTGCTTATGCGCGCCATCAGCAGGATCTGATTGTACCGGAGATAGCTCAAGGGAGCAGGGGAATAAATGAGCACCTTCCATCCTCGTAGAAGGCTCACCGGGGAACAATTTACTGAGGGTGGTAGGGCCACCGCAGTCAGGGCAGGTAATAGTACTGAGGATTTTCTCATACCACATGTTTTCCATTCGAAGGTTTTGGTTCTGCTTTTCTAGGGCCGTGATCTCCCAACGCCTGTGTTGGACACCTAGTCTGAAACGTTTATCCTGAAACCAAAACTGGACTCTCATAGGATTCATTCCCAGCTTCCGGCCCCATTCAATCTTTTGTTCCTCGCTTGGGCAAGGACATTCGTCGAAGAAAGCTTCAAGCTCTTGGGTTTCTTTCTGAGTGTAGCGCTGGCGATGTTTTCTTTTCAGGGGTAGAGCATTGTGGCCACTGCCGTCGTCGCCACTGCGATCTTGATGTTCGTCACTGGAAGTGTTGGGTTCCATGGCTTCGATATCGAACTTGATTCTAGAGCTTTTGGGGTCTTCCAACGAACTCGTCACTCGGGGTTCTCTGTTCTCTTTTGTATACTCGCTCTTTCGATTTGTTGCCTCCTTTTCCTCGAAAGCTAGGTCTGTTCAGCGTTCTATTTTTGAAACAACGGAACTGTTTACCTCCTGCTCAGCTTTCCGACACGATTGGGTAACCAAATCCTTTCGCGGCTTCTCCGATAGTTGCGCTCGCCTTTCGGTTTCCCCAAGAATCATGCCTGTTCAGCACTGTCTTCCTTTTTAAGTGGCAGAACTGTTTACTCCTCGCCCAGCTTTATGCGTGATGGAACAACCCGATCCTTTCGCGGCTTCTTCGATAGTTGCGCTCGCCTCTCACCTAAAATCAATAATGGTGAGACAAAAGAATCTTTTGCAGCTTTCACTTGGCAAGCCTGAAATCACGGATCGGGACGGAGTTGGTGCTTCACGAGAAGAGTGACCCTTGCTTTACTTAATTACCCTGGCTCCACAAGCATTATTGCTGTGACTTTTCTCCACTCTCGAGACGCTGTAAAAAGCAGAGTTAGTGTTTGGGAGATTAACGCTCTCATATAATTTGCTTCCATCTTCTAAGCGCTCTATTACACACCTCCCCGTCGAAAATGGCCTCTTCTCACGTTCACACTTTCTCGGCCGAAGCTTTGGCTCGGTGGGAAGAGTTATATAACCTCTTGGGTCAAGGTTATGCTCACATAGCTGATCATCCCGAAATCGAGGATGAAATCCGAGTCATGTTCGGGGATCTGGACATCACCTCCCTCAAGGGTACTGCGTTGGGGAGGGAATATAGTATTTTTCCAATGCTCTTTACAAACTCCTTGGAGGTCTACCGCGCTGCTCATCGGGGAGTTACCGTGGCTCGTGTCTTGCGAGCCCGTTATGAGGATCAGTCCGACCGCCTAGCGTTGGCTGACTACCTGGCCAATAGTCACAAGAAGGCTGTTGGGTTCGCCAAAGAGCGGGTTACGACATTGCTTCGCGAGAGGAGGAATCTGGTGGAGGACTTAGCTCTATCCCTGGCTACCTATGAGCGCGATCGTCGTAATGCCCTGCTAAGGAATCGAAGCGAGTGGTTGGAAGAAAGGCTCAACGGCATAAATGAGGATATAACTCGTGAGAATGGACTTGTTCGGGACTTGGAAATAGTCGCCGAAGATCACGAGACTCAGGTTGTTGCAGTCAATGATGAACGCAAACGCCTTCACCTCAGGCTTGCGGACCATGATACGCGGAGTGGTGCGTATAAACAAAGCATCCATAACCTGGAGGGTCAGCTGGGCTCCTTCGTGTCGTTGATTAGGGCTCACTTCTGCTTTACTTTTCCACCCCAACGAATTGTATGATCTGGTTTGGGCAAGAATGAATGAAAGCTCCGGTGTGTTTGTTTTAGCTTTTATATGATCCATTTCTTCGAGCATCCGGACATCTTAGACTTGGATGAGTCGATCCATAATAAGTCGAGCAAATGTGTTCTGATTTTCTAACTCGCTCATGATCAGATGAAAGAATAGCCTCAGACTTATCCAGGAAAAGATTTCTCTCTATCACCTTTTTTTTTTACCTGCAAATGAAACGACAGAATCAGAAGAAATAATTTGAAAAAGAAAGCATAAACCCCTTTCAATCTTATGCTTGCTTGCGATTAATAAGGACAAAATTTTTTTTTTTACAAGGGTTTTAATCTTGTGCAAAAAGTTTTTTTATCAGTATTCCTCGAAGGAAAGCATACTATTGAAAGGAATGTAATTCACGATAATCGCTTTTGACCAATTTTGAGAGGAGCGAATTAGTCAAAAGTGCAAGGCATAACGACGTGTTTTAAATTTAATTGAAGATACGGCATCCAAATCAAGGCCGTTTTGTTAAGAATGAGGGCAATTTGGACATCTATCTCGTCATTAAATTCAAAACAACGCCGATATTCTCGATCAATTATCGTGGATTACCGGCGACGTAAAACATGCACGAAACCATTCAAGTGTATAATTCCTTCTAGAGAAATTGAGATTGGACTACTCTATACGACCAAAAGGTCGTGTAAGACTTCCAATTTTAATTTCCTCTAAAGGAATTATAAACTTGACTTGGGAGTATTCGGATGATTAGAAAAAATGCCACTATCACGTACCCATGACCAGTCAAAAGAAATACAACGAAGTTCCATTTGAATGTATACACAAATAGATCCCTAATACAATCACTCTAAGGGACGAGAGAGAGAAAAACCTCAGCAAAAATAAATCCTATACAAGAGGACTAGTAATGGAAAATGAAACAAAGGAATGTGATCCTAACGTTTAAGGATGCCCCAGTTTCGATCTGTGTCTTCAGGATTACTTGCCCCAACTCGTCATCTTCGTTGGATGATACCTCATTAATGTCCATAGTATGCTCCTTTATCGCACACTCGGTGTTCGTCGTGGGATATCACCCTCTTCGTCTTCTATCAAGGGCGTTGGGGGAAAACACACATATCTATCCTCGAGATGGCATTTAATCTAATCACCAGAATGCAATGAATGAAATGCCTATATTTATATGAACTGTGATAGATTTGAGGGATAGAGAGTCTTACCAACCAAACTCGTCGACTTATGTGCGGTTTTAGGTGTACCAACCGCCCAAAGACATGCGTATGAGACAAGTGATGGTGAACTTCTAAAAATCAGAGGGTTTGGCACCTAAGGTTAAGGTTCCCACCTCGAGTTCTAGAAAGAGCCGATTCCATTGCACAGCTATCGTTGCATTGGGACTCGATCCATAGTTCGAAGCGAGCGGAATTGAAAAGTGGATTACCCCATGTTTTTCCTCACGGAGATTCCATTTTCAATTCCTTCTATTGTGTTCCTAAAGGCGGCGCCCGGGGTTTTAGGCGCGGTTGTGTGTGTCCATGTGTCGTGATCATCACGATGCAAGTCATGCACAACAGTTTATCAATCAGCGCTTCAAATCATCCACACAACATACATTCCTACGCCAACCTGCATAAGACAATGTTAATCACGGACTACACCCCTTATTTCTCCAATCTGCAAAAACATATAACACCAACCATGAGCGAACTTACCTCACCTTCAAAAGCGACTGTAGGGTTAGAAAAAACACTCAGCGTTTTAATTACGGCCTAAGTCCACTTGAGGTCTAGAACCATAGGTTCTAGAACAAAGGTCCCCAGCGGAGTCGCCAGCTGTCGCGACCCGTCCGAAAGCGGACGCGGCTAATGGATTACCGATCGCGGGCCTTCCCCCGCACAAGGGTGCGGATCGCGGGCTTTGGACAGGCGCGGGCCCTCCCAGGCCCATACCAAATCGCGGCGAGAGTTTTCTTTTAATAGGTTCGACGATAGGAGTCGATCGCTTTCGACCTTCAGTGTGGTTGTGGTGGCATGTGCAACTTGTGCATGCATTTGGAGTCGCCACCGGTCTTTCTTGGAGGGTAGACCTGAAACTTTACTGATCGATTGGGAGAGATCAATCAGTTCTGCAGAACCAGAGATTTTGGGTTCGGGGACTTGGTTACGTCGGTGTCATTACCAACGCCCTTTCGGTACCTAACGCGAGTGATTTTCCTATTTAAGATTTCATGCATGGGTAATTTTAGGTGAGGTAGGCTTGATTCAGGGTTTCATGCAGATTGGAAGACTATTCCTATCAATCACAATCAATTTTAAATGAAAGCGCGATCGAATACATAAATAAATCAGATCGATGCATATCAATTCACATCACATGGACTCCTAGTATAGCCATAAGGGCTTAGGGAAGAAGTGAGTTCGGACCAAGGGTAAAATGAGAAGATTTGGGGACGATTAGCCCGAAGGGCAAAATCGTCATTTTTGGAAGGTTTGGATACCGAATTGCCCAAAATATTCCATGGCCAGCTGATTGTGGCAATTTCCCATTTTTGAGAATTTTTTTGGAATTTCTTGATTTTTCTTCAATTTTTGGAAGACGATTCGCCCAAAGGGCGAAATCGTCATTTTAAGAAGGGTCGGGGTTCAAAACACCCGAGATGAGCCTTGGCCAGTTGATTTTGGCCATTTCCTATTTTTTTGGGATTTTCCTGGATTTTTTTTAGAATTGTTTTTAGTATTTTCTGCAATTTCTTTTTGATTTTTTTTTAATTTTTCCTTAATTATCCATTTTTTAGGATTTTCTGATTTTTTTTTAGAAATATTTTAATCAAAATATCTCTTTGACAATATACAACACTTAACCCAATAAGCTAAACATTGGACTGAAATAAATACATGCAGATCAAATTTGTAATGGCATCATTTTAGAAAAATAACTCTGATGCCCGAACGGAGCACACGAAAACATACCTGATTAGACTCCTGTCTTCAATCGCCGAACCCCAGCGTTCTCCGTGCGCGTCGCCTGTCCATCACCACCTTTGAATGTTAAAAGTCAATTTTACAAGTAAATAAACAAATAAACTTACAAAAAAAAAATATATTCGGACACGGCCCGGATTCTTGGCCAGTGGGCCAACTTTCTTGGCCAACTTGGCCCACGGACCAGTCACAATGGCCTAGACGCCAGGCCCAAATTCCCGGCCACAGGCCAGGCCGAATGGCCCCTCGAGCCCGGACGCTTGGGCCAAAATCTCGACCGTGACCCAGCTCACGGGTCTGTGAAACGGGGCACCGTCGGATATATGGGAGGGGCACGGCTGAGGCGATTCATGGCTCCAAGGGCATCGAGGTGCGAGGCTGATGACGACGGCTGGACCGCTTGGGTTCGGGTCGCGAGAGGCCGGCGGCAGCAGCTCGGTTTTCTCAGCTCCCGGCGACTTGTGGGTCAATGACGGCATGGGGGTTCAACTTTGAGTCCCTCGGGTTGGCATGGCAGCAGTTGCGGTCGGCGGTTGAGGTGGTGGGCGACGATGACGACGTGCGAGGTGGACGGGATAAAAGGGCTGCCGCGTCGTGGGTTTCAGGGGGGTTGGGCTCGAGTCGCGCGGGTCCTTGGCTGGTCTCGACGGGAGCAGCTCGCGGCAACCGGGCGTGCGGGTGCGACGGCGGCTGACTGGCGGCGAGCTAAGGCGGCAGCATCGACGGAGCAGTGGCGTGACGGGGTGATGACTGGCTGGTGGTGGTACGTTTGGCAAGAGATGCCATCGAAAAAGAAAAAAAAAATGAACCCCCAGAAGAAGATGTTCCCTCATGAAGAAGAACCCCCCTGAAGACCAAGAAGACGTCGTCCGTCGGGCTGTGGATAGAGAGAGAGATTCTTGGTCAAAAAAAAAAAAAAAAAAAAAGAGAAGGGGCTTTTGACCTTTGACCAATGAGTGGTTGGTTGGTGGGATAATGATAGGTGGGGCCCACTTTAGGGAATTTGAATAATTTAGCTTGTAGTGGGTTTCTGAGGAGCAAATGGGTAATTCAATAATTCATGACCTCGAGTACTATTTTTCACGTATTTTGCTTTTTTTTAAATAGTAATAATAAATATGAAAAATAATAAAAATATTTTTTATCCAAAATGGTCCCTTTAGCTTGGCCAAGATTACCAAAGTTGATTTTGTAATTGTTTAGCTTTTTATGAATTTTCTATGAATTTTTGAAAAATAAAGGAAAATAAAATAAAATAAAAATAAAAAAATAAAATAAAATAAAATAAAAATGATAAAAAATTTAGGTGTCAACACCTTGGAGTGTATGTTTTTATATTTTAATACCGTACAGATGATCACTTAGACATACTCAATGTCCAACTATAGTTCACGTAACAACTCCAACCAAGAGTTTCCATCAGAACTCTCATCTGACAATAAAGACAGATAAAGTGAAATATATGGGAGGGCTAAAAATATGTCTTTTATTTCATTTTCGGATATTATAAATAATAAGTCATCATCTTAACATTCTGTTAAGGCGGCATAAATATTTTAAGCTTCAGCTCTCAATTATCACATAGATAATAAGCTTAAAATTATCTCATCTATATTCATTACGCAGTAAATAAGCTTCAAATGTATATGCCACCCATGTGAGTGGGCTAATTTCTCTTCTGTCCGACATATCTTCTCAAAATAATGTACTGAACATTAATATGCATAAATGTTACACAAAATCATAGACATCAATAATGATAACAAATATCATTAAATCATCAATTGTGAACTTTGGGGAAGATAAGCATTCAGTACTTCATTTCTACGCCTTTCTAGAGATTCTAATGCAAAGAACTAATCATTCTGTCAACAAATGACCAAGTTAAAACATCTTTAGTAATTCATTTCATCATAGGATCTGCTTTCAATCTTTCTGTAGAAATGCACTGTATGTTCACATTTTTTTGTACAAACATATCTTTCACAATGTCATATTCTGAGTCGATATGTTTGGTTATGCAGTGGATCTTTACTACAAGTTCTTGCTACTTAACTATCACAAATAACTAATAATTGGACATGTAGCATCCTTAGCAATACCTCATTGATCCAAACATCTCTCAAGTCAAAGACCCTTTTATACTACCGCTGATAACACCATAAGAACATCTTCCATCGTAGATAAGGTCATACACGTTTGCTTCTTGTTTTTCTATGATATGGCGCCATTACTCAGTAAGAACGCAAATCCAGATGTAAAACTCCTTTCATCTAAATCTCCCCCTCAATCAATATCAGTATACTTTCAAGGTGCAGATCTCTACCTTGCATATTCAGTAAATTAATCAGCAGTACTTTCATACACCATAGAATTCTATTAACGGCAATTCAGTATGCTTGACCTCTATTAGATTGGTACCTACTTACCATTCCAACCGAATAGTAGATACATGTCTTATACATATCACAGCGTACACTGAGCTCCAACAACACTAGCATATGGATCACTTTCCATTTCTTTATCTTCTTATGGAGTCTCAAGACACATATTTCGGCTCATACCTTTACTACTTGTAATAAAAGTATATCATCAACATATAATGATAAAATCACAAATTGATTTTATGATCTTTTGATATATACACAATGGCCTTTATCAATTGTTACAAAATCATATGCCGCTAAGACATCATGAAAAAATGTATATACTCAATGTCTCAAAGACTGCTCGGGGTCATATTCTTGGCCTTCATTCACAAATTCTTAGGTTGTTCCACATAGATTTCTTCTATTAATTCTCCATTGAGAATTGCAGTCTGTACATTCTTGATGTAATTCAAGATCTATACTCATCACTATTACCAGAACAAAGTGAATTGGTTATCACGTTTCACCCTAAGTCGAGCCTAACATTTCTCAAATAAGCCATCAGCTTTATGCTTTCCTTTGAGAACACACTTGCTCCAAATGACTTTGTGTATATTCAAAAGATCAATCAAATTCCAAAACTTCGTTTGATCTCATTAACTCCATTTCTTTTTCCATTGCTTTTATCCATATTCCTTATCAGGACAAATCGGAGCCTCATTTTATACCCCTTGACTTATTCTTTTCTTGTGGAGCAACTATGAAAGCTTTATATTCATTATCTAAACGTCGACAATTTGACGGAGAAAGATTTTTGCAACTTGCTCGCCAAATTGGAGATTGTACACTTTGTACATCATTCTTTAATGGAGATTGTACATTTAGTACATCATTCTCCATTACGTTCCCACTCGGATCAGACAATGACGACATCTTCTTCACATCAAGTGGTTGCAATTGAGACTATTTCGAAACAAATTCCCCACTTCTCACATTGCTCTCACTTGGATAAGATGCTCCAGAAAAATCATTGTTACTATCCTAGAATTCAAACAGAGAATAATTTTTTTTAAGTATCTTACCATTTTTCGAAAATTCATTCACTAAGAATGTGACATCTCGTGATTCAAATTCAGTTACACTTCCCACTTTCTTGCTCATCTATAGCACTTACCCTTTCGAGTGCTCTTATTATTTCACGAAGATACTCTTTTGCCTCTTGGGTCCAATTTCCCATATTTGTGGGAGAACACGTGTGTATAGGAAGCACATCAAGATCTAAGAAAATTCGAATCTCATTTTCGACCTTTCCACAACTCACATGGAGTAGATATAACTGATTTATAAGTCACATAATTAAGTATCTAGATAGCCATCAACAAAATATTACCACAAAAGATGATGTGCACAATAACATGTGACATCATAGACTTAACCATTTCTATTAGGAGCCGTTTCTTCTACAACTCCAATTCTATTAAGGAATTGCTGGAATAGAAAACTGTTTTTCTATTCCTTTTTCATCACATAAATATCCGAACTGATCAGGTAGATTTTCTTGACCTCGATTGGATCATTTTATTTTTATTTATATAAAAGGTCAAAATAAAATTTCGCAAAGCAACTTATGCCTCAAACTTATGAAAAATAAAAAAATAATAAATCTGAATCGAGTGTTATCATACATAAGTGATGAAATAAATAGCCTCATGCCTTGCTATCATATTCATTGAACCTCATATGTCTGAATGGATTAACAACCAAGGAAAGTTAGCTCTTGTTCCTTTTTCAAATGGTTTCCTCATTGTTTTTCCTACTAGGAAATGCCCATAAATAGGCGACATTTTCAATATTGCCCAATAAGCCCTGTTTGGCTTATATAAATATCTACTATTGGCCAATATGACCCAATCTAGCACACCACATATTCTTATAAGATGAAAATGAGGAATAACATTACATTATTGTACTCAACAATCGGCACAATGAAACCATCCAGAACCATAATAACTTGTTATCAACAACAAGTCAACACCATCGTTATGAAAGTTCAAATTGAAATCAAGTTTTAACCCAAATTAATACAAAAAATTAATTTCGTCGAGATTTTGGAGCATATAACATTTTATGTAGGAATAAAGTGCGACCATCACGCATATTCAATTTGGCTAATGCCAATTCTTTTAACTTTCACTAAGAAATTATTTTTCACATTTATTCACTTTGCTCCATGTGGAACTCGTTGAAATTCCACTAAGGTATTTATGTCCTTCCGTTACATGATCTGTGGCCCCTAATTCTACATTCCACAAAGGATGAGATTCAGTTACAAAGACTGAACTGAAGACATAAGTAACTCTCTCAAGTGCACAAAGGGTTTCTAACATCTTTAACTTACCACAATCATGAGTAGAGTAACTTTCATTTCCACATTTAAACATTTTATCTATGAAATGATTTTCTTGAAAGAACGTTTTCCTTTCTCATGTCGGTTAAACTTCGATTTCTATCCTGAAGGATATATTCATTTGTTCTTTCCACTTCTTGAAACCACCTTGACGCTAATGCCTGAAGCACAAAGCTCGATTTGAGCTAGCACCATCATCACGTATATTGATTTCTGGTTTAACTGTCAGAAGGCGATCCACCTTTAGCTCAAGACAACGCGTAGCGTCCTTAAAAGTCTTTACTTATAATGTGGATCTAGTGGATTTTCATATGCACATAGCTATGAAATAAATAATGGACTAATGCTTGCACTTGCTATTTATTAGTCAAAATGAGGCTTGCATATCACAGTTCACTTATTTGTTTGACACATGCCACAAAGGCCATTTAATATTCTACCCATAAGGCAGTACATAAATATCAAATCTTATAGTGATCTGTCTCAAATTTGGTGACCAATGTCTAACCAAACTTAGATTGTTAATGGCTCCCACTTGACTTTAGCATTTTCATAAATGCTTGAACTCAAGCTAAAATATTTTTCATGCATCAATAACGTAATGCGAGCAACATAGTTCACTTTTTCCATGCAGCAAATACCTTTTCTATCTTTTCATATATTGTGTAGTATTCCCATATTCAAGTTCTTTCATAACTAGGTGTCGCGACCCTCCCCTCTCGGGATGGCGAGGCGGGGGCTAATGGGCTGCCCGATCGTCGCCTAATCGGACGCGGGCCTCTCCCAAGGTCCATTACCCAAATCGCAACGGCTGGATATACGCGGTCGACCTTCGGTGCGGTCTGGTGACATGTGATAGGTGTACATGCTAAGGAGTCGCCACCAATCGTTTCGTGGAGGGTACGATCGAAAACCTTATCAAATAGTTGGGAGCGATCTATTTGATTCTACGAAAACCAGAGAAACGGGGTCGGGGACTTTGTTACGCCAACTGTCAGTGTTGACACCCTTTCGGCACCTAAGTTGAATGATTCATCTGATCCTAGGATTTCATACAGATGAGTGGGGTACGAATACTAAATCTAGGAGTTCATGCAGACAGGAATGGCTACCCTATCACTCACAGTCAATAAAAGTAAATGCGCAAATCAAGGATCCAAAACATGCGAATAAAACACATGAAAGCAGCATGGCAACCCTAATGAGACCCTATTGGCCTAGAGAAGTATCAGTCAAGGCTTAGGAGTGATTTGGACATAATTCGCCCATGAGGGGCAGAATCGTAATTTTGAGAAATTTGGGGATAATTTGCCTCAAAAGGGAAAAATCATCTTTTTCAGATGAAATATGCAGTCAAAAGATGGTGGAAATGGGATTGGCGATCAAATCCTTCAATTTCCTATTTTTCGGGAATTTCCAGAATTTTTGTGGAATTTTTAAAAGTGATTTTACCTTCGGAGGGGTAAAATCGTCATTTTGGACAAAGATGAGAACTGAAAATCTTAAATATTAGGGTTGGTCACCTACCTGACCCAAACCCTAATTTTAAGCCATTCTCAGGACTTGATTGGAATGGGAAAGACGATTTACCCATTGAGGGGTAAAATCGTCATTTTGAGAAAAGGGACGAGACTCGAAAACCCAAGCCCAAGAATTGGTCGCCTAACCGACCCTAATTCTTGCCTTGGCATTATCGACTTTATCTCGCTTACACAACAGAGGCGACTTACCCTAAAGGGTAATATCGTCAATTCTCGGAAGAACAGATAAGAAACCCCAAAAATAGGGTTGACCGGTTGTCTGTGGTCAATCCTCAATTTTTGGGGATTTTTGGAATATCTAGGATTTTTCCACAATTTTTCTATATTTTTTGGGATTTTCTGTGATTTTCTAACTTTTTTTTGGATTTTCTAAGATTTTTCTGATTTTTTTTAAAATCATTTTCATAATTTTTTATTAAAAAAAATATTTCGGACCGAGTCAACCCCACCCACTCGGGCCGGAACCCAGCCCAGACCCGGACCCGCGCGACCCACGACTCGAAACGACGCCGTATCAATCCTTTTTTATTTTCGGATTAATCGGACTTGATCCGACGGCCCTCATTGAACCACGCGGCTAATCCATGCCAGTTGGATATGATTAATAAAACCTACGGCCTAGATGGAAAGAGGACCGAACCAGAGCCGTCTGATCCGTTTACTGAAATCTACGATCAGGATTAGATCTCAAGACTTAAGCTGAGCCGTCCACCCATACTAACCTAAACGACGTCGCCTACCCACTAACCTAAACGGCAACGTTTCGGTTCAACTTGATTTTTCGATTTAAAATATTTTTGGATAAACCTAATTTCTAATCGGACGGTCACGATAAATTGGACTTGATTAACCTGGACCGTCCGATCTAAACTGACTCGCCCTAACAGACTAACGGTCGAGCTGACTCGACATCCACGTGGACCAATCACGTGTTGCCACCTAGACCCTTGACTCGTTGACCTGCCACGTATGCGTCGTCTTCAACCTCGTGACCACCTCTGAATGAACGGCCACGACTCTTCGGCGATGATCCAACGGTGGAACCTTAACGGAATCGAATGAGACCGGCGGCAATCGACTCGTCTATGCTTCGCACGCAACATATCGCAAGATTACACGATTTCATTCATAGAATCGAGCGCGAGCAAGCACGAATCAGTACGTACACATGTACTCTAATCATGCGATTCACGGCGTATTAAACCAATTCATTAACAAGGAAGCATCATTCAATGTTCAGGAGACTTACCTTAAGCTCCGATCGAGCTCGCTCGGCCCAGATTTGGCTGGGTGATAATGAACAGTGTTCGGTAATGGAGGTTGAATTGGAAGACTCGATTCGATTTGTTAAGACAAAATCGATGCAAAAAAGATATGCGACGATGGTCAGTGATGTTTGGAGGATAAAACGCCTACTCTAATTCGAATTATGATAATCGGAATCGAGTTCCACTATTAAAGCATAGTGAGAAAGCTTGAAGGTTGAACTCACCTAGTTCGGAGCGATAGGTTGCGCGGCTAGTGGCGATCGCTTCCTGGCAGTCTAAGCGAACCTCTGACAGTCTTCTTCGGCTTTGGTATGGCCGGAGATGGCCCAACCCATGCCTTGCAGTCGAGCTCAAGTTCTCGACGACCGCCGGGGGGGGGGGGGGGGGGTAAGTGAACGAGCTCTCTCTCGTGTTTTCTTCCTCTCTCTCGATTCAGTTTCGCCTCTTGCAACTGAATCAACCTCCTCTTTGCTCTAGAAGGTCCAATAGCTTTATATCCGTTTTGGAATTTTGGCGCCGATTTGGGGAAAGGAGGGTCGGTGACCTCCGCATGTGAAAACATGTGCGAAATGGTCACCGACGACCGGTAATCGACGGGCATGAAATGGAAAATCTGTTCGGGACCTCCGGTGATCGTATTTGGCATGAATTTGGACAAATTTCATCTGAGTTCTGTCGCCGTTGATTTTTGCAGTTGCCACAGCCTTGACTGGCCGATTACTCTCCGTTCCGGCGACCATTGCTCGTGTTTTTGGTTCGAATCGACGGGTAATGATTCGAGGAACAAAATCCCTCTTCAAACTCTTCCAATCATGGCCGTTTTCACCCCTCAATTTTGCCATTGAAATTGAACCTGACACTGTTCATTCGCACGGTTCTTTGAGGAGGAAGACGACACTATAGCGAACCGGTTCGACGGGTCCGACCGGTTGTCTAACCAGTTCCGAACCGCAATTTTTCAAACCCAAATTAACGGGAAATTTTTGCAATTGGAACAGAGAATCGAATTTAGGGTATGAATTTTATCAAGAAATGTGATTTTGCCCAAAATTTCATGTCAATTTCTACAAAAAACCCCAAATTTTCGTTTAATTGGAATTAGGCAAATCATGAAATTGAAGGCTCAAATGATCAAATTGGACCCAATTACCTATGCCAATCGATTCAAAATGGTAAAAATCCTTGGGTAGTGATTTCAATTTGCAATGATAGTCCCTGAATTGAAAGTAATTTCAATTATGCCCAAATTCAAGGACTAAAATGCAATTAAGTTTGTACTTTTGCCCAATTTATGCAATTAAACATTCTATGCGGACAATTGGGTTAAATTAAAATAAGGGGCAATTAGATTGAATGTCAAGATCCTAAAAAATACCAAAATTGCAAATTGAAAGACTCGATTAACATTTTTTTTACCAAATTCAATCATATGTGTTACAAAGGAACACCTAAAATTGAATTTGATTTTGGACTTTTTGTGAGGTAAAAAAGACAAGGGATTTAAAATAAAAATATTGGCTATTTTTCCATATTTTGTGACCTCAAATGATATTTTTCTTGATTTGTCTAGCATTTTCCTAATTTCTGAAAATATTAAAAAAATGCGAAAAATATGAAAAAATATTTTTTTTGGTCAAAAATGGTTACTTAGGCTTTGACAAGGCTACCAAAGTTGATTTTGCAATTTTTTGACTTTTTATGAATTTTTTTATGAATTTTCTAAGAAATAGCTGAAAAAGGCTGATATGAAATTAGGTGTCAATAACTGTCCCTCTTTGAGAGGAATCTTGCGATAGGTTTCTCTTAAAGACAGGTGACACCTAAGTCTAGATTGACTCTATTGGGAAATAGAAAAAATGAATCTTCACATCTAATCTTTCTTGTCACCCTAGTAAATGTTGTGCCCTATCTTTGCCAATGTGAGAGGGAGAGAGGCGGGATAGAGATGCTCACCTGTTACTTACCTGCCTAATGCTCGTTCGGCATGTGCGGTGTATATCGGGTTCAAGTGGATACCCAAGGGCTCGTCTCTTGAGCTTCCTAGGGCGGTTGAATTCTAGGCTGTATGGTAGGCCAAACTAGAGTTGGATTCCTATGTTTGACAGGAACTTGTGAATGACACACCCGTTCTTTAGGGATTGTCAGGGGATTTGATCCGTATGGTGGATCAAACCATGAATAGGACTCCTTTCTGCTAGGAACCTATGGATGACGTACCCGTTCTGTAGGGATTGTCGAATATTTTGATCCGTCAAGGGGATCAGGTCGTGAATAGGACTCATTTCTGCTAGGAACCTATGGATGACGCACCCGTTCTGTAGGGATTGTCGAACATTTTGATCCGTCAGGGGGATCAAGCCGAGAATAAGACTCCTTTCTGCTAGGAGCACCCGTTTTGCAGGGATTGTCGAACATTTTGATCCGTCAGGGGGATCAGGCCGTGAATAGGACTCCGTTCTGCTAGGAACCTATGGATGACGCACCCGTTCTGTAGGGATTGTCGAACATTTTGATCCGTCAGGGGATCAGGCCATGAATAGGACTCCTTTCTGCTAGGAACCTATGGATGACGCACCCGTTGTGTAGGGATTGTCGAACATTTTGATCCGTCAGGGGGATCAGGCCGTGAATATGACTCCTTTCTGCTAGGAATCTATGGATGACGCACCCGTTCTGTAGGGATTGTCGGAAACTAAGTTGATCCTATACTCTGAGGAATCAACTAGGGTCTATACAAGTGAGGCGTACCTAACTCTTAGGTTTACCAACAATTATATCCAGCAAAATAACAACGCAACAACAAATATAATAGCGGAACGGTAAAGAAATATAACACCAAGATTTACGTGGAAAATCCGAATCAGGAAAAATCACGGACGACCCCAAAAAACTCCGCTAATCACCAAGAATAGCAGAATACATCAAGTATTTCCCTCTAGTCACACACTAGAGCTCAACAACAATATTCCAGGAGCAATTCCTCAAAAGGGGGCTAGAAAACCCTAACTGCAATAGGAGAGCCGGAGACAAATCTTAACGAACGAAACATATCAATTCGTAGATCTCAGTCTCACGAATAACATACTGAAATTTGAGCCGATTCCGGTAACGTTTGGCCGCCGAAATCACACCGGAAGCCGTTGCCCTATTTCTTCTTTTTTTTTTCTTTTCTTTTTCTCGGTGCTCCCCGGTTCCTTTTTGCTCTCGGCCACTCTCTTCTATCTACGGTACACGAACGAAGGATCACAAAAAAAAAAAGCCAGCCCACTTTTCCTCTTTGTTTCTTTGACTTTTCGTTTCTTTTTGTCTTTTTTTTTAATCTTTTAAACAAATAAAATAAAATCTGCTGGGCCCCACCAATGAGGCAGACCCAGCCAACAAATATAGCCATGAAATGGTGGTTTGCATCTTTTCTAAGGTACTTAGCAACACCTATGCTACTGTATCCTATAGCAACTTTTAGGAAGCTGTCCCATCTAGCTTGAAGATGATGCAACATGGAAGCTTTCATGAACTACCAAATAAACAAGATAAAAAACTTGATAGCCCAACTACTGCAAAACACAGCTATAGTACAACCACAATTGCATCGAGCGAACTTTGTATTAAGCCCACTTAAGAGCCGATTGGACTTTTTACTCTCTTGGAGAATATCCATAGTGAGAAATGAATGGTTTACCTTGTTGGTTTCTATTAGAAAGTCCAACCCTAAACATAAGCTGTAGGTGGAGGGAGATAATATGCATATAAGGCGCAACCAAATCCAATAACAAAAGTGACGTGGGACAATACTTCAACAGAAAACAAAAGCTGCTTTTGGACTAAACATATCCAGGAGAATTAGTTTTATTCATCTAATGCTGGAAATGATGCTTCTAAGAGGAAGCTAAGGCAAGCATCCGATTTGTTTCAGTATTGATTGCGTTTAGCAGTTAAGTTATATCCCTTAGTGGTGGGAATTCGTTGCTATGGGGTTTTGTAGCATCAGTTGGCATTTTTTTTTTTTTTTGGCATGTGGGTAATCAGTTGTCACTTGTCAGCAAACATGAAAATTGTTTGTTTTGTTTGAGTTGATAAAAGACATATATGAATCTCTCTCTCTCTCTCTCTCTCGTTTGAATATTTTCCACATGCCTCCTCATTGACATACAATTCCTTACACATTGGGTCAAGCATACAATTTTATCATTTTGTATTCACCACAACACACTGAGCTGTGTCCACTGAAAATAAAACGCTTAAGCTAAGTATTACTCAATCAAGTGAATGCATTTGTACGCGAATGCACTCAATATTTTCCGAATGCACGTGAAAGGTGAAGAGATACTCACGCCCGACGATTTCCTCAAAGAATCTATGAGAGAGAGCAGTTTTCTCTCACTCGGCCTCGTTGTTCTTTCAATATAATCCTCTTCTCCGACATTCACTTTGTCCCTTACTAACGAATTGCACTTGTGACGCGTCCCCTCTCAATGGTTTGGTTTGATGGATCTCTAATCACATGATGTCGCATGACTTTTGACATGAATCCTAAATTGAACTCATTCCTTTCCCATTCTCAACTCACAGCTTGCTCACATGATAAGCATGTTCGCCCTCCTAACACTTGCTCATGTGACGACTTCTAAAGAGTATTATTGATCAGTGTGTTAAAAAATTAATGGAGGCCTTGCATTAGGGGAATTGATATAAATGAACCTTGAATTTTGGTTTACTATTTAATGTGTTTTCTGAAAGTTTTAAATACTTATTGTATAATGTGTGGACTATATTGTACATTTACCAATAGTTCAGATATCATAATAAACAAATTAAAAGTCTAGGATGCCATTGCACAAATTAAAAATTCAGAGACAACATCACTGCATACTACATTAAGTTAATGAACCATTTGCGTTATTATACCATCTAAATTTTGATTGAATGACCAAAAAAAAAAAGGTTTTATGTGGTCAATCCATACTATGGGTGCGTGGGACGAGAGATGGTCACACCACGACCACGATGGAGAGTAGTCGGGATGTCAAACAGCCCCCGCGTCACAGCACTTTTGCCATATTTTTAAGGCATCAATGACTTATGCAAAACACATTTTGTGCATCTTTGCCATTAAGCATCGGCAAATTCGATCCTTTTCGTTCAGAATGGCAACATGATTGACTCTATTACGCATAAGATTCCACTGGACTAAGTTGAAAGTTGTTCTGCATCTTGCCTGCAAAATCCAAGGCAAACCCCTCCAATTAGTAATTACAAAGCTAACAACTGGCCTTTCCATGGCCATGTTAGGGGATGCTTTATTTTTTCCCGTCCAAAGGCAATCTTCATCCGTAACTCTTCTTCTTGTTTCCCCCAGTAATCCCATATCTTCAATAATGCCTCGTATCCAGATACCCATCGAGGATTAAATCATATTTATTCTACAAATTAATGGCCTTTGAAATCGAATACCCCGTTAAAAGGAATTAAAGTGGAAGTACCTCGTTCTTGGAAATAAGTTTGAACAGAAAAATTACCAAAGAAGTCCTGAGTTTATTATTACAATTGAACAATTCAATCATAAACTTCTATTTTGCCCATGTAGTTCTAAAACTATTGCAGTTATGTCAATTCAGTCCATCTGACCAATAGGCGCCGATATGGACAATTTTTAATACTTTAAGAATTTTTTAATTATTTTTCTGTCTTTGTTTTCTTTTTGTTTTCTTTTTCTTTTTTTGGATTTGGGTAGGTGGGAGGTTGTCGGCCACCTTCGCCTACATCCTGCTGGTCCTAAACAAAAAAAAAATCGAAAAAATTAGAAACTAAAAATTCGAAAAAATATAAAATAACATTAAAAATTGTTCACTCGAGCATCGATCTGCCAAATAGGCTGGATTAACATAATTATAAAAAGTTTAGGTCTCAATTGATAAAAATAAATTAAGACTAAACTGGCACAATTTTAATAAGTTCGAGAGTTTCTTTTAAAACTACCTCGGTTTGAATTATGAAATTGTAAAGATAAGGGAGCAAGTGCAAGCAAATATAATGATGTTTGAAGAACGTGTCGTATTGAACCGGATCGAGATCCTCTAACCTTCGCTCGGACGGTTAGGGATAACCTTCGTTCAATCTCAGCCGTCCGTTCACATCAGACGGCTGAGATTAAAGAAATGACCAAAACGCATAAGTTACATGCGTTTTGATTTGAATTTCAAATCCAAAATTGAAAATTGTGTTTAGGGCTCTGTAGCCTTTCCCCTCAATCGATCTCTTCCCAATTCACCGCTTCGCAGTTCACAGAGCCTCCGCCCTCTTTCAACCGCCACCCTCCGCCCCTCGAGTAGCCTGTCGACCTCTTTCACCACTGAGGCTCGAAGGTGTTTAGGGCTCTGTAGCCTTTCCCCTTGATCGAGTTCGATCTCTTCCTAGTTCACCGCTTCGCAGTTCACAGAGCCTCCTTCCTCTTTCAACTGCCACCCTCCGCCCCTCGAGTAGCCCATCGACCTCTCTCGCCGCCGAGGCTCGAAGTTGCTTCGCCTTCAATTGTCCGTCGTTCGCTTTCCTTCCTGCTCTCTCTCTCTCTCCCCTCTCTCTCTCTCTCTCTCTCTCCCTCTGCATGAAGGTAGATTGCTCTTCTCGTACTGGGTTACCACCAGGTGCTCAGATCAAGTTCTTCTTGGCCGTAGTTCGATCTTTTCATTTTTCCTTAACCCATTTGTGAGCAGAACACGCTTCGATTTGCGAATGTTTCTTGCTTGATTACCCGCACTGTCCAATATTCAAATTGTTTTTATTATGTTAGTTGCCGTTGTTGTGGCCGTCATTTCTCAAACAGAGAAGAAAAGGTGAAATATTTTATATACGTCGGGGTGACAGGGCGAAGCGGGGCAACCTATTCGCCTTGCGGTGATTGCGGATGCGAATCTTCACCTGCATGGGTCAGAATGTGGCCATCCACGTTCGCTGATAGAAAATTGTATTGTTCGCATTTTGTTGAATTGTGTGCGAACTCAGGACGCTCCTAAATTGCCTTTGTCAAAGCAGAGCATGCCGAGGTTTTAGCATGGAGAGGATTGACGTGGACGAAGTAGTGCTTTCATAGCTCTGATGCTTATAGTTCCATCAGTTTTAGCTGAAAACTTTGGAGTTGATTTCAGTGGGGTTTGTATATTGTTTGGAACAAATGGTTACTGTCGATTGCAAAGCTTTTTTAGTTTCTGACTAGGGGTGTCAAAAAGGTGGGTTGGGTCAGGTAATAAATGGTCCGACCCAAATTGACCCATTAATCCGTTTATGACCCATTTATCCATAATACAAATTTATTGACCCATACCCAACCCAACCCATTTAAGAAAACACTTCTATATTTTATTTAATCTAGGAAAATTTATTTCTTATGATTATTTAATAAAATTATATTGCTGAAATATTTTCATGAAATACAAATCGGCATTTTTCTTGGATATGGGTCACCCCATACCCGGACCCGGTCCCCGCCACCGGTCCCGACGCCGGCCCCGCCCGCGGTCCAGCCACCTCCGCCTCGGTCCCCACCACCGATCATGGCCCCGGTCGTGGTCCCCGCCACCTCGGCCCCTGTCGCGGTCCCCGCCACCCCGGCCCTTGCCCTGGTCCCCGCCACCGATCCGACCCCCAGCCGCCGGCCCCGTTGTGCCAATGCCGGTACCCGTCGCTGGTCCCCGATCTTGGGCTCCGACCCGGCCTTGGTCCTTTATCCCAGGCCCGGACCCGGCCTAGGTCCCCATTCGCGGGCCTGAACTCAGACCCGGCCATGGTCCCGACCTCGGTCACCGGCCCTGGCCCTCGACCCCTATCCGGCCTCAAACCCTAGCCCTAGTAACGGCCCCAACCGGCCCCCCACCTCGATCCCAGATCCGGCCTCGATCTCGGATCCGACCTCGATACCGGCTGCGGTCCCCGCCGCTGGTTTCAGCCCTAGCCCTGGTCCCGGTACTGTCACCGGCCCTAACCCCGATCCCGGCCCCGGTCTCCAATCACGGGCCCGAACCTAGCCTCGGTCCCAGGCCGACCTCGGCCATGGCCCTGGCCTCGATCTTCGACCCTAGCAACGGCCCCAGCCTCGGCCCCCGTCTCTGACCCCGGACCCGACCCTGGTCCCGGACCCGGCCTTGGTCCCCGGCCTCGGTCTCCTGCCCGGCCCCGTTCGCAGACCCAACCCCCGTCTCTGGCCCAGACCCCGGTCCCCTTCCCTGAACCCGGCCTCGCCCCAAGTCTCCACCCCGGCCCCGGTCCCGATCTCCGACCCCATTCTTCAGCCTCGGCCCCAATCCCCGACCCCGAACCTGACCCCGGCCCGGTTCGGACTCTATCCGGACTCCCGGCCCTGATCCCGGACCTGGCCCTAGCCTCGGCCCCAGCTCTAGACCCTAGCCTCGGCCCCAGCTCCAGACCCGGCCCCGGCCTCGGTCCCCATCTATTGAGGGAATAAGATGAGATTAAATTAAATGTGTCGTAAATGGGTTTGGACCAAACCCATTAAGACCCATCTAATTTTGCCTTCTTGTTGTAAAACCCATTTATGGTTAATAAGAGAAATAAGAGTGACCCATTAATGACCCACTTAAAGATAAATGGGTCTATAAATGAGTTTTAAACCCATTTTGACAGGTCTATTTCTGACCAATCTTTGTCTTATCCAGGTGTGGCCATCTAAAATGCTTTCAAAGTCCCAAATTGCAAAGCTTTTGTCTTGTTCAGTTTCCCTTGTCGTGTTCCTCTCTATTGATTTGTCGAAATAGCTTATTAGAGACATATGAAACTTGCTTCCTTGCTTGTAATGTGAAATTTTATGTATTGGTACATGCAGAACTTTGAGTGAGGTCCAGGGCTCATAAAGCTGTTTACAATCATCTCCTATAAGTGGAACACCTATTTTATCGGGTGTTTGCTTCTTGTTTTCTTTTTCTGACTCTAAAAAATAGGTTTTTGATTAGTTATCGGCTTCATTTGAGTTTGCTACTTGGGATGTAGTCACTTTTATTGAAGCATGTTTTGTTGTTTGTTTTCATGCACGTTGCTGTAATAATGGGGCAGGACTGCTTGTTTTGCTGCACCTGAAAATCTGTAACAAGCTAGATTCATCTACCTAGATTAGCCTTATTTATTACTCTTCACTGCTGAATTTGCGAATGGTTAATCCTTAAAAATATCTTACAGCAAAATAATATGAAAGTATGGACATATGATACATTGCAGTGGCCTGAAAAAAGGAAAGAAAGAACATGTAGTTTGACATGGCCCGGCTATTTATGCATGGCTCTCTAGGAGAATTTTGTTTCTGCACGATGCTATCCTATATTGTATTCATAATGATGCCTTGTGAATGCTAATGGCCCTTGGTGTTATATCTCTCTTCTCCATGCTATTTTAGGTTTGTTGACATGCTGAAGCAATACTACGTTGTTTTAAACCGAAGTCCAAGTAAGATGTTTGTCGTAATATCGGCATATACGACAATTGGCCTCAAACCGAAGTCCAAGTAAGATGTTTTAGTAATGCTAGTTACAAAGGATATAAAAATTGGGAAGCTGCAAAATAGGCATACTTGAAATTTTTCAATATGAAGGAGTTGCCAACGACGATTCATTTGTCTAGGCGATTTAGTCCCAATAGAGAAAATGTGAAGCATGTGTGTTAGTTGCTTACTCTTGTGATAAGACATTTTAATTTTTCAATGGTTTTGGATGTAGCAACTATATGGTTTGTTGTTATGTTTAATCTGGACAATGCTAGTCCCAGTGGATGCAGCCGTACAATTAGAGATGTGGAAATAGAGTTGGAACAAACCCGAATGGAGCTGGAACAAACATGAAAGGAGTTGAAACATACCCAACGTGCGCTTCAGTTGACTGTACAAGAGCTACAAAATGCAAGGGATGTGATTGACAGCTATCGAGATATGATTAGTAGTTTCGGGAATGTCAATATCGATTAGAAATACTCCTATTCATAATGTTAACTGTACTGGTGATGCTGCCAGTGAGGATTCTCTTGGGTTTTGCTTTCTCTCTCTCTCTCTCTCTCTCTCTCTCTCTCTCTCTCTCTCTCTCTCTCTCTCTCTCTCTCTCTGAGATGTTATTGGCTCAATCATCGATTCATGTTGTTTTAGTTTGAAAGAGATAATTAGTCCAGCGTCATGACTTGACAATCAAACTTTTGTAGCGGCACTATGTTACGCTGTTTATATATGTTGATTAAACTTGCCTTATTTTGGATGCTGTCCATTTAGAATGCTCAATAATTGCTGTCCATTAGTAGTGGCAAGGTTTGTGAGTCAAGTCTTTTCCAATTAGAATGCTCATGACGTTCCATGTGCAAGCAACAGAGAGCGCAGGTCTAGTAGGAAGTTTTAGAAACTTTTGATGAAGTGTTGCGTTTTAAAAAAATCGAAAATGTCCTATAAGGCTATATTAGAAACACGTTTTTTTTTTGTATATATCAGAACGAATAGAACATAACTAAAGGAACGGCAAAAAAAAAATCGAAAATGTCCTATATTTGATGTTTCGTTTGGCGTTTCGGTATAACTTTTTCATTTTATGAATACAAAACCGTTGGTTTTTTATGAAAAGTAACGTACAATTAGAAACAAGTTTTTTTTATACATAAAACAACAAATGGAACATAACTAAAGGAACGGTAAAAAAAAATCGAAAATGTCATATATTTGATGTTTCGTTTGGCGTTTCGATATAACTTTTTCATTTTATGAATACAAAGCCCTTGGTTTTTTACGAAAAGTAACGTACAATTAGAAACGCGCTTTTTTTTATATAAAAGAACGAATGGAACATAACTAAAGGAATAGCAAAAAAAAATCAAAAATGTCCTATATTTGATGTTTTGTTTGGCGTTTCGGTAGAACTTTTTCATTTTATGAATACAAAGCCGTTGGTTTTTTACAAAAAGTAACGTACAATTAGAAACGCGCTTTTTTTTTATATAAAAGAACGAATGGAACATAACTAAAGGGAACGGTAAAAAAAAATTGAAAATGTCCTATGTTTAATGTTTCGCTTGGTGTTTTGATATAACTTTTTCATTTTATGAATACAAAGCCATTGGTTTTTACGAAAAGTAAAGTACAATTAGAAATGCGTTTTTTTTTATATAAAAGAACGAATGGAACATAATTAAAGGAATGGCAAAAAAAAAATCAAAAATGTCCTCTATTTGATGTTTCGTTTGGCGTTTCGGTATAACTTTTTCATTTTATGAATACAAAGCCGTTGGTTTTTTACGAAAAGTGAAGTACAATTAGAAACGCATTTTTTTTTTGTAAATAAAAGAACGAATGGAACATAACTAAGGGAATGGAAAAAAATCGAAAATGTCCTGTGACATTCTGAATTTCCTGCCATTTTGAGACTATTGAATAAGAAGTATCTATCGATGTATTTCAGTTTTATTTTGCTCGGATCTGTTCAATCCTTGGTAGACTGACCAAAAGGGAAAGGTCAACGCGTGACAAGGTACGTGAACCTAGGAAACTCGAAAAAGGAAATGACACTTTGACTATAAGGATTGCCGAGGGAACATTTAGAGCCAATAAAGGCCGATCGAATAACGATTAAGGAATCCGTTGCTAGCGTTGTACGATTGGAGCACGGGTGATGCCGTATAACCAATATATAATTTGCGAAGTTTTCCTAAATCAAACTATGACGATCGAGACCGTCGGAACTAGTAATGAACCCTCACAATTACATAACAACCAAAGTCATCGTATCTTGAGTCGTCCTAAGTGTGATGAGAGTCATAGAGTCGATACGTGTAACGTCTGCAAAAGCCGCACATTATTTCGAGATAAACTGAAAATACGATTGACGAAAGATTGACCACGAAATAGAAGCTCGAAATTGGCAATTGGAAAAGAAGAATTCCAACATTGGAAAAGAATTTGACGTCGCCCCACCAATGGTAATTTAAAATTGGAAAAGTGAAGTTTCGGACGGAAAGTGCTAAATTACCATTTTTCCCATCAACCATTTGTCCGTGCCTTAAGAGTAATAGAAGGACAAAATGGTCATTTAGGTCTTCCAAGGTGGCAGCCGAAAATGGGAGGAGATGGAGTCAATGGGAGTCAAAGCCAATGAATTATATAATTAGAGCCTTGCCAAGTGTCAACCATAAAAGAGCTCAAGCATTAATTTCCCTACAAAATCAATCAAGTCATTTGTTTACCAATTATTTGTGTGGAAGCTCTCATTTCCCTCCTTCATCTGCCCTGAACCCTATCTCTCTCCCTTCCCCCTTCATTTTCTTCTTCTTCTTCCTCTAGCCGAAAACTGCCAAATAGACCAACTCCTGCCGCCTTGTTAGCTACCAACGACTGCCCCCCCCCCCCCCCCCCCCCCGGCAGTAAATTCAGCCCCTCTTCAACACATTCCAAGTGGTAGCTCATCGTTTGGTTGAGTAGTTTTTCCCGTGCAGCCTTGAGACCAAAACCAGACAGATTCTGAGCGAGCTGGGGTAAGGCTTCCGTTCATCCTCATAGAGACTTCATTTAACTTCAAACTTTTTGTGGTATCTCTATAACACCTAGTACTCGAGTTCACCGAGCAGAGGTTGTAATTTTATTGGAGATTTAGGGTGTTTCATGGCTGATTTGTGGTGACTTTTACCGAGCAGAATTCTGACCGTATAACACCAAGAGGAAACCGAGCTGTTTGAAGGGTTTCGAGGCGTTACTTTGATCCGAAACTCTTGGTAAGCTTCCTCAACACTTGGATTAAGATGTTAGCAAGTTAATTTCGTGAGAAATTGGAATCTAGGATTGAGATATGGATTGATTTGTGCGGACTAGATTAAAACCGATTCTTCCATGTTGATGCCATGTTGCCAATCCGGCTAGGCGATCCTAAGGAGATGACTGCCTCTTTTGACGAGTTTCCCAAGAGAAAAAGGGTAGTATATGTTAGGAAGCATACAATGGTTTGGGTGGACGAGGGAAAAATGGAGTTGCAGCCTCATTGCTTTGAAGCATGGTTCCGTCGCCTGGGGGATTGTAGCCTGGTGGGTCCTCTGCTGCCTGTAGATGTTCCTATAGGGGTAGTGCCTAACTGGTGTCATCCGTCCCGTCCTGAGATCGAGATAGAGAATGTGGCGTCTGTGGGAGGATCGAGGAACATTCTTGAGGAGTCAAAGTCTCCTATCACTAAAGAACATCTGGACTTTATCGAGATCTCTGCCGATGAGATAGAAGATTCTGAAGAGGGCACTGAGGAGGACATTGAAGAAGATACCACGGAGGTGCCTTCAGAGACTTTTTTTTACTACAACCCCGAGGAAGACGAAGCTGAAGCTAGTGATGGGACGAGTAGCTCTTCAGGGTAATGAGGTTGCAGTGGGATAGCTTTTGAAGGAGGGACAATTTTGGTGTTAGGTTTTGGCATAGGCGAAGGAACAACCTTTTAATGTTAGCCTGAGTCCCTTACCCATCTTAGTGTGCGGTTCCTTTTTGGTCCTTTCCCTTACTGTCGAATGTATCCGAGTGCTTAAGTTATGTATATATGTGTGTGTGCTTTCCTGTTGTTCCGAATTCCCCATATAGTTTGTTGTCAGGGTTGTTGTTTTCCTCCGCCTGCGTATTCCTTTCTACTTTAGGTCGTGTATTGGTTTCCTAGGAATTACTTTCTTGCTTGAGGTGGATGTGACGAGCTCGCTAGGGTATGGGGGCATGACATGTCCTATATTTGATGTTTCATTTGGCGTTTCGGTATAACTTTTTCATTTTATGAATACAAAGCCATTGGTTTTTTACGAAAAGTAACGTACAATTAGAAACACGCTTTTTGATATAAAAGAACGAATGGAACATAACTAAAGGAACGGCAAAAAAAATCGAAAATGTCCTATATTTGATTTTTCGTTTGGCGTTTCGGTATAACTTTTTCATTTTATGAATACAAAGCCGTTGGTTTTTTTACGAAAAGTAAGGTACAATTAGAAACGCATTTTTTTATATAAAAGAACTAATGAAATATAACTAAAGGAACGGAAAAAATCGAAAATGTCCTATATTTGATGTTTCATTTGGCATTTCGGTATAGTTTTTTCATTTTATGAATCCAAAGCCGTTGATTTTTTACGAAAAGTAACATACAATTAAAAACATGTTTTTTATATATATAAAAGAATGAATGGAACATAACTAAAGGAACGGCAAAAAAAATCGGAATAAAACTCTGGACAAGGACAAAAGGGAGGTCAACAAAACGAGCAAGTAAAAGGACGGCCTTTGTATTATGTTCCAAACGACACAATTCTACCCGTGATTTATCTGGATCTGTTGTCCAACAGCTAAAGCTAAGGCATGCAAATTGTCTCCTCAACTCCTCCTCTCTCTGAACATAAATTAGTTAAGACAACTAAGTCTTAATACCAAACTGCTAACTACAAGCTGATCAAAATTTAAGGAACAGAACTCTGGACAAGTAAGAAAACATTTGGGGGATCTTCAGTCCTGGGGCATCATCGGTGTAGAACTACAGCATTGTCCTAGTTGCTCCTCCTAAGGCACCACCAACGGTTGTCGTCCGCATCCGCATGCTAGCAGTTCAAGAATACACAAACAGGAATGAAATAATGATTGCCCGACGTAATTATGTCCAAGAATAAACAAATAGGAAGCCAAAATTTAACGCGGTATCTGGCTATTTGTTATGACATTCAAAAATGCAAATATGCACACAAGAACACAACTCAGTCATTCCTTCTAAAATTTCGACTCAAATATGACACAGGACCAAACTCTCCAGACCCCGCAATACATTGAAAACCTCAAATAAGTCTAAAGAGGAGAACTAACAAAGATGCTAAGATCGGAGCACCCAACGAACATTCTTAAAATGAAATAAATTGAATAAAAAAGAGTACAATGACAATTTATACCTGAGCATCTAAATCATACTTCTCTAGTATTCCATCTCTTGCGTGTCCATCTCTTCAAAATTTAAGCACTAGGAATAAACTTAATGCTCACCAAATCAAGCACCTTCAAGGCATGGCAAGATAAGATCCCAACGGTCTCAAAATGATTACAAGAACAATTCACCTCTTCATTGCTTGGGCCACCTGTGACCTTGTACTCTAGATCATTTGTACCACATGAACTAACAACATATTCCCGTAAGAGACCTACCTCATTACATTCCTTGATAACCAGGCCTAAAGTTTTCATCACTTATGTCTGAAAATTGTCAAACATCGAAGGTGTATAGACCTTCCTTGCTTGCTGCAACATAGGTGATGTTTGAGAAAAGATCATTGGCAATTTCTCTCTAGCATTAAACTCAGCATGTAGCTCTTTGTACCGCTTATCGTTTGCCACCTTATCAAATCTCTTGAAAATCCACCTAGATTCATAGTACATGCAAGATAATCCTTCAAATCTCCATTCAAATTCTCACCAATTGTGTACTACTTATCCCCAAGGTCACTGTAGATTTCATATAACATCTAGCCCACCTATTTTTCAACTTATACAGGTTTCGGAGCCAAGAATTGTCAGTAACTTCATATGTTTAAAGTAATGAATCCCAAGCCTCTTCAAATTTTTGCACATCTACATATTCATACACAAGCTTCTTCAAATTAGTCAAAAAATTAGATCTATTCTTCATCAAATGGCCAACATTTTTTTATGGCATTTTGCATTAGATTCCATGTACACAATCCGTGTCTTGTCTTGGGAATGACCTCCTATAATGCCTTCGACATTGCTATCACCAAAAAGGGCATAATCTATAACCATCCTAGAATCTGCCCAAAATATATTCGTTATTTGCTCGTTTCTATCAAGCTGAACAACATAGAAGAAAGATGTGTCTAAGATCTGTCGTTTTTCAAAGTACCTCAATAAACATCCTGCATCTCCAAACTCCATATCTCTCTGTCGTTTTGTGCGAATATAGTTTTTCATATCAACCCTCGTGTAACCAACATTTTCTCTTCCCCCAGATTGTACGCTAGACAAGTCATGTTGTTGTCTCGGTATGAGGCCTGCATTGTCAGCCAAAATAATTTGCTGAGCTTGGACATCGCTTATTTCCCTATGTGACCATATCAAGTGAGTACACTCTGCAAAGTGAAGTGGATGGGAATGATTTGGCTCAAAATCATACACAGAATATTTACCGCTCCCTCGAACCAATTTGAGGTACATTCGGACATGGCAATCCATCCTTGTTTCAGGCCTAGGCTTTTTTACTAATTCCACTCGTTTATCTATAACACGATGTCCCTCTTTTGCACAACAAAAGCGCAAACTAGTTATGGCACCATCTTTCCCTTTGTTATTACCTCTCCTACGTACATCAAAACCCATTTTCGATGCATACCTCTTTCAAAACTCCCATGCCTCATCTTCATCATTAAATTCCATGCCCATTTGCGGAGTCCAGTCATTTATGCTGATAAAATCACACAAAAGTAGCGGACAAGGTTGATTTAGACGATAAACTTGAACAAAAAACTATAAAACATAAGAAAAACTAGGGAAAAGTACACCTGGAGTGCCTTAACTTTGGTACGGTGTGCACTTAAGTGCCTTAACTTTCAAAGTGTGCACTTGAGTGCCTAATCGGAGCAAAAACGTTCACTTGAGTGCTATTTCGCCGAAAAAATGTGACGTGGATTTTTCATTATTAGTTTATTCATTTTCTGATTGCCACGTGGGATTTCTTCACATTCAAATTTCAGAAAAACCAAAAGGCAAAAAAATTAATGAAAAAATTAAAAAAAGAAAAAGAAACGTAGGGTTTATCTGTGGTGGCCGGCGAGGGTCGCCGTCGGCCACCACCGATCGGCCCAGGGGCCAGGGTCGGCTCCCCCTGGGCCGGCGAGGCCGTGACGGCCCTGATCGACGGCCGTCACGGTCTCCACAGTGGCAAATCGAGGGCTCGAAGCCCTAGCCGGCGAGGGCTTCAAACCCTCGATTCCGCCAATCTAGGCCGCGACGGCCGTCGATCATGGCCGTCGCGGCCTCGCCGGCCCAGGGCGAGCCGACCCTTGCCCCTGGGCCGGCCGGTGGTAGCCGGCAGTGACCCTCGCCGGCCACCACCGAGAAACCTTTACGGTTCTCTTTTTTTTTTAAAAATTTTTTTTTCATTGATTTTATTTTTTTTTGCCTTTTTTGTTTTTCTGAAATTTTAGAAACTATAAAAAATATAAATAAAATGCCATGTGTACATTAAATATTCAGAAAAATTGATTCGCCGGCGCCACGTCAGCATTTCCGGCGGCCACCTCACCTTTTCCGATTGCCACGTGAGCGGATGGCACTTAAGTGAACACTTTTTCAAATTTTAGGCACTCAAGTGTACACTTTGAAAGTTAAGGCACTTAAGTGCACACCGTACCAAAGTTAAGGCACTCCAGGTGTACTTTTCCCGAAAAACTAACATACTTTCATGAAGACATTAATTACTTTGTGCCATCATCATCCATTTGAGAGGAAGCCTCCATTTGAGGGATATTTTGACTGCTAGTGCTAAGCATGGTAGTTTGTGGTCCCTCCATATCAATAGAACTGTGGAAGAGAAGTAGAAAGAACAGAATATAGTGAGTGTTTCTATTTAAATCACAGCAAGATGTAAAAGGAAAGATGAACAAATAGCAAACCATGCCAAATTATAAAAGGGAGGTTGCTTTTATTGAAGCTTCATATGCCCCAACCCCAGTAGTACTCATATATTGGGGTAAGAGATCAACTTAAATTTACGAGAGGATTGGAGAATCTTCTCTGACAAAAAAGTCCCACTGGACAATCATTCATCACATTCCAATCCGCCATCAAGGATAGAACTTGTATCTAGACAACTAAATCCAAATCCTAATCAAACCCCATCCATGCTATTCACAATATGGGGTAGATGTTCCATTAATGGTGTGTGCTTATTGCCCTGTCCTAGGAAAAGCGACTCAGAGTGAACATGGGCATAGAAAGGTTGCGCGAGAAAGTGAAGAAACAGCGGGAAAAAGTGGGAGAGAAGGTATACATAACTATTTGATGAGTTTGTGATCTTTTGGCTCATAAATAGTTGATTTCAAAATATTTGTCAATGACTACAATTCAGTTGCTCTCTTGCATTCAAGCATATAAGCAAGCTCCCTGAGGCACCATCGAGAGGAGGCATAAGTTTCATAGAGAATTGGAATGCATATCTTGCAGTGGCTGATCTTATTGCAAATCTCATGAGCAACGTCTATACCTATGAGACATGGATCATCATCTCTAAACACTCTGATTCCCGCAACCACAAGGCTGATATAAAGGTAAGCAGCAAAGCTATTTCCAGTAGAAGGGCCATGAAAGGCCAAGAACACTTGGCATTGACTTTCTGTTCTTTTCTTCTCCGAAAAGTAATGAAACACTACGATCCATCAAGATGAGCCAAAGTGATGATGAAACGATGCAGCTAGTATGAATGACATAAAATTAGAAAAATTACTAAAAACAGTCTGCATTTTGTGCTGCCAAGTTCCTTCGCATGATCGAAGCGGTGGAAAAGGGAAATTTCATGCTGAAGCTTGAGGCTTTCTTCCATTCATGCATTCTCGAGGGGTGGAAGGACTCCATCATCACGCTTCAGACTACAATCAAACTACCTAAATGGTCTGAATCTCTTGAAATTGCTAGGGGGTGCATCGACTCAATTGTGTAGAAAATTCTCACCCCTCCGCCAAATGTTTAAGGAATTTCTTGAACGCTTCCGAAAATAAAAACCTTTACTTCAACCAAGATCACCCAAAAGCACCACAACAACAGAGCAAACGAACTAAACATCGCAATATCCAAAATCAAGAGCTTCGTGCTACCACATCTCTAAGATTGTACAAAGATCGAATTAGACACGACAAGATCATGATAGATTACCGCAGATCTTGATGGGAGCTTCGAGCTCGAGGAGATTGGGCAATGAGAGGAAGCTATCACGAGAGGCCGTGCAGAGGTTCCGAATCTTCTCCTCATCGACTGTCGAATCCGCACCTCCTAATTGAGTTCTCCTAACCCACTGTTGATGCTATGACTGGAATGGAGGGCCCGCCTTCACTCCCCTGCCCGCGTCTCCTAATTGAGTTCTATTAACCCACTATTGATGCTTCGTCCGAAATTTGAGACGTTCGCAGGAGGAGCGAGAGGACGGACGGTGGATCTGAAAATCATTCGAAGGATGAGCGAGAGGACGGAGGGTGGATCTGCAAATCGTTCGGAGGAGAAGCGAGAAAGGGTGGATGTGCAAATCGTTCTGAGGAGGAGCGAGAGGAGGACGGAGGAGGAGAGAGAGTGGTCTGAAATTTGTGTTTTTTTAAGCCAAGATTTCAGTTTCTCGCTCACCTCAAACGCATGTAACTTATGCATTTTGGTCATTTCTTTAATCTCAGCCGTCCAATGCGAACGGACGGCTGAGATTGAACGAAGATTATCCCTAACCTTCCGGGCGAAGGTTAGAGGATCCCGATCCGTATTGAACCACTCTCTTGTCAATGCATCTGACCATTATTCCCATCGAAGATCCTCGTCGTAGTCATTTCAGTTTTCAAAAGTTGGAAGCATATCCCCATCCGCCACGTCACATCATAGAAACATCCGTCATCCGCCAGCTTACAATTCCCGACCACGAGACTGAGAGTATGATAACAACGGTACACACTATGTCCTACCGCCACCTGTCCATGGTTCCTAGAACAGCTGTGGCATCCCCAAGTTATTAGATTCCTAATGACCAGGATTAGTCAAATGGGTTTTGAAGTTGACTTTTGACGCAAGGAATTGGGAATTACAAAATTCGTTGAAGAAGCCTACGAGACGAGGATTATATTTCTTAATAAGATAAGATGGATAATGGAGTAACGATCAAGGATTTCATTTTAAGAAACGACGATGCATTGGATAGAATTTGGAAAATCGAGACGACCATCGGATGGACCGACTACCTATGAAATTATGAGAATTTTGGCACATAGGTCATTATACTCGAAATTTTCTAAACTTAGAGGACAAGAACAAGGATTGACCATGAGGACAATGCCAAAGGGCGGCATGGTAGTTTTCTTATGCAAGACAAATTGGTCGATTATCCTAAGGAGATAACAAGGGATGAAATTTTTGGACACCAATTTCCATAGTGGTATTCGGCCAAGAGATGGATAGACTAGTGGCACATGAAATTTTCCATTGGCCATTGAAGACCTAGAGAATGGCGTGTGAAGCAAGCCCATCATTGGCCTAGTATCTTGTCAAAAAAAAATCTCACTTAGATATTGGAGCAATGAGGGTAGCGCCAAGTGGCGCATGGACTCTTCCTTCCATGGACTATTATTGGGCGAGAATCATGGGGAAGTGGCAAGAAGTTCCATTGGTGATCAATCATTACAACTTTTGTGACAATGATTAGTGGCAATTGAAGACTAGGAAATGGCGCATGGGTGACAAGTGTTCACTAGTGGACTATCCAAGACATGCAACCAAAGGAAAAACCTTTCACCTTCCCATACCCCATCTTGCCTTCAGCCGAGAGCAAGTAAGAGAGAGAGAAAGAGAGAGCTAGAGAGAGAGAGAGAGAGAGAGAGAGAGAGGAAGCTCGCGAGGAAGAACGAGAGAGGCCGAGAGTGATCGAGCGACCGAGAAGGAGAAGAGGAACGGCACGGCACTTCCGAGAGAACCGAGAAGAAGAAGAAGGCGTCGAGCTAGTACAAGAATTGAGGCAAAATTTCCTTCAATCTTACCATAGGATAGAAGCGTATTGTGGTTTTGTTTCATGGAGGAATTCACGTGAGGTTGTAAGGCTAGAAATCGTTCCGTGACTTTCGGTTTAGACATGCAGAATTCACATTCTGTTCGTGACTTGTGGCATGATTATCTTAGGTTATATTGCATGAAATCGGTTGTAAGCCTTGAGGAAAAAAAGAGAGAGAGGAAAATCTAGTGGACAATTAGTTGCCGAGTTGGATTGAAGTAATTCGCGCGTTCGGGACCGAAGTGAGTTCGGCATTGGCGTAACCTTTCTGTTCTGCTGATTTATTGGGATTAGCTTAGGTTGCATTGATGTTCTCGAGCTATTCATCGAAGAACTAGTTTCGAATGACATAAGGATGGCAATGGTTAATTGATTAGAAGGAAGTTAAAGTCCACTTGCGATTTAGAAGAAGAACTATACATGGTTTATTGCGAGTCTACTCCTATATGTTTAGGAAGGTCGATTGGAGTGGAAAAAGGAGTTAACTTGTCTATTGGAAATCGATCTTGGTGTATAGAGCCGAATGGCCGTAAGCTTGTTAATGTCTAGTATAACTGAAACTGAGTAAGGTATGTAGTATAGGTCTATTCGGATCTTCTTGAAGCTGTTCTTGAAGTAGAAATGATCGAGACCTTTCATTGATTATAAGACATGAACCTTAGTGGAACTGCTTGCTAGAAATTGTCCTATAATAGTTTGACTATTATGAGTCGATGAGATTCTAGAGGTGATGTATGCCTCGATTGTTTATTATGATAGTATATCTCATGAGTATGATCTTGTGATGCTTTGTTCGATTGATCGTTATTATATCATATCTCATGAACATACACTTGGTGAATTGGCATGCTTGTTTGTTGGCTTGGAATTATTATATCAATTGCAAAATTGACAATGAGAATTGTGCGATTCATGGCCGAGCATGCATTGGCACACGATGTCGAGCGTTATATGATGAGATATGTGGAGTAATTGATCTTCAGTGCACTGAATCGGGATGATGCCCCTGGGCTGTGTGCGTGGATTTGTACGTGCTTGACGACCCTATGCAGTGTGCTGGGTAGAGCCGTACCATGCGTCGAGGATGCCCTGGAGGAGGGGTCGCTGCAAGCCATTGAGCTTGGCGATGGTTGTGTGAGCGAAGAACACGTCATTGCATGACATCATGGAATTCCTGCATCTTATGATTCCTGATTGAAATTGTGAATTGCTATGGTGTTTTATTGTTATAGAATTGTTCTATAGCTTGTCCTAGGGAGTTGTAGGACCCCTATGGTGAGATTGAATGTTTTCTTGCTAGCCGTCGCGCTAATCCACGTTTGTGGACACATTTTCATATTAGCATCCATGGCGACAGTCCATAGGCGTTTTGGAGTACCATATGATTATGAGTCTTACTATCGTGATATGATACATCTTGACGTACCGCATCTGAAGCTTGTAGAACATGTACATACTATGTGTGTTGACGAGGGAGAGCTCGCTTTAACTATTTACCGTTGGTATGCTATATACATTCGTGAGGGTAATAGACTGATTGGTCCTTTTTCTGAGAGTACTTTCGACGCACCCCCAATTCCTGTAGCGCCTGTAGCCCCAATGCCTCCTGTAGCTCCTGTGCCTCCTCCACTTGTTCCAACTGCTCCTGTTGTCGCAGCGCCTATTCCGCCGCCTCCAGAGCCTGCTATGCCTGGCGTGTACGTGCCACCACCCGAGCCACTTGAGGAGTCCAAGATGATGAGATGTTCCTTTCTGACTAGTCCGAGTAGGATTGAGGACTGGAGGCAGCCCATCGACCTTTTGGCATAGGCGATTACGTAGGTTGATGGAGTAGTTTTTTTTTTGCCATCCCAGTATGCCTATGGAACGACAACCAGAGTCACCTTTTGTTTATATTTATATGAACTCTATTGTGGTCGTGTATGATGTTATTATATATATAAATTGTGGTCCTTATGTTGACTCCCTCATGTTACATTTCTGAGTCGTTAAATTTTATCTCGGATCTTATTGTTGTGTTGTGGCCTGTGGATCATAGACCTTAGTCTTTTGATATCTATTAAGTTAAACTCTATTCTTCGTTATTAGAGACCTATGACCGTAGGGTGGCGGTCTGGGACGCCACAGCTCTTCGAGGTGGTATCAGAGCATAGTTTTACCCTGAGTAATAAGGTTCGATAGGGATTAGGATGTTAGGACTCATGCAGTCAAGACCAATGCTTGTGATTGTTTAATAGCCGTGAACTTGGCTACCTTGTTTAGACTACTCGCAGAGTTTTCCATTGGCAATAGTAGTAAGAATTGATAAGTCAGACTCAATTAGATATGGATTGATGTGCAGGATCAATAGATCATCATGAGAAGGACAAGGGCATCATCCTCTGGGGGAAACGATGATGTTAGGGCAGGAGGTAGAGTCGAAGGGCCCGTTGATCTGACTGATGAAATCCTGCAGGCCTTAGCTAATCTTGGTACAGCAATAGGAGCTCAACCTCGACAAGCTCCAGATAGAGCAGAGGATGGAACGGAAGAACGACGTTTATAGAAGCTGGTAGAACGCTTTTTGAAGCTGGAGCCACCACAATTCACAGGATTAGCAGAACCTTATGAGGCGGAAAAGTGGATAAAAAGTATGGAGAAAATTTTCAGGTTGTTCCACTGTAATAATGTGGATAGGGTTACCTTGGCGGAATATCAATTGGAAGATAATGCTCAACACTGGTGGGCTCCGAGCAAGGATGTAGTGTTTCCACCCAGAACTGCAGTAACATGGGAAGCTTTCGTTAATGCTTTTTATGGCCAGTACTTTTCTGATTGTGCTAGGGATCAAAAGATTTCTGAGTTTATGAACCTAACTCAAGGCAGTATGACTGTAGTGCAATTCTCTGAGCTTTCCAGGTTTGCTCCTCAACTGATTGAGACACAGGAGCGCAGATGCAAGAGGTTCTTGAATGGCCTCAAGATTGAAATACATAAGCAATTAGTGTCTCTAAGGATCAGGGAGTATACTGAGTTGTATGAACGAGCTCAGCTGGTGGAGCAAATGTTGTCAAAGGAAAAGAAAGAAGCAGAACAAATGGTGAGAGGTAGCCGCGTGACGACCCAAGAGCAGAACAACAAGAGGCCCAGATGGTTTGATAGATCTCAAGAGAGTCCTTACAAAAGGCGCAATTTTGGAAGATTCCGTGGAGTTGGGAAGAACTGGGCAATAGGACAAGCTGGAAATCGAGACAGAGTCTGTAACCGTTGTGGCAAGGCCCATGGCAATCTGCCGTGTAACACTGGGAGAGAGTGTTATGGGTGTGGACGAGTGGGACATATAGTGAAGGATTGTCCCTAGAAGAGACAGCAAGTTCAGCAGAATCAAGATAACCGAGCAAAACCTATTGGAGCACCGCAAAGGCCTCCAGCTCAAGGCAGGATCCAGGCTATGACTTGAGAGGAAGAGGAAGCTTCTGGGACCACTATAGCAGGTATGATTCCTCTATGTGATAAGGATGCCTATGTGTTATTTGATACTGGAGCAACGCATTCTTTTATATCAACAAGATTTGCTGAGTTGTGTGGACTAAAGCCCGAAACACTCAAGGTACCCCTTAGTGTATCCACACCACTGAAGGACAAAGTAGCAACTACTCTGATTTGCAAGGGATGTGAAATCGTGATAGGAGGACAGAGTCAGAAAATCGACTTAATAGTTATGGGTTTATATGATTTTGATGCCATTATTGGTATGGATTGGCTGCGTGACTTGTGAGCCACTGTAGATTGTTTCAAAAAGGTAATTCGATTAAGCCCTCCTAACGAGACCAGTTTCGAGTCTGTGGGAACTGAAAATCGTGCGACTATAACTTCAGTATCCGCAGTAGAAGCTCATAAACTTCTAGGCAATGGGTGTCAAGGTTTTCTTGCTAATGTCAGGGAGTTAACCAAGAAGGAAGTCAATATTGGCGACGTCCCAATAATTCAATAATTTTTAGATGTCTTCCCTGAAGAACTTCCAGTATTACCCCCGAAGCGAGAAGTCGAGTTTACTATTGAATTGGCCCCAAGAACTGAACCTATTTCCAAATCTCCCTACAGAATGGCCTTGACTGAGCTTAAGGAGTTAAAAGTAAAATTGCAGGAATTGCTGGACAAATAATTTATTAGGCCAAGTACTTCACCGTGGGGAGCACCAGTATTATTTGTCAAAAAGAAGGATGGGTCACTCCGTTTGTGCATTGATTACTGACAATTAAATCATGCGACCATCAAGAATAGGTATCCTCTGCCAAGAATTGATGACTTATTTGACCAACTGCAAGGAGCCTCCGTTTTCTCGAAGACTGATTTAAGGTCAGGCTATCATCAATTGGCAATTAGAGAGGAAGATATGCCCAAGACTGCTTTTCGAACTAGGTATGGACACTATGAGTTTGTGGTCCTGCCTTTTGGACTTACCAATGCCCCAGCTGCATTCATGGATTTGATGAACATAGTATTCAAGCCCTATTTGGATCAATTTGTGATAGTGTTCATTGATGATATCCTGGTGTATTCCAAAGGACAGAAGGAACACGAGAAACATCTACGGAAGGTGTTACAGATGTTGAGGGAACATCAGTTGTATGCGAAATTTAGTAAGTGTGAATTTTGGTTGGACAAAGTCATATTCCTTGGTCATATGGTGACGGAGAAGGGAATCTCTGTCGATCCCACCAAGATCGAAGCTATCATAAATTGGCCGCGACCAACCACTGTTACGAAGATACTAAGTTTCCTTGGTCTCGTTGGATACTATCGTAGGTTTGTGGAAGGCTTTTCTCGACTGGTAGGACCATTGACCCAACTGACCCGAAAATGAGTTAAGTTTGTATGGACGGAGAAGTGTGAACAAGGGTTTCGAGAACTCAAGAAAAGGTTAACTTCAGCCCCAGTATTAACCATACCGTCAGGACCAGGAGGATTCGTAGTATATAGTGATGCATCTCATAAAGGATTGGGTTGCGTTTTAATGCAGCACGGAAAAGTCGTGGCGTATGCTTCAAGACAGTTACGACCTTATGAGTTGAATTATCCGACACATGACTTAGAACTGGCTGAGTAATTTTCGCATTGAAAATTTGGAGACATCACTTGTATGGAGAGAAATTCCAGATTTTCACTGATCACAAAAGTTTAAAGTACCTTTTCTCTCAAAAGGATTTGAATATGAGGCAAAGAAGATGGATGGAATTACTCAAAGATTATGATTGTGAAATTCTTTACCATCCTGGCAAAGCAAATAAAGTGGCAGATACTTTGAGCAGGAAGACTACGTTACATCTGGCAAGTCTAATGAGTAAAGAATGGGAGCTATTAGAAGAAGTGTCAAATTCATAATTCATAATGGAGTTGGACGAAGTGACTGGCATGTTTGCCACATTGAGAATCGAGTTCGAATTGGTACAAAGGATCAAGGAGTTACAACAGACAGATCTTGAGATCTCCAAGCTTCGACAAGAAATAACAGAGGGCAAAAGGTTAGATTTCTCAATTTCGGAAGATGAAATTCTTCGTTTCCAAGGACGCCTGTGTGTTCCAGAAGAGGAAAAGTTAAGAAAGGATATTCTGAATGAGGCACATCGAAGCAATTATAGTATTCATCCTGGATGTACAAAGATGTATCGAAATCTTCGACAACATTATTGGTGGAATGGAATGAAGAAAGATATTGCTAACTATGTTGCGAAGTGCTTGACTTGTCAACAAGTGAAGGCAGAACATTTGAAGCCTGCCGGAATGCTCAGACCATTGGGTATTCCCGAATGGAAATGGGAACACATAACGATGGATTTCGTGCAAGGATTACCTAGAACCTCGAAAGGACATGATTCTATCTGGGTAATCGTGGATCGATTGACTAAGTCAGCTCATTTCCTAGTTGTAAAAACTACATACTCATTGGAGAAATTGGCTGAACTGTACGTACAGACCATAGTAAGACTACATGGAATTCTAGTGAGCATTACTTCAGATCGGGATCCAAGATTTACATCAAAATTTTGGAAAAGCTTACAGGAAGCCATGGGGACTAAACTTCAGTTTAGTACAGCCTTCCACCCCCAGACAAATGGACAATCAGAGAGAGTTATAAAAATTCTAGAAGATATGCTTCGAGCGTGTATTTTGGATTTTAAGGGTAACTGGGAAGAGAAATTGCACATAGCGGAATTTTAAGGGTAACTGGGAAGACAATGAAGCAACAACACCCCTACCTGTTTGAAGCTACAGGTCAGTTTTGAAATCCTTCACTAGACATGCTGCATTTCATTTCGATAACTACTGCTGAAGGTGCATGACCTATTTATGAGGAATAGAGTGATTGACCTAGTCAGTTGACTTTGGCCTGAAGAAAATGTTAAGCGACCGATTGTAGTGCAAAGGAGTAGTTAAAATAAAAAATTTGGTGCTTGATGACCGCTGTCGGCGCTATAGCCGAGTGGCACCCCGGGGAGTGACATGGTCCGATGAAGTGCTCGTAGGATCGAACTACAAGAGGAACGAATGTACATATTGTAAATTGATACTTGTGAATAAGTATAGTAAAAACCTTTTTGCTATGACCAGCTATGGAAGAGATTGGTTATTTTCTGTACTCTTGATCTTGGAACTAGGAATCAAATTTCGAGGACGAAATTCTTTTAAGGGGGGTAGAAGTTGTGGCATCCCCCATTTATTAGATTCCTAATGACCAGGATTAGTCAAATGGGTTTTAAAGCTGACTTTTGACGCAAGGAATTGGGAATTAGAAAATTCGCTGAAGAGGCCTACGAGACGAGGATTATATTTCTTAATAAGATAAGATGGATAATGGAGTAACGATCGAGGATTTCATTTTAAGAAACGACGATGCATTGGATAGAATTTGGAAAATCGAGACGACCATCGGATGGACTGACTACCTATGAAATTATGAGAATTTTGGCACATAGGTCATTATACTCGAAATTTTCTAAACTTAGAGGACAAGAACAAGGATTGACCATGAGGACAATGCCAAAGGGCGGCATGGTAGTTTTCTTATGCAAGACTAATTGGTCGATCATCCAACGGAGATAACAAGGGATGAAATTTTTGGACACCAATTTCCATAGTGGTATTCGGCCAAGAGATGGATAGACTAGTGGCACATGAAATTTTCCATTGGCCATTGAAGACCTAGAGAATGGCGTGTGAAGCAAGCCCATCATTGGCCTAGTATCTTGTCAAAAAAAAAAATCTCACTTAGATATTGGAGCAATGAGGGTAGCGCCAAGTGGCGCATGGACTCTTCCTTCCATGGACTATTATTGGGCGAGAATCATGGGGAAGTGGCAAGAAATTCCATTGGTGATCAATCATCTCCACTTTTGTGACAATGATTAGTGGACATTGGGGGTATTGCCAAGTGGCAATTGAAGACTAGGAAATGGCGCATGGGTGACAAGTGTTCACTAGTGAACTATCCAAGACATGAAACCAAAGGAAAAACCTTTCACCTTCCCTTACCCCATTTTTCCTTCGGTCGAGAGCAAGTAAGAGAGAGAGAGAGAGAGTTCGAGAGCTAGAGAGAGAGAGAGGAAGCTCGCGAGGAAGAATGGGAGAGGCCGAGAGTGATCGAGCGACCGAGAAGGAGAAGAGGAACGGCACGGCACTTCCGAGAGAACCGAGAAGAAGAAGAAGGCGTCGAGCTAGTACAAGCATCGAGGCAAGATTTCCTTCAATCTTACCATAGGATAGAAGCATATTGTGGTTTTGTTTCATTGAGGAATCCACGTGAGGATGTAAGGCTGGAAATCGTTCGGTGACTTTCGGTTTAGACATGCAGAATTCACATTCTGTTCGTGACTTGTGGCGTGATTATCTTAGGTTATATTGCATGAAATCGGTTGTAATCCTTGATGAAAAAAGATAGAGAGGAAAATCTAGTGGACAATTAGTTGCCGAGTTGGATTGAAGTAATTCGCGCGTTCGGGACCGAAGTGAGTTCGGCATTGGCGTAACCTTTCTGTTCTGCTGATTTATTGGGATTAGCTTAGGTTGCATTGATGTTCTCGAGCTATTCATCGAAGAACTAGTTTCGAATGACATACGGATGGCAATGGTTAATTGATTAGAAGGAAGTTAAAGTTCACTTGCGATTTGGAAGAAGAACTATACATGGTTTATTGCGAGCCTACTCCTATATGTTTAGGAAGGTCGATTTGAGTGGAAAAAGGAGTTACCTTGTCTATTGGAAATCGATCTTGGTGTATAGAGCCGAATGGCCGTAAGCTTGTTAATGTCTAGTATAACCAAAACTGTGTAAGGTATGTAGTATAGGTCTATCCGGATCTTCTCGAGGCTGTTCTTGAAGTAGAAATTGATGGATCTAGCAATATCTCCTAGAGGGGGGTGAATTGGTGATTCTGAATAAAATTGAAATTTCTTGCGGAATAAATAAAATTCAGTGTACCATTAGGAACAGGAGCAGTATAACAGTGTGCAAAAAATCTAATCGCAAAGGTAAGAGTTTAGAGTAGAGAATATTGCACACGACGTTTATAGTGGTTCGGCTTAGATAAAGCCTACGTCCACTCTCCCACGATAAAGCCGATCGGCTGAATTTCACTATGAAGAATCAAGAGAATTACAACCACTCAAGCACTTGGTTTTTCTCTCACGCAGATTTTCACAATGAAGGATTTTGAGTACACAGAATATTTTCGGATAGAACTCAGATTATGCTTGCACTTTGGATTATTGTTCGCCCTCTTTCCCTTTAGTCCATCATGATCCTTCTTTTATACTCCCCTGCCTCCGAACTAGCCGTTGGATTCCAGCCAAGGGATCACTCTTCAATGCTTGATTGGACGTCATCAATCGTGATTGAACGAGACTGTATCTTCAGAAGATATGTAGACCGCTGGGTAAGACATTGAACCCTTCTGATTCAGTCGCCCATACAACTGAATCTCCAGCTTCCATAAGTGTGATAAGTTTGAGTTGGTTCCCAAAGAAATATTCATTAGAAGATGATATCCCATTGTAGAAAGTCCCTTAATTGATTGGAAGGGATATCAGGGCAATCGAATATCACTTGCCTTGATCGAAAAACTGCTATACGTGGGTCTTCGTGTTTTGCAAATGCAGAGACTGATCTTTCTTCAGATTCGTCTATAGGAAGATTTGTTTCTTACAAGATCAGTTGACACGGAATGGTAGTACGGAGATTTGATGTGATCCATCCGTCACTGTTTCGATCATCAGAAGCACTTCCATCTGACCCTCAGTCAGAAGCATTCCATCTGACCCTTCGTCAGGAGTACTTTCATCTGACCCTTCATTAGTGCGACAGGATTGGAATCATTCAACCTGCTGCTTACACATTCTTCCTGCATCACATATCATTAAACAATTTCTTTTGAAAGTTTTGTCAGAATCAAAATACAGGAGAATTTCCACAACAATCTCCCCCTTTTTATGGTGACAAAACTCCTCTTGTTGCAAATACAAATAAGTAAAAAAAATTTAACCGTTGATAAAATGATAAAAGCGAGTAATCATCACATTTGCTCCTGCAGGTAATCATCATTAGAGATCCTGTAATAAAAGTGTTCTCATAGGAGAACATGATCAGAGTAAGGTTATCCTGCAATGATCCTGCACAAAACTAAACTTCACGATGAGAGTATACTGAGTGTACTATCAGAATATGGTTATCTTGCACACAAAATAGATTATCCTGCACAAAAGTAAAATCTTCTCCCCCTTTCTAAATTGGAGTATAATCAGAGGTAATCTAATGATTCTCATAGGAGAACATGATCAGAGTATACATCCTGCACAAAAATCTCCTGCATAAAGCACAAAAATCAGTTCTTCTCCCCCTTTTTGTCAACATCAGAAAGAGTCTATATAAAATTTAATCTAATCAATGTTAAATGAATGACGTAAGAATTGTTGCATAACAAAGAACAACGTTTGCCAAGAAACATAGAAAATGAAATTAGGAAGATGTGGGTGGATGCATTTTTGAAGAAGAGGGATGATGTTCTGGCTCATTATCAGCCTCCACTCGGGAAGGTCCGTCATAGCTACTTCCCATCCTCTAAGCATTGCCTCTTACAGCTTGAGATGTGGGCAGGTTTGAAGCTGTTCTGTCCGTTCTGACCAGTGTGTAGGTAGGCATGTTGGCGACCTCAGCACAAAACATTCTCCCATAGAGATCAATGGACTTTTCCAGCTTAGTCACCTGACTAGTCATACCCTGAAGCTTCCTATCTATCTTCTGTTCAAAGGTCTGTATTTTCTGATCAAACCATGTTTCCATTGCAGCCAGAGTCTGAAGAAGAATATTTTGAAAATTTTCAAAATGTGCTTGAAGTTCCATTTGTGGTTCTGAATGTGCAGGTTCTTGAGAAGAGGTGTCAATCCCTTTTGTACTTATATTCTCCCCCTCAGTTCGTGCCTTGGGAAAAGCTTGAGAGGCAAGTACTTCAGTGAGAAAGACATTCGATGTAGCAGGCAAAGGCTCTCCCTCCCCTTGAGTTATAGCCCTTTTGCTTTTGAGCTTGGCACAGATACTATTTCCTCATCAATGTCCATTGGTATGGACTGTACACTCGACAGTTGATCTTCTCGTGCAATTGCTGAAGCCAGACTTGTAGCATCTTTGTGAATAGTTCGTCTGGTGGAGGATACAGAATAAGCTTCAATGTCATCTTGTTCTTCCTCCTGTTCTTTTGAAGCCAACTTTGCTAGACTTGTGCTAGCAACTGCTCATGATCACAATTTACAAGTGTGTTGCCATACTCTATGTCATCTTCAATTCTGGCAGCTTGCTCCTCATTCCACATTGTGAATTCTTCCTCAGTCAGATCACAAGGAAACACAACTTTTTCTTGTGGTCGTTTTCCTGCTTCATGTCCTTCTTCCTCATTTCTTTCAGCACTATGATTTCCATACTTACCTTCTTCATCTGATCCACCTTGAGATTGTGTAGCTTTAGAATCATATTCCCATGTTCCTTCTTCACTTGCTTCTGAGTCCTTATCAGTAGGACTGTCTTTTTGTTGCCCCTTGACAGCCATAACTTTTCTCTTCTTTGGAGGTTTCTGCTTGGACTCATCCTCGAAGTCCACAATGACTGGTTCATTGTTCTTTGTTCTCCATCCAGCATGAGTCATCTTGTATCCCATCTTTGTTACCATAGTCTCTCCAACAGTCATCAGAGGAATTTCTTGATTGATAAAGGCGCTCAGGCCACCAATCTTGAAATGATCTATTATTCTGTAGATCAAGGCGGCATAAGGAAGTTGTCCCTTTGGCTTGAGAGCTGATCTGTACATGTGTAATAGCACTATGTGAGCAAAAGAAATCCTCTTTCCTGTCAAGATGCCCCATAACAGCTTTGCCTCATACTTCGATATATCTGTCTTTGATGCTGCCTTGGGTCTAAGACATTCGATTATCACTTTGTGCATCATGATGTGTTTTAAGGGAAAATCACTATAGGCAATATGTGACTTTGATTCCCTTGAGAAGCTCGATTTGCCAGTTAGGAAGAAAAAAGCTTCTCCTGTAGTGACATCTAGGGGTTTGAAATCTCCCTTTATGGTTCCCATGATAGAAGCCAATTCATCAACAGTCAGAATATTCTGCTTTCTTTTCATCGTGAAAGCCAGAGAGTTGAAGTTGACAAACTGAAGATTTGAGTAGAAGTAGGCTACCAGGTCAGGAAAAGTGTAGCCTTTCTTCGTTATGAAATGATATATCTTCACCTTTTGTAGATGCTTCCTCAGATAGATACCATTACTATCAAAGTACTTTAACTCAAATACTCTGTGAGGTATAACACCTCTCTGTTTCATGACTTCAAACCTTTCTTTGTGAGCTTGATTCTGGAACAAAGGATCAGGAAAGCTTTTATCCAAAATAAACCCAATATTTTTCACAAAGTCATTGAACAGAATGTCATCATCATCTTCGACCTTTGCCTTAGTACCGCCAGGTCTAATTGGAGAGGATTTTCGTTTCGAGCTTGTCTCTGCCACTTTCTCCTTTCCTTTTCTAGAGGCAGATTCAGGTTTTTCTATAGCAATTGGTTCAACGATTTTTCTAGGCAAGTTAAGAAACTCCAATAGTTCGCCTTCACTATCGAAATAATGAGTGCTCAGTAGTTTTCTAAGTTCATTACCAAAATCCCCTGCTGCCTTAATCCTATCATACATTGGCTTAATAGAATGTACCATAGCTTCTTTTCCTTCAAAGGCGGACAGAGACAGAGCTTTTTCCAAGCGAAGAGCTTCTCGCTGTTCGTTGATTTGGGTTTCTGTAGTTTCAGCGCCGCTTGCTGTTGAGGCGGAGAACTTTCTCTTCAACTGAGACGTCTTCTTCGAGTCAGAGGCTGATTTTGGCGCCATTGATGCGTAGAAAGTTTAAAACTTTGAGTGAAAGAGCGTTGTTTTGAGGAGGAAATCGAGAGCGAGAGATCTTGGATACGGTTTTAGGGTTTTGATTTGAGAAAAATTTGAAAGAGAGAGAACAGAGGTGACGGTTCGGTGTTTTATAAAAGAGGCGGTTATTTTTTAAAACAAAAGATAGAATTTTGATTAAAGAAAAAAAAAGTTTCTTTAGTAAATCAATTAATCACCGTCAATCAGATATTCAGAGATATCTATTCATATGAGGAACTTACCTCAGAGATATCTATTCATATGAGGAACTTACCTAAAAGATAGTTTTTAGAGATAACTGACCTCGATTTATGACCTTTTTTAAAAGAAAGTGTGAATTTCTTCTTACGCGCGTTTCTGATGTTCCTTCTGATGCTCATTCTGATGCTCCTTCTGATGCTTCTTCTGACGCTCCTTCTGATTCTCCTTCTGACTCTACTTCTATCGTTCCTTCTGACTCTCCTTCTGACGTTCCTTCTGAATTTCCCTGTTCTAAGGTATACTTAAGAAGGAAGGTTAATGATGGATAATTCATTTCTAATAAAATTAAAAGTCTGTTTATCCAATGGTTTAGTAAAAATGTCTGCAAGTTGATTTTTCGTATCAATATTTTGAATGTTAACATCACCGTTCTGAACATGATCACGTATGAAGTTATGCTTGATCTCAATATGCTTTGTTCTTGAGTGAAGTATGGGATTCTTTGTAAGATTTATGGCACTCGTGTTGTCACATAGGATTTCCACAGTTGATTCTTCAACACCATAGTCTTTGAGCTGCTGTTTTAGCCAAAGTATTTAAGTACATCAACTTCCAAGAGATATGTATTCTGCTTCAGCTGTACTGAGTGCCACTGTATTTTGCTTCTTTGAATACCATGAGACAAGCATGTTTCCCATGAGCTGACAAGTTCCAGATGTACTGTTTCTATCAATTTTGCAACCTGCAAGATCTGCATCTGAATATCCCTTTAGTATAAAATCAGAAGATTTAGAGTACCACAAACCATAGTTGGGATAAGTCCCTATGTATTTGATTATTCTTTTGACGGCTGATAGGTGTGATTCTCTTGGGCTTGATTGAAATCTTGCACATAAGCAGACACTATATAGGATGTCTAGTCTTAAAGCTGTGAGATAGAGTAATGATCTAATCATACTACGATATAGTTTGGGATCAACTTCCTTTCCATCTTCATCTTTATCTAATTTGGAGGAGTGAGACATAGGAGTTTCTGTCTTCTTGCCATTCTCCATACCAAATTTCTTCACTATTTCCAGTGCATACTTTTATTGAAATACGAAAGTTCCTTTCTGAGATTGATGAATTTGAAGACCAAGAAAGAACCGTAATTCTCCCATCATACTCATCTCAAACTCATCCTGCATTACTTTAGAAAATTTCTTGCAAAGAAGCTCATTAGAGGAGCCAAATATAATATCATCAACATAGATTTGAACTAAAAGGATATCTTTACCTTTTCTTTGAATAAAAAGAGTGGTGTCTACATTACCTTTGGTGAAGTTGTACTGAGATAGAAAGTTACTCAATCTTTCATACCAAGCACGAGGTGCTTGTTTCAGTCCGTAGAGTGCCTTTTTCAAGACATATACCAAATTATTTTCTCTAGGTTCTTCGAAGCCAGGGGGTTGTTCAACATATACCTCTTCTTTGATGTAGCCATTTAGGAAGGCATTTTTCACGTCCATCTGAAAAAGTTTGAAATCATTGTAACAAGCATAAGCAAGAAGTAGCCTAATGGCTTCTAACCTGGCAACCGGTGCGTAAGTCTCATCTTAGTCTATTCCTTCTTCTTGAGAGTAGCCTTTTGCTACAAGTCTTGCTTTGTTTCTTATAACTTTTCCTTTGTCATCAAGTTTGTTTCTGAATACCCATTTTGTTCCAATTACTGGACGATTTTTGGGTCGATTGACCAATTCCCAAACATTATTGACCTTGAACTGATGTAGCTCTTCCTGCATTGCAATTATCCAGTTCTCATCTTCTAATGCATCTTCAATTCTTTTTGGCTCCAATTCAGATACCAAAGCGATGTTGCTCATTGCTTGCTTGAGCTTAGATCTTGTCTTTATGCCATCACTTATGCTTCCTATGATAAGTTCCTTTGGATGACTTGACTTATGCTTCCAGTTTTTGTCACGGCTATCATTTGAGGATGTTGTGGATTCATTCTGTTCATCTTCTGGTCTTTCTTCAACTGAGGAAGTTTCCTTCTAAACATTCTCCGAACCAATATTCACATCTGAGTCTTTCTTCGCATCTGAATCTACCCGTGAGTCTGTGACTTGATGAAGTGTATTCATTTGAATGGATTCAGGTTCATCATTCTGGTAGCTTTCATCGAACTTGATGTTCACTGATTCTTCAACAACACGAGTGTTCTTGTTGTATACTCTGTAGGCTTTGCTTGTTGTTGAATATCCCAAGAAAATTCCTTCATCTGATCTCTCATCAAACTTTCCAATTCGATCATTAGCATTCTTTAGAATAAAGCATTTGCAACCGAATACATGAAAGTATGCAACATCAGGCTTTCTTTTTTTGAAAATTTCATAGGGGGTTTTCTCATAAAAAGGTCTGAGAGAAGTTCGATTTAAGATATAACAAGCTGTTAAAACGGCCTCAGCCTAAAAATTAGAGGCAATTCTACTTTCAATAAGAAGAGTTCTGGCCATTTCTTACAAGGATCTGTTTTTCCTTTCTACTACCCCATTTTGTTGAGGAGTATAAGGTGCAGAGAAGTTATGCTGAATTTCGAAATCAGTGCAAAAATCTGAGAAACTTTGATTTTCAAACTCTCCCCCATGATCCGTTCTCAAACTGGACCCTTTTCATTTTGAATTCTTTTAGCAAGCTTTGAGAAGGACATAAAAGCTTCATTTTTGTGAGCTAGAAATAAAACCCTTGTAAATCTAGATAAGTCATCAACTATGACTAGACAATATTTCTTACCTCCAAGGCTTAGGGTTCTATTTGGTCCAAAGATATCCATATGAAGTAGCTGCAGACAATGCTTAGTGGAAACTTGATTTAAGGACTTAAAAGAACTTCTTACCTGCTTACCCAGTGTGCATGCATGACATAGTCCACTTTTCTCAAATTTCGTTTGAGGTAACCCTCGAACAAGTCCCTTCTTGGAAAGCTTTGAGATATGTTTTACACTAATATGACCTAACTTTCTGTGCCAAAGATCAGATTCATCCTTAACAGAAATAAGACATTTTGCACTTTCACAGTCAGCATCAATATCTAAAAGATAAATGTTCCCATGCCTTCGTCCCGTGAAGGATTGCTTCTTGTCCTTGTTCATACCTGTGCATTTTAGATCTTGGAACCAAATATCATATCCAGAGTCATAGAGTTGACTTACAGAAATTAAGTTGTAGTTCAATCCTCTGACTAGAGATACATCTTTAACAGTCAGATTTCCAATCTTTACATTTCCTTTCCCAATGACATTTCCCTTGTTCTTTCCTCCAAAAGACACGCTTCTTCTATCACAATCTGAGAAGGATATAAATAAATTTGGATTTCCAGTCATGTGACTTGAACAACCACTATCCAGAAATCACTTGTTCTTCCTTCTCTTTGGTACCTGCAATAAATAAACAACTTACTGTTTCTTTGGTACCCATACTTTCTTGGGTCCTTCTGTGTTAGTAGGTTTTGACCTTTTAATAGGTCTCCAAATTTTCTTGCAGTAATCCTTAGTATGGCTAGGATCACCACAGTTCACACAGGATTGTCGAATTTAGGATCTAGTAAAATGCTTATGAAAATGATGCCTGTAATCTAAAAATGTTGGTTTTCGAAATTCAATTTTACAGGAATTTTTTTGACTACTTTCCTTTTTAAAACCAAACCCAGATCGGTCATTGAAGGGTATTTGTTTTGAAATAATGCTATTCAGAGTTTCTGAGCTTTGTGAAAACCTTTTTGATATATTGAAATCCTTTTCTTTCAAGGAAGCATTTTCTTTTGAAATCAAATCATGATTTTCTTTCATCTGGTGAAGCTCTTGTTGTAGAAAATCAATTTTTTTTCTTTTTGGGACAGATTCTGTTGTTTTAAGGAAGCATTTTCCTTTTTCAAATCAGAAACCTTTTTAAGAGTTTCTTTGTAATTTCTACACAATTCATCAATATATTCAATAACTTCATCAGGGAGTTCAGATGAACATACCTCAGTTCCTGAATCTGAACTTGAATCTGATTTGGCCATGAGACAGATGTTTGCATAATCATTTTCACTTTCATCAGAATCACTTAAAGTTTCTGCCTTTATAGCCTTCTTGTACTTCTCATACTTGAGTTTGTCCTTCTTCAAATTTGGACAGTTCGGTTTGATATGTCCTGCCTTCTTACAGTGAAAGCAGATCACGTCTTTGCTGTCTTGTGAGTCGTTGCTTGATATTTTCACATCATTCTTCTTCCAAGGTTTCTTCCCTTTGATGTTTCTGCCTTTCCAAGCCATCTTCCTAAATTTTTTGACCATGAGGGCTAATTCTTCATCATCCTCATCTTCATCATATGTATCAGAAAAACATTGATTAATTTCAGTTTTTAAGGCAATAGATTTTTTACCTTTTTGTTCTCCTTCTTGTTTGCTCGTTCTGTTTCATAAGATTGCAAAGTCCCGACTAACTCATCCACTGAGAGTGGCCTGATTGTTTGGCATTCTTGAATTGATGGTTTGATGTAATTCCAATCATCTGTGAGTCCACGTAGTATCTTCTTGACTTGCATTGGTTCAGCAATAGGTGCGCCTTGTCTTGCAAGTCCACTTGCCAAAGTCTGAAACCTGTCTATCATATCTATAATAGATTCATCAGGTTTCATTTCAAATGCTTCATAGTCACTCAGTAAAATGCTGAGCTTTGTTTCTTTTACACGATTTGTTCCTTGAAAGGTAATATGAAGCCTATCCCATATTGCCTTAGATGATTCCTCCTCTGAGACACAATTATAGAGAGGGGGTAGATAAGGCACAAAAGAGAGCATTGACAGCTTTAGAATCAAGGCCTCTTCTTTTAGCCTTTTCAGCATCGGTCATTGTTGTGATAGGATTTACTCCGTCAGCAGTGGCTGGATTTGTAGCAGTTGCAGGAACTACTCCATTTGTAACGACATCCCACATCAGATCATCATAGGCTTTGAAGAACCACTTCATCTTGTTGCTCCACATATTGTAGTCCTTTCCATCAAAGTATGGTGGTTTGTTGGCAAAGTGCGAATCACTTGTTCCTGAAGAGTGATTGCAAGACATAGTAGATCGTTAACTCTGAAGTCAATAAACACTTCGTAAAAATGAGCAACCTGCTCTGATACCAATTGATGGATCTAGCAATATCTCCTAGAGGGGGGGTGAATAGGTGATTCTGAATAAAATTGAAATTTCTTGTGGTATAAATAAAATTCAGTGTACGATTAGGAACAGGAGCGGTATAACAGTGTGCAAAAAATCTAAACGCAAAGGTAAGAGTTTAGAGTAGAGAATATTGCACACGACGTTTATAGTGGTTCGGTTTAGTTCAAGCCTACGTCCACTCTCCCACGATGACAGCCGATCGGCTGGATTTCACTATGAAGAATCAAGAGAATTACAACCACTCAAGCACTTGGTTTTTCTCTCACACAGATTTTCACAATGAAGGATTTTGAGTACACAGAATATTTTCGGATAGAACTCAGACTATGCTTGCACTTTGGATTGTTGTTCGCCCTCTTTCCCTTTAGTCCATCATGATCCTTCTTTTATACTCCCCTGCCTCCGAACTAGCCGTTGGATTCCAGCCAAGGGATCGCTCTTCAATCCTTGATTTGACGTCATCAATCGTGATTGAACGAGACTGTATCTTTAGAAGATATGTAGACCGTTGGGTAAGACGTTGAACCCTTCTGATTTAGTCGCCCATACAACTGAATCTCCAGCTTCCATAAGTGTGATAAGTTTGAGTTGGTTCCCAAAGAAATATTCCTTAGAAGATGATATCCCATTGTAGAAAGTCCCTTAATTGATTGGAAGGGATATCAGGGCAATCGAATATCACTTGCCTTGATCGGAAAACTGCCATACGTGGGTCTTCGTGTTTTGCAAATGCAGAGACTGATCTTTCTTCAGATTCGTCTATAGGAAGATTTGTTTCTTACAAGATCAATTGACACGGAATGGTAATACGGAGATTTGATGTGATCCATCCGTCACTGTTTCGATCGTCAGAAGCACTTCCATCTCACCCTCAGTCAGAAGCATTCCATCTGACCCTTCGTCAGTGCGACAGGATTGGAATCATTCAACCTGCTGCTTACACATTCTTCATGCATCACATATCATTAAACAATTTCTTTTGAAAGTTTTGTCAGAATCAAAATACAGGAGAATTTCCACAACAGAAATGATCGAGACCTTTCATTGATTATAAGACATGAACCTTAGTGGAACTGCTTGCTAGAAATTGTCCTATAATAGTTTGCCTATTATGAGTCGATGAGATTCTAGAGGTGATGTATGCCTCGATTGTTTATTATGATATTATATCTCATTAGTATGATCTTGTGATGCTTTTTTCGATTGATCGTTATTATATCATATCTCATGAACATACACTTGGTGAATTGGCATGCTTGTTTGCTAGCCTGGAATTATTATATCAATTGCAAAATTGAAAGTGAGAATTGTGCGATTCATGGCCGAGCATGCATTGGCACACGATGCCGAGCGTTATATGAGAGATATGTAGAGTAATTGCTCTTCAGTGCACTGAATCGAGATGACGCCTCTGGGCTGTGTGCGAGGATTTGTCCGTGCTTGACGACCATGTGCTGTGTGTTGGGTAGTGCCGTACCATGCATCAAGGACGCCTTGGAGAAGGGGTCGCTGCAAGCCATTGAGCTTGATGATGGTTGTGTGATCAAAGAACACGTCATTGCATGACATCATGGCATTCCTACATCTTATGATTCTTGATTGAAATTGTGAATTGCTATGGTGTTTTATTGTTATAGAATTGTTCTATAGCTTGTCCTAGGGAGTCGTAGGACCCCTATGGTGGGATTGAATGTATTCTTGCTAGCCGTCGCGCTAACCCGCGTTTGTGGACACATTTTCATATTAGCATCCATGGCGACAGTCCATAGGCGTTTTGGAGTACCATATGATTATGAGTCTTACTATCGTGATATGATACATCTCGACGTACCGCATCTGAAGCTTGTAGCACATGTACATACTATGTGGGTTGACGAGGGAGAGCCCGCTTTAACTATTTACCGTTGGTATGCTATATACATTCGTGAGGGTAATTGATTGATTGGTCCTTTTTCTGAGAGTACTTTCAACGCACCCCCAGTTCCTATAGCGCCTGTAGCCCCAATGCCTCCTGCAGCTCCTGTGCCTCCTCCACCTGTTCCAGCTGCTCCTGTTGTCGCAGCACCTATTCCGTCGCCTCCAGAGCCTGTTATACCTGGCTTGTATGTGCCACCACCCGAGCCACTTGAGAAGTCCGAGATGAGGAGATGTTCCTTTCCGACCAGTCCGCGTAGGATTGAGGACTAGAGGCAGCCTGGCGACCTTTTGGCATAGGCGACTACGTAGGTTGATGGAGTAGTTTTTTTTTTTGCCATCCCAGTATGCCTATGGAACGACGACCAAAGTCACCTGTTGTTTATATTTATATGAACACTATTGTGGTCGTGTATGATGTTATTATATATATAAATTTTGGTCTTTATGTTGACTCACCCATGTTACATTTCTGAGTCGTTAAATTTTATCTCAGATCTTATTGTTGTGTTGTGGCCTGTGGATCATAGACCTTAGTCTTTTGATATATATTAGGTTAAACTCTATTCTTCGTTATTAGAGACCTATGACCGTAGGGTGGAAGTCTGGGATGCCACAACAGCAAAGCGTCGTCGTCTTCCGATGCTTCCAAGCAGATAATTAATGCCGTCATTGTTGTAACCAACCCCCCCTCCCCCCCCCCCCCCCCCCCGAGGCCTTCTCTAGCTTTTCCCAATGAATGTTCTTGACTCGAAACTTCGCTCATCCGAAGGTTGTTCGAAAAGTCATATCCAATCTAAACCCACGATCTCAAGGAGAGAGAGAGAGAGAGAGAGAGAGAGAGAGAGAGAGAGAGAGAGAGAGAGAGAGAGAGAGAGAGAGAGAGAGAGAGATGGAGAGTATAGCCAGTGATCTTCTACAACGAGTCGACTCGGCTCACAAGATGGACCGCAACATGCTGTTTCGCTACGCATCGGTGAATGTCTCTGGATTCCTTCTCTCTTTGTCTACTTTCGCCATCTCACAGGTCTCTCGCGAAATTTCGCCTCTTGATTTTTTATTTACCTTGCGTGCTCGCCCCTCAACTCTATGTAAATGATTCAAATCATTCATCAACTAATAATACTTATCTTTTGTTGGAGGTTAGAGTTTGAGAGAGTTGAGAGTGTTTTGGTTGCTTAAAATATTATACCAAGAGACGTCAAGTTCATCAACAGTTACCTCCAGATTAGGAGAACACTAGAGTTTGTAACCAACCCCCCCGAGGCCTTCTCTAGCTTTTCCCAACGAATGTTCTTGACTCGAAACTTCGCTCATCCGAAGGTTGTTCGAAAAGTCATATCCAATCTAAACCCACGATCTCAAGGGGAGAGAGAGAGAGAGAGAGAGAGAGAGAGAGAGAGAGAGAGAGAGAGAGAGAGAGAGAGAGAGAGAGAGAGATGGAGAGTATAGCCAGTGATCTTCTACAACGAGTCGACTCGGCTCACAAGATGGACCGCAACATGCTGTTTCGCTACGCATCGGTGAATGTCTCTGGATTCCTTCTCTCTTTGTCTACTTTCGCCATCTCACAGGTCTCTCGCGAAATTTCGCCTCTTGATTTTTTATTTACCTTGCGTACTCGCGCCTCAACTCTATGTAAATGATTCAAATCATTCATCAACTAATAATACTTATCTTTTGTTGGAGGTTAGAGTTTGAGAGAGTTGAGAGTGTTTTGGTTGCTTAAAATATTATACCAAGAGACGTCAAGTTCAGGACGTTCAACAGTTACCTCCAGATTAGGAGAACACTAGAGTTAATATGCAAGCTAATAAGCTTTAGCCCATATGGACCCAAATAACTATTTTTTCACCTATTGAGCTTGTATGCGAACATATTATTTGGACTATATTAACAATATATCCAACAATCTCCTCCTATATTCACCATACAACACAATCCAATATAGTGGTCAGTGTAATGTTCAAACAAATATGAATCATCCGCATTCGGTCCAAGACAATCAACTCAGATCGGTCAGAGAGTTTTAACAGTAAAATATTAAACTTAATCATCATTTACAATCCAAATAAGTGAATCATCCTAATTATGAATATGTTCACAATCAACATGTGCATAATAGTCAAGTATAAGTAGGCCAATCAAAATTGTCCAAGGTGGGATGTCACGCCCCGACTCTCGTCCCTTACCAAATCACCACTAGTTCATGAAGGATAGCGTCTCAGGCTCGCTATCGATCTACAAACATACAATACATGTGGAATGTGCATAACTTCCAAATAACAAGATCAGCATGGGATAGAGAAGCAGGAAGAACTACACAATAAAAGCACAAGCATAATACTGATAAGAATAGATGATCATTAACCTTAAAGAGCTATCAGCTAACATGTACCACCTCATACTTCGGGGCGGCCCTCTAAGACTCTAAAAAAGATACATCAGTTGGGTAAGGTTAACTCTCATCTACTCCAAAAAAGTACTCCCACAAAAGATATCGTGTGGCGTCCCAGGTCACCACGCTAACGATTAAGGTCTCTAATAGTATACTAGCCTAATAGCACACCATAAAATATAGGCTATACCCACAGAATTTTAAACAATCAAATATAATAACAAGGCATGTGATCACGGAAGCATAGAAAATAGGCAAGAACTATATGCAGACTTTTATTTATATAACATATCATAATGACCACATAAGTAGTTCACGTGCATATATACAAGATAGTGACTACGGTCATCGATCTATAGGCGCAACTGGGATGGAAAAAGGGAACTACTCCATCGACCTCCAAAGGTCGCCTATACCAAAAAGTGTCAGCTAATGGCTCCAGCTCTCACTCCTCGTCTGAGTGATCGGTAAGAAGTAGCTCGGTCTCCAAGTCATAATCTTCATCCAAGGACTCTGGCGGTGGAACATATATCTCCGTCTCTTCAGCAACAGGCTCTAGGGCAGCATCGGGTACTATTGGCTCAGGTGGCGGGGGAGGTACCTCAGGCACAGGAATCACAGGGAGTACAGGAGCTGGAGGTGCTACAGGCTCCAAGGGCGCATCAAAAGCATCATCGGGAAACGGACCTACTAACTGGTCACCAACACGAACGTAGAGAGAATACCAGCTATACATGACAATACCATGAGGTTCTCCCTCATCGATCCAAACACTATAAATATGCTTCAAGAGTCTAAGATGGGGTACATCCATATGAACATAATCACGATAAACAGATACATAATCAAGTGGAACTCCAAACCGTCTGGCAACAGGAGGCATGGTGCTAATCTGAAAATGTTTCCACAAACGTGGGTTAGCACGATGGCTAGCAAGAAAATCACTCAAACCCACCATAGGGGTCCTAAGACTCCCTAGGGACAACTATGAAACAGTAAGAAATCGAGACATAATAATTCGATCAAGAGCATGGAGCAGTAATATCATCAGAAAATAATTATGTCAATGTAGTATGAAATGACATGCTCTTCGCTCGTTTACACCATTGCAAGGTATTCCACCTTGCAATCCCACTCTCTGGGGCTCCGCGACGCAAGGTACGACTCTACCCAGCACACAGCACAGGGTTGTCAAGTACGTACAAATCCCCGCACACAGCCCAGGGGCGTCAACTCAATTCAGTGCACTGAAGAGAAATTACTCCATATATCCATCGGATATCAATCATGTTCCTCGTACCAATGCATGCTCGGCAATGAATTATAATTTTCTCAGTAACAATCCCACCAAATGTTACAATGCCAGGCGGACAGACAAGCATGCATGTTCACAAAGATGGGTACATGAGAATCATTCCTCAACATTATTATTATTATTCTTTCACAAAACCGAAAGGTTTAAGCACTACTCTCACCAAGCCATGCTCCACAAATGCTTGGTACTAATTCTGGATCATCACGGTTTACCCTTTAGAACAGGCCTAAACTCTCCCTTTCAACTAGTAATTCACATCCTTAAGTCATAAAGGCATAGTTCTACACTAATTAGAAATAGGAAATTAAAATCTAACTCATTTCACACATCAAAAACCGCATATAAGTTAGAACAGATCCTGCAATAAAGAGATCAACTCAGTTTCCACTTGAACTCTACAATTCAACCTTTAACTCACCTCAATATGGTTAGTTCTTCGACCATTACTTAGCATTGATACATTTCCACGGCATCTAGGGTGGTAGAGCATAAACTAACTCAATTTCTCTAACAATTCATCATGTGACTTGACTATTCCTACACTACCGCCGAATACCAATTCGGTTCTCATTCTGTAAATCAGTCCAAACTATCTCCACTTGACCAACCATTCGGCCATCATTCCTGTCCTAGTCTAGCTCACCGTAAATTAGCTTAAGCCACACAAGCGACTCAAGGCAAACCCATTTTTCTCATCTTACTCAGAACCGATCAGCAGTATTATCAACTCAGTCCACAGAACTAATTTTCCTTTCTAAATACTTAGGTTAAGCTCCTCAACTACTCGAGGACATCTAGCCTATGATAGGATTGAATGAAATTGTTGCCTTTCTTGAAGCTTGAACTCGCCCAATGCGCTCTTCTTCTTCTGCTCCTCGGTGAGACACACGATCGGTTCCCCTCTCTTGCTCTCAGCTCTCTCTCTCTCTCTCTCTCTCTCTCTCTCTCTCTCTCTCTCTCTCTCTCTCTCTCTCTCTCTCAGTCGAACAAGGGGCGAAATGAGCAGAAAAGGCCTTCTTGTTCATCAAGGTTGCTAATTTATACTAGAGAGAAAAGTGTGGGGGATAAAGTTCTTTCATGACAAATGGCGCCATTGCTTCATTCTTCCATTGATTTTCGACCAAGTGGTGCTTTGCATGCTCCCCAAAATTCCAATTGTTGCCATTTGTATCAATTCTCCTAATATGGGGATTTCTTCCTTGCTTTTGCGCCAATTCCTCATTACACCCACGCCACTTGGTGATACCCCAAATGGCCGGTTATCTCAAGTGAGATCTTGAGGTGACAATGGCCAACGATTTAATCATTCCCTTGTTGCCATTTCCCTAGGCTAATCGGCCACTAAGGTTTCATGCACAAGAATTCAACTTGAGAAGTGTCAATACTCCAAATGGCACAAAAAAATATCTTGTCTTCCAAATATAATCCCACGGTGGCCACAGTCTTTTCATTCTTCGGCCAAGATCCAATTAGGAATTGTTATCCGTTAATTCCTCATCAAGTCCCTATGCTAATAATCCGATCATGAAATATAGTATTTGACCAATGCACCATGATATTTAAATCTAAACTTCTTCCATTGATCTTTCTAAAATTCTCACTCATTCCACTTTAATGAGAATCAATCTTGGTGCTATAATATTCAATTAATGTTCCATGACATTCTCCCACATTCTCGACTATTTCCTATATAATCATTGGAACCTTGATGCATCCGAATTCACAAATCCTTTGGTAAGTCCTTAGCTCATATTCACGTGTGTCGTCTTGGCATATTTTGGTCTCGAAATTAATCCCGTATCGCGAGGTCTCTAATTCATGCCCTTAAAATCAGCTTCAAAACCCATTTCGGGTTCCCTTGACCATTAGAAATCTACTAAACGGGGATGCCACATATCGTCAGCTCCCCAACCACAAAAGAAGATCTAACCCTCTAGGGGTAAAAACATCATCCGGATCGTCGTAACCAATCGGGAGAGCCGGGTGATTCATCAGCTAAACTCTGACTAGAATGAACATAAGGGGTTACGGACAGCTTGGGCTACATGCCAGGTTCGGGATCCATTGTTTCCCCGGCAGGTGTGTCAATGTCCATCGGGTCCCAAGCGGGGGCATAAGCGGTCGGATTAGGTGGGCCCTCAAACCCACGAAGCGGACCGTAGAGATCATCCCCGTCACGAAAGTACCAAGCCTTGAAGAGATGCTCTACCAGATGTGGCATCCCCTCATCGACCCAGAGTGTCGTGACATGGCGTTTCCATACCTGGTTCGTACATGGTACCGTATGGGGCGTGATATCATGTGACTGGCGAGTAGGGGTGCCGAATCGAACATGCTCTCCATTTCTTCGGACCTAAAAATGTTATCCCATGACAATATGAGAATAAATTTTAGTGAATCAAGCCTAAGCTCGGTTAGGACACTGATTCACCCAGAACATTCTAATCGCAACAACCACCACACTACATAATCACATAAATAAACCAAGTATAGTCACGAAACAATAATCATTCATATGTATACCTACCATCCTCTAGCCATACATAATGTAATGTTTGACTTGACTCGACAACCGTATCAGACAACCATCCAATCAAGGCACCACAAACTCAGGTATGCACATGACACCACACAAGTCCATTTATTAACAATGACTCACATGACTGGCGTGATTGATCCACAATTTGTGCGATCTCGCACTCATCTGGCAAGACCAGGCTACGTCCCCTTTTTTTCCTCTCAGCGACGACTACTACAAGCGTGTATCCAGTGCATCCAGCACGGCACGACAGGTAGGCATTCCTTAAAAGGAGCTTCGGTCCATCACAAGTTGTGACCGACATTCGATAATCCCTTAAAACCGTACAACTTGCACGTGGCATGAATTATCGTGCTTCTAGCAAGTCGTGTGGTTCCATACGATAGGTACGGTATGTATACGATTAGTACAATACGAGCTTGTCATGTATTCGTCATCTTTCCCTCATATGACCACACAGTTCATACCTGACAATCAATCCATTTCATTATCTTTGATTAAGGCCGGATGCTCATACATGCATGTTAAAAGACTTAGTCCAAGGCCATTTTCATGCTAAAAATGTGTCATTGCACTCAATCATATGCATATGCAGACTATCATTAGACTCTGAAATCACAAAAGGGCGGCTAACCCTAAAACAGACGGCCAATCAATCAGTGGACATTCGAGACACTCAGTCAGACATTTCAGCAACGAAACCAATTTAATAAGGCCAATAACTCAATCACGAGCAATCAAATCTAATTAGGCAACATCAAGCTCAATTCGTGCAATGTCCTTTATTAATCAATTCAATTTAAAGCGTCGATCGCTCACTCGTTTCTAACCTATCGCTCGATCACGATCAAACCACAATTAACACACCATCAATCAACCAATCAATTTTCATCTAACAACAAATAGCCACATACGATATAATCAATCCGGCTTACTTAATCGATCGCAGCCCTTTAACTTAATCCTAGGTTCCATCTAAACCGACCCCGATCGAGTACTTAAACACCATAATAGGCTAATCCTAGGCGCAATTAGCGCCCTAACCAAGGATTAGGGTCAACTCACTAGCTAAGTAAGCTCGGACGGTCTCGATGAACGGCGGTGATGGCGATCCACGAACTTGCGGTAAACCTCGATCTATCGAACAACGACATGACACGACTCAACGGTGGCGAGGACTTGGCAGAAGGCTCGGCTAGGATCGCCAGGACTGGTGATTGACGACAAAGCTTCAGCGAGCGGCGGCAGATGGAGAAAACAGAACCGGTCAGCAGTGGAAAAATAGGGAAACGAAGCTGTTTGTGGGGTTTCTCGGCCTCATAGGCTAAGGCGACCTCTAAAAGGGTTAAATGGCTCACTAGACAGCTGGGGGCGACGATCGGGACCGATGATAGACGACGGAGGATGGTCGACAGCGGCTCGGCGGCTGTGAACAGCAACTCGAACCAAAATAGAGCAACGGCGCCTATTCCGAGCTCCCCGGGCGACGGCGAACTTCCAAGAACTCAGAGGTACCGGAGAAGGGTTCAAGGAGGTTGTCGGAGGTGCAGGTGAGCAGCGGTGGCATCGGGTTTAGGCCAGAACAAAATTATCTAGAAAACCCCAAATAGAGCATGGCGGAGTCCGGGGCTGCTCGCGGTGGTTCCGGGGAGTAACAGCCGGAGAGGTGGTGTCGGGGAGGTGGAGGACAACGGTGAGGTGGTGAAGGATGTCAGCAGCATCGCACACGACTGGAGGAGGGGCTAGACGTTCTCGGGTCAAGGGGCCTAAAAACAGGGCAGGGAAGACTCGCGCGACTCCAACGACCCACGGCGGCCAGCGACGGCGACGAGAGGGTCGGAGGTGGCAACGAGCTATAGCTAGAGGTGGTACGATGGCCGAAGGAGTGGCAGTGGCACAAAACGAAGGACGAAGGAGGAGGATGGAGGGTCGGCCGAGGTATCCACCAAACGAGAAGAGATAGAGCGTAAGCATGAGGGAGTGAGCAACAGAGAGGGGGGAGAGAGAAGAGAGGAGAGAGTGAGTGATGGGAGGAAGAATTGACACTTGCATGAGGAAGGAGGAAAGGTGGGGTCCACATGAAGACTTTTGAATTTTTGTTTGGCTTGTAGTGCATAAAAGTGAGGGCAAAGCGATAATTTGATAATTCAGGACTGAACGAAATTTGTTATACTGGACGAAGGGTATTTTTTGTAATTTCACAGGCTAGGCTCGATCGAGATTAGGCTCGGGCGCGAAGATTGAAATCCTAATTCGGTGGCTAAGAATTTCGAAACCTAATATAAATTAATCGAAGCTTCAGAATTCGTTCAATTATCGTCTCTTCAACCCTTAGGATCCAAAATGTTTTATAGACTGAAATTCAATTTAATTTCCTTTTTATTGAATTCAGGCACTTACAAGAGTCAAATTTGCAGGGCGTCACATCTTACAAATATAAGAAACAAGCATAATAATATTCACAAAATAGAGATAGCAAAATGTAAGTCTCAAGTAAATGGACTCCATCAAAATGGGCAATAGCAGGTAAACTATCAAGTCCCCACACACTCTAAATGATATATATTCATTCATCAAGTATGTCATCCTGGTCAAGATCCTACTCATTAGGCTCTCATCCATCTCTACCATCTCTTGTAGAATGTCAAATATGAATTTCATATTATCATGAATTCAATTATTTGAATAATCTAATAAAAGTGTCTAGTTAAAAGAACTTAGCATCACAATATCAAGCAGATAAGAGCATATATTAATGTCATAAAGCATCATAATATAATGTTCATAAGCATCAAGCCAGTTTCATAAATTATGAACAATGCATAAACAGTTTGATTTATAAAAAGCCATCAACTTAAGTTTATTTGTAAGAGAATAATCATTATCTAGTTTCAAAGAACAAGACCAATAGTCAAGTCACTTACAATAACATAGTCACGTAATATCAAGTTTCAATTAAGAACAAGACCAACGGGCTTCTTATGCAAATAACTATTTCTATGTTTCAATTTGGAATGTCACAATTATTAATTCCTTAAAGTCAAATAATCTAGCATCAAGTTTGGAATGAGATCATTTAACCAAAAGGATAGTCAACCTAGTTGGATTGTATCATTAAGTTTGGAATGACACAAGCTTCCCAGATAGAACATTTGAATTAGGTTAAAGTCAACTTCATCCAGTTTAGAATGAGACAACTCACCCTTTTCAAATTAGTCAGCAACCATGAACATCGATGAAACATACAAACTGTGCTTATCATTTTGGCTAACAAATGAAGGTTGATAATTCAAAACACACAATTAGAAAGTAAGTAAATGGTAATTAAGACTTGTCTACACAGTCTTTAACCGCATTTCCCCCATTGTTTTGAATAATCATCTTTAGGCAGACCTTTTGTGAGTGTATCGGCTATGGTATCCTTCGATCACACATCGATCAAGGTGAGAACTCCTTGTTCTCTCAGATAATTCAACAACGCATGTCTCAATCTCACATGTCTTCTCTTTGAATTAAAGAGAGCATTTTGACAACTTGGACAGCAGCTTGATTATCACAAAACAGGCTTAAAGAATTAATCTTTAGCCGAGTCAAAGGAATATCAATAATCAAATTCTTTATCCACTCTGCCTCATCGCTAGTTGAGGCTAAAGAAAAAAGTTCTGATTTCATAGATGACAATGCAATATAAGTCTGTCTTTTAGATTTCCAAGTAATAGCAGCTCCACTCAAAGTGAATACATATCCACTTGTGGACTTACTATTTTCAATTTCTGAGCACCATGAAGTATCCAAATATCCATCAACAGTTGGAGAAAAACCAGAGTAACATAGAGCATAATCTTTAGTACCTTTAAGGTATCTCATCAGCCTACTAAGGGCATCCAATTCTCTTTACTAGGATTATTAGTGAAACGACTCAACATGCCAACTGTAAAGGCTATGTCGGGTCTAGTGCAACTCATTGCATACATGAGACTACCAATCAGTTTCAAGTACTTTAACTGATCCACGTTGATCCCCTCATTAGGACTTAGTCTTTTATTATAATCACATGGTGTCTCACTTGGTTCACACTCACTTTATCCCCAAGTAGAAAGTAGCTGCTCAATGTAATGAGTCTGGCTAAGGGAGATAACTTGCTTTTCAAAGCTTACCTTCATACCAAGAATGGTATTAGCAATACCAAGATCTTTCATGTCAAATTCTTTAGTCAAAGTGGCTTTCGCGTTACTCACTACAGAATGATCAAAGCCAAGAATTAACATGTCATCAACATACAAGCAAATGATGACAATCTTATTTAACATAGAACGATGGTAAAGGCATTTATCTGAATAACTAGACTGAAAGCCATAACTCTTTACCACTTTATCAAATTTAAGATGCCACATCTTAGGTGCTTGTTTAATATCATACAATGATTTGTTCAATTTAGAAACTTTGTCCTCAAGACCTTTCATGACATACCCTTCCGGTTATTCCATGTAAATTTCCCCATTAACTCTACATTTAGGAAAGCTGTCTTTACATCCATTTGATGCATTACCAAGTGTTCAATAGATGCCAAATCAAGAAGAATTCTTATAGTTGATAGATGACACAGAGATAAATAGACATCAAAATAGTCTATTTCACTCTGCTGTTTATAGTCTTTGGCTACTAAACGTGTTTTGTATCTAGTTATTGATCCATCACTATTCATTTTCTTCTTCAACCCACTTACAGCCTATAACATTAGCCCCTTTTGGCAAATTGACTAGCTACCAAGTGTGATTCTGCAGTAAATAGCTTATTTCATCATCTATGGCTTCTACCTACAGTAGAGATTCCCTAGATCTCATTGTTTCTTGATAAGAGAATGGATCATCGTCTAGATGTTACGTAACAAAGTCCTCACCAAAATTTTTGGGAACTATCTCTCTCTCTCTCTCTCTCTCTCTCTCTCTCTCTCTCTTGTAGATACTTTAACTGGAACTGGTTCAACAGCCAGCTATGTGGAATTAGTGTCAGAAGGACTTGCTTCAGATTCTGCAAGAGACTCTGAAATCATATCTGTAGATCAAAAACATTCAAGCCATGAACTTTGAGAAACTTGTTCTCGAAGAATTATGCATCTCTAGATTCTATCACTATGCTAGTAAATAGATCCAAAAATATATTTGTGGCACTATCTTATGCACTAACTAGATATACACAAGTAATGGTTCTATGATTCTCACCTTAGGTCTCTTAGGATCTTGTATTCTTACATAAGCAATACAGCTCCAAGTCTTAAGATTATCATATCTACAAGGATGTTATGCCATATCTCATGAGGTGTCATAGACAACTTAGAGTGTGGCAACCTGTTCAATATGTGATTAGCAGTTAGAACTGCTTCTCCCTAGTAGGAGGAAGGCATGCCAGCTATAAGTAACATGGAAGTTAACATTTCAATTAATGTTCTATTATTATGCTCGGCAACACCATTTTGATTGGGGTGAGTAAGGAGTAATGGTTTCAAATATTATCCCCTTTAAAGCACAAAATTCCTTGAATCCTATCATTGTATATTCACCTCATCTATCACTCCTAAACCTCTTAATTTTCAAGTTGAGTTGATTTTCTACTATGGACTTGAAAATCTTAAACTTTTCAAAAGCCTCATCTTTCGATTTCAAAAAAATAGACATGACAATATCTAGAAAAATCGTCTATGAATGTTATTAAATTCCGACTACCTCTAGTAACGCAATTTCTAAAGTCACAAAGGTTAAAATGTATTAACTTAAGAAGTTGTGTGCTTTTAGAAATCGACTTAAAAGGTTTTCTAGTGATCTTAGCTTGTGCACACACTTCACATTAGTCAAATCGAATAGAAGTATCTAATGGAATGTTATGAGTTTTAGCTATATGTTGCATTTTCCTATAGTTCACATGTCCAAGTCTACTGTGTAACAACTTTGGATCAATCAAAGTAGAGCTCACATGGTTTATGCTATCAGTACCTAAACGCAACCTATACATACCATTAACCATGAATGCACAATCGAAATAACATGAATTAACAGATAAAGTTACTCTATCATTCATAGTTGAAAAAGGCATCCCAGCTTTATCAAGCAAACTCATAGATATCAAATTCTTTTTAAGTAAAGGTACCACTCTAACATGTTTCAGAGTTAATAATTTACCTTAAGAAAGCACCAAATTTGCAGTTCTAGCATGAGTCACCTCTGCCTCACCACCATTCCAATTTTTCAAGGTGTCTTTCACTTCTTTAACCTTAGTGAGTAAGTTCCTGTCATTTGTAGCATGATAAGAAGCGCCACTATTCAACCACCATTCAAAAGAGACGCTGGCCTTTCCACTCTTCATCATTCCAATGAAGGCTTGAGGCTTAGATTCACTGATTAGCAAATTAACCTCATTTTGTGGTGTGTCATTCTTTGGCTTCTTTGGTAGTTTACACTCTACTGCCCAGTGACCTCACTTTCTACAGTTATGGCACTTGCCTAGACATTGCCAAACGGAACCGCGGACCCGAAACCGGCCCGTTGACAAGGCCCGCGGTTCTGGGCCGATTTCGAACCGTTGCATTTATATAAAAAAAGTGGAGGTGGGCAGTGGACCCTGCCCCCCTCGGGAAGATCCGTTTGGCTCTTCCCCTGTGGGCCTTCGACCCGTTGCGATTTGCAACGGTCCGAAGGCCCGTTGCGATTTTCTTAAAAAAAAATCTATAAAAACCTCTCAATCCCTCTTTATTTTTCTTACAATTTCTCTCAATTCTCTCCAAAACTCTCAAGTCAAATTCTCTCAATCCGCTATTCTCTCTTAATTCCGTCTCAATTTTTTGAATCAACTTTCCAATCAATTCTCTTAAAAAATGGCAAGTAGAAGCAAAAATACTGGAAAGGGAAAGAGGCCAATGGCGATGGGAGAATCCGATTATCCTGTTCATGAATATGATCCTCGTGAATATGCATGTTGGGAAGACAACGATGTTCCCAATCCAAACGTCGAGCACATCGCAACACAAGAAAGTCTTTATCCTCCTACTGCCACTGTCACTGGTGTCGAAGAATCTTTGATAGTGAAGGAGCCAGGACGGAAGAGCTGAGAATCCAACTTATGGCTACACTTCAACAAAGTATGAAATGAAAACGAAGGCAAGTTTGACATAAGCTGTAAATAGTGTCCGCAAAAATACAAACTTGATAAAGGAGATGGCTATGGAACATTTCGTCGGCATCTGACAAAAAAATATCCAACGCAAGCGGGGATCGACACTAGCCAACAACAAATTTTTGGGTTCGCCAATCCTAACCATCATCCTTTATTCCGTTTCGCTAATGCACTTTATAAACAAACATTAGCTGAATATGTTTCCCTTGAGTATGCTCCGTTTAATACTGGTAAAAATTTTAATTTTAGATATTTGGTAAACACTGCGATGGTTCCGCAAGCACCATCTGTTCCGAAAACTACTCTTAGGCGCGAACTTAAACGAGTTTATATAGAACAAAAAATGATTTGATTTTTTTTTTAGAATTCAATGGATGTGTACATATAGGTAGTGATATGTGGAGTGATTCTTAGAGTATTAATTCTTATATGGGTGTCACATGCCATTGGATAGGTGATGATTGGGTTATTCAAAACAGACTTCTTACATTTCGAGTTTTTCCTTAAAGACATACGGCCCATAAAATTTATAGAATAATTAGGAAAGTTTTAGAAGAATATGATTTGATTAATAAAGTTTTTTTAATTAGTTTTGTTAATACTGCCGCAAATACTGCTTCCATCCCATGTCAGAAAAAATGTGTAAACCCTCTTTTGGCAGACAATTTTTTCACATTAGATGTACTCGCCATGTTTTGAATTTATGTGTACAAGATGATTTACGAGTTCTTCTGACTTTTCTCCACCCAATAAATAGTGCAATTAGATTTTTATGGAGCCGCCCTCAATTTATGAAAGCGTGAGGAACATTTTGTAAACAAAGTGGGAGAAAGGTAAAAAGGTTTCCAAAAGATGTTCTGACTCGTTGGAATTCTACATACGAGATGCTTCTACAAACTTTTGATTATAAAGATTTATTATGTTTCTTTATTTCGAATACTGTTCTCGAGATTGCTTTATCTGGTATTTATTATCCTACTACGCATTTATTTTTAATAGAGTATGTTAATATTACTAATATTTTTAATGAATATGAAAAAGATACTGAATTAGCTTCGAGTATTTTAGTAATGCGAGAAAAATGGTTGCATTATTATTTGAACATTCATCTTGTCAATTTAGTTGGCGTTTTTTTCGATCCACGTACTAAATTAGATGATTTATTAGATTATCTGAATGCTTATTATTATTATTGTTCACATTTGGATGAAGTAATAAATATTTCAATTATACAAGTAGATGTTAAATAAGCTATAGTAGTATTATATAATGAATTTTGTAATAGATATGGTTTAAGTGACATTGAATGTAGATCTGCCCAGCATAGTGTCTCAAAAAGCGATGCGAGTATTTCACTACTTAGTAGATGGTATAAAATGCTCAAGAGTAGGAAAAAAAAATAGAAAGGGAGATCAACAGGTAGTATTTCCGAATTAGAAAAATATTTAACAATTTCTTTTGAGTTTAGTGATTCCGAACACAGCGCAGATTTCAAGATTCTTGAGTGGTGGAAGAACCATTCACTCAATTTTCAATTCTCTCACTCATCGCGAAATAAACATTAGTTACCATTCTTCAACAGTGGCAGTTGAATAAGCATTTAGCGCTGGATGATTAATTTTGGACATCCGCCGTTCAAGATTAAGTTCGGAAGGTGTGGAGTTTCAAGCTTGTGTCGATGATTAAACAAAGGCTAAATTTTGACAACAAGAGCTGGATCGAGATCATGAATTTTTCAGTGATGATTGTGGAGATACTACCGCACCACAACAACAGGTAGCGACGATTGACGATGAGGTAAGTTGGAGGTTATCAAAGTAAGAGAATTACATGGGTTTTTATTCTTCTATCTCCAAGAAGATATATAGACGCTTAATGATAATTCATTAAGTTCAAGCCCATTCCTTCTCTCTCTCTTTTTTTAAATTTTATTACAATGTACAATTTGATTATAATTTATAATTAATAATTTATTTATTTTATTTTATTATTTTAAAAACAAAATTAAAAGTTAGGAACCGGAATCGGAACCGGAACTGGGAACCGGCCCGGAATCGCCAGTTCCGAACAGAAACCTGAACTGCCGGTTCCTGAATCGGAACCGGCCATGTCTACACTCGCCCTTCTTCTTCCTTTTGGAGATAGTCTTTTTGGCCTCTAACTATGAAGAGTATTTTTTTTTCCTGAGGTTTATTGGAGTGTGAAACAAAGTTGGTAACTGATTTTTGTTAACCTACTTGTTCCAAACTCTTCCTAGCAATGTTTTGATCCTCAATGTGAATATACATCTTTAATTCATCCAGTCTCATCTGTTCTTTCAGTCTGTGCATTTCAGTCCTGAAAGAACTCCATTCAATGGTAGCTTACTCAACACAAGACTGACAAAAAGAATATGAAACATATCAAAGTTATCATCTTTCAACTTATTTCTCATGTTCTCAAGTTCAATTAACTGAGAGGTGATACTCGAATTCATATTGAATTTAAAGTCAAAAAACTTCTCTGCTATTTGAGTTTTAGAGAGCCTCTCCTATTTTTGGAACTGAGCGTTCAAGTGATCTCATATCTCTTTCGCTGTCTTATACTCACTATAAGTCATAGCTAGACGAGGATTTAGAGAGGTCAACAAGTAATCTCTAAAAAAAAATTCATCTTTGTTCCATTGATATTTATTAACATCTTCAGTGGTAGATGCAAAATCACCCAATATAGTGTAGAATATTTCATGTTCTTTCATGCCAAATCGAACATGTAATTTCCAACCAGAAAATTCAGTAACACCAAATGATTGCAGCTTTATAATATCATAGAAACTATGTTTTTCCATTTTAATCAGAGCAAAGACTTAGAAAGAGTGCACATTGTAGTCATCAGAGCTCACAAAATCGAATAAAGCCCTTAACCTTGGTCAAACCGCTCTGTAGAAGTGAAATTTGCCAAAATGGACCTTAAAAATGAATCCGGAGCACCCAAAAATCATTAGATAAACTTCCCTTATTGCTGGAAAAAAGTCAAAAAATCACCAAAAATTCGCGAAAACTCGCGAAAAACGCACACGACGATGAATCTTTCGACGACCGTATCTCCATCGTTCAACCTCCGTTCGATGCGAGTGACAACTTAAAACATTCATATCGACGAATAGAACACAATCCAAGTTGTTTCGCCCTCTGAAATTAGATATAATTTTTGGGTTTTTGAATCAAAGATTTCGGCCACCAAATCTTCAAACTTAGATCCTAGCCAATCCCACCGTCGCAATTGAAAATAAATTACACCTGCGAGTTCATCTTGACAAAATCTTCAAGTAAACACCTTACTTGCTCAAATCTGACACACGAAACTAATACTTCAATATTGTTGGATGTTATAATTTGAGAGAGTAGAGAGTGTTTTGGTTCCTTGAAGTATTACATCAAGAAACATTAAGTTTGGAACATTTAACAGCGTTACCTCTAGTTTATAAGAACCCTAGAGTTAAAATGCATCTATTGGGCTCCACCCCATATGGACCCAAATAATCATACTTTCATCTATTGGGTTTGTATGCGAACATATTATCTGGACTATATTAACAATATATCCAACATCTTTTGCTTTGCAATTTATCTTATTTGTCTCTATCTTTTATCCATTTTACATTTATCGTCCAATTTGTCTTTTAGCCGTTTATCTTTGGAATCGTGGTAAAAATTCGTTTAGTCATCAAATCCAAAATCCCCACCTACGCATTCGGTGAAAAGTTTTTCCCTACGGATATTTTCGGCAAAACAATACCATAACACTATAAGTTGTGTCCACTAAAACTTAAGCTATATATTGCTCAATCAAGTGAATGCATTTGTATGCGAATGCAATCGGCCATTGGCAATTTGATTTTCCAATGTTTGGGAATCCTTGCACGTGAAAGGTGAAGATATACTCACGCATGACAATTTGCTCGAGGAAATCTACGTGGGAGCTATTTTATATAACCCGGTGTCGTGACCCTCTCTCGCGGAGGAGGGGGGGCTAATGGGCCGCCCGATCATCGCCCGATCGGACGTAGGCCTCTCCCAAGGTCCATTACCCAAATCGTAACGGCTGAATATACGTGGTCGACTTTCGGTGCGGTCTGGTGACATGTGACACGTGTACATGCCAAGGAGTCGGCACCAATCGTTTCGTGAAAAGTACGATCGGAAACTCTATCGAATAGTTGGGAGTGATCTATTCGATTTTGCAAAAACCAGAGAAGTGGGATCGGAGACTTTGTTACGCCAACTGTCAGAGTTGACGCCCTTTTGGCATCTAAGTTGAATGATTTATCTAATCTTAAGATTCATGCAGACGAGTGGGGTACGGATCATAAATCTAGGAGTTCATGTAGACAGGAATGGCTACCCTATCACTCACAATCAGTAAAAATAAATGCGCAAATCAAGGATCCCAAGCATACGGATAAATCAAATGAAAGCAGCATGGTATCCCTAATGAGGCCCTATTAGCATAGAGAAGTATCAATCAAGGCTTAGGAGTGATTTTGACATGATTCGCCCATGAGGGGAAAAATTGTAATTTTGAGAAATTTAGGGGACAATTTGCCCAAGAAGGGAAAAATTGTCATTTCAGATGAAGTGTGCAGTCAAAAGATAGCGGAAATAGGATTGGCGATCAAACCAATCAATTTCCTATTTTTCGGGAATTTCCAGAATTTTTCTGAAATTTAAAAGTGATTTTACCTTTGGAGGGGTAAAATCATCATTTTAAATGAAGATGAGAACTGAAAATCTCAAATATTAGGGTTAGTCACCCACCTGACCCAAATCCTAATTTTAAGTAATTTTCAAGACTCGATTGGGATAGAAAAGACGATTTACTCATTGAGGAGTAAAACCGTCATTTTGAGAAAAGGGACGAGAATCGAAAACCCAAGCCCAAGAATTGGTCTCCTAACCGACCCTAATTCTTACCTTGGCATTATCGACTTGTCTTGTACATATAGTAGAAGCGACTTACCCCTAAAGGGTAATGTCGTCAACTATTGGAAGAACGGATAAGAAACCCCGAAAATAGGATTGACCAGTTGTCTGTGATCAATCCTCAATTTTCGGGGATTTCTGGAGAATCTAGGATTTTTCATAATTTGTCTACATTTTTTGGGATTTTTCAGGATTTTCTAGCATTTATTAGGATTTTCTAGAATTTTTCTGATTTTTTTTTATTTTTTTAAATCATTTTATATTTTTTATTATTATTAAAATGTAATTCGGACCGGGTCGGAACCCGGCCAAAACCAGGACCCGCGCGACCCACAGCCCCGAAACGACGCCGTTTCTCCTTTTTTATTTTCTGATTATTTGGACTTGATCTGACGGTCCTTATTGAACTACGTGGCTAATCCACGGCCGCTGGATGATCTGACTGAAATCTACGGCCTAGATTGAACGGAAACTCAACCAGGGCCGTCCGATTGACCTATTAAAATCTACGGTCAGGCTTAGAAGGCTAAATTCGATCTGGACCGTTCACCCTTACTAACCTAAACGACGTCGCCTACTCACTAACCCACACGGCGCCGTTTCGATTCAATTTGATTTTTCGATTTTAAAACATTTTCGGATATTCCTAATTACTAATCGAACGGTCATTAAAAATTGGCCCCGATTAACCTAGACCGTCTGATCTAAGCTGATTCGGTTCTAACAGACTAATGGTCTATCCAACTGGACACCCACATGGACTAATCGCACGTCGCCACCTAAGCACGCTAACCCGCTGACCTGCCACGTCATCGTCTTAACCCTCTCGACGTATACTACTGAACGAACGGCTGAGGTTTCTCTGCCGTTGATCGGAGGGAGAACCTTGACTAATCGACTCGAATCCTGTAACAATCGACTCAGCATCGTCTCTAGTTTAACATATCTAAGGATCGAAGCATCTAATTCACGAAATCACAAGTATCATGTAGAACGCCGAGTACGGCCATAGAAGCCCGATCGCACGATTTACATCAAACTATGGCAATTCAGTCACAGAATAGCATCAATGGAGGTTTAGAAGACTTACTTTGAGCTCCGATTGAGCTCGCACAACCTAGATTTGGCTAGGCAAGAATGAACAAGGCACGACCATGGAGGTCGGATTTAGAGACTCAATTCAAGGCATTCAAGCGAGGTTAATGCAAAATGAATATGCAACGATGGTTAGTGATGCTTGGGGAGCAAAACGCACATGCTAACTACAAGGATTATGGTCAGAGGCGAGATCCGCCATTGATGCTCAGTAAGAAAGTTCGAAGACTGGTCTTACCTATTCTCAGGGTTTCAGGCGGCGCGGTCGGTGGCGGTCAACTCCTGGCGGCTTGGGTGATCTCTTGATGACCCCTTTGAGCTTTGGTCTAGCCTGAAAAGGCCCGACCGACGCTCTGCAAATCCGAGCTCTACCCTCGACAATGGCGATGGAGGGGAGCTCTCTCTCTCTCTCTCTCTCTCTCTCTCTCTCTCTCTCTCTCTCTCTCTCGTTCTCTCTCTCTGTTCGATTCAGTTCTTCCTGCTCTAACCGAATCAACCTCCTCTTCCGTTCTAGAAGGTCCATTAGCCTTTATACTTGTTTCGAATTTTGGCGCCGAGCGGGGAACTCCCATTGGCCTCTGTCACGTGCCTCCCATGCGCCATTTGGTCATCAGACGGTGACGGAATCTGTTGGGTTTCCGTCTATGTCCGTCAGGGTCTCCGGCTTTCTCAATTTGGTGCGAATTTGGACGAATCTGTTCTACGTTTGCTTTCGTTGACTTTTGCAGGTGCCGCAACCTTGACCGGTTAATTACTTCCCATCTCTGCGACGTCAGGTGCTGTCATCGGTGTTGATCGACGGGGGACGATGAGAGGAACAAAACGCCCACAGTTCCCCTTTCAATTACTTGCGAATTGACCTTCAATTTGACAACCAAAATCAACCAAGGGGACTGTTCATCTGCGCGAGAGCTTTGGGGAAGAAGAAGATACTATAGTGAACCGGTTCGACCGGTCCGACTGGTCCGAACCGTTTCTGATTCTAAATTTTCAAATTAAGCCCAAATTGATGGAGAATTTTTGCAATTGGATCTCAGAATCGAACTTAGGGCATGAATTTTATCTAAAAATGTGGTTTTGCCCAAAAGTTCATGTCAATTTCAACAAAAACCCTAAATTTTCATTTAATTGTAATTAGGCAAATCGTGAAATTGAAGGCTTAATCGATCAAATTGGACCAAATTACTTATGTCAATCGATTCAAAATGATGAAAACCTTTGGGCTGTGACTTTAATTCGTAATGGTAGTCCTTGACTTGAAAGTAATTTCAATTATACCCAATTCCAAGGACTAAAATGCAATTAAGTATACAATTTTGCCCAATTCGTGCAATTAAGCAATCTGTGCAAACAATTGGGCCAAATTGCAATAATGGACAATTGGATTGAATGTCAAGATCCTAAAAAATGCCAGAATTACAAATTAAAAGACTCAATTGACATTTTTTTTTACCAAATTCAATTATATGTGTAACAAAGGAACACGTAAAATTGAATTTGATTTTGGACTTTTTGTGTGGTAAAAAAGACAAAGGATTTAAGAGAAAAATATTGACTATTTTTTCATATTTTTGTGGCCTCAAATGCTATTTTTCTTGAATTTCAAGTATTTTCCTAATTTCCAAAAATACTAAAAATGCGAAAAATATGAAATATTATTTTTTTTTGTCAAAAATGGTTCATTGGGCTTGGCCAAGGCCACCAAAGTTGATTTTGTAATTTTTTTTTTATTTTTTTATGAATTTTCTAAGAATAAGCTAAAAAAGGCTAATCCAAAATTATGTGTCAACAGCTGCCCCTCTTTGAGAGGAATCTCGTGAGAGGTTTCCCTCAAAGATAGGAGACACCTAAGTTTAGATCGACTATACTGGGGGATAAAAAAATGAATCTTGGCATCTAATCTCTCTTGTCCCGCCGGCGAATGCTTTGTTTTGTCTTTGCCGATGTGAGAGAGAGAGAGGAGAGAGAGAGAGAGAGAGAGAGAGAGAGAGAGAGAGAGAGAGAGAGAGAGAGAGAGAGAGAGAGAGAGAGAGAGAGAGAGGTGGGATAGAGATGCCTACCTGTCGCTTACCTGCCTGATGCTCGTGCGAAATGCGTGGTGTATAGCGGATTCAAGTGAATACCTAGGGACTCATCTCTTGAGTATGCTAGGGCGGTTAAACTCTATCCCGTATGGTAGGCCAAACCAGAGTGAGATTCCTATTTTGACAGGAACCTATGAATGACGCACCCATTCTTTAGGGATTGTCAGAAGTTTTTGATCCGTATGGTGGATCAAACTATGAATATAACTCCTTTCTGCTATGAACCAATGGATGACGCACCCGTTCTGTAGGGATTGTCGAACATTTTGATCTGTAAGGGGAATCAGGCCGTGAATATGACTCATTTATGCTAGGAACCTATGGATGACGCACCCGTTCTGTAGGGATTGTCGAACATTTTGATCAGTCAGCGGGATTATGCCGTGAATAGGACTTCTTTCTGCTAGGAACCTATGGATGACGCACCCGTTCTGTAGGGATTGTCGAACATTTTGATCCGTCAGGGAGATTAGGCCGTGAATAGGGCTCCTTTCTGCTAGGAACCTATGGATGACGCACCCGTTCTGTAGGGATTGTCGAAAACTAAGCTGATCCTACACTCTAAGGAATCAACTAGGGCATATACAAGTGAGGTGTGCCTAACTTTAGGCGTACTGAATGAGCTATTCTGGGATTAGGGATTACCTAGAACTTTACAAAAAGCTGGTTCTCAAAATTATCCTTTTGACATGTGAGGTGCCATTCTAGGATCTGGGGACTCCAAGTATCTTGCAGAAAGCTCAAACCTACAAAAATTTTGATAAGATTTTTCTGGGATTTAGGGATTGCATGAAATCTCGCAAAAAGACGATTCTGAATATTGTCCTTTCGACATGTTAGGTGACATTCTGGATTTGGGGACTCTAGGTATCCTGCAGAAAGCTCAAACCTACAAAAACTTTGATAAGATTTTTCTGGGATTTAGGGATTACCTGAAATCTCACAGAAAGATGATTCTGAATATTGTCCTTTCGACATGTTAGGTGATATTCTGGGATCTGGGGACTCCAGGTATCCTACAGAAAGCTCAAACCTACAAAAACTTTGATAAGATTTTTCTGAAATTTAGGGATTACCTGAAATCTTGCAGAAAGATGATTCTTGAGTTTTTCATTGCGAAGCAAAGTGTACTTCTTGGACCTAGGGCTGCCACGAGTCTCATAGAAATTTAGACTTGAGAGTTCATTCCTCATTTGAAAAGATATTAGTCATCTTGAGGTAATGATATTTATAATGCAAGTAAAGGCTCATTTTAACCTATACAATTATGCAAAATGACTTAGGACATTGGAGGTTATCCAAAATATCTTAAAGCATACAAGAATGATCAAGAATCCTTGTAAGGAAAATCCTTGGATCAAACAATTTGAAGCTTCCAACCAAAGCCTGCTTTCAAGCATTCTATTGGAATGTCTTTGTCAGAAAGGGCTTCTTACTAATTCTTTGATTTGGTCTTTTCACAACAAGAGCACTCGAATTTCCTAATACCTTGTACCTGGTTTTTCGGGGCCATTCGCAGCGCATACATTTAGATAGATGTGGCCGGTTCGGCGGAACCCCTGGGTCCGGTTCCTAAAAAAGCCGGAACCGGAACCGGCCCTTGAAGAGGCAATTTCGGTTCCGGTTCGAAACCGGCGGTTTCGGGCCCGGTTCAAGGAACCACCGGTTCCGCCGGTTCAATTGTCCATACATTTTTTAAATAATTTATTTGCAATATAAACAATCAAATTGAAGGTAGTTGAGTGATTTATGGCATTTACTTCAACCAAAAGATCAAGGGTTCGAATCTCACTTCAAGAAATTATCATTTTCTATATTTTTTTCTTTTATTTTTTTAAATGGTGGATTGTTCCGGGCTGGTTCCGAAAAATGTGAAACCGGAACCAGCCCTTGAAGGCCGGTTCCGGTTCCGATTTCGGTTTGGGTCCACGGACCGGTCAACGGGCCGGTTCCGGGCCCACGGGCTCAAATGGCCATGGCTACATTTAGATCAATCGGGAGATCTTTACAGGAACCATAATGTTGGGCTTGAACATGATTTCCGAAGGGGGACTCATTCTATGAGTCAGGTCTCTCTTTTTTTTAACGAAATTTTTTTTTATCTGCTCCGGGTTTATAAGTCAAGAACCCTGCAAAAATGAGAAAGAAATGATCTTGCTCGAACTTCTTCGTGCTAAGCTTAAGCATTAAACCCTACGTTAACCCAAATGCTTTAATCGAAAAAGACTTCTCAGGGTTGTAACGCAAGTAGGATTGGAGAAAAAATAGGCTTATTTTTGGCTTAGAATACGCGAATGGTTTCACATTGGTGATCACTGTAGGTTTGCTGCCGATCTGGTCCCTTCCAGTTCAAAGAGCGTCTTCAGTCTTCGAAGTGTATTGATAGTCTTTGGAGAGAATTGTCAGTCTTTGAGGCGCACATTTGTCTTTAGAGAACATCTCTCTTGTGTTGAGACGACGTCAACATCTTGTTTATGCTTTCTTCATTTGAATGTGACATAGCTTGGGAGTATCTTTCGCAGTCTAGCTCCCATGGGATTTCCTTTTACAACCAGATCTCACTAGTGACCTATACAAAGGTATCATGCCATCTTTTGGCATTTACAAGATCAACCACTCGATTCACCAGTGTACAAGTATTTGGATGGGCATTGGCCTTGCTTTTACCATGCACTTTGCTTTTTCTTGATGCCCAAGATTGGATTTTTCTCTTTTTTTTTTTGTTGAAATCCTAGCTTTTCTTTTCTTTTGGGAACTAAGATTTTCAAATGAGTGTGTTAGATCTACAACTCGAATCTCAGCACTCAAACATTAATCCATGAATTTTTTATGATTCCTATATTTTGGACTCTTCCGCTGTGGAAGTGATGTCGCTTCCTTCTTGGAATATGCAATGATCACCAACGGGTTTGTGAAACGAATATATAGGCTCAACTGGGCTGTTCAAAGGGAAAAAGTGTATAGGATAGAGAAATGAATGCTTTTCGTCATCTTAAAGCACCTGAATTACCGTAGAAGTTAAAATGACAAGCAACACACGAAGATTGATGCAAGTCTGAGCAAGAGAATTTCTAACCATTTACCTCCTGATACTGCTGGACTTACCTCCAGTTGGCCCCAATGTGGGGTGGTTCTTGACAGGGGTAAAGAATGCAACCGCCGTTCAAAGGGTTATCAATGGTCACCTATAGTGTTTAAGATAAAGAAATGAATGCTTCCGTCATCCCAATCTATGTAATCGATGCGAAAGGCCATTATATCCTCAGATTCAGGCTTTCCTATCCTTATAGCTCTCTCATCTCTCGAGTGTATGTAGGACGTGTTTGGATTAGGTTTGCCGTCCATCTGGAGGAACATCCATGCTAGATAGTCTAAGCAAGCCATTATTTTTGAAAAAATCACTTTGTTTTTCTCTAGGCATTTTACTCCACAGGAGATTTTAATGTTGCATCAAGTATACTTTGACCATGCTTGGACAACCTCCGGTTCTGACAGGTGTGCAATAAATGACAAGAATTCATTTTTCAAAAACAAGGTTTATTCCTAAGTTCGAGCATGTGACTGTTCATTCTCTTGCTCTTTTCATCTTACAGGGGGTGAGAGACTTTACTGTGTTTTCCCTTTATTGTCTTCTGTCTTCATCAGGGATTCCTGCATGTGAAATAGAATAGACATTCCTGTGAGTAAAAGATGGTTTAACCCTTGATGGAACAGATACATATCACCTGGTTCTTGATGTGGATGACTCTTCTATCTAGGGTTCCATTTTGGATGAATTTGATTTTGAGTTTATTTCTTGGAATCCTGCAAAACTGAACACATGCTAGTGTATGCATGGATGCATGATATGCTTATGTAATGACCATCATGGCTCGGATCGTTTCGAGACAAGCTACATAATCAATATCTGATTTCATTCCAAGGATAATATTTCTTCACAGCATCTGAATTTACAGGGTGTCCCAATTCCTCTCCTTCAGAATTTTTAAGAATCAATGCTCCTCCTGTGAGAATCTTCTTGAAGATATAGGGGCCTTCGTAATTCGGGGTAAACTTGCCTCCCGGATGGACAGCATTTAGCAGAGTCTTCTTTACCATCAAGTCATTTACCTCAAAATTTATGACTCTAACTTTCTGATTAAATGACTTGGCTACCCTCTTCTGGTAACCCTGAGTGGCATCCCCCGTTTGCAAGATTCATAATGAGAAAGGATATCCGAAAGGGATTAAAGAATTGACTTTGAGAACAAGAATTCGAGACCTTAATATATTGGATTAATAATGAGGCAATGAGGTATCAAGGCGACATATGAGGAAGTGAGTTAGGAAATTATCAAGGAACTTGTCAATTTTGGATTGTCATAGCTCAAGTGATATTATGAGGAATCAGTCGTGTACATTGAGGATTATGATGGATAGAAATTCGAGTTCCATTGACCAATTTCCCCAGAGAATGGAATTAAGGAGATATTAGGAAGAATAATTAATGAATTTCGTATCCGAGTACTATGGTACATTGGTTGAGGTTTATGGTTCCAAGATCAAGATATTATAAAGTGCAATTGATGAGGAATTAAGGGATATAAATTGAAATTGGTTCATGGCCAAAAATTGAAAGAATTATGGCTACCATTGGATAAGGTATTAGTCGATCAATCAAGGACCTACGAGGATTAGTATAAGCTTGGCTTCATGGAATAAATTCTCTTGGACTTGGAGAGCAAGGAATTTGGAGCAATAGGGGCAAGAACACTTGGCAAGCTCCTCCCATGTGCATGAAATGTGAGTGGCCGAATGGCCTAGGGAACTAGCAAAGGAGAATGACCAATCATTGGTTTAATGTCTTCTTAAGATGAAAATGATTTATCACCATTGGGGGTATTGACACTTGGTGGAAATTGGAGGAAGAAATTCTTGCATTATGGGACGAAAGACAAGTGTCAAATCAAGAGTTTCTTATGACATGTAAGAGGACATTTGGATTAGAACCATAAGAATTTCGTTGGACTTCATTAGAATGGGAAATAGCATGAAAAACGTCATTTGACCCGAGAGCCCGTATTTCCGTTTTTCTTCGCACGTCGAAAGTAAAACAGCTCGTTCGAAGTCATCCGGAGGCCAAATTGAGCTCCGTTTTCTCCCACGCAATTCGATTCTGTTTAGGCGCTGAATTGGTGTTAATATTGAGCTATATTGCACTAGCTTGAATTGGATGTTGATCAGCTAGGCGTGGATGATGAAGAGATGAGAATAACTAAGCATATTGAAGTGTTTTGGGTCTGGTTTGTGGAGTAAAAACAGAATCTCTTCTGTTTTAGATCGAGTCTGTATTAGCGTTAAATGAGGGACTGTTCTAGGGTAAAATTGATATTTTTTTACACTCTGATCATAGAGTTGTCATACCTTGGCAACATAGAGGTACTGTTGACAAATGAAATTGAGGAGTATTGGACCTATTTTACGGAGTCAAGGCAGAATCGGTTCTAAATAAAACTGGTCAGATTTTCGGATCTAGGTTATGCTTCCTGTGTTGAGAATTTTGTCGAGCCCTATATGATGAGAATCTGACCAAACTTCCTTCATGAAACTTGTTCGTCACGCCCTTGTCTATAAAGTAATGTAATTTCGGGATTTTTGGATTTGAGACGATATTTATAAATACCATAGAACCACGCGGGCCCAACCAGTTTCTGACGAGTTTAACCGAGACCCCTTACGGTTCGTGATTTTAAACTGTTTTTGGAGAATGATTTAGACCAACTTCCCTTCATGAAAGTTTAAGAGGACATCTTGTACTACAACGTAAAAAATATGGGATTTTTCTGATCTGGTTAACGCCACGAAATACATTTATTTCCGTGACGTTGGCATTGGTTTACTGAAGGTCAGATTTCCTCTAGATTTCGTGAATTACTGCAATTTATCTAGATGGGATTAATTCGAGATTTCTTGACACAATGTTTTACATGGTCTTAAGTACAACGTGGTAAGATTTTATGATTTTAGGAGGTCATTTACTAATTTAAAACGGACGACTCGTATTACTGTGCAGTGCTGAATTTTCCCTGCTTAAGAACCGAGTTTGATTACTTTAGCTTAATAAGAATCTTGAGTGACTAGTCGGTTGGAACAAGGAGTGGACTGAGTTGGGGTCACGAAAAGATGGAAAATCTGATTTGTTTTAGCGATATAGCAGATTCGGTTTTGATGGGTTAGTTGGTTAATCGAGTTCGGTTTTTTATCTTAGTCTCTTACCATATTAACAGTGGTAGTGTAATGGTAGAATTAGGGACGGTTGGCTATCTAGATTGAAGGAAATTGAGTTCGGTCCTAAGGGAGGAAACCGTGACCATGCGAAGGAAAATAGAACATATTTGTGATACGATTTGATGAAGAAATACTCGAGGCTTTTGATTGATTATATGACATGAACCATGGTGGAACTATTTGCTAGAAATTGCCGTATAGTAGTTTGACTATTTCCTTAGTCAATGAGATTCTAGTGATGAAGCATGCCTCGATTGTTTATTATGATAACATATCTCATGAATTTGTACTTGTGAATTGGCATGCTTGTTGTTGGCCTGGCATGGTTATATCAATTGCAGAATTGATAGTGAGAATCTGGTGATTCATGGCTGAGCATACATTGGCACATGGTGCCGAACGATATATGATGAGATATGTGGAGTAATTGCTCTTCAGTGCACTGAATTGGGATGACGCCCCTGGGCTGTGTGCGTGGATTTGTACGTGCTTGACGACCCTGTACTGTGTGCTGGGTAGAGCCGTACCATGCGTCGAGGACGCCCTGGAGTAAGGGGTCGCTGAAAGCCATTGGGCTTGGCGAAGGTTGTGTGAGCGAAGAGCACGTCATTGCATTACATCATGGCATTTCTGCATCTTATGACTCTTGTTTGAAATTGTGAATTGTTATGGTACTTTATTGTTATAGAATTGTCCTATTAGTATGTGCTAGGGAGTCGTAGGACCCCTATGGTGGGGTTGAATGTTTTTCTTGCTAGCCGTCGTGCTAACCCACGTTGTGGGAATATTTTTCAAATTGGGACATATGACAGCTAGGCTTTGGATTGGTATCGGAGTTGGAGGCTAGAAGGAACCTGCGATGGCACATCCCGCCTTAGGTGGTATCAGAGCTTAGGTTAAATGGAGTGATAAGGTGTGCTAGTAGTTAAGGTAGTTAGTAGGCACATACGCGTTTAGAACTTACAAGTACAATCACTTGTGCTTGTAATTTTGCTTGGTAGTAGCTTGCTACTTAACAGTAAATATCGTTGATGAGTGACAAGTGAATTGGACGTTATGTCGAAAGGGTAATTCATCTACTAATAGGCTTCAAATGTGGAGCTTGGTGGTTAGCCTCTTATGATTAATTTCGGATGTTAAATTGCTAAGGATTAGCAATTGTAGATCATAGGCTTGAATATGTGCTTTTGATCTTGATGGATTAGTCATAGCATTGTTATAAACTGACGTTGACAGAGTTTGATGGCCAGCATGATATAACATCTTTCGGATTATAGAATCACTTCTTATGTTCGATATCATTGGACAATGCATCAAGAGTAATTATGCATTAGGCTTGAATTGTGAGATTGGATGGATAGTCTAATATATTTGCTTTTGGGAATATGGAGTTGACTCTTCAAGATTGACATTCTGGACTTGAAATGAAGTGAAGAATGCTTAAGAGTTATAGGCTTGAATAATTACGTTGATCTTGAGGGATTGGTGATAGTCTGATATAAACTGACATTGTAATGGTTCGATGGATAGTTTGATATATCAACTTTTGGGTTTAAGGAGTTGCCTTTGTTCGATTGACATTTTTGGACTTAAGATGAAGTGAAGGATATTTGGGAGTTATAGGCTTGAATCTACATCATTGTAATGAGGATGATAGACATCGATTTGTATCTATAGGTCTTGAGTGTGAATGTGGAACCATTACTCTTTGGCCCGGAAGGAAGCATGTGGAAATTATTAAGTTTAGGTATGAACTTGAAGATGCATATTAAGGTTTAGTAACGGACCTTGAATGACGGCACTTTTAGAGGTCAAGGTTAAGTGGCTTGTCAAGGACAAATTACCAAGAGAAACATTCTCCACATACTTGCCAGCAAGTGAATGAAATTAAGGAGGATTAACTTACATGAGACCATGAAACGATTGAAACTTATTGGTTTAATTGTGGGTCGCAGGGGTGCGAAGTGAGAATCAACCTATATGAATGGTTATTTTGGATAGACGAAAAGGATTATGAAGTCGATTTAGCATGGCAAAGAAATGGACACAAACATTATAAACTTATGGTGGATATCAAGATGAAGGAAAATAATATTTTCTAAGGACACAAGATTGATATTTGCCATAAATGATTTGATAATGGTTATATGGTAGCCTGACTACCAAATGGATCTTTAAGCAAGTAGAAGGATATGTTCTAACCTTAGAGTCAAAGTGGAGAAATGGATAAGTGCAATGATAGAATGACTTAATGAGTACAGTTGTGTCCTAATTCGTTCATTGATGGAGAGAAACGGGTAATGGGCTCTCTCGGATCAAGTTAAAAGATGAGGCCAAGGTGAAAATTGGAGACTCTAGGGAGAAACAAATGGATAGGAAAAGAATTTTCTTGGGTGAATAAGATTATGGTACTTGAGGAAAAGAGATGGCCTCACAAGACTCAATTTTACAAAAGAATGCGAACTTCATGAACTTGTCAGTTGTGGGCAAAAGACTTTGATCTTGTTAACGGCTTTGACAAAAACGATAGATACAAGATCTTTCAAGAGAGCTCAAAAGGAAAATGAAGTATTGAATATGGTGTTCATGGTACAAAATGTGAACCCTTGAGGGAAAGTTTACAACGATTGATAAGCGCAAGAATGTCTTTTCAGTTAATGACTTGGTTTGAATACTAGAAATTCCATTAAATGATAAAGAAGGACAAGATCATATACATGGGTGCAGACAAGGAAGATACTCATTTGACAAAGGTTGTTGATGATGGTCTTGTTGACAACTGATGAGGACTTGTCGTCAAAAAGGGTAAGAATAAAATAGCTCATGGTTTCTGGTAGAAGGAAACAAATGATTGAAAAGTATTATCTAAGGAGCATGCCAAGTCCAACTGAAATGGATGGGTACATTAATAATCATGTGGATATGAAGCAAAAGAAAAGATGATCACGTTATCATGTCTGAACATTGATGGACATACCTAGTTGTGACTGGTTTGCTTGAGAAGTACGTAGAGCGCATAAACCGAGATTCCCAAGGCGAAAGGCGAAAGCGATGATCAATCTCATGGAGAACTTGAGGAGTATTAGGCAAGAATTTTATATCGATCACTACTTAGGACTGGATGATATACATGACTAATTGTGGTTATAGAATTAGTGATCGACATTGGATTGGATGATGAATCGACATGGAAACGACTTATTTACAAGCCCGACTTACGAATAAGAATTTTAATAAGGCAGCTGTTATTGGTGGAATTAGGCTTGAATGATGATGTACCTTGAAGGTTTTAGTTACCGATCTTTATTAAGGGCTTTGGAAGATATAAGGTAAGAAGTTCACAAGGAAGTGAACGATGAACATTTGGAATGAAGGCCAGTGTGATGAAATGCATATAATTTCGGCTTGAATAACGACCAGACTTGAGGTTATAGATTGGCCATAAGAAATTTATCTTTAGTGCGATGGTCGCTTATGGTGTCAGAAAGTTCAGCTTAAGATAAAGGTTTATATGAAAGCAAGTGATGAGAAGAGTAAGGAGGACATTCACGCATTGCACGGATTTGTTGCATTAGACTGAAATTTCGAGAAATGTGCATGCATGAGCATATCATTATTTTGTTGCACTTGACCAACTGTCGCTTGGTATGGGACGAGATAGATAGGATACCTACAAACCGTAAGGCATGGTATGGGACGTGTTGAGCGGGACTCAACTTCGTAGATGTGTGGTTTGGGGAAGGAATGTAACGACCCGGTCCGACGAGGGCGGGGAGTGATCGCCGGAGCAGGAAGGCTCGGACAAAGTGCGGCTCCTGGCAGGCTTCTAGCATGGCGTTGGGGGCAGGAATGAACCAAGCCATATATTGAAAAAGATGGGTCTAGGTATCAGGATAAGTCTGACCAATATTTAAATGATACATTGCATTAAAGTTGATTTTCAAAGTAACAAATATTTTCCAAAATACATGGCATTGCCTCTTTAGTGATGAATGAAAGTTGGTAAGCGTATTGAGATGCTGGAAATGAACTATGCCTATGTGCCTTGTGGTGTTGGTGATGGTTAGTTTGTGCCTTCGAACGTGAGTCGGATAGTACCCTGTTATTTGATCAGGGTAGCCTTGAGATGATTTGTGACCCACACGAGCTAGCTAGCTAGCTAGAGATCGAGTAGCGTCGTGGTAGGTGTGAATTATGCGAGGACTATAACCAACAGAACCACAAGCATGGCATGTGAAATTAGCATCGAGAAATGACAGGTTATGGAAATGAAAAAGCATAGTCATAGTGAAATTTATGAGTGGACAGTATTGTAGAATCACCTGAGAGTTATGAGATGTTAGGGCCAAGAAGGACCACGAAAAGTTATTATGATCACTAAATATGATAATCGAAGAAAATAAGTGATCAGAATGCGCAGCGGAAGCATGGTAAGGCCACGAAGTCTAGCGAGGTAAAGATTATAAGATTTTGATAAGGAGGGAGTAAAGATCAAATTTCGAGGACGAAATTTTTATAAGGGGTGAAGGAGTTGTGGCATCCCCCGTTTGCAAGATTCATAATGAGAAAGGATATCCGAAAGGGATTAGAGAATTGACTTTAAGAACAAGAATTCGAGACCTTAATATATTGGATTAATAATGAGGCCATGAGGTGTCAAGGCGACATATGAGGAAGTGAGTTAGGAAATTATCAAGGAACTTGTCAATTTTGGATTGTCATGGCTCAAGTGATATTATGAGGAATCGGTCGTGTACATTGAGGATTATGATGGATAGAAATTCGAGTTCCATTGACCAATTTCCCCATAGAATGGAATTACAGAGATATTAGGAAGAATAATTAATGAATTTCGTATCCGAGTACTATGGTACATTGGTTGAGGTTTATAGTTCCAAGATCAAGATATTATAAAGTGCAATTGATGAGGAATTAAGGGATATAAATTGAAATTGGTTCATGGCCAAAAATTGAAAAAATTATGGCTACCATTGGATCAAGCTTAGTGACCAAGGAATTAAGGTATTAGTCAATCAATCAAGGACCTACGAGGATTAGTATAAGCTTGGCTTCATGGAATAAATTCTCTTGGACTTGGGGAGCAAGGAATTTGGAGCAATAGGGGCAAGAACACTTGGCAAGCTCCTCCCATGTGCATGAAATGTGAGTGGCCGAATGGCCTAGGGAACTAGCAAAGGAGAATGACCAATCATTGGTTTAATGTCTTCTCAAGATGAAAATGATTTATCACCATTGGGGGTATTGACACTTGGAGAAAATTGGAGGAAGAAATTCTTGCATTATGGGACGAAAGACAAGTGTCAAATCAAGAGCTTCTTATGACATGTAAGAGGACATTTGGATTAGAACCATAAGAATTTCGTTGGCCTTCATTAGAATGGGAAATAGCATGAAAAACGTCATTTGACCCAAGAGCCCGTATTTCCGTTTTTCTGCTCGCGTCGAAAGTAAAACTGCTCGTTCGAAGTCGTCTGGAGTCCAAATTGAGCTCCGTTTTCTCCCACGCGACCGTAAGACAACGATGAGCATGAATCTGAGATTTGATTATCAAGAAACTGGACAAAAAATTATCGGTTTGGATGAGAGTGAACCTGGACTGGATTGAGGATAAGTTCGACGTTGGTGCATGGCATACAAGTGTCAAGGATGGTTAGGCCAAATGGCACACATGTAAAAATGGTGTGTAATCATCTCACAAGTGGCGTGTGAGGACAAGGAAGTGGCAAACAATGCAAGAACCTCAAGGACAAATGGCACCCATGCATGAGGTTAGATTGCATGTTCAACAAGTGGCGACTATATTCGTGGTGCATGAAATTTTATTGGCCATTGGGGACCTAGGAAATTGCGTGGGAAGCAAGGTTATCTATTGGCCTAATGTCCCATCAAAATCTACCCTAGATAATAAGCCACTAGAAGAATAGACAAGTGGCGTCTATAACCATGCTTGCATGAAATTTCATTGGAGAGGCAATCTTGGGAATGAACACCTTTTGTATGTGACAAAGGACTAATGTGGGTAACGCCAAGTGGCATGAAGTTGTGAGGGGAAGGTTTCCATGCCTTAGATTGTGGTACAAGTGTCACTTGAAGACTCCTCGAGCCATGCAACAAAAAGGACTCATCATCTTCTTCCATACACTTTGGTCGACGGAAGCTAGAGAGAGAGAGAGAGGGAGAGAGTGCGGGGACGAGAAGGAGGAGAGGCCGAGTGGTAAAGAGGAAGAAGAAGGAAGGAGCGGCTCGGCGTCTCGAGGAAGTCAAGAAGAAGAAGTTGCCAAGACTCAAGCTAGTGCAAGCTACCAAAGGCAAGAAATTCCTTCAATCCTATCGTAGGATAGATGTTCATCGTGTAAATTCCATGATAGGAAGTTCGAATGAGGTTCTTTGAACAAGAAATCAATTATGCGGACTGATTTAGACTAGCGCAATTCGATTCTGTTTAGGCGCTGAATTGGTGTTAATATTGAGCTATATTGCACTAGCTTGAATTGGATGTTGATGAGCTAGGCGTGGATGATGAAGTGATGAGAATAACTAAGCATATTGAAGTGTTTTGGGTCTGGTTTGTGGAGTAAAAATAGAATCGCTTCTTTTTTAGATCAAGTCTATATTAGCGTTAAATGAGGGACTGTTCTAGTGTAAAATTGATATTTTTTTCCACTCTGATCATAGAGGTGTCATACCTTGGCAACGTAGAGGTACTATTGACAAATGAAATTGAGGAGTATTGGACCTATTTTACGGAGTCAAGGGAATCGGTTCTAAATAAAACCGGTCAGATTTTCGGATCTAGGTTATGCTTCCTGTGTTGAGAATTTTGTCGAGCCTTGTATGATGAGAATCTGACCAAACTTCCTTCATGAAACTTGTTCGTCATGCCCTTTTCTATAATGTAATTTAATTTCGAAATTTTTTGATTTGAGACGATATTTATAATTACCTTAGAACCACACGGGCTCAACCAGTTTCTGACGAGTTTAACCGAGACCACTTACGGTTCGTGATTTTAAACTGATTTTTGGATAATGATTTAGACCAACTGATTCTTGTACTACAACGTATAAAAATATGGGATTTTTCTGATCTGGTTAACGCCACGAAATATATTTATTTCTGTGACATTGGCACTGGTTTACTGAAGGTCAGATTTCCTCTAGATTTCGTGAATTACTGTAATTTTTCTAGCTGGGATTAATTCGATATTTCTTGACACAATGTTTTCCAAGGTCTTAAGTACAATGTGGTAAGATTTTATGATTTTTGGAGCTCATTTACTAATTTAAAACGGACGACTCGTATAACTGTGCAGTGCTGAAATTTCCCTTCTTAAGAACCGAGTTTGATTACTTTAGCTTAATAAGAATCTTGAGTGACTAGTCGGTTGGAACAAGGAGTGGACTGAGTTGGGGTCACGAAAAGATGGAAAATCTGATTTGGTTTAGCGATATAGCAGATTCGATTTTGATGGGTTAGTTGGTTAATCGAGTTCGTTTTTTTATCTTAGTCTCTTACCATATTAACCGTGGTAGTGTAATGGTAGAATTAGGGACGGTTGGCTATCTAGATTGAAGGAAATTGAGTTCGGTCCTAAGGGAGGAAGCCGTGACCATGCGAAGGAAAATAGAACATATTTGTGATACGATTTGATGAAGAAATACTCGAGGCTTTTGATTGATTATATGACATGAACCATGGTGGAACTATTTGCTAGAAATTGCCGTATAGTAGTTTGACTATTTCCTTAGTCAATGAGATTCTAGTGATGAAGCATGCCTCGATTGTTTATTATGATAACATATCTCATGAATTTGTACTTGTGAATTGGCATGCTTGTTGTTGGCCTGGCATGGTTATATCAATTGCAGAATTGATAGTGAGAATCTGGTGATTCATGGCCGAGCATACATTGGCACATGGTGTCGAACGATATATGATGAGATATGTGGAGTAATTGCTCTTCAGTGCACTGAATTGAGATGACGCCCCTGGGCTGTGTGCGGGGATTTGTACGTGCTTGACGACCCTGTACTGTGTGCTGGGTAGAGCCGTACCATGCGTCGAGGACGCCCTGGAGTAAGGGGTCGCTGAAAGCCATTGGGCTTGGCGATGGTTGTGTGAGCGAAGAGCACGTCATTGCATTACATATGGCATTTCTGCATCTTATGACTCTTGTTTGTAATTGTGAATTGTCATGGTACTTTATTGTTATAGAATTATCCTATTAGTATGTCCTAGGGAGTCGTAGGACCCCTATGGTGAGATTGAATGTTTTTCTTGCTACCCGTCGTGCTAACCCACATTGTGGGAACATTTTTCAGATTGGGAGATATGACAGCTAGGCTTTGCATTGGTATCGGAGTTGGAGGCTAGAAGGGACCTGGGATGCCACACCCTGACCATGAGAGATTGCTCTAAGTCGTTTCTCGTCTATCAAATTCAGCTGTTCATATCTATGTTTGAATTATTCTCTCTCGGAGAGTTTATCCTCTAATAGATTCTCAAAGAGGGAACTTTAACTTCTATGGGCAGGACAGCTTCCATCCCGTATACCAGAGCATAAGGAGTTGCCCCTGTGGAAGTTCTGATCGAAGTTCGACATGCCATTAAGGCGAATGGTGGCCTTTCATGCCAAACCCTATAATTTTCTGCAGTCTTAGCCATGATCTTTTTGATATTCTTGTTAGCTGCTTCTACTGCCCCATTCATCTGTGGGCGGTAAGAGGAAGAATTAAAATGTCGAATACCAAAGCGGTCCAGTAGATGATCGACAATCTTGTTGTTCAGGGTGGACCCATTATCTGTGATGATCGCTTGAGGAGTACCATATCGAGAAATTATGTCTCTCTTAATAAACCTTGCCACATTTCTTGCGGTGACATTCTTGTAAGAATTGGCCTCTATCCACTTTGTGAAGTAATCAATCGCCACCAGGATGAAGCGATGACCATTTGAAGCCGTTGGATTGATGGGTCCTATCATGTCTATCCCCCACATAGAAAAAGGCCAGGCATCGGACATTTGATGCAGTTCGTTCGGGGGCGCATTAATCTTATCGCCATATATTTGGCACTGGTGGTATGACCGGACATGTTGGCAACAATCTGATTCGATGGTCATCCAATAATATCCAAGCCGCATGATTTTCTTGGCGAGGAGGTGGCCGTTCATATGGGGCCCACATATACCTTCATGGATCTCCTTCATGAGAACATTCGCTTCTTTAGCATCTATGCACCTTAACAGAGTGGAGTCAAATGATCTTTTGTATAGAACTTGTCCACTGAGGAAGAACTTGCTGGCCATCTTGGTTATATATCTCCGGTCTCCCGTCTAACATCCTTCAGGAAACTCCCACTTTAAGAGATAATTCTTGATGTCATAGTACCACGGCTCTACGTCAAATTCGTCTTCTATCATCATACAGTAGGCCGATTTTTCAACTATGCCGATCCTTAGTGGTTCTATTTCTACCCCCGCCAGTTATTTGCAGCATCGAGGCCAGTGTGGCTAGTGCATCTGTAAATTGGTTATGAGATCTTGGTAAGTATTCAAATGACACATCTTCAAACTTAAGTGTCAGCTCTTCAAGATATTCATGATAGGGGATGAGTTTTACGTCCTTTGTTTTCCACTCTCCCTATGTCTGTAAAATGGTGAGCATGGAATCCCCATAAACTTGCAGCCTAGGTATTCCCATGGAGATGGCTAACCGTAAGCTTAGAATACATGCCTCGTACTCTGAGATATTGTTAGTGCAAGGGAAAGTCATCTTTCCCGCAACAAGATAATGTTGATCGTCAGGGGATATCAATACTGCCCCAGTGCCGGTCCTTGATAGATTAACAGCACCATCGAAATACATGACCCACTTATCCTCTGTCAGGTTCAAAACTTGATCTTCCGTCTTTGTCTTTCCAAAAGACTTACAACTTTGTGAATTTTCTGCTAACATATCAGCTATGGCCCTCCCTTTTACTGATTTTTGTGGAGAACACCTGATGTCAAATTCGGATAACATCACCTGCCATTTTGCTAACTTCCCAATCAGAGCGGGCTTCTCCAAAAGGTACTTGACAGGGTCATTTTCTGTTACCAGCTGAATATGGTGATGTAGGGTATACTGTCTTAACCTATGAAGTACCCATATAATTGCTACGCAAGCCCTTTCAACATGTATGTATTTTGCGTCAGACAATGTGAATTTTTTGCTTAAGTAGTAGATGACTCTTTCCTTACCATCTATCGGGCTTGTTTGGGCAAGTAAGGCTCCCAAAGATTTATGTCGTATAGTCAAATATAAGGTCAAGGGGTGACTTGGGATGGGCGGCACAAGTATTGGTGGAGTGACTAGATAGTTCTTGATCTTATGGAACGCCTGGCTGCATTTTGCTTCCCATGTCACTTTTGCGCCCTTCTTGAGTTGTCTGAAAATCGATTTAGCCACATTTGATAACTAATTGATGAATCTGGCAATATAGTTTAATCTCCCCAAAAGATTTCTTACTTTTTTTTACTGTGGAGGGAGTTGCTAGATCATGGATAGGTTGGATCTTTGAAGGATCAATCTCAATGCCCCTGTTACTGACCATGAATCCGAGAAGTTTCCCAGATTTTGCCCTAAACACACATTTGTAGTGCGGCTATTGAGCCCTGTTATTGAATTGGTCGTGTGCCCTGTTATTGCTACTGAATTGGCCGTGGGCCCTATTATTGTTATTGAATAGGCCATGGGCTCTGAGAAATTACATCATGGCCGTGGGCCCTAGGATGCTTGAGGGAATTGAAATTACATCGTGGCCGTGGGCCTTGGCGATGCTTGAGTGAATTGAAATTTCATCGCGGCCGTGGGCCCTAGCGATTCTTGAATAAATTGAAACTACATCGCGGCCGTGGGCCCTGGCGATGATTTGGCTAGATGCCCTTGTGAACTACATCGTGGCCGTGGGCCTTGGCGATGATTTGGCTTGGAGCCCTATGAAATTATATCGCGGCTTGGAGCCCTGGCGATACATCGCGGCCTTGGGCCCTGGCGATGATTAAATGGTTTGTCACAGTGATGAGTTATGAAGTTGTGTGCTTGTTTATGCTAATGTGTGAAGCTGGATCTCATGTTATGTGATGTATTTGATGGTGACTTTCTTCATATCAAGTGCTAAGAGAAAGTGTTATTGAGATACTATATGCTAATGCCTCGATGAGCTTCTATTTACTACTTTGTGGCATAGTTTGGTGGGACTGGCGGTCGGGTCTAGGTTTAGGGTTTACTTGCTGAGATTTATATCTCACCTCAATGGGGGCTTAACATTTTTTAGGTCACAGGCGATGGAAACCCGAGGTTGCCATGGATTGGCATTGGAAGAAGTGTTTAAAGAAGATAGATGTAAACTCATTTGTGATCTTAGGAATTTTACTTTGATTTGTGGATTTAGAATTGAACCATGGGTATTGGAGGACTGTAACCTGAGAAGTGAATTTGCTTTAAAAATTGAGGGGTGTACCTTTTTACGTCCTAAGTCATCTTGGGTTTATTTTGTCTGGAGTCGTTTTTCTTGCTTTCGCGTCAAGGTGTCCCTTAATATGAATGGAGCAGTTGGTCGTGGATCCTGGAGACTATTGTAATATAAACGACCTGGTGGGGTGTTCACGAGCTCGCAGGGCTCGGGGCGTGACACTTAACTTCCACGGGCAGGACCGCTTCCATCCCATATACCAGAGTGTAAGGAGTTACCCCCGTAGAAGTTCTGATCAAAGTTCGATATGCCATTAAGGCGAAGGGTAGCCTTTCATGCCAATCCTTATAATTTTCTACAGTCTTAGCCAGGATCTTTTTGATATTCATGGTAGCCGCTTCTACTGCCCCATTCATCTGTGGGCGGTAAGGGGAAGAATTAAGATGTCGTACGCCAAAATGGTCCAGTAGATCATCGACAATCTTGTTGTTCAGGTTGGACCCATTATCTGTAATGATCGCTTGAGGGGTACCATATCGAGAGATTATGTCTCTCTTAATAAACCTCGCCACACTTCTTGCGGTGACATTTTTTGTAAGAATTGGCCTCTATCCACTTTGTGAAGTAATCAATCGCCACCAGGATGAAACGATGACCGTTTGAAGCTGTCGGATTGATAGGTCCTACCATGTCTATCCCCCACATAGAAAAAAGCCAAGCTTCGGACATTTGATGCAGTTCATTCGGAGGCACATTAATCTTATTGCCATATATTTGGCACTGGTGGCAGGACCGGACATGCTGGCAGCAGTCTGATTCAATGGTCATCCAATAATATCCGAGCCGCATGATTTTCTTGGTAAGGAGGTAGCCGTTCATATGGGGCCCGTATATACCTTCATGGATCTCCTTCATTAGAACATTTGCTTCTTTAGTATCTATGCATCTTAATAGAGTGGAGTCGAATGACCTTTTGTACAGAACTTGTCCATTAAGGAAGAATTTGCTGGCCATCCTGGTTATGTATCTTCGATCTCCTGCTTGGCACCCTTCAGGAAACTCCCCTCTTAAGAGATAATTCTTGATGTCATAGTACCAAGGCTCTCCGTCGAATTCTTCTTCTACCATCATACAATAGGCTGGTTTTTCGAGTATGCCAACTCTTGAGGCCAATGTGGCTAGTGCATCTGCAAATTGGTTATGAGACCTTGGTAGGTATTCAAATGACACATCTTCGAATTTGAGTGTTAATTCTTCAAGGTACTCATGATAAGGGATGAGCTTTGCATCCTTCGTTTTCCACTCTCCCTGTGTATGTAAAATGATGAGTATGGAATCTCCATAAACTTGCAGTCTAGGTATTCCCATGGAAATGGCTAACCGTAAGCCTAGAATACACGCCTCGTATTCTAAGATATTGTTGGTGCAAGGGAAAGTCATCTTCGCCGCAACAGGATAATGTTGATCGTCTGGGGATATTAATACTGCCCCAGTGCCGGCTCCTGATAGGTTAACAGCGCCATCTAAATACATGACCCACTTATCTTCTAACAAGTTCAAAACTTGATATTCTATCTTTGTCTTTCCAGGAGACTTGCAATTTTGTGAGTTTTCTGCCAACATATCATCTATGGCTCTCCCTTTTACTAATTTTTGTGGAGAGCACCATATGTCAAATTCAAATAACATCACCTGCCATTTTGCTAACTTCCTAATTAGAGCAGGCTTCTCCAAGAGGTATTTGACAAGGTCATTTTCTGTTACCAACTGAATATGGTGATGTAGGGTGTACTGTCTTAATCTGCGAAGTAGCCATACAGTTGTCACGCAAGCCCTTTCAACGGGTATGTATTTTGTTTCAGACGGGGTGAATTTCTTGCTCAAGTAATAGATGGCTCTTTCCTTACCATCCATCGAGCTTGTTTGGGCCAGTAAGGCTCGCAAAGATTCCTACTGTATAGTCAAATATAAGGTCAAGGGATGACCTGGGATGGGTGGCACGAGTACTGGTGGAGTGACCAGATAGTTCTTGATCTTTTGGAATGCCTGACTGCATTCTGCATCCCATGTCACTTTTGCACCCTTTTTGAGTAGCCTGAAAATTGGTTTAGCCACATCTGATAGCTGATTGATGAATCTGGCAATATAGTTCAGTCTCCCCAGAAGGCTTCTTACTTCTTTTACTGTGGAGGGAGTTGCTAAATCATGAATAGCTTGAATTTTTGAAGGATCAATCTCAATGCACCTGTTACTGACCATGAATCCGAGAAGTTTCCCAGATTTTGCCCCAAACACACATTTGTTAGGGTTCAACCTCAACTTGTATATGCGCAGTCGCTCAAATAGTTTTCTTAATATCTGAATGTGATCTTGTCCCTTCCTGGATTTGGCAATCATGTCATCAACATACACCTCAATTTCTTTATGGATCATGTCGTGGAATAATGTGACCATAGCCTTCTGATAGGTGGCCCCAGCGTTCTTCAGTTTGAAGGGCATAACCTTATAGCAAAAGTTTCCCCAGGGGGTGGTAAAGGCAGTCTTCGGTTTGTCCTCCTTCTTCATGAGGATCTGGTTATATCCGGAGAATCCATCCATGAATGAGAATAATTCGTACCCTGCGATACTATCAACTAGTACATCAATGTGTGGTAATGGGAAATCATCTTTTGGGCTTGCTCTATTCAAGTCTCTATAATCTACACAGATCCGAACCTTGCCGTCCTTTTTCATGACGGGGACTATGTTCGCAATCTAGTCCGAGTATAGGATAGCTTCAATAAAGCCCACTCTGAGAAGCTTCATCACTTCTTCCTTAATTTTGTCTTCTAACTCGGCTTTCATCCGTCTACTGCCTTGCCTGACAGGTTTGACACTGGGATCTGTGGGTAATGCAAGTTCCACAATTCTGGGATCCAAACCCGGCATGCCAGCATAAGACCATGCGAAGACATCTTGATACTCCCTTAGTAATTCTGTAAACCTAAGCCTTTCACCTCGGGACAAATGTCCACCGATCTTGACTTCTTTGATATTTGAGAAGTCCCTAAGTTAATAACAACTGGTTCCTCTGAAGTGGGAGGTATTGAATCTTCGAAGGCACTCCATTCTCTGCGGATAGATGCATAACCTTCATCCTCATCCTCTTCTTCAATATTGTAGAAACAGTCGACATGATGATCCGAATCGCACAACAACCTGGTATGCATGTTCGAGATGATATTGTGGCGTTCCAGACCGCCACCCTACTGTCATAGGTCTCTAATAACGAAGAATAGAGTTTAACCTAATAGATATCAAAAGACTAAGGTCTATGATCCACAGGCCACAACACAACAATAAGATCTGAGATAAAATTTAACGACTCAGAAATGTAACATGAGGGAGTCAGCATAAGGACAACAATTTATATATATATAATAACATCATACACGACCACAATAGAGTTCATATAAATATAAACAAAAGGTGACTCTCGTCGTCATTCCATAGGGATACTGGGATGGCAAAAAAAAATTACTCCTTCAACCTACGTAGTCGTCTATGCCAAAAGGTCGTCAGGCTGCCTCCAGTCCTCAATCCTACTCGGACTGGTTGGAAAGGAACATCTCCTCATCCTCGGACTCCTCAAGTGGCTCGGGTGGTGGCACGTACACGCCAGGCATAGCAGGCTCTGGAGGCGGCAGAATAGGTGTTGCGACAACAGGAGCAGCTGGAACAGGTGGAGGAGGCACAGGAGCTGCAGGAGGCATTGGGGCTACAGGTGTGGCATCCTAATTCTGTAGACTTCTAATAAACAGAGAAGTCCGAAATGGGTTTTGAAGTTGATTTTAGGAACAAGTACTAGAAACCTCAATGTCGGATTAGCGATGAAGATAAAATATGTCAGGGTGACATATGCGAAGGTGAGCTGGGGAATTGATTAGGGAAATCATGATCTTGGATTTATTAAGGTTCAAGTGAATATATAGGTTATAACCGAGAATGGGCAGAAATTTAGAGTTTTATGATCAAGCACATTGGAAGGATCGAATTAGAGAAATTTTTGGATCTAAAGGTCATGGTACATTGGTCGATAATATAGCGCCACGATCAATTCTTATTTAAATGGAATGGGTGAAGATCAAGGAAATTAAGGTGGATTTAATCCTTAGCCGAGTGAGTATTATATAGAACCACCATTGGAAAATTCTCTTGAGGCGCAAGAATTTATGGACGGTTAGGCAACCAAGAGCTCAAAAACATTATCATGGAATGGAATTATGAGAGCGATTCTCCCAAGCTTGGAAGACAAGGAAAATTCGACCAGGAGAAGCAAAGACACTTGGCAAGCACCTCTCATGTGCTTGGAGTTAGAGTGGTCGGGCAACATAGGGAAAATGCAAGAGGGGTAGTGCATGAATTGTTATTGGCCGAACACCATGGGAAATGAACAAGAAGAAGTGAGTAACCATTGGTTAGTTGTCTTCCCAAAATCTTGCTAATCATAGTAGGCCACTTAGGGCAATGACATGTGGCGATTTCCCCATGTGCATGGATTTGCATTGGCCGAATGGCCAAGGGAAAGAGCAAGAGGAATGATGGAAATCATTGGCCATTGTCATCTCAAAATCTTACACTAGATAACCGGCCATTTGGGGTATCGCCAAGTGGCGTGGGTGCAATGAGGAATTGGAGCAAAAAGCGTGAGAAGTCCTTACATTAGGGGATGATCCGCAAGTGTCAAGATCATAATTTAGGAAGTGCATGCAAAATGACATTTGGATTAGGATTAGAGGCATACCAAGGAGGTGGTCGCCACTTGTTTGATAAAACCACCTCTTGATCTCTCCTTCCCCTAGTATAAATAGGAAAACCTGATGAGCAAGAAGGATTTTCTGCTCATTCCCCCTCCTTGTTCGACCGAGAGAGCTGAGAGCAAAAGAGGAGAACCGGTCGTGTATCTCACCGAGGAGCAGAAGAAGAAGAGCACATTGGACGAGTTCAAGCTTCAAGAAAGGCAAGAATTTCATTCAATTCTATCATAGGCTAGATGTTCTCGAGTAGTTGAGGAGCTTAACCTAAGTATTTAGAAAGGAAAATTAGTTCTGTGGACTGAGTTGATAATACTGCTGATCGGTTCTGAGTAAGATGAGAAAAATGGGTTTGCCTTGAGTCGCTTTGTGTGGTTTAAGCTAATTTACGGTGAGCTAGACTAGGATAGGGATGATGGCCGAATGGTTGGTCAAGTGGAGATAGTTTGGACTGATTTACAGAATGAGAACCGAATTGGTATTCGGTGGTAGTGTAGGAATAGTCAAGTCATATGATGAATTGTTAAAGAAATTGAGTTAGTTTATGCTCTACCACCCTAGATGCCGTGGAAATGTATCAATGCTAAGTAATGGTCGAAGAACTAACCATATTGAGGTGAGTTAAAGGTTGAATTGTAGAGTTCAAGTGGAAACTGAGTTGATCTCTTTATTGCAGGATGTGTTCTAACTTATATGCGTTTTTTTTATGTGTGAACTGAGTTAGATTTTAATTTCCTATTTTTAATTAGTGTAGAACTATGCCTTTATGACTTAAGGATGTGAATTACTAGTTGAAAGGGAGAGTTTAGGCCTGTTCTAAAAGGTAAACCGTGATGATCCAAAATTAGTACCAAGCATTTGTGGAGCATGGCTTGGTGAGAGTAGTGCTTAAACCTTTCGGTTTTGTGAAAGAATAATAATAATAATGTTGAGGAATGGTTCTCGTGGACCTCTAGTTAAGTCCTGATGAAGTTAATTGTTTAAAATGAGAGGTTTAAAGTCCAAGAACTTGTCTGACCGAGAGCTTATCATGGACAGATTATTGTGTCCCTTAATTCTTGATGATTTAGGTTCAAAGTACCTTGTTCGAATGACTATCTTGATGATTCTCATGTACCTATCTTTGGGAGCATGCATGCTTGTCTGTCCGCCTGGCATTGTAACATTTGGTGGGGTTGTTACTGAGAAAATTATGATTCATTGCCGAGCATGCATTGGTACGAGGTACATGATTGATATCCGATGGGATATATGGAGTAATTGCTCTTCAGTGCACTGAATTGAGTTGACGCCCCTGGGCTGTGTGCGGGGGTTTGTACGTACTTGACAACCTTGTACTGTGTGCTGGGTAGAGTCGTACCTTGCATCGCGGACCCCCGGAGAGTGGGATTGCAAGGTGGAACGCCTTGCAATGGTGTAAATGAGCGAAGAGCATGTCATTTCATACTACATTGACATATTTATTTTCTGATGATGTTACTGCCCCATGCTCTTGATTGAATTATTATTATGTCTTGATTTCTTGCTGATTTATAGTTGTCGCTATGGAATCTTAGGACCCCTATGGTGGGATTGAGTGATTTTCTTGCTAGCCGTCGTGCTAACCCACGTTTGTGGAACCATTTTCAGATTAGCACCATGCCTCCTGTTGCCAGACGGTTTGGAGTTCCGCTTGATTACGTATCTGTTTATCATGATTATGTTCATATGGATGTAGCCCATCTTAGACTTTTGAAGCATATCTATAGTGTTTGGATTGATGAGGGAGAACCTCATGGTATTGTCATGTATAGCTGGTATTCTCTCTATGTTCGTGTTGGCGACCAGTTAGTAGGTCCGTTTCCCGATGATGCTTTTGAGCGCCCTCGGAGCCTGTAACACCTCCAGCTCCTGTACTCCCTGTGATTCCTGTGCCTGAGGTACCTCCCCTGCCACCTGAGCCAGTAGTACCCGATGCTGCCCTAGAGCCTGTTGCTGAAGAGATGGAGATATATGTTCCACCGCCATAGTCCTTGGATGAAGATTATGATTTGGAGACCGAGCTACTCCTTACCGATCACTCAGACGAGGAGTGAGGGCTGGAGCCGTTAGCTGACACTTTTTGGAGGACCTTTTTGGTATAGGCGACTTTTGGAGGTCGATGGAGTAGTTCCCTTTTACCATCCCAGTTGCGCCTATAGATCGATGACCGTAGTCACTATCTTGTATATATGCACGTGAACTACTTATGTGGTCATTATGATATGTTATATAAATAAAAGTCTGCATATAGTTCTTGCCTATTTTCTATGCTTCCGTGATCACATGCCTTGTTATTATATTTGATTGTTTAAGATTCTGTGGGTATAGCCTATATTTTATTGTGTGCTATTAGGCTATTATACTAATAGAGACCTTAATCGTTAGCGTGGTGACCTGGGACGCCACAGCAGGCGCTACAGGAACTGAGGGTGCGTCGAAAGTACTCTCAGAAAAAGGACCAATCAGTCTATTACCCTCACGAATGTATATAGCATACCAATGGTAAATAGTTAAAGCGGGCTCTCCCTCGTCAACCACATAGTATGTACATGTGCTACAAGCTAAGATGCAGTACGTCGAGATGTATCATATCACGATAGTAAGACTCATAATCATATGGTACTCCAAAATGCCTATGGACTGTCGCCATGGATGCTAATCTGAAAATGTGTCCACAAACGTGGGTTAGCGCGACGGCTAGCAAGAAAACATTCAATCCCACCATAGGGGTCCTACAACTCCCTAGGACAAGCTATAGAACAATTATAGAACAATAAAACACCATAGCAAATCACAATTTCAACCAGGAATCATAAGATGCAGGAATGCCATGATGTCATGCAATGATGTGTTCTTCGCTCACACAACCAACGCCAAGCTCAATGGCTTGCAGCGACCCCTCCTCCAGGGCGTCCTCGACGCATGGTACGGCTCCACCCAGCACACAGCACAGGGTCGTCAAGCATGTACAAATCCCCGCACACAACCCAGGGGCGTCATCTCGATTCAGTGCACTGAAGAGCAATTACTCCACATATCTCATCATATAACGCTCGGCATCGTGTGCCAATGCATGCTCGGCCATGAATCGTATAATTCTCACTATCAATTTTGCAATTGATATAATAATTCCAGGCCAACAAACAAGCATGCCAATTCACCAAGTGTATGTTCATGAGATATGATATAATAACGATCAATCGAACAAAGCATCACAAGATCATACTCATGAGATATAATATCATAATAAACAATCGAGACCTTTAGAATCTCATTAATACATAATAGTCAAACTATTATAGGATAATTTCTAGCAAGCAGTTCCACTAAGGTTCATGTCTTATAATCAATGAAAGGTCTCGATCATTTCTACTTCAAGAACAGCCTCGAGAAGATCCGAATAGACCTATACTACATACCTTACTCAGTTTCGGTTATACTAGACATTAACAAGCTTACGGCCATTCGGCTCTATACACCAAGATCGATTTCCAATAGACAAGGTAACTCCTTTTTCCACTCCAATCGACCATCCTAAACATATAGGAGTAGGCTCGCAATAAACCATGTATAGTTCTTCTTCTAAATCGCAACTGGACTTTAACTTCCTTCTAATCAATTAACCATTGCCATCCTTATGTCATTCGAAACTAGTTCTTCGATGAATAGCTCGAGAACATCAATGCAACCTAAGCTAATCCCAATAAATCAGCAGAACAGAAAGGTTACACCAATGCCGAACTCACTTCGGCCCCGAACGTGCAAATTACTTCAATCCAACTCGGCAACTAATTGTCCACTAGATTTTCCTCTCTCTTTTTTTTTTCCTCAAGGCTTACAACCGATTTTATGCAATATAACCTAAGATAATCACTCCACAAGTCACGAACAGAATGTGAATTCTGCATGTCTAAACCGAAAGTCACCGAACGATTTCAGCCTTACAAACTCAACTGGATTCCTCAATGAAACAAAACCACAATACGCTTCTATCCTATGGTAAGATTGAAGGAAATCTTGCCTCAACGCTCGTACTAGCTCGACGCCTTCTTCTTCTTCTTGGTTCTCTCGGAAGTGCCGTGCCCTTCCTCTTCTCCTTCTCAGTCGCTCGATCACTCTCGGCCTCTCCCATTCTTCCTCGCGAGCTTCCTCTCTCTCTCTCTCTCTCTCTCTCTCTCTCTCTCTCTCTCTCTTACTTGCTCTCGGCCGAAGGAAAATGGGGGTAAGGGAAGGTGAAAGGTTTTTCCTTTGGTTGCATGTCTTGGATAGTCCACTAGTGAACACTTGTCACCCATGCGCCATTTCCTAGTCTTCAATTGCCACTTGGCAATACCCCCAATGGCCACTAATCATTGTCACAAAAGTGGAGATGATTGATCGCCAATGGAATTTCTTGCCACTTCCCCATGATTCTCGCCCAATAATAGTCCATGGAAGGAAGAGTCCATGCGCCACATGGCGCTACCCTCGTTGCTCCAATATCTAAGTGAGATTTTTTTTTACAAGATACTAGACCAATGATGGGCTTGCTTCACACGCCATTCTCTAGGTCTTCAATGGCCAATGGAAAATTTCATGTGCCACTAGTCTATCCATCTCTTGGCCGAATACCACTATGGAAATTGGTGTCCAAAAATTTCATCCCTTGTTATCTCCTTAGGATGATCGACCAATTAGTCTTGCATAAGAAAACTACCATGCCGCCCTTTGGCATTATCCTCATGGCCAATCCTTGTTCTTGTCCTCTAAGTTTACAAAATTTCGAGGATAATGACCTATGTGCCAAAATTCTCATAATTTCATAGGTAGTCGGTCCATCCGATGGTCGTCTCGATTTTCCAAATTCTATCCAATGCATCGTTGTTTCTTAAAATGAAATCCTCGATCGTTACTCCATTATCCATCTTATCTTATTAAGAAATACAATCCTCGTCACGTAGGCCGCTTCAGCGAATTTTCTAATTCCAAATTCCTTGCGTCAAAAGTCAGCTTCAAAACCCATTTGACCAATCCTGGTCATTAGGAATCTAATAAATGGGGGATGCCACTCGGCTATAGCGCCGACAGCGGTCATCAAGCACCAAATTTTTATTTTAACTACTCCTTTGCACTACAATCGGTCGCTTAACATTTTCTTCAGGCCAAAGTCAAATAACTAGGTCAATCACTCTATATCTCATAAATAGGTCATGCACCTTCAGCAGTACTTATCGAAATGAAATGCAGCATGTCTAGTGAAGGATTTCAAAACTGACTTGTAGCTTCAAATAGGTGGGGGTGTTGTTGCTTCATTGTCTCCTCAAGTTCCCAGGTGGCTTCTTCCATACCATGGTATTGCCATAAAACTTTCACCAAACAAATAGTCTTGTCCCTTAGGACTTGGTCTTTTCGATCCAAAACTCGCACGGGTCTTCCTATATATTCGCCTTTCTCTCTCACCTCAATAGTCTTGTAATCCAACACGTGCTCTGTGTCGGGATGATATTTCCTCAGCATAGAAACATGAAACACATCATGCACATTTGATAGTTTTGGCGGTAAGGCTATCCGATAAGACAATTCTCCTATCTTCTCCAGAATCTCAAAAGGTCCGACATATCTAGGGCTTAACTTCCCTTTCCTTCCAAATCGTGATATTCCTCTGAGTGGTGAAACTTTCAGAAACACATAGTCACCCACTGCGAACTCCAACGGCCTTCGCCGCTTATCTGTATAACTTTTCTGACGACTTTGGGCTGTTTTAAGCTTGTCGCGGACAATCTGTATCACCTCAGTTGTAATTTGGATCAATTCTGGTCCTGTGATCCTTCGTTCTCCTCTTCATCCCAACATACAGGCGTTCTGCACTTTCGTCCATAAAAGGCTTCGAATGGTGCCATGTCAATGCTCTTTTGGTAACTGTTATTATAAGCAAATTCGGTTAAGTGCAATTTCTCTTCCCAATTACCCTCAAAATCCAAAATACACGCTCGATGCATATCTTCTAGAATTTGTATAACTCTCTCTGATTGTCCATCTGGCTGGGGGTGGAAGGTTGTACTAAACTGAAGTTTAGTCCCCATGGCTTCCTGTAAGCTTTTCCAAAATTTTGATGTAAATCTTGGATCCCGATCTGAAGTAATGCTCACTGGAATTCCATGTAGTCTTACTATGGTCTGTACGTACAGTTCAGCCAATTTCTCCAATGAGTATGTAGTTCTTACAGCTAGGAAATGAGCTGACTTAGTCAATCGATCCACGATTACCCAGATAGAATCATGTCCTTTCGAGGTTCTAGGTAATCCTTGCACGAAATCCATCGTTATTTGTTTCCATTTCCATTCGGGAATATCCAACGGTCTGAGCATTCCGGCAGGCTTCAAGTGTTCTGCCTTCACTTGTTGACAAGTCAAGCACTTCGCGACATATTCAGCAATATCTTTCTTCATTTCATTCCACCAATAATGTTGTCGAAGATTTCGATACATCTTTGCACATCCAAGATGAATACTATAATTGCTTCGATGTGCCTCATTCAGAATATCCTTTCTTAACTTTTCCTCTTCTGGTACACACATGCGTCCTTGGAAACGAAGAATTCCATCTTCCGAAATTGAGAAATCTAACCTTTTGCCCTCTGTTATTTCTTGTCAAAGCTTGGAGATCTCAAGATCTGTCTGTTGTAACTCCTTGATCCTTTGTACCAATTCGGACTCGATTCTCAATGTGGCGAACACGCCAATCACTTCGTCCAACTCCATTATGAATTCTGAATTCGACACTTCTTCTAATAGATCCCATTCTTTACTCATTAGACTTGCTAGATGTAACGTAGTCTTCCTGCTCAAAGCATCCGCCACTTTATTTGCTTTGCCAAGGTGGAAAATAATTTCACAATCATAATCTTTGAGTAATTCCATCCATCTTCTTTGCCTCATATTCAAATCCTTTTAAGAGAAAAGGTACCTTAAACTTTTGTGATCAGTGAAAACCTGGAATTCCTCTCCATACAGGTGATGTCTCCAAATTTTCAATGCGAAAATTACTGCTGCCAGTTCTAAGTCATGTGTCGGATAATTCAACTCATAAGGTCGTAACTGTCTTGAAGCATACGACCCGAATTTTCCATGCTGCATTAAAACGCAACCCAATCCTTTATGAGATGCATCACTATATACTACGAATCCTCTTGGTCCTGACGGTATGGTTAATACTGGGGCTGAAGTTAACCTTTTCTTGAGTTCTCGAAAGCCTTGTTCACACTTCTCCATCCATACAAACTTAACTCATTTTCAGGTCAGTTGGGCCAATGGTCCTGCCAGTCGAGAAAATCCTTACACAAACCTACGATAGTATCCAGCGAGACTAAGGAAACTTCGTATCTCCGTAACAGTGGTTGGTCGCGGCCAATTTATGATAGCTTCGACCTTGGCGGGATCGACAGAGATTCCTTTCTCCATCACCATATGACCAAGGAATATGACTTTGCCCAACCAAAATTCACACTTACTGAATTTCGTATACAACTGATGTTCCCTCAACATCTGTAACACCATCCGTAGATGTTTCTCGTGTTCCTTCTATCCTTTGGAATACACCAGGATATCGTGTGGCGTCCCAGACAGCCACCCTACGGTCATAGGTCTCTAATAGCCATAACTAGAGATTAACCTTATAAAAAATATCCACAGGCCACACCACAACAGGATAATCTTAATAATTTACAACAACTCAGAAATGTAATATGAGGCAGTCAAATATAAGGACCACAATATATATAATAACATCATACACAACCATAGAGTTCATACATATATATAAACAAAAGATGACTCGGTTCGTGAAACCATAGGCATAAACTGGGATGGCCACAAAAACTACTGCATCATCCTACGTAGTCGCCTATGTCAAAAGTCGCCAAGACTATCTCCAGTCCTCAGTCCTCCTCAGACAGGTCGGAGGGAAACATCTCCTCATCCTCAGACTCCTCAAGTGGCTCGGGTGGTGGCACGTACACGTCAGGCAAAGCAGGCTCTGGAGGCGGCGTAATGGGTGCTGCGTCAACAGGGGCAGTTGGAACAGGTGGAGGAGGCACAGGAGCAGCAGGCACTACAAGAGCTGCGGGTGCATCGAAAATACTCTCGGAAAAAGGGCCGATCATTCTATTACCCTCACGAATATATATAGCATACCAACAGTAAATAGTCAAAGTGGGCTCTCCCTCGTCAACCCACATAGTATGTACATGCGCTACAAGCTTCAAATGCGGTACGTCGAGATGTATCATATCACGAAAATAAGAGTCATAATCATACAGTACTCCAAAACGCCTATAGACAATCGCCATGGATGCTAATCTGAAAATGTGTTCACAAACGTGGGTTAGCGCGACGGCTAGCAAGAAAACATTCAATCCCACCATAGGGGTCCTACGACTCCCTAGGACAATTATAGAATAATTCTATAACAATCAAGTAAAATGACAATTCACAATTTCAATCAAGAATCATAAGATGCAGAAATGCCAAGATGTTATGAAATGACGTGCTCTTCGCTCACACGACCATCGCCAAGCCTAGTGGCTTGCAGCGACCCCTACTCCAGGGCGTCCTCGACGTATGGTACAGCTCTACCCAGCACACAGCACAGAGTCGTCAAGCACGTACAAATCCCTGCACACAGCCCAGGGGCGTCATCTCGATTCAGTGCACTGAAGAGCAAAAACTCCACATATCTCATCATATATCAGTCGGCATCACGTGCCAATGCATGCTCAGCCATGAATCGTAAGATTCTCACTATCAATTCTGCAATTGATATAACAATGCCAGGCCAACAAACATACTTGCCAATACACAAATCATACTCATGAGATATATTATCATAATGATCAATCGAGCATTGCATCACAATTATGATTCCAAAGATTAAGAAAATAATATGTCCTTCATTGGGATCTCTCGGTCTACCAAACCTTCGACCCTCAAACGACAATTTTTAACAAGTAGTTCAACCAAGGTTCATGTCACATAATCACTAAAGGCCTCGATCATTTCCTTCTTCCACTCGACTAGAAATAGCCCAATAATTCCATTAAACCAAACATGTTATGCCACTAGAACCGATCAATCAATTTTTTTTTTGTTTTCTATAAGCCACAAGTCGGGTCCGTTCCTTTGTTTTATTCGGCTAAGCTAATCACCCAAAGTCTTGCTTTGCCTACACTTATTACCTCATTCACACGAATAAACAAGCAATATAGCCTATTTTAATCACACTCCTAACCACAAACAGAATGAGAACAATCCTGCTTAAAGCCGAAGGTCTATAGAATTAAATCTAGTTTCCTCGACGTGAACCTCCATCGCCACATTCTCGAGTTCTTGTGTCTTTCCTTCTCAATAAGTATGACTATTCATAATATAGGTTAAACCAACTCGATTTTCACGTTTCAAACAGAAAAGACAGCAAGTACTTTCGAAAACAGAACCGGTTCCATTTCTACAATTCCTCCCGATCGCATCGATCTAGCTAAGCAACTTCACAAACTCGACATCTAGCCCTAAATCCTTTAGATCCTCATCAAAATTTCATGCATTGCTCTTCATCATAACTTTCTTCTACAACAAGGACAGAACCGAAACCCTGCAGACCCCAATCCAACCATGAAATCGCCTCTTCTTATTCTAAGGCCGTACATGCACCCCTAAAAGGTCACGAAACCACAATGCACCTCTACCCTATGACGAAATTGAAGGAAATCTTGCCTTTTTTCTTGTTTGCTCTTGCTCGAGCTCGTTGTCTTCTTCGATTTCTTGACTAATGCCGAGCCGCTCTTCTCCTTCTTCCTTTCTTGTTCTCGGCCGCTCGCTCGCTCACACTCTCTCTAGCTCACTCACTCGCGAACTCTCTCTCTCTCTCTCTCTCTCTCTCTCTCTCTCTCTTAGCTTGCTCTTGGCCGAAGGGAATGGGAAAGGGAAGAGGAAGGCGAAAGGTCTTTCTTTGGTTGCATGCTCATGGAAATTTTCGAGTGACACTTGTCACACATGCACCATTTCCCAAAGCCAAGCGCCACTTTGCATTGCCCTAAGTGGCTACTAATCATTGTCACAAGGTAGAGATGATTGATCACCAATGGAATTTCTTGCCACTACCCCATTATTCTCGCCCAATGATAGTCCATGGAAGGAAGAGTCCATGCGCCACTTGGCGCTACCCTCATTGCTCCAATATCTAAGTGAGATTTGATATGACAAAAGGCCAATGGTTGGCCTTGCTTCACGCCAACTCCTAGGTCTTCAATGGCCAATGGAAAAATTTCATGTACCACTAGTTCCCTTCATCTCTTGGCCGAATACCACTTTAGAAATTATTGTCCGAAAATTTCATCCCTTGATATTTCCTTAGGATGATCGACTAATTAGTCTTGTATAAGATAATTACCATGCCGCCCTTTGGCATTGTCCTCATGACCGATCCTTGCTCTCACATCTAGCTTGGGGATTTCGATCATAAACTAGTGCACAATTTAATCCTCACGAACTCTTGTTAGTCGATCGCCCATGCACATCCTAATTCACGTCCATTCCTTAACAGTGGTGAGTCTCCTAGTCTCGGCCGTGACTTTCCAAATGGCATAGAATTATTCATCGCCACAAGTACTTATTAGAAACTTGTCTAATGTTTCTAATTCCTTTTGCCCTTTAGGTCGCCTGAAGAAATTCTTATTTTCTATCTGTCTTCTTGATCATCTTGACCAGTCTTACTTTCCTTGTCTCGACTCGTATTTCAGAACCTTAAATCCTTGCGTCAAGAGTCGGCTTCAAAACCCATTTGATCAATTCTGGTCATTAGGAATCTAGTAAATGGGGGATGCCACAACTTCTACCCCCTTAAAAGAATTTCGTCCTCAAATTTTGATTCCTAGTTCCAAGATCAAGTGTACAGAAAATAACCAATCTCTTCCACAGCCGGTCACAGTAAAAAGGTTTTTACTATATTTATTCACAAGTGTCGATTTACAATATGCACATCTGTTCCTCTTGTGGTTCGATCCTGCCACCACTTCATCGGACCATGTCATTCCCCGGGGTGCCACTCGGCTATCGTGCCGACAGCGGTCATCAAGTATTAAATTTTTTTTTATTTTAACCTCTCCTTTGCACCATTAACGACAACTTCTCATTTTCTTAAATTCAATTCAAGGTCAATCATTCTATACCTCAGAAATAGGTCATGCACCTTCTGCAGTAGTTATCGAAATGAAATGCAGCATGACTAGTGAAGGATCTTAACTCTGACCTGTAGTTTCAAACAGGTGGGGTGTTGTTGCTTCATTGTCTCCTCAAGTTCCCAGGTGGCTTCTTCCATACCATGGTATTTCCATAAAACTTTCACCAAACGAATAGTCTTGTTCCTTAGGACTTGCTCCTTTCGATCCAAAATTCGCATGGGTCTTTCTATATATTCGACTTTCTCGCTCACCTCAATAGTCTCGTAATCCAACACGTGCTCTGTGTCCGGATAATATTTCCTCAGCATAGAAACATGAAACACAACATGCACATTTGATAGTTTTGACGGTAAGGCTATCCGATAAGCCAAATCTCCTATCTTCTCCAGAATTTCAAAAGGTCCGACATATCTAGGGCTTAACTTCCCTTTCCTTCCAAATCGTGATATTCCTCTGAGTGGTGAAACTTTCAGAAACACATAGTCACCCACTGCGAACTCCAACGGCCTTCGCCGCTTATCTGTATAACTTTTCTGACGACTTTGGGCTGTTTTAAGCTTGTCGCGGACAATCTGTATCACCTCAATTGTAATTTGGATCAATTCTGGTCCTGTGATCCTTCGTTCTCCTCTTCATCCCAACATACAGGCGTTCTGCACTTTCGTCCATAAAAGGTTTCGAATGGTGCCATGTCAATGCCCTTTTGTTAACTGTTATTATAAGCAAATTCGGTTATGTGCAATTTCTCTTCCCAATTACCCTCAAAATCCAAAATACACGCTCGAAGCATATCTTCTAGAATTTGTATAACTCTCTCTGATTGTCCATCTGGCTGGGGGTGGAAGGTTGTACTAAACTGAAGTTTAGTCCCCATGGCTTCCTATAAGCTTTTCCAAAATTTTGATGTAAATCTTGGATCCCGATCTGAAGTAATGCTCACTGGAATTCCATGTAGTCTTACTATGGTCTGTACGTACAGTTCAGCCAATTTCTCCAATGAGTATGTAGTTCTTACAGCTAGGAAATGAGCTGACTTAGTCAATCGATCCACGATTACCTAGATAGAATCATGTCCTTTTGAGGTTCTAGGTAATCCTTGCACGAAATCCATCGTTATGTGTTTCCATTTCCATTCGGGAATATCCAACGGTTTGAGCATTCCGGCAGGCTTCAAGTGTTCTGCCTTCACTTGTTGACAAGTCAAGCACTTCGCGACATATTCAGCAATATCTTTCTTCATTCCATTCCACCAATAATGTTGTCGAAGATTTCGATACATCTTTGCACATCCAAGATGAATACTATAATTGCTTCGATGTGCCTCATTCAGAATATCCTTTCTTAACTTTTCCTCTTCTGGTACACACAGGCGTCCTTGGAAACGAAGAATTCCATCTTCCGAAATTGAGAAATCTAACCTTTTGCCCTCTGTTATTTCTTGTCAGAGCTTGGAGATCTCAAGATCTATCTGTTGTAACTCCTTGATCCTTTGTACCAATTCGGACTCGATTCTCAATGTGGCAAACATGCCAGTTAATTCATCCAGCAGTAGTTATCGAAATGAAATACATCATGTCTAGTGAAGGATTTCAAAACTGACCTGTAGCTTCAAACAGGTGGGGGTGTTGTTGCTTCATTGTCTCCTCAAGTTCCCAGGTGGCTTCTTCCATACCATGGTATTGCCATAAAACTTTCACCAAACAAATAGTCTTGTCCCTTAGGACTTGGTCTTTTCGATCCAAAACTCGCACGGGTCTTCCTATATATTCGCCTTTCTCGCTTACCTCAATAGTCTTGTAATCCAACACGTGCTTTGTGTCTGGATGATATTTCCTCAGCATAGAAACATGAAACACATCATGCACATTTGATAGTTTTGGCGGTAAGGCTATCCGATAAGCCAAATCTCCTATCTTCTCCAGAATCTCAAAAGGTCCGACATATCTAGGGCTTAATTTCCCTTTCCTTCCAAATCATGATATTCCTCTGAGTGGTGAAACTTTCAGAAACACATAGTCACCCACTGCGAACTCCAACGGCCTTCGCCGCTTATCAGTATAACTCTTCTGACGACTTTGGGCTGTTTTAAGCTTGTCGCGGACAATCTGTATCTCCCCAGTTGTAATTTGGATCAATTCTGGTCATGTGATCCTTCGTTCTCCCACTTCATCCCAACACACAGGCGTTCTGCACTTCCGTCCATATAAGGCTTCGAATGGTGCCATGTCAAAGCTCTTCTGATAGCTGTTATTATAGGCAAACTCTGCTATATGTAATTTCTCTTCCCAGTTACCTTTAAAATCCAAAATACATGCTTGAAGCATGTCTTCTAAGATCTGTATGACTCTTTCTGTTTGTCCATCAGTCTGGGGGTGAAAGGCTGTACTAAACTGAAGTTTAGTCCCCATAGCTTCCTGTAGGCTCTTCCAAAATTTTGATGTAAACCTTGGATCTCGATCTGAAGTAATGCTCACTGGAATTCCATGTAGTCTTACTATGGTCTGTACGTACAGTTCAGCCAATTTCTCCAATGAGTATGTAGTTCTTACAGTTAAGAAATGAGCTGACTTAGTCAATCGATCCACTATTACCCAGATAGAATCATGTCCTTTCGGGGTTTTAGGCAATCCTTGCACAAAATCCATCGTTATGTGTTCCCACTTCCATTCCGAAATGTCTAATGGTCTAAGAATACCAGCAAGTTTCAAATGTTCTACCTTCACTTGTTGACAAGTCAAGCACCTTGCGACATATTCAGCAATATCTTTCTTCATTCCATTCCACCAATAATGTTGTCGAAGATTTCGATACATCTTTGTACACCCAGGATGAATACTATAATTGCTTCGATGCGCTTCATTCAGGATATCCTTTCTTAACTTTTCCTCTTCTGGTGCACATAAACGTCCTTGAAAACAAAGAATTCCATCTTCCGAAATTGAGAAATTTGGCCTTTTGCCCTCTGTTATTTCTTGTCGAAGCTTAGAGATCTCGAGATCCGTCTATTGTAATTTTGTGATCCTTTGTACCAATTCAGACTCGATTCTCAGGGTGGCAAACATGCCAGTTAATTCATCCAATTCGACTACAAAATATGAATTTGACACTTCTTCTAATAGTTCCCATTCTTTGCTCATCAGACTTGCCAGATGTAATGTAGTCTTCTTGCTCAAAGCATCCGCCACTTTATTTGCTTTGCCAGGGTGGTAAAGGATTTCACAGTCAAAATCTTTGAGTAATTACATCCATCTTCTTTGCCTCATATTTAATTCCTTTTGAGAGAAAAGATACTTTAAACTTTTGTGATCGGTGGAAATCTGAAATTTCTCCCCATACAGATGATGCCTCCATATCTTCAAAGCAAAAATTATTGCCGCCAGCTCTAAATCATGCTTCGGGTAATTCAACTCATAAGGCCGTAACTGTCTTGAAGCATAAGCCACAACCTTTCCATTCTGCATTAATACGCAACCCAATCTTTTATGAGATGCATCATTGTATACCACGAATCCTCCTGGTCCTAACGGTATGGTTAATACTGGGGCTGAAGTTAACCTTTTCTTGAGTTCTCGAAAGCCTTGCTCACACTTCTCTATCCATTCAAACTTAACTCCTTTTCGAGTCAGTTGAGTCAATGGTCCTGCCAATCGAGAAAATCCTACCACAAACCTACGGTAGTATCCAGCGATACCAAGGAAACTTCGTATTTCCGTAACAGTGGTTGGTCGCGGCCAATTTATGATAGCTTCGATCTTGGCGGGATCGACAGAGATTCCCTTCTCCGTCACCATATGACCAAGGAATATGACTTTGTCCAACCAAAATTCACACTTACTGAATTTCGCATACAACTGATGTTCCCTCAACATCTGTAACACCTTCCGTAGATGTTTCTCGTGTTCCTTCTATCCTTTGGAATACACCAGGATATCGTCAATGAACACTATCACAAATTGATCCAAATAGGGCTTGAATACTCTGTTCATCAAATCCATGATTGCAGCTGGGGCATTTGTAAGTCAAAAAGGCATGACCACAAACTCATAGTGTCCATACTTGGTTTGAAAAGCAGTCTTGGGGATATCTTCTTCTCTAACTGCCAATTGGTGATAGCCTAACCTTAAATCAATCTTCGAGAAAACGGAGGTTCCTTGCAGTTGGTCGAATAAGTCATCAATCTTAGGCAGAGGATACCTATTCTTAATGGTCGCCTGATTTAGTTGATGGTAATCAATGCACAAACGGAGTGACCCATCCTTCTTTTTGACAAATAATACTGGTGCTCCCCATGGTGAAGTACTCGGCCTAATAAATCCTTTATCCAATAGTTCCTTCAATTGTACTTTCAACTCCTTAAGCTCCTCCGTTAATGCCATTCTCTAGGGAGCTCTAGAAATAGGTTCGGTTCATGGGGCCAATTCAATAGCAAACTCGACTTCTCGCTTCGGGGGTAATCCTGGTAGTTCTTCAGGGAAGACATCTAAAAATTCTTGAACTACTGGGACGTCATTAATGTTGGCTTCCTTCTTGGTCAATTCTCTGACATTAGCAAGAAAACCTTGACATCCATTGCCTAGAAGTTTATGAGCTTCTACTGCGGATACTAAAGGTACAGTAGCACGAGTTTCAGTTCCCACAAACTCGAAACTGGTCTCATTAGGAGGGCTAAACCGAATTACCCTTTTGAAACAATCTACAGTGGCTCGCAAGACACGTAGCCAATACATACCGATAATGGCATCAAGATCATAAAAACCCATAACTGTTAAGTCGATTTTCTGACTCTGTCCTCTTATCATGATTCCACATCCCTTGCAAATCAGAGTAGTCACTACTTTGTCCTTCAGTGGTGTGGATACGCTAAGGGGTACCTCGAGTGTTTCAAGCTTCAGTCCACACAACTTAGCAAATCTTGTTGATATAAAAGAATGCATTGCTCCAGTATCAAATAACACATAGGCATCATTATCACACAAAGGGATCATACCTGCTATAGTGGTCCCAGAAGCTTCTGCTTCTTCTCGAGTCATAGCCTGGATCATGCCTTGAGCTGGAGGCCTTTGCGGTGCTCCAATAGGTTTTGCTCGGTTGTCTTGATTTTGCTGAACTTGCTGTCTTTTCTGGGGACAATCCTTCACTATATGTCCCATTCGTCCACATCCATAACACTCTCTCCCAAGGTTACACGGCAGATTGCCATGGGCCTTGCCACAATGGTTACAGACTCTGTCTAGATTTCTAGCTTGTCCTATTGCTCGATTCTTCCCAACTCCACGGAATCTTTCAAAATTGTGCCTTTTGTAAGGAGTCTCTTGAGATCTATCAAACCATCTGGGCCTCTTGTTGTTCTGCTCTTGGGTCGTCACGCGGCTACCTCCCGCCTTTTGTTCTGCTTCTTTCTTTTCTTTTGACAACACTTGCTCCACCAACTGAGCTCGTTCATACAACTCAATATACTCTCTGATCCTTAGAGACGCTAATTGCTTCTGTATTTCAATCTTGAGGCCATTCAGGAACCTCTTGTATCTGCTCTCCTGAGTCTCAATTAGTTGAGGAGCAAACCTGGAAAGCTTAGAGAATTTTGCTTCATATTGCACTACAGTCATACTGCCTTGAGTTAGGTTCATAAACTCAGAAATCTTTTGATCCCTAGCACATTCAGAAAAGTACTGGCCATAAAAAGCATTAACGAAAGCTTCCCATGTTATTGCAGTTCCGGGTGGAAACACTACATCCTTGTTCGCAGCCCACCAGTGTTGGGCATTGTCTTCCAATTGATATTCCGCCAAGGTAACCCTATCCACATTATTACAATGGAACAACCTGAAAATTTTCTCTATACTTTTTATCCATTTTTCCGCCTCATAAGGTTCTCCTAAGCTTGTGAATTGTGGTGGCTCCAGCTTCAGAAAGCGTTCTACCAGCTTCTGTAAACGTCGTTCTTCCGTTCCATCCTCGGCTCCATCTGGAGCATGTCGAGGTTGAGCTCATATTGCTGTACCAAGATTAGCCAAGGCCTGCAGGATTTCATCAGTCCGATCAACGGGCCCTTCGACTCTACCTCCTGCCCTAACATCATCGTTTCCTCCAGACGATGATGCCATTGTCCTTCTCATGATGATCTATTGATCCTGCACATCAATCCATATCCAATTGAGTCTGACTTATCAAATCTTACTACTATTGCCAATGGAAGACTCTGCGAGTGTTCTAAACAAGGTCGCCAAGTACACGGCTATTAAACAATCACAAGCATTGGTCTTGACTGCATGAGTCCTAACATCCTAATCCCTATCGCACCTTATTACTCCGGGTAAAACTATGCTCTGATACCACCTCGGAGAGCTGTGGCGTCCCAGACCGCCACCCTACGGTCATAGGTCTCTAATAACGATAACTAGAGATTAACTTTATAATAAATATCCACAGGCCACAATACAACAGGATAATCTCAATAATTACGACAACTCAGAAATGTAGTATGAGGCAATCAAATATAAGGACCACGATATATATATAATAACATCATACACGACCATAGAGTTCATACAAATATATAAACAAAAGATGACCCGGTTCGTGAAACCATAGGCATAAACTGGGATGGCCACAAAAACTACTCCATCGTCCTACGTAATCGCCTATGTCAAAAGTTTTCAAGACTATCTCCAGTCCTCAGTCCTCCTCAGACAGGTCGGAGAGAAACATCTCCTCATCCTCAGACTCCTCAAGTGGCTCGGGTGGTGGCACGTACACGTCAGGCAAAGCAGGCTCTGAAGGCGGCGGAATGGGTGCTGCGTCAACAGGGGCAGCTGGAACAGGTGGAGGAGGCACATGAGCAGCAGGCACTACAGGAGCTGGGGGTGCGTCAAAAATACTCTTAGAAAAAGGGCCGATCAGTCTATTACCCTCGCGAATATATATAGTATACCAACAGTAAATAGTCAAAGTGGGCTCTCCCTTGTCAACCCACATAGTATGTACATGCGCTACAAGCTTCAAATGCGGTACGTCGAGATGTATCATATCACGAAAATAAGAGTCATAATCATACGGTACTCCAAAACGCCTATGGACAGTCGCCATGGATGCTAATATGAAAATGTGTCCACAAACGTGGGTTAGCGCGACGGCTAGCAAGAAAACATTCAATCCCACCATAGGGGTCCTACGACTCCCTAGGACAATTATAGAATAATTCTATAACAATCAAGTACAGTGACAATTCACAATTTCAATCAAGAATCATAAGATGCAGAAATGCCAAGATGTTATGAAATGACGTGCTCTTCGCTCACACGACCATCGCCAAGCCTAGTAGCTTGCAGCGACCCCTACTCTAGGGGGTCCTCGACGCATGGTACTACTCTACCCAGCACACAGCACAGGGTCATCAAGAACGTACAAATCCCCGCACACAGCCCAGGGGCGTCATCTCGATTCAGTGCACTGAAGAGCAAAAACTCCTCATATCTCATCATATATCAGTCGACATCACGTGCCAATGCATGCTCAGCCATGAATCGTAAGATTCTCACTATCAATTCTGCAATTGATATAACAATGCCAGGCCAACAAACAAGCATGCCAATACACAAATCATACTCATGAGATATATTATCATAATGATCAATCGAGCATAGCATCACAATTATGATTCCAAAGATTAAGAAAATAATCAGTCCTTCCTTGGGAGCTCTCGGTCTACCAAACCTTCGACCCTCAAACGACAATTTTTAGCAAATAGTTCAACCAAGGTTCATGTCACATAATCACTAAAGGCCTCGATCATTTCCTTGTTCCAATCGACTAGAAATAGCCCAATCATTGCATTAAACCGAACCTGTTATGCCACTAGAACCGATCAATCAATTTTTTTTTTTGTTTTCTATAAGCCACAAGTCGGTCCGTTCCTTTGTTTTATTCGGCTAAGCTAATCACCCAAAGTCTTGCTTTGCCTACACTTATTACCTCATTCACACGAATAAACAAGCAATATAGCCTATTTTAATCACACTCCTAACCACAAACAGAATGAGAACAATCCTGCTTAAAGCCGAAGATCTATAGAATTAAATCTAGTTCCCTCGACGTGATCCTTCATCGCCACATTCTCGAGTTGTTGTGTCTTTCCTTCTCAATAAGTATGACTATTCACAATATAGGTTAAACCAACTTGATTTTCACGTTTCAAACAGAAAAGACAGCAAGTACTTCCGAAAACAGAACCGGTTCCATTTCTACAATTCCTCCCGATCGCATCGATCTATCTATGCAACTTCACAAACTCGACATCTAGCCCTAAATCCTTTAGATCCTCATCAAAATTTCATGCATCTCTCTTCATCATAACTTTCTTCTACAACAAGGATAGAACCGAAACCCTACAGACCTCAATCCAACCATGAAATCGCCTCTTCTTATTCTAAGGCCGTACATGCACCCCTAAAAGGGCAGGAAACCACAATGCACCTCTACCTTATGACGAAATTGAAGGAAATCTTGCCTTTTTTTCTTGTTTGCTCTTGCTCGAGCTCGTTGTCTTCTTCGGTTTCTTGACAAATGCCGAGCCTCTCTTCTCCTTCTTCCTTTCTCGTTCTTGGCCCCTCGCTCGCTCACACTCTCTCTAGCTCACTCGCTCACGAACTCTCTCTCTCTCTCTCTCTCGGCCGAAGGGAATGGGAAAGGGAAGAGGAAGGCGAAAGGTCTTTCTTTGGTTGTATGCTCATGGAAAGTTTCGAGTGACACTTGTCACACATGCACCATTTCCCAAAGCCAAGCGCCACTTTGCATTGCCCTAAGTGGCTACTAATCATTGTCACAAGGTAGAGATGATTGATCACCAATGGAATTTCTTGCCACTCCCCCATGATTCTCGCCCAATGATAGTCCATGGAAGGAAGAGTCCATGCGCCACTTGGCGCTACCCTCATTGCTCCAATATCTAAGTGAGATTTGATATGTCAAAAGGCCAATGATTGACCTTGCTTCACGCCAACTTCTAGGTCTTCAATGGCCAATGGAAAAATTTCATGTGTCACTAGTTCCCTTCATCTCTTGGCCGAATACCACTTTAGAAATTAGTGTCCGAAAATTTCATCCCTTGATATTTCCTTAGGATGATCTACTAATTAGTCTTGTATAAGATAATTACTATGCCACCCTTTGGCATTGTCCTCATGACAGATCCTTGCTCTCACATCTAGCTTGGGGATTTCGAACATAAACTAGTGCACAATTTAATCCTCACGAACTCTTGTTAGTCGATCTCCCATGCACATCCTAATTCTCGTCCATTCCTTAACAGTGGTGAGTCTCCTAGTCTCGGCCGTGAATTTCCAAATGGCATAGAATTATTCATCGCCACAAATACTTATTAGAAACTTGTCTAATGTTTCTAATTCCTTTTTCCCTTTAGGTCGCTTGAAGAAATTCTTATTTTCTCTCTGTCTTCTAGATCATCTTGACCAGTCTTACTTTCCTTGTCTCGACTCGTATTCCAGAACCTTAAATCCTTGCGTCAAGAGTCGGCTTCAAAACCCATTTGGCCAATTCTGGTCATTAGGAATCTAGTAAATGGAGGATGCCACAAATCGTCAATGAACACTATCACAAATTGATCCAAATAGGGCTTGAATACTCTGTTCATCAAATCCATGAATGTAGCTGGAGCATTGGTAAGTCCAAAAGGCATGACCACAAACTCATAGTGTCAATACCTAGTTCGAAAAGCAGTCTTGGGGATATCTTCTTCTCTAACTGCCAATTGATGATAGCCTGACCTTAAATCTATCTTCGAGAAAACGGAGGCTCCTTGCTGTTGGTCAAATAAGTCATCAATTCTTGGCAAAGGATACCTATTCTTGTTGGTCACCTGATTTAATTGTCGGTAATCAATGCACAAACGGAGTGACCCATCCTTCTTTTTGACAAATAATACTGGTGCTCCCCACGGTGAAGTACTTGGCCTAATAAATCCTTTTTCTAGCAATTCCTGCAATTGTACTTTAAACTCCTTAAGCTCAGTCAAGGCCATTCTGTAGGGAGCTTTGGAAATAGGTTCCGTTCCTGGGGCTAATTCAATAGTAAACTCGACTTCTCGCTTCGGGGGTAGTCCTAGTAGTTCTTCAGGGATGACATCTAAAAATTCTTAAACTACTGGGACGTCGCCAATATTGACTTCCTTCTTGGTTAACTCCCTGACATTAGCAAGAAAACCTCGACACCCATTGCCTAGAAGTTTATGAGCTTCTACTGCGGATACTAAAGGTACAGTCGCACGGTTTTCAGTTCCCACAAACTCGAAACTGGTCTCGTTAGGAGGGCTAAATCGAATTACCTTTTTGAAACAATCTACAGTGGCTCGCCAGTCACACAGCCAATCCATACCAATAATGGCATCAAAATCATAAAAACACATAACTATTAAGTCGATTTTCTGACTCTGTCCTCCTATCACGATTTCACATCCCTTAAAAATCAGAGTAGTTACTACTTTGTCCTTCAGTGGTGTGGATACACTAAGGGGTACCTCGAGTGTTTCAGGCTTTAGTCCACACAACTGAGCAAATCTTGTTGATATAAAAGATTGCGTTGCTCCAGTATCAAATAACACATAGGCATCCTTATCACATAGAGGAATCATACCTACTATAGTGGTCCCAGAAGCTTCCGCATCCTCTTGAGTCATAGCCTGGATCCTGCCTTGAGCTAGAGGCCTTTGCGGTGCTCCAATAGGTTTTGCTCGGTTATTCTGATTCTGCTGAACTTGCTGTCTCTTCTGGGGACATTCCTTGTGACATTCTGATTTCCGCCCTCAAGACTTGAGATAGGGAATGGGGACTTCCAAATTGAAAAATGGAAATGAGGAATTCCAACAATTGATATGGATTGGGCGTCGCCTTATCAAGGGGGAAAAATATCAAAAAATGAAATTTCAGATGAAATGTGTAAAAAGGCCATTTTGCCCCTCAAGGTTTGGATTAGTCTTAATAAATGAAGGAGGCCATTTTGGTCATTGACCTATCCCCAAGGCTGCCGAAAATTAGAAAAATTATTGGCCATTGGATGAGCTTGATTTTGACTAGGGGACAAGTGTCAAAGGATGACCAATTAGCATTAAGTAAATCACTTTTCAACTACCATTCCACCTAGTTTGACTCAATTGGGGGATAAAGCAACACTCTCTCTCTCTTTCCTTCAGTCATTCTCACGACCACTCCCTCCCCCTCTCTTCTTTTTCTTACGTTTTCCCTCAAGAACAGAGCTGTTCCTGCACGACAGCCATCGTCCGCCAGCGTCGTCGTCCACGAGCGGTCCGTCTGGCGATCGATCAGCTTCCTCTTCCTTTTGCCAAACAGCTCCAACTCGAAGCACGGCGTTTGGTCATCGGATGAGCTCCGTTCGGACTTTTTCCCGCGAGTCGCCGGAATCTGTTGCAGCTGGAGGTAAGTGGACGTTTGACCTCCATAGGACCCCGATTTGCTTCCGATTTTCTACGGTAGCTTGTAGACATGTAGGGCTATGTTTGACTGAGCTGTGGTATTAATTTTGGACGAATTTGATGGAGATTTGTTGTTGAAATGGTACTGTGTTTGGAGAACAGAAAATGCCCTGTTCCGACCAGCTTCTGCCGGCCGATTCGGTCCGTACGACGGCCACTTCTGTTGACCTTTTGGCCGACTTCCGACCATCACAGGTTAGTTCAAGACGTCCTTGACAATCTCCAATTGGTTTCGTGATTTTTGGAGGTCTGGTTAATTTATGACGATTTTTGGAAGAAAACCGGACGGATTCTGAGCGAGTTGAGAGAGCGCCATGATTCAGCCCCTTAGAGACCTCAATTGGTTCCGAAATTTTTATGAGAGTTTCATGACATGTAGTACTATGTTCACTGAGCTTGGGCCACTGATTTGGCTAAGTTTCATTTAGGTTTTGATGGGTGAATCGATGTGGTTTTAAGAGCAGAATCTGACCGCCGGTGGGATTAATACGAAGTGAGCTATTCAAAATTCTTAGGAGTGCTATTTAGCTTCAAAATTCATCGTGGGGCTATATAACACGTGGATTAAGGTTTTAACAAGTGAAATTGGTGAGCAATTGGAGCTTAAGGCTGATTTAGGGGCTGTTTGTGCGAAAAGGAACATAACCGATTGTTGCCCTGTTTGATTCTGAGTAATCCTATCCGGTTGGGGAGCTGTTCATGGTGTTGTCATGCTCTAAATGTGTTGTTAGGACATGCTATAATGTCAATTGAGGTGTTATTGAGGTGCACGAGTGGTGGAGTCGAGACTGGAATAGATAATTGACTTAATCGTTGGATTGTCGCTGAGTTGTTTGCTGCCATGTTTTTGGACAGCGGTGCTTTGAGTTAGAGCTGGGCTTGACAAAGGATTTTGGTGGATTTTGGCTAGCTCGGACGAAGGTGAGTGACCCCTAAACCTTTATTAGGACATTCGGACGCGACTGGATGATTTCATTGAGAAATCGATGAGTTTATAGACTCGTATTGCTTGAGTGAATGAAAGTTGAATAGTCTTGATGAGGAATGAAGCCATGAGTGCTTAGGTGCTATAGAATTGTGTTCTCGTGATTAAATTTAATGACGTGCTTGCCGTTATGTCTTATTGGTTATGCGGCTGCCTTGTACTTGCTTCTTGAATCGTGTTTAAGACAATGCATAATTGTTTAGCAAGTGGTTGGTTTTGAGCACGTGTCTGAAATTTCCTCATGATGTTATGTGATTGAAATCATTGAAGAAACGCCTTGTTGAATAATGTGAAATGCCCTGATGCGATGTGATCGCGGGGTCGAGGAAATGAGAATTACCCTGAGGCGATGTAATCGCGGGGTCGAGAATTGTAAAATACCTTGAGGCGATGTAATCGCGGGGTCGAGAAATGTGAAATACCCTGAGGCGAACTAATCGCGGGGTTGAGAAAAGAGATACACCCTGAGGCGAACTAATCGCGGGGTTGAGAAATGAAACATACCCTGAGGCGAACTAATCGCGGGGTTGAAATATGAAAGTCTATCCTGATGCGTCTGAACGCGGGATGAGAATTGTACATGTTGACATGAGCTTGGTGATAAGCTATTAAACCTTATGCGTCTGAACGCGGGTTTATTGATCGGGATAGCCCGAGGCGTCTGAACGCGGGCTAGTCTCTGGAATGTGAAACGAAGTGGAACCACCTTATAATTTTGTGATGATATGAATTTTTCTGATGCTAGTAAGGAAGCTTGATCACTTGATGCCATGTTTACCTTGATTGTAATTCACGTGTTAACATGATTCAATGCTTTGAGAAATTGTCATGCTTTGTTTTATTTAAAGATGGCATGTTACTGTGATTGTTTTGGTTCAGTGGAACGATTGGCCTAATTTAGGGTTAGCATAGCTCGTTGAGATTTATATCTCACCCCAGTAGGGGCTTAACTTTTCAGGTTCCAGGCGAAGGAAGCTCTATTTGGATAAAAAGGTGGCATCCGAGAGGTAATAGGTGATCAGGTGTATATGAGGTATTGGGTGATCATTAGAGATTGCATATAATGAGGTGACTGTAGAAGTCAAATTTTTAGTTTCGATCATCCGCGGCAATTGAAGTGTACTATTTCTCTATCCTAAGTCATCTTGACTTTATTTGTGTACGGAGTGGCCTCTTGCTTCCGCAGTTAGACGATTGGTTTGTTGAGAGTCGAAGGATCCTGTATGTCACTTTTTGTGTATGCCCAGTGGGATGTTTATGACTCGTCGGGTTCGGGGCGTGACATCCCCGTTTAAGTGGTATCAAAGCAAGGTCAGCTCGATTCAATTTTGGTCGAGACTTGGAGTGATAAGGAGTGATGACTTGAGGGCGATTGGATAATGAAACCCTTAGAATTAAGCTCGGATTGTGGAATCTTGAGAATTTTAGGCTTGAACTTGTGAGGTATTATAATGGTCTTAATATTGCTTTATTGGATGATCCTGAGTGATTTTAAGGGTAAGGCTCATGAGGAAACGTATAGAGATTGAGGGGTCATAAATCCGAGTTTGAGGTTGCTCGAGAATAACCTAGGAATGAAGGGCCAATTGGAGTATATGGTGGTGATTGTGGCTTATCGATGGCCTAATTTGGGGACATGAGTTATAAAGAGACGATTGGTAGTAGTAGATTCAAGCTTGAATTGCAAGACATATTGATGACTTTCAGGTATCGATTGCTAAGGACAACCTTGGAAAGTACGAGATTGTGTGTATACAAGGAAGTGTGCAAGGGATATTTTGATTAAAGACCAACTGTGATCGGACGCATGTGGATTGTCTTGGGTTGTGGCTAGACTTGAGGTGAATGATTGAGCATAGGGAATTGATTCGGAAGAGTGATGATCGCTTGTATGAATTTGAAATCTTTTATGTATGAAAATCAACTGGGAAACGACCGTGGCATGATGAGTAGCGAGAACAAATGTGTGGTGTATATGTTTGTGGAATTGAAACGAAAGTCGATAAGGGTGCATGCATTAGCTTATCGCTGTCAAATTTAATAAACCATCGCTTGGTATGGGACGAGTTGATGGGATACCTATAAACCGTAGTGAAACATGTTATGGGACGTGTGGAATGGGGCTTCCTCCGTAGATGTATGACTTGGGACAACCTGTAACGACCAGGTCTGATGAGGGCGGGGAGTGATCGCCGGTACAGAGAGGTACGGACAAGGAGCGGCTCCTGGCAGGCTTCTAAGATCAAGGAGGCAGGAATAACCCGAGGCATAAATTGAAAGAGAAAGTCTAGGTATCAGGTTGAGTCTGGCCGTGGTTAAGTGAGATATATGGCACGAGATTGATTCTCGAAATGAGTGTTCAAAAGTGGCATGACATGTGAAATGATGCCTATGGGTGACATGGTTGAAAGCTTTACGCTTGGCAGTGGATGATGATTGAAAAAGAATAGTGATGTTGTGATTGGCCTGTTAGACTTGTTTTATGTTGGCATCATGTGATTGACTTGGCCAAAGTCCAACCGAAAGATTAGATGGTGTGTGGGGAGTTTATACCCCGTTGAATTGAATCCTATTGAGGATGAGAAAGCCTGTCGTGTTTGTGACGGATGGTAGATGCCTTATGTTTAAAGTATGAGCGGTTGGTTTATAGAAGTAACGCCTTAAGTATTTGCTTAGTGTTGACCTAGTTGAGTTTTTAGCCTAGATGAGGCTTGCCTAGTGATGGCAGTTAATTGAGGGGTTGCCTCGTGGAGGCTGGCTTGTATATAGCAACCAGTCTATTACCAATCTTTTTACCGATGGAGGAGGTACAGGAGCTGCAGGAGGCACTGGGGCTACAGGCGCTACAGGAACTGGGGGGTGCGTCGAAAGTACTCTTAGAAAAAGGACCAATCAGTCTATTACCCTCACGAATATACATGTGCTACAAGCTTCAGATGCGGTACGTCGAGAAGTATCATATCACGATAGTAAGACTCATAATCATATGGTACTCCAAAACGTCTATAGACTGTCACCATGGATGCTAATCTGAAAATGTGTCCACAAACGTGGGTTAGCGCGACGGCTAGCAAGAAAACATTTAATCCCACCATAGGGGTCCTACAACTCCCTAGGACAAGCTATAGAACAATTCTATAACAATAAAATACCATAGCAATTCACAATTTCAATCAGGAATCATAAGATGCAGGAATGCCATGATGTCATGCAATGATGTGTTCTTCGCTCACGCAACCATCGCCAAGCTCAATGGCTTGCAGCGACCCCTCCTCCAGGGCATCCTCGACGCATGGTAAGGCTCTACCCAGCACACAGCATAGGGTAGTCAAGCAAGTACGAATCCCCGCACACAGCCTAGAGGCGTCATCTCGATTCAGTACACTGAAGAGCAATTACTCTACATATCTCATCATATAACGCTCGGCATCGTGTGCCAATGCATGCTCGACCATGAATCGCACAATTCTCACTATCAATTTTGTAATTGATATAATAATTCCAGGCCAACAAACAAGCATGCCAATTCACCAAGTGTATGTTCATGAGATATGATATAATAGCGATCAATCGAACAAAGCATCACAAGATCATACTCATGAGATATAATATCATAATAAACAATCGAGGCATACATCACCTCTAGAATCTCATTAACACATAATGGACTTGATGGACTTGGGTTGTTCTGATTATGAGCTACTGCTTGTCTGGCGTGGGAGGCTTCCAGCATTGCCTTAATATCAGCCATCATGGTTTCCATAGTGGTCATCTGTGTTTCCAGCATGCCTACTCGTGGGGTCAGCTCCTGTTGTTCCATTCTTGTCCTAAGCCGAGTGCGAAAACGATGTGTTGGCAATTCCATGATTAGAGTGTACATGTTTAAAAGGAATTCGAGTGAATATTTCTTCAGCATTGGCAAAAGGAAGTACTTGATCCTTCTAATTGCATGTTTTCTATCGGTGAATGAGAAAAAAAGGACTACCTTGTGAGCCTTAGTCTCATGTAAGTAGTTCTTTTAATCATTCTCCAGAAAGAATTCATGAAATTAAAAGAACCGTAATTTTTTACGATGGTTTTTATGCGCTTGTAAAACATGGCTGCACTCATGCATATGTGTTCCAAGTAATATTCAGTACAAGTAAGTAAGCATGAAAAGGCATTATGATGTTTGCTTATTTTACACTTGACAGAATAGTCTATTCAAGTCTAGGACGCTTGAGGTCTAAGGTGTCCTCATCATCCCAACATGGATCCCTCTCTTCAGTCTGGGAGTCTTCATCTTCTGAATACGGCAGCGATCTCATATCTTCGGGTACGTACGGCTCTACTCCGGGTACATAAGGTACGATGTCCTCAGGTATATACGGCTCGACAAGACTGCGTCTGACCCACAAAGTACTGAACGTATTCTGTGGTAGCCCTGTGAACATTCTCCATGCGAGTCATGTTTTCTGGCCATTTTATATCTTCAGTTTGGGAGTTTTTTAAGGAGTGTATAATAAATTGCACCATAGCTTCAAGCTGTTTATTCTCTTCTCCTGCAAGGGTCTCTTTTGGCATGTCAAACGAGAAAATACCAGGCCGGGGTGGAGGAGGAATTTCCTGTAATGCCCCAAATTGTCGGATAACCCTCTTTGGATAATATGTAGTAGCGCCTGTGAACCCTAGCAAAGGAACTGGGTCTTCATCATTGCATGCAAGCCTGACTTTGCCCAGTGTTGGCAACCTAAGCCGCCATCGGAGTTGTTCCGGATTCAGAGTTCCAATGAAGTTCTTCCATTCTATAAAGTTGAACTTAGGAATACGTGTATGGGTTCTGACAAAGTTTTAAGAGGATGGGCATCAGAGCTAATCTCAGTTAAACCCATGCAGATATGGAAATGTCTGATATGATATGTGAACCACAGGTACAGAAGATCACTAGAGGCTCTAAAGATTCCCTTCTTATTTTTCTTAAAGCGATTTAGGGAAAGGAATGTCTCAGCAAGAATAATGTTTGAGTAATCCCACCCACAACAGACTAGTCTGACTACTACATCCATAATATGGTCGAAGGTGACAGACGATATTGGGAATAACACAAAGCTAAAGAAGCCCAAGACAAAGGCTCTACCAGATTTAGTCCCTTTAGCGGCGGGGAGGTTGGGGAATCGATCTAGAAGGAATGATAGTGAAATTCGTCCAGAATTATTTTTGGCGTCTGCTTTGACTTCTTTGAGGCTTGTGTCAAGGAATTCAGCTAGTTGACTCAAGGGCTCAAATCCTATGGGAGGTTGAACTAGTAGGTGAGTGAATTCAACTCCGATGGCGGCGCTGTATTCTTCAATAGTAGGGGTAACTTCCAGCCCTTCCATGCAGAATGTAGCGGTTGTGGGATCCTAATAGAGCGCCATGGCTTGAATAAAGGCAGGTGGACACTCAATCTTCAGCAGGTTCAATAGATACCCCAGTCGTGATTTGGCGTATTTCTGGCTGGTATCGCCCATGCTATCCACCATGATAGGAGCTTGGTCTGAGGAACTTTAAACACTTGAATATCGTTCTTTCTCATCAAGTCTAAAATATGCAAATGATTTTGAAAAGTCAATCATCAAAAATTACTTTAAACATGTGACTATGCAAATGCCATGAAATATGCATGGGCTAACTTAATTGCATAGTTCAATTGGAGAAATGGAAATTAGAACCCTTTTCAGGTATTGAAAACCTGGCTTGAAGTCTAATTTGAATTTCAGGAAAGTGAATTATGCAATTTAGTCAGGTTCACTTCAGTGACTAAGGGAACTAACAACGTCACATTCCATTGGTCAAAACATCAAATGGGAGAAGAGCGGAATGAATCCCTAATTACAACCAGGAAGCCTAACGAAAGAAAGGTAAAGAGAGACTCTTCAAACAAGAAAGCCATAAAAGGGCGATGGAATGTGAGGATCTAAACCACCCTTTACCAAAGGCCTATCCTTCTTTATGATAATAGTCAGTCAGGAACCTTTCTCCAGTTGAGTGCAAGGGGTCTTCTTCAGTAAATTGATTGAGGCATCTCACCTCCTCTGGCCATTCTCTGGTCCATGGTATAATGACTTCATGAGTCTTCTCGCGTCTCGTCTTTTTTAGTATGATGCGCTTTGGTCTTGTCTTGATTGCAGGGCGTCTCCTTCTTCCCCAGAGGGTGATCATGGGTGTATCTCCCTTAGCTCGGTGTTCAGCCTTCCGTCGAGCATACGCGTCCCTAGCTAAGCGGTTGTGATGTTGTCTCTTTATCTCCAAGTAATTCTTGAACACCTCGTCTGCTTGTCGCTTGAATCTGAGGTTGTTGACATAGTAGCGGGTTTGACAATCTTCAGCATATCCCAACTTGCGTCCACTCAGCTCTCGGCCATGCACGAATCTAGTAAAGTGTTGCCTTGTGTTTGGTCCAGGGCAAGTGACTTTCCTTAGGTACTCGAAGGTTACCAATTCTGTTGAACTTTTAGGAAACAATGACATCCTACCCCTTATCATCGTTATTTCAATTAGTCACTTGAGTGATTTTCATGATGCATGCAAATGCATGTAAATGTATGCAATGTATGAGTCATACTATGGAGCAGGGAATAGTAATGTACATTGAAAATAAATGCCTTACCAACCATACTCGGGGATGTGAAACGTTCCCTTGTAACAATGGGCGGTTTTAGGTATACAAACCATCCACAGACATGCGCATGAGACAAGTGGGTATACTCTAAAAAAATTAGAAATCAGGTGAGGAACCTGTGGCTCGGGCTCTCACAATTCAAATGAGGCAGATTCCTCCCCAAGGGTACCCACCCAAGAGGGCTAGATATCGCCAATTTGGATTGCGAGCGGGAATGAACACGAAAGTCTCAAGTGCCATCAAACACGAGATCATTTCGCATCATTTCCCTATCTAAGGTAACCTAGAGGTGGTTTGCAGTCGGGGTTTGACCCCCAGTGTGTGCGATGTGTCGTGATCATCACAATGCAAGGTCATGCACATCAGTTCGTATCAAACACCGCTTCAATATGTGCGTAAGATAAACATACATTCCCAACTCCAACCTGCAGGAAAGATGTCAGCAATCACTCCACCCCTTATTTCTCCAATCTGCAAAAACATCTAACACAATGGTTAGCGTACGTACCTTACCTTCAAGAGCATCTGCAGAAAATAAGGTCAGATAACCCAATCAACTTTTTAATCGGCTCAAGTCCTCTGGAATTCTTAACCAAATATTCTGGTTTAGAATAGTCCCCAGTGGAGTCGCCAGTCTGTCGCGACCCTCTCCTCGAGGAGCCCTGTCGGATGGGGCTAATGGGCCTCCCGATGTTGCCTGATCGGACGCGGGCCTCTCCCAAGGTCCATTACCCAAATTGCAATGGCTGGATATACGTGGTCGACCTTCGGTGCGGTCTGGTGACATGTGATATGTGTACATGTCAAGGAGTCACCACCAATTATTTCGTGGAGGGTACGATCGGAAACCCTATCGAATAGTTGGGAGCGATCTATTCTGTCACGCCCCGAGTCCTTGCGAGCGCGCAACATCGCATTACTACCAAACTGTTCAGTCTCTTGCCCAGGATTTCGTATATCGTGCTAGCTAATGAGACTCATATGCACATGTGGAAGCGACATACATAACTCCATGCAGGAGCCAATAAGATGACTTGAGGAAAATAGACACTTAACCATTACTCCACAAACATTCGGTTTTACAAAATACACAAGATCTACTAAAGGTAACTAGGGCTAGAGGAAAAGGGTTAGCCTACTCAAAAGAGACATCTACTAAGAAACACGCGTCACTGCTCTAAGGGATACTTCGAACTCAGAGGTCGCTACAAGGCCTAAAAGACAGGTTCGCTGCTGATGAATCAGGCGACACCGGCCGCTGGGTGGTACTCTACCTAATCGTCCGGCTGAGGCTCCTCTGGGACTTCTTCTTCTAGCTCGGACTCGGAATATACTGGGATGTCTTCCTCCTCCGAATCGGACCCTAAGTCCATGGGCTCGCCCTCGGCGCCTACAATCTCCCACTTGAACCCTGCCTCCTCCATGGGAACGTCGTCGGCATCAGAGGGCTCGATGACCTCGCCATCTGCAACAGGATACTGTGGCTGCACTGCTGGGAGACCCACGCTTGGCTCGAGGCCGGTCATCGGATCAAAAATCTCGCCATCGGGTGGATAGGTGATCATCGGGTCCTGCTCCTCAAGGATATCCCAAGGCACGTCAAAAGATCTCAGAGGCCCCCAAGTAGCGACGACATCTCGATACCACCATGCTGCGTACTTATCTGGCCTCCAGTGGCCTGTCCCGTCCTCCACCCAGACAGTGCTACGCTCATAAATAAAAAGCTCATCCTCGCCCACTGGGTACTCTGTAACGTACTTATCGGTCCTCACTGGCACCCCAAAAGCTGGCGACGGCATGGTCAAGGCTTGAGGTCTGAAAGGTGGGTCCCACGACAGGGTGAGATAAACTCAATAAGCTAGTCCTAACCCTAAGCTAGGCACTCGGGACTTCCAGACACACCCAGGCACATGCAATGACCAGTCATGCGAAAGCAGACGAATAGGCACATAATAACACAATCGAGGCAAGCATTGTCATATAACTCACCAATCTAGACTAGGCTTGGCTTTTGTACCTTGGCACTTAACATCCCATAATATAAAGGATAGCTTATATATATACTTGTATACACTTATTACGATCGTAATACTCATGGCAGAGCCCGCGTTTAACGCCTCAGGCTTAATAAATCAAGGAACCCGCGTTTAACGCCTTAGGTTTCCGATGCCATGTCATGACCCGCGTTTAACGCCTCAGGTCTATCCCGCGTTTAACGCATCAGGATATCACTAAACCCCGCGTTTAACGCATCAGGGCAATATATGCACATAGGCTTATAATTCAACCAATTATAGCATAAAACAATCATATGTTCATATCGTCCATACAAGGACCACTCGGCCGTTTCAACTTACAACTCCGCATCGTGGCATATCATCACATCACAATCAATCGAGGCCATTACCATACTTCACGATCAAGTCATACCTCATAATATATCGCTCATCAATCATCATTACAACCATTCGGCCGTGCCACAAAGTCATGGGATCCATCAATCGGCAAGGTCACAAAATGCATTAATTAATCTCGCACGGCCGTCAATCATAATCATGGTGCCGTTTTAATCCCGCGATCTCATCCTATAGTCCACGGCCGAACACAAAGAATGGTCAATAGGTTCTTTTTACGCGGTAGGTTGCCAATTAACATCCTTGCCTAGCACTCCTAAGATCAATCAAGTAATTCATGACTTCGATCAAGCTCAACTCACATCTAGCATACCTAGCACAAACATATGAGTATTCGGTTCCAACCTAGGAATGTTCACCACGTACTCCAACCTAAGGAATCAACACTACAAGCACTACAAGGTGCGGCCATGCTCGGCTCCTTCCAAGAACATATTCGGTCCTCTAGGGTTTCTTGCCCATTTAGCCATTAAACTCATCAAACAATCACTCACTCGGTATTTCCATCACGCAAGGTCTTAGCTAAGGTTTAGGATAAGCTTACCTAGTCCAAGAGTCCAAGAAATCGGCGGCAAGTGGCGTAGGAAACGGCGCGGCGCACGGCGGTTCCTCGGCGATCAAAATAGGTTCCTTGAAGAGCAACCACAAAATGACCAAGACAAGCATCAATACTTCTTCTAATACGTGCCTATAACCCCTTCACATGATTATCTAAGTCTCTAGAGTCACTCACCTCAAGAACTCCTTAAGATCAATCCCGGTTCTCTCTCTCGGTCTTGGTTCGGTCGGCGGCTCGAGTGGCTCCGGCTTGGACGGCGGCCTTCCACGGTCCAAGGAGGTGGTGTGGAGGCGGCCTAAGGTGGTGGAGTGGCGGTGTGGTGGCCGGCGCCTACCTAGAGGCCGAGAAAGGGAGGAAGAACGAGAGGAAGAGCGTGAGGGAAAGAGATGGTCGGGGGAGAGTGATGGCCGAATGGGAAAATGGAGGAGAGAGAGTGTGTGTGATCTATTAGAAGAGGAAGCTTGGAGGGAAGATGAGTAAGTGGGAGTTGGTAGTGGAAGTATAATGAATAGTGACCATGAAAGACCTTTGATGGAAGTAGTTTGAAGGATTTTTGTCAAATCAAATGGTCATTCAAATATCTAATAATTCAAAGGGCCAAAAGACCAAATTGCCCCTCAAATTTCGGCCAAGGGTAGGGAAGGTGGAAATGTCCAAATCACCCTTACATTAACTAATAGAAAAATGGTACTAAGCTTAGGGTAAAAGGGTCGATCTCACTCGTCGATCCGAATCTCGCTTTTCTAACTTATGCGGGGCTAATTCTAATCTTATTAACTCTCCGATGAGGCGGCGTCCAAATTTACTCCATTGCGACCCTCGAATGTCCGGCCTCCAATCTTGAAATCCAATCCATGGCTAAATTCAGTCAATTGTCATTCCAGCGCGTCTCAGACTAACGGGCGGCTCTCAGGAGTTACGCGTATCGACCCACGACTAATGTCACGTTTAAGAGTTACTCGAGCCACGGCGGCTTTGGTTGTCATGTAATCGCGAGGGTCAATCACTAGTCCCGAAGGTTACGACCGTTTGGAATCGATTTAGGTTAATTCGCAAATCATGTCATGGTCATACGGAATCACCCGTGAACCAATCGCACGACACTAGCAAATCGTTCTAAAACCATTCTTAGATCGACCTCTAGCGGTCCTAAATATTCCCTCGGCGATCCTTATGGTCAAAGCGTCGGCTCGTGGTTAAGTCCTTTGGTCCACGTACTTTAAATCCTATATGGTCATTCCCCATTGGTTAGTCGACTCGAGAGTGATCAATTCTGAGCGAGATTAACTGGAATACATTGATAGACATTCATTCATTAATAAGCTTCGAGATAGGGTCGGAATTCAGAATGTCACAACTCTTCCCCCCTTACAGAAATTTCGTCCTCGAAATTTACATTACAACCACCTACTCAAACAAATGGGGGTGCTGACGCCTCATCGCTTCCTCGCTTTCCCAAGTGGCTCCTTCAGTTCCATGGTGCTCCCAGATCACCTTTACTAGCGGGATCGTCTTGTTCCTTAGGACTTGCTCCTTTCTGTCCTCGATCCTAACTGGCCTCTCCACATACGATACTCGATCGTCCACTTCTATCACTTCGTGGTCTAGTACATGGGTCACGTCCGATTCATACTTTCTCAGCATCGACACGTGGAACACATTGTGAACTTGCGATAAACTTGGCGGCAAGGCGAGTCTGTAGGCCAAGGTCCCAATCCGCTCTAAGATTTCAAAAGGGCCTACGTATCTCAAGCTTAACTTTCCTTTCTTTCCAAACCGGGATAATCCTTTCATCGGTGACACTTTCAAGAAGACATGGTCTCCCACTTGAAACTCCAAAGGCATGCGTCGCTTGTCGGCGTAACTTTTCTGGCGACTCTGCGCGGTCCTCAATCTTTCCCTTATGACTCTTACAGCCTCCACTGACTGCTCCCCTAATTCTGGGCCTGTTATGCTTCTTTCACCAACCTCGTCCCAGCACAAAGGAGTCCTGCATGCTCTACCGTATAATGCTTCGAACGGTGCCATTCCGATGCTCTGCTGGCAACTGTTGTTATAGGCAAACTCTACCAAGTGTAACTGATCCTCCCAACCTCCTTTAAAGTCTAATACGCAAGCTCTCACTAGGACTCCATGAAGACGTACTACGTACCTCATGTACAACTCTGCGTATCTATCCATCGCGAAATATTTTCTTACTGCCAAGAAGTGTGCGGACTTAGTCAGTCTATCCACGATCACCCAAATCGAATCATGTCCTCTCTGACTCCTCGGCAAACCCATGACAAAGTCCATGGTGATGTGCTCCCACTTCCACTCGGGGATTTCCAAAGGCTGCAACATCCCACCAGGCTTACAATGCTGAGCCTTAACCTGCTGGCACGTCAAGCACTTTGCTACATGCTTAGCTACGTCCACTTTCATTCCATTCCACCAGTAGTGCTCACGCAGATTCTGATACATCTTCGTGCTACCCGGGTGGATACTATAGTTGCTCATATGAGCTTCCGACAAGATCCTTTCTCTTAGTTCCTCGTCACTGGGCACGCACAAGCGTCCACGAAACTTCAGAATCCCATCCTCGGATACTTGAAAGTCGGGTTTCCTTTTTGCGGCATCCATTTCCAGGATCTTTTGGATGTCGGGGTCCGTAGATTGCAACACTTTCACTTTCTCATGAATCTCTGGTTCAATCCTCAATGTGGCTAGGAGACAAGACAGCTGGCAGACTTCAAGCTTAAACTCCGAATCCCTTATTCCTTCCAACAGAGTCCATTCCTTGACCAACAAATGCGCGATGCTCGATTTCCGACTCAGCGCTTCCGTAACCTTATTTGCCTTTCTAGGGTGATAAAGGATATCACAATCATAGTCCTTGAGCAGCTCCATCCATCGACGTTGCCTCATGTTCAACTCCTTTTGCGAAAACAAGTACTTCAAACTCTGGTGGTCAGTGGAAATCTGAAACCTTTCTCCACACAAGTAATGCCTCCAAATCTTCAAGGCGAAGATGATAGCTGCTAGTTCCAAATCGTGCGTCGGGTAATTCATCTCATGAGGTCTTAACTGTCTCGATGCATAAACTACTACTCTTCCATGCTGCATCAGGACGCATCCTAATCCTTTCAGCGACGCATCGCTGTAAATCTCATAACCTCCAGGTCCGAAAGGGATGGTCAACACTGGTGCAGTCGTCAAACGATGCTTGAGTTCCTGAAAACTCCTCTCACACTTATCCGTCCATTCAAACCGCGTATCTTTCTTAGTCAGCCTCGTCAAAGGAGTAGCTATCGAGGAAAACTTTTCCACGAACCTGCGGTAATATCCTGCCAATCCTAAGAAGCTTCGGACCTCCGTTACTGACGTAGGTCTAGGCCAATTCGTTACTGCTTCAATCTTCGCGGGGTCCACAGAAATCTCGTTTCCAGAGATGACATGTCCAAGGAACGCAACTTCGTTAAGCCAAAACTCGCACTTACTGAACTTGGCGTACAACGAGTGTTCCCTTAATGTCCGTAGAACTATACTTAATTGCTCCTCATGCTCCTCAGGACTCTTTGAGTAAATCAAGATATCGTCGATGAAGACAATGACGAACTGATCCAAGTATTCCTTAAACACTCTATGCATCAAATCCATGAAAGCAGCTGGGGCATTAGTTAATCCAAACGGCATGACCGCAAACTCATAATGCCCATACCTCGTCCGAAAAGCTGACTTCGGTATATCTTCCTTCTTAATCCTCAACTGGTGATAACCCGTCCTTAGGTCTATCTTGGAGAACACAGAAGCTCCTTGCAGTTGATCAAACAAGTCATCAATCCTTGGCAACGGATACTTGTTCTTGATAGTTACCTGGTTCAACTGCCTATAGTCAATGCATAAACGCCACGACCCATCCTTCTTCCTTACAAACAAGACTAGCGCTCCCCAAGGCGAAGCACTTGGACGAATAAATCCTTTGTCCAGCAGTTCTTGCATCTGAACCTTCAATTCCTTCAACTCCGACAAGGACATCCTATAGGGTGACTTCGAAATTGGCTCCGTTCCAGGTGCTAACACAATCACGAACTCTATTTCCCTTTCCGGAGGCAACCCTGGTAACTCTTGAGGAAAGACATCAGGGTAATCACGTACTACATCTATATCCTCTAGCTTTGGTTCCTCTACGGTCGGATCCATTACGGCAGCTAAGTATGCCTGGCATCCTTCGTCCAAAAGCCTAGTCACTTCAAGTGACGAAATCAAAGGGATTGAGGTTCCTCCTCGACTTCCCGCAAACTCGAATCTAGGGTGATCATTACGATGGAAATGAATCACCCTGCTACCACAATCAACGACAGCCTTTTGCCTACTTAACCAATCCATACCAATAATCACGTCAAAGTCAAACATAGATAGCATGGCTAAATCTATCTGTTCCTCACTACCACCAACGACTATCTTACAATCTGGACAGCCTAGCGAAACCAACACTTTATCCTTCAATGGGGTGGTAACATGCAATATCACATCCAAGGGTCTCAATTCAATCCCAACCAAATCAGCAAACTGAGCAGATATGAACGAGTGCGATGCTCCAGGATCAAACAAGGCATAGGCAGCATGATCGCATAAAGTAACCGTACTGTGACCACACCGGGCGCGTTCTCCACTTCCCTTCGCGCCACAGCATACACCCTTCCTTGAGCTGGCGGCCTATTTACGTTGTTCTGCGGGGCTCCAGCCTGCGGTCCCACTGGCGGTCGATTTCCTTGAGCTTGGGGTCTTAGTGCTTGACTTGGGCAATTCCTTATGTGATGGCCCAGTTGGCCACACTTGAAGCACGCGGCCGTCCTGCTCGGGCAAGGTCCATTTCCATGCTTCCGCCCACACAAGCGACAGTTCCAGTTTGACTGGTGAGCAGGCTTGCCAATATTCCTTCTGGCTGGAGGGACAAAACGTCGATTTTTCGCCATCGGCCTTTTGCCGAACTGGCGGTTATCCCTGGCAGGAGTGAACCGCGATCCAGCAGCGATTCCTCTTTCCTTCATATCTCTTTCCACTAGTTGGCCTCTCTCATAAATTGCATCATAACCTTGTAGGTCCAACAGCACCAACTGGCTGCGAAGGTCAGGTCTCAGTCCATCTCTGAACCTTCTCGCCCTGTCCTCAGGATTCTCGACCATCCTCGGGGCATACTTGGATAGTCTCGCGAATTCAGCCACATACTGGTCGATGGTCATCTGGTTCTGGCGAAGATTCTGGAATTCAACCATCTTCTGTTCCTGAGCTGCTCTGGAGAAGTACTTAGCATTGAACACTTCAGAGAAGACAGTCCAATTCGGCTCCGTTCCTTCAGGGAAAACTCTTCCCTTGGTGGCCTTCCACCAATCGTTCGCAGTTCCACGAAGCTGGTACACAGCTAGGATCACCTTCTCCGCCTCAGTACAACCCAGCACTTCAAATGCCTTCTCTAACTCCTCAATCCACGCACGGGCAGCTCCAGGGTCCCATGTACCAGCAAACTTTGATGGCTTCAGCTTCATGAAGTGCTCCATCAGCTGGTCCATCACGCGATTCCCTTGCCCTTGGGCATTGCCACCCTCATTGTCACGTCCATTGTTCCCATTTGCTAGGTTGGCAGCAGCAACAGCAGCTACCGCCGCTTGGGCAACAGCAGCATCTCTTTCCTCGGTCTGTCTACCCATCAAGTTCCCGATCTCCTCCAAGATCCTCATGACTCCGTCGTACCTAGGATCTTCTACCACTCGTGGCCTAGAGCTAGACGCTCCTCCAGCACCCCTGGTTCGGTTGCTCATCTTGCTAAGTCTCACAACACCTGAGTCACTATAATTCCGTCCAGGAATTAGAGACCTAAGCCATCTACTTAAGTCTAGCAAGACTACGCCACTCTCACAGCAGCAATCACAGTTAAGATAGTCATTACTCAAACAACCACAAGAAGCATCATAATCAGGAATTCACAATCGTATCACACATTCAGTTGCTCCAGCAACTTCACCAAATCACAACCAGCTATCCAATCCAACAATCAGCAGCCAACACTCAGTGCCAAGTACGAAGCCTTATAGCCTTAAGTCTACCAAAGATGACGCCAGTCAGTATGCCAATCACAAGCGCCATTTCACATGTCATGCATTTCGTACCTAACTCTAGCGAATCCCTAAGGTCTTGCTACCCAGTCATCCTCAAATCATCACACCTTATTACTCCAGTCCTCAGCCAACTTGGATCGAGCTGACCTTGCTCTGATACCAAACAAGAGGGGATGTCACGCCCCGAGTCCTTGCGAGCGCGCAACATCGCCTTACTGCCAAACTGTTCAGTCTCTTGCCCAGGATTTCGTATATCGTGCTAGCTAATGAGACTCATATGCACATGCGGAAGCGACATACATAACTCCATACAAGAGACAATAAGACGACTTGAGGAAAATAGACACTTAACCATTACTCCACAAACATTCGGTTTTACAAAATATACAAGATCTACTAAAGGTAACTAGGGCTAGAGGAAAAGGGTTAGCCTACTCAAAAGAGACATCTACTAAGAAACACGCGTCACTGCTCTAAGGGATACTTCGAACTCAGAGGTCGCTACAAGGCCTAAAAAATAGGTTCGCTGCTGATGGATCAGGCGACACCGGCCGCTGGGTGGTACTCTACCCATTCGCCCGGCTGAGGCTCCTCTGGGACTTCTTCTTCTGGCTCGGACTCGGAATATACTGGGATGTCTTCCTCCTCCGAATCGGACCCTAAGTCTATGGGCTCGCCCTCGACGCCTACAATCTCCCACTCGAACCCTGCCTCCTCCATGGGAACGTCGTCGGCATCAGAGGGCTCGATGACCTCGCCATCTGCAACAGGATGCTGTGGCTGCACTGCTGGGAGACCCACGCCTGGCTCGAGGCCGGTCATCGGATCAAAAATCTCGCCATCGGGTGGATAGGTGATCATCGGGTCCTGCTCCTCAAGGATATCCCAAGGCACGTCAAAAGATCTCAGAGGCCCCCAAGTAGCGACGTCGTCTTGATACCACCATGCTGCGTACCTATCTGGCCTCTAGTGGTCTGTCCCGTCCTCCACCCAGACAGTGCTACGCTCATAAATAAAAACCTCATCCTCGCCCACTGGGTACTCAGTAACGTACTTATCGGTCCTCACTGGCACTCCAAAAGCTGGCGACGGCATGGTCAAGGCTTGAGGTCTGAAAGGTGGGTCCCACGACGGGGTGAGATAAACTCAATAAGCTAGTCCTAACCCTAAGCTAGGCACTCGGGACTTCCAGACACACCCAGGCACATGCAATGACCAGTCATGCGAAAGCAGACGAATAGGCACATAATAACACAATCGAGGCATGCATTGTCATATAACTCACCAATCTAGACTAGGCTTGGCTTTCGTACCTTGGCACTTAACATCCCATAATATAAAGGATAGCTTATATATATACTTGTATACACTTATTACGATCGTAATACTCATGGCAGAGCCCGCGTTTAACGCCTCAGGCTTAATAAATCAAGGAACCCGCGTTTAACGCCTCAGGTTTCCGATGCCATGTCATGACCCGCGTTTAACGCATCAGGATATCACTAAACCCCGCGTTTAACGCATCAGGGCAATATATGCACATAGGCTTATAATTCAACCAATTATAGCATAAAACAATCATATGTGCATATCGTCCATACAAGGACCACTCGGCCGTTTCAACTTACAACTCCGCATCGTGGCATATCATCACATCACAATCAATCGAGGCCATTACCATACTTCACGATCAAGTCATACCTCATAATATATCGCTCATCAATCATCATTATAACCATTCGGCCATGCCACAAAGTCATGGGATCCATCAATCGGCAAGGTCACAAAATGCATTAATTAATCTCGCACGGCCGTCAATCATAATCATGGTGCCGTTTTAATCCCTCAATCTCATCCTATAGTCCACGGCCGAACACAAAGAATGGTCAATAGGTTCTTTTTACGCGGTAGGTTGCCAATTAACATCCTTGCCTAGCACTCCTAAGATCAATCAAGTAATTCATGACTTCGATCAAGCTCAACTCACATCTAGCATACCTAGCACAAACATATGAGTATTCGGTTCCTACCTAGGAATGTTCACCACGTACTCCAACCTAAGGAATCAACACTACAAGCACTACAAGGTGCGGCCATGCTCGGCTCCTTCCAAGAACATATTCGGTCCTCTAGGGTTTCTTGCCCATTTAGCCATTAAACTCATCAAACAATCACTCACTCGGTATTTCCATCACGCAAGGTCTTAGCTAAGGTTTAGGATAAGCTTACCTAGTCCAAGAGTCCAAGAAATCGGCGGCAAGTGGCGTGGGAAACGGCGCGGCGTACGGCGGTTCCTCGGCGATCAAAATAGGTTCCTTGAAGATCAACCACAAAATGACCAAGACAAGAATCAATACTTCTTCTAATACGTGCCTATAACCCCTTCACATGATTATCTAAGTCTCTAGAGTCACTCACCTCAAGAACTCCTTAAGATCAATCCCGGTTCTCTCTCTCGGTCTTGGTTCGGTCGGCGGCTCGAGTGGCTCCGGCTTGGACGGTGGCCTTCCACGGTCCAAGGAGGTGGTGTGGTGGCGGCCTAAGGTGGTGGAGTGGCGGTGTGGTGGCCGGCACCTACCTAGAGGCCGAGAAAGGGAGGAAGAACGAGAGGAAGAGCGTGAGGGAGAGAGATGGTCGGGGGAGAGTGATGGCCGAATGGGAAAATGGAGGAGAGAGAGAGAGTGTGATCTATTAGAATAGGAAGCTTGGAGGGAAGATGTAACGCCCCGGGTCCTCACGGCGCACATCATCGTCTCTAGACCAGTTCCTTTCTGAAAGTTACCTAGGATCTATGCAATATGCGATAGGCAATGAAACTTAAATGAACATGCAGAAGTATCATGCGTAAACTCCTGGACAGTTAGACACAAGATGGTTTGAGGGAATAAAGCACTTAATAAAGTCATAGCATAGCATACGATTCGCTTTACAACATAGGCACAAACTGGGATACAACACTTGGGATCAAGGGGGAGATGGTTAGCCTAATCAAAAGAGACGACGGGCTAAGGGTGAGGCACTACTCAAAAAGTAACTTCAAAAGTCATGGACGCCTAGGCTATCTAAGGGTCGAGCTCGCGGTCATCATCTGGATCCTCGCGGTGCACAGGGTCATACTCCTCGAGGTCTTCCTCTTCTTCTTCTTCTTCCTCATACACTTGCTCTAGATCTTCGCCCTCCTCGGATTCAGGCTGAGGGTGGAAGATGGCCTCTCCGTCGGGGTTGTGCTCCTCCTCCCAAGGCTCGTCCTCGGAATCGTCCAGTTCTTCCTCGTCTTCCTCGGGCTCGGACTCGTCCGTCTCCATGGGGTCTTCGGCATCCGAGGGCCCCACGATGTCGCCATCGGTCTCGGGGTTCTGAGATGGTGCCGGCGGAAGATCCGGGTCAGGAGCGGTCTCGGAGTCAGTGAGCTCCCCATCAGCAGGGTACACAATCGAAGGGTCCTGCTCGCCAATGACGTCCCACGGCACGTCAAAAGTCCTCAATGGCCCAACTGTGAGGTCGTTGTCGCGGTAGAACCATGCTGCGAATCTGTCTGGCCTCCAGTCTGCTAGGCCCACATCCATCCAGATAGTGCCGTACTTCCTAATATAAGCTTTCCCTTCTCCCACCGGGTACTCCGTGGAATACTGCTCCACCCAGACGGGTACCCCAAAAATCAGTGGCGGTGGCATAATCAGGGTTTGGGGTCTGAAAAGGTGGGTCCCACGACGGGGTGAGATATACTCAATAAGCTAGCCTAACCCTAAGCTAGACACTTGGAACTTCCAAACCCTTCCCAACACATATAATGGCTAAACAATCAAACAGTCGGCAATGGCGTAGAATAACTCAATTAGAAACATATCTAGTCATGCAATTCACAAGCTAGGCTAGACATGACTTGTACTTGGGCACTTAACATTCCATCATTTAGGAGATAGTCCACATGTATGATACAATCGAAACTCTCATGGCTTAGCCCGCGTAATAACGCATCAGGCTTAAAAGATCAAGGAACCCGCGTTTAACGCCTCAGGCTTCCAATGCCATTTCTCATGACCCGCGTTTAACGCCTCAGGTCCACCCCGCGTTTAACGCATCAGGATGCCTCATGCACTTATACTTGTAATTTCTTTCCATTGACATAATTAAATCAATCGCGCATATTCTCATTAAACTGAGCTCAATTCGGCTCTTTAAGCTACCATCCCATATCATGGAAATACATCGTAAAGTTCAATAAATCAAGCCCACGGCAATGTCATGCGATCGATATCACATCAATTGAGATAATTCAATGCCATCTCTATTGACCCTTCGTCCATGTCAACCAATCAATGGCACATCAATCAATTTAGGTCTATAACTCACTAATTAGCTACACGAGACCCAAAATCACTAACATAGGGTCACTTAGCTCAATTAGACTCCCTTCAATTCCCACGACCAGAATACAATTCATAGGTTTAAAGGTCATTTACTCAATGTATCCTCACGATGGTCCCATGGCCGAACACTCATATGTTTCATTTACGATCCCATCAAATCAATCGGATGCAATTCAAGCTCTAGCTCATCCTAAGGTACCATGGGGTATTCGGTCCACACCTAGGAACATTCACCAATTCATTTCATCCATGGTTCTTAACATTCAAGCATCAAAACTTGCCAAGTCCAATCTATCCTACACATCACCAATTCGGATTTCTATAGAACCCCACCTAAACAGCCCATGAAATACATCAAAACAACCCTTTCATAGTCCTTTCATCACACAAGGTCCTACCAAAGGGTTAGGGGAGCTTACCAAGCACTCACGGCCAACAAGAATCGGTTGAAGAGGCGGGAGGCGACGCGGCGCTTGGTGGTTCCTCGCCGGCCAAGTTCGGTCCCTAGAAGTTCTACACGAAAAATGGCCAAGAATAAGCCTTAGTACCATCCCTAGCACAAGCCTATAACCTCCTAACATGTCTACCTAAGCACCGAATGTCACTTACCTCATGATCAAACAAAACCCCTCAAGAACAGCCCCCGATTTCCCACAAGCTCCGGTTCTGGTCGGCGACGCTTCGGGCGGTTCCAGGCCGAACGGCGGCTGCTAAGGTGGTCTAATGGCAAGAGGGACGTGCCTTGGTGGTGGTTCGAGGTGGCGGAGTGGCGGCAACGTGGCGGTCGGCCGTGGCTTGGCAGTGAGAGGAAGAGGCGACGGCGAGAGGGAGAGGGAAAGAGAGAGCGAACGAGAGAGGGAGAGAGTGAGAGGGAGGGAGTCGGCCGAATGAATGAAGGGAGAGGGAGAGTGAGTGATATCAATGGAAGTTTTGGAGGGAAAAAGGCTAGTGGGGTGGTTGATGGGGCAAAGGACATGGAATAGTGCTTAGGAATGACCATTTGATGGGGTTAGGTCTTAGGGAAAATATCCAATCAAATTGTCTTCTCAAATCTTCAATAATGCAAGGATTAAATGACCATGGTGCCCTTGGGATTTCGGCTGAAGGTGGGGGAGGCAAATGACCATTTTGCCCACGCTTTGTCCTTGGAAAAGTGTGCTAATCCTATGGGTAAAAAGGTCGATTCGCTCGTCGGTTCGAATTTCGCTTTTCTAGCCTATACGGGACTATTTCTAACCTTGATAACTCTCCGATGAGGCGGCGTCCAAATTTATTCCAATGCGATCTTCGAACGTCTGGCCTCCAATCTCGAAATCCAATCTATGGCTAAATTCAGTCAATTGTCATTCCAGTGCGTCTCAGACTAACGGGCGGCTCTTAGGAGTTACGCGTATCGACCCGCGACTAATGTCATGTTTAAGAGTTACTCGAGCCACGGCGGCTTTGGTTGTCATGTAATCGCGAGGGTCAATCACTAGTCCCGATGGTTTCGATTATTAGGAATCGATTTAGGTTAATTCGCAAATCACGTCATGGTCATACGGGATCACCCGTGAACCAACCACATGACACTAGCAAATCGTTCTAAAACCGTTCTTAGATTGACCCTTAGCGGTCCAGAACCGACGATCCTTATTGTCAAAGCGTCGACTCGTGGTTAAGTTCTTTGGTCCACGTACTTTAAATCCTATATGGCCATTCCCCATTGGTTAGTCGACTCGAGAGTGATCAATTCTGAGCGAGATTAACTGGAATACATCGATAGACATTCATTCATTGATAAGTTTCGAGATATGGTCGGAATTCAGAATGTCACAGAAGATGAGTAAGTGGGAGTTGGTAGTGGAAGTACAATGAATAGTGACCATGAAAGACCTTTGATGGAAGTAGTTTGAAGGATTTTTGTCAAATCAAATGGTCATTCAAATATCTAATAATTCAAAGGGCCAAAAGACCAAATTGCCCCTCAAATTTCGGCCAAGGGTAGGAAAGGTGGAAATGTCCAAATCACCCTTACATTAACTAATAGAAAAATGGTACTAAGCTTAGGGTAAAAGGGTCGTTCTCACTCGTCGATCCGAATCTCGCTTTTCTAACTTATGCGGGGCTAATTCTAATCTTATTAACTCTCCGATGAGGCGGCGTCCAAATTTACTCCATTGCGACCCTCGAATGTCCGGCCTCCAATCTCGAAATCCAATCCATGGCTAAATTCAGTCAATTGTCATTCCAGCGCGTCTCAGACTAACGGGCGGCTCTCAAGAGTTACGCGTATCGACCCGCAACTAATGTCACGTTTAAGAGTTACTCGAGCCACGGCGGCTTTGGTTGTCATGTAATCGCGAGGGTCAATCACTAGTCCCGAAGGTTACGACCGTTAGGAATCGATTTAGGTTAATTTGCAAATCATGTCATGGTCATACGGAATCACCCGTGAACCAATCGCACGACACTAGAAAATCGTTCTAAAACCATCTTAGATCGACCTCTAGCGGTCCTAAATATCCCCTCGGCGATCCTTATGGTCAAAGCGTCGGCTCGTGGTTAAGTCCTTTGGTCCACGTACTTTAAATCCTATATGGCCATTCCCCATTGGTTAGTCGACTCGAGAGTGATCAATTCTGAGCGAGATTAACTAGAATACATTGATAGACATTCATTCATTAATAAGCTTCGAGATAGGGTCGGAATTCAGAATGTCACATATTCGATTCTAGGGAAACTAGAGAAACGGGATCGGGGACTTTGTTACGCCAACTGCTAAAGTTGATGCCCTCTCGGCACCTAAGTTGAATGATTTATCTGACCCTAGGATTTCATACAGATGAGTGGGGCACGGATCCTAAATCTAGGATTTCATGCAAACAAGAATGGCTACCCTATCACTCACAATCAGAAAAAGTAAATGCGCAAATCAAGGATCTAATACATGCGGATAAAACATATGAAAGTAGCATGGTATCCCTAATGAGGCCCTATTGGCCTAGAGAAGTATCAATCAAGGCTTAGGAGTGATTTGGACATGATTCGCCCATGAGGGGCAAAATCGTAATTTTGAGAAATTTGAGGACAATTTGCTTCAGAAGGGAAAAAACATCATTTCAGATTAAATATGCAGTCAAAATAGGGCGAAAATGGGATTGGCAATTAAATCCTTCCATTTCCTATTTTTTGGGAATTTTCAGGATTTTTCTGGAATTTAAAAGTGATTTTACCTTTAGAGGGGTAAAATCGTCATTTGGATAAAGATGAGAACTGAAAATCTCAAATATTAGGTTTGGTCACCCACCTGACCCAAACCCTAACTTTAAGCAATTTTCAAGACTCGATTGGGACAAGAAAGACGATTTTCCCATTAAGTGGCAAAATCGTCATTTTGAGAAAATGGACAGGACTCGAAAACCCATGCCTAAGAATTGGTCGCCTAATAAACCCTAATTCTTACCTTGGTATTATCGGCCATATCTCGCATATATGGCAGAGGCGACTTACCCTTAAAGGGTAATATCGTCAAGTCTCGGAAGAACGGATAAGAAACCCCAAAAATAGGATTGACCAGTTTTCTGTGATCAATCCTCAATTTTCGGAGATTTCTAGAATATCTAGGATTTTCCAACAATTTTCCTATATTTTTTTGGATTTTCTGTGATTTTCTAGCATTTTTTTGAATTTTCTATGATTTTTCTAATTTTTTTTATTTTTAAAATCATTTTCAAAATTTTTTTATTAAAAAAAAAAATATTTCGGACCGGGTCGACCCGACCCACTAGGGTCGGAACCCGGCCTGGACCCGGACCCGCGAGACCCATCGCCTAAAACGACACTGTTTCTTCTTTTTCTTCTTTTTTTTTAATCTTCGGATTAATCGGACTTGATCTGACGGCCCTCATTGAACCGCGTGGCTAATCCACGACCACCGAATGATCTGACTGGAATCTACGGCCTAGATTAAATGAAGACTCGACCAGGGCCATTTGATTGACATACTAAAATGCACGGTCATGATTAGAACCTAAGACCCGACCTGAGCCGTCCACCCATACTAACCTAAACGACGTCACCTACCCATTAACCTAAACGGCACCATTTTGGCTCTGTTTGATTTTTCGATTTAAAACTATTTTCGGATAATCCTAATTACTAATCGGATGGCCACCAATTATTGGACTCGATTAACCTAGACCGTCCGATCTACTTATTCGAATAACAACCTTCAACGGCCGTGCTGACTGGACCGACACGTGGACCAATGGCCGACTGCCTCTTAAGCTTTTGACTCGTTGACTTTGCCATGTCAACTTTGTCGTCAACCTCGCGACTTCGATAGAACGAACGGCCGAGCTTCTCCGGTGATGATCCGACGGTGGGATCTTAATGAAATCGTGCGAAACCAACGCCAATCGACTCGCAATCGTCTATAATCTAACATATCTAAGAATCAGAGCGTCCTTTGTCACGAAATCGCGAGCACCATACAAAATGCCGAGTACGGCCATGAGAGTTCAATCGCTCGATTCACATTAAACCACGGCAATTCAATCACAGGATAGCATCAATCAATGTTCAGAAGACTTACCTCGAGCTCTGATTGAGCTCGCTCGGCCTAGATTTGGCTAGGCAAGAATGAATAGTGTTCGGCAATGGAGGTTGAATTGGAAGACTCGATTCGACGTGTTAAGATAAAATCGATGCAAAACAGATATGCGAAGATGGTCAGTGATGTCGAGGGAACAAAACGCACACGCTAAATGCAAGAATGAACGTGAAACAGGTAAGTCACCATTGATGCACAGTGAGCAGCTTGAAGCTACATCTCCCCTGTTTTCGCGGTTTCAGCTTACGCGGTTGACGGCAATCGCTTCCTGGGAGCCTAGACGACCTTCTTACAACTTCGTCGAGCTATGGTTTAGCCTGAAGAGGTCGAACCGGTGCTCTGCAAATCCGAGCTCTCCCTCGACAATGGCGATGGAGGGGAGCTCTCCCTCTCTCTTTCTCTCTCTCTGTTCGATTTAGTTTTTTCTCCCGTAACTGAATCCACTCTCCCTTCTTCGCGAAGGCCTCTGCGGACTGTATCCGATTTCAAGAAGCTTTTCCTGCCAATCGGGAGGACCAACAGACTCGAAATGGCACGTGATTACACGTGCCACTAGGTCCAAACGGCGACGGAGACGATGGGTGTCCCGTCCATGTCCGTTTATTTCTTCAACAGCTCTTAATTCGTGCGAATTTGGCATGAATTTGCACTGAGTTTGGGAGGTGTTGACTTTCGTAGGTCCGCCGTATTGACCGGCCGATTACTCCTTCTTCCGACGACCATTGGCCGCGATTCCGACGTCAATCGACGGGGAATGGTTCGAAGAATCGAACCCCCACCAATTCTTCTTCAATTGTAGTTGATTGCTTGGTCAATTTGGCTATCGAAATTCAGCTTTTCACTGTTCACTGGTACAGGAGTCTGAGGAAGACGATGACACTGTTTCAGACCGGTTCGACCGGTCTGACCGGTCCGAACCGGTTCCGAGTTGCAATTTTCCAAATTAAACCCAAATTAATGGGAAATTTTTGCAATTGGACCTCAGAAATCGAACTTAGGGCGCGAATTTTATCTAAAAATGTGGTTTTGCCCAAAAGTTCATATCATTTCAACAAAAAACCCCAAATTTTCATTTGATTACAAATTGGGGAATTGTGCAATTGAAGGTTCGAATTTTCAAATTGGACCAAATTACCTATGCTAATCGATTCAAAATGATGAAAACCATTGAGCAGTATGTTCAATTTGCAATTGTGGTCCTTGAATTGAAATTAATTTCAATTATACCCAATTTCAAGGACTAAAATGCAATTTAAGTTTGTAATTTTGCCAAATTCATGCAATTGAGCAATTTGTACGAACAATTGGGCTAAATTACAATAAGGGACAACTAGATTGAATGTCAAGACCCTAAAAATGCCAAAATTGCAAATTAAAAGACTCAATTGACATTTTTTTTTATCAAATTCAATCATATGTGTTACGATGGTACACATAAAATTGAATCTGATTTTGGACTTTTTGTGAGGTCAAAAAGACAAGGGATTTAAAAGAAAAATATTTGCTATTTTTTCATATTTGTGTGACCTCAAATGCTATTTTTCTTGATTTTTCTAGTATTTTCCTAATTTTTGAAAATAAGAACAAAATATGAAAAATATGAAAATTTATTTTTTTTTGTCAAAAATGATTCATTAGGCTTGGCCAAGGCCACCAAAGTTGATTTTGTAATTTTTTGACTTTTTATGGATTTTTTTATGAATTTTCTAAGAAACAACTACAAAAAGGCTGATCCAAAATTAGGTGTCAACACCATGCACGGTAATCACTTTCCCATCCACTACAAATCGTACTTTCTGGTGTAGGCTTGAGGGTACGGCTCCCCCTACATGAATCTAAGGTCTCTTCAACAAGAATCCGAATGCACTCGGCAAATCCATCACTTGGAAGTTTATAGAGAATTTGGTTGGGCCGATGAGCACATCGAGCTTAATCTCACCTACCACAGTCTTCTTCATTCCATCAAAAGCTCTCACAGCTGTTTTGGAGGTTTTAACCATCTCTTCTTTGATGCCCAAACTCCTCAAGGTAGCTAAAGGGCAGATGTTGAAAGTGGATCCGTTGTCAATTAATACACGTGCTATTCTTTTTCCATTACATTGTGCTGTAATAAGGCCTTGTTGTGTCCTCTTCCTTCCATGGGGAAGTCTTCATCTGAGAAGCTCAATTGATCTTTTAGAAGGATCGCCCCTACAAAGTCCCCTAACTGCACATCATTAAAAGTTTTAGGGACATGCACCTCATTCAGTATCTTCAACAGTGCATTTTTGTGCTTCTCTGAGTTGATGAACAAATCCAACAGAGATATTTGGGCCGGCATCTTCCTTAACTGCTCTATCACTTCAAACTCACTGGTTTTAATGATGGACATAAGTTTTTCCGCGTCTTCCTTCGAAACTTCTTTCTTTTCGGATTCGCCTTCTTTAGGGGCGTAAAATCGTCCAGACCTCATTACCGTATTGTCGCGACCCGTCCGAAATGGACGCACTAATGGATTACCGATCGTGGGTCTTCCCCCGCACTAGGGTGCGGATCGCGGGCTTTGGATCGGCGCGGGCCCTCCCAGGCCCATACCAAATCGCAGCGGGAGTGTTTCTTTGAGGGATTCGGCGATAAGAGCCGATCGATTTCGACCTTGGTTTGGTCGTGGTGGCATGTGCAACTTGTGCATGCATTTGGAGTCGCCACCGGTCTTTCTTGGAGGGTAGACCGGAAACCTTACTGACTGATTGGGAGAGATCGATCAGTTCTGCGGAACCAGAGATTTTGGGTTCGGGGACTTGGTTACGCTGTTGTCATTACCAACGCCCTTTCGGCACCTAACGCGAGTAATTTTCCTAGCTAAGAGTTCATGCAGGCGCAATTTTGAGTGAGGTAGGTCAGATTTAGGGTTTTATGCAGATTTGAAAAACTAGTCCTATCAATCACAATCAATTTAATGAAAGCGCGATCAAGTATATAAATAAACCACATCGATGCACATCAATTCAAATCAATGGCTTCCTAGTAGTCATAAGGGCTTAGGGAATGTGTGATTTCGGACCCGGGATAAAATGGGAAGATTTGGAGGCAATTAGCCCGAAAGGCAAAATCATCAATTGTTGGAAGATTTGGATACCGAATTACCCAAAATACTCCATGGCCAGTTGATTGTGGCCATTTCCCATTTTTGAGAATTTTTTTGGAATTTCATGATTTTTCTTCAATTTTTGGAAGACGATTCGGCCAAAGGGCGAAATCGTCAATTTTAAGAAGGGTCGGGGTTCAAAACACCCGGAGTGAGTCTTGGCCAGTTGATTGTGGCCATTTCCTATTTTTAGGAATTTTCCTCGACTTTTTTTTTAGAATTTTTTTGGGAGACGATTTGCCGAAAGGGCAAAACCGTCATTTCTGGAAAGACCGGGGGTCGAAAGACCCGAAACAGGTCGTGGCCAGTTAAATGTGACCATTTCGTAATTTTTGGAATTTTTTTAGAATTTTTATGAATTTTTCAAAATTTTTTGAATTTTTTATGATTTTCTATTTTTTTATTGAATTTTTTATTTTTATTAATTTTTTAATATTTTCTGAATTTTTTAATATTTAAAAATATTTTCCGGGTCGGGTGAGACCCGGCCCGCGCCTCCCGGGCACCCAGCCCGACCCTACGGGTCGACACCGGCCTAAAACGACACCGTTTTGATTTTTGAAAATTTTTCTAATTTTTTAACAATTTTTTATCATTTTTTTAATTTTTTATACATTTTCCAAAAAAAGAACCCAGATCGGACAGTCCAGAACTCGGCACGTGGCTAAATCCTGGCCATACGATCAAAACCATTTTTTTTATTTTTCGGAAAATCAAACCCCATCCGACGGACCACATTGCGCCACATGGCGGATTCTAGTGCGTCCGATCTTGAACATGATCGGACGATCCACAGAGCGCCACTTGGCGCACTTTTAGCCATCGGATCTGAATTTTTTATTTATCTGAAATTCATTTATTAATTTTGAAAATCTTTTTTATTTTTCGAAAATTTCACGATCGCGACACGTGTCGCGATCGGGAAATTTTCGAAACCTTTTATTTAAAAACTCTCGACTCGGTCCCACCACGATGACGTGGCTGCTGATGTGGCATGCCACGTCATCACATTGACCATTGACCGGACCAGTCCGCCGGAAAAAAGACCGGCGCTTCGCCGGAACAATGATTATTCTGGCGAAGTAGCCGAAATCGTCGCCGGAAAACGCGTACCGACCTTAAAAACTTCATATTTTTCAATGATTTTTGCGGCCTTCGACTCCTCTGGACCTCAGCAACAACATACATACAAAACATGGCCAAAGCCCCGGACCGGCGACCACCGAGACGACTCCGGCGAGAATTTTGCAGAAATCGTTTTTGCGCCAAAGCTTGGTTCTGATCATTCATATAGCATACCAATAGGGTCTAGAGGCTCACCTGAGTTTCCTTCGAGCCCGGCGACCGCCGTCCTCGCCGAACCAAGCTCTCGGCTCGGTTATGAGTCGGGGAGCTCCGGCCACGATTTCCAACGCGGTTTCGATGCAAAATAACAGATAAGTCGGGCTTAGAGTCGATTCCACATAAGGTTTGAGGCTATATTCGCACAAAATATGGCCCGGGAAGGCACGGCCGAGACTCGAAAAATATAAAGCTCATTTGGGCATTTCGTCGAACAGGTAGTGTGCTTCGGCGAAATGAAGGTTCGGAGGGAGTACCGACCTGGTTTTGGCTCGTCGACGGCGACCGCAGCTTCGGTGATGATCATTCCCGCGTCCTGAAGCTCGAGGATGGTCCTACAATCTCTGGTTTTGCTCTCACCTCGCTCGACTCCCCCTTCCTTCTCTCTCGGCCGAGCTCCCTGTACAATTGAGATTCCTTCCTCCTTTTTTGTCCATGGCCGACCGCCCTTTTGTCTTCTTTTAGCCACAAAAGCACGCCCGCCGACCACTTACCGTTGTCCCCCACATTCGTTTGCCTCTTTTCTTTAAAAAAATGCACGCCCCATCATCCCCTGTTCTGCGCACACGGCTCCTCCACTCGGGTCTGCAACTGAGTTGCATACCCGGTTCGACCGGGTCGGGTCGGGTCTGACCCGACCGGCCAGGTTGAACCATTTCGCCAAATTGGACCCCAAATTTATCATTTTTCATGAAATTGATGGCAAAATCGGACTCATCGACATGTTTTCTATCACGCCCCGAGTCCTTTCGAGCACGCAACATCGCCTTACTGCCAAACTGTTTAGTCTCTTGCCCAGGATCCAAAATATCGCACTAGCTAATGAGACTCATATGCACATGCGGAAGCGACATACATAACTCCATGCATAAGACAATAAGATGACTTGAGGGAAATAGACACTTAACCATTACACCACAAACTTTCAGTTTTACAAAATACACAAGAACTACTAAGATAACTAGGGCTAGAGGAAAAGGGTTAGCCTACTCAAAAGGAGACATCTACTAAGGAACACGCGTCACTGCCCTAAGGGATACTCCAAAAGTCAGAGGCCGTTACAAGGCCTAAGAGACAGGCTCGCTGCTGATGGATCAGGCGACACCGGCCGCTGGATGGTACTCTACCCAATCGCCCGGCTGAGGCTCCTCTGGGACATCTTCTTATGGCTCTAACTCGGAATACACTGGGATGTCTTCCTCCTCTGAATCGGACCCTAAGTCCATGGGCTCGCCTCGGCGCCTACCATCTCCCACTCGAACCCTGCCTCCTCCATGGAAACGTCGTCGGCATCAAAGGGCTCGATGACCTCGCCATCTGTAACGGGATGCTGTGGCCGCACTACTGGGAGACCCATGCTTGGCTCGAGGTCGGTCATCGGGTCAGAAATCTCGCCATCGGGTGGGTACGTGATCATCGGGTCCTGCTCCTCAACGATATCCCAAGGCACGTCAAAAGATCTCAGAGGCCCCCAAGTAGCGACGTCGTCTCGATACCACCATGCTGCGTACCTATATGGCCTCCAATGGTCTGTCCCGTCCTCCACCCAGACGGTACTACGCTCATAAATAAAAACCTTATCCTCGCCCACTGGGTACTCAGTAACGTGCTTCTCGGTCATCACCGGCACCCCAAAAGTTGGCGGCGGCATGGTCAAGGCTTGGGGTCTGAAAGGTGGGTCCCACGACGAGGTGGGATAAACTCAATAAGCTAGTCCTAACCCTAAGCTAGGCACTCGGGACTTCCAGACGCACCCAAACATATGCAATGGCCAACTGTACAAAAACAGGCAATGGCATGCGGTAACTCAATTAAAGCACAAATTGACATAAAGTTCACCAATCTAGGCTAGGCTTGACTTTCGTACCTTGGCACTTACTATCTCATAATATAAAGGATAGCGCATATATATAATATATATATATATATATATATATATATATATATATATATATATATATGATGTATATATGATACGACTGTAATTCTCATCGCTTAGCCCGCGTCATAACGCCTCAGGCCTGGTTAACCACTGAACCCGCGTTTAACGTATCAGGTTCCAAATGCCATCTCATGACCTGCGTTTAACGCCTCAGGTCTATCCCGCGTTTAACGCATCAGGATAACATTAAGCCCCGCGTTTAACGCATCAGGGCGCTATATGCACATAGACTTATAATTCAACCAATTATAGCATAAAACAATCACATGTGCATAATGTCCATACAAGGACCATTCGGCCATTTTAATCACAATTCCTCAAGCCATTCAATCAAATATGACACATAACTCATCGACTAATCACGCAAGGCCGGAATCACTATCATGGTATCATTTAACTCATTCAAATCACCTTATAATTATACGACCAGAACACATTTAGTGGTCTACGGGCCATTTCACGCAATGCACTAACAAGACCACACCATGGCCGAATATTGGCATGCACACACAAGGAGTTCCATCAACACAAACAAGCTCAAACAAGATCTAACTCTTCTAATGGCACACCAAGACATTCGGCCACTTCAAGAACATGTCCCAAGGTATTTTTCAATCATGGTTTTAACACCCCAAGAGCCATAAATCGTTAAACCAATCTGTCCTACAAAACTCAGATTCGGATTTCAAGGGGTTCTCATCAAAAGAGCCCACTATACTCATCAAAATCAACCCTCACTTGGTCCTTCCATCACCTAAGGTCCTAGCAAAAGGTTAGGGCAAGCTTACCTAGCTTAAAGCTCCAAGAGAACCGGCAAAGATGGCGTGAAATATGGCGCGGCGCAAAGCTTGTCCTCGGCGAACAAATCTGGTCCCTAGGAGTTCATGCATCAAACGGCCAAGAACAACTTCAATATCACCTCTAACATAATTTTATAACTTCCTATCTTAGTCCTTAAGGTTCCTAGAGTCACTTACCTCAAGATTGCGTCAAACTCTTCAAGAACAACCCACTCTCTCCTCCCGGTTCGGTTCTGGTCGTGAGGTGCTCGAGTGGTTCCGGGCTTCAAACGGAGCTATCCTTCAGCTCGTGATGAAGAGGAGGTCGGCTAAGGGCAGTTTGAGGTGGTGACGGTGGGTGATCGTCCACCTAGGGGCCGAAGGGAGAGAGGGGACGGCAAGAGAGCTAACGGGAAAGAGGGAAGGAACATGAGAGAGAGAGAGAGATGGTCGTGGGAGGGGTGATGGCCGAATGAAAAATGGGGGAGAGAGAGAGAGAGTGATCTAATAGAAAGGGGAAGATTGGAGGGAAAGTGAGTGAGTGGGAGTTGGTAGTGGGGAAAGTACAATGAATAGTGGCCATGAAAGACATGATGTAAGAGGTTTGGTGTTGGGGTTTAAATCTTGTCATGGTTGTCTCATCCTATAATTCAAATGGCTAAAAACCAAATTGTCCTCCAAAATTGGCCAAGGGTAGGGAAGATGGCAATTGTCCAATTTGCCCTTGCTTTAAATAATAGAAAAGGGTACTAAGCTTAGGGTAAAAGGGTCGATTTCACTCGTCGATCCGAATATCGCTTTTCTAACTTATACGGGGCTAATTCTAATCTTATTAACTCTCCGATGAGGCGACGTCCAAATTTACTCCATTGCGATCTTCGAATGTCCGGCCTCCAATCTCGAAGTCCAATCCATGGCCAAATTCAGTCAATTGTCATTCCAGCGCGTCTCAGACTAACGGGCGGCTCTCAAGAGTTACGCGTATCGACCCGCGACTAATGTCACGTTTAAGAGTTACTCGAGCCACGGCGGCTTTGGTTGTCATGTAATCGCGAGGGTCAATCACTAGTCCCAAAGGTTACGACCGTTAGGAATCGATTTAGGTTAATTCGTAAATCATGTCATGGTCATACGGAATCACCCGTGAACCAATCGCACGACACTAGCAAATCGTTCTAAAACCATTCTTAGATCGACCTTTAGCAGTCCTAAATATTCCCTCGACGATCCTTATGGTCAAAGCGTCGACTCGTGGTTAAGTTCTTTGGTCCACGTACTTTAAATCCTATATGGCCATTCCCCATTGGTTAGTCGACTCGAGAGTGATCAATTTTGAACGAGATTAACTGGAATACATCGATAGACATTCATTCATTAATAAGCTTCGAGATAAGGTCGGAATTCAGAATGTCACAACTCTTCCCCCTTACAGAAATTTCTTCCTCGAAATTTACCTTACAACCACCTATTCAAACAAATGGGGGTGCTGGCGCCTCATCGCTTCCTCGCTTTCCCAGGTGGCTCCTTCAGTTCCATGGTGCTCCCAGATCACCTTTACTAGCAGGATCGTCTTGTTCCTTAGGACTTGCTCCTTTCTGTCCTCGATCCTAACTGGCCTTTCCACATACGACACTCGATTGTCCACTTCTATCACTTCGTGGTCCAGTACATGAGTCACGTCCGGTTCATACTTTCTCAGCATCGACACGTGGAACACATTGTGAACTTGCGATAAACTTGGCGGCAAGGCAGGTCTGTAGGCCAAGGTCCCAATCCGCTCTAAGATTTCAAAAGGGCCTACGTACCTCGGACTTAGCTTTCCTTTCTTTCCAAACCTAGATAATGCTTTCATCGGTGACACCTTCAAGAAGACATGGTCTCCTGCTTGAAACTCTAAAGGCCTGCGTCGCTTGTCGGCGTAACTTTTCTGGCGACTCTACGCTGTTTTCAATCTTTCCCTTATGACTTTTACTGCCTCGACTGACTGTTCCACTAGTTCTGGGCCCGTTATGCTTCTTTCACCAACCTCATCCCAGCATAAAGGAGTCCTGCATGCAGTACCATATAATGCTTCGAACGGTGCCATTCCGATGCTCTGCTGGTAACTGTTGTTATAGGCAAACTCTACCAAGTGTAACTGATCCTCCCAACCTCCTTTAAAGTCTAACACGCAAGCTCTCAGCATATCCTCAAGCGTCTGAATTGTCCTTTCAGATTGTCCGTCTGTCTGCGGGTGGTAAGCGATGTTGTACTGTAGTTTCGTCCCTAAAGCCTCTTGTAGGCTTTTCCAAAATGAAGCGGTAAACTTGGGGTCTCTGTCTGAAGTAATCGTCATTGGGACTCCATGAAGACGAACTATGTACCTCATGTACAACTCCGCGTATCTATCCATCGCGAAATCTTTTCGTACTGCCAAGAAGTGTGCGGATTTAGTTAGTCTATCCACGATCACCCAAATCGAATCATGTCCTCTCTAACTCCTCGGCAAACCCATGACAAAGTCCATGGTGATGTGCTCCCACTTCCACTCGGGGATTTCCAATGGCTGCAACATCCCACCAGGCTTACAATGCTGGGCCTTAACTTGCTGGCACGTCAAACACTTCGCCACGTGCTTAGCTACGTCCATTTTCATTCCATTCCACTAGTAGTGCTGACGTAGATTCTGATACATCTTCGTGCTACCCGGATGGATACTATAGTTGCTCCTATGAGCTTCCGACAAGATCCTTTCTCTTAGTTCCTCGTCACTGGGTACGCACAAGCGTCCACGAAACTTCAGAATCCCATCCTCGGATACTTGAAAGTCGGGTTTCCTTTTTGCGGCATCCATTTCCAGGATCTTTTGGATGTCGGGGTCCGTACATTGCAACACTTTCACTTTCTCATGAATCTCTGGTTCAATCCTCAATGTGGCTAGGAGACAAGACAGCTGGCAGACTTCAAGCTTAAACTCTGAATCCCTTATTCCTTCCAATAGAGTCCATTCCTTGACCATCAAATGTGCGATGCTCGATTTCCGACTCAGCGCATCCGCAACCTTATTTGCCTTTCCGGGGTGATAAAGGATATCACAATCATAGTCCTTGAGCAGCTCCATCCATCGACGTTGCCTCATGTTCAACTCCTTTTGCGAAAACAAGTACTTCAAACTCTGGTGGTCCGTATAAATCTGAAACCTTTCTCCACACAAGTAATGCCTCCAAATCTTCAAGGCGAAGATGATAGCTGCTAGTTCCAAATCGTGCGTCGGGTAATTCATCTCATGAGGTCTTAACTGTCTCGATGCATAAGCTACAACTCTTACATGTTGCATCAAGACGCATCCTAATCCTTTCAGCGACGCATCGCTATAGATCTCATAACCTCCAGGTCCGGAAGGAATGGTCAACACTGGTGCAGTCGTCAAACGATGCTTGAGTTCCTGAAAACTCCTCTCACACTTATCCGTCCATTCAAACCGCGTATCCTTCTTAGTCAGCCTCGTCAAAGGAGTAGCTATCGAGGAAAACTTTTCCACGAACCTGCGGTAATATCCTGCCAATCCTAGGAAGCTTCGGACCTCTGTTACTGACGTAGGTCTAGGCCAATTCGTTACTACTTCAATCTTTGCGGGGTCCACAGAAATCCCATTTCCAGAGATGATATGTCCAAGGAACGCAACTTCGTTAAGCCAAAACTCGCACTTACTGAACTTGGCGTACAGCGAGTGTTCCCTTAACGTCCGTAGAACTATACTCAATTGCTCCTCATGACTCTTTGAGTAAATCAAGATGTCGTCGATGAAGACAATGACGAACTGATCCAAGTATTCCTTAAACACTCTGTGCATCAAATCCATGAAAGCAGCTGGGGCATTAGTCAATCCAAACGGCATGACCGTAAACTCATAATGCCCATACCTTGTCCGAAAAGCTGTCATCGGTATATCTTCCTTCTTAATCCTCAACTGGTGATAACCCATCCTTAGGTCTATCTTGGAGAACACAGAAGCTCCTTGTAGTTGATCAAACAAGTCGTCAATCCTTGGCAAACAGATACTTGTTCTTGATAGTCACCTAGTTCAACTGCCTATAGTCAATGCATAAGCGCAACGACCCATCCTTCTTCCTTACAAACAAGACTGGCTCTCCCCAAGGCGAAGCACTTGGACGAATAAATCCTTTGTCCAGCTATTCCTGCATCTGAACCTTCAATTCCTTCAACTCCGACAAGGACATCCTATAGGGTGCCTTCGAGATTGGCTCCGTTCCAGGTGCTAACTCAATTACGAACTCTATTTCCCTTGCTGGAGGCAACCCTGGTAACTCTTGAGGAAAGACATCAGGGTAATCACGTACTACAGCTATATCCTCTAGCTTTGGTTCCTCTACGGTTGGATCCATCATGGCAGCTAAGTACGCTTGACACCCTTCGTCCAAAAGCCTAGTCACCTCAAGTGACGAAATCAAAAGGATTGAAGTTCCTCCTCGACTTCCCGCAAACTCGAATCTAGGGTGATCATTAGGATGGAAATGAATCACCCTGCTACCACAATCAACGATAGCCCTTTGCCTACTTAACCAATCCATACCAATAATCACGTCAAAGTCAAACATAGGCAGCACGGCTAAATCTATCCGTACCTCACTACCACCAACGACTATCTTACAATCTGGACAGCCTAGCGAAACCAACACTTTATCCTTCAATGGGGTGGTAACATGCAATATCACATCCAAAGGTCTCAATTCAATTCCAACCAAATCAGCAAACTGAGCAGATATGAACGAATGCGATACTCCAGGGTCAAACAACGCATAGGCAGCATGATCACACAAAGTAACCGTACTTGTGACCACGCCAGGCGCGTTCTCCACTTCCCTTCGCGCCACAGCATACACCCTTCCTTGAGCTGGCGGCCTATTTACGTTGTTCTGCTGGGCTCCAGCCTGCGGTCCCCCTGGTGGTCGGTTTCCTTGAGCTTGAGGTCCTAGTGTTTGGCTTGGGCAATTCCTTATGTGATGGCCCAGCTGGTCACACTTGAAGCATGCGCCCATCCTGCTTGGGCAAGGTCCATTGCCATGCTTCCGCCCGCACAAGCGACAATTCCAATTCGACTGGTGAGCAGGCTTGCCAATATTCTTTCTAGCCGAAGGGACAAAACGTCGATTGCTCGCCATCGGCCTCTTGCCGAACTGGCGGTTATCCCTGGCAGGAGTGAACCGCGATCCAGAAGCGATTCCTCTTTCCTTCATATCTCTTTCCACTAATTAGCCTCTCTCATAAATTGCATCATAACCTTGTAGGTCCAACAGCACCAACTGGCTGCGAAGGTCAAGTCTCAGTCCATCTCCGAACCTTCTCGCCTTGTCCTCAGGGTTCTCGACCATCCTCGGGGCATACTTGGATAGTCTCGCGAATTCAGCCTCATACTAGTCGATGGTCATCTGGTTCTGGCGGAGATTTTGGAATTCAACCATCTTCTGTTCCTGAGCCGCTCTGGAGAAATACTTAGCATTGAACACTTCAGAGAAGACAGTCCAGTTTGGCTCCTTTCCTTTGGGGAAAACTCTTCCCTTGGTGGCCTTCCACCAATCGTTCGCAGTTCCACGAAGCTGGTACACAGCTAGAATCACCTTCTCCGCCTCAGTACAGCCAAGCACCTCAAAGGCCTTCTCCAATTCTTCAATCCAAGCAGGGGCAGCTCCAGGGTCCCATGTACCATCAAACTTTGATGGCTTCAACTTCATAAAGTGCTCCATCAGCTGGCCCATCACGCGATTCCCTTGCCCTTGGGCATTGCCACCCTCATTGTCATGTCCATTGTTCCCATTGTTCCCATTCGCTAGGTTGGCGGCAGCGACTACAGCTTCAGCAGCCTGGGCAACGGCAGCAGCTCTTTCTTGGGCCTGCCTGCCCATCAAGTTCCCAATCTCTTCCAGGATCCTCATGACTCCATCGTACCTAGGATCTTCTACCACTTGTGGCCTAGAGCTAGACGCTCCTCCAGTACCCCTGGTTTGGTTGCTCATCTTGCTAAGTCTCACAACACCTGAGTCACTATAATTCCATCTAGGAATTAGAGACCTAAGCCATCTACTTAAGTCTAGCAAGGCTACGCCACTATCACAGCAGCAATCACAGTTAAGGCAACCATTACTCAAGCAACCATCAGAAGCATCACAACCAGGAATTCACAATCGTATCACACATTCAGTAGCTTCAGCAACTTCACCAAATCACAATCAGCTATCCAATCCAGCAATCAGCAGTCAACACTCAGTGCCAAGTACGAAGCCTTATAGCCTTAAGTCTACCAAAGATGATGCCAGTCAATATGCCAATCACAAGCGCCATTTCACATGTCATGCATTTCATGCCTAACTCTAGCGAATCCCTAAGGTCTCGCTACCCAGTTATCCTCAAATCATCACACCTTATTACTCCAGTCCTCAACCAACTTGGATCGAGCTGACCTTGCTCTGATACCAAACAAGAGGGGATGTCACGCCTCGAGTCCTTTCGAGTGCGCAACATCGCCTTACTGCCAAACTGTTTAGTCTCTTACCCAGGATCCAAAATATCGCACTAGCTAATGAGACTCATATGCACATGCGGAAGCGACATACATAACTCCATGCATAAAACAATAAGATGACTTGAGGGAAATAGACACTTAACCATTACACCACAAACTTTTAGTTTTACAAAATACACAAGAACTACTAAGATAACTAGGGCTAGAGGAAAAGGGTTAGCCTACTCAAAAGGAAACATCTACTGAGGAACACGCGTCACTGCCCTAAGGGATACTCCAAAAGTTAGAGGCCGCTATAAGGCCTAAGAGACAGGCTCGCTGCTGATGGATCAGGCGACACCGGCCGCTGGATGGTACTCTACCCAATCGCCCGGCTGAGGCTCCTCTAGGACTTCTTCTTCTGGCTCTGACTCGGAATACACTGGGATGTCTTCCTCCTCTGAATCGGACCCTAAGTCCATGGGCTCGCCCTCGGCGCCTACCATCTCCTACTCGAACCCTGCCTCCTCCATGGGAACGTCGTCAGCATCAGAGGGCTCGATGACCTCGCCATCTGTAACGGGATGCTGTAGCTGCACTGCTGGGAGACCCATGCCTAGCTCGAGGTCGGTCATCGGGTCAGAAATCTCGCCATCGGGTGGGTACGTGATCATCGGGTCCTGCTCCTCAACGATATCCCAAGGCACGTCAAAAGATCTCAGAGGCCCCCAAGTAGCGACGTCGTCTCGATACCACCATGCTGCGTACCTATCTGGCCTCCAATGGTCTGTCCCGTCCTCCACCCAGACGGTACTACGCTCATAAATAAAAACCTTATCCTCGTCCACTGGGTACTCAGTAACGTGCTTCTCGGTCATCACTGGCACCCCAAAAGCTGGCGGCAGCATGGTCAAGGCTTAGGGTCTGAAAGGTGGGTCCCACGACGAGGTGAGATAAACTCAATAAGCTAGTCCTAACCCTAAGCTAGGCACTCGGGACTTCCAGACGCACCCAAACATATGCAATGGCCAACTGTACAAAAACAGGCAATGGCATGCGGTAACTCAATTAAAGCACAAATTGACATAAAGTTCACCAATCTAGGCTAGGCTTGGCTTTCGTACCTTGGCACTTACTATCTCATAATATAAAGGATAGCGCATATATAATATATATATATATATATATATATATATATATGATGTATATATGATACGACTGTAATTCTCATGGCTTAGCCCGCGTCATAACGCCTCAGGCTTGGTTAACCACTGAACCCGCGTTTAACGCATCAGGTTCCAAATGCCATCTCATGACCCGCGTTTAACGCCTCAGGTCTATCCCGCGTTTAACGCATCAGGATAACATTAAGCCCCGCGTTTAAGGCATCAGGGCGCTATATGCACATAGGCTTATAATTCAACCAATTATAGCATAAAACAATCACATGTGCATAATGTCCATACAAGGACCTTTCGGCCATTTTAATCACAATTCCTCAAGCCATTCAATCAAATATGCCACATAACTCATCGACTAATCACGCAAGGCCGGAATCACTATCATGGTATCATTTAACTCATTCAAATCCCCTTATAATTATACGACCAGAACAAATTTAGTGGTCTACGGGCCATTTCACGCAATGCACTAACAAGACCACACCATGGCCGAATATTGGCATGCACACACAAGGAGTTCCATCAACACAAACAAGCTCAAACAAGATCTAACGCTTCTAATGGCACACCAAGACATTCGGCCACTTCAAGAACATGTCCCATGGTATTTTTCAATCATGGTTTTAACACCCCAAGAGCCATAAATCGTTAAACCAATATGTCCTACAAAACTCAGATTCGGATTTCAAGGGGTTCTCATCAAAAGAACCCACTATACTCATCAAAATCAACCCTCACTTGGTCCTTCCATCACCTAAGGTCCTAGAAATGGTTAGGGCAAGCTTACCTAGCTTAAAGCTCCAAGAGAACCGGCGAAGATGGCGTGAAAGATGGCGCGGCGCAAAGCTTGTCCTTGGCGAACAAATCTGGTCCCTAGGAGTTGATGCATCAAACGGCCAAGAACAACTTCAATATCACCTCTAACATAATTTTATAACTTCCTATCTTAGTCCTTAAGGTTCCTAGAGTCACTTACCTCAAGATTGCGTCAAACTCTTCAAGAACAACCCACTCTCTCCTCCTGGTTCGGTTCTGGTCGTGAGGTGCTCGAGTGGTTCTAGGCTTCAAACGGAGCTATCCTTCAGCTCGTGATGAAGAGGAGGTCGGCTGAGGGCGGCTTGAGGTGGTGACAGTGGGTGATCGTCCACCTAGGGGCCGAAGGGAGAGAGGGGACGGCGAGAGAGCTAACGGGAAAGAGGGAAGGAACGTGAGAGAGAGAGATGGTCGTGGGATGGGTGATGGCCGAATGAAAAATGGGGGAGAGAGAGAGAGAGAGTGATCTAATAGAAAGGGGAAGATTGGAGGGAAAGTGAGTGAGTGGGAGTTGGTAGTGGGGAAAGTACAATGAATAGTTGCCATGAAAGACATGATGTAAGAGGTTTCGTGTTGGGGTTTAAATCTTGTCATGGTTGTCTCATCCTATAATTTAAATGGCTAAAGACCAAATTGTCCTCCAAAATTTGGCCAAGGGTAGGGAAGATGGCAATTGTCCAATTTGCCCTTGCTTTAAATAATAGAAAAGGGTACTAAGCTTAGGGTAAAAGGGTCGATTTCACTCGTCGATACAAATCTTGCTTTTCTAACTTATACGGGGCTAATTCTAATCTTATTAACTCTCCGATGAGGCGACGTCCAAATTTACTCCATTGCGCTCTTCGAATGTCCGGCCTCCAATCTCGAAGTCCAATCCATGGCTAAATTCAGTCATTTGTCATTCCAGCGCGTCTCAGACTAACGGGCGGCTCTTAGGAGTTACGCGTATCGACCCGCGACTAATGTCATGTTTAAGAGTTACTCGAGCCACGGCGGCTTTGGTTGTCATGTAATCGCGAGGGTCAATCACTAGTCCCAAAGGTTACGACCGTTAGGAATCGATTTAGGTTAATTCGCAAATTATGTCATGGTCATACGGAATCACCCGTGAACCAATCGCACGACACTAGTAAATCGTTCTAAAACCATTCTTAGATCGACCTTTAGCGGTCCTAAATATTCCCTCGACGATCCTTGTGGTCAAAGCGTCGACTCGTGGTCAAGTGCTTTGGTCCACGTACTTTAAATCCTATATGGTCATTCCCCATTGGTTAGTCGACTCGAGAGTGATCAATTCTGAACGAGATTAACTAGAATACATCGATAGACATTCATTCATTAATAAGCTTCGAGATAGGGTCGGAATTCAGAATGTCACATTTTCCATCAAATATGGGTATTTTCGTGAATCAATGGATTGAAATTTAATGAAAACCCCAAATTGTCCCTAGGATCCAAAATTGAATTTAGCCTAATCGAAGGTCCAAACGACCGAATTAGCCACAATTGATGCCACCAATGGATTCATCATGATGAAAAATATAGGGTAGAGGTGTTTTATTTTAATGGGTATGCCCGTGTAAAATTTAATTTCAAATTTTGTGAAACCAGGGACTAAATTGAAAGAAAATTATGCAATTAAGACTTTTTGGTTAAAATTGATCAAATTGGAGGGCACATTGACCCAATTGCACTTCGAGACTTTAGAATCCAATGTCATAGCTTATAAAAAGTGAGAATTGAAAATTAAAAGACTCGAAAAGAATTTTTTAGGTTCGGTTAGGGTTTATGTTTGTGAAGGAACATAGTGACCCAAGCAAAATTTTCAAAATTTAAAGTCACACACTTGAATAGGAAATTAAAAAAAAAATTATTGAATATTTTTGTGTATTTTTTTGACCAAGAATGGTATTTTTCTGATTTTTCGGGTATTTTTAATAATTAAATAAATTCGAAAAATTATTAAAAATTACGAAAAATATTTTTTGTTCAAAATTGACTCTTGAGGCTAGGCCAAGGCCTTCAAAGTTGATTTTATAATTTTATGAGTTTTTGGCTATTTTTAATTAATTTTGGAAATAAAAATTGAAATGAAAAATGACCAAAAATCAGGTGTCAACAGCTGCCCCTCTTTGAGAGTGAGCTCGTCAGAGGTTGCTTTCAAAGATAAAATGACACCTGAATCTTGACCGACTCGACTGGGGAAAAGAAATGCTATGACATCGGAACCTTAAGTTTTTTTATGAATGCTCAAATTAATCCCCGATTTGCTCTTGCAATTTGAACTTGGGCTGGAGGGAGGGAGGTTTACCTGAAGCTCACTTGTCGGATGCTGCCGGTTGCGACAACTTTCAAGAAGATACATAGGATTCGTCATTCAGAATATCCTAGGGAGATTAAGCTCTGACCTGTATAGTAGGTCATACCATTATGGGATTTCTAACTGGTAGGAATCTAAGGAAGGCGCATCCTACGCTTTAGGATTTACCAGGGATTTTGATCCGTATGGTGGATCGGACCTTTGTGTTGATCCTTATGGAGATTTCTACCTTGGTTTGACCCTTTAGGCGGTTTCTACCATGAGTTGACCCTTTAGGCGGTTTCTACCTTGAGTTGACCATTCAGGCGATTTCTACCTTGGTTGACCCTTCAGGCGGTTTCTACCTTGAGCTGACCCTTCAGGCGGTTTCTACTTTGGTTTTGCTTTGAAAATGAGTCTCATGACGAGGGTTCTCCACGTCCGATGAGACTACCTGATTTTTGAAAATGGGTCCCGAGACGAGGGTTCTCCAAGTCTGATGGGATTACCTGATTTTTTTGAAAGAGGGTCCCGAGATAAGGGTTCTCCACGTCTGATAAAACTGCTTAATCTTTTGAAAAGGGTTCCCAAGACGGAGGTTTTCCACGTCCGATGTGATTACCTGTTTTTTTTAAAAGGGTTTTCCCATGACGAAGGTTTTCCACGTCCGATGGGATTGCTTGATTTTTTTGAAAATGGTTCCCAAGACTGAGGTTTTCCACGTCAGATGGGATTACTTGATTTTTTTTTTAAAAGGGGTGTCCTAGGACAAGGGTTCTCCACGTCAAGCTAGGACTGCTTGATTTTTTTTTTAGAAGGGGTCCTAGGATGAGGGTTCTCCACGTCATGCTAGGACTGTTTGATATTTTTGAAAAGGGTTCCTAGGACGAAAGTTCTCCACGTCAAGCTAGGACTGCTTGATGATGTTTTTTTGAAAAGTGGTCCTAGGACGAGGGTTCTCCACGTCTGCTGGGACTGTTTGATATTTTTGAAAAGGGGTCCAAGGACGAGGGTTCTCCACGTCAAGCTAGGACTGCTTGATTTTTGAAAAGGGGTCCTAGGATGAGGGTTCTCCACGTCAAGCTAGGACTGCTTGATTTTTTGAAAAGGGGTCATAGGACGAGGGTTCTCCACGTCTAATGGGATGTTTTTGACTTCTTTTGAAAAAGGGTTCTATCCTCCCCCCCTTCTTTTTGAAAGATCCCGAAATTTGTCGGGAATTCAGTTTTGAAGCAGTGAAGGATTTTATTTTGACAAAGCTTCACTTGGGTCTGTGGAGGCGACATTCTGGGAGTTGGGTTCTCCAGGTATCCTGCAAAAGTTTGAGCCTGAAAGATTTTTCTTCACCAAGAAAACGTTAGTAATCTTTGGGAAGACCACGGCTGTCCATTTGACAAAACCGTATGACTTAAGTTTTAATCATGAAATGTGCATTTTGATGCCGGAGGCTATCCAAAGCATTCTTGTAACATGAAAATGTGATCACAAATTCCTTGCATGGAAAATATGGATCAACAGTTTGAAAATTCCAAAAAGAGTTTGTTCAAAACATCAATTGGAATATTTCTCGACAATGAGGTCTTCTCACCTGTTTTGAGATAATGGTTTTTATAGGGGATGCACTCAATTCCCTACTAACTTGTGCCTATGTTTTAGGCTCATTCGCAGCGCATACATTTTGATCGGTCAGGAGGTCTTCCACGTGACCGTAATGTTGGGCTTGGATATTGGTCTTCGAGGGGGACTCACTTTTGAGTCAAGGTCATTGAATGAAAGTTTTCACCATCCGCTCCGGGTTTACAAGTCAAGAACCCTGCAAAATGAGAAAGAAATAGTCTTGCTCGTACTTCTTCGAGCTAAGCTATATGTTAACCCAAGTGTCTTAGTCAGAGAAGACTGTTTCAGGGTTATGATGTTGGTAAGATTGGGGACCGAAAAAGACTTATTTTTGGCCCAGAATTTATGAGGGGATTGACATTGGTAATCACTGCTGATTTGCCACCTGTCCTTTTCTTTCTGCACCTTTAGTCTTGAGGTGTGCAACCGATTTTTTGAGGTGTGCACCAGCTCTTCAGAGAGGGTCTCTTATTGCATTCAGAGACCGACAATTCTCTCTATATCTTTGCTCCGCGCTTGACGCCATTTGGGGAGCAGCCCTTCTGATCCTACTCTTTTAGGGATTTCCTTTTTTCCCAACCAGGCTTCACTGGGGATCAATCAAATAGCTTACATGAGCATCGGCCTTGCTTTTATCGGGTCTTTTGCTTTTTCTTGATGGTGGGGGTTTTTCATTCATTTTTTTTTTATCATTTATTTTTGAAATCCCGCTTTTTCTCATCTTTAGGAGATCATGTTAGACCTATAACCGGAAGTCTAAACATGCTTTAAACATCAGTCCAGGAATTTCTTCGCAATCCCTGAGTCTTGAATTTCTATGTTTCTGAAGTGATGATGCCTTCATCTTGAAATGTGCAATGATCACCAACGGGTTCATGAAATGAATTTGTAGGCTCAAGTTGGCTGTGCAAAGGATTCGGTGTGTGGGATAGAGAAATGAATGCTTCTCGTCATCCTATGGCACTTGGATTACCATATAAACAACACACAAAGATTAATGTTAGTCCGAGCAAGAAAATTTCTAACCATTTTCTCTTGATGCTGCTGGACTCACCTCCATTTTGCCCCGACGTGGGGTGGTTATTGACATGGCTGAGAATGAAAATCGTCGTTCAAAGGGGTTATCAATGGTCACCTGTAGTGTTTGGGGATATGAAACGAATGTCTCCGTCGTCCCAATCCATGTAATTGCTGCGAATAATCCCTACTTCCGTAGGTCACCTGTAGTATTTTGTTATCTAATTCGCTTCACTCATCTCTCAAGTGTGTGTTGGACGTGTTTGGATTAGGCTTCGCCTCTCGTCTTTTGAGAAAACGTCATTTTCAATGTTTTGAACAACATCTTGTTGGGAAAATTCCTTTTGTTTTCTCCAAAATTTTCCTTCAAGGGAATTTTATGTTGCACCATGCATGTTCTATTCATGTTTAGATAACCTCCAGATTCAAAACATGAATGTCAATGAATTTGGAACTCAATGGATTGGGGAAAAGGATACTTACCTATCCACCGTGGCTGGAGACCCCTGAAAATGTAAAAGAAACATGTCATTGTATGTTCACGAATTTTTCAAGAATCGGAACGATACATCTTACCATTGGTCATGTACTCCAACAAGTAATACATGGGATGTAAAAACCTGTTTCGCCTTGTTGGCGAGCCCCTGTCAAAGACGGGAGTCAGGTGTTAGTTTGCATTCCAAAATTCGAGACAAATTGGAACGATACCGCTTTGTTCTTGTTTTGGGTTTCCATTTGAACACAAATGCGCGGCTTGCAGAAGTTGGCCATCTATCTTGTGGCCATGATCCCTACGTCTGGTTGGCAATGAATCCTTCTCTAGGATTTGCATTGGATGAGATCAATTTGTGCTTTTGGACGTATTCTACGTCATTTTCCAGGGTTCCATTTCCTGGCAACCTGCCCCCTAAAATTGATATTTCTTTTCGCCTCCACGTCGGCGAGATCCTTTCTTTTGTGGCTTTTTGGCGCCACCAATTTATCACCTGATAAGAGAAGAGATGAAACATTATTCCCGTATCTGATTGAAAATCATTTAGGAACGATACGTTCTTTTTATCAAATGGGTGGCTCCGCGGCCAAATGCATCTCGCGTTGAAGGGATGGATTCCATTATGCTCTGTGAACGATAATCATCGCTTGGGGAGATCACCCCCATAGATTAAACGATGCATCCGATGTCTTTGATCTCAATATGTTTTTCGGGAGTAGGGACGGTTTGCCCCTAATTAAATAAGGAAATGACGCGCCTGAGCTTGAAGATGCTCAAAAGGTAAGGCTGATCCCCGCGCAATTAGTTTCAAGCGTAAATGAGAAATGCTCCCATGGGAATTTTACAATGAAGTTACCAATACATTCATTCAAGGTATTCGACCTCTTTTCCCTGAGCATTTTTTTTAACAATCGCGCCTTGAATTAAACACATAATCGTCGGCTTTGTATCACCATTGCAAGAGTCCGCCAGCTCCAGGCTGATCGAGCCAGAAATTGAGTTCCTCCCCAAGGAAATCGCTCGAATCTCCGAACCATTGATGCTCAAGTCGAGTATCACCGATTGCTGGCGATGAATTTCGCTCATCACTTTCGCCTTGAACGATCTGATTCCTCGAGCGGGAACCTCCCTTGTTGCCCTGTTGAGATTGTGGTTCACATTCCCAGGGGTATTGAGACAGCTTAGGGGGTTGTTCAGCTGATCGACCCAAAAGGAAAGGTCTTCATCAAGGAAATTGTCGGCTTCTTCGAGCCTTTGACGTTCGAGTCGGGCAGAATCGACCGCTGGAGGAGGATTTTTCCCAATGTTTTCGCCATGAGCAACTTGATTCCACGAACTGGAACTTCCGTTGATGTTTTGCACAGTTGTATGTGCACCCTCTTTTAATGCAAGATCCGTTGTAGGAATAGCATTGCCAATAGGTTGGTGCTCAAATTGGGGAGGCTCTATTTGCTGGAGTCGTGATACGTATTCCTTAAAAGTATCGTAGTTATGGCCATATCTAGCGTTTTGGCTCAAGCCGGCTCCATCTGGGTCTGAAGTTGCCAAGCCTTCCCTCAGCAATTTTCTATAGTATTTGAGGTGACTCCTGACACTACTCTTGGCAACCCCTTGTACGTTCATGATCTCGAGTACTTGCTGTGGGCGGGCTGAGCTGAATCCTAACTGCCGAACTACATCGATAAATCTCTGATGAAGTTCATTGGTCCAACGAAGCTTCCTTTTCTTCTTACCCCTAGCAGTATTGGCAACCAGGAGGACACTATCTTCGAGATCTAGCCGTGTTGAAAGTTGTTTTGGGGAGAGTTGGTCAGTTTTAGGTCGACTAGTCGTGATGGCGAGTCCATCGTTGGGGAGACGCCACTCGTCATGATGCATGCTCCATCCCCCACCAGGCGTCGATATTGATTTTGTAGTGTCGACCTGCTCTGGTAAATCTCGGGTGGTACTCGATTGTGTCAGAAGGTATTGCTGAGGGAAATGTGACAGGTGAGCATTGTAAATCCCCAGACATAGCTCAGGGAACATTTCGTCGATTTGGACAGGGTTGTTGCAGTTAAGGCAAGCGGCGGTGCTCAGAGTTTTTTTATATCTCGAATTTTCTACTCGAAGCTGTTCAATCTTCTCCTTTAGAATCTCTACCTCGCGTGTCTGAATTGTTCCATCACCCGTGTTCGTTTGTTGCGAAACCAAAACTTAACCTTCAAAGGTTCCAAGCCCACCTTCTGGCTTAGTTTAGCTCTCTGCTGCTCGTTTGGAAATGGGCATTCCTTGAAAAGAGCGTTAAGCTCTTGGATTTGGCGTGTAGTGTGGCATTGGCGATGCTTCCTTTTTTGGCACTGATCATTGTCGCTGGCGTTTTGGTGGCTGAGGGCTTGGGTCTCCTGGCTGGCAGAGTCGATTTTCATATCCTTCGTGACGAACTCGTTTCCAAGGTCTTCAAATTCCTCTAGTAGTTCAAGTTCGAAGACATTTAGGTCGGGCGTTTCCAACAAATGACGGTATCCCTTGAACATTATGGATCGAAATGTCTCTTCCTGGTCTTCGTTCGCTCAATTTTCTCCACCCTTTCTCAGATGTTCGTCTCCACCCTTTTGATACAGGATAACGAGTGTCTGACGAGCGTTCTTTTCGAGACTTCGTGATTCCCCATGTCCTTTATTACTCTTTCCTACTTGAGTGGAGCCTGAAGATCTCCCGCGTCGACTTTTGCTTTATCGAGCTTTACGCCTGCTCCCCTAGCTCGGTCTCCAAAGTAATAAGTCCACCGGCCTTTAGGCGCCATTACTTTTTGCTAAGCTCGAGATCACAGGACAGAGGTGGATCCGTGACTCACCAAGGATGCATTAATGAGACTTGATTAGCCCGGCTGCGCATAAAAAATTATTATAACTTTCCCTTCCTCGTTCGAGCGCTATAGGGCGAGAGGTTGATATTGAGAAGATTAACATTTCGGTCTAACCTCTCAAACACTCCCCCATCATTCATTCTCTTCTCTGCCGTTCAATCGCAGATGGCTTCCTCCCTTGTACCTGCTGCCTCAGCCGAAGCTTCGACCCAGTGGGAGAGATTTTATCACCTCCTGGGTAGAGGTTATGGTTACATAAATAATCACCCTGAAGCTGAAACTGAAATCCGTACTATGATTCCGGCTTTAGACACTGCCAGTATCGAGGGTACGAAATTGCGAAGGGAGTTTGCGATCTTCCCGACTCTTTTCACCAATTTCCTAGAGGCTTACCATGTCACTAGCCGGGAGGTCACTTTGGCTAGCATCGTGCGAGGTCGCTATCAAGACAGGGCTGATTCCTTGGTGTTGGCCACCTTGGTGGCTAAAAACCATAAGAGGGCTGTTGAATATGCCGACGCCCAGGTCTTTTTACTAGTCCGTGAGAGGGACAACTTGGTGGAGCGTCTAGCTCTCTGTCAAAACGTCTTTGAGCAAGACCAGCACAATTTCATGCTGATGCTCTAGTGCGCATGGTTGGAGGAAAGGCTTGACGATCTGACAGTGGATATAGTCCGCGGGAGAGCGTTGGCCCAGGATTTGGAGCATGAATCAAGGTACCATGAGACCAAGGTGAATGAGCTTAAGGAGAAATGTCGTCTCCTTTTCTTCAAACTCGTAGATTTTGATTCTCGAAGCGCTGGTTGTAGGCAGGGCATGGATAACATGGAGAATCAGTTGAGCTCATTTGTGACGCTCATTAGAACTCATTTTGGGTTTACAATTCCTCCTCATTAATCTATTTATAAAGTCTCATGTTGAGTGAAAAAAATGAGAGTGCATGTACATGTTCCCTTATCTTTCGTAAGAATTGATATTGCCCCTAGTTTGGCAATCATAGTGTTTGAGGCAGCTGACGATCTTTCCACTTTCGAACCCGTTCACGTTCTGTTCGTAACTTATGCTGTCACTTTTGCCTTTGTGCGTTAGGTCGATTTACCTCGAACCTATTATGACAAGAGACTGCCGTATCTAAACATGATGATGCTAGCATTGTGTGAAATCAACTCTAGGCATTAAAGAAGAAATGAAACGCTCTGATTGAAACTTTACAATGCGCAGATAAGTTCATCTCGTGTACTTGCCCCTCTTTCTCTGGGTATGTTCAATCACCAACCCATCACGTCTCGGCTCAGGTGCGCGATTGTCGACCATCAGATCATTGCCGCGAAGGTTTGCTAGCCTCCTATTAATATAAAAAGGTATCGAATCTCTCATCGTCTGATCCTTCGAACCACTGATGTACGGGTTGAGCAGCACCTCCTGACGAATTCTTCGAACTGTGACCTCCGTCCTTGTTTGAGAAGAAAAGAAGAGGGTCGACCGTTTCCCTACCAAAAGCCCGTCTTACTTAGGGATCAAGGGAGTAAAAATATTCGATGTATTCCTCCATTGGATTACCCGAAATCATATGCCCTAGTTTGGCAAACTCCTGAACATTAGACGTCGTGGGCTGATCAGCAACAGGAAGAACGCCGGTGTACGGCTGCTGCTCGAACAAAAAAGTATACATTTGTTGCACTTGTGGCACGTATTCTTGAGGAACATTAAGATGACTCATAGGGCTATCTTGACCAATTCCCCGACAGTCGGTGGTAGAGCTATTGGCTTGGTTGGTGTCGAGATTCGGCAGGGCCTTTTCTAATGCATGGCCGTTGTGTTTGTGGCCGCACTTAGTGTTCAAGCTCGAGTCGGGCTTTTCTAGGCTCAGCGCGGCATGACGCTGTCTTAGCATCCTTCGGTAACCATTAAGGTGGTTCGCGACTATACTTCTAGTGAGTCCCGGTTCATTCATGACTTCCAGTATGCGCGTTGCGCACACTAAGTCATTCCCTATTTGGTGAACCGCGTCTAGGAATTTGTGATGAAGTTCTGGGGACCACATGAACTTCCTCTTTTGGCGACTCAGAATAGCGTCGATGATTTGGCGATCGTTCTTTGATCTACTCCCGGCAGGACCTGGTCGTGCTAGAGGTTGTTGTAGGGGAAGCTGGTTGGCTTTGAACTGGTCTGCTGTGAGAGTACGCCCATCGTTAGGGGAAGTGTAGCTACATACATCCCATCCTTCAAAAGGTAATCCGATGGAGTGGGGTGGTGGACGAGCATTTACGATCCTCATAGAAAGCTTATCACGAAACATTCTGCGAACGTCGATAGGACCACCGCAATTAGGGCAAGCGGTAGTGACGAGGAGTTCCTTATACCGCATGTTTTCTGCTTGAAGCTTGGCATGTTCTTCTTTTAAAGTTTCGAACTCTTGACATTTGCCCCGAATCGCCAACCTGGCCCGCCTGTTTTGAAACCAGTTCTTGATCTTTGAAGGCGCTACTCCCAACTTCCGGGCTAATTTTTTTCTTTGTTTCATGTCCAGGTAATGGCAGTTACTGAAGGTAGCTTCGAGCACCCGAATTTCCTTCTCAGTGTAGGGCTGGCGACGTCTTCTTTCCCGAGGTTGGACCTCACTGTTATCATCATCGTTGATGCTGTTGTCGTCGTCGCTGCCGCTGTTGTCGTCGTCGCCATAATCCTGAACCTTGTTGCCGGCAGGGTTGGGTTGTATGGTTTCGGTACCTGGATCGAGCCCAAAAACTCCGAAGTCTCCCAATTGTACATTATCTAGGACATTTGGGCCGGTCATCTCCAACAAATGACTATGACTAGTAAACATATTGGATTAAGAAGAGTTTGCTCGATCTTTGCTTACTCAAGGTTTTGCAGTCTTTCTAGAATGTTCACTCTCTCTGAACTTTCTCTTGAGTGGCTTCGTATATTTCAGGAGACGCTCTTCAAGCACGGAAGAAAATCATCAAACGAGCGTTCCCTATTGATATTTTGAATTTTTCGCTTTGTCGTTTCTCTTTTCAACCCGGGAGGGACCCCGAGTCAATTTTCTTTCCTCAATAGCTACGCCTATTTCCCATTCTGTTTCAAACGGCGGAACTGTACTTACCTCCCACTCAGCTTTTCAAAAGGATGGGACCACCCAATTCTTTCACGATTTCTTCGATAGCTGTGTCTGCCTCCCTCCCAGCTTTAATAATGGCGAGACCGACGAATCTTTTACCACCTTTTTTTTAAATTTGTCAGGCCTGAAATCACGGATCGAGAGGGATTCGATGGTTCACGAAAAGAGTTAACTCTACTTTATTCAATTCACCCGGCTCCACGAGCATTATTGCTGAGATCTTTCTTCATCTTCGAGCTACTATGAAACGAGGAGTTAATGCAGAGAAGGTTAGTGCTCTCCTTTGACCAGCTTTCACTTTCATTCATTCCATTGCACTCGTCTTCCTCTCCATTTTCCAACGAGAAATGGCTTCATCTTCTGCTTCTTCCTCTGACTCCTCCCATGCTTGCGTTTTTTCAATCGCAATCTCGGCCCAATGGGAAAACATCTATAATCTCTTGGGTCGGGGCTATGCTTATATAGCCGATCATCTGGAGATCGAGGCTGAGATCCGCGTTCTATTCGCGGCTACAAACACTACTTCCATCGAGGGTACTGAGTTGGAGAAGGAGTATAAAACCTTCCCGGCCCTCTTTACAAACTTTCTAGAGGCTTACCGCGTTGCTCACCGGGAAGTTCTCGTGGCTCGTGTCTTGAGAACCCGCTACGAAGACCGCTGTGACTGCCTGGCGTTGACTAACTTCGTAGCTGACAGCCACAATAAGGTTATCGAAACTGCCAACGAGCGGGTCTCAACGATGCTTCGTGAACGGGGAAATTTGGTGGAGCGCTTGGCCTTGTGCCTGACGACCTATGAGCACGATCGTCATAACATCATGTTGAAGTTTCAGAGCGAGTGGCTGGAAGAGCGGCTCGATACCGTTACGGCGGATGTATCCCGTGGGAGGGAATTGGTCCGGGACCTGGAACTTGCTGCTGAAGATCACAGGGCCAAGGTTGCTAATCTTAAGAATGAGTGCAAGCGCCTTCTTCTCCAGCTCGCGGATCTTGATATACGGAGCGGTGAGTGTAGGCAGGGAATCAACAATATAGAGGGCCAATTGAGCTCCTTCGTGACGCTCATTAGGACCCATTTCGGTTTTACGTTTCCACCTCGATGAATTGTATGATCTGCTTTTGAACTCCTTCAATTGAGCAAAAAATGAATGAAAGCTCCCGTGTGTGTGCTTTTACTTTCGTACAGTTCGTTCTTCCGAACATCCGAATACTTTCAACTTGGGCGAGCTGAATCAATAAGTCGAGTAAATATGCCTTGTTTTCCTAACTCGTTTATGATTGGATGGAAGAGTAGTCTCAGATTCGTCCGAGAAAAGATCTACCTGTTTTTCACCTGGAAATGAAAAGACAGAATTAGAAAGAAGAATTTGAAAAAGAAAGCATAAACCCCTTTCAATTTTATGCTTGCTCATGATTAGTAAGGATAAACACTTTTATAAGGGTTTTAATCTTGTGCGAAAAGTTTTTATCAGTATTCTTCAAAGAAAAGCATACTATTGAAAGGAATGTAATTCACGATAATCATTTTTTGATCAATTCCAAGAAAATGAATTGCTCAAAAGTGTAAGGTGTTTTAAATTCAACTGAAGATGCGGTACCCAAATTAAAGCCGTTTGTTAAGGACGAGGGTAATTTGGTTATCTATCTTTCCATTAAATTTGAAAAACATCGATACTCTCGATCAATTATCGGGGATTACTAAAGACGCACAACATGCATGAACCAATTCAAATGTATAATTTCTTCTGGCGAAACTGGAGTCGAACTGCCCTATACGGCCAAAAGGTCATGTAAGGCTTCCAATTTTAATTTCCTCCAAAGGAATTACAAAATTGATTTGGGGGTATTCGAGTGATTAGAAAAAATGCCACTATCACATTCCAATGAAATACAGCAAAACGCAAATAGATCCCCAATACAACCAATCTAAGGGATGAAATAAAGAGGAACTCCGCAAAATAAAATCCTATACAAGAGCAAAACGTATTCATCAAATACCAGGGCGGCGCCAGCCAAGCTCTCTTGGAACGTATTCATCAACAGCAAAACGTAGTCTGAATATTGCGCCATCTTACGCAGGTAATATTTGAGGTGAGCGCGGGGGCAGCCTATCCCATTATATTTTCTCACGAAGTCTGGCTCCTTGTAATCAGGAGGGGTCTCCACCTTAGCGAAAGGAGATATCTTATCAAAACGGGCCAGCTCATAACCCTAGCTGCTTCAACACTCTTCGATCTTAGCTATTCTTTTAGCCTCTGCTTCAGTTTTCACGGTCTGCTTCCACTTTTTATCCTTATCGAGGTTGATGACAACGGGGGATGCCTTTGGCTGTGACTGGATGTTCGGCATACGGATATCTTCCTTTGTACGTTGGGTATCTTCTGCCGTTTCTTTATCAGCTATATCGGGTGCGAAGGATGGACCTGAGTTGTTCTGGTTAGGAGCCACTGTCTGTCTGGCGTGGGAGGCTTCCAGCATTGCCTTAATATCAGCCATCATAGTCGCCATAGCAGTCATATAAGTTTTCAGCATGCCTACTCGCTCCTGTTGTTCCATTCTTATCTTAAATCGAGTGCGAAAATGATGCGTTGGTAATTCCGTGATTAGAGTATACCTATTTTTAAAAGGAATACCAATGAGTATTTCTTCAGTATTGACAAAATGAAGTACTTGATTCTTCTAATTGCATGTCTTCTATTAGTGAACGAGAAAAATGACTACCTTGTGAGCCTTAGTCTCACGTGGGCAGATCTTTTTAATCATTCTCCAAAAGAATTTATGAAATTAAAAGAAGCGTAATCTTCTGCCGATAGTTTTTATGTATTTATAAAATATGTCCACACTCATGCACATGTGTCCAAAGTAATATTCAGTACAAGTGAGTATGCATGAAAATGCATTATTATGTTTGCTTATTTTACACTTGACAGAATAACCTATTCAAGTCTAGGATGTTTGAGGTCTAAGGTATCCTCATTATCCCAATATAGATCAATCTCTTCAGTCTGGGACTCTTCATCTTCTGAATACGACGGCGGTCCCATATCGTCGGGTATGTACGGCTCTACTCCAGGCACGTTCGGTACGATATATTCGGGTACATAAGGCTCGACAAAGCTGCTTCTGGCCTCCTCAAAGTGCTGAATGTATTATGTGGTAGCCTTGTGAACGTTCTTCTTTCGAGTCATATCTTCTGGCCATCTTATATCTTCGGCCTAAGAGTTATTCAAAAAGTGTATAATAAAATACACCTTAGTTTCAATCTGTTTCTTTTTTTCTCCTGTAAGGGTCTCTTTCGGCATGTCAAATGAGAAGACACCAGGTCGCGGTGGTGAAGGTGTGACATTCCGAATTCCGACCCCTCTCGAGGCTATGGATTGGAAGGTTATCGATCGGTGTATTTCAGCTGTATCTCGCTCAGAGCAGGCCACTCTCGAGTTAACTGACCGATAGGGAAAGACTAATGCAGAGTCGAGTACGTAGACTTGGGAAATTCGAATAAGAAATGGCACTTTGACCATAAGGATTGTCGAGGAGATATTTTGGGCCAGCAGAGATCGATCTAGGAACGATCATGGAATGCCTTGCTAGTGTTATACGTTGGGACGCGGGTGATTCCGCTTAACCAATGTGTAATTTGCGAGAATTTCCTAAATCAGATTCTGATGATCAGGACCGCAGGAACTAGCGATAAACCCTCGCAATCACATGACAACCAAGGTCGCCATGACTTGAGAAATCCTAAGGTCGTTACGCGTAGCGCCTGCAAGAGTCGCCCGTCAGTTTGAGATAAATTGGAATTTCAGTCGACGAGAGCTCGACATGAAATTGGACCTCGAGATTGGGAATTGGATATTGAGCAACATTTGAATTGAAATGGATGTTGCCTCATCGAGGGCAATTTAAATTGGAAAAACGAAGTTTTGGACGGAAAGTGCGAAATGACCATTTTGCCCCTCGACCCTTACCCTTACCTTAAGAACCAATGAAGGACATAATGGTCATTTGGTCACCCCCCCTAGCTGCCGAAAATGATGGTCAAATGGGGTCAATGGATGCAAGATATTATTGGCTAAGATGACAAGTGTCATCATTTGGGGAGGTCTTATCCACTTAGACTAGATTAGGGAGTCTAGGGTGCATTAATTTCTAGTCAAATCCTTACCTAATCCTTCTCTCTCTCCTTGGCTTGCAAGAGAAGCCATTCCCTTCTTCCTCATCCATTTTGGTCGACCACCACTTCCCCTCCATCTCTCTCTCAACTTTCTCTCTCGGCTCACTCATCTTTCTCGCCGTCCAGTCCCGATAGCCTTCACTGCTTCGGCCATAACTTCTTCGTTCGTTATCCAATGGAGGCGAGCCACCCACCAATAGAAATATCTTTCTCTTGCCGTTCCAAAAAGGTATTATGAGCCAAACTCCACCAAGCCATTTGTTCCGTAGAGCCGTTTGAGTGGGAGAAGGTCGCTGACTAGTCTGATCCGAACCTGGGGAGCTTCAAGTTGGATTTCCGAGCTCATTTCTCCCTAATATTTGGTAAGACCACCTCTCAAACCTAGCTAAGACATATACCTTTGTGTTCATGAAGTTTGGTTAGATTATTGAAGGATTATGATGGTTAAATCTTTGTGGTTTTCGAAGGACAGAATCTGTCCCCGCCGACCAGGTTTGGAACGCTGACTCTCCGAGGTTCGTCGAGGCATTGTCTTGCTTGGAAATGGTCGGTGAGCCATCCTAAAACTTGGATCTAAGTGTTGTTTAGCTGGTGGTTGAGTTTGGTGTAGTTTAGAAGTGGTTTCATCGCTAAACCGTGGCTTGTACCTTGCATGGACAGAATCTGCCCGCCGGAGCTCCAGTTTGAACCCTAAGCTTTGTGCGACTCCCTTGGCCAATTTCCGTGGCACAAATCGTTGGTAAACCTCTTAGGACCTTGCTTGACATGCTAGGGTAGTTTGTGGTTGAATTTGAAAGTGGATTAAGGGAGTTTATTGGCTGAGATTTTATGAAATCTCTAGGGACCGATTCTGGACAGATTTGGAACAAGGGCTTGTGTCGCCTATTTTGTGGACATCTCTAGCTTAAATTCCCTGTAAGTTGATCCTAACCCTTTATTAGGAAGTTAGGTTACTAAGAGACATCTTTGCTAAAGGAAATCAATGATTTACGAACCGGCTGAGGTCGAGGAACTTTGAAACCCGAATTCTGCCATGTTTGAATTGAGTTGTGCTTGAGTAAATTTTGGATTGAAATTTATGAAATCAAGGTTGATTTATGGAGTTCTAATATGGTCATGATGAATGTTGGACCTTGAGTATACCGTGTGGTGATTCCGATTTGAATTGAGTATTCTAAATGGCATGGATTTTTAAACGTAGTCTTGAATTGAGATTTTGAAACCTTGACTTGCATCAATCTTGACTTTTGTGAAATGGCCGTGGGAGGCTTGTGCTTGACTGAAATTTTTATAACGTGGAATATATTTTGTCCAGTTGAGGGACGTTGGAAATGAATGCCTTGGTTTGGGCGATGAAATGTGAGTTTTTACGTGAGTTGATCTTCGATTGAAAAACGAGGCATGAGTCTGTTTAAATGAAAAATTGAGGCTATTTATACAACTGAGATTTTTATGAATAAAATGGCGTGTGGGATCGCCGAGGAAATTATGTGTGCACTGGCGTGTGGGATCGCCAATGGGGTGTGGGATCGCCGGGAAAAATTATAAGTGCACGAGCGTGTGGGATCGCCAATGGCGTGTGGGATCGCCGAGAATTTATAATTTGGCCAATGTGTTGGGAGGGAGTTACTCCCATTGGACCTGACGAGGTCGTGCGGCTAGAGAGTCCCATACTGACACGATTCATCTCGACTGAAAATGGGCGTCGAGAGTCGTATGGTGACCGAATCATCTCTAGGTGTGGACGCGAGAGTCTTATATGTGCCGACGGGTCATATGGAGACCGAATCATCTCACAGCCCCAAAGTGGGCGGCCCAGGATGGGCGAAATTGGAAAGACCTATTTTATGGAAGAATCGTTGTAAGGATTTTGAGAAATTGAAAATACCTCATAAATTGAAAAGTTTGCCTCGTGAATTGAAAGTGGCCCAGGAAGGGCGTGAAAAGAAATGATATGTTTTCTAGATGTCCTGAGAATGGTATTTTTGGAAAATTCGAGAGTTGCCTCAAGTGTGTATCTTTGATTTAAAACCCTGCCACTGTACGAAGCTCAGATTTTTGCCATGATTTGTGACTGAATCGAACTGATTTAGAAATACTAAAAAGCCATGTTTTGAAGGAACCATGCTTTTGTCATGCCAAAGTTTTTAATCCCAAAATGCCCGTTTTCAAAAGTGTCTGGAGGTACTGACAGCCTAGTTTAGGGTTAGTTTTAACTTATTGAGATTATATATCTCACCCCGTCGTGGGACAACATTTTTCAGGTCCCCGGCGATGGAAACCCGAGGTTGCCATGGATTGGCATTCGAGGAAGTCATTTGGAGAGAATGGATATAAACTCATTTGTGGTCTTAGAAATTTTACTATGATTTGTGGATTTAGAAATTGAACCTTTGGCATTGGACGACTGTAACCTTAGAAGTGTATTTGCCAATATTGAGGAGTGTACCTTTTTATGTCCTAAGCCATCTTGGTTTTATTTTGTTTGGAGAAGGTTTCTTGCTTCCGCTTGCATGTACCAAATAGGAGTATTGAGCTATTGGACGTGGATCTTGGGAGACTATAGAGTTATCACGGCATGGTGGGATGTTCGCGGGCTCGCCGGGTTCGGGGCGTGACATCCCCATTTAAGTGGTATCAGAGCAAGGTCAGCTCGATCCAAGTTGATTGAGGTTTGGAGTGATAAGGAGTGATGACTTGAGGATGATTAGATAGTGAGGCCCTTAGGATTAAGTATTGATTATTGAATCTCGGGGATTATAGGCTTGAACTTGTGTTGCACTTTAATGGTTATAGTATCGATCTCGATTGATGAATTTGAGTGGTGATATGATTGAGGTTCACGAGGAAGCAAATAGAAGTCAAGGAGCATTAAGCATGGATTTGAAGTGTAAGTGTGTTTGAGGTTAATAGATGATTGCTTATGAGTAAATGGTCGATTTGATTTGATGATCGTGATTGTAACTTTGAGGTATATGGTTGATCCTAGGCACTTAATCTGTGAGATGAATGGTCCTTTGCGACAATAGAAATCTTCTACTACTAAGAGTTGATCCGGGAGCGAATGTGATGTGGCGAGTATTGAGGATGGTCATTCAGTGCATGTGTTTCTGGCATTCAAATGAAAGTTGAGGAAGGTGAATGCATGAGCTTATCATTATTAGACTTGACAAACTGTCGCTTGGTATGGGACGAGCTGATAGGATACCTACAAACTGTAATGAAGCATGTTATGGGACATGTGGAACGGGACTCTCTTCGTAGATGTATGTCTTGGGACAACCTGCAACGACCAGGTCTGACGAGGGCGGTGAGTGTACGCCGGGACAGAGAGGTTCGGACAAGGAGCGGCTCCTGGCAGGCTTCTAAGATAGCAAGGAGGCAGGAATGACCCAAGTCATAAATTGAAAGAGAAAGTCTAGGTATCGGATTGAGTCTAATTTTGGTTAAGAGATGTATTGCACCAAGGTGATCCTCACAGTGAATTTTTAAATTTGTATGGCATTTGTCATGGCGTATGTGATTGGCATGGTTAGGAGCTTCGTACATGGCAGTGGGTGTTGTTTAAAAAAAAAGGAAATTTACGCTTGTGTTTGGCCTGTATGGCGAGTTTTGGTATTGAATGCCGTTGGGTAATGTCTTTTGAATGTGAGAAAGCCTGTTGAGTTATTGTTAAGTCGCAGATACGTCTGGACTTAAGGTGTATACGTTTGATGCATTAATTTGTGGTTCGAGAGTTTACTTGATATTGGCCCAGTTGAGTTTTGGCCTTTGCCTAGTAATTGGCGAATAGCTGAGAAATTGCATAGTTGAGGCTGGCTTGATGAGTAGTTACTAATGAAGGATGATTTGAAATCCCTGAATAATTGGCGATTGATTGAGGATTTGCGTAGAACCACTGGGCGGTAGATTGCTTGTGATGGCTATGATGTTGAGCAGCTTGAGACTGCTAGGCTCAAGGATATGACTTAATCCTTTAATCCCTGAAGGGAATTGTAATAGCTCGAGTGTCATGAGAATCTAATAAGGTTGAAGGACCAGAGTATGTTACAAGAGGAGTATTAACTCGAGCATGTAAGATATGAAAGGACTCTAGAATTGAAAGGAGTCGTGAGAACTGAGTAAAGATGAATAACTGAAGTATGAGTGCTGAAAGAACATTTGGCTCAAGTTGGAAAAGTGCGCCAGACCCAATAATTAAAGGGGTCACGAGAACTTTGAATGGAAATGGGAAAAGTGGATGGGTAGACAGACTCAAGAAGGAGTTGCCATTGTTACCCAAGTTGTTGAGACTATTGTTGCTATTGTTGGCAAAGTAAATGATAGAGATCGTGGGAATGACAATGGAAAATGAGAAATGTGGAAATGAACCATGAGAGCTTTGAATAACTTGTGAAGTGGATCATGAGGTTGAGATCGACTGAGGTTCGATGGAAAGATGATCCCGAAACTGCCTTTCTCTGGATTGAGAACTTGGAAAAGAAACCTTAGAGGTTTTGGGTACACTGAAGAAAGGAAGTGATCCTGATAGTTCCTAGCCTTAAGAGGCTATTGATGATTGATAAAAGGTCACCAAAGGAAGATTTTTCCTTGAAGGCGCGGTATTTAACTGGATTGCCTTCGTCAAATTGTGCAATGAAATGTGACATTCTGAGATTGCTCGAGAGCAAAAGTTGTTTGGATTTTAATAGCCTTGCAAGGATCTGAAGACGATCGACCAATGTGAGACAGAGTTCTCAAGGTCGTTTAGGCATATACCAAAGGTGGTCCAAGACCCGTTGGGTAGGACAAAAGGTCCAGGAATGGATTGAATTCGAAGCCCCGTAGCTAGTTGATGCTTCTGAATTTGAGAAGCTGTAATAAGCATAAATGAAAAGGTCAAATGATCGGAAGAGGTATAAGTGAGAAAGTTAACGCTTATGGATCATAGAAAGTACCTATAAGGAATGGCTGATAGGCTGATTACCTGGGCGTAAGGCCCATAGTGGAAAAAATTGAATTGATAGTCCGTCTCTTTTGTCATGGGAAGTTTTAAGGGAAAAATTGGCATGCTAGTTGCCTGGGTTTAATGATTCTATGAGATTGGTCGAGAATGAACTTAAACTAGTAGAGATGGAATTATAAGCTGTTATTCTCTAAAGGATAAGGCATTGTCCTTAAGAATGATTGGGCCATGAGATGGTCACTGATGGAAAGAAAAGTGAATGGACTTAATAGTCCTGGCCATTCGTGATTCTAATGGATGGATAAGAAAGCAAAAAGGGTTGCTTGGATTATGGCCACAATGCGGCTCGATTTAATCGAATTGAATTTCCAAGGTGTGAATTTTGGAAACCGAGGAGGAACTTCGGCCCTTTGGACCTTGTCACTAGAGGTGACTGAGTTATTGAAAGAGGAAGATTAAGTATGGTGGCATCTGAATCTTGGAGTAAAGGTACTACTGTGGCGTGGACTCTAAGATTGATATCTTATGGGACGAGAAAGATGAGGTGGATTTGAAGTACAAAAATGCCACTTAAGTATATAGTTTCCTTCAAAGGGTAAGAGACCCTAGTGCGGAAGGAAGAGAAAATCCTAAGTATCTTGGTGTTAAGGTTGAACGTTTGAATTAAGGCTAAAAACGTAGAGCTTGAATGATTTTTGAGAATTAAGTCTGAGAGACTTGTCTTGTGGACAATGTTGGATTCTGAGATAATGACGACCTTCAGTCGAATGGTTTGAATTAAGACAAAGTCGCATTGGATTGGTTGTTACCGTCTTAGAGACGATGATTGAATTATTCAAGGAGCCATGAAGGACATGAACGCTCGTTGTATGCTATGTGTAAGAGCACGAGATTTGAGTGCAGTAAGTGGAACCTCTTGGTCATAAAGTTTCTGGGAATGGAATCCCTGTAAACCCTTCGAGGGTGGAAATAAGTGATGGATTGGTTAAGGTCAATGCGAGTTACTGAGATTTGAAGCTTCTTGGAATTAGTGGATTGCTGTAGACGTTGCGAGAAGATTTCCCACAAGAGCTATTCCATTAGTGAAATAGACTAAGAATGAAACGTATCGTGAATGGATAGGTGAACACGAAGGAGTTTTATAGACTTAAGTCAAGTTGGTGATCACGCCGACAATGGCGTTTCTGTTTGAAATTGGAAGAATCATGAGAACCGTAATGACGTGTCATAGAAAGGAGAGATGAAGTGTAACAAAGCAATCTAAAGTGGGCATTGGGTGTACATCACGATAGTAAGACCCTTCAAGTTGGAGTGCCAGATGGATGATTGGAGTTGGCTCGCAAACGCCATTGTGATAAAGCTTGATAAACTTTATTTGTGTGAAGAAAGGTTGCGACTTTACACAGACCGTAAAAAACTTGAAGTATTTGATTGCTTAAGAGAAATGAGCGAAGAGCAACATGGATGAATGAAATTGTTTAAGGACTAAGAATAAGATAACAGATTTTGCGGTGAGAAGGCGAATAAGAGTAGTGGATGTATGTGATCGAAATTGAGCATCACACAGTTGACAGATAAAGAATGGATTTCGCTCAAGGAAATAAGATATTCAATTTCTAAATTGGAGGTTCGCCAATCGACTAGTATAACGACTACCTCAAGTATTGGACCTGAGGGTCAGGAAGAGAGTAAGGTGTGATAATCCACGGACCTAAATGTCCAGGGCATAGTGGGAATAAAAGTAACAAGGAGAAAATCTAGACTTCCGAGCACTTGGACAAAGAACATTGAAATTGATGGTGGAAACCATAAAAGTTCAAGGACGAGGAATTGTGTCCATAAATGGAAATTGCTGATAGGATCTTATGAGAAGTTCATGGAAAGAACCATGGCACCTAGTGAAATGGCACGAACGTGTGCCAAGGCTTACATTGGTACTAGGAATGGATGGAATTGAAGTGAAGGAAATCAAGCATGTGGTTGAAAGTTGAAACGTGCCAACGAGAAAAATCGTAACCGTTGCAAGTTGATCGAATAAATGGTCATTAGAGAATCTTGAATGGAATCGAGGACGAACTACTAAGGACTCAATCATGAATTTGTCTCAAAAAGTCGAAAAGACTATGATTCTATTTGGACAATTGGGGTTAAGCTAATGGGACTTGTGTATCCCCGACGACACGAAAGGAGCTGCTTTGGAAAGTGAAGAGGTGATAAGGCATTAATACCCCATAAGATTGGATGATTTAGAAGGTTGTAAATTTCGAGGACGAAATTTCTTTAAGGGGGGAAGAGTTGTGACATTCCGAATTCCGACCCCTCTCGAGGCTATGGATTGGAAGGTTATCGATCGGTGTATTTCAGCTGTATCTCGCTCAGAGCAGGCCACTCTCGAGTTAACTGACCGATAGGGAAAGACTAATGCAGAGTCGAGTACGTGGACTTGGGAAATTCGAATAAGAAATGGCACTTTGACCATAAGGATTGTCGAGGAGATATTTTTGGCCAGCAGAGATCGATCTAGGAACGATCATGGAATGCCTTGCTAGCGTTATACGTTGGGACGCGGGTGATTCCGCTTAACCAATGTGTAATTTGCGAGAATTTCCTAAATCAGATTCTGATGATCAGGACCGTAGGAACTAGCGATAAACCCTCGCAATCACATGACAACCAAGGTCGCCATGACTTGAGAAATCCTAAGGTCGTTACGCGTAGCGCCTGCAAGAGTCGCCCGTCAGTTTGAGATAAATTGGAATTTCAGTCGACGAGAGCTCGACATGAAATTGGACCTCGAGATTGGGAATTGGATATTGAGGAACATTTGAATTGAAATGGATGTTGCCTCATCGAGGGCAATTTAAATTGGAAAAACGAAGTTTTGGACGGAAAGTGCGAAATGACCATTTTGCCCCTCGACCCTTACCCTTACCTTAAGAACCAATGAAGGACATAATGGTCATTTGGTCACCCCCCTAGCTGCCGAAAATGATGGTCAAATGGGGTCAATGGATGCAAGATATTATTGGCTAAGATGACAAGTGTCATCATTTGGGGAGGTCTTATCCACTTAGACTAGATTAGGGAGTCTAGGGTGCATTAATTTCTAGTCAAATCCTTACCTAATCCTTCTCTCTCTCCTTGGCTTGCAAGAGAAGCCATTCCCTTCTTCCTCATCCATTTTGGTCGACCACCACTTCCCCTCCATCTCTCTCTCAACTTTCTCTCTCGGCTCACTCATCTTTCTCGCCGTCCAGTCCCGATAGCCTTCACTGCTTCGGCCATAACTTCTTCGTTCGTTATCCAATGGAGGCGAGCCACCCACCAATAGAAATATCTTTCTCTTGCCGTTCCAAAAAGGTATTATGAGCCAAAATCCACCAAGCCATTTGTTCCGTAGAGCCGTTTGAGTGGGAGAAGGTCGCTGACTAGTCTGATCCGAACCTGGGGAGCTTCAAGTTGGATTTCCGAGCTCATTTCTCCCTAATATTTGGTAAGACCACCTCTCAAGCCTAGCTAAGACATATACCTTTGTGTTCATGAAGTTTGGTTAGATTATTGAAGGATTATGATGGTTAAATCTTTGTGGTTTTCGAAGGACATAATCTGTCCCCGCCGACCAGGTTTGGAACGCTGACTCTCCGAGGTTCGTCGAGGCATTGTCTTGCTTGGAAATGGTCGGTGAGCCATCCTAAAACTTGGATCTAAGTGTTGTTTAGCTGGTGGTTGAGTTTGGTGTAGTTTAGAAGTGGTTTCATCGCTAAACCGTGGCTTGTACCTTGCATGGACAGAATCTGCCCGCCGGAGCTCCAGTTTGAACCCTAAGCTTTGTGCGACTCCCTTGGCCAATTTCCGTGGCACAAATCGTTGGTAAACCTCTTAGGACCTTGCTTGACATGCTAGGGTAGTTTGTGGTTGAATTTGAAAGTGGATTAAGGGAGTTTATTGGCTGAGATTTTATGAAATCTCTAGGGACCGATTCTGGACAGATTTGGAACAAGGGCTTGTGTCGCCTATTTTGTGGACATCTCTAGCTTAAATTCCCTGTAAGTTGATCATAACCCTTTATTAGGAAGTTAGGTTACTAAGAGACATCTTTGCTAAAGGAAATCAATGATTTACGAACCGGCTGAGGTCGAGGAACTTTGAAACCCGAATTCTGCCATGTTTGAATTGAGTTGTGCTTGAGTAAATTTTGGATTGAAATTTATGAAATCAAGGTTGATTTATGGAGTTCTAATATGGTCATGATGAATGTTGGACCTTGAGTATACCGTGTGGTGATTCCGATTTGAATTGAGTATTCTAAATGGCATGGATTTTTAAACGTAGTCTTGAATTGAGATTTTGAAACCTTGACTTTTGTGAAATGGCCATCAATCTTGACTTTTGTGAAATGGCCGTGGGAGGCTTGTGCTTGACTGAAATTTTTATAACGTGGAATATATTTTGTCCAGTTGAGGGACGTTGGAAATGAATGCCTTGGTTTGGGCGATGAAATGTGAGTTTTTGCGTGAGTTGATTTTCGATTGAAAAATGAGGCATGAGTCTATTTAAATGAAAAATTGAGGCTATTTATACAACTGAGATTTTTATGAATAAAATGGCGTGTGAGATCGCCGAGGAAATTATGTGTGCACTGGCGTGTGGGATCGCCAATGGGGTGTGGGATCGCCGGGAAAAATTATAAGTTTACGGGCGTGTGGGATCGCCAATGGCGTGTGGGATCGCCGAGAATTTATAATTTGGCCAATGTGTTGGGAGGGAGTTACTCCCATTGGACCTGACGAGGTCGTGCGGCTAGAGAGTCCCATACTGACACGATTCATCTCGACTGAAAATGGGCGTCGAGAGTCGTATGGTGACCGAATCATCTCTAGGTATGGACGCGAGAGTCTTATATGTGCCGACGGGTCATATGGAGACCGAATCATCTCGCAGCCCCAAAGTGGGCGGCCCAGGATGGGCGAAATTGGAAAGACCTATTTTATGGAAGAATCGTTGTAAGGATTTTGAGAAATTGAAAATACCTCATAAATTGAAAAGTTTGCCTCGTGAATTGAAAGTGGCCCAGGAAGGGCGTGAAAAGAAATGATATGTTTTCTAGATGTCCTGAGAATGGTATTTTTGGAAAATTCGAGAGTTGCCTCAAGTGTGTATCTTTGATTTAAAACCCTGCCATTGTACGAAGCTCAGATTTTTGCCATGATTTGTGACTGAATCGGACTGATTTAGAAATACTAAAAAGCCATGTTTTGAAGGAACCATGCTTTTGTCATGCCAAAGTTTTTAATCCCAAAATGCCCGTTTTCAAAAGTGTCTGGAGGTACTGACAGCCTAGTTTAGGGTTAGTTTTAACTTATTGAGATTATATATCTCACCCCGTCGTGGGACAACATTTTTTAGGTCCCAGGCGATGGAAACCCGAGGTTTCCATGGATTGGCATTCGAGGAAGTCATTTGGAGAGAATGGATATAAACTCATTTGTGGTCTTAGAAATTTTACTATGATTTGTGGATTTAGAAATTGAACCTTTGGCATTGGACGACTGTAACCTTAGAAGTGTATTTGCCAATATTGAGGAGTGTACCTTTTTATGTCCTAAGCCATCTTGGTTTTATTTTGTTTGGAGAAGGTTTCTTGCTTCCGCTTGCATGTACCAAATAGGAGTATTGAGCTATTGGTCGTGGATCCTGGGAGACTATAGAGTTATCACGGCATGGTGGGATGTTCGCGGGCTCGCCGGGTTCGGGGCGTGACATAAGGGATCTCTTGTAATGCCCCAAATTGTCGGATAACCCTCTTCGGATAATACGCAGTAGTGCCTGTGAACCCTAGCAAAGGGGCTGGGTCTTCGTCATTACATGTGAGCCTGACTTTGCCTGTGTTGGCAATCTAAGCCACCATCGGAGCTGTTCTGATTTCAGAGTTCCAAGGAATTTTTTCCATTCTATAAAGTTGAACTTAGGAATAAGTATATGTGTTCTGACGAAGGTTTTAAGAGGATGGGCATTGGAGCTAATCTCAGTGAAACCCATGCGGATATGGAATTGTCTGATAAGAGATGTGAACCACAGGTACAGAAGATCACTAGAGGCTCTAAAGATTCCCTTCTTGTTTTTCTTGAAGCGGTTTAGGGAAAGGAAGGTTTCAGTAAGGATAACGTTCGAGTAATCCCACCCACAACAAACTTGTCTGACCACTACAGCCATAATATGGTCGAAGGTAACAAACGAGATCGGGAATAGCACAAAGCTAAAGAAAACCAAGACAAAGGCTCTGCCAGATTTAGTTCCCTTAACGGTAGGGAGGTTGGGAAATCGATCTAAAAGGAAGGATAGGGAAATTCCTCCAGGATTACTTTTGGCATCTGCTTTGACTTCGTTGAGGCTTGTGTCAAGAAATTCAGCTAGTTGACTCAAGGGCTCAAATCCTATGGGAGGTTAAACTAGTAAGTGAGTAAACTCAACTTCAATGGCGGCGCTGTACTCTTCGATAGTAGGGGTAACCTCTAGTCCCTTCACGCAGAATGTAGCGGTGATAGGATCCCAATAGAGCGCCATGGCTTGGATAAAGGTAGGTGGGCACTCAATCTTCAGCAGCTCTAATAAATATCCCAGTCGTGATTTGGCGTATTTCTGGCTGACTTCGCCCATGCTATCCCACCATGATAGGAGCTTGGTTCGGGGAACTTTGAACACTTGAATATCATTCTTTCTCATCAAGTCTAAAATATGCAAATGATTTTGAAAAGTCAATCGTCAAAAATTACTTTAAACATGTGACTATGCAAAATGCCATGGAATATGCATGGGCTAACTTAATTGCTTAGTTCAATTGAAGAAATGAAAATTGGAGCCTTTTTCAGGTTTGGAAAATCCGACTCAAAGTCTAATTTGAATTTTAGGCAAGCAAATTATGCAATTTAGTCAGGTTCACTCTAGTGACTAAGGGAAATAACAAAGTCACATTTCATTGGTCAATACATCAAATGAGAGTAGAGCGGAGTGAATCCCTTGTTACAACTAGGATGCCTAACGAAAGAAAGGTAAAGAGAGACTTTACAAACAAGAAAGCCATAAAAGGCCGATGGAATTTGAGGATCTAAGTCACTCATTCCCAAAGGTATATTCTTCTTCAAAATGGTAGTCAGTCGGGAACCCTCCCCCAATTGAGTGTAAGGGGTATCTTCAATGAATTGATCGGGGCATCTCAACTCCTCTAGCCATTCTCTGGTCTATGGTATAATGACTTCAGGAGTCTTCTCGCGTTTCATCTTTTTTAGTATGATGCGTTTCGATTTTGTCTTGATCGCAGAGCGTCTCCTTTTTCCCCAAAGGATGATCATGGGTATATCTTTGTTAGCTTGTCGTTCAGCCTTTCGACGAGCATATGCGTCCCTAGCTAAGCGGTTGCGATGTTGTCTCTTCATTTCCAAGTAATTCTTGAACATTTCGTCTGCTTGTCGCTTAAACCTAAGGCTATCGACATAGTAACGGGTTTGGCAATCTTCGACGTATCCCAACTTACGCCCGGTTAGTTCTCGGCCATGCACAAATCTGGTAAAGTGCAATTTCGTGTTAGGTCTAGGGTGAGTGACTTTCCTTAGATATTCGAAGGTTACTAATTTTGTTGAGCTTCTAGGAAACAACGACATCCTACCCATTTATCATCGTTATTTCAATTAGTCACTTGAGTGATTTTGATGATGTATGCAAATGCATGAGGATGTTTACAATGCATGAATCATACTATGGAACAGGGAATAGTAATGTACATTGAAAGTAAATGCCTTACCAACCAGACCCGGGGAATGTGAAATGTTCTTAGGTATACCAACCATCCATAGACATGCGCATGAGACAAGTGGGTATACTCTAAAAAACAAAAATCAGTTGAGGAACCTATGGCTCAAGCTCCCACGATCTAAATGAGGCAGACTCCTTCCCAAGGGTACCCACTATTGACATCTGATTTTTGACTAAGTCTTTTTTAGCCTTATTTCGAAAAATCATAAAAAAATCCATAAAAAGTCAAAAAATTACAAAATCAACTTTGGTGGCCTTGGCCAAGCCTAAAGAACCATTTTTGGAATTAGGCAAATCGTGAAATTGAAGGCTTAATCGATCAAATTGGACCAAATTACCTATGCCAATCGATTCAAAATGATGAAAACCTTTGGACAGTGACTTTAATTCGTAATGGTAGTCCTTGAATTGAAAGTAATTTCAATTATGCCCAATTTCAAGGACTAAAATGCAATTAAGTATATAATTTTGCCCAATTCGTGCAATTAAGCAATCTGTGCAAATAATTGGGCCAAATTGTAATAAGGGACAATTAGATTGAATGTCAAGATCCTAAAAAATGCCAGAATTGCAAATTAAAAGACTCAATTGACATTTTTTTTTCCAAATTCAATTATATGTGTAACAAAGGAACACATAAAATTGAATTTGATTTTGGACTTTTTGTGAGGTCAAAAAGACAAAGGATTTAAGAGAAAAATATTGGCTATTTTTTCATATTTTTGTGACCTCAAATGCTATTTTTCTTGAATTTTCAAGTATTTTCCTAATTTCCAAAAATACTAAAAATGCGAAAAATATGAAAAATTATTTTTTGTCAAAAATGGTTCCTTGGGCTTGGCCAAGGCCACCAAAGTTGATTTTGTAATTTTTTGAATTTTTATGAATTTTCTAAGAATAAGCTAAAAAAAGGCTGATCCAAAATTAAGTGTCAACACCCGACCTCCTCATTTTTTTCATGAAAGTCCTGGTCTACGATGTTCCTTTTGTCCCTTTCCAACAAACCGAAAATGACAGAAGATGGAAATCGCACTTGTGACGTGTCCGCTCTCAATGGTTTGATATCTGGTCCCTAGTCGCGCGACTTTTGGTTGAGGGCATTACCTGAATCCTCAAATCGACCTCACTTGTGACGCCCTAGAATGTTGGCGTTTATAAGAAAAATTATAAATTTCGGCATGGAAAATTAATTTGAATTTTGAAAATTTAAAAGACGATGATTGATTATTCTGAGACGTCAGCTAGAAAAAGTTAAGTTTGAATAGTCAAACATTGATTCGCATTACCGAGAACCCTTTGCGTTTGAACCTAGCCTTGACCGAACCCTAGATATGAAAATATCAATTTTGCCCTCAATCGATTGAACTAAATGACTATCGATACCCATTTTATCAATTTACTAAATTGCCCCTAGTTCATAAGACAAAAAAAATGAATTTTGAAAAGATCGTGGGCCTCCCAAGCTTCTCTTCAGCCGCACGTTTTCCCCCCAGCCTGTTGACGTCAGCCCCATGTCAGCGCTACTGACATCACTCTACTTGCTCCCCAAGTTTCGTTCTCCCTCTCTCTTTCTCCCCTCTGACCCGCTGACTTGCGCGACAAGACCACCCTCCATCTTTCTTCTTTCCTTCTTCTTTCTTCTTAGTCTTCCTCTTCTTCTCTGCTTTTGCTCGCTGCTGCTTTGCTTGGTCGAATCCCGTCCCAGCCTCCTCCACCCGTGTAGAGTGGTTCACCACTACTCATCGCCTCCGTCGTTCAGCCATCAAAGCCCAGCCAGCAGCCACTCCAAGCAAACCCATCCACAGCCGTGACCCCCAGATCCGAGCTTCGCTGCCACTCAGCTCAGCTGCGAGGCCAAGAGACCTGTGAGCCAATGCCGTCGTGTTCCATCCTCGATGTCGTCGCGTTGCCGTCCAGCTCGCTTGAACACTAACCCGAGCCCACCGCATCACCTAGCCGTGACACCCCCAATTGACCGAGAATCCAGTCGCGCCCTCGACGGCACTATCATGGCACTGCCATATGACCTTGATATGGGGAATCGTCTTGTTTCGTAGGACTTGCTCTTTTCTGTCTATGTTACCCCACCACCAAGAGCTGAGGTGCTGCTGCTGCGCCACACAACCCAGTCCCAATGCCGGTCACAATTTGCCAAGCCCTAACTCGAACCATCCGCGATGCCGACCCATTTCCCTTACCCATGCTGTAGGCTCGACCCAAGCCCCTTAGCCCATAAACTCGACCTGAAACATTAACTGAACCAACCCAACTCGAAAACTAAACTGACCTGACCAGTGTCACTGTTTTTGTCATCGTCATGCTCGACCCGACATTGACCGCCGAAGTTTATAAGTTAATTCCTAAACTTTGATTAGGGCGTTAACTACGATTAAGGATTAGATTTAATATCGTTAACTATCGATTGGAATAATTAATTGGCGCAGGTTATATCTGTTTAAATCGTGATTGGATTATTTGCGTGAAGTCGGTCAGTTAACGATTGTGGTAACAATTAATCGGAGCTTGGATTAATTAATCGAGACATATTGATTAATTAAATGTGGTCGGCATAATTAATTACTTTTTAATTAATTATTATTGGATGAGTATAATATTTTTGGGTGATTGTTTGATGATTGTTCGATGATTGTTCAGTGCCTTGATTGATGTGATTGATCACATTGTTTATAAATGCAAAGTTCGGTGGACAATATACGTATTTATGTGACCATATGTGACTGAAATTTTAAGCATGAAAATGGATTTGAGCCAAGTTTTCAGCACGACCGTGTGTGCATTGAGTTTAATGCAAATGTATAAATTGATTGGTTGACTATCGTGCTTGTGTGGTCACATGATGGATACCTACCTCTCAGGTATGCAAGGACGAAGCTGATACCCCCGGGTATGAGGGATCGAGCCTGGTAAGTTTATGTCGAAGGTACTTGGAACCACATGCCTTATTGGATGCCGATCGTGGCAAGATGCGGGATAGCACTCCCTACAAAGAATGCTTCAAAGTTTGTCCATGTTGAGGGTACTTGGAACCACATAGCTTGTTGGTTGCCGTCGCTGAAGGAATGAGACGAAGCCCGGTCTTGCCGGAATAGCATGGTTTTGCTAAGACCGGGACTGGATATTAATAATTAGAACACATGTGGTGCATTGCGCATGCAAATTGTGATAAAATATTATGGTTATGTTCTTTGGTTGTATGCAATTCATTGCATATTATATATCTAAATTGTTCATGTGTGGACCAAAGTCAGGTAAGCTTGCATGTGATTAATGATTCATTGTGGTATTGTGCCTAATCATGTGGTAGCTAGAGCGTGGCGTGAGTTGTACGCTATTGATCTGTCATCAATATTTCCTACATATTTAGGTTGCCTTGAGCAAGTCAGTATCCTGCTCGGACTTAGATGTTGACTCACTGAGATTTTATATCTCACCTTTTTGTTGTTAACCATTTTTAGGCTCTTAGTTGTGGAAAGCCAAAAATGGGCGTAGAACTTCTTTTTGAGTAGCACGGAGTAGTGTCAACCCTAAACCTAATCTGGTATTTTTTTTTAGGGTTGTAGGAAGTGGCCTTGAGGTAGGGCTTGTATATACGTACTTCTCAGGGTTAACAGTAAATAAATAAAAATGATCGTTGCTGATGTTGATTGATTCGATTGCCTGCTACGCTATCCCTGCTTTTTAAAGTTATTGTCTGGGAGTAGCACGTTCTGCATGTGCCTGACAAAAAGAATAAAAATAATGGATCGATGGCGTGCATGAGACGTTGTGCTTTAATGACCTGAGGCGATTTAGTAGGGTTGTTGCGAGCACAAGGATCGTGGCGTGACATCACTCCTTTTCCATTCTCAACTCTTTTAACGGTTTGCTCAATTGATAAACATGCTCCCTTCTTAAGGTGCTGCATGATAACACTTAATAATGGAAATTTCTCTATCATAAGTCAATATGGCAAGGAAATTCGTTTGGTAAAATCAGTTTCGAAGTAGATATGTGTTTGATAAAAATATTGACTTATGGTAGGGTTTTCTACTTCTGGTTGGATTTTTGACCAATTTTGAGAAGTTAAAATTTTTTACTTTTTGACTCCAGAATCACTTTTTTACCATGCGAGCCTCGACTGACCACCTTGCCACTTGTGACCGGCCGGCCATCGGCCTACCGCCGTTGGTTGCTGGGCCTCGCTCGCCGCTTGTTAATAATGTTTCAAAATAAAAATTTCTAACCGTTATAAAAAAAAATTTGTGATCAGAAGTCAATCTGGAGCAGAAGTAGAAAAATCAACTTCTACTTTTAAGGAGAAGTAGAGAAATCAATTTTTAGTCAGAAGTTGAGAAGTTGGTGTGAAGTGTTACCATGCGCTACCTAGCACTTGCCATGTGATTACTTCCAAAGAGCATTAATCTCTGTCTTCAAACGTTAAGGGGGGCTTCTTTGATCTCAATATGGCAAATGGTCTAAATGATACTTGAACTTTGGTCCAATGTATAATGTTATTCTCGGATTTTTAATTTATTTAATGTAGTCTGTAAACTTTGGTATAATATTTAATGCAGTTCATAAACTTTTAATCATTTTCACATAACATAGTGATTATAGTGAATATTTCTCAATAGTTTAAGGATCACAATGAACAAATAAAAGCCTATAACATCGTTGCGCATTAAGCTAAAATTGAAAGACCACATTGCACAAAAATATAAGAATGACATTACACATTGGGCCAAAGTTCATGTACCATTTATATCATTTCTCCCATTAAGATCAATGCGAGGCCTTCATTAATTTTGAAGACACGTATCAATATTCTTTGGAACTACTCACATGAGCTAAAGTCCATACCCATCTAAATCTGATTGAATGAAAAAAAAAAGGGTTCAGATAATCGATTGTACAACGGACAGAAGTCCAAGTAACTCTTCCTCTTGCTTCCCCCATAAGCCCCTATCTTCAATAATGCCTCGTATCCATATATCTTTCGAGGATTAAATCATATTTATTCTAAACTTTAATGACCTTTGAAACAGAGTAACCCCTTTAAAGGGAATTACCGTGGAAGTCCCTCATCATTGTAAATGAAGTTGGAGAGTACCCCTAATTAGGAAATGATTAATACCACGAAAAATATGAAATTAGTACATATACAATAAATTTACCACAATCTACTTTTTTTTACTACAAAACATCTCAAATTGGTATACTTGTAATTAATATACTATAAGCTAATTTTTTCACAACAAAAAATCTCAAATTGGTACAACTATGATAAATTTATTAATATTACGAAAAATATTAAATTGGTACACTTGTGACAAATTGGTAAGAAGTACATCCGATAACTGACATGTGTTATCTAGTTTAATAATTTGACGTTAAAATTTAAATATAATTATTGAATGGTAAATTTGTTATATGTATTAATTTGTGATTTTTGATAATTAATTTGAAGTAAATTTAACATATATGTATGAATTAGGGTTTTTGTGGTGTCAATTCATGAGAAAGTTATAAAGATAAGGGTGCGAGTGCGGATACAATCATGTGAAGAAACGCATCCGACTCTTTCGTCAACGCATACGACGAACATTTCCATCCAAAATCCCTCGTCATAATCAAATATATGTCTTCATAAATGGAAGCCGATCCCCATCCTCCACGTCACCTCATAGAAATATCCGCCATCTACGACTGCAATTCCCGAGGGCGCGAGTATGATAGCAACTATACACGCTCCCTCCTACCGCCACCTGCCCGAGTTGTCGTCTTCTGATGCTTCCAAGCAGATAATTTATGTCGTCGCCATTGTTGGGCTCCTCTCTCTCTCTCTTTAGCTTTTCCCAACGAATGTTCTTGACTCGAACTGCGCTCGCCCGAAGGCTGTTCGATAAATCAAATCCAATCCAAACCCACGATCTCACAGAGACAGAGAGAGATGGCGAGTCGGACCAGTGATCTTCTACAGCGTGTCGACTCCGCTCACGAGCTGGACGTCGACGCGCTATTCTGCTACGCATCGGCGAATGTCCCCGGATTCCCCTTCTCCCCATCTACTTCCGCCATCTCTCAGGTCTGCCATGAAATTTTCGCCTCTTGATTTCGATTCAGCTCGCGCGTTCGCGCCTCAGCTCTTTTGTGACGGTCGGTGGGGACGATGATGAGTGGGAATGGTGTGATTTTTTCAGTTCGGACACGGCCAGTCAAACCCGACGTTCCTCATGGAGGTTGGGAGTGGGGGCGAGTTGAAGCGTTATGTCATGAGGAAGAAGCCGCCGGGGAAGTTGCTGGAATCCGCTCACGCCGTCGATAGAGAGTTTCAGGTTAATACTCGGTGTATATTGGTCGATGAATGAAGTGTGGCTATGTTCGATTTTTTGTATGAATTTGCTTTATCTGGGTACCTTTTTCTGCGATTGATCGGCGTTGAACAGTGGGTGTTCTGAGTACTGTAGTGAAAGCAATTCATAGTCTCTGTCTCTATGGAAATTGGTGAATTGATTAACGGTCTGCCTGGAGAATAGCCAGACTCAAGGGACCGTAAGTACATAAACAGTGGTTTAGACGCTTTAGAATAGCGGACTGTTGATGAATACTTAGATGGGGTTATGAATGTGTCTCGTTCTAGTTACTACTTTGGTTCCCATTTGCAATAGGTACTCCAAGCTTTGGGTGCCCACACAAAGGTTCCAGTTCCTAAAGTGTTCTGCTTGTGTACTGATCCGAGTGTAATTGGGACTGCATTTTACATCATGGAGTACCTGGAAGGACGTATATTCGTAGACCCCAGTTTGCCGGTATGATTCTATAGATTGAATTATTATTATTATTATTATTATTTGGATAAAAGAATGCACTAAAATATTGCTACACCCCTAGTTCGTGATTGGCTTTCACTTTGTTATTCATAATAGATTGATGCAGATTTGTGTTTTTGCGTTTTCGATTCCTATCAGGGTGTCGCTCCAGATAGGAAAAGGGCAGTGTATGGAGCAACTGCAAAAGCTTTGGCATCTTTACATTCTGCTAATGTGGATGCTGTTGGTCTAGGAAAGTATGGACGAAAAGATAATTATTGTAAGCGACAGGTGTGCATGCGAATTCGTACTTTTTCATTTGGAGTGGTTTGGCTAAAGATTCCGATTGATGAGACAATGGGGATCCATCATCCTCTTAGGAATTGTAAAGCTCTTGGCTGTGGAAATCTTGTAATATAAGAACCTTATGTTGTGCAATTCGATCTGGTTGTCATATTTGTTTGGATGCATGATTTAGGTAGAGAGATGGGCTAAGCAGTATATTTCTTCAACTGGAGAGGGTAAGCCTGAGAGAAATCCAAAAATGTTCGAGCTGATCAATTGGCTTCGACAGCATATTCCTCAAGAAGATTCTTCGGGAGCTACAGCAGGCATAGTTCATGGAGACTTTCGTCTTGATAATCTTGTTTTTCATCCCTTGGAGGTCTGGTATTTGAAAATCCTTTTGCCTTAGATCGTTCTTGTGATAAGAAAAGATACGGGGCACTTGGCTATTCTTCTGCATTAAATATTGGAATTGAATTTTCTGATTCTCCAATGGGACATGCTGGTTTGAGTGAAACTATAATGTGATACAGACATCGTAAAACTTATCAGATTCTATTGGTGCAGGATCGAGTTATCGGTATCCTTGACTGGGAATTGTCTACACTTGGAAACCAGATGTGTGATGTTGCGTACTACTGCATGGTATTTAAATTCTACTTGTTTACTTCCTTGCATGGAGGAACCTTATTTTTCCCATTTGTTTTGTCTTCTTCGGCTGAAATTCTTCATCCTTTCGTTCATTTTCCTTTTTAATTTGAGCTACTAATGAGATTTGGCTTGAATTAGTACTCCATTTGTGCTGTCAAGCAGTTAAGTGCTGATTTGCAATTTTTTTTGTAGCCTTATGTTGTTGACATTAGGTTGGATAAAGCGCACCTCGGTCAAGGTTTTGATCTTTCTGGAATTCCAGAAGGTATTCCATCTATGGCTGAATATCTGGCTGAATACTGCTCAGCATCTGTAAGTGTACTTTCATCTTTTGTAAGTAGTGTACTTTTCGTTTAGCTGATGATTCTTTGGCATATTTGGACACATTTTCCCAAATAACTGTTATTCTAAGAGAACTCTCTTTAAGCTGTGGCAACTTTGCGGCTGCCCTCTTTGCCCTTGATTGCAGCATGATAGCTTATGCTGAATTATGCTGAATTCTTGGGTTGGATGAAAATGATTGAACAACATATCACTCCATGGAATCAGTAAATTTGGTTTAGCCCACAGTTTCCTATTCTGTTGTTATTACTGATATTAGCAATCATGAAGTATATTCAGTTGAGAATGCTAGATGCCTTGGGCCTTGGTTTAGTACACTTCGTTTGATTCACCCAAAACTCGGTATTTGAAATCAACTTTTTGTTGGGTTATTCACGTGTTTGACTCCAAGCAAAGGCAATCTTATTCGAGCTATCCAGGGGCCTCTGCTACCTGATTATGCTAGGATGGGTTATTGGAGTGGTATAATTGGATTAGTTAGGTGCTCTAAGAGGCCTAGGCCCTAGACATTGACCCCCCCCCCCCCCCCCCCCCCCCCCCCCCAAAAAAAAAAAAAAAAAAAAATACTATGCGAGAAAGATTGACCTTTGATCCTTATTTGGGCATTCCATTCAGTGTGTGCTCACTTCGATGACTGACTCTTACTCTTTTGAAATTTGCATGGAAGGGCAAATCATGGCCTGCTGCTACTTGGAAGTTCTACATGGCCTTTTCATTTTTCCGTGGTGCATCAATATTTGCTGGAATCTACAGTAGATGGATAATGGTACTAAAAAATCTGGGCTTGATGGCCATCGTTTACTTTGTGTTATTGACATGTATATGATGGTGTAGGGCAATGCTTCAGGAGGTGAACGTGCACAACATGCGGGTCAATTAGCTAATAACCTAATAGACTTTGCATGGGAATATGTTGGACGGAGTTCTGTGCTTCCTGAGCACCCACCAACTGGTAGATAAGCCTTCTTATGCTTTGTTAACTTAGTAGAAGGCTATGCTTATTTTCTTAAATCTTACACCACCAGCTTTTCATACTTCTAGCATGCTGTTAAAGTTCCATAATGCATCTTCAATTCCCTTTCTGCCGTGAATTAAAGACTTCGGTCAACCTGCTGGCCTTGTTTTAAGCAATCCTCACGAATAGCTCCTGTTCTTTCTTCCGTTCCACTGCGTTCTTGAACCTATCCTTGACTCTTTTTTTAGAGCGTATTGCTATTGAATTGAAATAATAAAAAAGGTTGTTGGATGAAATAATCGGAGTGACAAAGGAGCAGGGGCTGACTTATCCTTAAAATAAGCTGGATCCTCTACTCTAGGTTGTAGTTTAGGGGTATATATAGTACGGGTGCCTCTTTCAAAAACTTTATATATATGCGCTTTTTGGAACCTCAGTTTTGGAGTTTTCCCCAACCTATACCTTACTAAGCTTACCTTTTTGCATCACACTGCCGCATAAACAATGAAAGAGAGTGATGAAGACTTAATCTTTACTTCCTTTCTGTTTGGATTTTAGGGAAAAGTGAATCTAATTCATTAACAGAGGATTACATTATATAAAGGACTCAGATTACATAAAGAATAAAAAGACTATTTTACCCTTATTCTAACACTCCTCAAGTTGGGATGTAAATATCAAATAATCCCAACTTGTTACATAAGAAATTCACTCTACTCCCTCTAAGAGATTTAGTAAAGACATCTGCAAGCTGATTCTCCGTTCTCGTGTGTTGAAGAATAATCTCCCCTTTCTGAACTTTCTCTTGCACAAAGTGACAGTCAACTTCAATGTGTTTAGTTCGCTCATGGAAGACAGGATTGTTTGCAATATGAATAGCTGATTGATTGTCACAATATAATACCGATGGATCTGATGTTGGCAAACCAATTTCTAATAATAACATCCTCAACCAAAGCAATTCACATGTTACATGTGCCATAGCTCTATATTCTGCTTCAGCACTAGATCGGGAAACCACATGTTTTTTACTTTTCCAGGCAATCAGATTACCACCAAGGAACACACAGTATCTCGATGTAGATCTCCTGTCAATAGGACATCCAGCCCAGTCTGCATCAGAGAAACCTATAGTGTCCATATGTCCATAATTCTTGAAAAGTAGCCCTTTACCTGGCGCTCCCTTGAAGTACTTGATAATTCTAAGCACAGCATCCCAGTGAGTAGTACGAGGAGAACTCATGAACTGACTGACTACACTTACAGCAAATGATAAGTCAGGCCTTGTGACAGTAAGATAGTTCAACTTTCCTACTAATCTTCTATACTTCCGTGGATCACATAATAATTTTCCATGTTCTGGATCAAGTTTCAAATTGGGTTCCATAGGAGTATCTACTGGCTTTGCTCCAAGAAATCCAACTTCATCAAGAATGTCAAGTACATATTTTCGTTGTGATAAGTTGATACCTGCCTGTGAATATGCCACTTCAATACCAAGAAAATAACGTAGGCGCCCCAGATCCTTGGTACTAAACTCTGTGCGCAAAAACTGCTTAAGTCGTTGGATTCCATCTACTACCAGTAATAATAATATCATCCACATATACCACAAGAAGAATATAACTAGCTGGGGAGACAAAACTAAAAACTGAATGATCTACTTGACACCGTTTTAAACCGAATCGGATAACAGCATCACAAAATCTGTCAAACCAAGCACGAGGAGATTGCTTGAGTCCATACAAAGCTTTATGTAAGTGACATACCAAATTCTCCCCTTGAGCAACAAACCCGAGTGGTTGCTCCATGTACAATTCCTCAGACAAGTCACCATGAAGGAAGGCATTTTTCACATCTAGTTGGTGAATAGGCCAACCAAAACGTGCTGCAAGGGAAATAAAAACACGAACAGATGGAATTTTAGCAACAGGTGAAAAAGTGTCGTCATAATCAACACCATACGTCTGAGTATATCCCTTGGCAACCAATCGAGCCTTCAATCGATCAAGAGTGCCATCGGGATGAACCTTAACAATGAATACCCAACGACAACCAACAGTTTGTTTCTCCGAAGGTATTGAAACGAGTGTCCAAGTACGGTTATCAATGAGCACTTTCATTTCATCTTCCATGGCTTGCCTCCATCCAGGATGAGCAAGAGCTTCAGCAACACTGCGAGGCATAGATATAGAGGACAAGGACGAGACAAATGCGGAGAAGGGTGGCGGTCGACGGTGGTAGGTGATTTCACGTTAGCTCTGATACCATGTTTAGGTTTTAGGGAAAATTGAATCTAATTCATTAACAGAGGATTACACTATATAAGGGACTCAGATTACATAAAGAATAAAAAGATTATTTTACCCTTATTCTAAGACTTTCATAGGAAGGTAGGCCCCTACGTCTTTTTTATTAGATGTAGCTCGACTTTCGGTACATTGAATGCGTTCCCTTTTTCAGTCTTTACTAGTCGCTGAAACTCAAGCGCACTAGTATACTCTACCTGTTCATCTATGTCGATTTGGGGTACGGTTAGTTCACCAGGACGATCGCCCATCTAGAGAATAGACGCATCAGCTTCGAGAGCGCCTTAGCCCGACGGAAAATCGAATTAGTGGTTGTGGAAAGTGGCTGAAGATACTCTCTATACAGACTCGAGAGTCTCTCAAACTAGAGTGAAGTCAACAGATTGAATCGTCTGCTGTCTCTAGAAGAGAAATCTTCCTTCATGACAAATGCTACAAATGTTCTAGTACTAAGCCGAGTCTCTATCACCCATAGGCGAATTAGACAGAATGAGTGCCCCAATTCCTCTTGGATGGCTTCGACGTGCTGCATAGAGCACACACAACCCATCACCGTTGGAGCTCTCTTGCCGCTGCTAATCTCTTGTTAGCAGTAACAGTGGTAGCAAACCATTTCAGTTAATAGAATCACTGTTTTCATGATCGTTAATACATGACTAGTTGGCTTAAGACCAGAACGCAGAAGCTACTAAGCTCTAATAATTGCCCTGGTGCTTGCTCCCTAGGCAACGAAGTTTCAGGTCCGCTTTCATCAGGGCAAGAGTGGAAATTCGCTTCGTTTTTGGTCTCACATGTGTCTATCAAAGTTGGCGAACGCTTCTGCAACCTTAGAATCCTTACGCTGTTCGATTGAACTCGTCTGCGTCCATTGAAAGTCGGTAACTTTCTTTTAGAACTCAATTGACTGCTTCTATAGATAAGGCATAGCGTCCTTGGACTGAAGCACAGTGGTACGCTTCCCAAGGAGAAAAGATGGGAATCAAGCATTTTTTTTTTAGTGTTAGAGGCTTCATTGAGCAGTGTAGTTCTTTCAATCCCACATTGGGTAAGCCTTCCATAAGGACTCCCTTAGACCTACTTTTCTTCTTCCGAAGAGCTACTCTTTCTCAAGTGATCCGGCCCCCACTGGCAGTTGAGGCTGGGGAGAGAAGGGGAGAAAGATAGGTAGTAGTTCAAGTTTCAACTGAATCCATGAAAAGAATAATTGAAGTAAGATCAATTGAACAAGATATCTCCTCTCGCTTATCAAACTAAGTCTACTATTTACCTTACCCGAATGCCGCGGTCAAGCTCTTTCATCGACCCTTTAGCTAGCCCAGTGAGATGCCCAAGATCAAAGAAGAAAGCACTACTTCATGGGAAGTTGCCAAAAGTCAGTCCTACGGTCTCCCCACGGAGCTGTAAGGCAGTTCAGAAAGATTCCATACAAAACTTTATGTAAGTGACATACCAAATTCTCCCCTTGAGCAACAAACCCGGGTGGTTGCTCCATGTACACTTCCTCAGACAAGTCACCATGAAGGAAGGCATTTTTCACATCTAGTTGGTGAATAGGCCAACCAAAACGTGCTGCAAGGGAAATAAAAACACGAACAGATGGAATTTTAGCAACAGGTGAAAAAGTGTCGTCATAATCAACACCATACGTCTGAGTATATCCCTTGGCAACCAATCGAGCCTTCAATCGATCAAGAGTGCCATCGGAATGAACCTTAACAATGAATACCCAACGACAACCAACAGTTTGTTTCTCCGAAGGTAATGAAATGAGTGTCCAAGTACGGTTATCAATGAGCGCCTTCATTTCATCTTCCATGGCTTGCCTCCATCCAGGATGAGCAAGAGCTTCAGCAACATTGCGAGGCACAGATATAGAGGACAAGGACGAGACAAATGCGGAGAAGGGTGGCGGTCGACGGTGGTAGGTGATTTCACGTTAGCTCTGATACCATGTTTGGATTTTAGGGAAAAGTGAATCTAATTCATTAACAAACGATTACACTATATAAAGGACTCAGATTACATAAAGAATAAAAAGACTATTTTACCCTTATTCTAACACTTTCATAGGAAGGTAGTCCCCTACGTCTTTTTTATTAGATGTAGCTCGACTTTCGGTACATTGAATGCGTTCCCTTTTTCAATCTTTACTAGTCCTTGAAACTCAAGCGCACTAGTATACTCTACTTGTTCATCTATGTCGATTTGGGGTACGGTTAGTTCACCAGGACGATCTCCCATCTAGAGGATAGACGCATCAGCTTCGAGAGCGCCTTAGCCCGACGGAAAATCGAATTAGTGGTTGTGGAAAGTGGCTGAAGATACTCTCTATACAGACTCGAGAGTCTCTCAAACTAGAGTGAAGTCAACAGATTGAATCGTCTGCTGTCTCTAGAAGAGAAATCTTCCTTCATGACAAATGCTACAAATGTTCTAGTACTAAGCCGAGTCTCTATCACCCATAGGCGAATTAGACAGAATGAGTGCCCCAATTCCTCTTGGATGGCTTCGACGTGCTGCATAGAGCACACACAACCCATCACCGTTGGAGCTCTCTTGCCGCTGCTAATCTCTTGTTAGTAGTAACAGTGGTAGCAAACCATTTCAGTTAATAGAATCACTGTTTTCATGATCGCTAATACATGACTAGTTGGCTTAAGACCAGAATGCAGAAGCTACTAAGCTCTAATAATTGCCCTGGTGCTTGCTCCCTAGGCAACGAAGTTTCAGGTCCACTTTCATCAGGGCAAGAGTGGAAATTCGCTTCGTTTTTTGTCTCACATGTGTCTATCAAAGTTGGCGAACGCTTCTGCAACCTTAGACTCCTTACGCTGTTCGATTGAACTCGTTGATTCTGCGTCCATCGAAAGTCGGTAACTTTCTTTTAGAACTCAATTGACTGCTTCTATAGATAAGGCAGAGCATCCTTGGACTGAAGCACGGTGGTAGGCTTCCCAGGGAGAAAAGATGGGAATCAAGCATTTTTTTTTAGTGTTAGAGGCTTCATTGAGAAGTGTAGTTCTTTCAATCCCGCATTGGGTAAGCCTTCCATAAGGACTCCCTTAGACCTACTTTTCTTCTTCCGAAGAGCTACTCTTTCTCAAGTGATCCGGCCCCCACTGGCAATTGAGGTTGGAGAGAGAAGGGGAGAAAGATAGGTAGTAGTTCAAGTTTCAACTGAATCCATGAAAAGAATAATTGAAGTAAGATCAATTGAACAAGATATCTCCTCCCGCTTATCAAACTAAGTCTACTATTTACCTTACCCGAATGCCGCGGTCAAGCTCTTTCATCGACCCTTTAGCTAGCCCAGTGAGATGCCCAAGATCAAAGAAGAAAGCACTACTTCATGGGAAGTTGCGGAAAAAGTATACTGCAAGTGCCTTAACTTTCGTACGGCGTGCACTTAAGTGCCTTAACTTTCAAAGTGTTCACTTGAGTGCTAACTTTTTTTCAATTCGTGCACTTAAGTGCCTTAACTTTCAAAGTGTTCACTTGAGTGCCTAAACTTTTAAAAAGCGTTCACTTGAGTACCGACTTCTTTTAAAATCGTTCACTTTAGTGCCAACTCTGATGAGCCACGTCAGCACAAATAATAATTAAAAATGCCACGTGTCGAATTTTCGGTGAGCCACGTCAGATTTTGCACTGAACTGAACGATTTTAAAAGAAGTTGGTACTCAAGTGAACGCTTTTTAAAAGTTTAGGCACTCAAGTGAATACTTTGAAAGTTAAGGCACTTAAGTGCACGCCGTACGAAAGTTAAGGCACTTGCAGTGTACTTTTCCCGGAAGTTGCCAAAAGTCAGTCCTACGGTCTCCCCACGGAGCTGTAAGGCAGTTCAGAAAGATTCCTACTTTCAAAGTGACCTACCCCCCCCCCCCCCCCCCCCCCCCCCCCCCCTGTTTTTTTTTAGCAAGGTGCAGATGAAGTGAATCAGAAGCATCGACTTTGAGGGAATGGTCTCTTGCAAGACTAAGGGCTTTGAAAGAATAAGGTAATAGCACTATAGACCTGGCTTTCTCCAATTACGGCAGGAGCATATCGCTGCGAGCCATGGATAGAATGCATAGTGAATCACTAGTAGCAGGAAGATGCCCACGGGCAGACATTTAACAGGAAAGAGAAGTGGGTAAATCAGCTCTTAGCAAGAACAAGGAAGAATGTGCGACTGGCTATCTCGAAATTTTTGGTCTCGCGAAGCCGGTTACCGCTCAGCTAAGATTCTAGATGACTAAGAAAACTTGGCCCTGCCTGAGGGAATGACGCATTCTGACCTCGTGAATGAATTAATTGATACACAAGTAAGAGATCAAACCATTCTAGAACCTCTTGATCTTATGCGGATATACTAAGGTGCACGACGGGAAAGAAAATTAACATATTTAATAAATAGGATAATCAAATGGTGTTAATCTACCATGACAAGCATCACAATCAGGTTGGCCTAGTTCAAAGAACTGTGGTGTGTACTATCCTCGGTCACGAGTAGTACACCAGCAGATTCAAGCGCGTCATGCCCCAATGCCAAGGCATATGTGCAGTTCAAATAATCATTTGGAAGAAAGAATGAAAACGGGCCTTAAGAAAATATTCCACTCAGTTGTATTAACCACTGGTACGAGCAATGTGCATCAAGGAATACTATGATAGGAGATATTGAGTAGTTGAACCCCTAAAGAGGTTTAAGATAATATCTACTCTTACCACATGTAAATATTACAGGTTCTTTAGATGGTGGTTCCATTTGGAAATTTTGAAAAATAGGAAAGAACTAAGAAAAGTCTAAAATACCCCTAGACCATGTTGACGTGTGCTTGACCCAGTCATAGATGAAGCGTGCAGGATCCTGGATCAAAGCACTCACAAAAAACTTGTGACACTCTCTCCACTCAATCTGTCGATGACCTCAGCAGCTTGGCTTGATCTTTTTGGTAAGAGAACTGTCGGAGGTCCTCTTGCAGTTCCTGGCTGATGTCTTTGGCTCCTCGGTCCTTTCAATGAACCAGATACTACTCTCTGAGCACCTATGTTTGGGTAGTTTGCTTGGCTAGGATCTCCTCCACGGCATTACCTACTGGAAAATTGGATTCATGCCTGGCTTAATTGGTACATTCAGCATCTAGTCCTCCTTCTCTTCATGGCAAGCCTTCAAGCAGCTCACACGAAACACCAGAGGGGTCTTCAACCAACTAAGCAATTGAAATTGATAACCAGGTTTGCCTACTTTGGCCATTACTAGCGCTGGCCCTTCATACCTTCGGACGAGTTGTTGATTTTTGTTCTTGAGGTAGTACAGTTGTTCCAGAAGGATTAGAAGCATGACCAGGTCGCCTACCTGGTATTCAATAGGCCTTCCCTTCTAGTCGGCCCACTTCTTCATCCGCTTCGAGGCCTTCTCTAGATAAGCTTTGGCAACATTGATGTTTTGCCTCCAGTCCTTGGTGGGCATTTCCCAACATTTGCACTGCCTCAGTGTGAGGAAGCAGCGGTTGTTGGCCTATCGCCACTTCAAAATGGCTGTTTAGAGGAAGAGCTCCACTAAATGTAGAAATCATCCCAAATAGGTCTGTGCCCATTTTAGATGGTAAAGGTTGTCAACTCTGAGGGCTAAATTCACCCAAATAGTTGCTTATGTTGTGGCTTTACTATGATGTTTTAACAAACACACAAGCGAGTTTTTAGATTGGCTGAGTGCTGGAAGGAAATTCTAGTTAATTTTGAGGCTTGGCAGAAACCATGGTTGAAATAAGTGGGTAACAAGTGGTCAAAATCTTTCTTCTGTTGGGATAAGGATCTCGATTGGATATATTAATAGACTGTTTGAAGCTTTCTGTGCACTTACATGGTAATCTCTGATTAACTGGTAGACTTTATGCACACGTGTTAGTGACACATTCTAGTGTCTGTATCATGTGATAAAGTTAAAAAAATCCTTGTGTAATGTGGTTAATCATCAGATGGGCGAGGGCAACCTTTGGAAAGAGGGTGGTTATGCTTAGGATAATTTATCCAGAAATGTGTTGGTGGCCTCACTTCAAGACCCCTGCTCCCTCTTGGTCACATGCTCGTGTTGCAGAAGTTTCTGTCTCCTGAGTTGCCGTATTGTCCAAACATGGTCAATGATGCTAAAAGCTTGCTACCATCAACCAATGAGCTTTTTAATCATGATTGTGACCAAATGTTGGATCTCATTATATCATCTAAGCATTTTGGTTCGTTTTTTGATTCTGTGCTGTATATACTAGATGGCTTTGTATATTCTTGTATGCGTCTTCTAATTTTGGTTTTTTTTTTTGGTGGTGTTATTGTCTCCTTTTCCAAATCTGGACCTTCATATATTTCCTCCTTTCCTTGTTACATTTTATTTTCCAGCTCCAAGGCTTCTCAATTCCTCCACACCTGGCAATTATGGTGGAGAAGGGAGCTTCTCATTGGAGGGAGGGCGATTTGTCCCTAATGAAAGGGTCTTGAACTTGAGAAAAAAGCTGATTAAATTTATGGAAGATCACATATACCCTTTGGAAAATGAATTTTACAGACTTGCTCAATCTAATTTACGTTGGACTGTTCATCCCGAGGAGGAGAGATTGAAAGAGCTGGCAAAAAGAGAAGGCTTGTGGAACCTGTGGATACCTGTATGACTCCAAGTATTTAGTTGATTTCTCTTGCTCTTTTACTGAGAGTGATGCCATAAAAAGTCTTCTTATTTAATGCGTAGCTATATAAGCTGTCTGACGCGTTCCTACCATATATGCAGTTTGATAGTGCTGCTAGAGCAAGGGAACTAGTTTTTGAGGGAAAAAGTCATGCATCCAGCAATTTGGCATATGATCGCTTGCTAGGGGCAGGCCTCTCCAACCTTGAGTACGGCTACCTTTGTGAGATTATGGGCCATTCTGTTTGGGCTCCACAGATTTTCAATTGCAATCCACCGGATACTGGGAATATGGAGGTAAGATATGTATTCGTTAGTTGGCCAATGAATTAATCATTCTCTTTTTACTTCCTTTATCTCGTGAATTTGAAATTATTCTTGTATCCTCTCTGGTTGAAACGGGGTTGTCTGTGCAAATAGTAGATAAGCCTGCAAAACACCATCCGAGGTGTACAAGACTTGAGACTTTTAAAATCCTGAGCTTGTTTCTTGGATGATGTGGATATGTTAGGCGATGGTGCACATAAATGTGGAAGTTTAGATACAGAAGGGGGGAAATGTGCAGTTTGAAATCTTCCATTGTTCACTCATGTGTACTCTCATTGTGCTCCACTTGCCATTTTAGCCATTTTGCGCCATGGAATAACGTCCTGACACGTATAGATATTTGACATTTGGATTTTATGCCACTATTGTTTTGTGATGTCTTTGTTGAGCATAAATCTGATAGTCACAATGCTTTTCCATTTAAATCAGGTATTGTTGCGATATGGAAATAAAGATCAGCTAAATGAATGGCTTATTCCTTTGCTCGAGGGGAAAATCCGGTCAGGATTTGCAATGACAGAACCACAAGTTGCATCTTCTGATGCAACTAATATAGAGTGCTCCATCAGAAGGTAGGTTGACAGAGCATATCAGTATTGTGTTTTTCCTGCTAAAAATATTTGAAGTATGCCTCACCTGATTGGTTAACCATCTCCCTCACTCTTGATGTCATGATTGGATTCTTCTGGATACCACCTGAAGAAATTGACTGTACTTCCCTGTACGCTTTCTTTTTGAAGATTAGGAGATTCGTACATCATCAATGGTAAGAAGTGGTGGACAAGTGGAGCCATGGATCCGAGATGTAGACTTCTTATAGTTATGGTGAGCTCATTCACATTATTGCTGTTTTGAATTGGATTTGAGATCGATTTTTACAGAGAAATTGCGATGTCTACTGTCAGGGGAAAACTGATTTTACTGCTGTCAAGCACAAGCAGCAATCAATGATTTTAGTGGATATTCAGTCTCCAGGTGTTCATGTAAAGAGACCACTCATGGTTTTTGGATTTGATGATGCCCCTCATGGACATGCAGAAGTTTCATTTGAGAATGTATGTGTACCGGCAAAGAATATTCTTCTTGGCGAAGGTCGTGGTTTTGAAATTGCACAGGTATGTATTAAGTTTTCATTTCCTAGTGGCTTAATGGCTCAGGGGACTGATGACTATGTACACTCCTAAATTATTTGGAGTCATCCGACTTAGTTCTTGTGAAATATCATTGCCTGAATATTTTGGGCAATTGAAGAACATATTTGCATTTTATTACTCAGGCAATTAATTTATTTTTACTTTTCAGTACCAGAGAGAGAGGGATGCTTTACTTGTGGAGATGTCTGGTTGTTTATTTGTAATGAATATGAATTTGGGATTGGTGGTTTTTTTTTTTTTCCTTGGGAAGAGAAGAGCGTTGGGGGAGGGGGGTTGGATGACGAAGACAAAATATTTTCGGTGGACGCTGTACACATATGTTGATTGTATTTCCCAACTTTTTTTTTTCTCTTGATTTTACTGATGTAGGTGCTGTTATTCTCAAGATTGATGGTTGTCAGCTCCAGATATGGTAAATTGCTGATTTAAATAGTTCTCTAAATCTTGCAGGGTAGGCTTGGTCCCGGAAGATTGCACCATTGCATGAGATTGATTGGTGCAGCTGAACGTGGCATGCAGATGATGGCTCAAAGGGCTCTTAAAAGGAAAGTCTTCGGGAAGTTGATCGCAGAGCAAGGATCGTTCTTGTCAGATATGGCTAAGGTAATTTATTGGGATATAATCAGGATAAAAAAAAAGCTCTAGCCCATTCCTTTGTAAGCGAAAGAATACTTGATGAAAGATTGACCTAAAATTTTAGAACGAAAACCATTTGATTAGTAGATAAATCATGAACCTTAGGCCATACTCAGAGTGGAGTCCTATTACTTGATATATCTTTGATTGTTAGATGATTGAAGTAGATGAGGTCATGAACTTAGAAGCCATGTCAGTTGAATGTCTAGTGAAAGGTTAAAACGTTTCTAATGAATCTCGACGGATAAGAATATTATATGCGTGAGGATATTGTATTTGAAACAGAATTAGAGTTGTCTTTGAAGTAAAATATGAATCAATCTTTTCCTGATTAAAAGGAACATTTCCTTCACTTCGTGGCATTTAGAGATCGATACTGATGATGTCATTTGCATTCTGAAGTGTCGGATAGAGCTGGAAAGAACTAGACTGCTAGTGCTGGAAGCAGCTGACCAGCTTGACCGGCTTGGGAACAAGAAGGCCCGTGGAACCATTGCGATGGCTAAGGTAAGGAATCAATTAGTTGATAATCATTCATCCATCTGTTTGACTTGGCTCTGAATTTTTTATTTGCCATTTGGAGCAGGTAGCAGCTCCCAACATGGCACTGAAGGTGCTCGACATGGCTATCCAAGTGCATGGCGGAGCCGGAGTATCTTCAGACACTGTCCTATCACATCTCTGGGCCACGGCAAGAACTCTAAGAATCGCGGATGGTCCAGATGAAGTCCATTTGGGCACGATTGCCAAGTTAGAACTTCAAAGGGCCAAACTCTAGGAAATCCTGGAGAAAAGCTGAAGCAGAGCATTTTTCCTCCTCAATGAAGAGATCGAGGTTAGCATACTCCAAAACAAAGCATGCGAATCATTCCTTCTGTAATGAGAGCAAGTGATCATATATTGGTAATTTTTAGCTGGAATAATTTTGGCTGCTTGAAATAATCTTCTGTTGTTAATAAAACCTTGAGAAGAATTAGGGCAGAAGTGGTATAATATCCCTTTCTAAGTGTGTATTCATTGGCAGAATGGTAAGGCCATATTAACTAATTTCTTCTCCTGTTTTCCTTTCAATAACACCATCGAGTCTTGTACCGTGAGCCGGCTTTCCCTTCGGGATTTTTTTTTTGACGTAATGCAAGCGAAGCAATATAATTATGATCATCTTTCTACACGGGCCATCTTTATTGTCGTTGATTTGCACAATCATTAAGTAGACAAGAACCGTTTCTTGTACCAAAATGGTGATAAAGGTGATTTTTGTGCTGAATAGTTTACTTAACCTTTGCACTGATGACTAATCCCCGTTGAAATTAATGGAGGATAATGACCAATCGAAATATAAAGATTTTCAATAAAAACTCCAAAATTGAGATAACTTATTTCACTCTTACAATATGTATCATTTATCATCAAGGGATTGCTTTAGTGATGGTGTGCTCCAGCCCCTGGCTTTAAGTTCGGTTTTGTTGCACTTGCTCATGCTCTGAGGTCATTCTAAAAAAGCACGGGCCTGTGTATTTCGATAATTAGACTATTAAGGAAGTATCTGATTTTGATTGCATGGCATAGGCTTGGTTATGTTCCAAACAAGAAAAACAGATGTGAACATTGGAATCTAACTTGCGACGATTCATATCTGAATCATGAGAATCTTTCGTTCTACTTCATATGAGAATCCGTGAAATCGACACTTATGTCGCTGAAAAAATAAAATGAAAAACAAAGCAAATCATTCCATACTTTTTACGCACCGTACTTAGTATTGTTTATGCTGTAATGATATATGACACGTCCGACTCCATACAACGCAATTTTTTTCTCCGCCAAGTGAAAATAGTAAAAGTAGCAAACGGCAAGTGGCCTTCGTTGACAGCGAGCGCATCAATTTGACACCATCAGTTCAACGATAGGACTTAAACGCTAGCCTCAAACGAAGAGAACCCTTGATAAGCACTATCCATTTTAGCAAAAGTAGCAAACAGGAAAACAAAGAACAACCGTCTCTTCTAATGTCGGAAATCAAATGTCTCCTGAGGTTTCCCAACAGAAATAACTGCCAATTCCTATCCTTCTCTTCCATTTCTGTCTTTCTTTCTTTCCCTTCCTCACATTCAAAGGACACCCCTCTGCCCATTACCTATTAAAACCAGAGAACCATAGGACGATCAGAGATCCCGACGGATGAAGAAGATAACCCCAAGATCTCTATAGACTTTACATCTCAATTCCACGATTATCTTATTTAATTCTCCAGTGAATGCAAGTGTCGGGAGGGAAAAAAAAAAAAACATGAGCGGATATGATCGCGTCACCGGCCCTTCGGGGCGAGGAAAGCGCACGGCATATGCCATCGGCGGGGTTGGCATAGTTTTTGTCGTGGCCGTGGTGATCGGCGTGGCCATCAGTACCAGCAGCAAAAACAGCAGCTCCAGCCAATCCAATGCTGGTACCAGCAGCGACGTGTCGACCTCGATGAAGGCTATCCAAGCCATATGCCAACCCACTGATTACCGGGAAGCCTGTGTGAGCAGCCTTTCATCAGCGGGCGGGAACAACACCGACCCCAAAGACCTCATCCAGACGGGTTTCCAAGTCGCGATCAACCAAGTCAAGGCAGCAATCCAAAACTCCACCGTCGTGAAGGATCTCGCGAAGGACCCAAGATCCCAGGAGGCCTTGGAGACGTGCCAGCACCTCCTGGAGTACTCGATCGACGACCTCCAGAGCTCCTTCGAGAGGCTGGGTGGATTCGATGTGAGCAAGCTCGACATGTACATGGCCGACCTGCGGGTCTGGCTCAGTGGAGCCATCACATTCCAGGAAAGCTGCCTGGACGGCTTTGAGAACACGACTGGCGCTGCGGCAGACAAGATGAAGCAAATCCTCCAGAGCTCCAGGGAGCTCACCAGCAACGGCCTCGCCATGGTCACCGAGATCTCCTCGCTGCTCAGCTCCTTCAACATCCCGGGAGTAAGCCGTCGCCTCCTGTCCGAGGAGCAGGACGGGGTCACTGAGTTCCCACCGTGGGTCAACGAGGGGCGACGCAAGCTCCTCGAGGCGCCATCTGTGGACCTCAAGCCCGACGTGGTTGTGGCCCTGGACGGGAGCGGCAAGTTTAAGACCATCAGAGAGGCTCTGGTCGACGTTCCTAAGAACAACAACAAGACCTTCGTTATATACATCAAGGAAGGAGTGTACAAAGAGAAGGTATTGGTAGACAAGAAGATGACCAATGTCATGATGATCGGTGATGGCCCCACTAAGACGGTGATCACTGGGAGCTTGAACTACGTCGATGGAGTCCAAACCTGCAACACCGCAACATTCAGTAAGACATTTAACATTTTGACTTGAATTCTTTCGTTTATCTCATCCACAAGGCAAGGGCAAATAACCCATGTCAACTTATGTTTCAGCTGCCATAGGAAGCAACTTCATAGCCAAGGACATCAAGTTCGAGAACTCGGCGGGCGCAGCGAAGCACCAGGCCGTGGCGCTGCGCGTCCAGTCTGACATGTCCGTGTTCTACAACTGCCACATGGACGCCTTCCAGGACACGCTCTACACGCACGCCCACCGCCAGTTCTACCGTGACTGTACCATCTCCGGCACCATTGACTTCATCTTCGGCGATGCACCCGCCGTCTTCCAGAACTGCCAGATATTCGTGAAGAAGCCCCTTGAGAACCAGCAGTGCATCGTCACTGCATCAGGACGCAGCGAGCGCCGCTCCGCATCGGCGATCATCCTCCAGAACTGCACCATCTCGGCCGACCCTGCCTACTACCCCCTGCGGAACGTCAACAAGGCATACCTCGGCCGCCCATGGAAGAGCTACTCAAGGACAATCATCATGCAATCCCAGATCGACGACCTGATCCAGCATCAAGGGTGGTTGGCATGGATGGGCGACTTTGCGCTCAGCACGTGCTTCTACGCGGAGTATGGGAACAGAGGGGCCGGCTCGGCTACGACGGACAGAGTGAAGTGGCGGGGAATCAAGAGCATGACTGCGCAGCACATCGTAGACTTCACGCCGAAGGTCTTTTACAAGGGCGACGCTTGGATCACCGCCACCGGAGTGCCTTACAGTCCAAGCATGATGACGGTTTAAAATGGAGGCAAACCAAGAAGTAGATTGATTACCCTTATCAGATATAGTCGTGGCTGTTTATGAATGTTTTTTTGGTGGGGAAGCTGACTTCTGCATCTCAGTTTTCAAATTTTTTATTTATTATTATTATTATTATTTTGGCAAGAGAAGGGAGGCTTTGTTATATGTTGGACATATAAGCCCGAGATTCCCTCATAAAAGCTCAATTAGAGAGACTTTGATTTCACTTGTAGAGATAATTCTTAGTTAGAAGCAATCTCAATATGACTTTGTAATTAGGAAAGAGATATATTCACTAGAAGTTTTAAAACTTGTAAAAAATACAATCGAGTCCTAAAACTTGTCAAATTTGTGTAATCGAGTCCTTCCGTTAACACCAGTAATTTATCTAACGGAAAATGCTGATGTTGCATTTTTAAATTAATTTATTTATCATATGTGACATTTTTATTATTTTTTAATTATTTAAATCAAACTAAAAAAATAAAATATTAAATATAAAGAGCTAAAATAGGGAAAAAAAAATCTGATTGGTAGAATATTATCACCAACCAGATCCATCATCGTCAATGCTGAAAAAAAAAGGGGGCATTCAAACACAAAATCGCAACTTAAGCATAATCACAATGAGGAATCGCAATAGGTCCAAAATACGTTGAGGCATACTATAGCTTGTCATGTCACGACCCTCATCGAGGTTTCTACTCTTCGAGGGCTAATGAGTCGTCCAAGGTCTGATTGGACACGAGCTTTTCCTAAGGCCCATTACCCAAGTTGCAACGGTGGAAGTGGTCGACCTTCAGTGTGGTCTAGTGACATGTGATGCATGTACATGCCAAGGAGTCACCACCAATCGTTTCGTGGAGGGTACGATTGGAAACACTATCGAATAGTCGAGTGCTTCTATTCGATTCTACGAGAACCAGAGAAGTGAGATCGGGGACTTAGTTACGCCAACTATTAGAGTTGACGCCCTTTCGATATCTAAGTTGACTGAATTATCTAACCCTAATATTTTATGCAGATGAGTGGGGTACAAAGTTTAAATCTAGGAGTTCATGCAGACATGAATGACTATTCTGGCACTCACAATCAATAAAAGAAGGTGCGCAATCAAGGATTCAAGACATGTAGATAAATCACATGAATACATCATAGCATCTCTAGTACGGCCATATTAGCCTAGAGAAGTGTCAATCACGGTTCAAGAGTGATTTAGAAATGATTCGCTCATAGGAGGCAAAATCATAATTTTGAAGAAATTTGGGGACGATTTGCTAGAAAGGGAAAAATTATCTTTTTAGAAGAAATCTGAAGTAAAAAAATGTCAAAAATAGGATTGGCCACCCAACTGGCCAATTTCCTATTTTTCGGTAATTTTCTAAATTTTCTGGAATTTTGGAAAAGATTTACCCTTTGAGGGGTAAAATCGTCATTTCAGAAAATGATGAGAAGTGAAAATCCCAAACAGAAGGTCCACTAGACCTAAATCCTAATTTTGAGCAATTTTGATAACTCATTGGAATAGGAAAGACGATTTACCCTTTGAGAGGTAAAATCATCTTTTCAAGAAACAGAGAGATTCGAAAACCCAAGTAGAAGGATTGGCCATCTAACTAACCCTAATCCTAATATACGCATTTTCGACCCATCTCGGATATGAAATAGAGACGATTTACCTCTAAAAGGTAAAATCGTAAATTTTTAAGAAGAATAGGTGAGAAATTCCAAAAATAGGAATGACTAGTTGTCTGTGGCTATTTCTCAATTTTTGGGAATTTTCGGAGTGTCTAGGAATCTTCTAGAAATTTTCCTACATTTTTTCGAAATTTTCTAGGATTTTTTTTATCACTTTTTTAGAATTTTCTAGAATTTTTTATTTTTATTTTTAAAACCATTTTTATTTTTGAAATCTTTTTTCTTTTTTATTTAAAAAAATTATACGGATCGGGTCGGCCTGATCCACGCGGGATTGGATGCCCGGCCCAAACCTAGACCCGAGCAATTCGAAGGTCAGAAACGTCGCCGTATGCTGATTTTCAGTTTTCTTTTGATTTTCTCATTCTTGATTCTAATTCTATGGTCCATATTGAACCACGTGGCTACTCCAAATCCTAGAATTGATCGACTAAACCTACGGCTCAGATCAAAGACCGACTAAACCTTAACGGTCAGATCTGATTACCTAAATCTACGACCACGATCGAACGACTCGGCTAATCCTCGACAGTCCGATCGAACTATTTATTTATTTATTTTGAAAAATTAAGTTTTTATTAATAGAATATTCAAATTTGATTCTACGGCTACCGGGCCAACACGTGGCCGAACCTAAGCCGTTGGATCATCTATCAGAACGATGTCGGCCCTAACGACCTAGCTGACATGGCTGCCACATCAGCGCCACGTTCACGCCACGTCAACGTGTTGACTTGTTGATCTCCACGTCATCGTCTTCTTCGCAGAGCAACCTCCACCTATAACGTACGGTCGAGATCCTCCGGCGAGATCTAACGGCGAAACTTTAGCCAATTAACCTCAGACTACCGCCAATCGACTCGCCTAAACTTTCTCTATAATATATCTATGAATCAATCCATATTATCCACAGAATCATCCTATTCAAAGCTCTAACAGTGTATATTAATGGCGGACGAAGCTCGCCACACAAAGCATAACAATTCAATTCAATCACAAAACAACTTTGTTGCAAGTTCAGGAGACCTATCTACAGGCCAGATTGACCTAGTTTGGTCTGGAATTATCTAGACAAGCTTCGACTGAATCAGCAATGGCGACGGGGTTCGAAACCAAGGTTTGACTCGATTTCAATGTAATCAAAACATATAACGGTGCTTAGTGATGTTCCAAACATGAAACGCACACATCAATTGGGAAGATTAAAGTCGAAAAGAAGCTTCTCCATTAAAGCACAAAGGTGAAGCTCGAAGTGCGACTCTGTCACGCCCCGAACCCGACGAGCACGCGAACATCCCACCAGGCCGTCCTTTCGTAGCTAGATTACGCAGGATCCAACGGCCAACAACAAACTCAAGTCTTTTGTATGAGACACATGCGGAAACGTGAAACAACACCAAACAATTAAAACAATACAAGATGACTTAGGACAAAAAGGGTATACTTCTCATTAATATCAAAGTCAGGTACAATTCTAACTCCAAAGAATATATTCAATCCCTAATGTTTCAATCAGATTAATCTTCATTGCCTCGAATGACTTCCCCAAATGCCAATCCATAGTAAGCTCGGGTTTCCTTTGTCTGAGACATGAAAATATTGGTCCTATGTTGGGGTGAGATATATAATCTCAATAAGTTGAACCTAACCCTAAACTAGGCTGCCAGTTCCTCCAGACACTTTTGAAAAACAGGGTATTTTGGGATAAAATCCTTGACATGGAAAAACATGGTACTTTCCAAAACATGGCATTTCAGTACTTTCAAAACAGCTCAACTCAGTCAAGAAAACCGTGATAAATCTAAACTTCGTACAAAGGTAGGGTTTTTAATCACACGCAAGCACTCGACACCATCTTAAAAACATGAGGCAACTTTCCATTCTTTCTCAAAAGCATCATTTCTTGAATTTCCAGAAAACACATTCTTTTCTCATATGCCCCTTTCTAGGCCATTTTCAAATCATGAGGCAAATTCGGTTTCTTGAAACCATTCTTTAATTTTTCCAGAAAACAGTTCCTTCCATATCCGCCCATCCTAGGCCACCCACTTTGGGGCTGCGAGATGATTTGGTCTCCATATGACCCGTCGGTACATATGAGACTCTCGCGTCCGGACCTAGAGATGATTCGGTCACCATACGACTCTCGACGCCCATTTTCAATCGAGATGAATTGTGTCAATATGGAACTCTCTAACCGCACGACCTCGTCAGGTCAAATGGGAGTAACTCCCTCCCAATACGTTGGCCAACTTATAATTCTTGGCGATCTCACACGCCATTGGCGATCCCACACGCCAGTGCACTTATAATTTTTTCCCGGCGATCCCACACGCCAGTGTACATGTAATTTCCATTGACGATCCCACACGTCATTTATTCATAAAAGTTTTCAGTTCTAAAACAGCCTCAAATTTTCATTTAAAGAAAGTAATTCACGCCTCAAAATCTTTCATTCAAGAACAACTCATGAAATCAAGCAGTTCATCGCCTACTCGAGGCATTCCTTTCAAACGTCAGTCACTGGACAAAACATGTTTCAAGTCATAAATTTCCCAGTCAAACACATATAAATTCAAGTAAGCCTCAGGCAATTCAACAAATACGGCCAATTCATAGTTTCAAAGCTTGACTCAAAATCACATTTTTCGGCACTTTCAATCTTGGCTTTCCTTTCAATCAAAACTTTCGACTTCTCATCTCACATGCTCAAATAGCCATTAAGGCACACATTCATGGTCAATTAGAGCTCCCCAAACAATTGGTTTTCAATCAAACATGCCAAAGAATGCTAACTCACAAAACTGGACAGATTTGGACTCCCTCGCGCCTCTCACAAACTCAGGCCATGAAATCATTCAATCCAACCCAAAACTCCGTCCTTTAGTAACCTAACCTCATAATAAAGGTTTAGGCATAACTTACCTCGAGCTTAGGTCAAGCAATTCCATAAAACGACCGACGAAACGTCGCGGCACCAAGCTGTCTACCCTTGACCTTTCACGACCAGCTTCAATCCTGAATAAATTGATATTGACATGTTGCCCTTTTGAGAAATCTACTTTCAGAACCTTATCCTTCAAGGTCTTACGGACGTGTAAACGAAAACGGAGCTCAATTTGGATACCGGACGACCTAGAACGAGCCATTTTAAAATCAGTGCGCGTTAGGAACAGACTTACACAGCTCTTGGCTTCTAATGCATTTAACTCCAAAACGGTCCCTTAAACACTTTCAATCCAGCCATAATTCACCCCTTAGTAACTTAATACCCTAATGGAGGGTTATAAGTTGTCTTACCACACGAATCAAGTCGGCAAGGTTCACTAAGAGCAGCCACAATTCTCGGTTTAGTCAGGGAAATGCAATTTTGTCCATTTCAAAAGAAATCGCCACAAACACCTATCAAAACCCATCGAATCCTCTCTAAATCTCAACCATCCACCTCTTAACATGTTAAGCTAGGCTTAAGAGTCAACTTACAAATTATTGAGTGGCAAAAAAATTGATCCAAGGGGTCAGCAAGCTCACGGCAAACCCTGAACAGAATCGGTTCGATTTTTGGTCCACAAAATAACAAACAATCAGCCCTTTAATCCAACCATAAATCATCCACAACCTCACATACATGTTGCTAAAGGTCTTAACTAAGTTCAATGCGAGCCTTACCGATGATTGGAGTGAAATGAGCTCAGAAATCCCACTTAGAGCTCTCGGGTTCAAATCCGATCAGCCCGACTTTTGCTCCTTCAAACGGCTCTACGGGACAAATGGATGGGTGGATTTGGGATCATAATATCTTGTTGGAACGGCAAGAGGATAAGCTTTCTAATGGAAGTGGAATCACCTCAATCTGATATCGGACGACGGAGTAATGGCCGGAACAGTAACCGGTGACGGAATTGGAAGCGAGTTGGCAGGCGAGAGAGAGAGAGAGCTTCGTGAGAGAGATGGGAAGAGGGAGAGATGGCCGGCCAAAATGAGGGAAGAGAGAGAGAAAAGTCTTCTTCAATAATTCACCTTGGCCAACTCTTTGAATGGTAGTTGGAAAGTGATCCATAAATGCCAACTAATCCCCATTTGACACTTGTCTTCTTGCAATAAAAATCTTGTTGTCAAATGACCATCTCACCCTTGTATTTTTTAACAGCCATAGGGGTAACTAAATGACTAAAACGCCCTTCATTAAACCTTAAGACAAGGGCAAACCTCGAAGGGAAAAATGGTCATTTTGCACGTGTCTTCCGAAATTTCATTTTTCCAATCTAAATCACCCTCGATGTGGCGACGTCCAATTTATTGCTAATGTTGGAATTCCTCATCGCCCAATACCCAATTCTAAGGCTAGATTCATGTCGAGTTCTCGTCGACTGTAATCCCAGTTTATCTCAAACTGACGGGCGACTCTTGCAGGCGCTACGCGTATCAACCTTGGCATTTTTCTCAAGCTGTGGCGACTTTGATTGTCATGTAATTGCGAGGATTTATCGCTAGCTCCTGCGGTCCTGATTGTCGGAATCCGATTTAGGAAATTCTCACAAATTACACATTGGTTGAGCGAAATCACCCGCATCCCAGCGTATAACGCTAGCAAGGCATTCCATGATTATTCCTAGATCGATCTCTGCTAGCCCAAAATATTCCCTCGACAATCCTTATGGTCAAAGCGCCATTTTTCATTCACATTCCCCAGGTCCACGTACCCGACCTAGCGTTAGTCTTTCCCTTTCGGTCAGTTAACTCGAGAGTGGCCTGCTCCGAGCGAGATACCACTGAAATACACCGATCAATATCCTTCCATTCCATAGCCTCGAGAGAGGTCGGAATTCGGAATGTCACAGACTCACTGTTTTTCGAGGTCATAGGCGGCGTGAGCTAGTGCGATCGACTCCGTGGAGCTCAGGCGAGCTTCTAGTGGTGGTCCGGAGGCTCGACTTAGCCTAGATCGGCTGGGCTGAAGATCAAGAACTCTCGGTCGAGTTCTAGCTATGGCGATCTTAGAGAGCTTTTCTCTCTCTCTCGATCTCTATCTCTCCATTCTGTTACTTCGTAAGAACAGAATGAACTCTCCTTCGCTTCTAGAACGTCCAAGAATGCTTATTCCAATTTTTAAAAAAAATTGGCGCCGATCGGGGGGTGTTCACCGACTTGAAATGGCATGTGATCGTGTGTGGCGTCCCAGGTCGCCACGCTAGCGACTAGTAATCTCTATCTCATTATAGTTAATAGAATCTCAAGACTTATAGCAGGCGGAAGACTTAAAACGGCAAAACATACACCGAATCCTCACATGGCCGATCCTACCATAAGCATAAAAACAAAATGCAAGTCAAGTCTACTTATGTCGAAAGGTAATATCATATATGCTATATACTTGCAGACCATGTTTTGAGGGTTAATATACACAATCATAAGACAAAAGTCATAAGTAGTCAGGAGAAACTGGGATGGCAAAAGGGTACTACTCCATCGTCCACCAAAAGTCGCATAACGCCAAAAAGTCTCCAAAAGCTAGTCCCGTCCTCAATCCTCCTCTTCGGATGGATCAGTGATCATCAACTCCTCGTCCTCAACGTCCTCGGCCTCGTCCTCCAGTGGCTCTGGTAGCGATATGTAAACCTCTGGCTTGGCAGACTCTGGAGGGGGAAGTGGTGCAGCAGGAGGAGGCACAGCAGGCGGCGTAGGTACCACGCGCTCTACAAGGTCCGGGGTGCGTCAATGACTCAGGAAAAGGACCAACTAGTGTCTCGCCTACTCGGATATAGATGGAATACCACGATATATAACTAAACCATGAGGGGCTCCCTCATCAACCCACAAGGTATATACATGCATTACTATTCTCAGATGCGGTACATCAATATGAAACATATCACGATAGTAAGACTTAGAATCATAGGGAACACCAAAACGTCTAGGAGCAGCTGCCATGAGTGCTAATATGAAAAATGGAACCACAACATAGGTTAGCGCGACGGCTAGCAAGAAAAATATTCAACCCCACCATAGGCACCCTAAGACTCTTAGGTCGAATCTATCAATACGAACACAATCAATATATGACATAATATGACAGTTATAATCGAGAATCATAAACAAGTAAAATGTCCACCAAATCATACACATGTCATACTCTTCGTTCATCTCACCCTTGCAAAGTCAAAAGACTTGCAACCCTTACGCCAGGGCTCCATGACGCATGGTACGACTCTACCCAACACATAGCTCAGGGTTGTCAAGTCGTACAAATCCCCGCACACAGCTCGGGGGCATCAACTCGATTCAGTACACTGAAGAGAAGTTACTCCTCACATCATCTCATCAAGTACGAACCCATGTACAAGATATGTTGGCCAAGAACATCACAGTTCACAATCTCATTTCTTGCATGCGCTTTCACAATGCATAGCCAACATAAAATCATCAATCATAATCATGCATGGTGTCCGCAAGCTTACACAAGACTCCTCAATATTCAGTTCAGGAATTATGCTAATGAGATTCACATATACAACCTTAAAACACGTAGAGTACGTGACTAATGTCAATAGTCCAGATTACTTTTAGTTTAGTCATAATATATATATTTACACCGAGCCTACTTAACCAGTTGAATCGATTAGCTTCCTCTCCTTGCTTTCGGATCCATGGAGTTTTGTACCTTAATTCATTATTTTAACAAGTTTAATCAACAAGTTTTAGACCTAAAGATTAATAGGAAACCACTTTCTCAGCCCTCAAGTCTATTCATTCGGACCTTCTCATAAATCAAATTGAATAAGCCGTCACCTTTTTCCTTTTGTTTGTCCGAAAATCTACCCTGCTGTACCTAGAACAGATTCCGTTTTGTCATCTTGAGACAGATCCCAAAACTCCTCAATTCAACTTACTAACCATATCTCCACCTTACCAATGTATAACACTTCAATACTCATGGCCAGGTGGGTAGTGTAGCTCAATTTTTAACGCCTAAACAGAACTACAATCAGAACAGGGCAGTCCTACTCCGAGCACAGTTCCAATTTTGTGACACCAATCTGCTTCAATTACTCTAAATCAAATGGTCATTCACATGTTCACATTATTCTAATCTAGCTCGCCAATTACTCAGCTCAAGTTCTCACAATGTAGCTCAAGGCAACCTCATTTCTGTACCTAAACCAGAACCGATCTACTCTAGCTTGAAACAATCTGCAAACTCGGGTTTTTTGCCTTAAAACCTGAACTAGACACTCCGAAACAGATTGACAATTAGTAGTACAGTATCTTATGATGAAGTTGAAGGAATTTCTTGCCTTTTCAATGCTTCAATCCTGCTGTTCCTCCGCGTTTTCCTCTCCCAACTCAAGCTGTCCGTATTTTCAGCTTCCTCCTTCCACCTCTTCTGCTGGTCGTGAAGTGCAAGGATGATAAGAATAAGAAAAACCCTCTCTCTTTATCTAGCTCAAGTATTTATAACTAAGGGAATTAGAATTGTGCCTCACACTTTGGGCAAGTGGCGATTGTCATATAGAAATCCCTATAGTCTCCAAGCAAGTGTCTAATTGCATGTCATGGTGTCGTGAAACTCTACCAGCTGTCCACCTTGGGAAAATGCATGAATTAATCCCCATAGCTTAGCGCCATTTGTCCAAAATCCCCATGATTTGACCTCCCTCCTTACATTTGTATTAACCCTCATTGGCCGTAAATCCTTGTTGCTCAAATTTGAGGAAGAAAAAGGATCTTGTGGTGATGAACATTATAATTCCCATGAGCCTTTGTTGACACCTAATTTTAGCGGTCTCGTATTTTATTTTATTCGTAAAATAAAGTATTTTCTAAATATGTTAAATATGCATTTTATTCATCCGTGAATTTTATATATTGATTTATTTTATTATTTTCTTCTATTTGCAAAATATTTTTAAAGAAAAAAGAAAAAGAAAACTAGATCGGGCCGCGCCTGGGACCCTACAGCCCGCGCGTTTTCCCGCCCACTGGAGCGGGTCTGTGGAACACAGGCCCAGATTCCTCTTTGTCTTTTCCCCATGGGCCCACGCGAGTCAGCCCAACTGGGTTTTCTTTTAATCAAGCTTAGCCCATTTCTTCCTTTTTATTTCCCATGGCCCATCTCTCTTTTATTCCTCATCAGCCTACTCGGCCGCCCACACTTCACACATGCACGTGACACTCTCCCCGATTATCATCATTCACTCACATGCACACACTCACGTCAATTTATTTTTCACATTACACTTCACGTGGCCTATCACCAAGTCTCTGCACACTGTCACATCACACTTAAGTATGCATGCACTTCACTTGGTCTTCGGGAGAGAAACGCCCTGGAGAAAGGGGGGATTTATTCCCAGCCGCATGAAGGAACTCGCGGGGGAGGGGACAGTAAAAAAGGCTTCTGCTTCTTCTTCGAAAAAAAAAGGGGGTCGTGCCGGCTAGGGGTGAGCATGGTTCCAGGGTAGAACCTGGAACCTGTAGAACCGGACCGGTAGGAACCGATTGGTTCCAGGTTCCAAGGTAAGAGGGTAGGTTTCAGGTTCCAAAAATTTGGGAGCCTGCTTTGACGGGTAGGTTCCAGGTTCCAAGTAGGTGGACCTGGAACCGGAACATGGAACCTGAAGCAATCTTTTATATTATTTTTTAGTATATGTCATCACGTCATTATGAGGGATTTCATAAGGACGATAATGAGTATGTAATTTGAAACTACTTCATCATCGAGTTTTTTACTCTATTATTGTTTTGTACTTTTTGTGTATATATGTATGAGTTATAGTTAATAGATTTTAGTAGTAGATGGTGGTCATTAGAGGTAATTATTCGCATTAATCGTTCAATCAATAATTTATGTGGAACCTGGATAGAACCTGAAACCGCTCACCCCTACTTTCTTCTATTTTGGTGCAAATAGAGTTTTATTGATAGGTTTTAGGGTACCCTGGAACCGGATCCAGAACCTGTGACAGGGTAGGTTCCAGGTTCCAGAGTATAGAGGGTAGGTTTTAGGTTCCAGAAATTGAGGAACCTGTAGTAGCGGGTAGGTTCCAGGTTCTATGTGGAACCTACCCGGAACCTGGAACCGCTCACCCCTAGTGCTGGCGAGGATGGTCGTGACTCACCACCCCCTCCTCGGCGTCGCCCACAGCAGGCCGAAGCTTGAACAGACCTGACAATGAGAGTGCCGAGTTGGGCTCGACTTCACGGAGGAGGAGGAAAGAGGAGAGGGAGTTCCCGAGAGAGCTCTAGAGCACCGAGAGGGGTTGAGCGAAACAATGGTCGGGCTTGTCCGACGAAGCTGAGGGTTCACGGTTCATGGCTTCTGGGCGGTCGAGTGATGAAGCCTGCAAGGGTGGTCATCCCAGGAAGAAGATGCTACAGTGAGCTACGATGAGGGAGCTATTTGGGGAACGTGACTTCATCGACGCAACAAGTGAGCGGTGTTTTTTTTTTTTTTGGAGTAAGAGGCCGAGCGAAAAAGGTCAAGCCCCGCAGCCGACGGAGATGGCCCATTAAGCCGGCATCGAGATTCGCGGCCAAGCCAGTGACGTCTAGTTTTGGTAATGGGTGGCCATCGGTGTACACTGGTTGCATCAGGAGGCTCGAGGACTTGACTGAGAGAGAGGAAGATGGCGTTTGGATTCTGAGAAGTTCTCCTAATCTCCTATCCTTCAACCAGAAGCTTGCGGTCGCCGTGCACGCCTTCGCTTGTGTGGTCGATCGAGAGTCTAGTCTAGCGAACGTCGGGTCTCTTTTATGTTGGTGGTGCTCGCGCCAGTTTTTGGTGCGGCTGAGGATCTTCCGAGAGGGCTGAGAGCAGCTCTCGGGTTCGGACGAGGTTGGTCCCGTCGTCTCTCACGAGCGCGAGGACCGCCTATTTCGGTGCTGGCCTACTGTTCAGAAGGCTTTTGTCTCAGCGGAGAGGACAGAGGCGTGAAGCCAAGGTGAGACCGACACAGGTGAGGAGACGTGCAGCCAGGAGCCTGACAGAAAGCCAGTGGCGTCGCGGACAGAACTCAGCATCGGCGGTTCAACGATGAACGAGAAGACCCGGTGTTTTAGCGAGGAAGTCTGCCGAGCGTTGGTCTGTGTTGACACCTGATTTTTGACCTAGTCTTTTTCAATTTTATTTTTGAAAAATCATAAAAAATTCATAAAAAGTAAAAAAATTACAAAATCAACTTTGGTGACCTTGCCAAGCCCAAGGAACCATCCTTGACCAAAAAATAATTTTTCATATTTTTCACATTTTTTAGTATTTTTAGAAAATAGAAAAATAATAGAAAAATCAACAAAAATAGAATTTGAGGTCACAAAAATATGGGAAGATAATCAATATTTTTCATTTAATTTTCTCATCATTTTGACCTCATCAGGAGTTGAAATTCAAGTTTAATTTTGTGTGTTTCTTTGTAACGCACAGGGTTAAATTTGTCAAAAAATATGTTCTGAGTCTTTCTATTTGCAATACTTTGCATTTTAAGAATCTTGACATTCGAATTGATTGCCCCACATTTCAATTTGGTTCAATTGTGCGCCGATTTGATCAATTTTGGCTTTAGGGACCTAATTGCATAAAATCTTATTCATTTTAGTCCCTATAATGCTAAGTCTGAAATTAAACTTTTCTGAGGGACACCCATAGAACCCCAATGTCTCCTCCCTATAGTATTCGACCCCCTGAATCTAATGATGGTCCCAATTGGGGTCGATTCGTCCATTAGGAACCTCAATTTGACGAAAATCGATTTCGGATCCTGCCTTAAATGTGGGGCTTTCACACAAATTAAAACCAATTTAGCCATAATTTACATCTTTTAGATGTAATTTGTGTCATAGAGTCCGATTTCATGATCAATTTTGTGATTCATGCTCATTTTGGCATTGAATTTGGGGAAAATAGCGAACTGGGTCAACTGGGTCGGGTTGACCCGAACCAGTCAACCCAGTCAACCCGGCTGACCCGGTCAACTAAAACGAACAGAACGACTACTTGCTTCGCGCGGGCGCAGGAAAAAAAAAGGGGGGGAGGTTGGATCGGTTGGAAAAATCATTGAGGGCGTCGGTTAGAGGAGTGAGCCAACAGACGCAAGAAGGAAAACGAACAAAAAGAGAGAGAAAAAGAGAGCTCGCGCGCAATAGAGAGAGGGGAGCGGGCGAAGAGCTCTGAGAGAGAGAGGGGAGAGAACCAAAGAAGAGAGAACAGGAGGCTCGCAGAAGAGAAATACGCAGAGAGGAAAAGAGAGAACTGGCGAACAGGGAACGAGGGTGACGTGAGGACTAACGCGCACGTACATAGAGAGATAGAGAGAATGAGGGAGCTCATCCGCCGCTCATGGCCGAAAGTTCCAAAAGCTCGGCCAGCGCATTCCGAGCTTCATCGAGCCACGCCGTCACCATCTTCGACTTCACCTCGACATAAAGAACGCTTTGAACCCAACGGCGTCGCATTTCATCGCCAAAACAGGTGAGATCTTCCTCCAAGCTCGAGCTCGGCCTTTAATGGCAACTTGAGCTAGAGCCGTCCGTTGGCTGCGATTTTGATTGCAATCTGCTCATCTTGCATCGCTGAGCATTTTCGCTTTTTATCCCATGTCATTTCGACGCCGGAATCGCACGAGTCGGCCTCCAACCACCCGAACCTGTCGAAAGCTCTTGAGCTTGACCCGAGCGAAACCGAAGCCTCGCAATGGCCTGGTAAGTCTTCTCGAACTCCTAGGATGCTTCTTGATTGATTTGGTGGGATAGATCTCGCCAGGGAAGGTCGGGACGTTAGCTCGCCGGACATTAGCTCCGGCCTAGGTTGGCTAGTTGGTCAAACTTGATTCTGCTATGGTAAGGTTGATATATGTTATAGAACTCGACAAGACGAGTCGTTTGCCGTTGGTTTCGAGTCAATCCGCCGTCTGTAGGCGAAGAAACAGCCCTCCGACGAGGCGCCGGTGAGGGAGCGCCGGCGCCGGTCATCTTCTTCGGCCAACCTGTTGACTGGTCAACGAAAGTTGACCAGTCAACGCGCACGTGGCGCTGACGTGGCGCCCACGTGGCAGCCACGTCAGCGCATTCGGTTAATAACCGAATAAAAACAATTGATCCAACGGCGAGAGATGTGACACGTGTCACAATCTTGGAATTTCGGAAATAAAAAATGATTTTCAAAAATAAATATGCTTTAGATCGGACGGTTACGATTCAACCTAGCTCCTTAATCTGGACCGTCGGTTCCGCGCATAGATTTGGCCGTCCGCGCGTCAACACGTGGCGCAATCAGGACCGCCCATTCGGTTTAGGCGGGAAATTGAAATTGGAAGCGGGAAGGCCCAAAGTAACGTCGTTTTGCCGCGCGGGCCCGGATCCGGGCCGGGCCGGTAGCCCACGGGTCGTGGGCCGGGTCACCCGACCCGGCCCGGATAACATTTTTTTTAAAATAAAAAAAATCATCAGAAAATGATTTAAAAAAAAATAAAAAAATCGGAAAATTTCAGAAAATCCAAAAAATGCTAGAAAATACCAGAAAATTCCAAAAAAATATAGAAAAATTGTGGAAAAATCCTAGACACTCCAGAAATCCCCAAAAATCGAGGATTGACCACAGACAACTGGTCAACCCTATTTTTGGGGTTTCTTATCTGTTCTTCCAAGAATTGACGACAATGCCCTTTAGGGGTAATTCGTCCTTGCTTTGTATTTCGAGATTGGTCGAAAATGCCTAGATTAAGATAGGGCCAATTAGGTGGCGAATCCTTTTGCTGGGATTTTCGAATCTTATCATTCCCGCTGAAATGACGATTTTGCCCCTCAATGGGAAATTTGTCTTTCTTGTTCCAATTGAGTTCCGAAAATTGCTCGAAGTTAGGGTTTGGGTCAAGTGGACGACCAACCCTAATATTTGGGATTTTCAGTTCTCATCTTTGTTCAAAATGACGATTTTACCCCTCCAAGGGTAAAATCCCTTTTAAATTCCAGAAAAATTCTGGAAAATCCCGAAAAATAGGAAATTGATTAGATTGATGGTTAATCCTATTTCCTCCGCCCTTTGACTCCCCAATTCATTCAAAATGATGAATTTGCCCTTTTTAAGGTGAATTGTCCCCAAATTGGTCAAAATCACGATTTTGCCCCTCATGGGCAGATCTTGCCAAATTCATTCCTGAGCCATGATTAATATTTCTCTAGGCTAATAGGGCCTCATTAGGGATACCATGCTGATTTCATGTGTTTTATCCGCATGTATTGATTCCTTGATTTGCGCTCTTACTTTTAATGATTGTGAGTGATAGGGTAGCTATTCTCATCTGCATGAACTCCTAGATTTAGAATCGGTACCCCACTCGTCTGTATGAAATCCTAGGATCAGATAAACCGTTCAACATAGGTACCGAAAGGGCGTCAACTCTGACAGTTGGCGTAACTAAGTCCCCGAACCCACTTCTCTGGTTTCCGCAGGATCGAATAGACTACTCCCAACTATTCGATAGGGTTTTCCGATCGTACCCTCCACGAAACGATTGGTGGCGACTCCTTGGCATGTACACCTATCACATGTCACTAGACCACACTGAAGGTCGACCACGTATATCCAGCAGTTGCGACTTGGGCCATGGACCTTGGGAGAGGCCCGCGTCCGATCCAGCCATCGATCGGGCGGCCCATTAACCCTCGCCGAGCCTACGACGGCTCCGTCTCGGGAGAGGGTCGCGACAGACTGGCGACTCCGCTGGGGACTTATTCTAAACCAGAATCTCTAGTTACGAATTCCAGAGGACTTGAGCCGATTAAAAAGTTGTTTGGTTTATCTGACCTTATTTTCTGCAGATGCTCTCGAAGGTAAGGTACGTACACTAACCATTGTGTTAGATATTTTTGCAGATTGGAGAAATAAGGGGTGGAGTGATTGTTGACATCTTTTCCTACAGGTTGGAGTTGGGGATGTATGTTTATTTTTATGCACATACTGAAGCGGTGTTTTGATACAAACTGCTGTGCATGACTTTGCATTGTGATGATCACGACACATTGCACACACTGGCGGTCAAACCCCGACTGCAACCACCTCTAGGTTATCTTAGATAGGGAAGGGATGCGAAAAGGATCTTGTGTTTGATGGCACTTGAGACTTTCGTATTCGTTCCCGCCTGCCATCTGCATTGGCGATATCTAACCCTCTTGGGTAGGTACCCTTGGGGAGGAATCTGCCTCGTGTGGATCGTGGGAGCCTGAGCCGGAGGTCCCTCACCTGATTTTTGATTTCTTAGAGTATACCCACTTGTCTCATGCGCGTGTCTATGAGAGGTTGGTATACCTAAAACAAAAAAAAAATCACTGTAAGTATGATTTCTCCCTCTACTTGTTCATTTCCTAGTGAAATTTCATGATAGGAAATTCATGGAAATCAATCGAATGCCCTGAGTGTTTGAGTTTACAAATGAAATTTTTGACAATGAATTCTAGATACAAAAGTGGGAACACTTCTAAGCCGTCCCTACGGAATAGATGGTTCATCCAAATTTTCAATCATGGACTAAGATGACATTTTTTATGTCTGAAATTCTTCTAATTCAAGATTTTGGGGCATAAAGTTAAGGCCATGTTGGCAATCACATTTTGTGTAAGTGATTTCTTGAAAACAAGGATCACATGATTTTTACAAGAAAAATGTCACAAAGCAATCTTTCAAGATTAATGCCCCCATTTGCGTATTAAACGTTTGGAATAAAATGGGTGTTTGGTTGATAACCATGGATCGATCTTTTAATGACGTATCCTCTTATCTTGAAATCTTGGCGAACATCAGAAACCCAAAAATAGGGATTATGGGGTATGTATTGTTGCCTCGCTTTCATTATAAGAGGCGACCTCATTGAGAGAGATGTTTTTACTATGTAAAATGCTAAGTATGTCTCCTTTCTGACAGGTTATACATGACATGCATTTATTGAAGATTCCTTCATCTAATCGCAGGCGAGATGTGATCGAATGATGGTAAAACTGTAATCGTTCCAATAAAAACTTCGAGTGTTATACTTGACTTGCTTGGTTATTTCTTTTGCCAACAGGTCAAAACGGTTGAAGGCCAATGGTGCGAGACTTATTTTCCCTGTAACATGAAAGAAAATGCGCCTTCATCAGACGCCACACATTGGGTTTCCAAAATAAGATAAATCAACGATGATAAGCCCAAAACAAGACAACATGAAGAGGGGGCGTGCCTGATTTGGATCAACCTCTCTAAGTCGAAAAGGGTGTATTCATTCCAAATTAAATTGATTTGTTTAAACAATGACATGGTCACTCACACTTGCAGGTGATTATAAAAGATGAATGAGGATCGTTAAGGAACATTCCTTCATCTCTGAGGCTCAAAGTGATGGGAGCTGGGGAAATATACTCTGGGGATAGTAAATCTGTGATCGTTTCAATTAGAGTTTTATGTGCAACAATTGACGTACTCCTTCCTCATGTCATGTAGGTGAAATAAAAGGATTGTGTGAGGTCGACGTTTGTCCCTTTAAAGAAGACCCAATTATGGACCCTCAAAGTTGGAGGCCAATGTGGCATGACACGATCGCCGATTGAAGCACGTCTCAAGGAGGATGAAGAAAACTGAATGCTTATTTACGAAGTAACACTTCAAGGTGTAAATGTACACAAATAGAGATAAATCTACACTTGTGGATCTCGAGTAGTAGGGTGCTTGAGGAGTGGCATGAAGTCATGACAAATCGAGAAGACCATGAAGAGATGATCGTTGCCCATCTTTGAACCAAGAGATTGAAATGCATCAATAGAGCAAAAGTGGCGAAAGATCACTCAACCTCAAGAAGGAGAATGACAGAACCCAAATAGTGTCGAACATCGTGCAACATCAAATGCCAAGACTTTCGGATAATTACGATGAAGTTTCATCCTCTGTTGTCACAAAAGGGAGTAAATTGTTCCTTATTCTGATTCCATTTCATACAAATGACTGAGATGTTTCTCTTTCATATACAGAGAATGTTAATTTGAGACAGGTGTCAGAAAAGATTGAAGAAGGTCAAACACCAAAATCACCTGACGTGGAAGTGATTAACTCACCCAACAGGGAATGCATTACCGTGATGCAATGAAACTTCATATGGCTAAATCAGCTAACTCAAGGTGGAATACTCAGTTGCTGGGGGCAAATCATTTCCCTACCTAGAAAGCATGCCCAAGCCGAAGACACCAGATTCATCATGGTGATACGTGGGGCAAGTCATCGAAACGATGGTTATCACTCATGGAATGTAATGGAATGAAATCCATCCATTGAATACAAAAAGCGTTTCGCCATAGCAACAACGCTTCATAGAAGAACAATGCCGAGTCATCCCTCTTGGTAAAAAAGGATGTATCGTTCCTAAAATAGGTTTCAATCAGATGTGGGAATAATTTTTCCTATCTTTTTCCTCTCAGGTGATAAACAAAGTCAAGACACCTAAGAAGCAACGACTTCAAATGGCAGAATAGGGGGTACCCACTTTGCATATCATCTCACACATGCATTTAGGATAGATGATTTCAAGAGCGTCATAATGGCTCAATCTGTGAACAAAGTTCTCGAGAAAATTTGAAAAAGTTTCTTAAAAATTAGAAGTCTCTTTGAAAAGAGCATTCGAAAAGAAAGAATCCAAACTTTATAGATTGACATGCTTGATAAGAAATGCTCTCTGTGAATAGAGTGAAAGGCGCGAATCCATTTTTCGTTGCAAACAAGAATCATCTTAGATCACTTGCATCATACATATCATGCGTGCATCATTTATATGCGTATTCTTCCATGAAAGATGTTGACAGGTCAAGGCAAAAGAATCCAAATGAAAGGGAAATGCCAAGACCCGAGGAACGAAGGGTAAATTGTATCAATTCCAATTGCCAATTTTGTTTGCTCTTCATACACGAACCTTCTTTCCTTTGATAGGGAAATATCAAATACTTCAATGGCAACTATGATGGCTGATATTAAGGCAATGCCGGAAGCCTCCCAAGCCAGACAGACAGTAGTTCCTAAACAACTCAAATCCATCACTTGCCCCCGATATAGCTGATAAAGAAACGACGGGAAATACTCAACAGGCGGAGGAGGATATCCGTGAGCCGAACAGCCCGTCGCAACAAAAAGCGTCCCTTGTTGTTATCAACCTCGAGAATGAGGAAAAAGGGGAAGCAGACCGTAAAAATCAAGGTGGAGGCTAAGAGATTAGCCAAGATCGAAGAATGCTTGAGCAGCCAAGGTTATGAGTTGGCTCGTTTAGACAAGATATCTCCCTTCGCCAAGGTGGAGACTCCTCCTGACTACAAGGAACCAGACTTCGTGAGGAAGTATAATGGGATAGGCTATCCCCGTGCTCACCTCAAATATTATCTACGCAAGATGGCGCAGTATTCAGACTATGTTCCATTATTGATGAACATGTTCCAAGAAAATCTAGCTGGCGTCGCTCTGGCTTGGTTCATTGAATTGGACCTGGATGATTATGATGGGTAGGAAGATCTTGCAGAGGATTTCCTCAGGCGATATAGGTTCAACATAGCTACGGCCCCGACGAGGGAAGACCTTCTACGAACCTCAAAGGCAAGAGGAGAATTGATCATAACATACGCCCAGAGATGGCGAGCTTTGACAACCCAAATAAAGCCGTCAATCCTAGACGACGAGCTGATTAATTTGTTCCTGAAAGCACTCCTCTACGAATACCTCGACAGGTTAAACGCCTCGGGACGTCAGACCATCGCACATTTGATAAAGGTGGCTGAAAGGTTCGAATGAGCCTTAAGAGAAATGAGGCCCCATGAAGCTTCTGCTAGAAAACAACCAAGGGAGGATCATCATGGTCGGCACCAAAAAGAGTAAGAGCCTAGAAAGAGGCAACCCCAAAAGCAGTTCTCTCAACTCCCAAGGCCTTTGTCCAAGCTACTCCCGATGTTACTAGAACAACATTTGGTGGCAAAGGAACCACCCAGGGCAAATCCTGTTAAGTATCCTGATTTTGACAAGAGCCAGACTTGTGTCTACCATATGGGCGGAATGGGACATAATGTGGATGACTGCTATATCCTTAAGCTGAAAGTGCAAGCCCTGATTGATAGTCAGATTCTAAAATTTGACCACGCGGCCCCAAATGTACAAGAAAACCCACTTCCAGATCATCAAGCAGTAGGGGCAATATTCTCTGAAGTGGAAGAAGACTACCTGAAGTTGAAGGTAGACGTGCCCAAGCTGACCGACCTGCTAACAACCGCTTCATCATGCCCGAAAGCAGGGGAGATCTCAACTGACCAAAAGAAGTTATGTATCGCCAAGATGATGAGCTTGGGGATAATGTCCGATATCACTGATAAAGAATTCGAAGGGATTGAAGCTTCTCTATCTTTAGAAGGGAACCACTTCTTGATCACAACTGAGCAGAATAACGCCTGTGGCACCTCACATGAGAATCTGGCAAACAGTCTTGGGCCAGTCACTCAATCAGAGGAAGAATTCAAAGAGGAAGAACTAGAAGCCAAGAGGCGAAGTCTAGCAGACCTCAAGTTTATGGCCAATGCGCTGGAAAAAGGCGAAATTATAGACAATCTGGGTCAAGATTCTGGAGGGTACAATTTCAAAGTGAAATATTCAGCTCCTCCTAGCTTTTATCAAAAGATTGAAGACATCATACCAGACGGTTGGGGAGATATGGATGATCTCTCTCAACCAGAGTCCTCGAAGGGCATAAAAGAACTCGACAACACTATATCAATGGTCGAAGTAGCCACGACCGTGGTGATTAGATTGGATGAACTAGATAACCTGAACAAGGTTGAAGATTGCCCAGTTAGGCCTGTCGTAATTCAATTGCCTCAGGAGGAAGAAAGCAACACGTCAGGACTAGAGATACCTCATCAGACAACCGTAACGATAAAAGTCCCCCCAGTAGAAGAGTATGATCCTAAAGCAGTCCATTGGGACTATGGGACCACACAAGTAGATGCAGTAATGAGTTCTGGAAGATTTTATGCCCCCAGAGAGGGTGAATCCGAAAAAAAGGAGGTCTCAAAGGAAGATGCCGAAAAGCTCGTATCAATCATCAAAACCAGTGAGTTTGAAGTAATAGAGCAGCTAAGGAAGATGCCCGCTCAGATATCCCTATTAAACCTATTCATCAATTCAGAAAAGCACAAGAACGCGCTGTTGAAGGTGCTCAACGAAGTACATGTCCCTGAAACAATTAATGAGGTACAACTAGGGGACTTTGTAGGAGCAATTCTTTTGAAAGACCAATTAAGCTTCTCTGACGAGGACTTCCCCATGGAAGGAAGATGGCACAATAAGGCCTTATACATCTCCGCCCAATGTAACGGCAAAAGAGTGGCACACGTATTGATCGATAATGGATCAGCCTTTAACATCTGCCCTTTGGCTACCATAAGGAGGCTGGGAATCAATGAAGAGATGATCAAGGCATCCAAGACAGCTGTAAGAGCATTCGATGGCATGAAGAAGACGGTAGAGGGTGAGATCGAGCTTGACGTATTTATCGGCCCAACAAAGTTCTCTATAAACTTTCAAGTAATGGATCTGCCCAGTGCATTTGGGTTCTTACTAGGAAGACCTTGGATCCATACAGCGGGAGCTGTCCCTTCGTGCTTGCACCAAAAAGTACGTTTCGTTGTAGATGGGAAGGTAATTACCATACATGGGGAAGTCGACCTCCAGGCATACCAGAATAGTGCCATTCCCTATGTTGAGCCTGAAGAGAAAACAGAAGCAAGCTATCATTCTCTAGAATTGGTGGCAACAGTTCATACCCCAGCCGGGACGAAGTTGAGAACCCCCTACATCTCAGAAGCCAGTCTTCTACCAGCTAAGATGCTGCTGGCATACGGGTTCAATCCCAAAAAAGTCCTAGGCAAACATAATCAGGGTATAAATACCCCGTTACAGTTAAAGGCTAATCCACATAGAATGTGCTTGGGGTACCAGAAATATCCCACGAATGAATCTATCCCAAAAGCAACTGGCCAAGGCCGAGGCAAAAGCCTGGGACGCCGGGGAGGCGAAAACAGCCCGAATAACTCATTCATCGGTTCTCCCACCTGGAAGGGCAGGTTTCGGATGTTCAGGAATCCCTTAAATGCCTACTTCAACCAGAACTCAAAATGGCTATCTGAAGAGGATATCACTTCGCCGATGGAACCAGATCTGACAAATTCTTTTCTTGAAGATGACTCTGTGAATGTCATCGTGGAGTGGTTGAACAATGAAGCCACTTCCTCTGAGTAAAGAAACTCTTCCTTTATCTTTAAATACTGCGTTTAAAACTTTCTGCATTTCATTGTATTTTCTTTCCTTATTGTGCGCATAGGAAAACGCCTTTGGATCTCCAACCGTTGGTCCAAATAGCACATCTTGTAACGCGGCCCATTTCGCATTCAACAAAACTACGCATGTTTTGTTAAGGACATATGGAACCACGAATCAGCCCAATGATGATAATAGTCTTCCATATAGAAGCTTGAGGCCTGATTTGCCATATGTTTCCTAATTTTCAAAAGATTTCCATGGGGCCGGGATGTCCAATGACATGAGGACTAGTCCCATTGGTACCTATACATGTTTCGAAAACTTTTTCAAAAAGACTTTACATGATCATGCATGTCATTTTTACTGAGCACGAACTAACCATACTCATGACATTTCAGGCATATCATCTCAAACATACATACCAGGTTGTTACAAAATTCAGATCCCTCCATTAACCACTCCTATAACATCGAGGAAGAGGAAGACGGTGATTATGCATCTATCCGAAGAGATTGGAACACCTTTGAAGAATCAAAGCCTCCTACCTCAGAAGAACCAGTCGTTATTAATTTGGGAGACACCGCGAACGTAAAAAAGGTCAAGATCGGCGGACACCTATCCCGAGATGAAAGGCTCGAATTCACCAAGCTACTAAAAGAATATCAAGACATCTTCGCATGGTCTTACGCGGATATGCCAGGACTTGATCCTAAAATCGTGGAACATGCATTGCCCACAGATCCCGGCATCAAACCAGTCAAACAAGGCAGCAGGCGGATGAAAGCCGATTTAGAAGACAAGATTAAGGAAGAAGTTATGAAACTTCTTAGGGTAGGCTTCATTGAAGCTATCCCATACTCGGACTGGATTGCAAATATAGTCCCCGTCATGAAGAAAGACGGAAAAGTTCGGATCTGCGTAGATTACCGAGATCTGAATAGAGCAAGCCCAAAAGATGATTTTCCACTCCCCCACATTGATGTATTGGTGGATAGTACGGCGGGTTATGAATTATTCTCATTCATGGACGGATTCTCGGGATACAACCAAATCTTCATGAAACAAGAAGACAAACCCAAGACTGCATTTACCACACCATGGGGAAATTTTTGCTACAAAGTCATGCCCTTTAGATTGAAAAACGCCGGGGCTACCTACCAGAAGGCTATGGTCACGTTATTCCATGATATGATCCACAAAGAGATTGAAATATATGTTGATGACATGATCGCTAAATCCAAGAAAGGACAAGATCACATACAGATATTAAGAAAACTATTTGAGCGCCTGCGCAAATACAAGTTAAAGCTGAACCCTAACAAATGCGTGTTTGGGGCAAGATCCGGGAAACTCCTTGGGTTCATAATCAGCAACAGAGGCATTGAAATTGATCCCTCAAAAATCCAGGCCATCCACGATTTATCAACTCCATCCACAGTAAAAGAAGTGAGAAGCCTTCTAGGGAGATTGAACTATATTGCCAGGTTCATCAATCAGCTGTCTGATGTGGCTAAGCCAATCTTCAAATTGCTTAAGAAAGGCGCGAAAATAACATGGGACGCCGAGTGCAGCAAGGCATTCCAAATGATCAAAAACTATTTGATCACACCACCGGTGCTTGTACCACCAATTCCTGGTCACCCATTGACCTTATACCTGACCATACGACAAGAGTCCTTGGGAGCCTTACTTGCCCAAACAAGCCCGATAGATGGAAAAGAGAGGGCCATTTATTACCTGAGTAAGAAATTCACGCCATCTGAAGTAAAATATATACCAGTTGAAAGGGCCTGCGTAGCAACGGTATGGGTACTTCGCAGATTGAGGCAGTATACCCTACACCACCATATCCAGCTCATAACAGAGAACGATCCTGTCAAATACCTCCTGGAGAAGCCCGCTTTAATTGGGAAATTGGCAAAATGGCAAGTGATGTTGTCTAAATTTGACATCAAGTGTTCTCCACAGAAGTCGGTAAAAGGAAGAGCTATAGCAGACATGCTGGCAGAAAACCCGTCAAGCGTTGAATCCCCTGAAGTAATAAACACTCGAGGTCAAATTCTGAACTTAGCAGAAGACAAGTGGATCATGTATTTCGATGGTGCTGTCAATCTATCAGGGGCAGGTACTGGGGCAGTACTGATATCCCCGGATGGTCAACATTACCCTGTCGCGGCAAAGATAACTTTTCCTTGTACCAACAACATTTCAGAATATGAGGCATGCATTCTGGGCCTACGACTGGCCCTTTCTATGGAGATACCTAGGTTACAAGTCTTTGGAGACTCCATGCTCATTATTCTACAGACACAGGGGGAGTGGAAGACGAAAGATGCAAAGCTCATCCCTTATCACGAATACCTTGAAGAATTGATACTCAAGTTCGAAGAGGTGTCATTCGAATACCTGTCAAGATCTCACAATCAATTTGCCGATGCGTTAGCCACCCTAGCCTCGATGTTACAAACGACTGAAGGGTTGGATGTAAAACCTCTGAGGATCGGCATTGTTGAAAAGCCGGCTTATTGTATGCTAATCGAAGAAGAATCTGATGGAGAGCCATGGTACTATGACATCAGGAATTACCTCTTGAAAGGGGAATTCCCTGAAGGATGCCGGTCAGGAGACCGAAAATACATAACCAAGATGGCCAGCAAGTTCTTCCTCAATGGACAAATCCTGTATAAGAGATCGTTTGATTCTACTCTATTAAGATGTGTAGATGCCAAAGAAGCAAATGTCCTCATAAAAGAGATCCATGAAGGTGTGTGTGGGCCTCACATGAACGGCCACCTCCTCGCCCGGAAGATCATGCGGCTTGGCTATTATTGGATGACCATCGAATCAGACTGCTGTCAGCACGTCCGGTCATGCCACCAATGCCAAATATACGGGGATAAGATCAATGCACCCCCAAGCGAACTGCACAAAATGTCTGAAGTTTGGCCTTTCTCTATGTGGGGCATAGACATGATATGGCCTATTAATCCTGTGGCTTCGAATGGTCATCGCTTCATCTTGGTAGCGATTGATTACTTCACAAAGTGGGTAGAAGCCAGCTCTTACAAGAATGTCACTGCAAGAAATGTGGCAAGATTCGTCAAAAGAGATATCATATCCCGGTATGGTACCCCTCAAGCGATCATCACAGATAATGGGTCCAACCTGAACAACAAGATTGTCGATGATCTGCTGGATCACTTTAGCATTCGACATCTGAACTCATCTCCTTACCGTCCACAAATGAATGGGGCAGTGGAAGCAGCCAACAAAAACATCAAGAGAATCTTGGCTAAAACAGCAGAAAACTACAAGGACTGGCACGAAAGGCTGCCCTTCGCCTTGATGGCTTACCGAACGTCGATCAGGACTTCTACAGGGGCAACTCCCTATAGTCTGGTGTATGGGACAGAAGCAGTTCTACCAGTAGAAGTTAAGATTCCCTCTTTGAGAATCCTATCTGAAGATAAACTCTCTGAGTCAGAGTATTTCAAGCACAGATATGAACAGCTGAATTTAATAGACGAGAAACGTCTTAAAGCCATTTGCCATGGACAAATTTACCAGAAGAGAGTAGCCAGGGCGTTCAATCGAAAGGTCAAGACCAGAAACTTCGAAGTAAATGACTTGGTAATTAGAAAATTGTTGCCGAGTACTACCCATCCCGGGGGAAAATTCACTCCGAATTACGAAGGCCCCTACATTGTTAAGAAGATCCTCACGGGAGGAGCATTAATTCTTGTAAACTCCGAGGGAGAAGAACTGGGGCACCCTGTGAATTCAGATGCTGTGAAGAAATATTACCCTTGAAATAAAATCAGATTCCGGTCATATGCCCTGCCTCGAATTGAGCCTACTCTTCATGATAGTCTTTGCATAAGCATGTCACGCATCCATGCATACATTAGCATGTGTTCAATATTGCAGGACCCAAGGGAGCAGGTTCGCGATAGATTGGAATGCATGATCAAGAAGACTTACTGTTATGATGGTCAGGTGCACGTCCTTTCTTTTTAAAGACTGAAAATTTCAAGAAATTTTAGAACACTTAATCATCTTGTATTGTTAAGAAAAATGCAGATTTTCACGAATCTATCCACTTTCATTGGAGTGCATGATCAAGGGTAAGATGTATCGTTCTAATTTTCTGAAATTCGAGAGCATACACCAACATATTCCTTTTATGTTTTTCAGGGATCCCTAGCCGCGCGGGGCAAGTAAGTATTCCTTTCCCAATCTTTTAGGTTTACAAGACTGTCAGAATCCTTATTGATAGAATTTGAAGGCTTCTTGGAATCCAGCATGCATTCAAATCTCATGTCTAGAAAGACGCAAAATTCTCACAATCATATCATTGGCATTCATGTTTAAAACTTGGAGGTTATCTGAACATGATTGAAATATGCATTGTGCATCATAAATCTCCTTGGAGGGTAAGTTTTGGAGAAAAGAGAAATGAACTTTCCCAACAAAAGTTGTTTAGACCGTTCAAAAGGATGTTTCCTCAGACAAGAGGCTAGCCTGGTCCAAACACGTCCCATACACACTTGAGAGATAAGTGGAGTGGTAAGGACAGCGAGACCTTGACCTACGGACGTAGGGGTTATTCGCGGTGATTACATGGATTGAGACGACGGAGGCATTCGTTTCTCTATCATAAACACTACAGGTGGCCATTGATAACCCTTTGAACGTCGGTTTCATTCTTTACCCCTGTCAAGAACCACCCCACACTGGGGCAAACTGGAGGTACGTCCAGCGGTATCAGGAGATAAATGGTTAGAAGTTCTCTTGCTCAGACTTGCATCAATCTTCGTGTGTTGCTTGTCATTTTAACTTCTATGGTAATTCAGGTGCTTTAGGATGACGAAAAGCATTTGTTTCTCTATCCTATACACTTTTACCCTTTGCACGGCCCAGTTGAGCCTATACGTTCGTTTCGTAAACCCGTTGGTGATCATTGCATATTCCAAGACAGAAGCGACGTCACTTCAAGAGCGGAAAAGTTCAAAACACAGGATTTGTGAAAAATTCCTAGATTAATGTTTGAGTGCTGAGATTCAAGTTGTACATCTAGCACACTCATTTGAAAATTCTGATCCCCAAAAGAAAAGAAAAGGTGGGATCTCGACAAAAGATGAGAAAAAGAAAAAAAGAGAAAAAAATCCGATCCTGGGCATCAAGAAAAAGCAAAGTGCCTGGTAAAAGCAAGGCCAATGCCCATCTAAATATTTGTACACTTGTGAATCAAGTGTTTGATCTTGTAAATGCCAAAAGATGGCATAATACCTTTGTATAAGTCACTAGTGAGATCTGATTGTAAAAGAAAATCCCAAGGGATCTGGACAGCAAAGGATACTCCCAGATTATGTCACGTTCAGATGATGAAAGCGTAAACAAGATGTTGACGCCGTCTCAACACAAAAGAGATATTCTCTAAAGACAAATATGCACTTCAAAGACTGAAGACGCTCTTTGAACCAGAAGGGACAAGATCGGCGGCAAACCGGCAGTGATCACCAATGTTAGACCCGTCGCATTTCATCGCCAAAACAGGTGAGATCTTCCTCCAAGCTCGAGCTCGGCCTTTAATGGCAACTTGAGCTAGAGCCGTCCGTTGGCTGCGATTTTGATTGCAATCTGCTCATCTTGCATCGCTGAGCATTTTCGCTTTTTATCCCATGTCATTTCGACGCCGGAATCGCACGAGTCGGCCTCCAACCACCCGAACCTGTCGAAAGCTCTTGAGCTTGACCCGAGCGAAACCGAAGCCTCGCAATGACCTGGTAAGTCTTCTCGAACTCCTAGGATGCTTCTTGATTGATTTGGTGGGATAGATCTCGCCAGGGAAGGTCGGGACGTTAGCTCGCCGGACATTAGCTCCGGCCTAGGTTGGCTAGTTGGTCAAACTTGATTCTGCTATGGTAAGGTTGATATATGTTATAGAACTCGACAAGACGAGTCGTTTGCCGTTGGTTTCGAGTCAATCCGCCGTCTGTAGGCGAAGAAACAGCCCTCCGACGAGGCGCCGGCGAGGGAGCGCCGGCGCCGGTCATCTTCTTCGGCCAACCTGTTGACTGGTCAACGAAAGTTGACCAGTCAACGCGCACGTGGCGCTGACGTGGCCCACGTGGCAGCCACGTCAGCGCATTCGGTTAATAACCGAATAAAAACAATTGATCCAACGGCGAGAGATGTGACACGTGTCACAATCTTGGAATTTCGGAAATAAAAAATGATTTTCAAAATAAATATGCTTTAGATCGGACGGTTACGATTCAACCTAGCTCCTTAATCTGGACCGTCGGTTCCGCGTATAGATCTGGCCGTCCGCGCGTCGACACGTTGCGCAATCAGGACCGCCCATTCGGTTTAGGCGGGAAATTGAAATTGGAAGCGGGAAGGCCCAAAGTAACGTCGTTTTGCCGCGCGGGCCCGGATCCGGGCCTGGCCGATAGCCCACGGGTCGTGGGCCGGGTCACCCGACCCGGCCCGGATAACATTTTTTTTTAAATAAAAAAAAATCATCAGAAAATGATTTAAAAAAAATAAAAAAATCAGAAAAATTTCAGAAAATCCAAAAAATGCTAGAAAATACCAGAAAATTCCAAAAAAATATAGAAAAATTGTGGAAAAATCCTAGATACTCCAGAAATCCCCAAAAATCGAGGATTGACCACAGACAACTGGTCAACCCTATTTTTGGGGTTTCTTATCTGTTCTTCCAAGAATTGACGACAATGCCCTTTAAGGGTAATTCGTCCTTGCTTTGTATTTCAAGATTGGTCGAAAATGCCTAGATTAGGATAGGGCCAATTAGGTGGCGAATCCTTTTGCTGGGATTTTCGAATCTTATCATTCCCGCTGAAATGACGATTTTGCCCCTCAATGGGAAATTTGTCTTTCTTGTTCCAATTGAGTTCCGAAAATTGCTCGAAGTTAGGGTTTGGGTCAAGTGGACGACCAACCGTAATATTTGGGATTTTCAGTTCTCATCTTTGTCCAAAATGACGATTTTACCCGCCCAAGGGTAAAATCCCTTTTAAATTCCAGAAAAATTCTGGAAATCCCGAAAAATAGGAAATGGATTAGATTGATGGTTAATCCTATTTCCTCCGCCCTTTGACTCCCCAATTCATTCAAAATGATGAATTTTCCCTTTTTAAGGTGAATTGTCCCCAAATTGGTCAAAATCACGATTTTGCCCCTCATGGGCAGATCTTGCCAAATTCATTCCTGAGCCATGATTGATATTTCTCTAGGCTAATAGGGCCTCATTAGGGATACCATGCTGATTTCATGTGTTTTATCCGCATGTATTGATTCCTTGATTTGCGCTCTTACTTTTAATGATTGTGAGTGATAGGGTAGCTATTCTCATCTGCATGAACTCCTAGATTTAGAATCTGTACCCCACTCGTCTGTATGAAATCCTAGGATCAGATAAACCATTCAACATAGGTACCGAAAGGGTGTCAACTCTGACAGTTGGCGTAACTAAGTCCCCGAACCCACTTCTCTGGTTTCCGCGGGATCGAATAGACTACTCCCAACTATTCGATAGGGTTTTCCGATCGTACCCTCCACGAAACGATTGGTGGCGACTCCTTGGCATGTACACCTATCACATGTCACTAGACCACACTGAAGGTCGACCACGTATATCCAGCAGTTGCGACTTGGGCCATGGACCTTGGGAGAGGCCCGCGTCCGATCCAGCCACCGATAGTATCCTGATTTTGACAAGAGCCAGACTTGTGTCTACCATATGGGCGGAATGGGACATAATGTGGATGACTGCTATATCCTTAAGCTGGAGGTACAAGCTTAGATTGACAAGTCAGATTTTGGAATTTGACAACGTGGCTCCAAACGTACAAGTAAACTCGCTCCCTGATAATCAAGCAATTGGGGCAATATTTACTGAAAATGAGGAAAACCACCTCCAGCTGAAGGTAGACATGTTTAAACTGACCGACCATCTAGCGACCGCTTCATCATACCCAAAAGCAGGTGAGATCTCTGCAAACGTAAAGAAGCTATGTATCGCCCGGATGATGAGCTTGGGGATAATGTCCGATATTACCGACAAAGAATTCGAAGGAGTCGAAGCTTCCCTATCTTTGGAAGGAAGCCATTTCATGATCAAAACTGAGCGGGGTAGCACCTGGGACATCCCGCACGAGAATCTGATAGACAGTCTTGGGCCAATCATTCAGTCAGAAGAAGAATTCGAAGAGGACGAACTGAAAGCCAAGAGGTGAAGTCTAGCAGATCGCAGATTCATGGCCAACGCACTAGAAATGGGTGAAATGGTAGACAACCTGGGTCATGATTCCAGAGGGTACAACTTTAAAGTGAAGTACTCTGCTCCCCCTAACTTCTATCAGAGAATGGAGGATATTATACCAGACGGATGGGGATGCATGAATGATCCCGTTCAACCTGAAAAGGCCTTTTTCAAAAGAACCTGAGTCATCCTTGACCAAGTAAGGGTTACTAAGCTTGGCACAAAGCAGTATGCTGAAACAAAGAGATCAAAGAATCAACAGCAGGGTTTAGCTGAAAGAGAATACCCGAGATCTGCCGCATCAGCAGTGTTAGGTGACAATGACCGACATTGACGATTGAGAGACGAAATCTCCTCAAGGGACCTTGACAACACTATATCAATGATTGAAACCGCTACGACTGTGGTAATTAAACTGGAAGAGCTTGACAGCTTGAATAAGGTAGAAGATTGTCTAGTCAAGCTTGTCGTGATTCGATTGCCGGAAGAAGAAGAAGACGACACAGCTGAACTTGAAGCATCTTGTCCAAAGACAATAACCATACAAATCCCTCCAGTAGAAAAGTACGATCCTAAGGCAGTCCATTGGGACAATGGGACGGAGGAAGAAGATGAGGATGAAGGTTATGCATCTGTCCAAAGAGAATGGAATGCCTTTCAGGAATCAACACCTCCTACTTCGGAAGAGCCGGATATTGTTAATTTGGGGGATACTGAAAATATCAAAGAAGTCAAGATCGGTGGACATTTATCCCGAGATGAAAGACTCAGGTTCACAGAACTACTAAGAATGTCGTTAAGATGTCATGCAGCAAATTCTAAAGATATCGAGCTACCAAGAGGTAGATAAAAGTGATCGAAGATTCAGATGGTTGAGTTAAATAACCAAAACCAGCAAAGAAGGTTCATTAGGGCAAGCCCCTCCTTTCCTGTCAAGAGACCAAGCTGGGGGCAATATTCTCATGCGCCACCAAGATAGCGTATTGGAGCAAGTCATCAAGATCAAAGGCGACAAATGTCAAGACATGCCCCACTGAGACAAAACAGGCGAAAGGGACGATTTTCTTGATCAACAAAAATGCAATACCTCAAAGGGAGTATCACGTTCCTTGGTGATTTAATATAAAGTTAAACATGAATGAATACTCATTGCTTCATGTACAGGTACAAAGACCTCTTCAAATAGGATTGGAAATCGTCAAATGATATGAAAAATGCTAAGGCATTTGGCCAAGGTAAACATCGCCCAACTGGGGCAAATGGATTGTTGATGTTGTCAACACCTTCAAGCGTGGATGGAGAGATTTGACGAATGTTGTCCATATCAGCATACAATATTGGAATGGACTCAATCAAGAGATAAATGTCGACAATTGACAAAAGAAGGGTAGTTGGGTGTCGTATCCAATTTACTCCTTTTTCTTGCATTTGCTAATGCAAAATTATTTCTTTCTGTGGCAGAATACGCCATTAGGACATTATCAAGAGTCCAACAAAGAGGAGAACATCACAAGGATGGTCACAAGCGACAAAGATACATGAAGCAAACGACTTTCTCAAAGCATTGGAAGGATGACACTTCAAAGGTGAAAAGTAAAGTGAAGATCCAAGTAAGAGATAATCCAAACTGGATAAGGGATCGCATGAAAATGCAAAAATGAATAGAACCATTTGACTGGGGCAAGCATTACCTAGCCATGACAAGTCATGCCTAACTAGGGCAAGCAGATCATCTACGTGACTGGAGGAAAAAGTGGCATTTCATTCCCAGCAGGATCAATAAACGTGATAGAAGAGTCGTTCACATCAGAGTTAAACCTCAAGATACAAACTTGAGTGAAGGGTAACTTTGTGTCGTTCTAATTTGATCTTCAAATGATCTTTCTCCTAATATGGATTCGCCTTAATTTCAACAGAAAATTATTGGCATTCAAAAAGGACTCAGAAGGAAAGAACTCGCCGACTCAACTTTAAGGCGAGATGATCTTTGGAGATAACAGCTTCGGAAGTCAAGCATTCAAGAAATGATCTTTGGCTACAAGATCAAGTGGAGGGTAAAAAGTATCGCTTCCACACCACATGCTTTAGCATGCATTTTTGATAAGAATTCATTTTTCCTTGAATAAGGAACTCCGAAGAATGGCATGGAAGACATGCGAAAGAGAATGAAGCCATCGAGCATGATTCATTGCCCCAATCAGACGAAGGCGTCATCGCCGTAGGTCGAAATAGCCGTTTTCTATAATCTACATATTGGCGTTCAGATTGGAATGCATGATCAAGAGGACTTACTGTCATGATGGTCAGGTACACGTCCTTTCTCTTCAAAGACTGAGAATTTCAAAAAAATTTAGAACACTTAACCATCTTGTGTTGTTAAGAAAAATGCAGATTTTCACAAATCTATCCACTTCCATTGGAGTACATGATCAAGGGTAAGGTGTATCGTTCTAATTTTCTGAAATTCGAGAGCATACACTGACATACTCCTTTTATGTTTTTCAGGAATCCCTGGCCGCGCTGGGCAGGTAAGTATTCCTTTCCCAATCTTTTAGGTTTACAAGACTGTCAGAATCCTTATTGATAGAATTTGAAGGCTTCTTGGAATCCAGCATGCATTCAAATCTCATGTCTAGAAAGACGCAAAATTCTCACAGTCATATCATTGGCATTCATGTTTAAACTTGAAGTTATCTGAACATGATTGAAATATACATTGTGCATCATAAATCCCCTTGGAGGGTAAGTTTTGGAGAAAGCGAAATGAACTTTTCCGACAAAAGTTGTTTAAACCGTTCAAAAGGATGTTTCCTCAGACAAGAGGCTAGCCTGGTCCAAACACGTCCCATACACACTTGAGAGATAAGTGGAGTGGTAAGGACAGCGAGACCTTGACCTACGGACGTAGGGGTTATTCGCGGTGATTACATGGATTGAGACGACGGAGGCATTCGTTTCTCTATCATAAACACTACAGGTGGCCATTGATAATCCTTTGAACGGCGGTTTCATTCTTTACCCCTGTCAAGAACCACCCCACACTGGGGCAAACTGGAGGTACGTCCAGCGGTATCAGGAGATAAATGGTTAGAAGTTCTCTTGCTCAGACTTGCATCAATCTTCGTGTGTTGCTTGTCATTTTAACTTCTATGGTAATTCAGGTGCTTTAGGATGACGAAAAGCATTCGTTTCTCTATCCTATACACTTTTACCCTTTGCACGGCCCAGTTGAGCCTATACGTTCGTTTCGCAAACCCGTTGGTGATCATTGCATATTCCAAGACAGAAGCGACGTCACTTCAAGAGCGGAAAAGTTCAAAACACAGGATTTGTGAAAAATTCCTAGATTAATGTTTGAGTGCTGAGATTCAAGTTGTACATCTAGCACACTCATTTGAAAATTCTGATCCCCAAAAGAAAAGAAAAGGTGGGATCTCGACAAAATATGAGAAAAAGAAAAAAAGAGAAAAAAATCCGATCCTGGGCATCAAGAAAAAGCAAAGTGCCTGGTAAAAGCAAGGCCAATGCCCATCCAAATATTTGTACACTTGTGAATCAAGTGTTTGATTTTGTAAATGCCAAAAGATGGCATAATACCTTTGTATAAGTCACTAGTGAGATCTGATTGTAAAAGAAAATCCCAAGGGATCTGGACAGCAAAGGATACTCCCAGATTATGTCACGTTCAGATGATGAAAGCGTAGACAAGATGTTGACGCCGTCTCAACACAAAAGAGATATTCTCTAAAGACAAATATGCACTTCAAAGACTGAAGACGCTCTTTGAACCAGAAGGGACAAGATCGGCGGCAAACCGGCAGTGATCACCAATGTTAGACCCTTCGCATATTCTGAGCCAAAACAAGCCTTTTTTGGTCCCCAATCCTACCTACGTTACAACCCTGAAAAGCCTTTTCTGATTAAGGCACTTGGATTGACATAGGGTTTAATGTCTAAGCTTAGCTCGAAGAAGTTCGAGCAAGATTATTTCTTTCTCATTTTGCAGGTTTCTTGACTTGTAAACCTGGAGCAGATATTGAAGACTTCTCTTCGAAAGCCTTGACTTGCACGCAAGTCCCCTTTGAAAACCGTTGACCAAGCCCAACATTACGGTCCCTTGGAAGTCCTCCTGATCGATCGAGGTGTATTCACTGCGAATGATCCTGAACCCTAGGCACAGGTTTGATAGGAAGTTCGAGCGCATTTTTGGTAAAAGACCATTATCTCAAAGCGGTGAGAAGTCCTCTTTGATGAGAATACTCCGTTGGACATTTTAACCAAACTCTTTTGGTAATTTCAGATTGTTTGTTTCAAACTTTCCCCACAAGAAATTTTTGATCACTTCCGTATGTTGCAAGGTGTTTTGGATAACCTCCAGCATCATAATGCATTCATTGAAATTTTTCATGACCATAGTATAAGTCGTAAAGTGCTCAAAGACCATTGATGTGCCTTTGGTAAGAAAACTTTCAGGTTGGAGCTTCTGCAAGATTTCTGATGACTTCGGCTCCTAAAACAGCTTGTATCACTCTTGGTGAGAAACGATTTACATGTCTAAGCTTTTGCAGAATTCCTGGCGAGTCCAGATCTCAGAAGAACACAACCTCTCTTGGACACCTGGAGCTCCCAGATCCCAGAATGTCACCTTCAATGTCGAAAGGACAACATTCAAGACAGTCTTTCTGCGAGATCTCAGGTAGCCCCTAGATCCCAGAAGAATCTTATCAAAAATTTTGCCGGTTTAAGTTCTCCGCAGGATACTTGGAATCCCCAAATCCCAGAAGAACGCCTTGCGTGTCCAAAGGACAATTTTCAGAATCAGCTTTCTATGAGGTTCTAGGTAACCCCTAAACCTAGAATAGCCCATTTGGTAAAGCCTCAAGGTCAGGCACACCTCATTTGTATAAATCCTAGTTAATTCCTTAGAATATAGGATTAAAATGTTCGACAATCCCTAAGAGACTGGGTGCGTCATCCATAGGTTCCTAGCAGAAAGGAATCCTATTCTCGGCCTAATCCCCATGACGGATTAAAATGTTCGACAATCCCTAAGAGACTGGGTGCGTCATCCATAGGTTCCTAGCAGAAAGGAATCCTATTCTCGGCCTGATCCCCCTGACGGATTAAAATGTTCGACAATCCCTAAGAGACTGGGTGCGTCATCCATAGGTTCCTAGCAGAAAGGAATCCTATTCTCGGCCTGATCCCCCTGACGGATTAAAATGTTCGACAATCCCTAAGAGACTGGGTGCGTCATCCATAGGTTCCTAGCAGAAAGGAATCCTATTCTCGGCCTGATCCCCCTGACGGATTAAAATGTTCGACAATCCCTAAGAGACTGGGTGCGTCATCCATAGGTTCCTAGCAGAAAGGAGTCCTATTCATGGTCTGATCCACCATACGGATCAAAATCCCCGACAATCCCTAAGAGACTGGGTGCGTCATCCATAGGTTCCTAACAGAAAGGAGTCCTATTCATGGTCTGATCCACCATACGGATCAAAACCCCGACAATCCCTAAGAGACTGGGTGCGTCATCCATAGGTTCCTAACAGAAAGGAGTCCTATTCATGGTCTGATCCACCATACGGATCAAAACCCCGACAATCCCTAAGAGACTGGGTGCGTCATCCATAGGTTCCTAACAGAAAGGAGCCCTATTCATGGTCTGATCCACCATACGGATCAAAATCCCTGACAATCCCTAAGAGACTGGGTGCGTCATCCATAGGTTCCTAGCAGAAAGGAGTCATATTCATGGTCTGATCCACCATACGGATCAAAATCCCTGACAATCCCTAAGAGACTGGGTGCGTCATCCATAGGTTCCTAGCAGAAAGGAGTCCTATTCATGGTCTGATCCACCATACGGATCAAAACCCCGACAATCCCTAAGAGACTGGGTGCGTCATCCATAGGTTCCTAGCAGAAATGAGTCCTATTCATGGTCTGATCCACCATACGGATTAAAACCCCGACAATCCCTAAGAGACTGGGTGCGTCATTCACAGGTTCTTGTCAAGTATAGGAATCCCATTCTGGTACGGCCTACCATACAGGCTAGAGTTTAACCGCCCTAGGATACTCAAAAGACATGTCCCTAGGTATTCACTTGAACCCGCTATACACCGCGCATGCCGTACGAGCATCAGGCAGGTGATCAACAGGTAAGTAACAGGTGGGTCCCTCTACTTTTTCTCTCACGTCAGCAAAGGAATGAGAAGCAGAGCATTCATTAGTGGGACAAGAAAGATTGAATGTCAAGATTCGTTTCCCCAGTCGAGTCGGTCTAGACTCAAGTGTCACCTGTCTTTGAGCGAAACCTCTCACGAGATTCCTCTCAAAGAGGGGCAGCTGTTGACACCTGTTTTTGACCAAGTCTTTTTCAGTTTTATTTTTTGAAAAATCATAAAAAAATTCATAAAAAGTAAAAAAAATTACAAAATCAACTTTGGTGGCCTTGGCCAGGCCCAAGGAACCATTCTTGACCAAAAAATAATTTTTCATATTTTTTAGTATTTTTAGAAAATAGGAAAATACTAGAAAAATCAACAAAAATAGAATTTGAGGTCACAAAAATATAGGAAAATAGTCAATATTTTTCTTTTAAATCCCTTGCCATTTTGACCTCATCAAGAGTCGAAATTCAAGTTTAATTTTGTGTGTTTCTTTGTAACACACTGGGTTAAATTTGTCAAAAAATATGTTTTGAGTCTTTCTATTTGCGATCTTTTGCGTTTTCCGAATCTTGACATTCGAATTGATTGCCCCACATTTCAATTTGGTTCAATTATGCGCTAATTTGATCAATTTTTGGCCTTAGGGACCTAATCGCATAAAAATGTTTTAATTTTAGTCCCTATAGTGCTAATTCTGAAATTAAAATTTTCTGAGGGACACCCATAGAACTCCAATGCTTCCTCCTTATAGTTTTTGACCCACTGAATCTAGCGGTCAGTTCAATTGGGGCCGATTCGTCCATTAGGACCCTCAATTTGGCAAAAAATCAAATTCGGATCCTACTCTACATTTGGGGTTTTCAATCAATTCAAAAGGAACTTGTCACGAAAATCACATTTCTAGGTGGAGTATGTGCCATAGAGTCTAATTTTGATGTCAATTTTGTGATATTGGTACATCAGGGTATCCAATTTGAACATAAAATTTAAAACCGGGTCAACTGGGTCGGGTTGACCGACCCAGTCAACCCGTTGACCAGTCTTGGTCATAAGCAGAATACCCTCTGCTCCTTCGCGCAAGAACAAAAAGAGAATGAGAGAAGTCAGTCAGTTGGAGAGGGGGCGTTGGCCAACAGAACGAACAGAACGAAGAGGGCGAGAATCAGTTGGGGCTGGGGGAAATCAGTTGGCAAAGGAGTTAGTGGGCACAACAAAAAGGAAACGGAGCGAAAAGAAAGAGAGAGTTTTCTTCGCGCAACAGAAGGCAGAGGAAGAGAGGGAGAAGGAGCTCAGAGAGAGCGAGCGAGAGAGAGAGCGAGCTCGAGCAGGCGGTAGAGAGAGTAAGCGAGAGGCAGAGCGCTCGCGGTGGAGAAACAGAGAAAGAGAGAGCGAGAGAGAGAGAGAGGAATAGAGTTAGAGAGAGCCTGTACGACGCCATTGTCAAAGCGTCGTCGGAGAATTGAGCATCACCGGTTAGGCCAATCCAGGCCAAACCGAACTTGACGATCATCACCGGAAGCTCACCTGAGTCTGTAGGAAGCGATCGCGCCTGCTCGCACCACCGGAGACCCCGAAAATAGGTGAGTTGCAGAGTCAAATTCCTTACTGTGCGTTCATGGCAAATTGCCTATCTCATGATCGTTTGTGAAATTCGAGTATGCGTTTTACTCCTGGAGCATTAGTGACCCTCCTCGGTTCTTTTTTTTGCATCAATTTCGCCTGAAAACCCCGAGTCGAACCCCCAACTCAGCTTGGTCTGGTCGATCACTGGCCAGGCTATTCTCGCCATTGCGAGCTCAATCAGAGCTCGAGGTAAGCTTCCTAAACTCTTTTTGGTGCTTCAGTGCAAAGGAATTGCCATGAAATTCCATAAATCGTATGATCGAAGTCACCATGGCCGTACTGGTACGAGCTCGCCTGTGTTTGATTCCATAGATAATCTTGCCTGATTTCCATATATACGAAACTGCAAGTCGAGCCGAGTTGAATGGTTTAGGTCTTGAGTCTTTTGGACGAAGTTTCGCTGCTGATCAACGGCGGAGAAACCTCGGTCGTCCGTTCAGTCATGTTCTCGGGAAGAAGATGAAGTTGACGTGGAGTGGTCAACGAGTCAACGGCCACGTGGCGCTGACGTGGCGCCCACGTGGCAGCCACGTCAGCCATTCGCGAATAACCGAATAACAAATATTGATCCGACGGTGGTTATTATGCCACGTGTCGAGATCTTGCTTTTTTCGGAAATAAAAAATAGTTTTCGAAAATTAAAAATCCCTTAGATCGGACGGCTGTAGTTCGATCGGGTGTTTCAATCTAGGCCGTTGGTTCATTATGAAGATCAGACCGTCCATCAGTCGCCACATGGCGCAATCAAGAGCGTTGGTTCGTTTGGGCGGGAATTTAAAAAAATCCGAGCGGGAGAAGGTGAAGCGGCGTCGTTTCGGGTCGCGCGGGCCCGGATCCGGGCCGGGTCGGTCGACCCGGCCCGAATAACATTCTTTTTTAAATAAAAAAAATCAGAAAATGATTTTATAAAATAAAAAAAAATCGAAAAATTTCAGAAAATCCTAAAAAATGCTAGAAAATTCTAGAAAATTCCAAAAAAATGTGAAAAAATTAGGGAAAAATCCTAGACATTCAGAAATCCCCAAAAATCGAGGATTGACCACAGACAACTGGTCAATCCTATTTTTGGGGTTTCTTATCCGATTTTCCAAGACTCGACGACATTACCTTTTAAGGGTAAGTCGCCTCTGCTGTGTATGCAAGATAAGACCGACAATGCCAAGGTAAGAATCAGGATCGATTAGGCGACCAATTCTTAGGTTGAGATTTTCGAACTCCGTCCCTTTTCTCGAAATGACGATTTTGCCCTTCAATGGGAAAATCGTCTTTCTTGTCTCAATCGAGTTCTGAAAATTGCTTAAAATTAGGGTTTGGGTCAGGTGGACGACCAACCCTAATATTTGAGATTTTCAGTTCTCATCTTTGTCTAAAATGACGATTTTACCCTTCTGAGGGTAAAATCACTTTTAAATTCCAAAAAAATTCTGGAAAATTCCGAAAAATAGGAAATGGATTGGATTGATGGCCAATCCTATTTCCACTGTCTTTTGACTTCCCAATTTGTCTAAAATGACAGATTTACCCTTTTAAAGGTAAATTTTCCCCGAATTGTTCAAAATTACGATTCTGCCCCTCATGGGCGAATCATGCCAAAATCATTCTTGAGCCTTGATTGATATTTCTCTTGGCTAATAGGGCCTCATTAGGGATGCCATGCTGATTTCATGTGTTTTATCCGCATGTACTGGATCCTCGATTTGCGCACTTATTTCTATTGATTGTGAGTGATAGGGTAGTAATTCTCATCTGCATGAACTCCTAGATTTAGGATCTGTACCTCACTCATCTGTATGAAATCCTAAGATCAGATAAACCATTCAGCTTAGGTACCGAAAGGGCGTCAACTCTGATAGTTGGCGTAACTAAGTCCCCGAACCCACTTCTCTGGTTTCCGCAGAATCGAATAGACCACTCCCAACTATTCGACAGGGTTTCCGATCGTACCCTCCGCAAAACGATTGGTGGCGACTCCTTGACATGTACACTAATCACATGTCACTAGACCACACTGAAGGTCGACCACGTACATCCAGCAGTTGCGATTTGGGCAATGGGCCTTGGGAGAGGCCCGCGTTCGATCAAGCCAGCGATCGGGCGGCCCATTAGCCCGATCCCCGCCTCCGCGCCGCGAGAGGGTCGCGACAGTCTGGTCATGAAGCCGAGCGAGTCCCGACGGTGTGAAGGAGGAGAATGTCATGGCGAGTTGATGTTGGAGGTTAGGGTTTGAGTGAGTAGAAAGGATTTTGCCTGCTTGAAGTATTACACCAAGAGACGTCTAGTTTGTAACGCTCAACAGTGTTACCTCCAGCGTAGGAAACCCTAGAGTTATGTGCAAGCTCTTGGACTCCAGCCCATTTGGACCCAAATAACCATACTTTTACCTATTGGGCTTGTTTGTGAACATATTATCTGGACTATATTAATAATATATCCAACAATCTCCTGCTATGTTCACCATACAGCACAATCCAATACGGTTGTCAGTGTAATGTTCAAACAAATATGAATCATCCACATTCTGTCCAAGACAATCAACTCGGATCGATATAAGTGTTTTAATAGTAAAATATTAAACTCAATCATCATTTGCAATCAAAATAAGTGAATCATCCTTACTATGAATCTGTTCACAATCAACATATGCATAATAGTCAAGTATAAGTAGGCTATTCAAAATAGTCCAAGGCCTTACAAATATAAGAAACTAACATAATCATGTTCACAAAATAGAGATATCAAAACGTAAGTCTCAAGTAAATGGACTCCATCAAAATGGGCAATAGCAAGTGAACTGTCAAGTCCCCATACGCTCTAAATAATAAATATTCATTCATCAAGTAGGTCATCCTGATCAAGATCCTGCTTATTAAGCTCTCCTCCATCTTTGCCATTCCCTGTAGAATGTCAAATATGAATTTCATATTATCATGAATTCAATCATTTGAATAGTCTACTAAAAGTGTCCAGTTCTACTAAAAAAACTTAGCATTATAATATCAGGCAGAGAAGAACATATATTAATGTCATAAAGCATCATAATATCATGTTCATAAGCATCAAGCCAGTTTCATAAATCATGAACAAGGCCTAAACAGTTTAATTTACAAAGAGCCATCAACTTAAGTTTATTTATAAGAGAATAACCATTATCTAGTTTCAAAGAACACGACTAATAGTCAACTCACTTACAATAACCTAGTCACGTAATATCATGTTTCAATTAAGAACAAGATCAACAGGCTTCTCATGCAAACAACTATTTTTATGTTTCAATTTGGAATGTCACAATTACTAATTCCTTGAAGTCAAATAATCTAGCATCAAATTTGGAATGAGATCATTTAACCAAAAGGATAGTCCAACCTAGTTGGATTGTATCATCAAGTTTGGAATGACACAAGCTTCCCAGATAGAACCTTTGAATTAGGTTAAAGTCATCTTCATCAAGTTTGGAAAGAGACAACTCACCCTTTTCAAATTCATCAGCAACCATGAACATCGATGAAACACATAAACTGTGCTTATCATTTTGGCCAACAAAAGAAGATTCGATAATTCAAAACACACAACTAGAAAGTAAGTAAATGGTAATTAAGACTTGTCTACACAGTCTTTAACCCCATTTCCCCCACTGTTTTAAATAATCGATCTTTAGGCAGACCTTTTGTGAGAGCATCGACCAAGTTATCCTTCGATCTCACATCGATCAAGGTGATAACTCCTTGTTCTCTTAGATAATTCAACAACGCATGTCTCAGTCTCACATGTCTTCTCTTTGAATTAAAGAGAGCATTCTTAACGACTTGGATAGCTGCTTAATTATCACAGAACAGGCTTAAGGAATTAATCTTTAGCCGAGTCAAAGGAATATCCATAATCAGATTCTTTATCCACTCTGCCTCTTCGCCGGCTAAAGCTAAAGCAAAAAGTTCTGATTCCATAGACGACAATGCAATACAAGTCTGTCTTTTGAATTTCCAAGTAATAGCAGCGCCACCCAACGTGAATACATATCCACTTGTGGACTTACTATTTCCAATCTCTGAGCACCATGAGGCATCAGAATATCCATCCACAGTTGGAGGAAAACCAGAGTAACATAGAGCATAATCTTTAGTACCTTTAAGGTATCTCATTAGCCTACTGATGGTATCCCAATGCTCTTTACTAGGATTACTAGTGAAACGACTCAGCATGCCAACTGTAAAAGCTATGTCAGGTCTAGTGCAACTCATAGCATACATGAGACTACCAATCAGTTTCGAGTACTTTAACTGATCCACGCTGGTCCCTTCATTGGGACTCAGTCTTTTATTATAATCACATGGTGTCTCAATCGGTTTACACTCACTGTATCCCCAGGTAGAAAGTAGCTATTCAATATAATGAGCATGGCTAAAGGAGATGACTTGCCTTTCAAAGCTTACTTTCATACCAAGAATGGTATTAGCAATATCAAAATATTTCATGTCAAATTCTTTAGCTAAAGTAGCTTTCACGTCACTCACTACAGAATGATCGGAGCCAAGAATTAACATGTCATCAACATACAAGCAAATGATGACTATCTTATTTGACATAGAACGATGGTAAATGCATTTATCTGAGTAACTAGACTAGAAGCCATAACTCTTTACCACTTTGTTAAACTTAAGATGCCACATCTTAGGTGCTTGTTTAAGACCATACAAAGATTTGTTCAATTTACAAACTTTGTCCTCAAGGCCTTTCATGACATAACTTTCCGATTGATCCATGTAAATTTCCTCATTTAACTCTCCATTTAGGAAAGCTGTTTTTACATCCATTTGATGCACTACAAAGTGTTCAATAGATGCCAAAGCAAGAATAATTCTTATAGTTGATAGATGACACACAGGTGAATATACATCAAAATAGTCTATTCCACTCTGCTGTTTATAGCCTTTAGCTACTAAACGTGCTTTGTATCTGGCTATTGATCCATCACTATTCAGTTTCTTCTTCAATACCCACTTACAACCTATAGCCTTAGCCCCTTTTGGAAAATTGACTAGCTTCCAAGTGTGGTTCTGTAGCAGAGAGCTAATTTCATCATCTATTGCTTCTGCCCAAAGTAGAGATTCCATAGATCTCATTGCTTCTTGATAGGAGAATGGATCATCTTCTAGATGGTAAGTAACAAAGTTTTCACCAAAATTTTTGGCAACTCTCTCTCTTATAGATACTCTAATTGGAACTGGTTCAATAGCCAGCTGTGTGGAATTAGTGCCAGAAGGACCTGCTTCAAATTATACAGGAGACTCTGAAATCATATATGTAGATCCATAAACATTCAAGCCATGATCTCTAAGAAACTTGTTCTCGAAGAATTCTGCATCTCTAGTTTCTATCACCGTGTTAGTAGATAGATCCAAAAATCTATTTGCAGCACTATCTTCTGTACTACCTAGATATACACAAGTAATTGTTCTAGGTCCCACCTTAGGTCTTTTAGGATCTTGTATTCTAACATAAGCAACACAGCCCCAAGTCTTAAGAGTATCATATCTACAAGGATGCTTATGCCATATCTCATAAGGTGTCATAGATAACTTAGAGTGCGGCGACCTGTTTAAGATGTGATTAGCAGTTAGAACTGCTTCTCCCCAGTAGGAGGAAGGCATGCCAGCTGTAAGTAACATGGAATTTAGCATTTCAGTTAACGTTCTATTCTTACGCTCGGCAACACCATTTGATTGGGGTGAGTAAGGAGCAGTGGTTTCAAGTATTATCCCATCTGAAGCACAAAATTCCTTGAACCCTGTCATTGTATATTCACCTCCTCTATCACTCCTAAACCTCTTAATTTTCAAGTTGAGTTGATTTTCTACTCTAGACTTGAAAATCTTAAACTTTTCAAAAGCCTCATCTTTCGATTTCAATAAATAAACATGACAATATCTAGAAAAATCGTCTATGAATGTTATTAAATACTTCCAACCACCTCTAGTAACGTAATTTCTAAAGTCGCAAAGGTCAGAATGTATTAGCTCAAGAAGTTGTGTGCTTTTAGAAATCGACTTAAAAGGTTTTCTAGTAATCTTAGCCTGTGCACACACTTCACATTTGTCAAATCGATAGAAGTATCCAATGGAATGTTGTGAGTTTTAGCTAGATGTTGCATTTTCCTGTAGTTCACATGTCCAAGTCTGTTGTGTAACAACTTTGGATCAATCAAAGTAGAGCTCACATGATTTATGCTATCAGTATCTAAACTTAACCTATACATACCATTAACCATGAACGCACAACCGAAATAACATGAGTTAACTGATAAAGTTACTCTACCATTCATAGTTGAAAAGGACATACCAGCTCTATCAAGTAAACTCATAGAAATCAAATTCTTTTTCAGTAAAGGTACTACTCTAACATGTTTCAGAGTTAGTATTTATCTGAAGAAAGCACCAAATTTGCAGTTCCAGCATGAGTCACCTCTGCCTCACCACCATTGCAATTTTCCACGGTGTATTTCACTTCCGTGACATCAGTAAGTAAGTTCTTGTCATTTGCAGCATGACAAGTAGAGCCACTATCCAACCACCACTCAGAAGAGACACTGACCTTTCCATTCTTCATCATTCCAATGAAGGCTTGAGGCTCAGACTCATTAACTAGCATATTAGCCTCATTTTGTGGTGTGTCGCTCTTTGGCTTCTTTGGTAGATTACACTCTGCTGCCCAGTGACCCCACTTTCCACAGTTATGGCACTTGCCCTTCTTCTTCCTTTTGGAGATAGTCTTTTTGACCTCTAACTGAGAAGAGGATTCACCTTTTGGTGACTTAGATTTTTTCTGAGGTCTATTGGAATGTGAAACAAAGTTGGCAACTGACTTTTGTTGACCTACTTATTTCAAACTCTTCCTAGTAATATTTTGATCATCAATGTGAATATACCTCTTTAATTCATCCAGTCCCATCTGTTCTTTCTGTCTATGCATTTCAGTCTTAAAAGAACTCAATTCAGCAGGTAGCTTACTCAACACAAGACCAACAAAGAGATTATCAGACATATCAGAGTTATCCTCTTTTAGCTTGTTCCTCATGTTCTCAAGTTCAATCAACTGAGAGGTGATACTCGAATTCATATTGAATTTAAAGTCAAAGAACTTCTCCGCTAAGAGAGTTTTAGAGAGCCCCTCTTGTTTTTGGAACTGAGCGTTCAAGTGATCTCATATCTCTTTCGCCGTCTTACACTCACTATACGTCATAGCTAGACGAGGATTTAGAGATGTCAACAAGTAATCTCTACAAAAATCTTCATCTTTGTTCCATTGATATTCATCCACATCTTCAGTGGTAAACTTAATACAGTATAGAATATTTCACGTTCTTTCATGCCAAATTGAACGTGCAAATTCCAACCATGAAATTCAGTCACATCAAATGATTGCAGCTTTATAATATCATAGGAACTATGTTTTTGCCATTCCAATCAGAGCAAAGAGTTAGAAAGAGTGCACCTTGATGTCCTCGGAGCTCACAAAGTCGAATAACCCCTCTAACTTTGGTCAAACTGCTCTGTAGAAATGGAATTTGCCAAAATAGACCCCCAAAATGAGTCCGGAGCGCCCAAAAATCTTAAGATGGACTGCCTTTGTTGCTGAAAATTCGCCAAATATGCCAAAAATACGCGAAAATATGCGGAAATATACGGAGCTACAGTACCCGCAATGCTACAGTACTCGTATCGCTACAGTACCGCGACGCTACAGTACCGCAAAACTTCCGGCGGCTGTATCTCCTTCGTCCGACCTCCGTTCGACGCGATTGACCACTCAAAACGTTCGTATCGACGGGTAGAACGAAACCCAAGTGGTCTCACCCTCTGAAATTGGCTATATTTTCTAGGTTCTTGATTCAAAGATTTCGGTCATCCGAATTTCAAACTCAGATCCCGGCCAAACCAACTGTCGAAATCGAAAGTAACTTATACCTGCGAGTTCGTCTCGACGATATCTTCAAGTAGACACCTTGCTCGCTCAAATCCAACACACAAACATAATACTTCAAGATTGTTGGAGGTCAGGGTTTGAGTGAGTAGAAAGGATTTTGCCTGCTTGAAGTATTACACCAAGAGACGTCTAGTTTGGAACGCTCAACAGTGTTACCTCAAGCGTAGGAAACCCTAGAGTTATGTGCAAGCTCTTGGACTCCAGCCCATTTGGACCCAAATAACCATGCTTTTACCTATTAGGCTTGTATGTGAACATATTATCTGGACTATATTAATAATATATCCAATAGTTGACAGTGGAGCGAGTAGCTCTAGTAAAGTCCCCGCGAAACACAATCGTAGAGATGACTTAGTAAGTAGATTGCGCAAGGCAAGGCGTGTGGTTGGAGACGACCAACGCTGGTGGTGAAGGAAAGCTCGACAGATGGTGACGTTGGCTCGAGTACGAAAGAGGAGCCGGTTCCGAATGGTGGCGCTCTGACAGAGCGCGAAGTAGACGGAGAGCGCGAGTGGGCACGAGCTGGACAGAACCAGTCGGTGTCCAGGAGATCCGACGTTGCGACAAGCGAGTTCCATCAGACGTGGAGGCGACTCGAGCTTGGACTGAGCCGACGCAAGGGTGGATATAGGAGACGCGAACTTGTACGAAGACGACGCACATACGAACGGTGGCGACGTGGTTTTGGAAGCGACACTGGCTGAGCTAGGAAGGCGAGTAGGTCGGTCCTGGTCGAAGGCGATGGAGTTGCTCGGCTAGCCCATCGATGCCCGAGGTCCTCCTTGTGGAGGATCAGATCGGTGGAGACTTACGAGGACTTGATAGATGACGACCCCAGCGGCGGTATGGTAGGCAGATCCCATCATCGCTGTCTCGGTACCAGCAAAGCAAACCCGACGTTGCGACGAGAAGCTCCGCTGGAACAAGGCTGGCAACGCTGCGACGCGGGAGCCCCGACGAGGTGATACGGAGAGCGAGGACCAGTACCGACGCCGGGTTTTGGTCACAATTGCAGGTGCATCGCTTGTTGGGGATGACAGACAAAGAAGAAGATGAACAGTAAATAAAGGAAGGGTTGGCTGCTCTTGCGTTTTGGGCCAGGTGCATAGCAATTATGGTCTGGCAGGTTGGGCTTGTTTTTTCTTTAACCAGAATTGGCCCATGATTAAGGCTAAAGAGTGAAGAGTAGGGGCTGGAAAATGGGAGGCTAGGCCATGAGGAGTCTTAAGCCCAATTCATTTGAGGAAAGAAAAATGGGCCTCAACCCTTGTTGCGCCGAGCGGGCCCGATTTAGGCCCGGGTCTGAGAACCCGACCCGGACCCGATTCCCTTTAATAAAAAATAAATAAAAATTTAAAATAATAAAAAATCATTAAAAATAAATATATTACATAAAATATAAAAAATAGAAAATAGGTAGAAATTGCCTCTATTTGCCTATTGTCTAAATTAGGCTTTTTGTGCTTGATTATTGATATATTTGTCATGTGAATATTTTTTGTGAATTATTTACTTAACAATGCATATCTCAGTAGTTAAATTAGCTTGGTACTTAAAGTTTAATTCGAGACACATGTTTTATCCTTTAATTGACTGAACTTTGCTAATTATTTATTTTGAGTGAATGCATATGCTTCGATAGGTCGTGACAGCTTGGCGACTCCGCTGGGGACTTGATATATTGATTGAATCTGTGTGGACTTAAGCTATGATAACCAATTGATTGTTCTCTAATTTGATCTCCATTTTGTAGCACTGCGAGGAAAATCAGATTAATCTGATAACCTTGTGTTAAATGTTTTTGCAGGTTGGGAGTTATAAGGTGTGTAGTGATTGTTGACCTGTCTGTTTTGCAGGGAGTCGTAGAATTTATGTTATTTGTATATATATTGAAGCGATGTTTGATATACCTTGTTGTGCATGCTTCTCATACACTACACTTTTCGCACACACATCCAGCGGTCAAGCCCCGACTGCGACTCTAGGGAACCTTTAGGAGGTATCAGAAATACATCGAGCCATACGTAGGTCTGTAAATGGCACGATCATTTCTGATCCCGCTCATCGCCTCGAAATATGTGCCCCGACCCAATTGTGATGTCAGCATTTTTGGGGGCGGTATATCATTTCGTTGTGGTGGGAGCCTCTAACCATTAGTCTATCCTACCCATTATGTGTCAAACCTCAGTGTTAGCATGTGCATGTTTATGCCATCAACATGTATTGTTCGCCAACCACTGTGAGTATGATTCTTTTATTTATTAGTTCCCTCCGAATTTTATTTTCAGCAATTCACGAATATCAATTGGACGCCCTACGTGGACTAAGCTCGTAGTTGAAAAATTTTTGTGATCATTTTTTGCAGTGAATTTGGAGAATAAATTTCAAATGAATAAATCATTTTGCTATAATTTTCACGTTGTTTTTGCAAAAGGAATATCCCAAAGCAATTTTTCAAAATTGATGACGTTTTTTGTGCATTATACTTTTGAAATTAAATGGGCGTCCTATTGATAATCACGAACAATCTTTTAATGGCGCCTCCTCTTACAATGAAATTGCAGCGAAATATCGATGCCTGTAGATTTAGATTGTGGGGCCAAGTGTCATCGCCTCATTTTCATGTAGGAGACGACCTCATTAAAAGATCAGTTTTCTTCTGTATACTGACATTGATGTCTTCTTATCGCAGGACAGGTATGTTGGTCACTCTTTGAGATTCTCTTGATTGACCATGCAAAGATTGCATCGAAAAACGAGCCTTGAAAAAGCTAAACCTGTGTTGGACGAAAAGCATGAAGGCCCCACTTCCAAATGAATCGGTGACCTATCACTCAATTTCGCAGGATGGGAAACTCACATTCCTCGTCGTTTTTCAAGCTAGAGTCGATCAGTGAAAGATGCGCCAAAATAAACAAGAAGAGCCAATCTGGGGCAGTTTCCCGAAGGATGGCAACCTACTCTAATGATAGCGGCCATCATGCCCTTGTGTGAATGAAAAGAAGAAGTTCTTAATAAGAGGAAATCATAGAATAGCTCGAGGGCATGAGATGTCATGGTCAACCAACTCGAATGAAGAAAGGTTTAACATAAACCAGACGATTTGATGGGTAGCATGACGCACGTCCATCCATGTGGACAACACTAATCCTCCTTGCTAATAAAAGCTTGACATGATGCAGTAGTCTACACCAGTCTCAAAAGACAAGTGTGGTAGCGGATCCAACTACTAGGGCAGCCTCTAGCGTCAAAACATGATGAGATTATTCAATCTGAAATAAGAGGATGTATCGTTCCAAAGTATCATCCAAATTTATTCATGGAGTATCATTTTTTATCCTCTTCTTGCAGACGATAAATGAAAAGCATGACGACAACCACAACAGTAGAGTCCGAGCTACTCGAGAAATTGACATAAACCACGAGGAGGTCGTCATCCCTGTTGACGCCATAAAGAAGCTGAAGCAGCTGAGGCTTTCCCCTTCTCCATCCTTCGCGTCCTGCAAAGAGAATAACGACAAGACCGATGATCTTTCCGATCCTATGAGAAAGGCTTTCTCTGGAGTTGCTAAAGCAGGTTGTCCACAAGGCCTCCAACACCATCAATTTCTTCTCCAAGCAAAACTCAAAGTATGAACGTGATGCGGACGAAGCCACCACCTCTGTTCGAGAATTTTCCATTAAGGGAATCTTGTTGTTCAAAGATGAGCTGACTGACGTCATCCCTTTCAAATTCCCCCGGGCTTACAATGCCAAGACCGAGGACGTGATCATCATGCTGCGAACCACGCTGCACTAGCAAAAATAATTTGGGATCGATGCCCTTATGAACAAGGATCTCGACAACGTTCTCGACGAAATCGTAATCCTAAACGACCGAGATCGAGAAGCCAATCCCGTGTGCCACGATGTCTATGGAGAGTTTCATAATGAGGAGCGCCGCCAGACGACATTCGCTGGAAGCAGGGAGGCAAGTTAGATTCTTGCGATAGAAAAAGTAGCACTTAACAGAGAAGTGCAGAGTCTTTGATGAAGCAAGATTACGGACCATTGCGGATGCGATGACTCTCGCCAACAAATCTGGATTGGAAAAGATGATTCAATTTCGGTAACAAGGTGTATCGTTCCTAATTTTAACTCAATTGAAAATAGTAATGACTCGTTCTATCTCTTATTTTGCAGGAAAATGGGTGTGCTCAACCGTAGTGACAATGCATTATACGAAGAAAAGACGATTAAACTGAGTCGTCTAGTCAAGATAAAAGGGAGTATTTAGTTCCCAAAGTTGAATTCATCTGAAATGCAAGCTAACACATTATTTTTGCTTATGCAGGTGAAAACGAAGAATGGCCTAAGTGATGAGCACATAAAATCAAGTAGGGTATTCCATGGGTTCAAGATTAGATCACTTATAACTAAAATTATCGAAGAGGGAAATTATTCAAATTCAGACAAATGACCGCGAAGACTCGAGTTAGATCAAGTTTGAATTGAACTTCCATGAAGAGTCAAAGCTGCTGACAACAAAACATGGGTGATATGAATAGTGTCATAAAAGTCAAAACTGGAGCAGGGTTGCAGAAAGCTGAGGCCACCAGATTGGTCGGTCTTCTTCGAGAGTTTCAAGATGTGTTCTCCTGGTCGTACACCGATATGCCAAGATTGGATCCGGATATATCGCCAAAGAAACAGAGATTGAGGAGAACAAAGCCTGAGTTGTCTAAAAATCGTGGAGGAAGTATTGAAGCTGCTGAAAATCGAATTCATTGAGGTCGCTCATTACCCAGATTGGATAGTGAATGTTGTCCTAGTGATGAAGAGAGACGGAAGAGTCTGGGAAGCTATTGGGCTTCATTGTAAGCAGTAGGGGCATCGAGTTTGATTCCTCCAAGGTGAAGGCCATATGTGATCTACGGCCCACATCTTCTGTAAAGGAGGTTCGCAGCTTACTAGAGAGATTAAACTATGTTGCAAGATTCAAATCCCAACTATCGGAGACTGCCAAGCCATTTTTCAAATTGCTCAAGAAGAATGCTAAACTTGTGTGGGATATCGAATGTCAGACGGCCTTCTTGAAGATCCAGCATTACCTGACCCATTCCCCGATTTTGGTTCCACCTGTTCCTGGCATCCCATTGATCCTCTATTTGACTATCCACAAGGAGTCCCTAGGAGCTATATTGATACAGAAAAGACCGGCAAATGGCAAGGAATGTGCGATATACTATCTCTGGAAGAAGTTCTCTGATTCCGAAGTCAAATATCCGGAGGTTGAGAAGACTTGCATGGCTTTGGTTTGGGTGTTACATAGATTGCGGCAATATACTCTTCATTATTAGATTAGCCAGGTCATTGAATGTGATCCTATCAAGTATCTATTGGAGAAACCTACGCTGGTGAGTAAATTGGCTAAGTGGCAAATTCTTATTTCTGAATTTGATGTTCAATTTGAACACAGAAGTCAGTGAAGGGGCGAGCCATAGCAGATATGTTAGTAGAAAACTCAGCAGCGCCACTTTCAGAACATGAGAAGAACCCTCTTGATGACCGTATTCTATTGGTGGCTGCAGAAAGGTGGGTCATTTTTTCGACGGGGCTGTTAACCTGTCTGGATCGGGCACATGGGCTGTCCTTATCTCCCTGGATGGCTAGCATTATCTAGTAGCTACTAAATTATTGTTCCCATGCACCAATAATATCGCTGAATACGAGGTTTGCATCCTCTGACTGAAGGCTGCTATAGAGATGGATATCCGGAGACTACAGGTTTATGGCGATTCCGCCCTTATTATCCTTCAGACACAAGACAAATGGAAGACTCGCAACCCAAGAACCCAGAATCAATTTGCAGATGCCTTGGCCACCGTATCCTCGATGTTCCGAGTGACGGCAGGTCCAGATATCGAGCCATTGAGAATCGAGATCCTAAGACAATCAGCGTACTCCCTGCTAGCAGAGGAAGAGGCAGACGGTAGGCCATGGTACCATGACTTTAAGGCCTACTTGCAAAAAAGGGAGTTCCTTGACGGGAGTGAGCCAGTGGACAGAAAGTATTTGGTGAAACTATCTTCAAAGTTCTTCCTTAGCGGCGATACGTTGTATAAAATGTCATATAACTCAGTTCTACTAAGATGCGTCGTTACCAGGGAGGCCAATCAGTTGATGAGTGAAATCCATGGAGGTGAATGTGGCCCCCATATGATCGGCCACCTGCTAAGCAAGAAGATCATGAGGTTGAGGTACTATTGGCTCACCTTGGAAGCCGACTGTGTTCAGCATGTTCGTTACTGCCATCAATGTCAAGCTTACGGAGATAGAATTACTGCTCCACCAAGCGAGTTGCACCAGATGTCTGAGGCATGGCCTTTCTCCATGCGGGGGGTCGATGTCATAGGACCGTTTAATCCCAAAGCTTAGAATGGGCATCGTTTTATACTTGTGGCTATCGATTACTTCTCGAAGTGGATTGAAGCCAACCCATACGTCAATATCACAGCCAATAATATCGCCAGGTTTTTACGTCAAGATATTTTCGCCAAATAAGGGGCACCAGAGGCTATAATCATCGACAATGGCTCAAACCTTAATAGCAAAATTGTTGACAAGGTCCGTGGATAGTTTCGCGTTCACCACTTGAACTCTTCGCCTTATCGCCCGCTGATGAATGGTGCAATGGAAGCGAAAAACAAGAATATCAAGATCCTATCCAAGACAGCAGTGAATTATCGTGATTGGCATGAGAGGCTCCCCTATGCACTAGTGGCATACCAGACGTCGATCTGCACCTCAACCGGGGCAACTCCTTTCTCTTTGGTGTATGGAATGGAAGCGGTGCTGCCAGTGGAAATAGAGATCCCATCACTAAGGATTCTGTCTCAATTGAAATTGTCAGAAGCTGAATGGATTCAACAAAGATATGAACAGCTGAATCTGATTGACGAGAAAATACTGCGGGCCATCTGTCACAGTCAATGCTATCAGAAGCGCGTCTCAAAGTCATTCAATCCGTAGTAACGACAATAAAAAATTCATGTCGTAGTGGAGCAAAATACCTGGCGAACCCTCAGACATGAGAGTAGTGTTCTCCTCATCCGTTCATTGAGTGCATGTATGCCTCGTCAAACTGATATAAGGCAAATCAAATTGGAAGTGGCACCCCCCTTCCGAGTACTACCAAAGGGATTTTGAGTAGCTTCAAGTCGGGAACGACAAAGCTCAGCGAGCCTGAAAAAGGGTAGCTATGTATTGTTTCCAACTGACCCTTAATTATTTCAATTCTAACATGAGTTTATTTCATTACTGACAGAGAATTGTCAAATGACTCGACATTAGTACAAAGCATGGCCGTCCGACGCAGCATTAAGAGGCATGTCATTTGGGAGTTTGCGTTTAAATAAAAAGCAAGGGACTTCAAGGACGCCAACAGCGCCGTGGCCTGGTGGTTGGGGCAATGACAGTGGTCCGAGCGCCTCGGGTTCGAATCCCGCGGTCGGCATCAATGTATATATGTGTAAATATTAATAAAAAAACTTTTTGCACTTCCTTTATTTTGCAGAAAATGGTGAGAATACTACCCAAATCAATATTCCCTCACAATGCTGGCATTCAGCAGTCCAGTTTTTGATAAAGTTTAAATGAGTTAACTTGGAAAGGTAGGGAATCTCGGGTGATACTTGAACCTTGACCGCTATTGATCCATTCAACCATTGCCGCCAAGTGACGAAGTCGGTAAAAGAATAGTGCCAAACACCCAAATGGTGAAGCAAACAAAAGGGAGATGTAAAGCACCCTAAAAGCACGAAATCAAAGAGCATGGTAGTTGGGTATCGATTCCAGTTTATCCATTTTAATCACATATCTGACATGTTTTCCCTCTCTAACAGGAGCATGGACATCGAAAAGACAAACCCTACGAGTAGCCGAGAAAATTTTTATACTCGAGGGTTGGAGCGATTGCCCATGTACAGGTCTCAGATAATCCACAGCACATAAGAAAGAGCGAGTCGTGCAATCGCAGATTATTTTCTACTCCTCACTAAACTTGAAGAGTTACTCGACAAGCTCAGACGAAGCAATCAGAGGGGCAAGTATGAAGAATCAATCAGCGTCCGGTCTAACTAATGCCAAGATGGATCAACATCCGGTCTCCATTATGTCAGAGCTTTCATCGAGTGTGGCAACATGAGAGAAGTCTGGATTGAATGAAGAGTAGCTGCCAACCGGAATGTAAAAGCGATCTCCAGTCCATTGGACCAGACAATAAAGCTTGCCACCCTTGCAATTAGGACTTCTATCCTGATGCACATGCAAAGATGATGGGGACAACCAGATCCACTCACTACCATGTATTAAGGGATGAAGTTAGTTCCCAAGTACATGATTGAGCATCTCAGCAAAGGCGAGGATGCATCGAAGACATCTCGCGTAGTTAGTGTGAGCTGATATTCCACAAAGTCGTCCCTTGGTGACAAAGCTGCAGGATGATTCCAACAGCTCCATGGGCCTTGTATAACCCACTCCATTATTGCGACCTTTTGAGGTCAAGCTAGGATGCAGTTTCAGTATTTTGAAAATTGGCCCAAATGAAGGGTAACGCTGTGTCGTTTCCATTTTTCAAATCTTGAGAATTCAAGCAATGACATAGTTCTTGCTATTCGTGACAGGGTTACCAGATCGCCTTGCCGTAGGTAATTCCCTTAAAGGAAAGCAAAAAAATCAGATGAGAAACTCTCTCACAAGAAGAAAGATACAAGCGAAAAGGTAAAATGGGGCATGCCAGAAGAATGGTGAGATGAACCAAACAAGCAAGAAATCATCAATCCCTAGAAGCGTAGACAAAAGCGTAACGTCGTATCGTTCCAAGTTATTATTTCCAGAAAAGGACACCCACTAACGTGTTTTTCCTTTATATCATTATAGGGTCGACTATCCAGCAGTGGTCATGTAAGTATTATCTTCCTTAAAACCCTTTTGAAAAAAAAAATGTTCCTCAAGGCCTAGCTAAGAGCCAAGGCGGTTTATTTTGAATCGCGATCTGGAGTGAAAAATAATTTCAAACCCAGCATCCAATATGATCATAAAACTGTTGCAGAGCAGTTGGAGGCCAGAGAAATGGAGTCAGCAAGTTTCTCCATTCATGCAAATTTCTCAATTCATGCAAATCATAGTTCTGGCTTTGCTAGAGAAACTAGATCATTATGCAAATACTCCCCAAACGGGATTCCTAAAGAAGGATGTAGAAACGAGCCAAATTGGCCAATTCATGAATTTTCAGGTCATTCTGTTAACATAGAGCCTCAGAGGAGTAGACACAAAGGGTCAACTGACCACTGCGGTCCAGGTAAGTATCCCGTTCCTAAAACTTCTGTGGAGGGCTTGACTGTTCAAATATTTCATCTCCATTTAGATCAAAATAAATGTTCAATTCATAAGCATCAGTGAAATATCTCATCTCGTCTTGGAGCCTAAGTCAATATTTCATCATCATACAGAGAAAAACATCCATGTTCACTGAACTGGTGCATCCATTCATGTATGCATGCATTTTGCATCAAAATCATGTTGCAGGTTTTCTCCATCAAAATGATTTTGCTGAGTGAAATAGAGGTATTGAGTATGCCAACCGTGAGTGATTGAGATGAAAGGCAAGCCTTGTCAAAACACGTCCCTAACACACTCTGAGAGTGAGGGGAAAAAAAGGGCATTCATGTTTTAGGGTAGAGGATTTATTTACAATGTGTATTTAGGTCGAAGTGACGAAAGACATTTCTTTCTTTTCCCCATACACACAATATATCCCTTGCTAGCCCCGTTGAGCCTGAATAAGGAGACCATTCAAAATTTCCCCGTCAAGAACCACCCCACATTGGGGCAGATACATGAGATTACAGTTGAAATCAACAGAGAATGAGGTAAGAAAGATTTACTTGCCTTCACTTGCATTAACCTTTTTGTGGCAGCTTCAAGTGAATTTTCATGGAAGCTCAAAGCATCCCAAAATGAAGAAGAGCATTTCTTTCTCTACCCAAACACTGAATACCCTTTGCTAGCCAAGTTGAGCCTGAAATCATTCATTTCTAGAACCCGAGTGGTGATCATCTCCCCACATTGGGGCAGGATGTATGATTCACCAGAAAATCGGTGTCATTGTGGAATGTCTTGAGAGTCCAGAGAGCTCATGAAAATAGCAAAGAAGAGAAAAAAAAAAGAAAATGAAAAACAGAGGGCTAAAAAAAGTAAAGTGCCTAGTAAAAGCAAGGCCGAAGCCCAAAGAGAAAAAAAAGAAGTCAAATGCAAAAAAAAAGCATTAAACTTACTTCGAGCAGAAATAAATGCAAAAAATAGAGTGGAACTCTTTTGTTGCAAAAAAGGGAAACCGATAGCTTGTTGGACTCTTGTTGACACCTGATTTTTGGTCTTTTATCATTTATTTTTAATATTAATTAAAAATAGGCAAAAACTCATAAAATTGCAAAATCAACTTTGGAGGCCTTGGCCTAGCCTCAAGAGTCAATTTTGAACAAAAAAATATTTTTCATAATTTTTAATAATTTTTCGAATTTTTTTAAATTATTAAAAATACTAAAAACATCAGAAAAATACCATTCGTGGTCAGAAAAATACACAAAAATATTCAATAATTTTGTTTTAATTTCCTCTTCAAGTGTGTCACCTTAAATCTTGAAAATTCGGCTCGGGTCACTCCACAAACATAAAACCGAACCGAGCCTAAAAAATCCTTTTCGAGTCTTTTAGTTTTCAATTCTCACCTTTTGTAAGCTATGACATTGGATTCTAAAGTCTTGAAGTGCAATTGGGTCAATTTATCCTCCAATTTGATCAATTTTAGCCAAAAGGGCTTAATTACACAATTTCCTTTCAATTTAATCCTCGGTTTCACAATTTTTGAAATTAAATTTCATACCAGCATACCCATTAAAATTAAAAATCTCTACCCTATGGGTTTCATCGTGATGAATCCATTGGATGCCTCAATTTTGACTAATTTGGTCATTTAGGCCATCGATTAAGCGAAAATCATTTTCGGATCCTAGGGGGAATTTGGGGTTTTCAGTAAATTTCAATCAATTGATTCGCAAAAATACCACTATTTGATAGAAAACATTCCAAGGAGTCTGATTTTGCTATCAATTTCATGAAAATGGGTCAATTTGGAGCCTAATTTGGGCGAATGGGTCGAACCGGGCCGGTCGGGTCAAACCCGACCCGACCCGGTCCAACCGGGTCTGCAACTGAGTTGCAGACCCACCATGGCCGAAAGCTTGAATGAGTGGTGCACTTGGGAGGTCGAATGGAGGTCGATTCGGCGCACAAAATTGGTCGGCCATGAAGGAGAAAGTGGAGCTGAGTTGGAGGGCAACACGATGGTGAAGGTGGAGGTCGCCGCCGGCCATAAAATAATCGCCAAAATCCCCTATAAATAGAGGTCTCGGCCATGGAGCAAAGGAGAAGAAAAAAAGAGAAAAAAAAAATTTCGAGCAAGACTAGGGAAAGGCGATCACTCCAAGCTCCCTAGACATTCTACCGATTGTCTTCAAGGTCGTCGTCGCCATCAACAAGCCCCGGACAGGCCAGTTCTTCCTCTCCGACCACCATTTTATATATGCTTGCCATGTGTTCAACGAAATGCCCCATTGGGCTTTGTATTTTCTTAGTCTCGGCCGGGGGCCGCGGCCTAAGAATAAAACGCCCAGATCGGACGGCCGTGGCTTCGCCACGTGTCACGATCTGGGATTTTTGGAAAATTAAAAGATTTTCAGAATTAATAAATGATTTTCGAAAATTAAAAAAAAAACACTTTGATCTGACGGTCGGCATTGTGCCAAGTGGCAGTCTGAGGACAATCCGATTTGATCCGGGATCGGACGTGCCAGAGAAAGCCGCGTGGCACGATGTGGATCGTTAGATCTAGGGATTTTCGGATAAATAAATAAAATGTATAAAAAATCAAAAAATTGATAAAATCTTTTTAAAAAAATGCAAACGGTGTCGTTTTTGACCCTTATGGTCGGATCGGGCGCCCGAGATGGCGTGGGCCGGGTTCAACCCGGCCCGGAAAATATTTTTAGATAAAAAAATTTTCAGAAAATAACAAAAAAAAAATTCAAAAATTCAATAAAAAAAAATGGAAAATCATAAAAAAATCAAAAAAATTCAGAAAATTCAAAAAAATTCTTAAAAATTTCGAAAAATAGGAAATGGCCACATTCAATTTTCCATGACCTGTCTCGGGTCATTTGACCCCCGATCTTTCCAGAAATGACGGTTTTGCCCTTCCGGCAAATCGTCTTCCAAAAAAAAAATTCTAAAAAAATCCGAAAAAATCCCAAAAAATAGGAAACGGCCACAATCAACTGGCCAAGGCTCATCCCGGGTGTTTTGAACCCCGACCCTTCTTAAAAAGGATGATTTCGCCCTTTGGACGAATCGTCTTCCAAAAGTTCAAAAAAAATCAAGAAATTCCAAATAAAAAAAACCAAAAAATGGGAAATTGCTACAATCAACTGGCCATGGAGTATTTTGGGTAATTCGGTATCCAAACCCTCAAAAACAAATGACGATTTTGCCCTTCGGGCTAATCGTCCCCCAAATCTTCCCATTTTACCCTCAATGTTAAATCACACCTTCCCTAAGCCCTTATGGCTATACTAGGAGGCCATTGATTTGAATTGATGTGCTTCGATGTGGTTTATTTATGCACTTGATTGCGCTTTTATTACATTGGCTGTGATTTGATAGGAATAGTCTTTCAATCTGCATGAAACCCTGAATCGAATCCACCTCACCTAAAATTGTGCCTGCATGAAATCTTAATTAGGAAAATCACTCGCGTTAGGTACCGAAAGGGCGTTGGTAATGACACCGACGTAACCAAATCCCCGAACCCAAAATCTCTGGTTCCGCAGAACTGATCGATCTCTCCCAATCGATCAGTAAGGTTTCCGGTCTACCCTCCAAGAAAGACCGGTGGCGACTCCAAATGCATGCACAAGTTGCACATACCACCACGACCATACTAAGGTCGAAAGCGATCGAATGTTATCGTCGAATCCTCGAAAAATACTCCCGCCGCGATTTGGTATGGGCCTGGGAGGGCCCGCGCCGATCCAAAGCCCGCGATCCACACTCTAATTCGGGGAAAAGGCCCGCGATCGGTAATTCATTAGTCGCGTCCGCTTCGAACGGGTCGCGACAGCTGGTGACTCCGCTGGGGACTTTCTATTCTAGAACCTATGGTTCTAGACCCCAAATGGACTTAGGCCGTAATTAAAACGCTGAGTGATATTTCTAACCCTGCAGGCGCTCTTGAAGGTGAGGTAAGTCCGCTTATGATTGGTGTTATATGTTTTTGCAGATTGGAGTGATAAGGGGGGTTAGTCTGTGATTAACATTGTTTTATGCAGGTTGGGCATAGGAATGAATGATTATGTGTATGTTTTATATTGAAACGGTGATTGTTAAAGAAGATGCATGTTTATCGCTTTAGCACGACACCGAAAACACACACAACCGCGCCTAAAACCCCGGGCGCCGCCTATAGGAAAACAATAGAAGGAACTGAAAATGGAATCTCCATAAGGAAAAACATGGGGTAATCCACTTTTCGATTCCGCTCATTTCGAACTATGGATCGGGTCCCAATGCAACGATAATTGTGCAATGGAATCTAACCTTTCTAGAACTAGAGGTGGGAGCCGTTAAGCCTTAGGAATCCCGCCCTTTAGGTGTCGAAACTTCACAAGTTTACATGCGCTTGATCGATGTGTTTGACATATCTTACCCCATTGAAAGGTCCGTAAGTATCGTTCCTTTCACCTTTTGAACTCAGTATAACTTTTATATATACGTGTTCGTTTTCACCATATGCTAACGCATCTTTCTACCTACTTACAGGCATGTAGCTTTGCATCACGGAACCAAGAATAACTCGTATTATAACTCGTCTCCGAGCCAGAATGGAGCAGGAGGAGTTGGGATCCCGCATGGGCAGTTTGGAAGGTCAGATGGCGTCAATGGCCACCACGCTAGCAGAAATGAAAGCCATGATGGTGGCTGCACAAGAAAGAAACCATGATCTCACCAGGATGCTCGGCCCGCACCACCCAATGCTTCGAATGTGGCGCGAACTCTGGAGGAGAATGTGGCCGAGAAGGTTAATCAAGTGCTAGCAGCTGATGCACTACCGAAGGCCACGTCTGTAGTCATCGACCTAGAAAAATACAAAAAGGAGAAACCCCCGGGCAAAATCGAAGAAGGCGCAAAGAGGCTAGCAAAGATAGAAGAATGCCTAATCAGCCAAGGGTATGAGTTGGCTCGATTTGACAAGATATCACCATTTGCAAAAATTGAAGTGCCGCCAGACTATAAAGAACCCGATTTCATCAGAAAATACAATGGTACAAGTGTCGCGACCCTCTCGAGCTTGGAGGCGGGAGCGGGCTAATGGGCCGCCCGATCGCTGGCTTGATCGGACGCGGGCCTCTCCCAAGGTCCATTACCCAAATCGCAACTGCTAGATATACGTGGTCGACCTTCAGTGTGGTCTAGTGACATGTGATAAGTGTACATGCCAAGGAGTCGCCACCAATCGTTTCATAGAGGGTACGATCGGAAAAACCCTATCGAATAGTTGGGAGTGATCTATTCGATTCTGCGGAAACCAGAGAAGTGGGTTCGGGGACTTAGTTACGCCAACTGTCAAAGTTGACGCCCTTTCGGTACCTAAGCTGAATGGTTTATCTGATCCTAGGATTTCATACAGACGAGTGGGGTACAGATCCTAAATCTAGGAGTTCATGCAGATGGGAATTGCTACCTTATCAATCACAATCAATAGAAATAAGTGCCCAAATCAAGGATCCAGTACATGCGGATAAAACACATGAAATCAGCGTGGCATCCCTAATGAGGCCCTATTAGCCTAGAGAAATATCAATCAAGGTTTAGGAATGATTTTGGCATGATTTGCCCATGAGGGGCAAAATCGTAATTTTGAACAATTTGGGGATAATTCCCCCTAAAAAGGACAAATTCGTCATTTTTTACGAATTGGAGAGTCAAAGGACGGGGAAATAGGATTGGCCATCAATCCAATCCATTTCCTATTTTTCGGAAATTTCCAGGATTTTTCTGGTATTTAAAAGTGATTTTACCCTTGGAGGGGTAGAATCGTCATTTTGGACAAAGATGAGAACTGAAAATCTCAAACATTAGGGTTAGTCGTCCACCTGACCCAAACCCTGATTTCAAGCAATTTTCAGGACTCGATTGAGACAAGAAAGACAATTTTCCTATTGAAGGGCAAAATCGTCATTTTGAGAAAAGGTGCGGGACTTGAAAACGCGAACCTAAGAATTGGTCGATTACTCGACCCTAATTCTTACCTTGGTATTATTGGTCTTATCTCGCATACATGGCAGAGGCGACTTACCCTTAAAGGGTAATATCGTCAAGTCTCGGAAAAATGGATAAGAAACCCCAAAAATAGGGTTGACCAGTTGTCTGTGGTCAACCCTCGATTTTTGGGGATTTCTAGGTGTCTAGGATTTTTTCACAAATTTTTCCATATTTTTTGGAATTTTCTGGAATTTTCTAGCATTTTTTGGATTTTCTAGGATTTTTCTGATGATTTTTTTTTTATTATTATTTAAAAAAAAAATATTATTCGGGCCGGGTCGGGTGACCCGGCCCACGGCCCCCGGCGATCGGGCTGGCCCGGATCCGGCCTCGCGCCGAAACGGCGCCGTCTCATTCTTTTTTTATTTTTGGATTTTCGGACTTAATCCGACGGTCTCCATCGAACCACGTAATTGATCTATACCCGTTGGATCTAATTACTAAAGTTTGCGGTCCAGATTGAACGAAGACTTGACCTGATCCGTTCGATCAACTTACTAAGTCCTACGGCCACGATTAGAAATTGAGACTCGATCTGAACCGTCGGTTCTCACTAACCTAAACGACGTCGCACGAACACTAACCTACACGACACCGTTTCAGCTTATTTTGATTTTCTGATTTTAAAACATTTTCGGATAAACCTAATTACTAATCGGACGGTCGCTAGAATTTAGGTTCGATTTATCTGAACCGTCCGATCTTTTTTATTCAAATAACAGACCCAACGGCCATGCTGACTCGGCACCACGTGGACCAATGGCCGAATGCCAACTAGGAGTTTGACCGGTTGACTGCGCCACGTCAGCTTCGTCTTCAACCTCGCGACTCCGGCAGAATGGACGGCTGAGGATCTCCGGCGACGATCCTACGGTGGAATCATGATGAAATCGTGCGAGACTAACTCTAATCGACTCGCGATCGTCTCTACCTTAACATATCTAAGGATCGTGGCGTCTTATTCGCAGAATCACGAGCATCATACAAAGTACCGAACACGGCCATGGAAGCTCAATCATACGATTTAGTCAAAATTAGAGAAATTCAGTCACAGAATAGCACCAATGGAGGTTCAGAAGACTTACCTCGAGCTCCGATTGAGCTCGCTCGGCCCCGATTTGGCTGGGCAAGGATCGGCTATGGAGGCTAAATCGGAGGACTCGATTCAGGGTATGCGAGCAAAGTCGATGCAAAATGGAGATGCGAGCATGGTCAGTAATGTCTAAGGGATGAAAAGCACACGGGAATTGCAAAGATTGAAGCCAAAATCAAAGTCCGCCATTGAAGACCTGAGCTCGAGTTTGAAGTTCGGGATTACCTGTTCTCGCGGTTTTGGGCTGCGCGGTTGATGGCGGTCGCTTCCTAGCACTCAAAGCGAACTTCTGACAGTCTTCTTCAGCTTCGGTTTGGCCGGAGACGGCCTAACCAGCGCTTTGCAGTCGAACTCAAGTTCTCGACGACGGAGGGTCGGAGAACGAGCTCTCTCTCGCGTTCTCTCTCTCTCTCTCGATTCAGTTTCGCCCCCCTGCAACTGAATCAACCTCCTTTCTAACTGAAAGCCCCTGTAGGCTTATATAGCATCTTCGAATTTTGGCGCCGATTTGAGGAGTTCCAACTGACTTCAATGGCACGTGGCAGCACGTGTTTTTGGGTTCAATTGGCGCCGGAGAGGATGGGTGACCTGCCAAGGTTCATTTGGTTTCCCGGCGAGCCTCATCCCTCACGAATTTGGCATACATTCGACCTGCATTTGTCGTTTGTTGACTTTTGCAGGTGTGCAGGTTGACCAGCCGATTATTTGCTATCCCGATGGTCACTGGTCTTCATTCCGGTCCCGATCGACGGGGATTGACCCAAGGAACTAAATGCCCAGCATTGCTTCTCCAATTGTCGTTGATTCGTCGCTCAATTTTCTCCTTGAAATTATACCTTCCACTGTTCACTCGTGCACAGGCCTGATGAAGAAGAAGACACTGTAGCGGGCCGGTTCGACCGGTCCGACCGCCGGTCTGACCGGTCTGAACCGGTCCCGAATAGGTTTTTTTTTCAAATTAAGCCCAAATTAATGGGAAAATTTTGCAATTGAACCTCATAATCGAATCTAGGGCATGAATTCTATCTAGAAATGTGGTTTTGCCCAAAAGTTTTCATCAATTTCTACAAAACCCCCAAATTTTCATTTAATTGGAAATTGGGGATCGTGTAATTGAGGGTGCAAATGATCAAATTGAGTCAAACCACATGTTCCAATCGATTTAAAATGGTGAAATCCATTGGGTAGCATGTTTAATTTGCAATGATAGCCCTTGAATTGAAAGTAATTTCAATTATGCTTAATTTCAAGGACTAAAATGCAATTTTAGTATGTAATTTTGTCAAATCCGTGCAATTGAGCATATTTTGCAAACAATTGGGCTAAATTGAAATAGGGGATAGTCAGATTGAATGTCAAGATCTTAAAAAATGCCAAAATTGCAAATTAAAAGACTCAATTGTTATTTTTTCTTCAAATTCAATAGTACGGGTTACAAAGGAACACCTAAAATTGAATCTGATTTTGATTTTTTTTAGAGGTCAAAAATAAAAGGGATTAAAAGGAAAAATATTGGATATTTTTCCATATTTTTGTGACCTCAAATGCTATTTTTCTTGATTTTTTAAGTATTTTTCTATTTTCCAAAAATACTAAAAAATATGAAAAATGTGAAAAATTATTTTTTGGTCAAGAATGGTTCCTTGGGCTTGGCCAAGGCCACCAAAGTTGATTTTGTAATTTTTTGACTTTTTATAAATTTTTTGTGATTTTTCAAAAATAAAACTGAAAAAGACCTAGTCAAAAAATCAGGTGTCAACAGCTGCCCCTCTTTGAGAGGAATCTCGTGAGAGGTTTCGCTCAAAGACAGGTGACACCTGAGTCTAGACCGACTCGACTGGGGAAAAGAAAAACGAATCTTGACACTCAATCTTTCTTGTCCCTGGTGAAGGCTTTGCTCTTCGTTCGTTTTTTTTTTTTTTTTTTTTTTTTTTTTTTTTTTTTTGCTGACGTGAGAGAGAAAGTAGAGAGACCCACCTGTTACTTACCTGTTGATCGCCTGCCTGATGCTCGTGTGGCCTGCGCGGTGTATAGCGGGTTCTAGTGAATACCTAGGGACTCGTCTTTTGAGTATCCTAGGGCGATTAAACTCTAGCCTGTATGGTAGGCCGTACCAGAATGGGATTCCTACACTTGACAGGAACCTGTGAATGACGCACCCAGTCTCTTAGGGATTGTCGGGGTTTTGATCCGTATGGTGGATCGGACCATGAATAGGACTCCTTTCTGCTAGGAACCTATGGATGACGCACCCAGTCTCTTAGGGATTGTCAGGGATTTTGATCCGTATGGTGGATCAAACCATGAATAGGACTCCTCTCTGTTAGGAACCTATGGATGACGCACCCAGTCTCTTAGGGATTGTCAGGGTTTTGATCCGTATGGTGGATCAGACCATGAATAGGACTCCTTTCCGTTAGGAACCTATGGATGACGCACCCAGTCTCTTAGGGATTGTCGAACATTTTAATCCGTCAGGGGGATCAGGCCTAGAATAGGATTCCTTTCTGCTAGGAACCTATGGATGACGCACCCAGTCTCTTAGGGATTGTCGAACATTTTAATCCGTCAGGGGGATCAGGCCTAGAATAGGATTCCTTTCTGCTAGGAACCTATGGATGACGCACCCAGTCTCTTAGGGATTGTCGAACATTTTAATCCGTCAGGGGGATCAGGCCTAGAATAGGATTCCTTTCTGCTAGGAACCTATGGATGACGCACCCAGTCTCTTAGGGATTGTCGAACATTTTGATCCTATATTCTAAGGAATTAACTAGGATTTATGCAAATGAGGTGTGCCTAACCTTGAGGCTTTACCAAATGGGCTATTCTGGGTTTAGGGGTTACCCAGAACCTCACAGAAAGCAGATTCTGAAAATTGTCCTTTCGACACGCGAGGCTTTATTCTGGGATTTGGGGATTCCAAGTATCCTGCAGAAAACTTAAACCTGCAAAAACTTTGATAAGATTCTTCTGGGATCTAGGGGCTACCTGAGATCTCGCAGAAAGACTATCTTGAATGTTGTCCTTTTGACATTGAAGGTGACATTCTGGGACCTGGGAGCTCCAGGTATCCCGCAGAAAGTTCAAACTTGAAATATATTCTTCACAAAAGAAGTAGCATTCTGAGATCTGGGGATACCAGGGGTCCTACAGAAGCAAGAGTGCTGCAAGCCATTCTGGGAGCCGAAGCCATCAAGAATCTTGCAAAAGCTCCAACCTGAAAATTTTCTTACTAAAGGCACATCAATGGTCTTTAAGTGATATGTGATGTCAAACTGACAGCACTTTATGACTTATATCATAGTCATGAAAAAATTTCAATGAATGTATTACGAGGTTGGAGGTTATCCAAAACACCTTGCAACATACGGGAGTGATCAAAAGTTCCTTGCGGGGAAAGTTTGAATCAAACAATCTGAAATTACCAAAAGAGTTTGGTTAAAATGTCCAACGGAGTATTCTCATCAAAGAGGACTTCTCACCGTTTTGAGGTAATGGTCTTTTACCAAGAATGCACTCGAACTTCCTATCAAACCTGCGCCCAGGGTTCAGGATCATTCGCAGTGAATACACCTCGATCGATCAGGAGGACTTCCAAGGGACCGTAATGTTGGGCTTGGTCAACGGTTTTCAAAGGGGGACTTGCGTGCAAGTCAAGGCTTTCGAAGAGAAGTTTTCAACGTCCGCTCCAGGTTTACAAGTCAAGAAACCTGCGAAATGAGAAAGAAATAATCTTGCTCGAACTTCTTCGAGCTAAGCTTAGACATTAAACCCTATGTCAATCCAAGTGCCTTAATCATAAAAGGCTTTTCAGGGTTGTAACGTAGGTAGGATTGGGGACCAAAAAAAGCTTGTTTTTGGCTTAGAATATGCGAAGGGTCTAACATTGGTGATCACTGCAGGTTTGCCGCCGATCTTGTCCCTTCTCGTCCAAAGAGCGTCTTTAGTCTTTGAAGTGCATATTTGTCTTTAGAGAACGTCTTTCTCATGTCAAGATGGCGTCAACATCTTGTCTACACTTTCGTCATCTGAGTGTGACATGATTTGGGAGCATCTTTCGCAGTCTAGCTCCCTTGGAATTTTTCTTTTACAATCAGATCTCACTAGTGACCTATACAAAGGTATCATGCCACCTTTTGGCATTTACAAGATCAAACACATGATCCACAAGTGTACAAGTATTTGATGGGCATTGGCCTTGCTTTTACCAGGCACTTTGCTTTTTCTTGACGCCCAAGATCGAATTTTTCTCTTTCTTTTCTTTTTCTCATCTTTTGTCGAGATCCCACATTTTCTTTTCTTTTGGGGATCAGAATTTTCAAATGAATGTGCTAGATGTATAACTTGAATCTCAGCACTCGAACATTAATCTAGGAATTTTTTTTTTTTTTTACAAATCCCGTGTTTTGAACTCCTCCACTCTTGAAGGGACGTTGCTTCCGTCTTGGAATATGCAATGATCACCAACAGGTTTGTGAAATGAACGTATAGGCTCAACTGGGCTGTACAAAGGGTAAAAGTGTGTAGGATAGAGAAACGAATGCTTTTCGTCATCCTAAAGCACCTGAATTACCATAGAAGTTAAAATGACAAGCAACACACGAATATTGATGCAAGTCTGAGCAAGAGAACTTCTAACCATTTACCTCCTGATACCTCTGGACGTACCTCCAGTTTGCCCCACTGTGGGGTGGTTCTTGACAGGGGTATAGAATGAAATCGTCGTTCAAATGGTTATCAATGGTCACCTGTAGTGTTTATGATAGAGAAACGAATGCCTCCGTCGTCTCAATCCATGTAATCACCGCGAATAACCCTTACGTCCGTAGGTTAAGGTTTCGCTATCCTTACCATTCCACTTATCTCTTAAGTGTGTATGGGACGTGTTTGGACCAGGCTTGCCTCTTGTCTGAGGAAACATCATTTTGAATGATTTAAACAACTTTTGTTTGGAAGAGTTCATTTTGCTTTCTCCAAAACTGACCCTCCAAAGGGATTTATGATGCACAATGCATATTTCAATCATGTTCGGATAACCTCCAAGTTTAAACATGAACGCCAATGACATGACTATGAGAATTTTGCGTCTTTCTAGACATGAGATTTGAATACATGCTAGATTCCAAGAAGCCTTCAAATTCTATCAATAAGGATTCCGACAGTCTTGTAAACCTAAAAGATTAGGGAAGGAATACTTACCTGCCCAGCGCGGCTAGGGATTCCTGAAAAACATAAAAGGAATATGTCAGTGTATGCTTTCGAATTTCAGAAAATTAGAACGATACACCTTACCCTTGATCATGCATTTCAATGGAAGTGGATAGATTCAAGAAAATCTGCATTTTTCTTAAAAACACAAGATGGTTAAGTTGTTCTAAAATTTCTTAAAATTCTCATTCTTTGGAGAAGAAGACATGCACCTGACCACCATGACGTTAGGTCTCCTTGATCATGCGTTCCAACTTATCGCGACCCTGCTTCCTTGGATCCTGCAATATTGAACACATGCTAATGTATGCATAGATGCATGACATGCTTATGCAAAGACTATCATGAAGAGTAGGCTCAATTCGAGGCAGGGCATATGACCGGAATCTGATTTTATTTCAAGGGTAATATTTCTTCACAGCATCTGAATTCACAGGGTGCCCCAATTCTTCTCCCTCGGAGTTTACAAGAATTAATGCTCCTCCCGTGAGGATCTTCTTAACAATGTAGGGGCCTTCGTAATTTGGAGTGAATTTTCCCCCTGGATGGGTAGTACTTGGCAAAACTTTCCTAATTACCAAGTCATTTACTTCGAAGTTTCTGGTCTTGACCTTTCGATTGAACGCCCTGGCTACCCTCTTCTGGTAAGTTTGTCCATGGCAAATGGCTTTAAGACGTTTCTCATCTATTAAGTTCAGCTGTTCATATCTGTGCTTGAAATACTCTGACTTAGAGAGTTTATCTTCGGATAAGATTCTCAAAGAGGGAATCTTAACTTCTACTGGTAGAATTGCTTCTGTCCCATATACCAAACTATAGGGAGTTGCCCCTGTAGAAGTCCTGATCGACGTTCGGTAAGCCATCAAGGCGAAGGGCAGCCTTTCGTGCCAATCCCTGTAGTTTTCTGCTGTTTTAGCCAAGATCCTCTTGATGTTTTTATTGGCTGCTTCCACTGCCCCATTCATCTGTGGGCGGTAAGGAGATGAATTCAGATGTCGAATGCTAAAGTGATCCAGCAGACCATCGACAATCTTGTTGTTTAGGTTGGACCCATTATCTGTGATGATCGCTTGAGGGGTACCATACCGGGATATGATATCTCTTTTGACAAATCTTGCCACATTTCTTGCAGTGACATTCTTGTAAGAGCTGGCTTCTACCCATTTGGTGAAGTAATCAATCGCTACCAAGATGAAGCGATGACCATTCGAAGCCACAGGATTAATAGGCCCTATCATGTCTATCCCCCACATAGAGAAAGGCTAAACTTCAGACATTTGGTGTAGTTCGTTCGGGGGTACGTTAATCTTATCCCCGTATATTTGGCATTGGTGGCATGACCGGACGTGCTGACAGCAGTCTGATTCGATGGTCATCCAATAATAACCTAGCCGCATGATCTTCCGGGCAAGGAGGTGGCCGTTCATGTGAGGCCCACACGCACCCTCATGGATCTCTTTCATGAGAATATTTGCTTCTTTGGCGCCTACACATCTTAACAGAGTAGAATCAAACGATCTCTTGTACAGAATTTGTCCATTGAGGAAGAACTTGCTGGCCATCTTGGTTATGTATTTTCGGTCTCCTGACTGGCATCCTTCAGGGAATTCCCTTTTCAAGAGGTAATTCTTGATGTCATAGTACCATGGCTCTCCATCACATTCCTCTTCGATTAGCATGCAATAAGCTGGCTTTTCAACGATACCGATCCTCAGGGGTTCTACATCCAACACTTCAGTTGTTTGTAACATCGAGGCTAGGGTGGCTAATGCATCTGCAAATTGATTGTGAGACCTTGATAGGTATTCGAATGACACTTCTTCGAACTTGAGTATCAATTCTTCAAGGTATTCATGGTAGGGGATGAGTTTTGCATCTTTCGTCTTCCACTCCCCTTGTGTCTGTAGAATAATGAGCATGGAGTCTCCAAAGACCTGCAATCTAGGTATCTTCATGGAAAGGGCTAGTCGTAGGCCCAGAATGCATGCCTCATATTCTGAAATATTGTTGGTACAAGGAAAAGTTATCTTTGCCGCGACAGGGTAATGTTGACCATCTGGGGATATCAGTACTGCCCCAGTGCCTGCCCCTGATAGGTTAACAGCACCATCGAAATATATGATCCACTTATCCTCTGCTAAGTTCAGAATTCGGCCTTCTGTGTTCGCTACTTCATGGGACTCACCGCTTGACGGGCTTTCTGCCAGCATGTCAGCTATAGCTCTCCCTTTTACCGACTTCTGTGGGGAACACTTGATGTCAAATTCAGACAACATTACTTGCCACTTCGCTAATTTCCCAATTAGAGCGGGTTTCTCCAGGAGGTATTTGACAGGATCGTTCTCTGTTATGAGCTGGATATGGTGGTGTAGGGTATACTGCCTCAGTCTGCGAAGTACCCATACCGTTGCTACGCAGGCCATTTCGACTGGTATATATTTTGCTTCAGATGGCGTGAATTTCTTACTCAGGTAATAGATAGCCCTCTCTTTACCATCTATCGGGCTTGTCTGGGCAAGTAAGGCTCCCAAGGACTCTTGTCGTATGGTCAGGTATAAGGTCAATGGGTGACCAGGAATTGGTGGCACAAGCACCGGTGGTGTGATCAAATAGTTTTTGATCATTTGGAATGCCTTGCTGCACTCGGCGTCCCATGTTATTTTCGCGCCTTTCTTAAGCAATTTGAAGATTGGCTTAGCCACATCAGACAGCTGATTGATGAACCTGGCAATATAGTTCAATCTCCCTAGAAGGCTTCTCACTTCTTTTACTGTGGATGGAGTTGATAAATTGTGGATGGCCTGGATTTTTGAGGGATCAATCTCAATGCCCCTGTTGCTGACTATGAACCCAAGGAGTTTCCCGGATCTTGCCCCAAATACGTATTTGTTAGGGTTCAGCTTTAACTTGTATTTGCGCAGGCGCTCAAATAATTTTCTTAATACCTGTATGTGATCTTGTCCTTTCTTGGATTTAGCGATCATGTCATCAACATATACTTCAATCTCTTTGTGGATCATATCATGGAATAACGTGACCATAGCCTTCTGGTAGGTAGCCCCGGCGTTTTTTCAATCCAAAGGGCATGACTCTGTAGCAAAAATTCCCCCATGGTGTGGTAAATGCAGTCTTGGGTTTGTCTTCTTGTTTCATGGAGATTTGGTTGTATCCCGAGAATCCATCCATGAATGAGAATAATTCATAACCCGCTGTACTATCCACCAATACATCAATGTGGGGGAGTGGAAAATCATCTTTTGGGCTTGCTCTATTCAGATCTCGGTAATCTACGCAGATCCGAACTTTTCCGTCTTTCTTCATGACGGGGACTATATTTGCAACCCAGTCTGAATATGGGATAGCTTCAATGAAGCCTACCCTAAGGAGTTTCATGACTTCTTCCTTAATCTTGTCTTCTAACTCGGCTTTCATCCGCCTACTGCCTTGTTTGACAGGTTTGATGCCAGGATCCGTGGGCAATGCATGTTCCACAATCTTAGGATCAAGGCCTGGCATATCCGCGTAAGACCATGCGAAGATGTCTTGATATTCCTTTAGTAGCTTGGTGAACTCGAGCCTTTCATCACGGGATAGGTGTCCGCCGATCTTGACCTCTTTGACGTTCACGGTGTCTCCCAAATTAATGACAATTGGTTCTTCTGAGGTAGGAGGCTTTGACTCTTCAAAGGTGTTCCAATCCCTACGGATAGACGCGTAATCCTCGTCTTCATCTTCCTCAATGTTATAGGAGTGGTTAATGGAGGAATCCGAATTTTGTAACAACCTGGTATGCATGTTTGAGATGATATGCCTGAAATGTCATGAGTATGGTTAGTTTGTGCTCAGTAAAAATGACATGCATGATTATGTAAAGTTTTTTTTTTAAAAAGTTTTTCGAAATAGATGTAGGTACAGATGGGACTAATCCTCATGTCATTGGATATCCCGGCCCCTTGAAAATCTTTTGAAGATTAGGAATCATATGGAAAATCAGGCCTCAAGCTTCTATATGGAAGACCATTATCATCATCGGGCTGATTCGTGGTTCCATATGTCCTTAACAAAACATGCGTAGTTTTATTGAATGCGAAATGGGCCGCGTTACAAGATGTTCTATTTGGACCAACGGCCGGAGATCCAAAGGTGTTTTCTTATGCATTCAATAAGGAAAGAAGATACAGTGAAATGCAGAAAGTTCTAAACGCAGTATTTAAAGATGAAGGAAGAGTCTATTTACTCAGAAGAAGTGGCTTCACTGTCCAACCACTCCATGATGACATTCACAGAGTCATCTTCGAGAAAAGGATTTGTCAGATCTGGTTCCATCGGCGAAGTGATACCCTCTTCAGATAGCCATTTGGAGTTCTGGTCGAAGTAGGTATTTAAGGGATTCTTGAACATTCGAGACCTTCCCTTCCAGGTTGGAGAACCGATGAATGAGCTATTCGGGCTGTTTTCGCCTCCACGGCGTCCCAGGCTTTTGCCTCGGCCTCGGCCTGTTGCTTTCGGGACAGAATCATTCATGGGATACTTCTGGTACCCCAAGCCCATTTTATGTGGATTAGCCTTCAACTGTAGCGGGGCATTTATACCCTGATTATGTTTGCCTAGGCCTTTTTCAGGATTGAACCCGTATGCCAGCAGCATCTTAGCTGGTCGAAGACTGGCTTCTGAGATGTAAGGAGTTCTCAACTTCGACCCTACTGGGGTATGAACTGTTGCTACCAACTCTAGGGAGTGATAGGTCGCTTCAGTTTTCTCTTCAGGTTCAATATAGGGAATGGCACTGTTCTGGTATGCCAGGAGGTCGACTTCCCCATGTATGGTAATCACCTTCCCATCTACAACGAAACGTACTTTTTGGTGCAGGCTCGAAGGGACAGCTCCTGCTGTATGGATCCAAGGTCTTCCTAGCAGGAATCCAAATGCACTGGGCAGATCCATTACTTGAAAGTTTATAGAGAACTTTGTCGGGCCGATGAATACGTCAAGCTCGATCTCTCCTTCTACAGTCTTCCTCATGCCGTCGAATGCTCTTACAGCTGTCTTGGATGCCTTGACCATCTCTTCATTGATTCCCAGCCTCCTTATGGTAGCCAAAGGATAGATGTTAAAGGCTGATCCATTATCGATCAATACGTGTGCCACTCTTTTGCCGTTACATTGGGCAGAGATGTATAAAGCTTTATTGTGCCCTCTTCCTTCCATGGGGAAGTCCTCGTCAGAGAAGCTCAATTGGTCTTTTAAGAGAATTGCCCCTACAAAGTCCCCTAGTTGGACCTCATTAATTGTCTCAGGGACGTGTACTTCATTGAGTACCTTCAATAGTGCGTTCTTGTGCTTCTCTGAATTGATGAATAGGTCTAGCAGGGATATCTGAGCGGGCATCTTCCTCAGCTGCTCTATCATTTCAAACTCGCTGGTTTTGATGATCGATACGAGCTTTTCGGCATCTTCCTTTGAGACATCTTTTTTTTCAGATTCACCCTCTCTGGGGGCATAAAATCTTCCAGACCTCATTATTGCATCTACTTGTGTGGTCCCATAGTCCCAATGAACAGCTTTGGGATCATACTCTTCTACTGGGGGGACTTTTATCGTTACAGTTGTCTGATGAGGTATCTCTGGCCCTGACGTGTTGCTTTCTTCCTCCTGAGGCAATTGAATTACGACAGGTTTCACTGGGCAATCTTCCACCTTGCTCAGGCTATCCAGCTCATGCAATCTGATCACCACGGCCGTGGCTACTTCGATCATCAATATGGCGTTGTCGAGTTCTTCCATACCTTTTGAGGTTTCTGGTTGAGAGAGATCATCCATACCTCCCCATCCGTCCGGTATGATGTCTTCAATCTTCTGATAAAAGCTGGGAGGGGCCGAATATTTCACCTTGAAATTGTATCCTCCGGAATCTTGACCCAGGTTGTCTATAATTTCGCTCTTCTCAAGTGCGTCAACCATAAACTTGAGGTCTGCTAGACTTCTCCTTCTGGCTTCTATTTCGTCTTCTTCAAATTCTTCCTCTGACTGAGTAGCTGGCCCCAGGCTGCTTACCAAGTTCTCATGTGAGGTACCACAGGTGTTACTCTGCCCAGCTGTGATCAAGAAGTGGTTTCTTTTCAAAGATAGAGATGCTTCGATCCCTTCAAATTCTTCATCAGTAATATCGGACACTATCCCCAAGCTCTTCATCTTGTCGATACACAACTTCTTTTGGTCGGTTGATATCTCCCCTTCTTTTGGGTATGATGAAGCGATTGTTAGCAGGGTGTCCAGCTTAGGCACATCTATCTTCAGTTTAAGGTAGTCCTCTTCTTCTTCAGTGAATATTGCCCCTACTGTTTGGTGATCTGGCAACAGATTTTCTTGCACATTTGGGGCTGCATTGTCAAATTTCAAAATCTGACTATCAATTAGGGCTTGCACTTTCAGCTTCAGGACATAGCAGTTATCCACATTATGCCCTCTTTCGCCCATATGGTAGGCACAGGTCTGGCTCTCATCAAAGCCAGGATATCTTGCGGGGTTTGCCCTAGGTGGTTCTTTTGCCACCAAGTGTTGCTCCAGCATCATCGGGAGTAGCTTGGATAAAGGTCTCGGGAGCTGAGAGAATTGTCTCTGGGGTTGCTTTCTTCTAGGCTCTTGTACCTTTGGCGCTGACCAGGATGATCCGCCTTTGGCCTGATTAGAATTGCCAAATGGCTTTAACTTGTGGGGATCTGGTATAAATGCTATGTCCAGTCCGGCTTCTCTTTCCTTCCTCAGAGGATACTGCTTCCTAGTAGGAGCTTCCTGAGGCCTTCTTTCTTTCAAGGCCCATTCCAGCCTCTCAGCAACCTTAATCAGGTGTGCGAATGCCTGACATCCAGAAGTGTTCAGTCTGTCAAAGTACTCGTAGGGGAGTGCTTTTAGGAATAAGTCGATCAGCTCCTCTTCTGGGATTGAAGGCTTTACTTGGGTAGCCAAGGCTCGCCACCTCTGAGCATATGTCCTGATCGATTCGCCCCTCGCTTTTGAAGTTCGTAGGAGGTCTTCTCTTGTTGGGGCTGTAGCCGTGTTAAATTTGTACTGCTTGAGGAAGTCTTCTGCAAGGTCCTCCCATCCGTCATAATCCTCTAAGTCTAACTCAATAAACCAAGCCAGAGCGGCGCCAGCCAAACTCTCTTGGAATGTGTTCATTAACAACGGAATGTAATCCGAGTAGTGCGCCATCTTGCGCAGGTAGTACTTGAGGTGGGCACGGGGACAGCCTATCCCATTGTATTTTCTCACGAACTCTGGCTCCCTATAGTCAGGAGGAGTCTCTATTTTAGCGAAAGGAGATATTTTGTCGAAGCGGGCCATCTCATAGCCTTGGCTGCTCAGGCATTATTCGATCTTGGCCAATCTCTTAGCCTCTGCCTCTGTCTTCACAGTTTGTTTTTGTCGCGACCCTCTTGAGGTTGTCGGGCTCTCGAGGGCTAATGGGCCGTCCTGTCTGGTCGGACGCGGGCATCTCCCAAGGCCCATTACCCAAATCGCAACGGAGGTATGCGTGATCGACTTTCAGTGTGGTCTAGTGACATGTGCTAAGTGTGCATGCCATGGAGTCGCCACCAATCATTTTTTTAGGGTATGATTGGACCACCCAATCGAATAGTTGGGAGTTTCTATTCAATTCTGCGAGAACCAGAGAAATGGTTTCGGGGACTTAGTTACACCAACTGTCAGAGTTGACGCCCTTTCGGTACCTAAGTTGACTGAATTTTCTAGCCTGAGATTCATACGGATGAGTAAGGTATGAACCCTAAATCTAGAAATTCATGTAGATATGAGTGATTATCCTAGCAATCACAATCAGTAATAAAATGCCCAACTCAAGGAATCTAGATATGCAAATAAATCACATGGCATTCCTAGTAAGGTCCTATTTATCAATCACAGCTCAAGAATAATTTAGCTGTCCTAGCCATTCTACACACGATCTAACCTAAGAAAAGTATTAGGAAGCATCGAAGGAGTTCGAGAGTACTCACATGGGGTTTGCCGTGCCCTGGTTTGGTCTTGGACGAGCTATCGAGCTCATGCCGACCCGATTATATTTGGGGATCCACTCGGCGTTTTACACCATGAAATCATGTGAAACAAAAACGAAAATATTCAGCAAGGGGCATTTATTGTAGATGGTGGTCGATCTAATTGGACGTCAAGACTAAAAAAGATGTAGAAATTTACAAATTAAAATACTCGAATGACATTTTTTTGCTAAATTCAACTCTATGCGTCGTGAAGAAACACATGCAATTGAACTTGAATTTTGACTATTTATGAGTTCAAAATGTAAAAGAAATTAAAATAAAAATATTGACTATTTTTCTATATTTTTACGACAGCGAACGCTATTTTTCTTCATTTTTCATGTATTTTTCTATTTTTGGAAAATATTAAAAAATATTAAAAAATATTAAAAATTATTTTTTTTTATCAAAAATGGTTCCTTTAGCTTGGTCAAGGCTACCAAAGATGATTTTTTAATTTTTTTTTTTAACTTTTTATAGATTTTTTATGAATTTTTTAAAAATAAACTATGAAAGACTGATCAAAAATCAGGTGTCAACAGCTGCCCCTCTTTGAGAGGAATTTCGTCAGAGGTTTCTCTCAAAGACAAGGTGACACCTGTGTTCCGATCAACTCGACTGGGAAAAGAAAAGAAATCATGACATCCAATTTTCATGCCCATCAATGTGTGCTTTTCCTTAAAAAGAGATGTGCTCATTCAATTCCCTGATATGATGTAAGAAAGTTAAGGAGTAGATAGACTTCCCTGCCCCTTACCTGCCGAATGCTTGCGGCATTTGCTGTGTCTGATGGGTTCAAGTAGATTCCTAAGGACTTGTCATCGGAGTGTCTTGGGGATGTTAAGCTCTGACCTGTATGGTAGGTCAAACCATAATGGGATTCCTAACTGATAGGAACCTAAGGAAGACGCATCCCACATTTGGGAATTTGCCAAGGGTTTTGATCCGTGTGGTGGACTAAACTAGAAATGGCTTGCCTAATGTAAGGCTTATTAGGGAAAACGACTCCTCCCGCGTTCGGGATTCATCAAGGTTTTGATCCGTATGGTGGATCGGACCATTGGGTTGATCCTTCAGGCGGTCTCTACCAGTCCTTTGACCCTTCATGCGGTTTCTACCATTCATTGACCCTTCATGCGGTTTCTACCATTGAGTTGACCCTTCAGGCGGTTTCTACCATTGGTTGACCCTTCAGGCGGTTTCTACCATACATTGACCCTTCAGGCGGTTTCTACCATTGTTTTGACCCTTCAGGCGGTTTCTACCATTGGTTGACCCTTCAGGCGGTTTCTACCATACATTGACCCTTCAGGCGGTTTCTACCATTGTGTTGACCCTTCAGGCGGTTTCTACCGTTGATTGACCCTTCAGGCGGTTTCTACCATTGAGTTGACCCTTCAGGCGGTTTCTACCATTTATGAGATTCCAAATTGATATGAATCAAAGGATGACGTACCCGCTCTTCGGGGCTAGTCGGAGACTCGATCATTCTGTGGATCGGTCTTAGAAAAGATTTGCCTACTAAAAGGCTTCACCTAAGGATGACGCACCCAGTCTTTGGGGTGGCCAAAAGTCCTGCAAAAAGCTTAGACCTGAAAAAATTTTCCTCGCCAAGAAGATATTAGTAATCTTTGGGAAGACAATAATTATCTAACTGACAAAATTCTATGACTTAAGTTTTAGTCATGAAATGTGCATTTTGATTGTTGGAGGTTATCCAAAACATTCCTGCCATATACAGATGTGATCATAAATTCCTTGCACGGAAACTCTAGATCAAACAATTTGAAAATTTCAAAAAGAGTTTGCTCAAAACATCCATTGGAGTATTTCTCACCCAAGAAGGCTCCTCACTGCTCTGTGATAATGATCTTTAATAGGGAAAGTGCTCAATTTCCTACCGACCTGTGCCTGGGTTTCAGGATCATTCGCAACGCATACATTTCGACCGATCAGGAGGTCTTTCACGGGACCGTAGTGTTAGGCTTGGATATCGGTTTCCAAGGGGGACTCACTTTTGAGTCAAGGCCGTTGAACGAAATTTTTCACTATCTGCTCCGGGTTTACAAGTCAAGAACCCTGCAAAATGAGAAAGAAATAGTCTTGCTCGTACTTCTTTGAGCTAAGTTATACATTAACCCAAGTGTCTTAGTCAGATAAGACTACTTCAGGGTTGTAACATTGGAAGGATTGGGGACCGAAAAAGGCTTATTTTTTGCCCAGAAATTGTGAAGGGTTTGACATTGGTGATCATTGCAAATTTGCCACATGTCATTCGAAGAACATCTCCATTTCTTGAAGTGTACACTCCTCTTTTAGAGCGCACAAGGATGTTTAAAAGCGTATCTTGTTACATTAAGAGACCGTCTGTTTGTGTGTTTGCAATTTGAGCGCGACATCATTTGGAGAGTAGTCATCTTGATCTAACTCCTTTGCATGGTCTTTTCATCGTCTCTCTAGACTTTACTGGGGATATTTTGAATAGAAATCAGCCTTGCTTTTTACCAGGCACTTTGCTTTTTCTTGATGTCTAGGGATTTTTCTTTTCCCCCTTTTTTTAATCCCGTGTTTTTCTTTTCTTTTGGAGCTAGGATTTTCGGCAATCATGCTAGATATGCAACTTAAACTTTGGCACGCTTCCATTCCTAGAGTGATGTTGCCTTTGCTTTGGAATATGCAATGATCACCAATAGGTTGATGAAATGAATTTGCTGGCTCAACTTGGTTGTGCAAAGGATAACAGTGTGTAGGATAGAGAAATGAATTATTCTCGTCATCCTATGACACTTGGATTATCATATAAACAACACACAAAGATTTATGTTAGTCCGAGCAAGAAAATTTCTAACCGTTTACTTTCTGATACTGATGGACTAACCTTCATTTGCCCCAATGTGGGGTGGTTCTTGACAGGGTTGAGAATGAAAATCGCCGTTCAATGGGGTTCTCAATGGGCATCTGTAGTGTTTGAAATGAAGAAATAAATGCCTCCGTCATCTCGATCCATGTAATCGTTGCGAATGACCCTTATATCCATAGGTTAAGGTTTCGCTATCATTTCCAATCTCTTCATCTCTCAAGTGTGTATGGGATGTGTTTGGATTAGGCTCGCTTCTCTTATGAGAAAATACCCTTTTGAACAGTTCAAACGACTCTTGTTGGAAAAATTCATTTCATTTCATCAAGATTTATCCTTCAAAGGGATTTTATGATGCACCATACATGTGTAATTCATGTTCAGACAATCTCATGTTTTAAAACATGAATGTCAATAAAGTAAGAATTCTATGTCTTTTTAGATGTGAGAATCGAATTAATTCTGAAAGTTTTTAATCTCCAATGAATTGGGAAAAGGGATACTTACCTGCCCATCGAGGCTGGAGATCCTGGAGATATAAAAGGGATATGTCATTGTATATTCTAAAACTTTACAAAAATTGGAACGATACATCTTACCCTTGGTCATATGCTCCAACGAGTGTACAAGGGTTGTGAAAATCTGCACTTCACATAGTAACACAAGATTGTTGGGTGTTCTAAAGTTCTTTCGACTTCTTGGTTTTTGGAGAAAAATGAAACTTACATGTCTGCCCTGATGGCGAGCTCCTGCCAAGGATAAATATTAAGCATTATTTTGGGTTTCCAAATTCAAAACAAATTGGGACGATACTACTTTACTCTTGATTTGAATTCCATTCTGCATGCCAATGTGCGGATTGTAGAAGCCGGCCCTTAAGCTTGTGGCCATGATTTCTTCGTCTGGTTGGGCAACGAATCCACCTCGAGGATTTACGTCGGAGGAGATTCATTCATCTTTTTGGGCGTGTTTCATGCACTGTTTTGTTATTTGAATGCATGGCTTCTTGGGTGCCTCATCTCTGTTCATCACCTGAGAGGAAAATGAGAGAACATTATCCCCGCATCTGATTGAAAATCATTTAGGAACGATACGTTCTTTTTACCAAATGGGTGGCTCCGCGGCCAAATGTGTTTTACATTGAAAGGATGGATTCCATTACGCTCTGCGGATGATAAATATCGCTTCGGGGACTTGCCCCACGGATCAAACGATGAATTTGATGTCTTCGGCTTCGACATGCTTTCCAGATGTAGGAATGGTTTGCCCCCATTTTCAGTGGAGATGGGTTTTGTCGAGTGGGCAAGATCAAAAACTCATCCTAGATTTGGCTTTAGTCGAAGGTTGAAATCCCGACCTTGGATAAGCGAATCATGATTCATCTCCTTCTGCTTCGGATTTGTCATTTGCATGCTTCACATTTTACAATACCAACTTCGCCGCTTGATGAAAATGAATCGATGATTTTCGAATTGCCCCAAGTTCTATAGTCATCTGCGTCGAATCTCTTTGAACTTCATCGGGTGATAGACAAACTGATAAAATGATTTTTCAATCCTGAGATCGAACTCCTGACGTTTCGTACCACTTCCAGTTCACTGACTACCAGGACACAGCACTATTGGCGTCCCTAACTGGTTCGTTTTTTGTTATAAAATTCTTGAAGCAGTTAGCGACCCCCATCGAGAATGAAACAAGCTCAATTTAGAGTTCATAACGACTAAAGGTCCCTTAGAACGATACAGAGTTAACCGTCTTTGAGCTCGCTCGGGCTTTTGCTCGCATTTTCCTATGTGAAGCCTTTAAATGTTTTTCTTCGTGGCGTTCAATTGATTCGCCTCGACTCTAATCTAACAAGGGATTGTCGTACTCAAGCATGATGATGCTCGCAGGTAGTACTGATCGCTGCCCCAGATTAACTCTAGGCATTAAGGAAGATTATCTTGCATGGAAGACTTTATGACAGAAAGATTAATGATACATCTATTCACATGTGCCTAGTTCCCTTGAGGATTCTCGGTGATCAGCCAGCTACACCATGAATCAGACATATAATCGTCATTTTGGATCATAACTTCATAAGTCCATCAGTTTTAAACTGATCGATCCAGATATGGAGCTCCTCATCAAGGAAATCTTTTGATTCTTCGAGCAACTGATATTCGGGTTGACCATCATCGCTTGGCGTTGAAGGATTCCTGTTTCTGTTGTGAGCGATCTGATTCTTCGAGCTAGAACCTTCGTCGTTGCTCGAGATTATAAGAGGATGATTGATCGGTTCACTATCAAAAGCACCTTCCATTTGGGAATGGGAGAAACAAAAATCCTCAAAGCATCCGCCCGCTTGATCTTCCGAAATCATATGCCCAAGCCGGGCAGATCTTTGAACACTAGGCGCAATATGTTGATCGGGGATAGGAAGAGCACTAGCGAAAAGTTGCTGCTCAAACCAAGGAGTTCGTACCTGCTGCACTTGTGGCATATACTCTTGAGGGGTGCTGAGATGATTCGAGGGAATATTTTGATTAGCGCCCAAGTAGTCGATGGTGCTGCTACCAGCTTGGTCGGTGCCTAGATTCGGCAGGGTATTTCTTACTTCAGGGGCATTGTAGTTATAGCCATGCCTAGTGTTTAGGCACAAGTTGAGTTCTTTCAGGTTCAGTGCTGTGTGGCGCTGTCTTAGCGCCCTTCTGTAGCTCTTGAGGTGACTCGCGACTCCATCTTTAGTGAGTCCTGGTATGTTCATGATCTCAAGTATGCGCGTTGGATATGCTGAGTTGATCCCTAGTTGCTGAACCACACTAAGGAACTTGAGATGAAGCTCGGGGGACCAATTGACCCTCGTCTTCTTGCGACCCGGAACAGTGTTGACAACTTGGCTATTGCTCTCTGGCCTATTTCCAGTAGAATTTGATCGAGCCGGAAATTGTTGTGGAGGGAATTCATCAGCTTTGGATTGGTCGGTCGTGATAGTAAGCTCATCGTTAAGGAAACTCCAATCATGGTGACGCATATCACATCCTTTAGAAGGCATCGATATTGACTTCGTAGAATTGATTTGTTCATGCATATCTCCAACAAAATCCGATTGTATCGAAGATGGTTTGAGGGAGTGGGGTGGTGAATGAGCATTTTCAATCCTCATATAAGGCTTATCAAGGAACATTTCGCCGAGAGTGATAGGGCCACCGCAATTAAGGCAAGCGATAGTGCTGGGAGCTTTCTTATACCTCATGTTCTCCACTCGAAGCTTTTCGTTTTCCTCCTTTAGAATCGCAAGTTCTTGACGTCTGTGTTGAGCCCTCAATTTGGCTCGCTTATTTTGAAACCAAAACTTGACCCTCAAAGGTTTCATCCCTAGCTTCTGGCCCAATTCATTTCTTTGTTTCATGTTCGGGAGAGGGCATTCACTAAAGAAAGCTTCAAGCTCTTGGATTTCATTCTGAGTGTGGCACTGGCGACGTTTCCTTTTCCGGGATTGACCATCGCTGCTGCTGTTGTCGTCGCTGCTGAGATCCTGAACTTCGTTGCCGAAAGGGTTGGGTTCTGTGGTTCTGGTACCAGACGCCATCCTGGAATCTTCGAGATCTCTCAGTAGTTCATTTTCTGAGATTTTTGGATCAGTCGCCTCTAGCAACTGATGGTAACCCTCAAACATGTTGGATCGAAAAATGTTCGATCAATTTTTGCTCACTCAGGGTTCTCTACTCTCTCATGTATGCTCACTCTCTCTAAATTTTCTTTTGAGTGGTTCTGTATGCCCATGAAACGTTCTTTAAACATGGATGAAGATCATCAGGCAAGCGTTGCTCCCAAGATTTCGTATTTCCCGCTTTGTCGTCTTCTTTCTTCTTTTCAACGTGGAGGGACACCAAATCGATTTCCTTTTCTCGATATCCATGTCTGTCTCCCACTTATTTTCAAAAAGGTGGAACTACGCTCGCCTCCTGCTCAGTTTTTTAATATGATGAGACCGCCAAATCCTTTCGCAACTTTTTTCGATAGTTGCGCTTAACTCCCGCTCAATTTTAATATGGTGACACCGACATATCTTTTTACAACTTTTTTAGGTTTATCAAGCCTGAAATCGCGGACTGGGACAGATCTGATGGTTCACCGAAAGAGCCACCACTGCTTTACCCAATTAACTTGGCTCCACGAGCATTATTGCTGTGCCTTTCTTCATTCTCGAGTTGCTATAAAATGAGGAGTTAATGCAGAGAAGATTAACACTCTTACATAATTGCCTTTTCTTATTTTAATAACTCTACCACACTCATCTTCTTCTCCCTCACTCCAACGAAAATGACCTACTCTCCTATTCGCGCTTTCTCGGCCGAAATTTTGGCCCAGTGGGAAAAACTCTATAACCTCCTCGGTCGAGGCTATGCTCATATAGCCGATCACCCAGAAACTGAAGATGAAATCCGCATTTTGCTCGTGGAAATAGACACCACCTCCATCGAGGGCACTAATTTAGAGAGGGAATATAGAATCTTCCCAACCCTCTTTATAAACTTTTTAGAGACTTACCGTGTCGCTCATCGAAAAGCTACCGTGGCTCACGTTTTGCGAGCTCGCTATGAGGATCGGTCCAACTGCTTGGTGTTGGCCAACCTTGTGGCCGATAGTCACAGAAAGGCTGTTGAGTTCGCCAACAAGCGAGTCTCGATGTTGCTTCGCGAGAGGGGAAATTTGGTGGAGCGCTTGGCCTTATCCCTGACCACCTATGAGCACGACCGTCGTAATGTCGTGTTGAAGTTTCAATGTGAGTGGCAGGAAGAAAGGCTTGACAGCATTACCGCGGATATAGCCCATGGGAGAGGACTAGTTCGGGACCTGGAAATAGCCGCCGAAGATCACGGGACCAAGGTTGCCGAGCTTAAAGGGGAATGTAAACGCCTTCTTCTTAAGCTTGCAGATCTCGAGTCTCGAGGTGGTGAGTATAAGCAAAGCATCAATAATATGGAGGGCCAACTTGGTTCCTTTGTGATGCTAATTAGGGCTCATTGCGGTTTTATGTTTCCACCCCGATGATTTGTATGATCTGCTTTTAAGGTCCCTCGATTGAGCGAAATGAATGAAAGCTCTAATGTGTGTGTCTCAACTTCTGTATGGCTGACTTTCTCGAACACCTGACCACTCTCAACCTAGGCAAGCTGCGCTTTGACATTGATGATTCGAGCGTGTACATCTTGATTTTTTAATCTTGCTTATGATCGGATAAAGGAACCTCCCACCACGATTATCCACAAAAAGACTTCTCTTCTCTACTTGTTTTTAACCTGTTTCAAATGAAAAGGCAGAATCAAAAGAAAGAATTTGAAAAATAAAGCATAAATCCTTTCAATTTTATGCTTACTTGTGATTAATAGGGATAAGAGCATTTACAAGGGTTTTGGCCTTGTGCAAAAGCTTTTATCAATATTCCTCAAAGGAAAGCATATCATTGAAAGGAATGTAATTCACGATAATCGCCTTTGATCAATTCCAAGAAAATCAATGGAATGTTCAAAAGTACACAATTACGATGTGTTTTAAATTCAATTGAAGATACGGTATCCAAATTAAAGCCGTTTGCTAAGAACGAGAGTAATTTGGATATCTATCTTTTCATTAAATTTGAAAAACACGAATACTCTTGATCAATTATTGTGGATTACCAATGATGCAAAACATGCATGAACCAATTCAAGTTTATAGTTCCTTCTGGCGAAATTGGGATTGTATTGCCCTATACGGCCAAAAGGTTGTATAAGACTTCCAATTTCAATTTCATCCAAAGGAATTATAAAATTGATTTTGGAGTATTCGAGTGATTAGAAGAAATGCCACTATCACATTCCAATGACAAGTCAATAGAAATACAACAAATTTCAATCTGAATGTATATAAACACAAATAGATCCCTAATACAATCAATCTAAGGGATCAGATAGAGAGGATCTCAGCAAAATAAATCTTATACAAGAAGGCTAGAAATAAAAATTAAAACAAAGGAATGTGATCTTAATACTTAGAGATGCCCCAGTTTCGATCTTTGAGACGTGACTTCAGGATCACCTATTCCAAATCGTCATCTTCATTAGATGATACCTTAATGATGTCCATAGCAGGCTCTTCTTGTCCACTTGGCGCTCGTAATGGGATGACACCATCTTCATCTTCCATCAAGAACATTGGGAGGAAAACACACCTATCTATCCTCAAAATGGCATTTAATCCAATCACCGGAATTATGCAATGAATATAATGATTAAGAGCTGTAACAAGTTCGAGGGATAGAAAAGTCTTACCAACCAAACTTAAGAGAAAATCAAGCTTCTCTGTATTTTTAGCAGTGTTAGGTATACTAACCTTCCATAGACAAACGCATGAGACAAGTGAGGGAAAACTCCTAAAAATCAAAAGATAGGGCTTGGTACCTAAAGCCAAGGTTCTCACCTCGAATTCTGGGAAGAGCCGATTCCATTGCACAACTATCGTTGCATTGGGACTCAATCCATAGTTCGAAGTGAGCGGAATTGAAAAGTGGATTACCCCATGTTTTTCCTCACGGAGATTCCATTTTCAATTCCTTCTATTGTGTTCCTAAAGAGGGCGCCCGGGGTTTTAGGCGCAATTGTGTGTATTCATTGTGTCGTGCTAAAGCAATAGACATGCATTTTATTTAACAATCACCGCTTCAATATAAACATCCACACAATCATACATCCAAAACTCCTGCCTGCATAAAACAAAGTTAACAAGCACTTCACCCCTTATTTCTCCCGTCTACAAAAACATCTAACACATTCGTTAGCATATACACCCCACTTTCGAGAGCATCTGCATAAAATTAGGTTAGAAGAATCAATCAACTTTTTAATCGGCTCAAGTCCACTAAATGGTTAAGAACCAGTCCCCAGCGGAGTCGCCAGTCTGTCGCGACCCTCTTGAGGTTGTCGGGCTCTCGAGGGCTAATGGGCCGTCCTGTCTGGTCGGACGCGGGCATCTCCCAAGGCCCATTACCCAAATCGCAACGGAGGTATGCGTGATCGACTTTCAGTGTGGTCTAGTGACATGTGCTGAGTGTGCATGCCATGGAGTCGCCACCAATCATTTTTTTAGGGTATGATTGGACCACCCAATCGAATAGTTGGGAGTTTCTATTCAATTCTGCGAGAACCAGAGAAATGGTTTCGGGGACTTAGTTACACCAACTGTCAGAGTTGACGCCCTTTCGGTACCTAAGTTGACTGAATTTTCTAGCCTGAGATTCATGCGGATGAGTAAGGTATGAACCCTAAATCTAGAAATTCATGTAGATAGGAGTGATTATCCTAGCAATCACAATCAGTAATAAAATGCCCAACTCAAGGAATCTAGATATGCAAATAAATCACATGGCATTCCTAGTAAGGTCCTATTTATCAATCACAGCTCAAGAATAATTTAGCTGTCCTAGCCATTCTACACACGATCTAACCTAAGAAAAGTATTAGGAAGCATCGAAGGAGTTCGAGAGTACTCACATGGGGTTTGCCGTGCCCTGGTTTGGTCTTGGACGAGCTATCGAGCTCATGCCGACCCGATTATATTTGGGGATCCACTCGGCGTTTTACACCATGAAATCATGTGAAACAAAAACGAAAATATTCAGCAAGGGGCATTTATTGTAGATGGTGGTCGATCTAATTGGACGTCAAGACTAAAAAAGATGTAGAAATTTACAAATTAAAATACTCGAATGACATTTTTTTGCTAAATTCAACTCTATGCGTCGTGAAGAAACACATGCAATTGAACTTGAATTTTGACTATTTATGAGTTCAAAATGTAAAAGAAATTAAAATAAAAATATTGACTATTTTTCTATATTTTTACGACAGCGAACGCTATTTTTCTTCATTTTTCATGTATTTTTCTATTTTTGGAAAATATTAAAAAATATTAAAAAATATGAAAAATTATTTTTTATCAAAAATGGTTCCTTTAGCTTGGTCAAGGCTACCAAAGATGATTTTTTAATTTTTTTAACTTTTTATAGATTTTTTATGAATTTTTTAAAAATAAACTATGAAAGACTGATCAAAAATCAGGTGTCAACAGTTTTCCCTTCTCCTCCTTTTCAAGGTTGATGACAACAGGCGAGGCTTTTTGTTGTGCCCGACTATTTGGTTCATGAACGTTTTCCTCTGTATGTTGGGTATCCCTGGTTGCTTCTTTATCTGTTACCTCAGGTACCATGGAAGGGCCCGAGTTGTTCTGATTGTGGGCGGTTATCTGTCTAGCTTGGTTGGTCTCCAGCATGGCCTTAATGTCAGCCATCATAGTTGCCAGGGCAGTCATCTGAGATTCCAACATGCCTACGCGCGGAGTCAATTCCTGCTGTTCCATTCTCGTCTTTAGGCGGGTACGGAAACGATGCGTTGGCAATTCCGTGATGAGAGTGTACCTGTTTAAAAAGATCTCTGTGAGTGCTTCGCTTGTTTTAGCAAAAAGAAGCAGTTAATTCTTTCAGTTGCATGCTTCTTGCCAGTAGATGAGAAAAAGGGCTACCTTGTGAGCCTTAGCCTCATGTAAGTAGTTCTTTTAATCATTTCTCGACAAGAACTCATGGAATTGAAAGAAGCGTAATTTCTGACGATAGTTTTTATGCATTTGTAAAAACATGTTCACATTCATGCTCATGTGTTTAAGATAGTATTCCACAGAAATGAGAATGTATGAGAAGGCATCACAATGCTTGCTTATTTTACACTTGACAGAATAGTCTATTCAAGTCTAGGACTTTTGAAGCCTAAGGTATCCTCATCATCCCAGTATAGATTTCCCTCTTCAGCTTGGGGCTCCTCGTCTTCTGAACACGACAGTGGCCCCATGTCTTCGGGTATGTAGGGCTCTATTCCAGGTACGTATGGCACGATGTATTCAGGTATGTAGGGCTCGACAAGGCTTCGTCGGATCGCTTTGAAATGTTGAATGTATTCTGTGGTGGCTCTATGAGTGTTTTCTTCTCGAGTCATGTCTTCTGGCCAACTTATTTCTTCAGCCTGGGAATTCTTCAAGGAGAGTATGATGGATGCCACCTTGGCTTCAAGTTGTTTCTTCTCCTCCTCTGTGAGGGTCTGGTTTGGTAAGTCAAAGGAAAAGACACAAGGTCGCGGTGAAGAAGGAATCTCTTGTAGTGCCCCAAACTGCCGAATCACCCTCCTTGGGTAGTATGCAGTAGCGCCTGTGAATCCTAGCAAGGGAACTGGATTCCCGTCATCGCAGGTCAATCTGACTTTGCTTAGCGTCGGTAATCTTAGCCGCCATCGGAGTTGTTCGGGTTTTAGGACTTTGAGGAAGTTCTTCCATTCTATGAAGTTGAACTTAGGAACACGTGTATGGGTCCTAGCAAATGTTTTAAGAGGGTGTGCATTGGGGCTGATTTCAGTGAAACCCATGCGGATGTGGAATTGTCTGATATGGGATGTGAACCACAGATACAGCAGATCACTAGAAGCTCTAAAGATTCCCTTTTTGCTTTTCTTGAAACGATTTAGGGAGAGGAAGGTTTCGACAAGGAGGATGTTTGAGTAATCCCACCCACAACAGACTTGCCTAGCTACTATAGCCATGATAGGGTCGAAGGTGACAGTTGAGATTGGGAATAGCACAAAGCTAAAGAATGCCAAGATAAAGGCTCTACCAGATTTGGTTCCTTTAGAAGCAGGAAGGCGGGAAAATCGGTCTATAAGGAAGGATAGGGAAACTCTTCCAGAATTGCTTTTCACATCTACTGTGACTTCATTTAGGTTTGTGTCAAGGAATTCAGCTACCTGACTTAGGGGTTCAAGTCCTATAGGGGGTCGGACGAGCGTAGGGGTGAATTCAACTCCGATGACAGCGCTGTATTCCTCGATAGTGGGAGTGATCTCTAATCCTTCCATGCAAAATGTAGCGGTGGTAGGATCCCAGTAGAGCGCCATGGCTTGAATAAAGGCAGGTGGGCACTCAATCTTCAGTAGGTCCAGTAGGTATCCTAGTCGTGACTCCGCATACTTCTGGCTGGCTTCGTCCATGCCATCCCACCATGATTGGAGTTCAGCTCGGGGGATCTTGAACACTTGAATATCATTCTTTCCCATCAAGTCTAAAATATGCAAATGATTTTAAAAGGTCAATCGCCAGAAATTACTTTAAATGTATGAATATGCAGATGTCATGAAGCATGCATGAGCTAACTTGATTGCATAGTTCAATTTGAAGAAATGGAGATTAGGACCCTTTTTCAGGTCTTGAAAGCCTGACTCAAAGCCTAATTTGCATTTCAGGGAAGTGAATTATGCAATTTAGTCAGGTTTACTCAGTGACTAAAGGGAATAGCAATGTCACGTTCCATTGGTCAACACATCAAAGGAGCAAAGTGGGATGTACTCTTATTACAGTCAAGATGTCTAATAGAAGAACGGTAAAGAAAGGTTTTTCAAACAAGAAAGCCATAAAAGACAATGGAACGTGAGGGTCTAAATCACTCTTTCTTCAGAAGTCTACCCAAATGACAGTCGGTCAAGAATTCTCCTTTAATCTAGGGTAGGGGAGTTATCTTCAGTGGTTTGGTCGAGAGGTTGTAGTTCCTCTGGCCACTTTCTAGTCCAGGGTACGATGACTTCGGGAGCCTTCTCGGGTTCCACTTTTTTGAGTGTGATGCGCCTTGGCTTGGTCTTGATCGCAGGGCGTCTCTTCCTACCCCAAGAAGTAATCATGGGTATGTTCTCTTTGGCCAGCAATTCAGCCTTCCTGCGAGCGTACGCTTCCCTAGCCAGCTGGTTGCGACGTTGTCTCTTCATCTCCAGATAATCCTTCATCATTTCGTCTGCTTGTCGCTTGAATCTGAGGTTATCAGCATAGTAGCGGGTTTGACAGTCCTCAGCATACCCCAGCTTACGTCCAGTCAGTTCCCGACCATACACGAATCTAGTAAAGTGTAGCCTCGTGTTTGGTCCGGGGCGAGTAACTTTTCTCAAGTACTCGAAGGTCACCAACTCCGTCGAGCTCTTAGGGAACAGCGACATCCTACCCCATAATCATTGTTGTTCTCATTAGTCACCCGAGTAATCTTCATGATGCGAATGCATATGGATGTATGCAATGTATGAGTCATATCATGAAGCAGGAAATAAAGTACGTTTAGAGATAAATGTCTTACCAACCACACTTTGGGGGACGTGGAATGCCCCCTGTATCAATGGGTGGTTTTAGGTATACCAACCATCCATGGACATGCGCATGCGACAAGTGTGTATACTCTAAAAAAGAAAACCGAAAGTCAGGTGAGGAACCTACGGCTCAGGCTCCCACGATCCACACGAGGCAGATTCCTCCCCAAGGGTACCTACCCAAGAGGGCTAGATATCGCCAATGCAGATGGTAGGCGGGAACGAATACGAAAGTCTCAAGTGCCATCAAACACAAGATCCTTTTCGCATCCTTTCCCTATCTAAGGTAACCTAAGGGTGGTTGCAGTCGGGGTTTGACCGCCAGTGTGTGCGATGTGTCGTGATCATCACAATGCAAAGTCATGCACAGCAGTTTGTATCAAACACCGCTTTAGTAAATGCATAAAGTAAACATACATTCCCAACTCCAACCTGCAGGAAAGATGTCAACAATCACGCCACCCCTTATTTCTCCAATCTGCAAAAACATCTAACACAATGGTTAGCATACGTACCTCACCTTCGAGAGCATCTGCAGAAAACAATGTCAGATAGACCAAACAACTTTTTAATCGGCTCAAGTCCTCTGGTCTGCGAAACCAGAGATTCTGGGTTCGGTCCCCAGCGGAGTCGCCAGTCTGTCACGACCCTCTCGAGCTTGGAGGCGGGAGCGGGCTAATGGGCTTGCTGGCTTGATCGGACGCGGGCCTCTCCCAAGGTCCATTACCCAAATCGCAACTGCTGGATATACGTGGTCGACCTTCAGTGTGGTCTAGTGACATGTGATAAGTGTACATGCCAAGGAGTCGCCACCAATCGTTTCATAGAGGGTACGATCGGAAAAACCCTATCGAATAGTTGGGAGTGATCTATTCGATTCTGCGGAAACCAGAGAAGTGGGTTCGGGGACTTAGTTACGCCAACTGTCAAAGTTGACGCCCTTTCGGTACCTAAGCTGAATGGTTTATCTGATCCTAGGATTTCATACAGACGAGTGGGGTACAGATCCTAAATCTAGGAGTTCATGCAGATGGGAATTGCTACCTTATCAATCACAATCAATAGAAATAAGTGCGCAAATCAAGGATCCAGTACATGCGGATAAAACACATGAAATCAGTGTGGCATCCCTAATGAGGCCCTATTAGCCTAGAGAAATATCAATCAAGGCTTAGGAATGATTTTGGCATGATTTGCCCATGAGGGGCAAAATCGTAATTTTGAACAATTTGGGGATAATTCCCCCTAAAAAGGACAAATTCGTCATTTTTTACGAATTGGAGAGTCAAAGGACGGGGAAATAGGATTGGCCATCAATCCAATCCATTTCCTATTTTTCGGAAATTTCCAGGATTTTTCTGGTATTTAAAAGTGATTTTACCCTTGGAGGGGTAGAATCGTCATTTTGGACAAAGATGAGAACTGAAAATCTCAAACATTAGGGTTAGTCGTCCACCTGACCCAAACCCTGATTTCAAGCAATTTTCAGGACTCGATTGAGACAAGAAAGACAATTTTCCTATTGAAGGGCAAAATCGTCATTTTGAGAAAAGGTGCGGGACTTGAAAACGCGAACCTAAGAATTGGTCGATTACTCGACCCTAATTCTTACCTTGGTATTATTGGTCTTATCTCGCATACATGGCAGAGGCGACTTACCCTTAAAGGGTAATATCGTCAAGTCTCGGAAAAATGGATAAGAAACCCCAAAAATAGGGTTGACCAGTTGTCTGTGGTCAACCCTCGATTTTTGGGGATTTCTAGGTGTCTAGGATTTTTTCACAAATTTTTCCATATTTTTTGGAATTTTCTGGAATTTTCTAGCATTTTTTGGATTTTCTAGGATTTTTTTGATGATTTTTTATTATTGTTATTTTTTTTTAAAAAAATATTATTCGGGCCGGGTCGGGTGACCCGGCCCATGGCCCCCGGCGATCGGGCTGGCCCGGATCCGGCCTCGCGCCGAAACGGCGCCGTCTCATTCTTTTTTTATTTTTGGATTTTCGGACTTAATCCGACGGTCTCCATCGAACCACGTAATTGATCTATACCCGTTGGATCTAATTACTAAAGTTTGCGGTCCAGATTGAACGAAGACTTGACCTGATCCGTTCGATCAACTTACTAAGTCCTACGGCCACGATTAGAAATTGAGACTCGATCTGAACCGTCGGTTCTCACTAACCTAAACGACGTCGCACGAACACTAACCTACACGACACCGTTTCAGCTTATTTTGATTTTCTGATTTTAAAACATTTTCGGATAAACCTAATTACTAATCGGACGGTCGCTAGAATTTAGGTTCGATTTATCTGAACCGTCCGATCTTTTTTATTCAAATAACAGACCCAACGGCCATGCTGACTCGGCACCACGTGGACCAATGGCCGAATGCCAACTAGGAGTTTGACCGGTTGACTGCGCCACGTCAGCTTCGTCTTCAACCTCGCGACTCCGGCAGAATGGACGGCTGAGGATCTCCGGCGACGATCCTACGGTGGAATCATGATGAAATCGTGCGAGACTAACTCTAATCGACTCGCGATCGTCTCTACCTTAACATATCTAAGGATCGTGGCGTCTTATTCGCAGAATCACGAGCATCATACAAAGTACCGAACACGGCCATGGAAGCTCAATCATACGATTTAGTCAAAATTAGAGAAATTCAGTCACAGAATAGCACCAATGGAGGTTCAGAAGACTTACCTCGAGCTCCGATTGAGCTCGCTCGGCCCCGATTTGGCTGGGCAAGGATCGGCTATGGAGGCTAAATCGGAGGACTCGATTCAGGGTATGCGAGCAAAGTCGATGCAAAATGGAGATGCGAGCATGGTCAGTAATGTCTAAGGGATGAAAAGCACACGGGAATTGCAAAGATTGAAGCCAAAATCAAAGTCCGCCATTGAAGACCTGAGCTCGAGTTTGAAGTTCGGGATTACCTGTTCTCGCGGTTTTGGGCTGCGCGGTTGATGGCGGTCGCTTCCTAGCACTCAAAGCGAACTTCTGACGGTCTTCTTCAGCTTCGGTTTGGCCGGAGACGGCCTAACCAGCGCTTTGCAGTCGAACTCAAGTTCTCGACGATGGAGGGTCGGAGAACGAGCTCTCTCTCGCGTTCTCTCTCTCTCTCTCGATTCAGTTTCGCCCCCCTGCAACTGAATCAACCTCCTTTCTAACTGAAAGCCCCTGTAGGCTTATATAGCATCTTCGAATTTTGGCGCCGATTTGCGGAGTTCCAACTGACTTCAATGGCACGTGGCAGCACGTGTTTTTGGGTTCAATTGGCGCCGGAGAGGATGGGTGACCTGCCAAGGTTCATTTGGTTTCCCGGCGAGCCTCATCCCTCACGAATTTGGCATACATTCGACCTGCATTTGTCGTTTGTTGACTTTTGCAGGTGTGCAGGTTGACCAGCCGATTATTTGCTATCCCGATGGTCACTGGTCTTCATTCCGGTCCCGATCGACGGGGATTGACCCAAGGAACTAAATGCCCAGCATTGCTTCTCCAATTGTCGTTGATTCGTCGCTCAATTTTCTCCTTGAAATTATACCTTCCACTGTTCACTCGTGCACAGGCCTGATGAAGAAGAAGACACTGTAGCGGGCCGGTTCGACCGGTCCGACCGCCGGTCTGACCGGTCTGAACCGGTCCCGAATAGGTTTTTTTTCAAATTAAGCCCAAATTAATGGGAAAATTTTGCAATTGAACCTCATAATCGAATCTAGGGCATGAATTCTATCTAGAAATGTGGTTTTGCCCAAAAGTTTTCATCAATTTCTACAAAACCCCCAAATTTTCATTTAATTGGAAATTGGGGATCGTGTAATTGAGGGTGCAAATGATCAAATTGAGTCAAACCACATGTTCCAATCGATTTAAAATGGTGAAATCCATTGGGTAGCATGTTTAATTTGCAATGATAGCCCTTGAATTGAAAGTAATTTCAATTATGCTTAATTTCAAGGACTAAAATGCAATTTTAGTATGTAATTTTGTCAAATCCGTGCAATTGAGCATATTGTGCAAACAATTGGGCTAAATTGAAATAGGGGATAGTCAGATTGAATGTCAAGATCTTAAAAAATGCCAAAATTGCAAATTAAAAGACTCAATTGTTATTTTTTCTTCAAATTCAATAGTATGGGTTACAAAGGAACACCTAAAATTGAATCTGATTTTGATTTTTTTTTAGAGGTCAAAAATAAAAGGGATTAAAAGGAAAAATATTGGATATTTTTCCATATTTTTGTGACCTCAAATGCTATTTTTCTTGATTTTTTAAGTATTTTTCTATTTTCCAAAAATACTAAAAAATATGAAAAATGTGAAAAATTATTTTTTGGTCAAGAATGGTTCCTTGGGCTTGGCCAAGGCCACCAAAGTTGATTTTGTAATTTTTTGACTTTTTATAAATTTTTTGTGATTTTTCAAAAATAAAACTGAAAAAGACCTGGTCAAAAAATCAGGTGTCAACAACAAGCTGTCCCCGAGCCCATTTAAAGTATTACCTGCGCAAAATGGCACATTTTTCTGACTATGTTCCCTTGCTGATAAACACATTTCAAGAGAGTCTGGCGGGTGCTGCTCTGCCTTGGTTCATCGAATTAGATTTGGAGGACTATGATGGATGGGAAGACCTGGCGGAGGACTTTTTACATCAATATAAGTTCAATACTGCTACAGCACCTTCTAGAGAAGAATTGCTGAGGACCACAAAAGGGAAGAATGAGGCAATCCGTGCCTACGCTCAAAGATGGCGGGCCTTAGCAACACAAGTCAAACCGTCCATTCCAGAGGACGAGCTGGTCGACCTTTTCTTAAAAGCGTTGCCTTACGAGTATTTCGACAGGCTGAACACATCTGGTTGTCAAACATTTGTACACCTCATAAAAATCGCGAAAAGGCTGGAATGGGCGATGAGGGAAAGAAAAATACCTGAAATTGCAACAAGGCGTCAATATCCAGCCCGAAGGGAGAAAGAAGCTGGAGTTGATGTGGCCTTCGTACCAAACCCACCCAGACCTAAGCAATTCTCCAATTCAAGTACGGTACAAGGAAACTCGTCAATGTCAGCATAAAAACCATATGAGCTAAGGAGGAAGGTGCCTCCCAAGCAGTTCACCCCCCTGGCAAGGCCGTTATCGAAATTGCTTCCTATGTTACTAGAGGAACACTTAGTGGCTAAAGAACCTCCAAGGCCGAATCCGGTGAAATATAACGGGTACGATGAAAGCCAGTCATGTGCCTATCACATGGGAGAGAAGGGCCATAACGTAGACAATTGCATTGTTTTGAAGCACAAGGTGCAAGCCCTTATCGATAGTTGCATCCTTGAATTCGACAAAACAGAGCCAAAACGTGCAACATAACCCACTTCCTGATAACAAAATCGTGGGGATGATCTTCGGAGCAGACTTAGATCTGGTCGGGATGGTGGACAATATAAAGCCTTTGGTCATCAGTTTAACCAAGATCGACAACTGGAAGGGAGGTGATGATTGCCTGATTAAGCCGGTTGTAATTCGCCTTGCTGACGACAAAGCAGATAATGAGTTGAACACAAGAGTCGAGAAAACCTCACCTGTGGTGATAAAGATTCCCCCTGTAGAGGATTATGATCCTAAGAAAGTTCATTGGGATTATGGAACGAGCGAGATCAGTGCCCTAATGCGATCAGGGAGGTTTTATGCACTGGAGAAGGCGAACCTGAGAAAAAAGATGTATCTAAAGAGGATGCCGAAAAGCTTCTGTCTATCATTAAGACAAGTGAATTCGAAGTGATAGAACAACTACGGAAAATGCCGGCCCATATCTCTTTGCTAAATTTGTTCTTAAATTCAGAGAAGCACAAGAAGGCTTTAATGAAGATTCTGAATGAAGTACACGTACCCGAGTCTATTAACGAGGATCAACTCGAAGATTTTGTTGGCGATGTTCTGCTGAAAGATCAAATGAGTTTCTCGGATGAAGACTTCCCAATGGAAGGGCGGGCACATAATAAGGCATTACACATAACGGTCAGATGCCACGGAAAGCAAGTGTCTCGCGTACTGATCGATAATGGCTCCGCTTTTAATATTTGTCCTCTGGCCACTTTGAGGAATCTAGGTATAAAAGAGGAATTGATCAGGACCTCCAAAGCCAGCATCAGAGCCTTTGATGGAACGAAGAAGGCGGTGGTAGGAGAAATCGAGCTGGACGTTTTCAAAGGCCCGACCAAATTTTCTATCGAGTTTCAAGTGATGGACTTGCCGAGTGCCTTCGAGTTCCTTCTTGGGAGACCATGGATACACGTAGGGGTGAGCGGTTCCCGGTCCGGTCCGGTTCCCCTCAAGAACCGTGAACCAGACCAATAGTCCCGGTTCCCATTTTTCGGAACCGCGAACCGGACCGGCCACTCGAGAACCAGGAACCGGACCGGACCGTCGGTCCGGTCCGGTTCCGGTCCGGTTCCAAGAAACCAATTTATGTACATTTTTTTTGCAGTGGCCTGCATCACAAAGCCACATAACAGTTAGGAGGATGTATATGTTTCCAGAGGGGAAAAGGCTACAATTATACAGGGGTTTGAAAATATGTTACATATGTTAGAAACGTGGAGTGTAACCTGTTGGAAATGTTCAAATAACCACTCCCAATAGCCTCATGCCAAATGGAAAATCTCCGTTGGACCATGTTAGAAACAACTTCAACAGAACCAACAACACAATAACACAAACAAGAAATCTGGCTATAATGTTTGATCCGATGTGCATACAAATTACAAAAACACAAACAAGAAATCTGGGATTTTGCCCACTGATGTCTGCAATGATTCACAAAATATTTCCTTCCATTCCCTTCATACATCGTCCCCCAGAAGCAGCAAGCATCGATGAGTGCAGCGGAAAGACCAAAAAGAGTGACAAATTGTCTGCAACCGTCCAAAGGATATTTGCCCAGAAGCAGTAGCAAGGAGCCCATCTTTTCCTTTTGGTCATTTGTTGAATTTGAATCCCCCTACCTTTTCTTTCTGCACTAATTGTGCTAATCAGTCTTTTGCTTAATATCTTCAATGAAGTGACATGATATGTGATGCAATTTTTATTATCAGCGAGATGAATTTGAACGATTACGAAAATGCTGCCAGACTTTTGATAGTTTCCTTTTACCAGTAACAGTTGGGCAGCCATGAGATACCTTATTTGTGTCGACTTCCTCTTCGAAGACTTCTTCACTTTCATGTATTTCTTCACCTTCATGCTCCAGTGAATGCGTTGGCGAAGTCACCTCATCGATGGACTCGTCCACTTCCATTGACATATAGGTAGAACACATGAATAGAGGAGTGTAAGCTACATATGTTACTGATAAAGATTTGAACATTTGGAAAAGGCTACTACGAAGAAAATAGAGGAAATGGAAAAAAGAATTACTGATAGGTTTGAAAATAGGATAGACTCATTGGAAAAGAGCACTAATGAGAGATTTAGAAAAAAGTAGGTTCTGAAAAATATACAGGGGTTGCTCTGTACAAAGCGCAATTGCATACAGGGGTTGCTAGCACAAACTGTATGCTAATGAATCGTGACTTAGAAGCATTTACCGAAACAAAAACAAGTGACTACCACAAATGTAATGGATGAAAGTAGAATCACGCATCTCACTTTTCCAGCCATGACCGTAACTCACTTTGGACAACACTACATTCACAAATCTTTCTCAGTTGCATTGTTCTAGTAGTATTTGTAAGAAAAAGGTAAAAGCACAGAAGAATATACATTCTTCCATCATTACAACCGAGAACAATACACTATAGTTCTCAAGGGTTGAGTCTCGCGTGTATATTTGACGCTTGTTCATTGGTAGGGCGCTGCTGGACCACAGAACTCAGCCAAATGCAAAGCCACTTTTCCAAACCTTTAAACTGTATTGCCGTCAAAAGTTGGCAACTAATGATCTCTCTTTTTCAATGCTCACCTCAAGTAATGATCTCTCTTCTTCTCTTTCGTGGAAGTTCTTTGAACCCATTTTCTACTTTTACAAAAAAGATGACTCCTTTTAACGATTGAAAGGGAAAAGAGAAAGGATGATACCTCGACAACGTTGGGGACAAGAGGCGGACGAAGATGCACTTCACCGGAGACACAGATTTCACCAGAGAGGAGAGGCGGACGAAGCTCGACGGCGCCGAATCTCTCGCGCTCCGATGTACACCTCCGTCCGAAGCTTTGAACTATCGCGGCATCTCCGTGCTATTTCACAACGACCAAGGACGTTGCCGAGAGGGATAGACTGAATCGATCGGCGAGAGGCAAAGGAAGAGGAGAACGGGATGACTCCGAGAGGCGAGAGGCAAAGGAAGGAACCCTAATCCCTAATGAGTAATGAATCTGATCAACTAACGTGAGTAAAGTAAAAGTGAGATATTTTTTTCTTTTTTTTTATAACAGACCGGGCGGTTCGGGCGGTCCGGTTCCAGAACCGGTCCCTAGAACCGGGAACCGGACCGCCCGGTCACCGGTTCCAATTTTTGGAACCGGGGACCGGACCGGACCCCCCTAAAACCGGGAACCGGACCACCGGTCCCGGTCCGGTCCGGGCGGTCCCGGTCCGGGCGGTCTTTTATGCTCACCCCTAGATACACGTAGCCGGAGCCGTACCATCTAGTCTACACCAGAAAGTCCGCTTTGTAGTGGACAACAAAGTGATCACTGTGCATGGTGAAGTGGATCTCGTGTCATACCAGAATAGTGCCGTTCCTTATGTGGAACCTGAAAATAAAGAGGAGGCGAGCTATCACCCCTTTGACCTGGTGGCGGTCGTTCACACGCCTGTGGGAACCAAGCCGAGGCTCCCTGTCCTCTCCCAGTATGACCTTTCGCCCGGGAAGATATTGCTATCCTATGGGTTCATCCCCGGAGGCGGTCTGGGTAAGCATAACCAGGGGATTCGGGCACCTCTGCAACTAAGGTCAAACGAACACAGAACCGGCCTGGGATATCCTGGGGAGCGAAATTGGCACCGTGTTAGGGAAAACCGCCAAGGAGGCCGAGCTGTAAGCCGAGGCAGGGGGTAAGAATTATGGAGGCATTACACGCAAAGGGGGTCAGGATGATTCTTTCATCGGTTCAAGTACCTGGAAAGGCAAAGGTAAGGTGTTCAACAACAAGCTGGACCAGTTCTTCTCCAAGAGTTCCAAATGGTTGAAGGACGAGAGGATAGAAACCACAGCAGAGGACCCTGATTTGACCAGCTTGTCTTTGGGAGATTCTGTCAACGTCATCATCGAATCACTCGACGGCGACGCTCCTACCATGGAGTAAAGAGATATCTATCTCTCTTCGACGCATCTAAATCCACATTAGGTGCCTCGGGCTTTTTCTTACGTCTCGCATTGTAATATTGTTTAAAAAAATCAAAAAAAAATCAAAAATCAAAAATAAAAAATGGGGACGTGTGGGAGCCACAAATCGATCGATGACGATATATATATAAAACAAAAAAACAAAAAAACAAAAAAAAAACTTGAGACCTGATTTCCCACGCGTCTCCTAGTTTGCAAAGTTTTGGGATGCGAGGATGCCCAATGATATGAGGGCTAGCTCCCATCCTACCCTCTCAATTTTTCCTAAGACGTCTCCCAAAGAAGTTTATTATTACATGAACTTTCCCTACTTTATAACCATCTTTGTGACACTTCAAGCATGCCATTCCAAGCATATATAGCAGTTGCTCCTGAGGAGAACCTTCCCTCCTAAATGGGGAACAAAACGATGCGGAGCCATCCATTCCGGCGACGATCAAAAGCAGAAGAAGCAGATGGCAGTGCTTTCAAACGAAAAAACAGGGAGTACCCCTTTTCATGACATACATTCTGGATGAATGTTTTCATGAGCGTTCTAATGGCTCAATTTGTGAACAAAACCTTTGAGAAAACCTGAAGAAGTTTCTCATCATTTGAAAATCTCTGCTTGAAAAGAAAATCTCAAGTGTTGTCAATTGGCACCTCTGATAAAAGTGCCTTCCTGGAACAGAATGAAAAAACACGAATTCATTTTTCGTTGCAAACATAGATGACCAGGATCGGCAAAACTCGTGGGAGCAAGTCTCTCCCTTTTTTCCGAGAAGCCCAGCCAGGGGCAAACTCTCATGATCCCCCATGAGAGCGCGTCGGACTAGGGTTATCAAACCCAGAGATGACAAACATCAAGACAAGCCTAACTGAGGCAAAATATTTAAAAAGCATCGTTCCTTCAAACTTTGGAAATGCGAAACCTCGAAGGGAGTATCTCTTTCCTAAAAATTCCAAATGAAGTCAGATAAAGACCTATGCCTGTCTCTTCATGTGCAGGTGCATGGACTTCTTCAAATTGGATCGAAAATCGCCAACGAACACGAAAAGTGCTAAGGCATGTTGCCAAGACAAGCGTCGCTCAACTGGGGCAAAACAGTTGTTGACGTGATCGAGGATCATCTCACGGACAACACCCACAAATGCAGACGAGAGGAAAGAACTTTCATCGTCCATATCAGTATACGATACTAAATGACCCCCGCCAAATGTGGCGCGCCAACAATCGACAAAAGAGAGGGATACGTCAGTAAGACGTTATCATGAATCCCAGGAGAGAAGACATCCTCAAAGAGGATAGAGATTATAGCAAAATGCAGGAATGAATTTAGCTGGGGCAGGCGTCACCGAGCTATGATAAACCACGCCTAACTGGGGCAACTGAATCATTTGCGCGCCGGGCAAAGAAGGACATTTCTTCTCTGGCAAAATCCATGGACGTAATGATAGAGTCGCCTGCATCAGAAGTAAACCCCAGGATACAAACTTGGGTGGACGGTAACTTTGTATCATTCCAATTTGATCTCCAAAGATCTCACAATTAACATGAGTTTTTCCTCATTTAACAGGAAGTTATTGGCGCTAAAAAGCCACAAAAGAAAAGAACTAGCCGATAGGGAAGCGAACAGAATTATCGGCCTTGGAAGTCAGGACTCCAAGAAATGATCTTTGATTATAAGACCTAGTGGAGGGTAAAAAGTATCGCTTCCGCACTTCATGCTTTGACATGCATTCTGATAAAAATTTCATTTTTCTTGAATAAACGGAACTATGGAGAGTGGCGCTGGGATGCGTCCAAAATCACAAATGGATCTCCTCTAGGGCAAATCCTCGAGAAGGATTTATCGCCAACCAAACGGAGGGATCAAGGCCACAAGATAGAGGACCAAATTCTACAAGCCGTGCGTTTGTGTTCAAATGGAAACACAAAGCAAGAACAAGGCTGTATCGTTCCAATTTGTCTTGAAATTTGGAACGTAAACTGACACCTAATTCCCATCTTTGACAGGGGCTCGCCATCAAGGCGAAACATGTTTTCATTTCCCATGTATTACCCGTTGGAATACATGACCAAGGGTAAGATGTATCGTTCCAAGTTTTTGAGAAATTCGTGAACATACAATGACATGTTTCTCTTGCATTTTCAAGGATCTCCAGCCACGGTGGATAGGTAAGTATCCATTTTCCCAATCCATTGAAGATGTTAAATAAAAAACAGAGAGAAAAAGAAAAGTTTTCAGAATCTAATGTCTAGAAAAGACATAGAATTCAAACTTCATTGGGATTCATGTTTTAAAATAGGAGGTTGTCTGAACATGAATAGGAACATGCATTGTGCAACATAAAATCCCCTTGACGGGTAAAATTTTTGGAGAAAAAGAAAGAGATTTTTCCAATCAAAAATTGTTCAAAACTTTCAAAAGGACGTTTTCTCAAAAGACGAGAGGCAAAGCCTAATCCAAACACGTCCTATACACACTTGAGAGAGAAGTGGAGCGGATCAGATAGTAAAATCTGGACCTACGGAAGTAGGGACCATTCGCAGCGATTACATGGGTTGGGACGACGGAGGCATTCGTTTCTTATCCCCAAACACTACAGGTGACCATTGACAACCCCTTCGAACGGCAGTTTTCATTCTCAACCCTGTCAAGAACCACCCCACATTGGGGCAAAATGGAGGTGAGTCCAGCAACATCAGGAGAAAATGGTTAGAAATTTTCTTGCTCGGACTAACATCAATCTTTGTGTGTTGTTTATATGGTAATCCAAATGGCATAGGATGACGAGAAGCATTCATTTCTCTATCCCACACACCATATCCTTTGCATAGCCAAGTTGAGCCTGCAAATTCATTTCATGAACCCGTTGGTGATCATTGTACGTTCCAAGATGAAGGCATCATCACTTCATAAAACGGAGGAATTCAAGACTTAGGGATTACGAAGAAAATTCCTCGACTAATGTTTAAAGCATGTTTAGACTTTCAGTCATAGGTCTAACATGGTCTCCTGAATATGAGAAAAACGGGATTTCAAAAAATGATGATAAAAAAATTATTATTAGAAAATCCCCAGCATCAAGAAAAAGCAAAGTGCCTAGTAAAAGCAAGGCTGATGCTCGTGACAATTGTTCGATTGATCCCCAATGAAACCTAGTTGGGAAGAGAGAAAGACCCCTAAAGGAGTCAGATCAAAGAGGCCGCTCCTCCAAATGATGTCAAGTGTGGAGGAAAGACGCAGACAGAATCGTCAATCTCTTAATGCAGCCAGAGATTCTCCCTAAAGAATTTGTGCACACCTCAAAAGCGGTTGCACACCTCAAAAAATTGAAGATGCAGAATGGAATAGACAGGTGACAAGTTTGTAATGATCACCAACGTCAATCCCCTCATGAATTCTGGGCCAAAAACAAGCCTTTTTCGGTCCCCAACCCTACCAACATCATAACCATGAAACAGTCTTCTCTGACTAAGACACTTGGGTTAACATATAGCTTAGCTCGAAGAAGTACGAGCAAGACTATTTCTTTCTCATTTTGCAGGGTTCTTGACTTGTAAACCCGGAGCAGATGGTGAAAACTTTCATTCAATGACCTTGACTCAAAAGTGAGTCCCCCTTTGAGACCAATATCCAAGCCCAACATTACGGTCCCGTGGAAGACCTCCCGACCGATCAAAATGTATGCGTTCCGAATGAGCCTAAAACCTAGGCACAGGTCAGTAGGGAATTGAGTGCATCCCCTATAAAAACCACTATCTCAAAACAGGTGAGAAGACCTCTTTGTCGAGAAATATTTCAATTGATGTTTTGAACAAACTCTTTTTGGAATTTTCAAACTGTTGATCCAGATTTTCCATGCAAGGAATTTGTGATCACATTTGCATGTTGCAAGAATGCTTTGGATAGCCTCCGGCATCAAAATGCACATTTCACGATTAAAACTTAAGTCATACAGTTTTGTCAAATGGACAGCCGTGGTCTTCCCAAAGATTACTAACGCTTTCTTGGTGAAGAAAAATCTTTCAAGCTCAAACTTTTGCAGGATACCTGGAGAACCCGCCTCCCAGAATGTCGCCTCAACAGACCCAAGTGAAGCTTTGTCAAGATAAAATCTTTCACTGCTTCAAAACTGAATTCCCGACAAATTTCGGGATCTTTCAAAAGAAGGTGTGAGGATAGAACCCTTTTTCAAAAGAAGTCAGCAAACAGTCCTAGCTTGACGTAGAGAACCTTCGTCCTAGGACCCCTTTTCAAAAAAATCAAGCAATCCCAGCAGACGTGGAGAACCCTCGTCCCGGGACCCTTTTTCAAAAATCAAGCGGTCCTAGCATGATGTGGAGAACCCTCGTCCCAGGACCCCTTTTCAAAAAATCAAGCAATCCCAGCAGACGTGGAGAACCCTCGTCCCGGGACCCTTTTTCAAAATCAAGCGGCCCTATCAGACGTGGAGAACCCTCGTCTCGGGACCCCTTTTCAAAAATCAGGCAGTCTCATCGGACGTGGAGAACCCTCGTCATGAGACCCCTTTTCAAAGCAAAACCAAGGTAGAAACCGCCTGAAGGATCAAAATCAAGGTAGAAACCGCCTGAAGGGTCAACTCATGATAGAAACCGCCTGAGGGTCAACTCAAGGTAGAAACCGCCTGAGGGTCAACTCAAGGTAGAAACCGCCTGAAGGGTCAAATCAAGGTAGAAATCGCCTGAAGGGTCAAATCAAGGTAGAAACCGCCTGAAGGGTCAACTCATGGTAGAAACCGCCTGAAGGGTCAACTCAAGGTAGAAACCGCCTGAAGGGTCAAATCAAGGTAGAAACCGCCTGAAGGGTCAAATCAAGGTAGAAACCGCCTGAAGGGTCAACTCATGGTAGAAACCGCCTGAAGGGTCAACTCAAGGTAGAAACCGCCTGAAGGGTCAACTCAAGGTAGAAACCGCCTGAAGGGTCAAACCAAGGTAGAAACCGCCTGAAGGATCAAACTCAAGGTAGAAACCGCCTGAAGGGTCAACTCATGGTAGAAACCGCCTGAAGGGTCAACTCAAGGTAGAAACCACCTGAAGGGTCAACTCAAGGTAGAAACCGCCTGAAGGGTCAAATCATGGTAGAAACCGCCTAAAGGGTCAACTCATGGTAGAAACCGCCTAAAGGGTCAATTCAAGGTAGAAACCGCCTAAAGGGTCAACTCATGGTAGATACTTCCTGAAGGGTCAACACAAGGTAGATACCGCCATAAGGATCTAACACAAGGGTCCGATCCATCATACGGATCAAAATCCCTGGCAAATCCTAAAGCGTGGGATGCGCCTTTCTTAGATTCCTACAAATTAGAAATCCCATAATGGTATGACCTACCATACGGGTCAGAGCTTAATCTCCCTAGGATATTCTGAATGACGAGTCCTAGGTATCTTTTTGAAAGTTATCACAATGGACAGCATCCGACAGGTGAGCTTCAGGTAAGCCTTTCTCACTCCAGCCCAAGTTCAAATTGCAAGAGTAAACCGGGGATTAATTTGAACATTCATCAAAAGGCTTAAGGTTCCAATGTCATAGCATTTCTTTTCCCCAGTCGAGTCAGTCAAGATCCAGGTGTCATTTTGTCTTTGAAAGCAACCTCTAACAAACTCACTCTCAAAGAGGGGCAGCTGTTGACACCTGATTTTTGGTCTTTTATCATTTATTTTTAATATTAATTAAAAATAGGTAAAAACTCATAAAATTGCAAAATCAACTTTGGAGGCCTTGGCCTAGCCTCAAGAGTCAATTTTGAACAAAAAAATATTTTTCATAATTTTTAATAATTTTTCGAATTTTTTTAAATTATTAAAAATACTAAAAACATCAGAAAAATACCATTCGTGGTCAGAAAAATACACAAAAATATTCAATAATTTTGTTTTAATTTCCTCTTCAAGTGTGTCACCTTAAATCTTGAAAATTCGGCTCGGGTCACTCCACAAACATAAACCCGAACCGAGCCTAAAAAAATCCTTTTCGAGTCTTTTAGTTTTCAATTCTCACCTTTTGTAAGCTATGACATTGGATTCTAAAGTCTTGAAGTACAATTGGGTCAATTTATCCTCCAATTTGATCAATTTTAGCCAAAAGGACTTAATTGCACAATTTCCTTTCAATTTAATCCGCGGTTTCACAATTTTTGAAATTAAATTTCATACCAGCATACCCATTAAAATTAAAAATCTCTACCCTATGGGTTTCATCGTGATGAATCCATTGGAGGCCTCAATTTTGACTAATTTGGTCATTTAGGCCATCGATTAAGCGAAAATCATTTTCGGATCCTAGGGGGGAATTTGGGGTTTTCACTAAATTTCAATCAATTGATTCGCAAAAATACCCCTATTTGATAGAAAACATTCCAAGGAGTCCGATTTTGCTATCAATTTCATGAAAATGGGTCAATTTGGAGCCTAATTTGGGCGAATGGATCGAACCGGGCCGGTCGGGTCAGACCTGACCCGACTCGGTCCAACCGGGTCTGCAACTGAGTTGCAGACCCACCATGGCCGAAAGCTTGAATGAGTGGCGCACTTGGGAGGTCGAATGGAGGTCGATTCAGCGCACAAAATTGGTCGGCCATGAAGGAGAAAGTGGAGCTGAGTTGGAGGGCAACACAATGGTGGAGGTGGGGGTCGCCGCCGGCCATAAAATACTCGCCAAAATCCCCTATAAATAGAGGTCTCGGCTGTTGACACCTAAATTTTGATCAAACTTTTATTTATTTATTTATTTTTATTTTTATATTTTAAAAACAATTCATAAAAATATCAAAAAAATATCATAAAATCACAAAATCAACTTTGGAAGCCTTGGCTTGGCCTTAGGAACCATTTTGACCAAAAAAAATAATTTTCATAATTTTCATTTTTTTAATATTTTCGAAAAATACAAAAAAAAAAAGAAAAGAAGAAAATCAAGAAAAATAATATTTGAGGTCACAAAAATTATATAAGAATAGTCGGTATTTTTATTTTTATTTTATATATTTTCTGACCTCATAAAACAGTAAAATTCAGGTTCGATTTTAGGTATTCTCTGATCACCATAAAATTGAATTTGGCAAAAATATTAGTAATAATTAAAAGGAAAAGGATTGAAAACATCATCATTTAAAAGGAAAAGATGAATAATCATTTTGTCTTCGCTTTTGATTACTTTATTATTATTATTACTTTCTAATATTTTATTATATTATTATTTTATATTTATTATTTTTTTATTCACCTCCCCCCTCCCATCATCCGTCTCCCCTCCTTCTTCCTCTTCTTTTTCTTTTCTTCTGGACGGACGGTGCTTCCTCTTCTTCCTCCTCCTCTTCTTCTTCTTCTTTTCTTCTTCTTCTTCTTAAAAAAAAAAATGGAATCCTCACCTTCGTGCACTATTTGCCTTCGCCTTCGACCCTTCCGCCGTCGTCGCTAGCCGTCGTACCTCAAAGCCGCCGTGAATAACCCAAGACCCGCGGCCTCCACCCGTTTCGAAGTTTGGTTCGGGATTATTTCGGATCGGGCCAAATCCGTCATCGCCAAAGCGCGCTATCGCCTCCGGCGACAACCCCGGAGTCCTACCTCCTCCCTCGGAGCTTATGGAGCCTACGCGCCGCTGGTGGAGCCCAGAAACAGCCTCGGGTTACCACCCCATCGTCGGAGCGTGTCCGGACGTGTCCGGGCGTGTCGGGCGTGTCGGAGCGTGTCCGGACGAGTCCGGGCGTGTCGGGCGTGTCGGAGCGTGTCCGGACGTGTCCGGGCGTGTCGGACGTGTCGGAGCGTGTCCGGACGTGTCCGGGCGTGTCGGACGTGTCGGAGCGTGTCCGGACGTGTCGGAGCGTGTCCGGGCGTGTCGGACGTGTCGGCGCGTGTCGGAGCCGTGTCCGAGCAGTGTCGGAACAGTGTCGGAACAGTGCATGAACAGTGTCGGAACAGTGCATGAACAATGCATGAACAGTGTCAATTTTTTAATTTTTTTTTAATTTTTTAGTCTTAATTTGTGAAATTGACTATCCACATTCTAATGGTGATCGACAGGTAACGGGCATGGGGATGGTCGCAGGCTGGGGCTGGGCGATTGAAGGCTGGTGTCCAATCCGATATGTTTTACGTACCCGATCCGTATATCAGGATTATTTTTCTAAAATATTGCATTTATAGACTTGATTTGTATGTATTTGTTTCAGTCTAGTGGTTAGCTTATTTATCTGGTTGAGTGTTATCTATTGTCAAAGACATGCTTTTTGTTAAAATATTTTCTGAAAATATAAAAAAATATTAATAAATCAAAAATGCCAAAAAAATGGAAAAATTAAAGAAAAACAAAAAAAATTGAGAAAAATTGCAGAAAAATTCTAAAAATTGTCCAAGGCTGAAAATGACAAAAAATTGATTTGTTTTCATTTTTGGGATTTTCTCCCATTTAATCCAAAATGGCGATTTCACCCCTCAAAGGGTGAATCGTCTTTGATATTCTGATGAATTGTGGAAATTGCTTAGAATTTGGTGATGGGCCAGATGGGTGGTTAAACCTTATGTCTAAGATTTCCACATTTCATTTCCATTTTTAGAAAATGACGATTTTACCCTTCGAATGGTAAATCGGTTTCTAAAATTCCCGAAAATCACGAAAATTTCCAAAAAATAGGAAATGGGTCAATTGAGTGACCAAACCTGTTTTGACTCCGGATTCATTCCGAAATGATGATTTTGTCCTTTTTGGGCAAATTGTCCCCTTTGTCTCAAAATTACGATTTTGCCCCTGATGGGCAAAATCATGTCTAAATCATTCCTAAGCCTGATTGATGTTTCTCTAGGCCAATATGGCCTTATTAGGAATGCCATGTGATTTATTTGTACACTTGAATTCATCGATTTGTGCACTTTATTATTGATTGTGATTGCTATGATAGTCATTCCTATCTGCATGAACTCCTAGATTTAGAACTCGTACCCCACTCATCTGCATGAAATCTTTGGTCAGAAAATTCAGTCAACTTAGGTACCGAAAGGGCGTCAACTCTGACAGTTGACGTAACTACGTCCCCGAACCCAGTTCTCTGGTTATCGCAGAATTGAATAGAAACTCCCGACTATTCAATAGGGTGGTCCAATCATACCCTCCAAAAAATGATTGGTGGCGACTCCTCGGCATGCACACTTAGCACATGTCACTAGACCACACTGAAGGTCGACTACACATACCTCCGTTGCGATTTGGGTAATGGGCCTTGGGAGAGGCCCGCGTCCGACCAGACTGGACGGCCCATTAGCCCTCGAGAGCCCGACAACCTCGAGAGGGTCGCGACAGACTGGCGACTCCACTGGGGACTTAGAGAACTTGAGCCGATTAAAAAGTTGATTGATTTTTCTAACATGTTTTATGCAGATACTCTTCAAGGTGAGGTACGTACTTTAACCCTTGAGGTGTTAAATGTTTTTGCAGATTGGAGAAATAAGGGGTGAAGTGTTTGTTAACTCTGTCTTATGCAGGTAGGAGTTTAGGATGTATGATTGTGTGGATGTTTATATTGAAGCGGTGTTTGCTAAATGAGATGCATGTTTATCGCTTTAGCACGACACCGAAAATACACACAACCGCGCCTAAAACCCCGGGCGCCGCCTATAGGAAAACAATAGAAGGGATTGAAAATGGAATCTCCGTGAGGAAAAACACGGGGTAATCCACTTTTCAATTCCGCTCATTTCGAAATATGGATCGAGCCCCAATGCAACGATAGTTGTGCAATGGAATCTGCTCTTTCCAGAACTCGAGGTGGGAACCTTAACCTTAGGTGCCAAATCCTCTGATTTTTAGAAGTTTACCATCACTTGTTTCATGCGCATGTCTTTGGGCGGTTGGTACACCTAAAACCGTACATAAGTCGACGAGTTTGGTTGGTAAGACTCTCTATCCCTCAAATCTATTACAGTTCATATAAATATAGGCATTTCATTCATTGCATTCTGGTGATTAGATTAAATGCCATTTCAAAGATAGATGTGTGTGTTTTTCCCAAACGTCCTTGATAGAAGACGAGGAGGATGATATCCCATGGCGAACACCGAGTGAGCAACAAAAGAGCCTACTATGGACCTTATTGAGATATCGTCCAATGAAGATGACGAGTTGGGGCAAGTGATCCGGAAGCCACATATCGAACTTGGGGCATCCTTAAACGTTAGGATCACATTCCTTTGTTTCATTTTCCATTACTAGTCCTCTTGTATAGGGTTTATTTATATCGAGGCTTTTTCTATCCCACCCCTTAGAGTGATTGTATTAGGGATCTATTGGTGTATACATTCAGATGGAACTTGGTTGTATTTCTTTTGACGGGTCATGGGAATGTGATAGTGGCATTTTCTCTAATCATCCGAATACTCCCAAGTCAAGTTTATAATTCCTTTAGAGGAAATTAAAATTGGAAGTCTTACACGACCTTTTGGTCGTATAGAGTAGTCCAATCTCAATTTCTCTAGAAGGAATTATACACTTGAATTGTTTCGTGCATGTTTTACGTTGCTGGTAATCCACGATAATTGATCGAGAATATCGACGTTGTTTTGAATTTAATGACGAGATAGATGTCCAAATTACTCTCGTTCTTAACAAAACGGCCTTGATTTGGATGCCGTATCTTCAATTAAATTTAAAACACGTTATTATGCCTCGCACTTTTGAGTAATTCGTTCCTCTCGAAATTGATCAAAAGCGATTATTGTGAATTACATTCCTTTCAATAGTATGCTTTCTTTCGAGGAATATTGATAAAAACTTTTCGCGCAAGATTAAAACCCTTGTAAAAGTTCTTGTCCTTATTAATCACGAGCAAGCATAAGATTGAAAGGGGTCTATGCTTTCTTTTTCAGATTATTCCTTCTGACTCGGTCTTTTCATTTGCAGGTGCAAAACAAGTAGTATAGAGAAATCTTCTCTTGGACAAATCTGCAACTATTCTTCCATCTGATCATGAGCGAGTTATAAAATCAGGACGTATTTGCTCGGCTTATTGATATTATGGTTCGGCTCACCCAAGTTGAAGATGTTTGGATGCTCGAAGAAATGAACCATACAGAAGTTAAAACACACACACGAGAACTTTCATTTATTTTGCTCGGCGGAGGGTTTTCAGAAGCAGGTCATACAAGTCGGGGTGGAAAAGTAAAGCCAAAGTGAGCCCTAATTAACGACACAAAGGATCCCAACTGACCCTCCATGTTATTAATGCTCTGCTCATACTCCCAGCTCCGCATGTTGTGGTCGGCAAGCCTGAGGAGAAGACTTCTGCATTCTCCCTTAACTTCGGCGACCTTGGCCTCGTGTTCTTCGGTGACTACTTCCAGGTCCCGAACCAGTCCATTCCCGCGAGCTATGTCCTCGGTTATCTTGTCGAGCCGTTCTTCCTGCCAGTCGCTCTGAAGCCTCAACAGGACGTTGCGGCGGTCATGCTCGCCGGTGGTCAGGGATATGGCCAATTGATCCACCAGATTTCTCCTCTCGCGAAGCAACGTCGCGACCCGCTCATTAGCAAACTCGACGGCCTTTTTGTAACTATCAACCAGATAGTTGGTCAGCACCAAATGATCAGATCGATCCTCATAACGAGCCCGCAAGACGCGAGCCACCAGAATCTCCCGATTAGCAACACGATAGGCCTCTAAGGAGTGTGCAAAGAGAGTCGGGAAAGTTCTATATTCCCTCCCCAGTGTAGTACCTTCGAGAGAAGTGGTATCAAGGTCCTCGAGCAGGACACAGATTGCATCCTCGGTTGCAGAATGATCGGTTATGTGCGCGTAACCGCGACCCAGTAGGTTATAAAACTTTTCCCACTGGGCCAAGACATCAGTTGAAAAAGTGCGTACGGGAGAGGAGGCCATTTGCGTTGGGTTGGCTTGAGAATAAGACGAGTTTAACAGAGAGATTAGAAGGAATAGGCTGATTATGCGAGAACGTTAACCTTCCATACATTAATTCCTCATTTTATAGCAACTCGAGGATGATGAAGGGTCTCAATAATAATGCTGGTGGAGCCCAGTTAGGGGGTAAAGCAGGAGGTCCCCTCACGAGAACCAATGGATTCGTTTCGATCCGCGATTTCCGGCTCATCAATTAAAAGATGTAAAAGATTTGTCGGGATCACCATTATTAGAGTTAGGTGGGAGGTAAGCGCAACTATCGAAGAGAGCCCTAACAGGATTTGGCAGTCCCATCACGTTGAAAAGCTAAGCGAGAAATTCAAGGTCTTGAGGGGGAACGTTTGCCTAATGATGCTTGAAGAGCGTCTCCTGAACATGCAAAGTCACTCGAAGAAAAATTTATAGGGAGTGAGCATACAGGAGAGAGTGGAGAACTCTTAGTGGGCAAGAACCAATCAAACATTTCTCAATCCAACATATTTAAGAGGTTACTGTCAGCTGCTAGAGGCGACTGACTCAAAAATCTCAGAAATTGAACCACAGAGGGATCTCGAAGATTCCAAGATCAAGTCTAACGCCAAAACCATGGAGCCCAACACTTCTGGCAACGGAAATCAAGATCACGGCGACGACGACAACGACATCCACAATGCTCAACTCGGGAAAAGAAGACGTCCTCACCAATACTCTCAGGAGGAAACCCAAATGCTGGAAACCCTTTTCAGTAAAAGCCATTACATGAAAAAGAAGTGGAGAATTGAATTGAGCCGGGAGTTGGGGATTAATCAGTCGAGGATCCAGTTTTGGTTTCAAAATAGGAGATCCAAATCGAGGGCTCAACGCAAACGTCAGGTGGTCGAGATTTTAAAGGAAGAAAACCAAAAGCTGCGAACAGAAAACATGAGGTATGAAAAAGCTCTCAATATCACCGTTTGCCCTCATTGCGATAACCTCGTCGCCCTCGGTAAGATATTCCCCGATAAGCCTCACGCGATGATTGAAGACGTTCATTTACCACCCTACTCCCTCGGGGCATCTCCTGCTCAACCAGATTTTGCCGGAGTCACGCATGAGCAGGATGATCCTACGAAGATGATACAAATGCCTCCTGGGGGATGGGATTTGCATCGCTTTGATTGGAGTTACAGTTTCAAGGAGCTGGATGTTACCGCCGACCAGCTCAAAGCATATCAGCCTCATGCACAACAATTTTCGATAGGGTCGGGTCCTGCTGGAGATGAGTTAATCAGTCGTCAAGCCATCGATGCAATTTTGGGCCACGATAAGAGGAGGTTCGCTTGGCCCCCTGAACTGCATTCCAAATTCCTAGATGTGGTTCACCAAATGGGGATCGACTCAGCAACTCCGACGCGCATATTTAAGGCCATGAATGTACCGGGGCTTAGTAAGGAGCTGGTCAGGAATCACCTTGCTGCCTACAGAAAGCTATTAAGACAACGTCGAGCGGAGCTAAATCGGGAGGAATCCGTCTCGAGCTCAAAAGCTAGGGGCGACCGCCATTGTAATGCTCAGGCATCAAGAGATACCCTGCCAAATCTAAGCATCAATCAAGCTAGCAACTCGACCACCGGCAAACTGAAAGCTGATCAGAATGTCCTCCCAGGCCATTTCAACACTTCTCAAGAGCGCGTGTCACAAGTACAGCGAGTGCGCACTCCTCCATTCGAGCAGCAGTCGGCTGGTGCTCTGCCTGCCGCTGGTCAACCCACGACATACGATTTCTTCGATGAGGGGCTCGATGCCTTGTTCAATCAGTGGGAAGCTGGCATGCTTGGACAGCCATGATCTAGCACCTGACTCGGGGCACGATGGGTCGGTCACTACGAACACCCATAGAAAGAAGAACATGTTCACGAGTAGATCACTCATTTTATCCGTTGTAAAGTTCCTACGGGAACATTTTTCTTTAATGACTATAGTTAATTCTATATTAAAACCAACGCTATCGACGAACATCGTCATGCTCAGTTGTGATGATCCCTTGTTAGATTAAGTCTGAAACCAGAGACGGTCTTTAAAATTTTGAGTGGCCACGAACTCATTCCTCACCAAGCGCCCGGGATGCTGAAATGAAGAGTAACAGCATGCACAGGGAAAATGCCACTTTCGTTTGAACGATGAAAAGGGGTTGAGAGAAGATCATAGCGTTAATTCCCATGGAGCTAAATGAATTAAATGGAGTCATTAATTGCGGGTCCACCGCTGCTCCCCACGTTCTCGGGCCTAGCAAATCATAAAAGGCGCCGAAAGATTGTAGACCCACCACTTTGAAGACTGAACTAGGGGACGAGCGCAATACTCGATGAAACCGAATCAATGCAAGAGAGTTTGTGATCCTATCACGAGGAAAAAGAAAGGGGAATACAGACGATGAGTAATTGCAGGATCTCGGGAGGAGCGCTTGCTTGCTGGTCTTCATATGCAGCCTGAAGGATGGTTCCAGGACACGCACAATCACTTGAGAAAATTTCTAGAGTGAGCAAACACGTAAGAGCGAATTGAGAAAGCTGAGTGAACTAGATCAGCCCGAGATACCCCGATCCATCATGTTTAAAAGTTATTCCCATATGCTAGAAACGCCCGACCTGGACATTTCTGAGCACGAACTGCTGGGAGACTTTGAAGATCCTGGAGCTGAATCCTGCTCGAAGGCCATAGAGACTGACTCCTCCAGCGATGAAATTCTAGGTTTCAGCTACGAAGAAGGGGTATACAATGATGACCGGAGTCGGAAAAGGAAGCAACTACAACGCCACACTCCAGGCCAAATCCGAGAGCTCGAAGCTTTCTTCAATGAATGCCCCACTCCAAGCAAACGACAGAAAATGGAGTTGAGCCGAAAAATAGGATTGGAGCTTTCGAAGGTCAAGTTTTGGTTCGCCAACAAACGAACCCGGGTGAAACAGCAATACGCAGACCATGAGTTACTGGTCCTGAAGGAGGAGAATGAGAAGCTTCAAGCTGAAAGCGCGAGATATAAGGAAGCTCTGACCAAGGCCACCTGCCTTAATTGTGGTAATCCTGTTGTCCTCGGCGAGGTGTTCCTCGATGAACCATCCCTGTTGACGAATAACGCTCAGCTGTTACCGTATTCTCCACAGCATTTTCCGACACAGCCAGATACCGCCGGAGATCTGCATGAGCAAGTCAACACCATAGAATCAACACCAACATCCTCTGAGAAATGGGATATGAATCATCACAGGGGGAATTCTCTCAATGACGAACTCGTTGTCGCAGCCAGCCAATCCAAAGTCGGTGAGTCCCTCCCTGGACAACTTTTGAAACGACTAGATCCCGTAGAGAATAGCTACCGAAGTATTGACGATATTTTGGGTGATAAGAGAACAAGGTTTTACTGGACCTATGAGCTTCACACCAAATTTGTTGATGCAATTCGAGAACTGGGAGTTGATTCGGCTAGCCCACTGCGCATACTCGAGATTATGAATGTGCCGGGGCTCTCTAGAATTAACGTTGAGTCTCACCTCAAGTACTATAGGAGATTGCTAAGGGATGGAAGGATAGCGTTAAACCATCATAAAGCCAGTTGGAGCTCAAGTGCTGGGCAGAGTTACAACCATGATGATTGGAGAGCCAAGAGCACCCAACCGTGTTTCAGCAATGACGGGACTAGCAGTCGTGTCAGCGACTCCTCTAACCCAAATCAGAATGCTCCGCCGAGCTATCTCAATACTCCTCAGGAGTATATGCCACAGTTCCAGCACATAGAAATTCCTCAGTTTGAGCGCGAATCAGTCATTAATGCTGTCCCTGAAGCGGATCTGGCATTGGTAGAGAGTGCACATATGAACCTGCCGGTCATCGGAGGAAGTTCCAATTCGAGGGGTCAAATTGCTCACGGCGAGAGCAAAGAGAGGAATCCCTCGCCTGCAGTCGACGACACCCAATCTGGGCACCAAGGGCTAGAAAGAACAGGTGATTTCCTTGATGAGGAGCTGGACACTTGGATCAATACTCTTCGGGAATGTATGTCTCAACCCCAACAGGGCAATGATGAAGGTTCCAGCTCAAAGACTCCAATCCCTCACAACGAAGGCAATGAAAGAAATCTGCCCCCAACAATCGTTGATACCCAACTTGAACATCAATGGCTCGAAGACCCGAGCAATTTCCTTGGCGATGAGTTCAATCTTTGGCTCGATCAATTTGGAGCCGGAGGACCATCACAGTGGTGACGCGAGGCCGGTGATCAAACGTCTGATGCAAGGCATGGCTACTCGATGAAAAATGCTTCGAGAAAAGGGGTTGAATACTCCTATTGCATATGTTGTTGATCGCACTGTAAGGTTCCCACGGGAACATCTTTCATTAATATCTAGAACTAATTGCGCGTGAGTGTCAACATCACCCTTTGAGCATCTTCAAGCCGAAGGCCGTGGATTAATCACTTAATCCGTAGAGCAAGTTCCATGAACCATAATTATCACCCGCAGAGCATAATGGAATCCATTCCTTCAATACAAGATACATTCGGCCGCGGAGCCACCCGTTTGGTAAAAGGACGTATCGTTCCTAGTTGATCTTCAATCAGATCAGGGGATAATGTTTCCTCTCTTCTTCCTCTCAGGTGATAAAAAGAGACAAGGCCCTAAAAGGCCATGCATTCAAATGGCTAAACAAACGTTGCCCAGCTGGGGGGCAGATGAACCATTGATGTTACAAACACTCCAAGCATGGATAGGCGGATTTGATAGAGGTTGTTCATATCAATACGCAACATCAGAATGGGATGAAAATCAAGAGTAAAGTTGTATCGTCCCAATTTGTCTTGAATTTGGGAATATGAATTAACACTTATTTTTTATCCTTGACAGGGGAATCGCCTTGGAGACGAATAAGTTTTTACATCCCACATACTACCTGTTAGGGTACATGAGGGTAGGATGTATCGTTTCGATTTTCGAAAAATTCGTGAACATACAATGATATGCTTCTTTTACATTTTCAGGGATCTCCAGCCACGGTGGACAGGTAGGTATCCCTTTCCCCCAATCCATTGAAGATGTTAAACAAAAAAACACAGAGAGAAAAAGAAAAAGCTTTCAAAATCTGATGTCTAGAAAAGACATGGAATTCTAACTTCATTGGCATTCATGTTTTGAAACATGAGGTTGTCTGAACACGCATTGTGCACCATAAAATCCCCTTGACGGGTAAAATTTTTGGGAAAACGAAAGAGATTTTTCCAATCAAAAGTTGTTCAAAACTCTCAAAAGGATGTTTCCTCAAAAGAGAGGCAAGCTCAAATCCAAACACATCCTACATACACTTGAGAGATGAGTGGAGCGAATCAAATAGTAAAATCTGGACCTACGGAGGTAGGGACCATTCGCAGCGATTACATGGATTGGGACGACGGAGGCGTTCGTTTCATATCATAAACACTACAGGTGACCGTTGACAACCCACTTGAACGGCGGTTTTCATTCTTAACCCTGTCAAGAACCACCCCACACCGGGGCAAAAAGGAAGTAAGTCCAGCAGCATCAGGAGAAAATGGTTAGAAATTTTCTTGCTCGGACTAACATTAATCTTTGTGTGTTGTTTATATGGTAATCCAAGTGCCATAGGATGACGAGAAGCATTCATTCTCTATCCCACACACCATATCCTTTGCACAGCCAAGTTGAGCCTGCGAATTCATTTCATAAACCCATGTTGGTGATCATGGGATGTTTCAAGATAGAAACTGTATCACTCCAAGAACGGAAGAAATCAAGAGATGGGATTTATAGAAAAATCTCATATCGGCGTTTAAGTGTGCTATGATTCAAGTTGTATATCTAGCACAATTTTCTGAACATCGTAGTTCCAAAGGAAAAGAAAAGGCGGGATTTCAACAAAAAATCCCCAGCATCAAGAAAAAGCAAAGTGCCTGGTAAAAGCAAGGCCGATGCTCGTGAAAACTGTTTGATTGATCCCCAATAAAGCCTAGTTGGGAAGAGAGAAAAACCCATAAAGGAGTCAGATCAAGAAGACTGCTCCCCAAACGATGTCAGCCGTGGTGCAAAAACACGGACAGAATTGTCAATCTCTTAATACCACAAGAGACGTTCTCTAAAGGATTTGTGCACACCTCAAAAGCGGTTGCACACCTCAAAAATGGAAGATGCAGAATGGAAAAGACATGTGACAAATTTGTAATGATCACCAATGTCGAATCCTTCGTGATTTATGGGCCAAAAACAAGCCTTTTTCGGTCCCCAATCCTACCAATGTTACAACCCTGAAACAGTCTTCTCTGACTAAGATACTTGGGTTAACATATAGCTTAGCTCGAAGAAGTACGAGCAAGACTCTTTCTTTCTCATTTTGCAGGGTTCTTGACTTGTAAACCCGGAGCAGATGGTGAAGATTTTCATTCGATGGCCCCGACTCCAAAGCGGGTCCCCCTTGAAAACCAATATCCAAGCCCAACATTACGGTCCCGTGGAAGACCTCCCGACCGATCAAAATGTATGCGCTGCGAATGAGCCTAAAACCTAGGCACAGGTCAGTAGGGAATTGAGTGCATCCCCTAAAAATCATCACCTCAAAACAGGTGAGATGGCCTCCTTGTCGAGAAATATTCCAATTGACGTTTTGAGCAAACTCTTTTTGGGAATTTTCAAACTGTGGATCCAGATTTTCCATGCAAGGGATTCGTGATCACATTTGCACGTTGCAAAAATGTTTTGGATAACCTCCAGCATCAAAATGCACATCTCATGACTAAAGCTTAAGTCATAAAATTTTGTCAATTGGACAATTGCTGTCTTCTCAAAGATTACCAATATTTTCTTGGGGAAGAGAAACCCTTAAAAAAAAATCCTTTTCAAAATATCAAACAATCTCATCGGACGTGGAGAACCCTTGTCATGAGACCCCCTTTTCAAAAATATCAAACAGTCTCATCGGACGTGGAGAACCCTCGTCATGAGACCCCTTTTCAAAGCAAACAAAGGTAGATACCGCCTGAAGGATCAACACAAGGTAGATACCGCCTGAAGGGTCAAACCAAGGTAGAAACCGCCTGAAGGGTCAACACAAAGGTAGATACCGCCTGAAGGGTCAACTCAAGGTAGATACCGCCTGAAGGGTCAAACCAAGGTAGAAACCGCCTGAAGGGTCAACACAAAGGTAGATACCGCCTGAAGGGTCAACTCAAGGTAGATACCGCCTGAAGGGTCAAATCAAGGTAGAAACCGCTTGAATGGTCAATCCAAAGGTAGATACCGCCATAAGGATCAATCCCATGGTCCGATCCACCATACGGATCAAAACTTTGACTAATTCTAAATGTTGGAGAAGTTATTTTCCTAGGTAAGCCTTACTGTAGGTGAACCGCTTATGGTCTGATCCACCATACGGATCAAAATCCTTGGCAAATTCCAAAGCGTGGGATGCGCCTTCCTTAGGTTCCTACCAGTCGGGAACCCCATAATGGTATGACCTACCATACAGGTCAGAGCTTAATCTCCCTAGGATATTCTGAACGAGTCCTAGGTATCTTCTTGAAAGTCGTCGCAACCGGCAGCATCTGACAGGTGAGCTTCAGGTAAGCCTCTCTCACTCCGGCTCATGTTCGAATCGCAAGAGTAAACCGGTGATTAATTTGAGCATCCATCAAAAGACTTAAGGGTCCGATGTCATAGCATTTCTTTTCACGAGTCGAGTCGATCAGGACTCAGGTGTCACCTTGTATTTGAGAGAAACCTCTGAGGGGATTCCTCTGATGAGATTCCTCTCAAAGAGGGGCAGCTGTTGACACCTAAATTTTGATCAAACTTTTATTTATTTATTTATTTTTATTTTTATATTTTAAAAACAATTCATAAAAATATCAAAAAAATATCATAAAATCACAAAATCAACTTTGGAAGCCTTGGCTTGGCCTTAGGAACCATTTTGACCAAAAAAAATAATTTTCATAATTTTCATTTTTTTAATATTTTCGAAAAATACAAAAAAAAAAGAAAAGAAGAAAATCAAGAAAAATAATATTTGAGGTCACAAAAATTATATAAGAATAGTCGGTATTTTTATTTTTATTTTATATATTTTCTGACCTCATAAAACAGTAAAATTCAGGTTCGATTTTAGGTATTCTCTGATCACCATAAAATTGAATTTGGCAAAAATATTAGTAATAATTAAAAGGAAAAGGATTGAAAACATCATCATTTAAAAGGAAAAGATGAATAATCATTTTGTCTTCGCTTTTGATTACTTTATTATTATTATTACTTTCTAATATTTTATTATATTATTATTTTATATTTATTATTTTTTTATTCACCTCCCCCCTCCCATCATCCGTCTCCCCTCCTTCTTCCTCTTCTTTTTCTTTTCTTCTGGACGGACGGTGCTTCCTCTTCTTCCTCCTCTTCTTCTTCTTCTTCTTTTCTTCTTCTTCTTCTTTAAAAAAAAAATGGAATCCTCACCTTCGTGCACTATTTGCCTTCGCCTTCGACCCTTCCGCCGTCGTCGCTAGCCGTCGTACCTCAAAGCCGCCGTGAATAACCCAAGACCCGCGGCCTCCACCCGTTTCGAAGTTTGGTTCGGGATTATTTCGGATCGGGCCAAATCCGTCATCGCCAAAGCGCGCTATCGCCTCCGGCGACAACCCCGGAGTCCTACCTCCTCCCTTGGAGCTTATGGAGCCTACGCGCCGCTGGTGGAGCCCAGAAACAGCCTCGGGTTACCACCCCATCGTCGGAGCGTGTCCGGACGTGTCCGGGCGTGTCGGGCGTGTCGGAGCGTGTCCGGACGAGTCCGGGCGTGTCGGAGCGTGTCCGGACGTGTCCGGGCGTGTCGGACGTGTCGGAGCGTGTCCGGACGTGTCCGGGCGTGTCGGACGTGTCGGAGCGTGTCCGGACGTGTCGGACGTGTCGGAGCGTGTCCGAACGTGTCCGGGCGTGTCGGACGTGTCGGCGCGTGTCGGAGCGTGTCGGAGCCGTGTCCGAGCAGTGTCGGAACAGTGTCGGAACAGTGCATGAACAGTGTCGGAACAGTGCATGAACAATGCATGAACAGTGTCAATTTTTTAATTTTTTAATTTTTTTTTAATTTTTTAGTCTTAATTTGTGAAATTGACTATCCACATTCTAATGGTGATCGACAGGTAACGGGCATGGGGATGGTCGCAGGCTGGGGCTGGGCGATTGAAGGCTGGTGTCCAATCCGATATGTTTTACGTACCCGATCCGTATATCAGGATTATTTTTCTAAAATATTGCATTTATAGACTTGATTTGTATGTATTTGTTTCAGTCTAGTGGTTAGCTTATTTATCTGGTTGAGTGTTATCTATTGTCAAAGACATGCTTTTTGTTAAAATATTTTCTGAAAATATAAAAAAATATTAATAAATCAAAAATGCCAAAAAAATGGAAAAATTAAAGAAAAACAAAAAAAATTGAGAAAAATTGCAGAAAAATTCTAAAAATTGTCCAAGGCTGAAAATGACAAAAAATTGATTTGTTTTCATTTTTGGGATTTTCTCCCATTTAATCCAAAATGGCGATTTCACCCCTCAAAGGGTGAATCGTCTTTGATATTCTGATGAATTGTGGAAATTGCTTAGAATTTGGTGATGGGCCAGATGGGTGGTTAAACCTTATGTCTAAGATTTCCACATTTCATTTCCATTTTTAGAAAATGACGATTTTACCCTTCGAATGGTAAATCGGTTTCTAAAATTCCCGAAAATCACGAAAATTGCCAAAAAATAGGAAATGGGTCAATTGAGTGACCAAACCTGTTTTGACTCCGGATTCATTCCGAAATGATGATTTTGTCCTTTTTGGGCAAATTGTCCCCTTTGTCTCAAAATTACGATTTTGTCCCTGATGGGCAAAATCATGTCTAAATCATTCCTAAGCCTGATTGATGCTTCTCTAGGCCAATATGGCCTTATTAGGAATGCCATGTGATTTATTTGTACACTTGAATTCATCGATTTGTGCACTTTATTATTGATTGTGATTGCTATGATAGTCATTCCTATCTGCATGAACTCCTAGATTTAGAACTCGTACCCCACTCATCTGCATGAAATCTTTGGTCAGAAAATTCAGTCAACTTAGGTACCGAAAGGGCGTCAACTCTGACAGTTGACGTAACTAAGTCCCCGAACCCAGTTCTCTGGTTATCGCAGAATTGAATAGAAACTCCCGACTATTCAATAGGGTGGTCCAATCATACCCTCCAAAAAATGATTGGTGGCGACTCCTCGGCATGCACACTTAGCACATGTCACTAGACCACACTGAAGGTCGACTACGCATACCTCCGTTACGATTTGGGTAATGAGCCTTGGGAGAGGCCCGCGTCCGACCAGACTGGACGGCCCATTAGCCCTCGAGAGCCCGACAACCTCGAGAGGGTCGCGACATCGGCCATGGAGCAAAGGAGAAGAAAAAAAGAGAAAAAAAAAATTTCGAGCAAGACCGGGGAAAGGCGATCACTCCAAGCTCCCTGGACATTCTACCGATCGTCTTCAAGGTCGTCGTCGCCATCAACAAGCCCCGGACAGGCCAGTTCTTCCTCTCCGAGCACCATTTTATATATGCTTGCCATGTGTTCAACGAAATGCCCCATTGGGCATTGTATTTTCTTAGTCTTGGCCGGGGGTTCCCGATCCTTGTTTGTCGCGTTTTTCGTTTCTAAACTCCTCTAGAACTGGCCCTAAACCTTATGTGACTCTTATTTTGCATCGAAATGCGCCGGAAAATCACGCCCGAAGCTTCTCGAGGTATACCCAAGCCAAGAGCTCGGTCCGGCGCGAGCGGCGGTTCCCGACCATCGAGGGAACTCAGGTAAGTTCCTCTAACTCATTTAGATGCCAATTGAATGACCAGAACCGAGTTTGAACAAAAAAAAAATTCAACAAATTCCTCGCCGGCGCCGGTTTGGGGGGGTCTTTTTGGGCTGTTTTCCGGCGTGATTTTTGCCATGAAATGGTCGTGGGTTGGTTTGGATTTGATGAGGATTGGTTTGCCTTTAAATAATGGGAGATTCGGCGACGTTTCCACGTCGGTTTGGGTTTTCCGGCGGAATTTCGGCGAGGATCGCCAGAATTTGGCACTGTTCATCGTCTTCCCCGGCGACCCTCCGGCAGGTCAAAGGTCAAAGGCTGACGTGGCATGCCACGTGGGCAGCCACGTCAGTCGGGTGGGGGCCGCGGCCTAAGAATAAAACGCCCAGATCGGACGGCCGTGGCTTCGCCACGTGTCACGATTTGGGATTTTTGGAAAATTAAAAGATTTTCAGAATTAATAAATAATTTTCGAAAATTAAAAAAAAAACACTTTGATCTGACGGTCGGCATTGTGCCAAGTGGCACTCTGAGGACAATCCGATTTGATCCGGGATCGGACGCGCCAGAGAAAGCCGCGTGGCACGATGTGGATCGTTAGATCTAGGGATTTTCGGATAAATAAATAAAATGTATAAAAAAATAAAAAAAAATTGATAAAATCTTTTTTAAAAAATGCAAACGGTGTCGTTTTTGACCCTTATGGTCGGACCGGGCGCCCGAGATGGCGTGGACTGGGTTCAACCCGGCCCGGAAAATATTTTTAAATAAAAAATTTTCAGAAAATAATAAAAAAAATAATAAAAAATTCTATAATTCTATAAAAAAATGGAAAATCATAAAAAAATTCTAAAAAATTCTAAAAATTCTAAAAAATTCTAAAAAATTCCGAAAAATAGGAAATGGCCACATTCAATTGGCCATGACCTGTCCCGGGTCATTTGACCCCCGATCTTTCCAGAAATGACGGTTTTGCCCTTCCGGCAAACCGTCTTCCAAAAAACAAATTCTAAAAAAATCCGTAAAAATCCCAAAAAATAGGAAACGGCCACAATCAACTGGCCAAGGCTCATCCCGGGTGTTTTGAACCCTGACCCTTCTTAAAAAGGATGATTTCGCCCTTTGGACGAATCAACTTCCAAAAGTTCAAAAACAATCAAGAAATTCCAAAAAAAAAAAATCCCAAAAATGGGAAATGGCCACAATCAACTGGCCATGGAGTATTTTGGATAATTCGGTATCCAAACCCTAAAAAACAAATGACGATTTTGCCCTTCGGGCTAATCGTCCTCCAAATCTTCCCATTTTACCCTCAATGTTAAATCACACCTTCCCTAAGCCCTTATGGCTATATTAGGAGGCCATTGATTTGAATTGATGTGCATCGATGTGGTTTATTTGTGCACTTGATTGCGCTTTTATTACATTGGCTGTGATTTGATAGGAATAGTCTTCCAATCTGCATGAAACCCTGAATCGAATCCACCTCACCTAAAATTGCGCCTGCATGAAATCTTAATTAGGAAAATCACTCGCGTTAGGTACCGAAAGGGCGTTGGTAATGACATCGAAGTAACCAAGTCCCCGAACCCAAAATCTCTGGTTCCGCAGAACTGATCGATCTCTCCCAATCGATCAGTAAGGTTTCCGGTCTACCCTCCAAGAAAGACCGGTGGCGACTCCAAATGCATGCACAAGTTGTACATACCACCACGACCACACTAAGGTCGAAAGCGATCGACTGTTATCGTCGAATCCTCGAAAAATACTCCCGCCGCGATTTGGTATGGGCCTGGGAGGGCCCGCGCCGATCCAAAGCCCGCGATCCGCACTCTAGTGCTGGGAAAAGGCCCGCGATCGGTAATCCATTAGCCGCGTCCGCTTCGGACGGGTCGCGACAACTCTCGAGACATATTGTGATCCCCAGAGTTAAATGCTTTCCCCAAGCGAAGCAAAGTTGTTGAAGATACCAAAATGGTCACCAACTCATAAACCCCAAAAGAAAAATTCAGAGCCTTATAAGCCTCCCCTAAATCGACATTACAACCCATCCGAAGACTCTTCCGATTGGGATGTTTCGCGCGACATAAAGACTTCGCAAAGAAGCTACCGCTCAAGGAGTGGAGCCAATCATTTATCGTCTGATCTTCCAGATTCTTGACTTGTAAACCCGGCGAAGGTAATAACTTCAAAAGTTTCCATAGTGTGGCCTCAAAGCAGGAAAAACCCCTTGTGTAAGCCCATGACCAAGCCAACGTCATAGTCCCTTAAATACCTTTCAGATTGACCCAGAATGTATGTGTTACGAATATGTCCGAAACCTTAGACACGAAAAGAGTGCGAGGTATCGATAAATTTTACCCCAAATCCTCAAGTGAGTGATTGAGATTGATAGATATCCCCCAGCGAGAGTGTGTGAGAAGTCCTTTCAGATTAAGGATCTTAGCTTGGCATGCTCAATAAACCCGTTTCATGAAGCAAAATTATTGCCTTTCATGAACTGAAGTTTTCATCCAAAAAAATTATTTTCGAGAGCGACAATTCTCTCATCGATTGATTTTTCCCATAGAGTCTAATGGTTGACACTGTCCTCTAACTGAATGAGAAGCTTTCAGCATCGTGTCGTGCCAAGTAGCCCAGCAAGTAGACTTGCTTCATGTGCCCATGCATTTAATGCTATCTGCTCATCATTCTGATTTTATTTCATAAGTCCAGAGTCTATAAGGACCAGGCATGAGCAGTTCAGTTATCTGCGGCAAGTTTCAGTTGTGAAGGAACATATCACAAAGGTTCGTTGGCGTTAATATTTGTTTGAGCTAACCTTGTTTTTGCAGATAAGACGAGCTTTAGCGTCCTTAAACCAGTCCCACAATAAGTTTCCTCAGTCTGGCAAGTCTCACAGTTCAGAATAGAGATGACGCCAAGTGTCTGCAAGAGCCAAGTCAAGCGAGTGCGAGCCGTGATAGCAAAGCTTGCATATGACATTTTTACCTCATTCAGCGAGCTCCGATCAACATGCAAGCGTAGAGGTCGAGAGCTTGTCCCATCCAATCTAGAGAATATACTCCAAAGGCCAAAGTGTAAGTTCAGTCTCGGAGCAGCACTCTCTTTCCCATTGAACGGCGGTTTTCATTCTTAACCCTGTCAAGAACCACCCCACATCGGGGCAAAAAGAGAGTAAGTCCAGCAGCATCAGGAGAAAATGGTTAGAAATTTTCTTACTCGGACTAACATCGATCTTTGTGTGTTGTTTATATGGTAATCCAAGTGCCATAGGATGACGAGAAGCATTCATTTCTCTATCCCACACACCATATCCTTTGCACAGCCAAGTTGAGCCTGCAAATTCATTTCATAAACCCCTGTTGGTGATCATGGCATGTTTCAAGATGGAAACTGCATCACTCCAAGAACGGAAGAATCCAGGAGATGGGATTCATAGAAAAATTTCATATCGGCGTTCAAGTGTGCTATGATTCAAGTTGTATATCTAGCACAATTTTCTGAACATCGTAGTTCCAAAGGAAAAGAAAAGGCGGGATTTCAACAAAAGATAAAAATCCCACAGCATCGAGAAAAAGCAAAGTGCCTGGTAAAAGCAAGGCCGATGCTCGTGTAAGTTGTTTGATTGATCTGCAATGAAGCCGGATGGGAAAATAAGAAATCCCTGAAGGAGCCAAATCCAAAAGGGTTGCTCCCCAAATGGTGCCGAGTGCAGAACAAAGGCATAGAGAGAGTTATCGTTCCCTTAATGCAGCCAAAGACGCTCTCTAAAGAATTCGTGCATACCTCAAAAGCGGTTGCACGCCTCAAAAATTGAAGATGCAGAATGGAAAAGACAGGTGACAAGTTTGCAATGATCACCAATGTCAATCCCCTCATAAATTCTAGGCCAAAAAAAAAATAAGCTTTTTTCGGTCCCAAATCCTACCAACATCATAACCCTGAAACAGTCTTCTCTGACTAAGACACTTGGGTTAACATGTAGCTTAGCTCGAAGAAGTACGAGCAAGACTATTTCTTTCTCATTTTGCAGGGTTCTTGACTTGTAAGCCCGAAGCAGATGATGAAATTTTTATTCAATGGCCTCGACTCCAAGGCGGGTCCCCCTTGAAGATCAATAACCAAGCCCAACATTACGGTCCCGTGGAAGACCTCCCGACCGATCAAAATGTATGCGCTGCGAATGAGCCTAAAACCTAGGCACAGGTTAGTAGGGAATGGAGTGCATCCCCTATAAAGACCACTATCTCAAAGCAGGTGAAAAGACCTCTTCGTCGAGAAATATTCCAATAGATGTTTTGAACAAACTCTTTTTGGAAATTTCAAATTGTTTGATCCAGATTTGCCGCACAAGGAATTTGTGATCACATCCGTGTGTTGCAAGAATGCTTTGGATAACCTCCAGCATCAAAATGCACATTTCACAATTAAAACTTAAGTCATACGGTTTTTGTCAAATGGACAGCCATGGTCTTCCCAAAGATTACTAACGTTTTCTTGGTGAAGGAAAATCTTTCAAGCCCAAACTTCTGCAGGATTCTTGGAAACCCCAAATCCCAAAAAAAAAAACATTTACTCCGTGGAGTGGAGCACACAGGTTTGAACTTTCTGCAGGATACTTGGAGAACCCAGCTCCCAGAATGTCACCTCAACAGACCCAAGTGAAGCTTTGTCAAGATAAAATCTTTCACTGCTTCAAAACCGAATTCCCGACAAGTTTCGGGATCTTTCAAAAGAAGGGATGAGGACAGAACCCTTTTTTAAAAGAAGTCGGCAAACTGTCCCAGCAGACGTGGAGAACCCTCGTCCCAGGACCCACTTTTCAAAAATATCAAACAGTCCTATCGGACGTGGAGAACCCTCGTCTCGGGACCCCTTTTAAACAAAATCAAGCAGTCTCATCGGACGTGGAGAACCCTCGTCATGAGACCCCTTTTCAAAATTCAAGCAGTCTCATCGGACGTGGAGAACCCTCGTCATGAGACCCCTTTTCAAAACAAACAAAGGTAGAAACCGCCTAAAGGGTCAAATAAAGGTAGAAACCGCCTAAAGGGTCAAAACAAAGGTAGATACCGCCTGAAGGGTCAAAACAAAGGTAGATACCGCCTGAAGGGTCAAAACAAAGGTAGAAACCGCCTGAAGGGTCAAAACAAAGGTAGAAACCGCCTAAAGGGTCAAACAAAGGTAGAAACCGCCTAAAGGGTCAAAACAAAGGTAGAAACCGCCTAAAGGGTCAAAACAAAGGTAGAAACCGCCTGAAGGGTCAAATCAATGGTAGATACCGCCTGAAGGGTCAACTCAAGGTAGAAACCGCCTAAGGGTCAAATTAATGGTAGAAACCGCCTGAAGGGTCAAACAATGGTAGAAACTGCCTGAAGGGTCAACACAACGGTAGAAACCGCCTGAAGGGTCAACCCAATAGTAAAAGTCACTTAAATGGTCAACTCAATGGTCCGATCCACCATACGGATCAAAATCCTTGGCAAATCCCAAATGGGACGCGTCTTCCTTAGATTCCTATCAGTTAGGAATCCCATTATGGTTTGACCTACCATACGGGTCAGAGCTTAACCTCTCTAGGATACTCTAGTAACGAGTTCCTAGAAATTCTCTTGAATCCATCAAACACCGCGAAAATCGCACAAACATCGAACAGGTAAGTGGCAGGTATGTCTCTCTATTATCTCACTCTCTCATGTCACATGAACGTTTCCCCCTTCAAGAAAGAGCATACATGGACAAGCATGAAGATTGGATGTCATAACTCATTTTCCTTTAGTTTCACTAGTCGAGTCGATCAGGACTCAGGTGTCACCTTGTCTTTGAGAGAAACCTCTAACGAGATTCCTTTCAAAGAGGGGCAGCTGTTGACACCTAAATTTTGATCAAACTTTTTTGCTTTATTTTTTATTTTTTATTTTTTAAAAAAAAATCATAGAAAATAAATAAAAAGTTGAAAATTTGAAAAATCAATTTTGGTAACCTTGGCCAACCCTAAGGAACCATTTTGACCAAAAATATTTTTTTTCATATTTTTGAAAATTAAAAAAAATGCATCAAAAAATAAAAAAAATAAAATAATAGAATTTGATGTCACAAAAATGTATAAGAATAGGCTATAATTTTTATTTTGATCTCTTGTCATTTTAACCCCATAAAAAAGTGAAAATTCAAGTTCAATTACATGTGCTTCTTTGTTACACATAGTGTTAAATTTGGCTTATATATATATATATATATATATATATATATATATATATATATATAAATAAATAAAAGAGAGAGCTCGTGGGGGTGCAGATGAAATGAGCTTGTGGAGTTTCTTAAACAACCTCATGGCCGGCTAAAGAGAAGTGGTCCTAAAGAAATGGGGAGGGAACATTCATCATGAGATTCCTCTTCATCATCACCATTGCACAATCATTCATTGCTTTGTCATAATGATCCATCACTTTCTATCATGGCCAGCGGGGATTGCTGAAGGAAGGGACATAAGGAGGAGGGAGACGGCCAAAGAATTGGAGGGCAGGACACACGGCAAAGAAAAGATTTTTCTGCTCCTCTCAAGAGGTTTTCATTTTGCTTCCCGTTACTTATTCTACGTTTTCGACGAATTGGACCATTGGATCAAGCTGAATTTTTGTGTCCAAGATCATCTCAATCCCTCCTTCAACTCCACCGTTCGGATCTTGGAACGGAGCTGTCTTGGTAGTGGTATAACAGCTCATCTAGAAGCTGTTCTGGGTCACGGGTATTATGTATCCGCCGGCCATCTTAATTCTGAGTTTCCGGCCAAGTGAACCGTTGGATCGAGCCGAAATTTTGTGTCCGTGGTCACCTTGATCCCTTCTTCATACTCACCGTTCGGATCTTTGATAGGATCTCTCCTGATGGTTGTATGATAGCTCGATCAGAAGCTGTTCCAGGCCGCGAGTACTATGTATCCGCTGGCTGATCTTGAGTTTCCGATCAATTGCACCATTGGATCGAGCTGAAATTTTTTGTACAAGGTCATCTCAATCCCTTCTTCACCTTCACCGTTCGGATCTAGGGAAAGAGCATTCTTAGTGGTTGTGCAACAGTTCAATCAGAAACTACTCCTGCACGCTCGGCACTTCATCATCCGATCGCAAAAGCTAAGTTAGCTTCCCTTTTCCATGTTTGATTTTGGGTTCTAAACACCATGCCGACTCTTTCTCTCGTTCTTTTAGATCATCACTGAAGAGAGCATCCATACAAGGGTACGAGTAAAGGTCGAATCTTACTTCGTCTCAGCAAGCCCAGACATGCATGTGGTCGACGTACTTCGTTGCAAACAATTCTAGCGGCGGGCATATTTGCTTTAAGTTCAACATCATCTTCATCCGAGCTCGGATCATTGTCTATTTTGTATTATGTTGTATTTGCTGTGTATTTACTTTATGTCATAGCATTTCATGCACCATAGAGTTAATTTGCATTGCATTGCATCCAATAAAAGTGTTCATTGTCTATTTTGTATTATGTTGTATTCGTTGTGTATTTACTTTATGTCATAGCATTTCATGCATCATATAGTTAATTTGCATTGTATTGCATCTAATAAAAGTGTGCATTTTCTACATTTTACTTATTAGACCCAGAATCGGAAGGCCGAGCCTCCTGTTGGTGTCTAAATATTTGCTGTATATTTACTTTATGTTATTTCGCCTATCAGACCCAGAATCGGAAGGCCAAGCCTCCTATTGGTGTCCAAGGTATTTTATTCATTTATTTTCTGCAAATTATATTGTGCTACCCCAGAATCGGAAGGCCGAGCCTCCTGCTGGTGGTTTATACCCCCACACATTGTTGCACGAGCACCGACGGACTCCGACGTCGTAAAAATTCACCGGATCCCATCTCATTTGCTTATGTTTATGTTGTATAATGACTTAATATCTTCTTTATTTTTATTATAATTTGCATTGTGTTGCGTCCTATAAAAACAAAAACAAAAAAAATGCTAGATCGGACGGCTGCAGATGAGCCACGTGTCGTGATCCGGTGATTTTCAGAATAAAAAATATTTTTAACATTAAAAGAAATGAATTTCGAATTTTACAAAAATTAAAATGATTCGATTGTCACCGAGACGTCACGTGGCGAGTTAGGGACCGTCAGTTGGGATTTATTTTCAGAAATTTATAAAAAAAAAATCAAATAAAAAAATTCCAAAAAAATGAATTATTAAGGAAAAATTCAAAAAAAAATTGAGAAAAATTGCAGAAAATTCCTGAAAAATTCTAAAAATTTTCCAAGGCTGAAAATGACAGAAAAATTGATTTGTTTTCATTTTTGGGATCTTCTCCCCTTTAATCCAAAATGACGATTTCACCCCTCAAAGGGTAAATCGTCTTTGATATTCCGATGAATTGTGGAAATTGCTTAGAATTTGGTGATGGGCCAGATAGGTGGCTAAACCTTATGTCTAAGATTTTCACATTTCATTCCCATTTTTAGAAAATGACGATTTTACCCCTTCGAATGGTAAATCGGTTTCTAAAATTCCAGAAAATCATGAAAATTGCAAAAAAAATAGGAAATGGGTCAATTGAGTGACCAAACCTATTTTTGACATTGTTTTACTCCGAATTCATTCCGAAATGACGATTTTTCCCTTTTTAGGCAAATCGTCCCTTTTGTCTCAAAATTACGACTTTACCCCTGATGGGTAAAATCATGTCTAAATCATTCCTAAGCCTGATTGATACTTATTTAGGCTAATAGAGCCTTATTAGGAGTGTCATGTTGATTTGGTGTGATTATTTTACATATTTGGATTCATTGATTTGCGCATTTTATTACTGATTGTGATTGCTAGGATAGTCATTCCTATTTGCATGAATTCCTAGATTTAGGATTCGTACTCCACTCATCTGCATGAAATCTTAGGTCAGAAAATTCAGTCAACTTAGGTACCGAAAGGGCGTCAACTCTGACAGTTGACGTAACTAAGTCCCCAAACCCATTTCTCTGGTTATCGCAGAATTGAATAGAAACTCCCGACTATTCAATAGGGTGGTCCAATCATACCCTCCAAAAAATGATTGGTGGCGACTCCATGGCATGCACACTTAGCACATGTCACCAGACCACACTGAAGGTCGACTACGCATACCTCCGTTGCGATTTGGGTAACGGGCCTTGGGAGAGGCCCGCGTCCGACTAGACTGGACGGCCCATTAGCCCTCGAGAGCCCACATGCAACCTCGAGAGGGTCGCGACAAGCCCCGGAGCCAGTTTCCAGAGCAAGTCCCCTCAAGCCTGGTGAGCCTTAAAGCCCAGAGCAAACACATTGCCAAGGCACGGAGCCCCCAGAGTTTTAACCTTGGATGTGTAAGTTAAGAGTTATGAGTGGCGCGGAGCCCTGCCATTAATCTTGCATGTGCAGGTTTCCCGAGCGAGTCTACTCAAGCCAAACTAGATATGTGTGTTTATACAGTCATCCCAAAATTTTATTTGCTTGAGTTAAACTTGCATGCGCAGGTACCTCAAGTGAAAGCCAATCCGTACATTTATACTGTCTTCCTAGAGATTTTTGTTTGTTTGAATAACCTTGCATGCGCAGGAACTAAGAGGTGTGGAGCCCCGAAGCCAGTTCTCCGAGCGAGTCTCCTCAATTTTGATCTTGATAGATGTTTTGGTGGTTTTCCCAAGCACTATCAGGTTAGTTTACTGACAAAATTAGGCATTCTTTCGTCTTGAAATGGAACCTCTCGGAGCTTCCATTCCAAGAGGGGCAGCTATTGACACCTAATTTTAGCGGTCTCGTATTTTATTTTATTCGTAAAATAAAGTATTTTCTAAATATGTTAAATATGCATTTTATTCATCCGTGAATTTTATATATTGATTTATTTTATTATTTTCTTCTATTTGCAAAATATTTTTTAAAAAAAAAGAAGAAGAAAAAAGAAAAAGAAAACTAGATCGGGCCGCGCCTACGACCCTGCGGCCTGGGCGTTTTTTCGCCCACTGGAGCGGGCCTTTGGAACACAGGCCCAGATTCCTCTTTGTCTTTTCCCCATGGGCCCACGCGAGTCAGCCCAACTGGGTTTTCTTTTAATCAAACTTAGCTCATTTCTTCCTTTTATTTCCCATGGCCCATCTCTCTTTTATTCCTCATCAGCCCACTCGGCCGCCCACACTTCACACATGCACGTGACACTCTCCCCGATTATCATCATTCACTCGCCTGCACACACTCACGTCAATTTATTTTTCACCTTACGCTTCATGTGGCCGGGTCAGGATCCCTTGCTTTTAAGGCAGGGGATCAAGATCCCACGTGGCCTATCACCAAGTCTCTGCACACTATCACATCACACTTAAGTATGCATGCACTTCACTTGGTCTTCGGGAAGGAGAGAAACGTCCTGGAGAAAGCGGGATTTATTCCCAGCCGCATGAAGGAACTCGCGGGGGAGGGGACAGTAAAAAAGGATTCTCCTTCTTCTTTGAAAAAAAAGGGGGGTCGTGCCGGCGAGGACGGTCGTGACTCACGACCCCCTCCTCGGCGTCGCCCACAGCCGGCCGAAGCTTGAACAGACCTGATAATGAGAGGGCCGAGTTGAGCTCGACTTCACGGAGGAGGAGGATGATGGGATAAATCGACTGTAGGGCTCTCAACAAGCACTCTCAAAGGAACTTTGTTCACACAAGGAAGAGGAGACGGAAGGTGGCTTTTCAATATACTGTATTCACAATCGATTCATCCATACTGAAATGGTTACAAGACTCACCTATTTATAGGCTTAAAACATGACTCTTGAGTCTCTCTAGGAAAGTGAAAAGACTAAAACAACAATTACATCGGAATACTAAAGACTAAAATAACAATTACATCGGAATACTAAAAGATGATAGACTCAACTAATTATGTCTACTAAAACAATAATTACATCGGAAATTTAATTATGCCATGGGAGTCGAACGGTCACTGATAACTCTTAATGAATTTGACTTAATTCCCAACAAAACTCCCCCTTAAGCCAAATTCTCTTCCGTCGATCATTCCAAGTAAACTTATGAATTTCCGAAACACTTCGATCTTGAGAGGTTTCGTAAAAATATCTGCGACTTGATCACCGGTCTTCACGTGCACAACTTCAATTTGTTTGTCGCTGACTTGTTCTCGAATAAAATGATATCGAACATCGATATGCTTGCTCCTCTCATGAAAAACTGGATTCTTCGCCAAAGCAATGGCAGAAACATTATCAACAAAAATCTCCGTTGCATCCTTTTGCTCCATATGGATTTCTTTGAGCAACTTTCTCAACCATATCGCATGACAAACACACGATGATGCAGCAACATACTCCGCTTCACATGTCGACAGAGTAACACTATATTGCTTCTTTGATGACCATGTAAAAGCAGTTTCACCCAGATAAAATACAAAGCCCGTAGTGCTTTTTCGATCATCGACATCTCCCCCATATTCACTATCTGAATAACCTCTGAGTTGAAATAGTTCAGATTGATAATAATACAAGCCAAGAGAGATAGTACCTTTGATGTACCGAAGTATCCTCTTTGCTGCCTTAAGATGAGATGTCTTCGGATTCTCCATATATCGACTCACAATTCCGACACTGTACATGATATCTGGTCTGGTACAGGTCAAATACCTTAAGCTTCCAATCAAGCTTCTAAAATATGTTGAATCAACATCGACACCTTCATCGAACTTCGACAGTTTTGCACCACAATGCATCGGAGTATTAACCGAAGTGCAATTCTTCATGTTGAATTTCTCAAGGATATTTTCAGCATATCTTTTTTGGGAAATAAAAATCCCATCTTTATTTTGCTTCACTTCGATACCCAGAAAATAACTCATCAAACCATTATCTGTCATTTCAAATTCTTTCACCATCGATGCTTTAAAAGTGTCAATCAATCCAGAATTATTTCCTGTGAAGACAAGATCATCAACGTATAAACATGCCAATAAAACATCACATTTCTCATGCTTCAAGTAGAGAGCATGTTCGTACGGACATTGTACGAAGTCATTTGCCTTGAAATAAGCATCGATTTTGGAGTTCCAAGCTCTCGGAGCTTGCTTAAGCCCATACAAAGCTTTCTTCAATCTCAGCACTTTGTCTTCATGACCTTTCACAACAAACCCAATGGGTTGTTCAACATAAATTTCTTCTTCAAGAACGCCATTCAGGAATGCCGATTTGACATCCATTTGATAGATTGGCCACCGATTTTGAGCTGCAATGGAAATCATTAGTCTGATGGTTTCCATTCGGATGACAGGTGCAAATACCTCGTCATAGTCGATCCCAGCTTTCTGTTTGTAGCCCTTTGCGACAAGTCTGGCCTTATAACGAGTGATTTCTCCTTTCTCGTTCTTCTTGGCCTTGTATACCCATTTGACACCGATCGCCTTTTTGTCCTTCGGAAGATCAGCGAGTTGCCACGTTTTATTCTTTTCGATGGCTTCTATCTCTTCATCCATGGCTTTCCTCCATTTTTCTTCTTTGGCAGCTTCATCGAAAATAAGTGGTTCACAATCTGCAAGAAGACATATAAGGTGAAGCTCATCGGTAGCTTCATAAATTTCAGAAAGTCTTCTTGATCTCGGTGCTAGCGATTCTTCGACAATATTTGAAGTTGAAGCTGACGATGATGGAGAGAACATCGGAGAAGGTGAATGAGCTTCAATCTCCATTTCGACAGAATCATCACGAACGGTTTCGACAAATTTATCATGACTGGTTTTGACAAGTTGTCGATTTTCCTCCCACAAACTTTCTTCATCAAATTTCACATCTCTGCTTACATATACTTTCAAAGTGTCAGGATCAAACAATTTGTAAGCTTTTGATGAGGAATCATACCCGATGAAATTGAGCTTTTTACTCTTGTCTTCCAACTTCGATCTTTTCTGGTCGGGTACGTGAGCATATGCAACACTCCCAAAAATTCTTAAATGATAAACCGTAGGTTTTCTCCCGCTCCATGCTTCTTCTGGGGTAACACCATCGAGTCCTTACGTGGGACATCGATTCTGCAGATAAACTGCATATCTGACAGCTTCGCCCCAAAGCTCCTTTGACAAATTTTTGCTTTTCAACATACTGCGAACCATGTCGAGAATGGTTCTGTTCCTTCGCTCAGCCACACCATTTTGTTGTGGGGAATACGGCGCCGTTAAGAAATGTCGAATGCCAAGGTAATCACAGAATTGATTAAATTCTCCAGAAGTAAATTCTCCTCCACGATCAGTTTTTAAAGACTTGATAAAATAACCACTCTCCTTTTCAACCATTTTCTTGAAGTGCTTAAACGTATCAAACACCTCTGATTTTTCTTTCAAGAAAAACACCCAAGTCTTTCGAGTAAAATCATCAATAAACATAACAAAGTAGCGATGATTACCGTACGACTGAGGAGTGATCGGACCACATACATCAGAATGAATCAACTCCAGTGGTTTCTTTGCTCGATAAGTCGACTCCTTCGGAAAACTTGCTCGAGAATGCTTGCCAATTACACATCCTTCACATAATTGATCGGGGTGATCAATATGCGGTAAGCCATACACCATCTTCTTGCGAGAAAGCATATTGAGTCCGCCAAAATTGAGATGACCGAACCTCAAATGCCATAGCCACGAAGGATTGTCTACACATGCTTGAAGGCATGTAGACATATCATCTTTGATGTTCAGAGTGAACATCCTATTCTTCGACATCTTCACATTCGCAATCAACTTATTATTGCAATCTCTCAACATAAGACACAGATTTTTCATCTGGACAGTAAATCCTTTCTCAAGAAGCTGTCCCAAACTCAAAATATTGCTCGACATCTTTGGCACATAATACACGTTAGTAATAAACTGACGTGTTCCGTTCTTCAGACGAATTAAAATCGTACCTTTCCCTTCGACAAGAATTTGAGAAATATCACCGAACGAGACTTTTCCTTTTACTGTCTCATCCATTTCAACGAACATCTCCTTTCGGCCGCACATGTGGTTACTTGCTCCAGTGTCCAAGTACCACGTATCATTCTTTTCATCAGCATTTTCTTTAAATGCTAGCATAAGAACTTGATCACCATCATTCACCAGGTTCGCCTTTTCATCTGCCATCGCACTTTCTTTCTGCCAACACTCATAAGCATAATGGCCACATTTATTACAACGATAACATCGAACCTTTGATTTATCATACCGGTTATTTGTGTTTCTTCCTCTTCCACGAGTACTTCTTTGATTATGAAAGCACTCATTGCTTCGGACGAAATCTCCTCCGCTTCGTCCACGACCTCTTCCTTGGAAACGGCCTCTACCGCGTCCTCGGTTACGATCTTGATTGACCCATCGAGTTTGCACAGGGTCACTTCTTTGGCCTTTGTCATCTCGGATATTCAATCGAGATTGGAGTACTTCCTCCACCGGTTCAGACTTGTTTCTTTTCAGTCTTTCTTCATGGGCTTGCAACGAACCCATGAGCTCATCGACCGTCATAGAATCGACATCTTTCGATTCCTCGATAGCGACAACGATGTGGTCGAACTTCTTATCCAACGACCGCAGAATTTTTTCGACAACACGAACATCAGGAACATCTTCGCCATTCCTTTTCATCTGATTCACAATAGCTAAAACTCTTGTGAAATAATCAGAAATCGACTCAGATTCTTTCATACGGATTACCTCGAACTCGCCTCTCAAAGTTTGAAGGCGGATCTTCTTTACTTTCTCAACACCTTGGTGCGTGGTTTGAAGAATCTCCCATGCCTCCTTGGATGTAGTAGCATTCGAGACTTTCTCGAACATAGAATCATCTAAGGCTTGAAAGATGATTGACAACCCGAGTTGATCTTTCGAACGAGTCTTCTCCAACGCATTCCTCTGAGCCTGAGTCAACGCGACATCTTCATCTGGCTCATCATAGCCATTGTTGACAAGATCCCACACACTATGGGCGCCGAGTATGGCTTTCATTCTGGAAGCCCACTTGCCATAGTTTTCTTTGGTGAGGACTGGATACTGAAAAGGAAGGTTGCTTGTTGACGCCATAATCACGAAACCGTGAAGCTCTAATACCAATTTGATGGGATAAATCGACTGTAGGGCTCTCAACAAGCACTCTCAAAGGAACTTTGTTCACACAAGGAAGAGGAGACGGAAGGTGGCTTTTCAATATACTGTATTCACAATCGATTCACCCATATTGAAATGGTTACAAGACTCACCTATTTATAGGCTTAAAACATGACTCTTGAGTCTCTCTAGGAAAGTGAAAAGACTAAAACAACAATTACATCGGAATACTAAAGACTAAAACAACAATTACATCAGAATACTAAAAGATGATAGACTCAACTAATTATGTCTACTAAAACAATAATTACATCGGAATACTAATTATGCCATGGGAGTTGAACGGTCACTGATAACACTTAATGAATTTGACTTAATTCCCAACAGAGGAAAGAGGAGAGGGAGTTCCCGAGAGAGCTCCAGAGCACCGAGAGGGGTTGAGCAAAACAGTGGTCGGGCTTGTTCGACGAAGCTGAGGGTTCACGGTTCATGGCTTCTGGGCGGTCGAGTGATGAAGCTTGCAAGGGTGGTCGTCCAGGAAGAAGATGCTACAGTGAGCTACGATGAGGGAGCTGTTTGGGGGACGTGACTTCATCGACGCAACAAGTGAGCGGCGTTTTTTTTTTTTTTTTTGGAGAAAGAGGCCAAACGAAAAAGGTCAGGTCGGACCGACAATGAAACCCCGGGGCCGACGGAGATGGCCCATTAAGCCGGCGTCGAGATTCGCGGCCTAGCCAGTGACGTCTAGTTTTGGTAATGGGTGGCCACCGGCGTACACTGGTTGCATTAGGAGGCTCGAGGACTTGACTGAGAGAGAGGAAGAGGGCGTTTGGATTCTGAGAAGTTCTCATAATCTCCTATCTTTGAACCAGAAGCTTGCGGTCGCCGTGCACGCCTTCGTTTGTGTGGTCGACCGAGAGTCTAGTCTAGCGAACGTCGGGTCTCTTTTATGTTGGTGGTGCTCGCGCCAGTTTTTGGTGCGGCTGAGGATCTTCCGAGAGGGCTGAGCGCAACTCTCGGGGTTCGGACGAGGTTGGTCCCGTCGTCTCTCACGAGCGCGAGGATCGCCCATTTCAGTGCTGGCCTATTGTTCGGAAGGCTTTTGTCTCAGCGGAGAGGACAGAGGCGTGAAGCCAAGGTGAGACCGACACAGGTGAGGAGATGTGCAGCCAGGAGCCTGACGGAAAGCCAGCGGCGTCGCGGACAGAACTCAGCATCGACGGTTCAACGATGAACGAGAAGACCTGGTGTTTTGGCGAGGAAGTCTGCCGAGCATTGGTCTGGTCATGAAGCCGAGCGAGTCCCAGCGGTGGGGCTTTTTTCCTAATAATGCTAAAAAAAGTAAATATTTACCAAATCAGGTCAAATTTTTTTTTTTTTACCAAATCAGGTCCTGCTCGGCAGTCAAACTGCCGAGCCGGCGGCTCCGGTGACGGAACAGTGCCGCTCGGTAGTCAAAGTGCCGAGCGGCACTGTTCACGGTGGTTTTTTTTTTTTTTTTTTTTTTTAATTTAAGTCATGCATGTGTTAAAGATGTGTGTGTACGTACACGCATTATCTTATTGGCTTCATGAACCCGACATATCAAATTGAAAAAGAGGACTCGAGGGGGGGAGATGAGTAAAATTTACTCATGTTCAACAAATACCAACGAGCTCACGTTCGGTAAAATATTCGCCCCCAAAGTAAAATATCAAAGAGAAATTGGAGGATTTTGTTGGGTTTCCCAAGTAGAAATCTGTTGACCACTTAAATGTGCAAAAGCTTAGTTTATTGAATTTAATATGTTCGGTCCAGTGCATGTCTTCATAGCACACTAGAAGCAAGCTAGCACAGCCAATGGTGTCTTTTTTGTACCTTTGAGTAATTAAGTTTAGACCAATTGTTTAGTAAGGAAAAAAAAAACAAATTGAAAATGGACCAAACTAACCACGCATGACTCAACAAAGCTAGTGCTAGCCATGTCAAACTCTATGCATAAAAGTTTCATCAAATTGTATATTTGAGTTCAGAATAGTTCATTGTTGATGAACCTACAACGTAAAATCCAAAGGAGCTATATGAGTCCGCGCGTGCACGTTGAAACTCCACAAGAGACAAGTTGTAGAAGGGCAACCAAAAAGCAACATTTCTTCTCAATGAGGATAGATCCAACTCGTGTTCACTTTGGTGTCATCGACGGAGCCACGACTGTGGCGGAGATAGATTTGGTGGCCGCTCGAACGAGGCTCTGTCGTCCTCGACCGAGGCAAATGTTGCTCGCTCGAAAAGCCAACTTGAAAACCAAATCTAGCTTAATGTCGTTCGAGCGGCCAACATGTAGGCGTCGAGAAACGCCGCTCGCTCCAGCCAGAGGAGCACCCGGCATCCTGTCTCCAGATTCGAAGCCACGGTTTGGGCCATGGTTGATCAAGGTTCGCTAGAGCTGAACAAGGGTTTAAGGTACGTTTGAAGATGAAGGGCATATTATACACATTAGTGTGCGTGATTGCACTTGGATTACGATTCGGACTCGATCAAAATTTATTTCTTTGAATTCGAAATGATATCGTTAAAGATGTGCGTGTACGTACACACATCTTTAACACATGCATAATGTTTAAAAAAAAAAAATTCACCGTGAACAGTGCCGCTCGGCACTTTGACTGCCGAGCGGCACTGTTCCGTCACCGGAGCCGCCGGCTCGGCAGTTTGACTGCCGAGCGGGACCTGATTTGATAATTATTTTTTTTTTACCTGATTTGGTAAATATTTACTTTTTTTTAGCATGATTAGGAAAAAAGCCCCCAGAGTGTGAAGGAGGAGACTGTCATGGCGAGTTGACAGTGGAGCGAGCAGCTCTAGTAAAGTCCCTGCGAAACACAGTCGTAGAGACGACTCAGTAAGTAGATCGCACAAGGTAAGGCGTGGGGTTGGAGACGACCAACGCTGGTGGTGAAAGAATGCTCGCCAGATGGTGACGTCGGTTCGAATACGAAGGAGGAGCCGGTTCAGAATGGTGGCGCTTTGACAGAGCGCGAAGTAGACGGAGAGCGCGAGTGGGCACGAGCTGGGTAGAACCAGTCGGTGTCCAGAAGGTCCGACATTGCGACGAGCGAGTCCCATCAGACGTGGAGGCGACTCGAGCTTGGGCTGAGGCGACGCGAGGGTGGATATAGGCGACGCAAACGTGTACGAAGACGACGCACATACGAACGGTGGCGACGTGGTTTTGGAAGCGACACTGGCTGAGCTAGGAAGGCGAGTAGGTTTGTCTTGGTCGAAGGCGATGGAGTTTCTCGGCTAGCCCATCGACGCCCGAGGTTCGCCTTGTGGAGGATCAGATCGGTGGCGACTTGCGAGGAGTTGATAGATGATGACCCCAACGGCGGTATGGTAGGCAGATCCCATCGTCGCTGTCTCGGTGCCAGCAAAGCAAACCCGACGTTGCGACGAGAAGCTCCGCTGGAACGAGGCTGGGCGACGCTGCAACGCGGGAGCCCCGACGAGGTGATACGGAGAGCAAGGACCAGTAGCTGCGCCGGATTTTGGTCACAGTTGCAGGTGCAGCGCTTGTTGGGGATGACGCACGAAGAAGAAGATGAACAGCAAATAAAAGAAGGGTTGGCTGCTCTTGCGTTTTGGGCTAGGTGCATAGCAATTATTGTCTGGTAGGTTGGGCTTGTTTTTTCTTTAACCAGAATTGGCCATGATTAAGGCTAAAGAGTGAAGAGTAGGGGCTGGAAAATGGGAGGCTGGGCCATGAGGAGTCTTAAGCCCAATTCATTTGAGGAAGGAAAAATGGGCCTCAACCCTTGTTGCGTCGGGCGGGCCCGATTCGGGCCCTCTTATCCGGGCTTGGTCAGGTCCGGCGATCTGATCCAGGCCCGAGTCTGAGAACCCGACCCGGACCCGATTCCCTTTAATAAAAGATAAATAAATAATTTAAAATAATAAAAAATCATTAAAAATAAATATATTACATAAAATATAAAAAAATAGAAAATAGGTAGAAATTGCCTCTATTTACCTATTGTCTAAATTTGGCTTTATGTGCTTGATTATTGATATATTTGTCATGTGAATATTTTTTGTGAATTATTTACTTAACAATGCAAATCTCAGTAGTTAAATTAGCTTGGTACTTAAAGTTTAATTCGAGACACATGTTTTATCCTTTAATTGACTGAACTTTGCTAATTATTTATTTTGAGTGAATGCATATGCTTCAGACAGGTCGCGACAGCCTCCTCTCTTGGCCGACTACTCCCTCATCATTCGGCCATTATAATATTTTCTCATTCCAAGGTACCGCCCTATACCATTTATAAATTTTTCTATTGTTCCTATTATTCACTAAGTGACCATAACAACTGCGGTGAAATTCTTAATATATACCTTATGAATTAAACTCATGTCCATTGTTGAGATCTCTCTTCCTCATTTCATATTTTCGACCACCTTGACCTCTTTTCACATCGTCTCTTCTATTTATTTTCCTTTGACTCTTAACTTTGAATGAACAAACTTCCACGCCTTATCTTGCTCTTCCAAATTCGTGTGCTACTAATCCCGGCTCGGTCTCAAGTGCCATCTCAAATTCTAAATTCATATAAATTTCTGTAGTATAGCTCAATTTCTGTTATTTATCACTGTCCTAGTAGCATAACCCCGTATACCATGGGTTTGCTTCCTACCCACTTTTGGTCTTCCTAGACCATTAGGGGTCTGACAAATGTGGGATGTTACAATTTCCCCGTCCTTAAAAGAATTTCGTCCTCTAAATTCGAACCTGACTTCCTTATAAGTCCGTAATTCCAAATAAAAGAAATGTACTTGCCTCACACCATATTGCAGCAAAAAGGCTTTTTATTTACTATATTGTATTTATAAATATACATTCATCAATCTCGGGGGTCGTCCCTGTGACCACCTCCTCGGACCACGTCATTCCTCGAATGCCACTAGGCTAATTGCGCCGACATCGTCACTAAATGATTTGAGATAAAAGAAAAGCACACCAATATATACATCACACCAAGGTTCAGGTACAACCAACGGTAAGGGAAGGACCAAAAGAAACCATCTAATAAACTGGGTACGGAACTCAGGGTAACACTTACAAGCTATTCCTTCGCCTCTATCTAAGCCTAACACCAAAATTGTTCCCACCCAAAATCTACCCCACTACAACAGCATCACCCTGAAGAACTGCTCATCCCATTGCTTACCTCTGCTTCGTCCTCCTCGGGGTCGTAGTCCGAGAATGTCTCTGATGGCATCTCCACGGATTCGTCCCCCTCGTCGTCCTCGGAGGTAGTTATCTCGATCACCTCATGATCCTCTTCGTCAGTCGGGGTCTTCTCGGAAATATTCCTTGAAGCTACCATTGAAGCATCAACCTCGGCCTCAATACGAACGGGATGGCACCAGGGCGGCACCACTTTTAATGGGACGTCGGCAGGATTCATAGGACCAAAAGTGCTGCTGTCTCCAACTCGGCGAAACCACACCTCGCAGCGGTGAGGCTCCCAAGTCGAGGCTCCTATGTCAACCCAGACTGTTGTACACTTCTTAATATACACTACACCCTTACCGTCAAGAAATTCGTCAAAAGTGGCGGTCCTCTCTTTCGAATCTCCAAGATGTATCGGCCATATGGTTACGGTTTGGGGTCTGGGAAAAATATGTCTAAGTACGGGGTGAGATTTACATCCCAGCAAGTGAAACACAGCCTAAACCAAACCACTAGTCCCACTAGATCACCCAATAATGCAAGAATGCAGGGAATTAATCAAGCATTGGCATATAGCATCTCAACATCATTTTCTTACGGTACTTGATATAAAGGAAATCACCATCAAGTACATCACAACTATGAGACCCAAGCTTCACACATTAGCATCAACTAAACTCACAATAATACAAGTCACCAAAATAACCATTTTATTCACTCATCGCCAGCGCTCCCAGCCGCGATGTAATTCACAAGGGCATTCAAGCCAATTGATATCTCAGGGGCATTCTAGCCAGTTGATTTCTTAGGGCATTCTAGTCATTTATTTGCATCAGGGCTCTCTGGCCATGCAATCACAGGGGCATTCTAGCCATTTATTTGCATCAGGGCTCTCTAGCCATGCAATCACAAGGGCATTCTAGCCATTTATTTTAGATATGCATTCTAGTCAATAAAACCATACGATATCAATCACCATGCGTTTGGTCATACCATCGCGCTACACATTTCAATCATCCAGTAGCGTCCTAGGGTTCGAGTAAGGGTTTAGGAAACACTTACATTGGTGGACTAGCAAAAGTCCACACAAATTGTTCTCCTTTGATCCCACAAGTGTACGACCAACTGAGAATCATACGTCGTCATAAGAAATTCATTAATTTCGGATCAAAAGCAATCGAATCTCACTTCCATTCAACCAATCCCTCAATAACCAACCAAATGACAACCTAAGGTACCTTATTGATCAATCGAATACATGACGATACCTCCACAAACCCTCCATACATTCGGTTCATGCAACCATACATAGGGCAGAAAGGAATTCGGAGTTTCGTGTCCAAATTAACCTTTAAATCACTTCCAAATCCCAATCCACTTCACATACTCCCCATTAACACCTCACATAACGTCTTATGAAGCCTCATGAGTCATTTTAAAGTCCAAATACCATTTAAATGTCCCCCATCAGATTCGACTAGAACAGGGTATACACAAAATAGAACCGGCTTCAATTTAGTCCGCATAAATCAAACCATATCTCAACCCTAGCTTCCAATTTCTCACGAAATAAACTTGCTGACATCTTATTCTAAGTGTTGAGGAAGCTCACCAAGAGTTTTGAAGAGAAACAACGCCCCAAAGTTCTCAAATAGTTCGGTTTCCTCTTGGTGCTTGGCGGTCAGTTTTCTGTTCGATAGAGATCACACAAAATCAGCCATGAAAATCTATTTTAACACCATCAAATTTGCAGCCACAGATCATCCAACTTGAGTACTATGTGTTATAAAGATCACACATAAAGAATGAAGTCATTTGAAGTCTCTAAGAGGAAGAACGGAGGCCTTACCCCAGCTCACACAAATTCTGTCTGGTTTTGATCTCGGGCTCACACGGGTAAAAATACTCAACCAATTGATGAGCTACCACTTGGAACTTGTCAAGGACATGTTGGACTAGCTTCTTGTGGTCGGAGACGGCAAGGCGGCGATGGGAAGTGGCAGAAACTGGTCGGACGGTGCAGTTTTTGCTAGAGGAAGAAGAAGAGAAAATTGAAGGAAATGGAAGAGAGGGAGAGGGGTGCACGGCTGAACAAGGCTAGAGAAGTCTTCCACCAAATTATTGGTGCAAAAAGTTGAAAAGATGGAATTTAATGGCAATTAATGCTTGGCTTCCTCTTTGAGTGACACATGGCATGCCCCCAATAATTTAACCACCAAGGTTTGACTTCATTGACCTCATCCACATAACTTTTTGGCAGCATATGGAGGGGTCTAAAATGAGCATTTTGTCCTTCCATCATTCTTAAGGCAAAGGCAAATGGTCGAGGGGCAAAACGGTAATTTGGCACTTTTTGTCCGAAACTTCATTTTTCCTATTTTGAATGACCATTGGCGAGGCGACGTCATATCCTTTTTCAATTTTGAAATTCTTCATTTTCAATTGCCAATTTGAGCTTCTATTTCATGGTCGATTTCTCGTCAATCGTATCCTCAGTTTATCTTGAACTAACAGGCGGCTTTTGCAGACGTTACGTGTATCTACTATGTGACTCTCGTCACACTTAGGATGACTCAAGATACGTTGTCATGTAATTGCGAGGGTTCATTGCTAGTTCCGACGGTCTCGATCGTCATTATTTGATTTAGGAAAACTTCGCAAATTATACATTGGTTATATGGCATCACCCGCGCTCCAACTGTATAACGCTAGCAATGGATTCCTCAATCGTTATTCGATCAGCCTTTATTGGCTCTAAATGTTCCTCGGCAATCCTTATAGTCAAAGCGTCATTTCCTTTTTCGAGTTTCCTAGGTCCATGTACATTGTCATGCGTTAGCCTTTCCCTTTTGGTTAGTCTACTCAGGATTGATCAGATCCGAGCGAAATAAAACTAAAATACATCAATAGATACTTCTCATTCAACAGTCTCAAAATGGCAGAAAATTCAGAATGCCACACTTCTTCTATGTCATGATATTGCCATAATACCTTTACCAAGGGAATACTTTTATTTCTTAGGACCTGTTCTTTCCGATCCAAGATTTGCACTGGCTATTCCACATATTCAACCTTCTCATCCCCTTCTATAGTCTCGTAATCTAATACGTGAACTGCATCTGACTGATATTTCCTCAACATGGATATGTGGAATACATTGTGGATATTGGATAACTTCGGTGGTAAAGCTATCCGGTAGGCCATGTCCCCTACCTTTTCCAATATCTCAAAAGGTCCAATGTACGTGGGAATCAATTTACCTTTCCTTCCGAATCTTGATATGCCTCTCACTGGCGAGACTTTAAAAATACATGGTCGCCTATTGTAAACTCTAGTGGCCTTCTTCGTTTGTCTGCATAACTTTTCTGACGACTTTAGGCCTTCTTAAGCTTCTCACGGATAACTCTCACCGTATCCGTTGTAAGTTGTATCAATTCTGGGTCCGTAATTCTTCGTTCTCCCACTTCATCCCAACATATAGGTGTGCTACATCTACGCCCATATAGAGCTTCAAATGGTGCCATGTAAATGCTTTGCTGGTAACTGTTATTGTAGGCAAACTCTGCTAGGTGTAGTTTCTCATCCCAATTGTGACATTCCGAAATTCGACCCCCCTTTTCGAAGTAAGATTTGCCACGAATTGGACTTCGAAATTGAGCACCGGATATTTGAGGATTCCAACTGGATTAAATTGGACATCGCCTCGTCGGGGACCGTTAGGATTAGAATTTATCATTAGCATTTAGAAAAGTGAATTTCGGATCGACGGTTAAGGAATTACCTTTATACCCTTAGATTAGTGAATTTCCTCTTAGAAACAAGCAAGGGCAATTTGGACAATTGCCATCCCCTAGCTTTGGCCGAAATTATGAGGGGTAGTATGGTCATCTTGGCTCTTGAATTATGGAAGAATAGAATGACAAGTGATTTTACCATTGACTAGATTTTTACCCCATCAACCACCACCTTACAAGATGTCATTCCCTTGCACTATTCATGTACCTTTTCCCTCCAACCACTCCTCAATCAATTACTCTCCCTCTATTGGACTTTTGAAGTGGATGAAGCCTTCCTCTTCTCCCTCCTATGCATTCGGCCGAGACCTCTCCCTCTCCCCTCATTCCCTCACTCTCATTTCCTCTTGTTTTCTCTCTCTCTCTCGTTCTCACGCTCTCTCCCTCTCACACTCTCTCTCGCTCGACCACTCTCGGCTTCCCTCTCCCTCACGGCGAAATCGCCGCCAATCGCCGCTCCACCTCCGTTCCTCGCCGACCTTTGGACCTCTCACATAGACTCTTCGACCTTGTTTTCCACGGTAAGTCTTCCCTAAGACTTGATTCTATGGATCGCTTAGCTAGTGAGTGAAGTTTTAGCGCGATTTTGGAAGAGAAATCCTTGACTAACCCGTGAGATGATGCTTGGACCTTCTTGGACAGATTTGCGCCCCGAGCTTCGTCGCTTCCTTCGTCGTCCTAGCTTGCTTGTTAGCTTGGTAAGTTAACTCTAAACTCTTATGAGGACTTTAGGTTATCGAAGGATGCTATAGAAGGGTTATTGAGTAGTTTCCATGAGCGAAACCCCAATGAAGCTAAGCTTGCCTAGCCCATCCTTGAGGATTCAAACTTGCTGTGTAGTTTCATGTCTTGAAATTGTGGCTTGTTGATGATTTGTGATGCTAAGGGTTTGGTTAGAATTGGTCCGTGGAAGGCAAGTTCGCATAGAAATGTTTCTTGTGGTAGAATCGCTTGCTTGGGTTGCTTGAATGCTTGATTAGACCTAAATGTATATTCGGTCATGATGAGGTTGATACATTAACAAGCGAAAATGATCTATCTTACCCTAAGTATATTCGGCCTTGGGTGTTATTTGACACGTGGAATATTTACGTGGATTAATTGGCACGTAGATTAATTGTTATGTGGATTATTTGACACGTGGAATATTTTCGTGGATTATTTGGCAAATGACTATATTAATATGATAATGACCACGTGACGAAAATAGTAATTGATGCCTTGAATGGTTAAATTGCTCAATTGATTGTACTCAGTCATACTTGTTTAAATTATGAGCTTATTTGATGTGAAATCCTGAGAGGCCTATATGACGCGGGATTGGTTAACGCGATATCCTAATGCGCCTATACGACGCGGGATTGAGTAATGTGGTAAATGCTTGATGTGCCTATACGACGCGGGCTTGACTGAGGAGAAATGCCTGAGGCGCCTTTATGAGGCGGGCTAAGTGATGAGAAATGCCTGAGGCGCCTTTATGACGCGGGCTAAGTAACGAGAAATACCTGATGCGCCTTTATGACGCAGGTTAAGTAATGAGAAATGCCTGAGGCGCCTATGTGACGCGGGCTCAATCCTGGGAATTATGGTGGTATCAAGTATGAGTACACTGTTTATGATATGAATATTTTAGTGCCAAAGTACGAAGTTTAACCTGGGCTTAGGAATGTTACTATGCCTCCGCCTTATTTGAATTATTATGCGCCAATTGCTTTATTCATGATTTATTGGTCATTGCATGTGTTAGGTAGTGTCTGGAAGTACTAAGTGCCTAGTTTGGGTTTAGGGTTAGCTTATTGAGATCTTATCTCACCTCGTTGTGGGACAACATTTTCAGGTCTTAGGCGATGGAAACCCGAGGTTGCCACGGATTGGCATTCGAAGAAGTGATGTGGAGAGAATGGATATAAACTCACTTGTGGTCTTAGAAATTTTACTAGGATTTGTGGATTTAGAATTGAACCATTGGTATTGGACGACTGTAACCTTTGAAGTGTATTTGCCGATATTGAGGAGTGCACATCTTTATGTTCTAAGTCATCTTGTCAAAGTTTTGTGTATGGAGTTTATTCATCGCTTCCGCATGTGCATTTTGATTTTGTGAGTGTATCGTTAGACAATTCGATCCTGGGGTAAATCGCGATGAAAGACAATAGAAGGGATGCTCGCGCGCTCTTATTAGGACGCGGGGCGTGACATCTCCGTTTAAGTGGTATCAGAGCAATGTCAGCTCAATTCAATTTGATTGAGGCTTGGAGTAATAAGGAGTGATGACTTGGGGACAATTAGATAGTGAGACCTTTAGGATTAAGCATTGATCACTGAATTTTAAGGACTGAAGGCTTGAACTCATGTACATTTCGATGGTTCTAGAATTGATTCAATTGATATCTTGGGTGGTGATTTTATTAAGGTTCATAAGGAAGCAATCAGAAATTGAGGAGCTATAAGCATGTATTTGAGGTTGTAAAGGTGCTTGAGGTTAATAGAGGATTGCTTATGAGCAAAGGGTCATTGGATTTTATGATCGTCATTGTGAACTTGAGGTACATAGTGAACATAGGCAATTGATTTGTGAGATGGATGGTCATTTGTGGAATTAGAAGTCCTCTATGAATAAGAATTGATCGGGAAACGACTGCGATGTGACGAGCAATGAGTATGATCATGCACTGCATGTGTTTATGGCGTCAGAATAAAAGTTGAGGAATGTGCATGCATGAGCATATCATTATCGGACTTGATAAACCATCACTCGGTATGGGACAAGTTGATGGGATACCTATAAACCGTAATGAAGCATGTTATGGGACGTGTGGAATGGGACTCTCATCGTAGGTGTATGACTTGGGAAAACCTGCAAAGACCAGGTCTGATGAGGGCGAGGAGTGTACGCCGGGACATAGAAGTTCGGACAAGGAGCGGCTCTTGGCAGGCTTCTAAGACAGAAATGGAGGCAGGAATGACCTAAACCATACATCGAAAGGGATGGGTCTAGGTATCGGGCTAAGTCTGATTCTTTTACCAAAAGATTTATTGCATTAAAACTGATCCTCAAGATGAAATTTCAAACATTGCATGGCATTTGATATGGCGCATGTGAATGGCACTATTGGTTTGCATCGCCGTAGGCAATTAAAGGTCCAAGAGCTTCGTACTTAGCACTAAGCGTTGTTTGCTGAGTGTTTGGTTGGATAGCTGATTGTGGTTGTGCTAACAGGGAGATGCATCTAGGCTTGAGTTATGAATGAGAACTTCTTGGTATATGCCTCTGATTGCTTGATCTATGATTGGCTTACTTGGCATTGAGTTGTTGTTTGGCTGAGGCTTATTTGAGAACTGAATAGCATGTTGTAATTTGCTAAGTCGCAGGTGTGGCAGGACTTAAGGTACGAGGAATTATCTCCTTGAATTGATGCCACGAGTGTTTACTTCATGTTTGCCTAGTTGAGACTTGTTTGATGATTGACTCCTGACTGAGTGTTGCTTGTAATTACTTGGTAATTAGTAGCTAGCTCATGGTTACCGTTGTGGTGAGCAGTTTAGGACTGCTAGACTTGAGTAAATGGCTTAGGTTTTTGAATCCTTTGGTGGAACTGTAGTGGCTCTTGTGATGTTAGAGCCTAGTGGGAATGAGCAATCGAGATAAAGGTGTCAGAGGAGCGCCTGACTCCAGACCACAAGTTGTGAGAGATTCAAGAGTTGATAAGGTCGAGAGAACCTTAAAAGAAATTGAGGATAGGATGAGTAGATAGGCTCGAGATTGGGCTGCCTTGTGACTTAGCCAGTTGAGGCTATTGCTGTTGTGATTATTAGAGCAAATGGTGGTGATCGGAAGGATGATCTTGGAAACACGAATAGGAGTCGACATATGGGCTAGCTTGTGGAATAGTTCGTGAAGTCGAAGTCGACTGAGTTAGCAGGAAATGTAACTATGAGGTTACTACTATCTGGAATGAGGATGTGTAAAGGAGCCTTAGAAGCGTGGGTATATTGGGGAGAAAATGACCCTAACGGTTAACACTCCAAGGTACTGCTAATGATCGGTGAATAGTTACCAAAGGAAGGATTTTTCGTGAAGGCATAGCACTTAATTGGATTGCCTTCGTCTAGTTGATCGATGAGGAATACATTACTGAGTTTGTTAAGGAACAAGAGTTGTTGGAGTCCCTGAAGTTGTGGGAATCAGAGATGGATCTGCCATGTAGGGTGGAGTCTCGAGATTGCCTAAGAGTCCCTCAAAGATGGTTAGGAACTCGTTGGATAGGACGAGGAGGTTAAAGAATGAATTGAGGTTCGAAGCACTATGACAAATTGGTATTTAGATCTGAAGTATTATGATGAACCTCATCTTGAAGGGCTAAAGGATTAGGGAAACCTTGAGTAAAGAGGATTTCCACTTATAGAACATAGAATGTACCTGTAAGAAATGGTTGGTACCTGAGCGTAAGGCCTAGAAGGGAAATTGGTGGTCTGTCTCCCTTGCCAAGGCAAGTGTTAAGGAAAATCGGCGTGCCAGCCTGCTTGAGTTCAATGATTCTATGAGGTTGGTTGAAATTGAACTAAACCATCGGGAAGGGAGTTATGAGTTGTTGTCCCCTAAAAGATAAGGTGTAATTCTAAAGGACGATTGGACCATGAGGTGGTCGTTGCTGGGAAGGAAAGTGAATGGGCCTGATGGTCTTGGTCACTCGTAATTTTAATGGATAGATGAGTAAGCAAAAAGGAGTGCTGGGGTTGTGACCGCAAGGTATTTTGAGTCAATCGAGTTGAATAATCAAGGGGTGGACCGATGAGGACCGAAAGAGAATCTCGATCCCTTAGAACCTTGTTGTTCGAGGTGACAGAATTATTGAAAGGAGAATGTCAATCATGGTGACATCTGAGTCCTGGAATGAAGGTACCGCTGTTGGCGCAGGCTCTAAGATTGACATTGTATAGAACGAGGAAGACAAGGTAGGATTCGAGGCATCGGGATGCTGCTGAAGTGTATAGTCTTCCTCATAGGTTAAGAGACCCTAGTATGGAAAGAAGATGAGTTCTATTCGTCTGAATGTTAAGAGCAAACGTTACCAGGTAGTGTCTGAAGAACTATGGGCTTGAATCCTTGTTGCATTATGATGGTTTTAGTATCAACTTTAATTAATGAACTTTACGGTTATTCGTGGTTATAGTCCAGAGATCGATAGTGGATTAGACAATACATCGGAATGGAAACTACTGACTGATAAGCATCATTTGTGAATATGAGTTATAAAGAGACGATTGATATTAATGGGTTTAGGCTTGGATTACGTTACATCTTGATGGTTTTAGTCATCAATTGCTATTGACGGCATTAGACAGTGCGAGACGAGATGTATACAAGGAAGTGGACAAGGGATATTTGGATCAGAGGCCAGTTGTAATCGAATGCATATGGATTCGACTTGAATAGCGACTAGACTTGAAGTTATAGAATAATATTAGGCAGTTGATTTTGAGATGTGATAGTCGCTTGCGGAATTAGAAATTTCGATTGAAAGGAATTGATCGGAATCAAGAAATCATGAAGAGCACGAACGGCCTTTGGAAGGTATTCCATGGACTCCAAGAGGATGCTCGAGGTATACAAAACATAAGGGCGCGAGATTTGGGTCTATTAAGGCAAGTTCTTGGTCATAAAGCCTCTGGGAAATGGAATTCCTGTGGAACCCTTGAGGATTATAGTAAGTAATGAATTGTCTGAAGATAATATGGATTATTAGAGTTTGGAGTTGCTGGAATTGATGGTTTGCTATAGACGAATCGTGGCAAGAGTCATCCTATTAATGAAATGGACTAAGGACGAGATGTGGTGCGAATGGCTGAATGAACATGAAAGGAGTTTTCGGGGGCTTAAACCTAGTTGGTGACCGCGCCGACAGTAGTATTCCATTGGGAGTCGAAACGTTGTGAGAGTTACGTTAACATGTCATGAAAGGGATTAAGGTCCATAGGAATGCAACGTGAGAGAGTGGTTGCCTATGTGTCGCGATAGTGAGACATAACGGGATGGATACCCCAACATGTCATTTAGAACTGACAGCTATTGCCCTTATGTTGGAAACTTAGAGATATCCCTTACGTGGTGAGTGGATTTTAGATCGATGAGGATCATTGGAACTTAAAGCACCTATTGTCTCAAAGAGGAATTGAATGTGTGGGACAACGTGGACGGATGAAGTTGCGTCAGGAATTAGAGTATCATGCCAGGGCTACAACTTCATAAGTCATCACTATGACAAACCATTTAATCATCGCCAGGGCCCACGGTCGCGATGTATCGCCAGGGCTCCAAGCGGCGATATAATTTCATAGGGCTCCAAGCCAAATCATCGCCAGGGCCCACGGCCGCGATGTCATCGCCAGGGCTACAGGTCGCGGTATAGTTTTCAATCATCGCCAGGGCCCACGATCGCGATGTAGTTCACAAGTCATTCAGTCATCACTAGGGCCCACGGCCGCGATGTAATTTCTCAGGGCCCACGGCCAATTCAATAGCAATGACAGGGCCCACGGCCAATTCAGTAGCAATAACAGGGCCCACGACCAATTCAGTAGCAATAACAGGGCTCAATAGCCGCACTACATGACAAGGCAATCAATCTCATAGTTAGTTTTCCTTGCCATTTCAATCAACGAATCAAGCAATTCAAGCTATAAGCTTCACCAAGCAATCAAATCATCTAACCAATCTATCCAGTAGTGCTCTAACGTCCAAGTAAAGGTTTAAGGGACACTTACCTCTTTAATTGAGCTAGCACTTCCACTCAGAATCCACCACCATGCACGGTCTTCAACCGGCCAGAGTAGGACAAATGCACGGCCAATTAGCCAAGCTAACCAATGCCACGTGCAATTCACTTCCAAGGCCCACAAATGCATAGCCAAATCACATCTCGCGTCGTCCTATGAATAAATTACAATTCCCGTCAATAAACTCCGCCAATTCCGATCCAATCGAACCAATTTCTTGCCGAGACATCAATTGACATCTTAGGACATCCCAATAATCATATTGTACCGTGGAAACACATCCTAGAATCATCAAAGGGCTCAACCAAGGCTGCAACAGAATTGGACAGCATTCTGTTCTGCCTTTGCTCTATTTCAACAGCCCATAATTCACCTCAAATCACCAATTTATTGTCCAATCCTCTTGCCACGACCTAGATTTACATGTCTAGAATATCCCTTAATGATTTGGAAGCAAAATAACACTCCTAGGATGTCCAAATGGTTCGACCTCCATAGATTGTCCACCGGTCAGAATTTTGCCCAAATCTGTCCACCCAAACACAGCCATGGAACACCTTCAAATCTCAAATGAAAAATTTATTTCTGCTCAACCACATGTAGTACTATATGTTATAAAGCTTTCCTCGGAAATGTAAGGTCATTTGAAATTTCTATGAGCTAGAATCACCACCTATCCTCAGCTAGATTAGAATCTGTCCACTTTTCTTCCAAAAATCACCATAAATTAACCAGACCTCGAAAAATCATGAAACAAATGGGAAAGTGTCAAGGACATCTTGAACTAACCTTTGGTAGTTGGCGACCGGCCAAAAGGTCATTGAAACGGGCCATCATACGGAAAGAAGTAGGCAGCATTGGCTGGTCGGGTGGCAGAGTCTGGCCAGAGAGAAAATGGTGAGAAAATTGGAGAAAATGGAGAGACTTTCGGGAATTGGCTCTTTGGGGGCAGAAGATCAATAGTAAATGGGTCTCTAATAATTTTTTCTGATTTTTACTTACAACTTTTTGGGGGATTAGATTTCCATCCACTCTCACATTGACACTTGGCAAATGCACCAACAATAGAGCTTAATCCTTTGACTCTAATTAACCACTTTCTTGGGTAATTTTCTGTCTACTTTCTGCAGCAATAGGGGGAGGGGCAATTGTCCATTTTGCCCTTCTTAATTTTCCAAGGACAAGAATTAAGCTTGAGGGGCAAAACAGTCATTTGGCATTTTTCGTCCGAAAATTCATTTTTCTCCTTTTGAATGGCCATTCGCGAGACGACGTCAAATCCTTTTCCAATTTTGAAATTCTTCTTTTCCAATTGCCAATTCAAGTTTCCATTTCATATCTGGAGTCTCGAGGGGCGGAAATTCAGAATGTCACATAAATAAAACGGAGACTGGTTCGGTGAGGATGCTGTTCTTACGATTTCATTATGCAACATAGTTGGTTTAAGCTACATTGTAAGATTTGAGTTCATTGGCGAAGGACAAGTTAATAATGTCATGAATGGGTCAATGTCTATTCGGTTTGAAGAAGTTAAGAAATGGATTGATTTGTGATTTCAAGGAAGGAAAAATCTGTTCTGTTCTAGTGCAGTAGTAGGTTCGATTTTGTGGTTCAGCTTTGATATTTAAGTTTGGTTATACCTCGGTTCCTTACCTTGATTGTTGTGGAAGTGTAATGGTACAAGTGGGGTCAATCGGCTAGTTAAATTTAAGGATAGTAAGCTCGGTCTAGAGGTAGAATCCGTGACTGTGCCGGTGAAAAACAGAATAGGTTGGTGAGATGAATCGAGGAAGAAATTGACAAACTTGGAGTTGTAGTGACAGAAAATTATAAAGGAAATGAGGGAAGTTTTCATGTTGATCCTGTGACATGAACCTTGGTTGAACTACTTGTAAGAAATTATCTTATAATGGTTGGTAATTTGATTGTTTTCTTAATCGATGAGATTCTAGACACGATGCCTTGCTCAATTGATCAGTATATCATATCTCATAAACATGTCTTGGTGAATTGGCATGCTTGTTTGTCGGCCTGGCATTGTTACATCATATGCAAGATTGTCACTGAGAATTTTCATGATTCATGGACGAGCATGCAGTGGTACGTGGTACCTGACTGATATATGATGAGATATGTGGAGTATTTACTCTTCAGTGCACTTAATCGAGTTGACCCCCCTGGGTTGTGTGCGGGGATTTGTACGTACTTGACGACCCTGAGCTGTGTGCGGGGTAGAGTCGTACCATGCGTCGAGGATGCCCTGGAGTAGGGGTTGCAAGTCATTTGGCTTGGCGATGGTTGTATGAGTGAAGAGCATGCCATATTCCTGGTATTCTGGCATTTCTGCATCATAAGATTCTTAATTGAATTTTGAAATGCTATTGTACTATACTATAACAGGATTGTTTTATAGCTTGTCCTAGGGAGTCGTAGGACCCCTATGGTGAGATTGAATGTTTTCTTGTTAGCCGTCGCGCTAACCCACGTTTGTGGATATATTTTTATACTAACATCCATGGCGGCAGTTCCCAGTCGTTTTGGAGTTCCATATGATTATGAGTTTTATTACCGTGATGTGATACATCTCGATGTACTGCATCTGAAACTTGTTGTGCATGTTCATACTATGTGGGTCGATGAGGGAGAGCCTACTTTGACTATTTATCATTGGTATGCTATCTATATACGAGTAGGTAATAGGTTAGTAGGTCCTTTTTCCGAGAGTACTTCCGATGCACCCCCAGCTCCTGTCGAGCCCGTGGTTCCCATACCTCCTGTAGCTGTGCCTCCTCCTCCTTCTGCTGTTGCTGCACCCATCCCTGCTCCAGAGCCTGTTATGCCAGAGGTGTATGTTCCACCGCCAGAGCCACTCGAGGAGTATGAGGACGAGGAGATGTTTCCTTCTGACCAGTCCGAGGAGGATTGAGGACTGGAGTTAGTCTCGATGACTTTTGGTGTAGGCGACGGGATAGGACGATGGAGTAGTTTTCTTTTCGCCATCCGAGTTATACATATAGATCGACGACCTGAGTCTTTTTCTTGTATATATTTATATATATGAACTCCTGTATGGTCGTGTGTTATGTTTTATAAATAAAAGTTTAGTCCTTATGTCATGAATGCCTCATGTTGCTTCCTAACTTGTTAATTTCCTTTTGAATATTGTCCAGTAGTACTGGTAGCCTGTGGATCATAGACTATAGTCTATTGGTTATTATAGGATAATCTCTAATTATCATTATTAGAGGCCTAGAACCGTAGGGTGGCGGTCTGGGATACCACAGCTCTCCCGAGGTGGTATCAGAGCATAGTTTTACCCGGAGTAATAAGCGATAGAATTTAGAAAGTTAGGATACATGCTACAAGGACTAACACATGTTCTTGTTTAATAGTCTTGTACTTAACAGCCTTGTTTGGACTACTCACCGAAATGCTCATTGGCAGTAATAGTAAGATTTGATAAGTCAGACTCAATTGAATATGGATTGATGTGCAGGATCAATAGTTCATCAAGAGAAGGACAAGAGCATCGTCTTCCGGAGGAAATGGTAATGCTGGAACAAGAGAAAGAGTCGAGGGAACAGTTAATCGAACTGACGAAATCCTACAAGCTTTGGCTAATCTTGGTACAGCGATAGGAGCTCAACCTCGACAAGCTCCAGCTAGAGCCGAAGATAGAGCGGGAGACCGACGTTTACAGAAGTTGGTAGAACAGTTTCTGAAGCTGAAACCACCACAGTTCACGGGGTTTGGAGAACCTCACGAAGCTGAAAAATGGATAAAGAGTATGGATAAAATTTTCAGGTTGTTCAACTGTGTAAACATAGATAGAGTCACCTTGGCAGAATATCAACTGGAAGACAATACTCAACATTGGTGGAATGCAAGCAAGAATGTGGTGTTTCCACCCGGAACTGTAATAACATGGGAAGCTTTCGTTAAAATTTTTTTATGGCCAGTACTTTTCTGATTGTGCTAGGGACCAAAAGATTTCAGAATTTATGAACCTAACTCAAGGCAACATGACTGTGGTGCAGTATGAAGCAAAATTCTCAGAACTTTCCAGGTTTGCTCCTCAACTGATTGAAACTCAGGAACGTAGATGCAAGAGGTTCTTAAATGGCCTCAAGATTGAAATACAGAAACAACTGGCATCTCTAAGGATTAGGGATTATTCTGAGATTTATGAACGAGCTCAACTAGTGGAACAAGTGTTGTCAAAAGAAAAGAAGGAAGAAGAACATAAGGCAAGAGCTAGCCGTGTAACGGCTCAGGAGCAGGACAACAAGAGGCCCAAATAGTTTGATAGATCCCAAGAGACTCCTTATAAAAGACGCAATTATGGAAAATTTCGTGGAGTTGGAAAGAATTGAACAATAGGACAAGTTTGAAACTTAGACAGAGTCTGTAACCGCTGTGGCAAGATTCATGGTAATCTGCCGTGTAATATTGGGAGAGAATGTTATGGATGTGGATGAGTGGGACATCTAGTGAGAGATTGTCCCCAAAAAAGACAGCAAGCTCAGCAGAATCAAGACAATCGAGTGAAACCTATTGGAGAGCAGCAAAGGCCTCCAGCTCCAGGCAGGATCCAGGCTATGACCCGAGAGGAAGTGGAAGCCTCTGGGACTACTATAGCAGGTATGATTCCTTTATGTGATAAGGATGCATATGTGTTATTTGACACTGGAGCAACACATTCTTTTATATCAACAAGATTTGCTGAACTGTGTGGACTGAAGCCTGAAACACTGAAAGTACCCCTTAGTGTATCCACACCACTGAAGGATAATATAGTGACGACTCTGATTTGTAAAGGATGGGAAATCGTGATAAGAGATCAAAGTCAGAAAATCGACCTAATAGTGATGGGTTTCTATGACTTTGATGCCATTATCGGCATGGATTGGCTGCATGACATACGAGCCAATGTAGATTGCTTCAAAAAGGTGATTCGGTTTAGCCCTCGTAATGAGACCAGTTTCGAGTTTGTGGGAACGGAACTCGTGCGATTGTACCTTTAGTATCCGCAGTGGAAGCTCGTAAACTTCTAGGCAATGGATGTTGGGGTTTTCTTGCTAATGTCAGAGAATTAACCAAGAAGGAAGTCAACATTAATGACGTCCCAGTAATTCAAGAATTTTTAGATGTCTTCCTTGAAGAACTACTAGGACTACCCCCGAAGCGAGAAGCCGAGTTTACTATTGAATTGGCCTCAGGAACTGAGCCTATTTCCAGAGCTCCATACAGAATGGCTTTAACTGAGCTTAAGGAGTTAAAAGTACAATTGCAGGAATTACTGGATAAGGGATTTATTAGGCCAAGTACTTCACCATGGGGAGCACCAGTATTATTTGTCAAGAATAAGGATGGATCATTTCGTTTGTGCATTGATTATAGACAACTAAATCAGGTGACCATCAAGAACAGGTATCCTCTACCAAGAATAGATGACTTATTCGACCAACTACAAGGAGCCTCCGTTTTCTCGAAAATTGACTTACGGTCAGGTTATAATCAACCGACAGTTAGAGAAGATGATATCCCCAAGACTGCTTTTCGAACAAGGTATGGGCACTACGAGTTCGTAGTCATGCCGTTTGGACTTACAAATGCTCCTGCCGCATTCATGGATTTAATGAACAGAATGTTCAAACCCTATATGGATCAATTTGTGATAGTGTTCATTGACGATATTTTGGTGTACTCCAAGGGACAGAAGGAACACGAGAAACATTTACGGAAGGTGTTACAGGTATTGAGAGAGCACCAGTTGTATGCAAAATTCAGCAAGTGTGAATTTTGGTTGGACAAAGTCATATTCCTTGGTTATATGGTAACGGAAAATGGAATCTCTGTCGATCCTGCCAAAATCGAAGCTGTTATAAATTGGCCGCGACCGACTACCGTTACAGAGATACGAAGATTCCTTGGTCTCGCCGGATATTACGGTAGGTTTGGGGAAGGATTTTCTTGAATTGCGGGACCCTTGACTCAACTAACCCGAAAAGGAGTTAAGTTTGAATGGACAGAGAAGTGTGAACAAGGCTTTCGAGAAATCAAGAAGAGATTGATTCGGCCCCAGTATTAACTATGCCGTCAGGACCAAGAGGGTTCGTGGTATACTGTGATGCATCTAAAAAAGGATTGGGTTGCGTTCTAATGCAACATGAAAGGTCGTGGCGTATGCTTCAAGACAATTACGACCTTATGAATTGAATTATTCGACACATGATTTAGAATTGGCTGCAGTAATTTTCGCATTGAAAATTTGGAGGCATCATCTGTATGGAGAGAAATTCCAAATCTTCACTGATCATAAAAGTTTAAAGTACCTCTTCTCTCAAAAGGAATTAAATATGAGACAAAGTAGATGGATGGAATTACTCAAGGATTATGACTGTGAAATTCTTTACCACCCTGGCAAGGCAAACAAAGTGGCAGATGCTTTGAGTCGGAAAACTACGCTACATATGGCAAGCCTGATGAGTAAAGAGTGGGAGCTATTAGGGAAGTGTCAAATTCAGATTTCATAGTTGAACTAAATGAATTAACTGGCGTGTTTGCTACACTGAGGATTGAATCGAAATTGGTACAAAGGATCAAGGAGTTGCAACGGACAGATCTTGAAATCTCAAATCTCCGAGAAGAGACAACAGAGGGCAAAAGGCCATATTTCTCAATATCAGAAGATGGAATTCTTCGTTTTCAAGGACATTTATGTGTACCGGAAGAGGAAAGGTTAAGAAAAGATATTATGAATGAAGCTCATCGAAGTAATTATAGTATTCACTCGGAATCGTCGACAACATTATTGGTGGAACGGAATGAAGAAAGATATTGCTGAATATGTCGCAAAGTGCTTAACTTGCCAGCAAGTGAAAGCAGAACATTTGAAGCCTGTTGGAATGCTCAGACCATTAGATTTTCCTGAATGGAAGTGCAAACACATAACTATGGATTTTGTACAAGGGCTACCTAGAACGTCGAAAGGACATGATTCTATCTGGGTAATTGTAGATCGATTGACTAAGTCAGCTCATTTCCTAGCAGTCAGGACAACATACTCTTTGAAGAAATTGGCTGAACTGTACGCACAGATTATAGTGAAACTGGATGGAATTCCAGTGAGCATTACTTCAGATCGAGACCCAAGATTTACATCAAAATTTTGGAAGAGTTTACAAGAAGCCATGGGAACTAAACTTCAGTTTAGTACAGCCTTCCACCCTCAAACAGAAAGAGTTATACAAATCTAGGAAGATATACTTCGAGCATGTATTTTGGATTTTAAAGGTAACTGGGAAGAGAAATTACACATAGCAGAATTTGCCTATAATAACAGTTATCAAAAGAGTATAGACATGGCACCATTTGAAGCTTTGTGCGGACGAAGATACAGAACACCCGTATGTTGGGATGAAGTGGGAGAATGAAAGATCACAGGGCCAGAATTAATCCAGATCACAACTAAGGTTATACAAATTGTTCGTGATAAGCTTAAAATAGCCCAAAGTCGTCAGAAGAGTTATACCAACAGACGGCGAAGACCATTGGAGTTTGCAGTGGGTATGTGTTTCTAAAAGTCTCACCACTCAGAGGAATATCACGATTTGGAAAGAAAGGGAAATTAAGCCCAAGATATATTGGACCTTTTGAAATATTGGAAAAGATAGGAGATTTAGCTTATCGGATAGCCTTACCACCAAAGCTGTCCAATGTTCATGATGTGTTTCATGTTCCTATGCTGAGGAAGTATCATCCAGATACAGAGCACGTGTTGGATTATGAAACTATTAAGGGGAGTAAGAAGGGTGAATATCTAGAGAAGCTATTGCAAATTCTGGATCGGAAGGAGCAGGTCCTAAGGAATAAAACCATTCGTCTGGTGAAAATTTTATGGCAATACCACGGTATGAGAGAAGCCACCTGGGAACTTGAGGAGACAATGAAACAACAACACCCCCACCTGTTTGAAGCTACAGGTCAGTATTATGACCCTTCACTAGACATGCTGCATTTTCATTGCAATAAGTATTGTAGAAAATGCATGACCTGTTTATGAGGTACGAAATGATTGACTAGTCACTTGACCATGGCATGATTAATAAATTTCTATGAAAGAGCATGAAGAAAATGAGGGGCAGTTGTTGGTAGTACGGAAGAGTGGTTAAAAGAAATTTGTAGTACTTGATGACCGCTGTCGGCACAATAGCCGAGTGGCACCCGGGGAGTGACATGGTCCGAAGAGGAGGTCGCTGGATCGACCCCCAGCATTGATGAATGTACAAGTGTAAACCGATACTTGTGAATGAATATAGCAAAAACCTTTTAGCTGCGACCTGTTGTTGAAGAGATTGATTTACTTTATGTAGACATGACTTTGGAGCTAGGAATCAAATTTCAAGGACGAAATTCTTATAAGGGGGGTAGAAGTTGTGGCATCCCCTGTTTGCCAGATTCCTAAAGATCAGAAATGATCAAATGGGTTTTGAAGATGACTTTTAACGCAAGAACTTAAGAGCCTGGAATGCGAATCAAGGCAAGGAAAACAAGATAGGTCAAGATAACCTAGGTCATAGAGGAAATTAGAAATATTTGGTAAGAGCCTTGTCGGTTAAAATTAGCGGAACGCGATTAAAGGCTTTCCATGCCATTTGAAACTCACGGCCGAGATAGGGTGAATTAGCACCACCGTTAGAGTGAATGTGGAATCAAGTCTACAAGAGTGGTCGACTATTGAGGACTCACGAAAATTTAGCGGCAATGTTATTCTTCCCATGAAAGCTTATTGGCCGAAGAAACCTAAGTAAGTGGCAAGGAATGGATTTAATCATTGGTTGGCAAATCCCACCACAATCTAGAAAATGATTACCAACCATTTGGGGTTAGGATAAGTGGCAGCCATGTCTCAAATTGCATGAAGTTCTATTGGTCGGGTGAGTCTAGAGAAAAGGCAAGAGCATTCATTGGTCATACATCTCCTCAAAATCTTGCTTTGGATGACAAACCACTAGAAGACTAGACAAATGGCGTCTTCATTCTCCTTGCATGGAAACTAATTGGTCGATCATCCTAGGGAAAATGCAAGAAGGATCATTGGAGGTTTAGTCTTGTCAAATTCCATGACAATGATTTATCACCAATGGGGACTATACAATGTGGCGATTACACTCTTGATGCATGGAATTCTATTAGCCGGCGGAACCTAGGGAATTGGTAAAAGAAGCAAGACCATCCATTGGTCTATTGTCATGTCAAGATCTTACTTTGGATAATGGAATAATGGGGGTAGTGCAAAGTGGCGAGTGACCATTGAAGGGAAGAGCATAAGTGATAAAATGTCACTTGAGAATTCCCAAAGACATGCAAGAAAAAGGGTTTCTCATCCTCATTGCCACCATTGTCGACCAAAGAAGAAGGTAAAAGAGAGCGTGAAACCGAGATCAAGAGAGAGGAAGAAGAGGCGGCTCGGCGATTCCACCATTGAAGCAAGGAAGAAAATCGTGAAGCTCGGACAAGAAATAGGCAAGAATTCCTTCAATGTCATCATAGGATATGAGTATATTGTGGTTTCATTTCATTGGGGGAATTCATGTGAGGTTTTAAGAGCTGGAAATCGTCCGATGGTCGTCCATAGGACTGAGTAGTTGCGATTTTGCTTTTGATGCATGGAAGGGGTCGAGGGATAGTTATATTGCATGGATTTTTGGGAGTAAAGCTGGAAAGTTGAGGTCATGGTGTCATTTAGCTAGATTGAAGTATTTCAGTATAAATTGTTTTAAAAAAATGGAGACTGGTTCGGTGAGGATGATGTTCTTACGATTTCATCATGCAACAGAGTTGGTTTAAGCTACATTGTAAGTTTTGAGTTCATTGGCGAAGGACAAGTTAATAATGTCATGAATGGGTCAATGTCTATTCGGTTTGAAGAAGTTAAGAAATGGATTGATTTGTGATTTCAAGGAAGGAAAAATCTGTTCTGTTCTAGTGCAGTAGTAGGTTCGATTTTGTGGTTTAGCTTTGATATTTAAGTTGGGTTATGCCTCGGTTCCTTACCTTGATTGTTGTGGAAGTGTAATGGTACAAGTGGGGTCAATCGGCTAGTTAAATTTAAGGATAGTAAGCTCGGTCTAGAGGTAGAAACCGTGACTGTGCCGGTGAAAAACAGAATAGGTTGGTGAGATGAATCGAGGAAGAAATTGACAAACTTGGAGTTGTAGTGACAGAAAATTATAAAGGAAATGAGGGAAGTTTTCATGTTGATCCTGTGACATGAACCTTGGTTGAACTACTTGTTAGAAATTATCTTATAATGGTTGATAGTTTGATTGTTTTCTTAATCGATGAGATTCTAGACACGATGCCTTGCTCAATTGATCATTATATCATATCTCATAAACATGTCTTGGTGAATTGGCATGCTTGTTTGTCGGCCTGGCGTTGTTACATCATATGCAGGATTGTCACTGAGAAGTTTCATGATTCATGGCCGAGCATGCATTGGTACGTGGTACCTGACTTATATATGATGATATATGTGGAGTATTTGCTCTTCAGTCCACTGAATCGAGTTGACGCCCCTAGGCTGTGTCCGGGTATTTGTACGTACTTGACGACCCTGAGCTGTGTGCGGGGTAGAATCATACCATGCGTCGAGGATGCCCTAGAGTAGGGGTCGGAAGTCATTTGGCTTGGCGATGGTTGTATGAGCGAAGAGCATGCCATATTCATGATATTCTAGAATTCTGCATCATATGATTCTTAATTGAATTTTGAAATGCTATTGTACTATACTGTCATAGGATTGTTTTATAGTTTGTCCTAAGGAATCATAGGACCCATATGGTGAGATTGAGTGTTTTCTTGCTAGCCGTCGCGCTAACCCACATTTGTGGATATATTTTCAGACTAACATCCATGGCGGCAGTTCCTAGACGTTTTTGAGTTCCATATGATTATGAGTCTTATTACCGTGATATGATACATCTCGATGTACCGCATCTGAAACTTGTTGTGCATGATCATACTATGTGGGTCGATGAGGGAGAGCTTGCCTTGACTATTTATCGTTGGTATGCTATCTATATACGAGTAGGTAATAGGTTAGTAGGTCCTTTTTCCGAGAGTACTTTCGATGCACCCCCAGCTCTTGTCGAGCCCGTGGTTCCCGTACCTCTTGTAGCTGTGCCTCCTGCTCTGCTGCTGCTGCACCCATCCCTCCTTTAGAGCCTGTTATACCAGAGGTGTATGTTCCACCGCTAGAGCCACTCGAGAAGTCTGAGGACGAGGAAATGTTTCCTTTTGACCAGTCCGAGGAGGATTGAGGACTAGAGTTAGTCTCGATGACTTTTGGTGTAGGCGACGGCATAGGACGATGGAGTAGTTTTCTTTTGGCCTTCCCAGTTATACCTATAGATCGACGACCTGAGTCGTTTGCTTGTATATATTTATATATATGAACTCCTATGTGGTCATGTGTTATGTTTTATAAATAAAAGTTTTAGTCCTTATGTTATGAATGCCTCATGTTGCTTCCTAACTTGTTAAATTCCTTTTGAATATTGTCTAGTAGTACTGGTGGCCTGTGGATCATAGACTATAGTCTATTGATTATTATAAGAATAATCTCTAATTATCGTTATTAGAGACCTATGACCGTAGGATGGTGGTCTGGGACGCCACAGCTGGCTACGATTCCATTTGAAGGGTAGCCTCTTGTTGCACAATTTCTAAAGATTCTTTTTTATCTCATGATTTGTTGGGGATTGAGGTATCTAGTAATCCCTTGGTATCCCTAAGATTTGCCTTATGATTTTTCAGCATTTCGGTAAGGGTCAGCCCTGTTCTTGTTGGGCTTTTTGTCTATTTTCTAATGCGTTGGGATTCGACTTTTTCTCTTTCTCGATCCCGCCTTTTCCTTTTCTTTTTATTGGAACTAGGATTTTTGACGATCTTGTAAGGTATGTGACTTAAGTCTCATCCTATTTTGAACATCTTACTTTGAAATTCTCATGTAACTCCTACTTTTGAACTTCTCTGTCCACGAGTGTCTTCGCCACCTTCGCCTTGGTATTGTGCAATGATCACCAATGGGGGTACACGAAACAAATGTGTAGGCTCAAATTGGCTATGCAATGGGTATAAGTGTGTAGGATAGAAAAATTAACATCTCTTCGTCATCCTAAGGCGCTTGGATCAATATATATCAACACACGAAGATTGATGTTAGTCCGAGCAAAAAGATTTCTAACCATTTACCTGTTCATGCCACTAGACTGCTTCTATACGACCCCAATGTGAGGTGGTTCTTGACAGGGTTAAGAGATGAAAACCACCGCTCAAAGGGTTTGTCAAAGATCACCTGTAGTGTTTATGGAGAAGAATGAATGCCTCTGTCATCTCAATCCATGTAATCGATGCGAATAGCCTTTACATCCCATAGTTCGGGCTTTTCTATCCTTACACTTCTCTTATCTCTCCAGTGTGTATAGGACGTGTTTGGATTAGGTTTGCCTCTTATCTGAAAAAGAATTCTTGCTAGATAGCCTAAACAACTTTTGTGGCGTCCTAGACCGCCACCCTACGGTCATAGGTCTCTAATAGCGATAAATAGAGATTAACTTAATAATAATAAGTATCCACAGGTGTCGCGACCCGTCCGAAAGCGGACGCGGCTAATGGATTACCGATCACGGCCCCCACTCTGAAATGTGGATCGCGGGCCTTAGATCGGCGCGGGCCCTCCCAGGCCCATACCAAATCGCGGCGGGAGTGTCTTTTGAGGGATTCAACGATAAGAGTCGATCGCTTTCGACCTTCAGTGTAGTCGTGGTGGCATGTGCAACTTGTACATGCATTTGGAGTCGCCACCGGTCTTTCTTGGAGGGTAGATCGGAAACCTTACTGACCAATTGGGAGAGATCGATCAGTTCTGCGGAACCAGAGATTTTGGGTTCGGGGACTTGGTTACGTTGGTGTCATTACCAACGCCCTTTCGGTACCTAACGCGAGTGATTTTCCTGACTAAGAGTTCATGCAGACGCAATTTTGGGTGAGATAGGTATGGTCCGAGTTTCATGCAGATTGGAATACTAGTCCTATCAATCACAATCAATTTTAATGAAAGCGCAATCAAGTGCATAAATAAACCACATCGATGCACATCAGTTCAAGTCAAAGGCCTCCTAGTATAGCCATAAGGGATTAGGGAAGGCGTGATTTAGGACCAGGGGCAAAATGGGAAGATTTGGGAACGATTAGCCCGAAGGGTAAAATCGTCAATTTTTGGAAGATTTGGATACCGAATTACCCAAAATATTCCATGGCCAGTTGTTTGTGGCCATTTCCCATTTTTGAGAATGTTTTTGGAATTTTTCTGAGAAGATGATTCGCCCAAAGGGCGAAATCGTCATTTTAAGAAGGGTCGGGGTTCAAAACACCCGGAATGAGTCTTGGCCAGTTGTTTGTGGCCATTTCCTATTTTTTGGGATTTTTCTAGGATTTTTAGAATTTTTTTTTTGGAAGACGGTTTGCCGGAAGGGCAAAACCGTCATTTTTTGAAAAGACCGAGGTCTGAAAGACCCAAAACAGGTCACAGCCAGTTGAATGTGGCCATTTCCTATTTTCTTGAATTTTTTAGAATTTTTCTGAATTTTTCCCGATTTTTTTGAGTTTTTTATGATTTTCTATTTTTTTTTATTGATTTTTGAATTTTTTTAATTATTTTCTGATTTTTTATTTATTTTAAAAAAATATTTTCCGGGCCGGGTCAGACCCGGTCCGCGCCTCGCGGGCGCCCGACCCGACCCTTCGGTCGAAACCGGCCTTAAACGAAACGACGCCGTTTTGATTTTTGGAGGATTTTCTATTTTTTTTAAACATTATTTTTTATTTTTTATATATTTTATTTAATTATCCGAAAACTCACTGATCGGATGGCCCATAATGCGCCACGTGGCCATTCGTGGTGCGTCCGATCTTGAGATGGATCGGACGATCCCCAGGGCACCACTTGGCGCATCCTCAGCTATTGGATCATTTTTTTATTTTATTAATCGAAAATCATTTATTAATTCCTGAAAATCATTTTTTTTTATTTTTTAGAAAATTCCCAGATCGCGACACGTGGCGAAGCCACGGCCGTCCGATCTGGGCATTTGATTTAAAGGACCGCGGCCCCCACCGAGCTGGCGTGGCGGCCTACGTAGCACGCCACGTCAGCATCTTGACCGCTGACCGGCCAGGGGACGCCGGAGAAGCTGCCGGAATAGTAACTATTCCGGCCTCTTCGCCGGAAATGTCGCCGGAGGCTCAAACCGGGGCCAAAACTCGGTATTTTTTTGCTCATTTCTTCACCACTCGACTCCTCAGACCCTTGACATCAACAAACAACCAAAATATGATAAAAAAACGTCATGGGAAACCCCCCCTAATGGACAGCCACCGAACCGGCTCCGGCGAGGTAGGTTTGCAGAAATTTTTTATTTCAAACCCGATTCCAATCGTTCACAAAGCATTCCAGTAGGGTCTAGGGACTTACCTGAACGTTATTTGAGGTCGGTAGTTACGCGAAGCCCTTCCACCGAGTTCTTGGTCCGAACCACGGCCGGCGAGTCCCGAGCTCGGTTTTCGTCACATCACAATGCAAAAACGAGGGAAAATCGAGCTTAGGAATAGTCCTAGTGAATTCTCGAAGCTAAATTCGCACAAAAAGATGACAAACAGGCCCGGCCGAGAATAATGAATCGAGACGCCCCCTGGTCATTTTGTCGAATAGGTAACGTGCATATACCGAAACGTGATTAAATGATTTCGTCGAAGCCCGGCGAGTGATACCGAGTTATACCGGTCACATGAACCCACCATACGCCTCCTCAAGAAGATCGGATGCTGTCTAGTTTGGCCCGAATCGATCGGAGTTGAGTCGGGCCGACGTGCTCTGTCCACCGGGGCAAAAACAGAGTAAAACAGGGACGGAGGAGGGCTGACCTGGCTTCGCCGGCGGGAATGGCGATTTGGGGGGGGCGGTTCGACAGTCCTCGTCCCGGCTTCCTCACCTCCTCTTCCTTTTCTCTTCTCTGCTTCCTTTGTCTTCTGCCCGGTCCAACTCCCCCGAAACCGAGCTCCTCCTTTTCTTTTTCTCGTGGCCGACCGGCCTTTTTGGGTGGCCGCCGTCTCCACTTCCGCTCGTGGATTACTTTGCCACTGTCCCCCATTCCTGTCGTTTTCTTTTCTTAAACAAATCGACGCCGCCCCCACGCCTCTGTTTTCACATTCTTTAAGCCGCGGTGGGTCTGCAACTGAGAGTTGCAGACCCGGTCGGACCGGGCCGGGTCGGGTCTGACCCGACCGGCCCGGTTCGAACAATTATCTCAAATTGGACCCAAAATCGACCTATTTTTGTGAAATTGATGCCATAATCGGACTCCTCGACATGTTTTCCATCAAATAAGGGTATTTTCGTGAATCAATTGATTGAAATTTAGTGAAAACCCCAAATTGTCCTTAGGATCCGAAATTGATTTCTGCTTAATTGACGATCCAAATGATCGAATTAGCCCAAATTGAGGCCACCAATGGATTCAGCATGATGAAAAACATAGGGTGAAAGTGTTTAATTTCAATGGGTATGCCCGTATGAAATTTAATTTAAAGATTTGTGAAACCGGGGACTAAATTGAAAGATTTTTATGCAATTAAGCCCCCTTTGTTTAAAATTGATCAAATTGGAGGGAAAATTGACCCAATTGCACTCAGAGATTTTAGAATTCAATGTCATGGCTTATGAAAAGTGAGAATTGAAAATTAAAAAGACTCGAGAAGAAATTTTTTAGGCTCGGTTCGGGTTTATGTTTGTGAAGGAACATAGTGACCCGAGCCGAATTTTTGAGATTTAAAGTAACACACTTGAAGAGGAAATTAAAACAAAATTATTGAATATTTTTGTGTATTTTTATGACCACGAATGGTATTTTTCTGATTTTTTGGGTATTTTTAATAATTAAATAAATTCAAAAAATATTTAAAAATACCAAAAAATATTTTTTTTGTTCAAAATTGGTTCCTAAGGCCAAGCCAAGGCTTCCAAAGTTGATTTTGTGATTTTATGACTTTTTTTGATATTTTTAATTAATTTTAAAGAATAAAAATCACAATAATATATGGTCAAAAATCAGGTGTCAACAACAGGCCACATAATAATAAAAACTTAGTGAACCACCTAGGCAAACAAGCATATATATATATATATATATATATATATATATATATATATATATATATCATACACGACCATATGAGTTCATGCATATATGTATAACAAAAGATGACTCGGTCGTGAAACCATAGGCATAATCTGGGATGTCCAAAATAAAACTACTCCATCCTACATCAGTCGCCTACTCCAAAAAGTCGCCAAGACTAGCTCCAAACCCTCAGTCCTCCCCAGACAGGTCGGGGGGAAGCATCTCCTCATCCTCGGACTCCTCGAGTGGCTCGGGTGGAGGAACAAACCAGCTGGCACGGGTGCTGGAGCAGGAGTAGGAGCAGCGACAACTGGGATAGCGGGGACAATAGGTGGAGGAGCCGTAGGAGCAGCAGGAGCTACGGGCTTAATAGGAGCTACTGGTACGGCAGGAACGTGAGGTGCATCAAAAGTGCTCTCAGAAAATGGACCAATGAGCCTATTGCCCTCGCGAATATAGATGACATACCAACGATAAATAGTCAACGCAGGCTCGCCCTCGTCGACCCACATAGTATGTACATGAGCTACTAACTTCAGGTGCGGAACATCTAAATGTATCATATCACGATAGTAAGAGTCATAGTCAACAGGAACTCCAAAGCGCCTGTGAATGGTCACCATGATGCTAATCTGAAAAATATGTCCACAAACGTGGGTTAGCACGACGGCTAGCAAGAAAACATTCAATCCTACCATAGGGGTCCTACGACTCTCTAGGACAAACTATAAGACATTTCTATGACAATAAAGTACCATAACAATTCACAATTTCAAACAAGAGTCATAAGATGCAGAAGTGCCATGATGTAATGCAATGACGTGTTCTTCGCTCACACAACCATCGCCAAGCCCAATGGCTAGCGGCGACCCCTTACTCCAGGGCGTCCTCAACGCATGGTACGGCACTACCCAGCACACATCATAGGATCGTCAAGCACGTATAAATCCTCGCACACAGCCCAAGGGCGTCATCTCAATTCAGTGCACTGAAGAGCAATTACTCCACATATCTCATCATATATCGCTCGGCACCATGTGCCAATGCATGCTCAGCCATGAATCACAAGATTCTCACTATCAATTCTGTAATTGACATAACAATGCCAGGCCAACAAAATGAGCATGCCAATTCACAAGATAATACTCATGAGATATGTTATAATGAAAACCAATCGAGCAAAGCATTAAAGAGAATTTTATTGGCTACGAAAATCATCAATTCTCCCATGGAAGCTCTCGGGTTTACTGAGCTATTGGCCATCAAACAATAAATCTAGCAAGTAACTTAGCCTAAGCTCATGACACAAGATAAAAGAAGGTCTCAATTGCTTCCTTCATGAGATTCCTTTATGGCGGACTTTAGTCGTCAATTTGTGCCAAGTTTTTGTTCTATTCTCCTTTCGCACCGCCACGGTTCACTTCCTAGGACAGAGTCTTCTTCTTCCAATATAACGAATCGTTTCATCCAACTTGTACCATCATGAGTTTACGATCACCATCATAAAGAACCGAAGTAAGTCTAGCTTAGCTACAACAATTATTTCTACAAAACCGGACCTATTCTGCACTATACCAGAATCAGAATTTGACTTCCTTAGGATCGTTGCTCAGTCCATTGTCCGTTCCAAGTCGAAGAGTCACCCAAAATCCTTCTTTGCCTAGACCTATCACTCGGTTATACACCATGAGGTAATGCAAGGCAGTTAAATAAATCATCAATCGACTTACTAAACAGAAAAGAAACATAACCCGTTGAACCGAAGACAACATGGTATTTCCCACACATTCAAGCTCTAAATCTTTCAATTCGACTAGCCATTGTCATGGTCATGCCATCCGAGGCTAGCTTTTCAATAAAAACTCGAGAAAAGGAAATGGAACACAATCTAATTTCACTTCATCGGCAGGACAGAAAAAGAAATGCCAAAACCGAACTCAGTTCGGCCCTCAACGTGCAAACTACTCCATCTAGCTTGGTGATTAAGTGTCCTCGAGATTTCCTTCCTTTTTCCTCAAGATCCACTACCAATTTCATGCAATATGACTTAAGCTAGTCACGCCTCATGCCACGAACAGAACGCAAAATTCTGCATGTCCAAAACGAAGACCACCGAACTGTTTCCATCCTTACAACCTCACGTGGATTCCTCAATGAAACAAAGCCACTAAATACTTCTATCCTATGGTAAGATTGAAGGAAATCTTGCCTTGATAGCTTGCCTAGCTCGAGCTCGACGTCTTCTCTTCTCGGTTCCCTTGAAAAGGCCACGCCGGACCGCCTCTTCTTCTTCCTCTTCGCGCTCCTCGGTCGCCCGTTCTCTCTCTCGCGAGCTCTCGATCCCTCACTCAAGCTCACTCTCACGAACTCTCCCTCTCTCCCTCACTTGCTCGGACGAAGATAGGGAGAAAGGGAAGAGAAGATGGAGGGTTTTCCTTTTTGTTGCATGGCATAGGGAAGCTCTCATGTGACACTTGTCATGGATGCCTTCACTTCCTAGCCTTCAATTGCCACTTGGCAATACCCCCAATGGCCAACAATAATTGTCACAAAAGTTGATATGATTAATCACCAATGAAATTCTTTGCCATTTCCCCATGGTTTTCGCCCAATGAGGGTCCATGGAAGAAGGAGCCCATGCGCCACTTGGCGCTACCCTCAATGGCCTATTATCTAAAGTAGATTTTGATATGACATAGGCCAATGGAAAAGCTTGCTTCTTGCGCCACTTCCTATGTCTTCTATGGCCAATGGAAAATTCATGCCAAAGAGGAGTATATCGCCTCTTGCTCCCCACTCTACGGCCGAACATCACCTAGGTAATTGGCATCCAAAATTTTATTTCTAGCTAATTCCTTTGGACGGTCGACCACCTAGTCTTGCATAAGAAAATATCATGCCACCCTTTACATTGTCCTCATGGCCGATTCTCACTCTTGCACCTAGCTTAGGAATTTTCGAACATACAATCCTATGGGCAAGAATCCTCAAAATTCATAAGTAATCGATCAATCCAATGATCGTCGCTTCGTAAAATAAAACCCTCGATTATTTCTCCATCGTCCGTCTTATGATTTTCAATTCCTTGCGTCAAAAGTCAACTTCAAAACCCATTTGACCAATCCTGGTCATTAGGAATCTAATAAATGAGGGATGCCACAACTCTGTTTTGGAAAAATAATTTCGTTTTCCTCTAGACATTTCACCCCCACAGAGGATTTAATGATGCATCATGTATATTTCAACCATGCTTGGATAACCTCCAGTTCCAATAGGTGTACGATAAGTGTTAGGAATTCATTTTTTTGAAAGTATGATTCATTCCTAAATTCGACCATATGGATGTTCATTTTTCTGATTCTTTTTCTCTTATAGGAGGTGAGAAATTTTACAGTATTTCTCCATTGCTATCTTTCGTCTTCATCGGGCGTTCCTGTATGAAGCGAATAAAAATTCCAGTGAGTGAAAGATATTTTAACACTTGATGGAACTGATACATATCACCTGGCTTCTACGTGTCAAGGAACATTCTGTTCTTGGTTCCATTTGAACGAATCTGATTCTGAGCTCGTTTCTTGGAATCCTACAAAACAGAACATATGCTATGTATTCGTGGATGCATGACATGTTATGCAATGACCACTATGGCGACTCAGATCGTTTCGGAGAAGACCAAATGATCATCGTCTGATTTCATTTCAAGGATAATGCTTCTTCATAGCATCTGAATTTACAGGATATCACAATTCTTCTCCTTCCGAATTTACAAGAATCAATGGTCTTCCCACGAGGACTTTCTTGACAACATAGGGGCCTTCGTAATTCGGGGTAAACTTGCCTCCCAGATGAACAACATAGTCTTCTTTACCACCAGGTCATCCACCTTGAAATTTCTGGCTTTAACTTTCCGGTTAAATGACTTGGCCACCCTCTTCTGGTAACTTTGGCCATGAAAGATTGCTCTAAGACGCTTCTCGTCTATCAGATTCAGTTGTTCACATTTGTGTTTGATCCACTCTGCCTCAAAGAGCTTAACTTTTGACAATATTCTCAAGAGGGAACCTCAACCTCTATAGGCAGGACAGCTTCCATCCCATATACCAGAGCATAAGGAGTTGCCCCTGTAGAAGTCCTGATCGAAGTCTGATACGCCATTAAGGCAAAGGGTAGCCTTTCATGCCAATCCCTATAATTCTCGGCAGTCTTAGCCAAAATCTTTTTGATATTCTTGTTTGCCGCTTCTACTGCTCCATTCATTTGTGGACGGTAAGGGGAAGAATTAAGATGTCGAATACCAAAGTGATCCAGTAGATCTTCGACAATCTTGTTGTTTAAGTTGGACCCATTGTCTGTGATGATCGCTCGAGGGGTACCATATCAAGAGATTATATCTCTCTTAATAAACCTCGCCACATTCCTTGCAGTGACATTCGTGTAAGAACTGGAATCTATCTACTTCGTGAAGTAATCAATTGCAACTAGGATGAAGCGATGACCATTTGAAGCTGTTGGATTGATAGGCCCTATCATGTCTATTCCCTACATATAAAAAGGCCAAGCTTCAGAAATCTGATGAAGTTCATTGGGGGGCGCATTAATTTTATCACTATATACTTGGCATTGGTGGCATGACTTGACATGTTGACTACAATCTGATTCGATGGTCATCCAATAATAACCTAGCCGCATAATCTTCCTAGCGAGGAGATGGTCATTCATGTGTGGTCCGCATATACCTTCATGGATCTCCTTCATGAGAGTATTTACTTCTTTAGCATCTACACATCTTAACAGAGTGGAGTCGAATGACCTTTTGTACAAAACTTGTCCACTGAGGAAGAATTTGCTAGCCATCTTGGCTATATATCTTCGGTCTCCCGCTTAACATCCTTCAGGAAACTCTTCTCTTCAAGAGATAATTCTTGATATTATGGTACCATGGTTCTCCGTCGAATTCTTCTTCGATCAGCAAACAATAAGCTGGTTTTCTGATTATGTCAATCCTCAGTGGCTCCACTTCTAATCCATCAATTATTTGCAACATTGAGGCCAACGTGGCCAACGCATCTGTAAATTGGTTATGCGATCTTGACAAGTATTCAAAATGACACTTCTTCGAACATAAGTGTCAACTCTTCAAGGTACTCATGATAAGGGATGAGTTTTGCGTCCTTTGTTTTCCATTCTCCCTGTGTTTGAAAAATAATGAGCATAGAATCTCCATAAACTTGCAGCTTAGGTACCTCCATGGAGATGGCCAACCGTAGTTCTAGAATACATTCTTCATATTCTGAAATATTATTAGTGCAAGAGAAAGTCAGTTTTACTGTAACATGATAATGTCGACCATTAGGGGATATTAATACTACCCCCGTGCCAGCTCCCGACAAAGTGACGGCACTATCGAAATACATGACCCACTTGTCTTTTGTCTGATTCAAAACTTGATCTTCCACTTTTGTCTTTCCAGAAGATGTGCAATTTTGAGAATTCTCTGCCAACATATCGGCTATGGCTCTCCCTTTCACAGATTTTTGTGGAGAGCTCTTGATATCAAATTTAGACAACATCACTTGCCATTTTGCTAACTTCCCAATCAAAGCGGGTTTCTACAAGAGATATTTGATAGGGTTATTTTCTGTCACCAATTGAATTGATGCAGGGTATACTGCCTCAATCTGCGGAGTACCCACACTATTGCTACGCAAGCCCTCTCAACAACCACAAAATTCGTTTCAAATGAGGTGAATTTCTTGCTTATATAGTAGATGGCTCTTTCCTTACCATCCGTCGGGCTTGTTTGAGCAAGTAAGGCTCCCAAAGATTCTTGATGTATAGTCAAATACAAGGTCAATGGGTGACCTGGGATGGATGGCACAAGTACTAGTGGAGTGACTAGATAGGTTTTGATCTTTTGGAACGCCTGATTGCATTATTTATCCCAAGTCACTTTTGCACCTTTTTGAGCAATTTGAAAATCAGTTTAGCCACATTCGATAATTGATTGATGAATCTGGCGATGTAGTTTAATCTCCCTAGAAGACTTCTTACTTCTTTCACCGTCGAGGGAGTTGCTAGGTCATGAATAGCTTGAATTTTCGAAGGGTCAATCTCAATGCCCCTGTTACTAACCATAAATCCAAGAAGTTTCTCAGATTTTGCCCCGAACACACATTTGTTAGGGTTCAACCTCAACTTGTATTTTCGCAGTCGCTCAAACAGCTTTCTTAACACTTGAATGTGATCCTGTCCTTTCTTGGATTTGGCGATCATGTCATCGACATATACCTCAATTTCCTTATGGATCATGTCATGAAATAGGGTGACCATCGCCTTCTGATAAGTTGCCCCAGCATTGTTTAGTCCAAAAGGCATAACGTTATAACAAAAATTTCCCCAAGGGGTGGTAAACACAGTTTTCGGCTTGTCCTCCTATTTCATGAGGATCTGGTTATATCCGGAGAATCCTCCCATGAATGAGAATAATTCGTACCCTGCCGTACTATCCACCAGTACATCAATGCAGGAAAGTGGAAAATTATCTTTTGGGCTTACTCTATTCAAGTCCCAATAATCCATACAGATCCGGACTTTGCCATCTTTTTTCATAACGGAGACTATGTTTGCAATCCAATCTGAATACGGGATAGCTTCAATAAAGCCCACTCTAAGAAGTTTCATCACCTATTCTTTAATTTTGTCTTCTAACTCAGCTTTCATCCGTCTGCTACTTGTCTCACCGGTTTAACACTAGGATCTGTAGGTAATGCATGTTCCACGATTCTGGGATCCAAACCCGGCATATCCACGTATGACCACGCAAAGATATCCTGATATTCTTTAAGAAATTCTGTGAATTTGAGCCTTTCAGCTTGGGTTAGATGTCTACCAATCTTGACTTCTTTGATATCTACAGCATCACCCAAGTTAATGATAACTAGCTCTTCTGAAGTGGAAGGCATCGACTTTTCGAAGGCATTCCACTCTCTACGGATAGCCGCATAACCCTCATCTTTGTCTTCCTCAATATCGCAAGAGTAATCATCTTGGTGGTCCGATTCGCACAATGACCTAGTATGCATGTTCGAGATGATATGCCTGAAATGTCATGAGCATGGTTAGTCTCTATTTCATAAAAATGCGATGCATGAGTGTGAAAAATCTTTTCAAAAGAGATTTCAAAATAAGTGTAGGCATAGATGGAACTAGTCCTTATATCCTTAGACATCCTTGTTCCTCAGAAATATTTTGAAAATCAGGAATCATATGGCAAACCAGGCCTCAAACTTCCCATATGGAAGGTCAGCATCATCATTGGGCTGATTTGTGGTTCCATATGTCCTTAACAAAACTTGTGTGTTTTATTGAATGCAAGAATGGACCGCATTACAAGCTATGCTGTTTGGACTAACGGTCGGAGATCCAAAGGCATTTTCCTACATTTACCTCAAACAACAAAAATGAAAAGTGTAACAAAATATAGGAAGTTAAGTGCAGTATTAAAAGTAGGAGAGAGGTTTCTTTACTCAGAAGAGGTGGTTTCATCACCCAGCCACTCTATGATGACGTTCACAGAGCCATCTTCCAGAAAAGAATTTGTCAGATCTAGTTCTGCTGTCGGAGTTATCTCTTCTTCTGACAATCGCCTAGAGTCTTTGCTGAAATACTCGTTCAAAGGGCTGCTGTGTGGCATCCCAGGTACCTCCTAGCCTCCAGCTTCGATACCCAAAGCCTAGCTGTCAAATCTCCCAATCTGAAAAATGTTCCCACAACGTGGGTTAGCACGACGGCTAGCAAGAAAGACATTCAACCCCGCCATAGGGGTCCTAAGACTCCCTAAAACCAACTAAAAAGGACAATCATATAATCAAGGCATCAAGAGCATGTAACAACGTCAATTCATATCATTAGACATCAACAATATAAAGTAATGAGAATGCCAATGCATTATGGAATGACGTGCTCTTCAATCATCTCACCATCGCCAAGTCAATTGACTTGCGACCCCTACTCCAGGGCATCCACGACGCATGGTACGACTCTCCCCCGCACACAGCTCAGGATCCTCAAGTACGTACAAATCCCCGCACACAGCTTAGGGGCGCCATGACGCGTGGTACGTCTCTACCCCGCCCACAGCTCAGGGTCATCAAGTTCGTATAAATCCCCGTACACAGCTCAAGGGCGTCAACTCAATTCAGTGCACTGAAGAGTAAATATCTCCACATATCTCATCAATATCATTCCATGTACAATGTATGCTTGGCCATGTATGTCATGATTCACAATCTCAATTCTTGCAGGCGATAACTCAATCACAGAGCCAACATACCAATGTCAATGTCCACAATGACTAGTACATGGAAAACAAATATCACAGCATTGAATTTAATCAAGCAGAGCACATGAGAAATGAATCATCAAGACCAAAATACTAACACTTCCTCTCTTTGAAGCTCTCGGGTCACCGAGGTTCTAGCCAATCAAATCACATTCTTATCAAGTTAAAGTAATCATAACTCGGTTCTTAAGCAGGGAATTTCAGCACATGCGAGTTTTCCATTTTAAATTAGTAAATGAGCTCCTAAAATCATCAACTTTTACCACGTTGTACTTAAGACCTTGGGGAACATTGTGTCAAGAAATCTAGAATTGATCCCATCTAGAAAAATTGCAGTAATTCACGTATTCTAGAGGAAACCTGCATTCGGTAAATCGGTCGTAACTTCACAGAAATAGCTCTATTTCGTAGGGTTAAACAGTTCATAAAATTCTCAAAATTTTATATGTTATAGTCCAAGATGTCCTTTTAAACTTTCATGAGGGGAAGTTGGTCTAAATTGTTCTCCAAAATCAATGTAAATTCACGAACTGTAAGGGGTCTTGGCTAAACTCACCAGAAACAGGTTAAGCCCATGTGGTTCTAAGGAAATTATAAATATCACTTCAAATCCAAACATTCTGAAATTAAATTACATTATAGCCAAGGATGTGATGAACAAGATTCATGAAGGAAAGTTAGTCAGATTCTCAATGTGTAGAGCTCGACAAAATTCACAACACAGGAAGCACAATCTAGATCCGAATTCCACAGATTGGGTTTCTTGACCTAAAACGTAATCCAAATTCCCTAACATGGCGACAACACAATGAACATCTATCCTATAGCAAGATTGAATGAATCTCTTGCCTCGATGAAGCATTGAACCGGCTTGAACTTGCTCGATCTCCTCCGTGATTCTCGGGAATCCATCGACCAGCTCCCTCTCTTGGTCTCTCTCTCACTCTCGGTCTCTCTCACTCTCTCTTGGTCGAATTAGGGGAAGAGAGAAGCCATTTGCTTAATTTCTCAAGGCCATATATATAGATGAGAAGAAGAGAGAGAGAGGGTTGTGCATGTTTGACAAGTGACGGCCATATACAAGAGGTCTAATGGCCATTCAGCAAGTGTCACAATGCACGTGCTTTGCCCCCATTTTGCGCCACTTGTCCTTCAAGTTATTGCATATTCTCCACTTGTCCTTCAAGTTATTGCATGTTCGCCACTTGTTGCATCCCCTCTTCCCTATTGGTCAATTTTTCCTTGTTGCCCAAGATAGAAAAGGGAAAATGATCCTTATGATCAATTGCATAGTAATCGCCGTAGGCTCTTCTCATCTAGCCGTCCATTCTTAGCTCTTTGTCCTCCAATTTAATTCAATGGTAATCAAGCCATCTATGGTCACATTCATGTACACCAAGGTAGTAGAGATAGAGGGCTATGCGTGGCCATGTACAAGAATTCCTCGGGCGTCCATAAATGACGTTGAATTTTCACGCCCATCTATAGTCCCGGTAAAATTGACAACTTTTCGCCGACCTTTTAGTCAGTCAGACCTCATATTCTTGTTCCTCATCGTCTTACGGTTGCGTGGGAGAAAACGGAGCTCAATTTGGACTCCGGACGACTTCGAACGAGACGTTTTACTTTCGACGCGCGCTGAAACCGGAAAATACGGGCTCTCGAGTCGGGTGACTTTTTTCATGCAATTTCCCATTCTAATGAAGGCCAACGAAATTCTTATGGTTCTAATCCAAATGTCCTCTTGCATGTCTTAAGAAGTTCTTGACTTTGACACTTGTCTCACTTCCCATGATATGAGGATTTCTCATATAAGCTTGTGCCACTTTGCACTACCTCAAGTGGTCAAATGTCCAATACAAAGGTTTGCTTATTCCCAAGGTTGCTCATCCAATCAATTTTCATACATAAAAATTGATGATGCCATCTTGCATTACCCCCATTGGTCGAGTTCCCTTGGCTAGATTGTGTTAAGATCTTAGACCAATGATTTTCATTGCATTTTCCCTAGATAATTTCGACCAATGCCCTTTCATGCAATAGGAGACAATGCCGCCACTTGTCCTTACCCTTAATGGCCAACTATCTCTTGTAAGATCTTGATGGGACTATGTCACGCCCCGAGTCCTTGCGAGCGCGCAACATCGCCTTACTGCCAAACTGTTCAGTCTCTTTCCCAGGATCCAAAATATCGCACTAGCTAATGAGACTCATATGCACATGCGGAAGCGACATACATAACTCCATGCATAAGACAATAAGATGACTTGAGGGAAATAGACACTTAACCATTACACCACAAACATTCGGTTTTACAAAATACACAAGAGTTACTAAAGATAACTAGGGCCAGAGGAAAAGGGTTAGCCTACTCAAAAAAAGAGACATCTACTAAGGAACACGCGTCACTGCCCTACGGGATACTCCAAAAGTCAGAGGTCACTACAAGGCCTAAAAGACAGGCTCGCTGCTGATGGATCAGGCGACCCCGGCCGCTGGATGGTACTCTACCCCAATCGCCCGGCTGAGGCTCCTCTGGGACTTCTGCTTCTGGCTCTGACTCGGAATACACTGGGATGTCTTCCTCCTCCGAATCGGACCCTAAGTCCATGGGCTCGCCCTCGGCGCCTACAATCTCCCACTCGAACCCTGCCTCCTCCATGGGAACGTCGTCGGCATCAGAGGGCTCGATGACCTCGCCATCTGCAACAGGATGCTGTGGCTGCACTGCTGGGATGCCCAAGCCTGGCTCGAGGTCGGTCATCGGATCAGAAATCTCGCCATCGGGTGGATATGTGATCATCAGGTCCTGCTCCTCAAGGATATCCCAAGGCACGTCAAAAGATCGCAGAGGTCCCCAAGTAGCGACGTCGTCTCGATACCACCATGCTGCGTACCTATCTGGCCTCCAGTGGTCTGTCCCGTCCTCCACCCAGACAGTGCTACGCTCATAAATAAAAACCTCATCCTCGCCCACTGGGTACTCAGTAACGTACTTATCGGTCATCACTGGCACCCCAAAAGCTGGCGACGGCATGGTCAAGGCTTGGGGTCTGAAAGGTGGGTCCCACGACGAGGTGAGATAAACTCAATAAGCTAGTCCTAACCCTAAGCTAGGCACTCGGGACTTCCAGACACACCCAGGCACATGCAATGACCAGTCATGCGAAAGCAGACGAATAGGCACATAATAACACAATCGAGGCATGCATTGTCATAAAACTCACCAATCTAGACTAGGCTTGGCTTTCGTACCTTGGCACTTAACATCACATAATATAAAGGATAGTTTATATATATATACTTATATGCACTTATTACGATCGTAATACTCATGGCAGAGCCCGTGTTTAACGCATCAGGCTTAATAAATCAAGGAACCCGCGTTTAACGCCTCAGGTTTCCGATGCCATGTCATGACCCGCGTTTAACGCCTTAGGTCTATCCCGCGTTTAACGCATCAGGATATCACTAAGCCGCACGTTTAACGCATCGGGGCATTATATGCACATAGGCTTATAATTCAACCAATTATAGCATAAAACAACCATATGTGCATAACGTCCATACAAGGACCACTTGGCCATTTCAAATCACAATTCCGTACCGTGGCACATCATCACATCACAATCAATCAAGGCCGTTACCATACTTCACGATCAAGTCATACCTCATAATATATCGCTCATCGATCATCACTATAAACATTCGGCCGTGCCACAAAGTCATGGAACCAATCAATCGACAAGGTCACAAAACACATCAATTAACCTCGCACGGCCGTCAATCATAATCATGGTGTCGTTCCCATCACTAATCCCCTACTAATGCTCACGGCCATCATAGGAATAGGGTTCATTAGGATATTTTCATGCATCGAGTCATTCAATCACACTCATGGCCGAACATCCCTAAGCCCAATCGAGGATTTTGCTAACTCAAACAAGCTCGATCATGCCCTATCACTTCCAAATGGTGCCACGAGAGTTCGGCCTACACTGGCATTCATTCCCTAACTCACTTCAGCCATGAAATCGACACAACAAGTCTTAAAAAGGTAAGTTCATGCTCGGTTCCCCCAAGGTCAAATTCGGTCCCCCATGGTTTCTTGCCCAACTAGCCATTAAACCCAACACAACTAACACTCTCTCAGCCCTTCCATCGCACAAGGTCTTAACTAAGGGTTAGAGCAAGCTTACCTAGCTTAAACCTTCAAGAAGACCGGCGGCAAGTGACGTGGGAATGGCGCGGCACAAGCTAGTCCTCGGCGAACAAATTCGGCTTCTAAGAATTCTACGCGAAAGTAACCAAGAACAAACCTTAGTACCACTTCTACTACAAGCCTACAACCTCCTAACATGTCTACCTAAGCACTAAGAGCCACTTACCTTAAGAACTTCTCAAGATCGGTCCCGGTTCTCTCTCGGTCTTGGTTCGGTCGGCGGCGGCTCGGGTGGCTCCGGCTTGGACGGCGGCCTTCCACGGTCTAAGGAGGGGGTGTGGTGGGGGCCTAAGGTGGTGGAGTGGCGGTGTGGTGGTCGGCGCCTACCTAGAGGCCGAGAAAGAGAGAAAGAACGATAGGAAGGGGGCGGCCGAGCAATGGAGGAAGAGAGGGAGTGGCGTCGTCCAAAAATGGAGGGGTAGAGAGAGAGAGTGACGAGAGAAATGAGGAGGGAAAGTGAAGGCTTTGTCCATTCAAGGTCCAAGGAAAAGATTGATTGATCGGAGTGGTTGGAAAGTACAAGGGAATAGTGACTATGAGTGACATGGTGCAAGAGATTTGGTGATGGGGTTTAAGTCTTGTCCATGGTCAAGTCCAATAATCCAAGTGGCTAAAGACCTAATTGCCCTTCAAAATTCGGCCAAGGGTAGGGAAGGTGGAAATGTCTAAATTACCCTTACATTAACTAATAGAAAATGGTACTAAGCTTAGGGTAAAAAGGATCGATCTCACTCGTCGATCCGAATCTCGCTTTTTCTAACTTATACGGGGCTAATTCTAATCTTAATAACTCTCCGATGAGGCGACGTCCAAATTTACTCCATGCGATCTCCGAATGTCCGGCCTCCAATCTCGAAGTCCAATCCATAACTAAACTCAGTCAATTGTCATTCCAGCGTGTCTCAGACTAACGGGCGGCTCTCAGGAGTTACGCGTATCGACCCGCGACTAATGTCACGTTTAAGAGTTACTCGAGCCACGGCGGCTTTGGTTGTCATGTAATCGCGAGAGTCAATCACTAGTACCGAAGGTCACGACCGTTAGGAATCGATTTAGGTTAATTCGCAGATCATGTCATGGTCATACGGAATCACCCGTGAACCAATCGCACGACACTAGCAAATCATTCTAAAACCATTCTTAGATCGACCTTTAGCGGTCCTAAACATTCCCTCGGCAATCCTTATGGTCAAAGCGTCGACTCATGGTTAAGTTCTTTGGTCCACGTACTTTAAATCCTATATGGCCATTCCCCATTGGTTAGTCGACTCGAGAGTGATCAATTCTGAGCGAGATTAACTGGAATACATCGATAGACATTCATTCATTAACAAGCTTTGAGATAGGGTCGGAATTCAGACCTCATATTCTTGTTCCTCATCGTCTTACGGTTGCGTGGGAGAAAACGGAGCTCAATTTGGACTCCGGACGACTTCGAACGAGACGTTTTACTTTCGACGCTCGCTGAAACCGGAAAATACGGGCTCTCGGGTCGGGTGACTTTTTTCATGCAATTTCCCATTCTAATGAAGGCCAACGAAATTCTTATGGTTCTAATCCAAATGTCCTCTTGCATGTCTTAAGAAGTTCTTGACTTTGACACTTGTCTCACTTCCCATGATATGAGGATTTCTCATATAAGCTTGTGCCACTTTGCACTACCTCAAGTGGTCAAATGTCCAATACAAAGGTTTGCTTATTCCCAAGGTTGCTCATCCAATCAATTTTCATACATAAAAATTGATGATGCCATCTTGCATTACCCCCATTGGTCGAGTTCCCTTGGCTAGATTGTGTTAAGATCTTAGACCAATGATTTTCATTGCATTTTCCCTAGATAATTTCGACCAATGCCCTTTCATGCAATAGGAGACAATGCCGCCACTTGTCCTTACCCTTAATGGCCAACTATCTCTTGTAAGATCTTGATGGGACTAAGAGCCAATGATTGGCCATCTTTCATTGCTAATTCCCAATGCTATTCGACCACTAGCATTTCATGCACATGGAATGATCTTGCCAAGTGTCCTTGCCCCTATTGCTCCGAATTCCTTTCTCCCCAAGTCCATGATAATTAATTCCATTAAGTCAAGCTTATACTAATCCTCATAGGTCCTTGATTGATTGACTAATACCGTAATTCCTTGGTCACTAAGCTTGATCCAATGGTAGCCATAGTTCTTCCAATTTTTGGCCATGAACCAATTTCAATTTATATCCCTTAATTCCTCATCAATTGCACTTTATAATAACTTGATCTTGAAATTATAAGCCTCGACCAATGTACCATAGTCCTTGAATACGAAATTCCTTAATTAATCTTCCTAATATCTCCTTAATTCCATTCTATGGGAAATTGGTCAATGGAACTCGAATTTCTATCCATCATATTCCTTAATATACACAACCGATTCCTCACAATATCACTTGAGCCATGACAATCCAAAATTGACAAGTTCCTTGATAATTTCCTAACTCACTTTCACATATGTCACCTTGACATATCTTGGCCTCTTTGCTTAATCTAGTATAATGAGGTCCCGAATCTTTGTTATTAAAGTCAACTCTCTAATCCATTTCGGATATCCTTGCTCATTAGAAATCTAGCAAACGGGGGATGCCACATGCTGAACATCTTAGATTTTCCTTTCCAAGCTGGAGAACCAATGAAGGGATCTTTCTGGTTTTTCTAGCGTCCACGGCATCCATGGCTCTTGCTTCGGCCTCAGCTTGCTATCTTGGAGGTAAAATTACCAACACGGGTATTCTGATATCCCAAGCCTATCTTATGCTCGTTGGATTTTAACTGTAGAAGAGCGCTGATTCCTTGACCAGGCTTGCCTATACCTTTTCTTGGGTTGAACCCATATGCTAGCAGCATCTTAGCTGGTAAAAGGTTGGCTTCAGAGATGAAAGGAGCTTTCAGCTTTGCCCCCACAGGAGTATGGACCACTGCCACCAGCTCTAGGGAATGGTAGCTCGCCTCTTGCTTAACTTCTAGCTCAATGTAGGGAATAGCGCTATTCTAATATGCAAGGAGATCAACTTCTCCATGGATGGTAATCACATCCCCATCAACCACGAATCGTACTTTCTGATGTAGACTTGAAGGCACGGCTCTAGCAACATGAATCCAGGGTCTTCCTAACAGGAATCCGAATGCGCTCGGCAAATCCATTACTTGGAAGTTTATGGAGAATTTGGTTGTGCCAATGAGCACATCCAGTTCAATTTCTCCTACCACTAGCTTTCTCATTCCATCAAAAGCTCTAACGGCTGCTTTGGAGGTTCTAATCGTCTCCTCTTTGATGCCTACGTTGTGGAAATTCTCCTATATTTTGATTCTGACAAAACTATCGTAAGAAATTGTATAACGTTATGTGATGCAGAAAGAATGTGTAAGCAGCAGGTTGAGTAGATCTAATTCTGTCGCGTGGACGAAGGGTCAGATGGAAGTGCTTCTGACAGGTCAGATGGAGTGCTTCTGACTGAGGGTCAGATGGAAGTGCTTCTGACGATCTAAATAGTGACCGATGGATCGTATCAAATCTCCGTATTACCATTCCGCGTCAACTGATCTAGTAAGAAACAAATCTGTTCTAAGACGAAACCCAAAAAAGATCAGTTTCTGTATTTGCAAAACGTGAAGACCCACGTATGGTAGGTTTTCGACCAAGGCAAGATTCCTATGGAAAGCTTGTGATATTCGATTGTCCTGATATCCCTTCTAATCAATCAAGGGACTTTCTACAATGGGATATCACATTATAAGGAATATTCCTTCAGGAACCAACTTACACTTATCACACTTATGGAAGCTGGAGATTCAGTTGTATGGGTGACTGAATCAGAAGGGTTCAATATCTTACTCAACGGTCTACATATCTTCTGAAGATACAGTCTCGTTCAATCACGATTGATGACGTCCAATCAAGGATTGAAGAGCGATCCATTGGCTAGGAATCCAACGGCTAGTTCGGAGGCAGGGGAGTATAAAAGAAGAACGATGATGGACTAAAAAGTAAGAGGGCGAACAACAATCCAAAGTGCAAGCATAATCTGAATTCTATCCGAAAATATTCTGTGTACCCAAAATCCTATTCATTGTGAAAATCTGAGAGAGAGAAAAATCAAGTGATTGAGTGTTTGTAATTCTCATGATTTTTCATAGTGAAATCCAGCCGATCGGCTGTCATCGTGGGAGAGTGGACGTAGGCTTGATCTAAGCCGAACCACTATAATCGTCGTGTGCAATATTCTCTACTCTAAACTCTTACTTTTGTGTTTAGACTTTTTTCACACTGTTATACTGTTCCTGATTCTAATCGTACACTGAATCGTGTTTTTATTCCACAAGAAATTTCAATTATATTCAAAATCACCTATTCACCCCCCTCTAGGTTATATTGCTAGATCCAACAATTGGTATCAGAGCAAGTTGCTCATATTTATGAAGTGTTTATTAACTTCAAAGCTAACGATCTACTATGTCTAGCAATCCCTCTTCAGGAACAAGCGACTCGCACTTGCCAACAAGCCACCATACTTTGATGGGAAGGACTACAATATGTGGAGTAACAAGATGAAGTGGTTCTTCAAAGCCTATGATGATCTGATGTGGGATGTTGTCACGAATGGAGTAGTTCCTGCAGCTGTTACAAATCCAACCTCTGCTGACGGAGCAAATCCTGTCACAACAATGACCAATGCTGAAAAGGCTAAAAGAAGAGGCCTTGATTCTAAAGCTGGCAATGCTCTCTTTGTGCCTTATCTACCCCTCTCTATAATCGTGTCTCAAATGAAGAATCATCTAAGGCAATATGGGATAAACTCCATATTACCTTTCAAGGAACAAATCGAGTAAAAGAAACGAAGCTCAGTATTTTACTGAGTGACTATGAAGCATTCCAAATGAAATCTGCTGAATCTATTGCAGATATGATAGACAGGTTTCAAACCTTGGCAAGTGGACTTGCAAGACAAGGCGCGTCTATTGCTGAACCAATGCAAGTCAGGAAAATACTACGCAGACTCACATATGATTGGAATTACATCAAACCATCAATTCAAGAATGTCAAACAATCAGACCACTCTCGGTGGATGAGCTAGTCGGGACTTTGCAATCTTATGAAACAGAACGAACAAACAAGAAGGGAGAACAAAAAGGTAAAAAATCTATTGCCTTGAGAACTGAAATTGCTCAATGTCTTTCTAATACAGATGATGAGGATGAGGATGATGAAGAATTAGCCCTCATGGTCAAGAAATTTAGAAAGATGGCTCGAAAAGCCAGAAACATCAAAGGGAAGAAACCTTGGAAGAAGAATGATATGAAAATGTCAAGCAACGATTCACAAGATAGCAAAGACGTGATCTGCTTTCACTGTAAGAAGGCAGGACATATCAAACCGAACTGTCCAATTTTGAAGAAGGACAAACTCAAGTATGAGAAGTATAAGAATGCCCTAAAGGCAGATACTATAAGTGATTCTGATGAAAGTGAAAATGATTACGCAAACATCTGTCTCATGGCCGAATCAGATTCAAATTCAGACTCAGAAACTGAGGTATGTTCATTTGAACTCCCTGATGAAGTTACTGAGTATATTGATGAATTGTGTAGAAACTACAAAGAAGCTCTTGAAAAAGTTTCTAGTTTGAAAAAGAAAAATTCGTCCTTAAAACAGCAGAATTTATCTCAAAAAGAAAAAATCGATTTTATACAACAAGAGTTTCACCAATTGAAAGAAAATCATGATTTGATTTCAAAAGAAAATGCTTCTCTAAAAGAAAAGGTTTCCGATATCTCAAAAAGGTTTTCACAAAGCTTAGAAACTCTGAATAACATTATTTTAAAACAAATACCCTTCAATGACCGATCTGGATTAGGTTTTAAAAAAGAGAGTAATTTCAAAAATTCCTTTAAAACTGAATTTCGAAAACCAACATTTTCTAATTACAGGCATCATTTTCATAAGCATTTTACTAGATCTTATATTCGACAATCCTGTGTGAACTGTGGTGATCCTAGCCATACTAAGGATTATTGCAAGAAAATTTGGAGACCCGTTAAAAGGTCAAAACCTACTAACACAGAAGGACCCAAGAAAGCATGGGTACCAAAGAAACAGTAAGTTGTTTATTTCTTGCAGGTACCAAAGAGAAGGAAGAACAAGTGGTTTCTGGATAGTGGCTGTTCAAGTCACATGACTGGAAATCCAGATGTATTTATGCCCTTCTCAGATTGTAATGGTAGAAGCGTGTCTTTTGGAGGAAAGAACAAGAGAAATGTCATTGGGAAGGGAAATGTAAAAATTGGAAACTGACGGTTAAAGATGTCTCTCTAGTCAAAGGATTGAACTATAACTTAATTTCTGTAAGTCAACTCTGTGACTCTGGCTATGATAATTGCTTCCAAGATTTAAAATGTACAGGTGTGAGCAAGGACAAGAAGCAATCCTTCACGGGACGAAGGCATGGGAATATTTACCTTTTAGATATTAATGCTAACTGTGAAAGTGCAAAATGTCTTATTTTTGTTAAGGATGAATCTGATCTTTGGCACAAAAAGTTAGGTCATGTTAGTGTAAAACATATCTCAAATCTTTCCAAGAAGGGACTTGTTCAAGGGTTACCTCAAACAAAATTTGAGAAAGGTGGACTATGTCATGCATGCACACTAGGTAAGCAGGTAAGAAGTTCTTTTAAGTCCTTAAATCAAGTGTCCACTAAGCATTGTCTGCAGCTACTACATATGGATATCTTTGGACCAAACAGAACCTTAAGCCTTGGAGGTAAGAAATAATGTCTTGTCATAGTTGATGACTTCTCTAGATTTACATGGGTTTTATTTCTAGCTCACAAAAGTGAGGCTTTTATGTCATTTTCAAAACTTGCTAAAAGAATTCAAAATGAAAAGGGTTACACCATTTCTAGTTTGAGAACGGATCATGGGGGAGAAATTGAAAATCAAAGTTTCTCAGATTTTTGCACTGACTTCGGAATTCAGCATAACTTCTCTGCACCTTATACTCCTCAACAAAATAGGGTAGTAGAAAGGAAAAACATATCCTTACAAGAAATGGCCAGAACTCTTCTTATTGAGAGTAAAATTGCATCTCATTTTTGGGCTGAGGCCGTTTCCACAGCCTGTTATATTTTAAATCGAATTTCTCTCAGACCTTTTAGTGAAAATACCCCCTATGAAATCTTCAAAGTAAGAAAGCCTGACGTTGCATATTTTCATGTATTCGGTTGCAAATGCTTTATTCTAAAGAATGCTAATGATCGAATTGGAAAGTTTGATGAGAGATCAGATGAAGGAATTTTCTTGGGATATTTAACAACGAGCAAAGCCTACAGAATCTACAACAAGAACACTCGTGTTGTTGAAGAATTAGTAAACATCAAGTTCGATGAAAGCTATCAGAATGATGAACCTGAATCTATTCAAGTTCATACGCTTCCTCCAGTCCCAGACTCACAAGAAGATTCAAGAGAAAAGCAAGACTCGGATGTGAATGTTCAGAAGGAAATTCTCTCAGTTGAAGAAAGACCAGAATATGAACAGAATGAACCCACAACATCCTCAAAAGATTGCTTCGACAAAAGTTGGAAGCACAAGTCAAGCCATCCAAAGGAACTTATCATAGGAAGTATAAGTGATGGCATAAAGACAAGATCAAAATTCAAGCAAGCAATGAGCAACATAGCATTGATATCTGAATTAGAACCTAAAAGGATTGAAGATGCATCAGCAGATGAGAACTGGATAAATGCAATGCAGGAAGAGTTACATCAATTTAAAGTCAACAATGTTTGGGAATTGGTCAACAAACCCAAAAATCGTCCAGTGATTGGAACTAAGTGGGTATTCAGAAACAAACTGGATGACAAAGGAAAGGTTGTAAGAAACAAAACAAGACTTGTAGCAAAAGGCTATTCTCAGGAAGAAGGAATAGACTACGATGAGACCTACGCACCGGTTGCCAGAACAAGGAACGCCAGAAGGAGCGTCAGAAGAAACGTCAGAAGGAACGCCAGAAGGAGCTTCAGAAGGAGCGTCAGAAGGAACGTCAGAAGGAGCGTCAGAAGGAACGTCAGAAGGAACGCTAAAAGGCGCGTAAGAAGAAATTCACATCTTTTTGGAAAAGTTCATAAATCAAGGTTAGTTAACTCTTAAAATTCTCTTTAAGGTAAGTTTCTCATATAAATATATATCTCCGAATATCTGATTGACGATGATTAATTGATTTGTTAAAGAAATTCTTTTATTTCTTTTTAGAAGATCAGAATTTTCTTTTATTGATTTTGTTTCCAAAAATAACCGCCTCTTTCATAAAACACCGAACCGTCACCTCTGTTCTCTCACTTTCAAATCACTCTCAAATCGAAACCCTAAAACCGTATTCAAGATCTCTCGCTCTCGATTTCTTCCTCAAAACAACACTCGTTCATCCAAAGTTTCAAACTTTCTACGTATCAATGGCTCCAAAATCAGCCTCTGACTCGAAGAAGACTCCTCAGTTGAAGAGAAAGTTTTCCGCCTCAACTGCAAGCAGCGCCGAACCTACGGAAACCCAAATCAACGAACAACGTGAGACATTCCGATTGGCAAAAGGTTTGTCTTTATCTGTTTTTGAAGGAAAAGAAGCAATGGCACATTCTATTAAGCCAATGTACGATAGTATTAAGGAAGCAGGGGATTCTAGCAATGAACTTAGAAGATTGCTGAATGCTCATCAGTTCGAAAGTGAAGGTGAATTGCTCGAGTTTATTAGTTTACCTGGAAAAATAGTTGATCCAATTGCTGTAGAAAAACCTGAGTCGGCATCTAGAAAAGGAAAAGCGAAAATGGCAGAGCCTAGTTCGAAGTCAAGAAAACTATCCCCTATAAGACCTGGCGGAACTAGGGCAAAGGTTGAAGATGATGATGACATTATGTTCAATGATTTTGTGAAGAATATTGGGTTTAATATGGATAAAAGCTTTCCTGATCTCATGTTTCAGAATCAGGCTCACAAAGACAAGTTTGAATTCATGAAACAGAGAGGTGTTATACCTCACAGGGTGTTTGAGTTAAACTACTTTGATAATAACAGTATTTATCTGAGGAAGCATCTACAAAAGGTGAAGATAGATCAATTCATAGCGTATATGGGCTATACCTTTCCTGATCTGGAAGCCTACTTCTACTCAAATCTTCAGTTTGTCAACTTCAACTCATTGGCTTTCACGATGAAAAGAAAGCAGTATATTATGACTGTTGATGAATTGGCATCTATCATGGGAACCAGAAAGAGAGATTTCATACCTCTAGATGTCACTGTAGAAGAAGCCTTTTGCTTCCTAACTGGCAAATCAAGCTTCACAAGGGAATCGAAGTCGCATATTGCCTACAGTGACTTCCCCTTAAAACACATCATGATGCACAAGGTGATCATTGAATGTCTTAGACCCAAGGCAGCCTCTAAAACAGACATATCGAAGTATGAGGCAAAACTGCTGTGGGGAATCCTGACAGGAAAGAGGATCTCTTTTGCTCACATAGTCATATTACACATGTACAGGTCTGTTCTCAAGCCAAAAGGACAACTACCATATGCTGCTTTGATCTATAGAATAATAGATCATTTCAAGATTGGTGGATTGAACACCTTTATCAAACAAGAAATCCCTCTGATGACTGCTGGTGAAACTATGGTGACAAAGATGGGATACAAGATGACTCCTGCTGGATGGAGGACAAAGAACAATGAACCAGTCATTGTGGATTTCGAGGATGAGTCCAAGCAGAAATATCCAAAGAGGAGAAAAGTTATGGATGTCAAGGGACAACAAAAAGACAGCTCAATTGATAAGGACTCAGAGGCAAGTGAAGAAGGAACATGGGAGTATGACTCTGAAGCTACAGAATCTCGAGGTGGATCAGATGAAGAAGGTGAATCTGGGGATCAAAGTGCTGAAAGGAATGAGGAAGGAGGAGATGAAACAGAAACACAACCAAAAGAAAAGGTTGTATATCCTTGTGATCTTACTGAGGAAAAGTTCCTCACAATGTGGACAGAGGAGGATGCTGACAGAAATGTGGATGAGATAGAGTATGATAATGCTCTTGTCAATTTTAATCATGAACAGATGTTAGCACAAGTCCTAGCTCAGCTGGTCTTAGAAAATCAGGAGGCAGAGCCAGACAACATTGAGGTATATTCTATATCCTCCACCAGACTCACAATCCACAGAACTGCTCCAAGCTTGGCATCAGACATTGCACGAGAAGATCAACTGTCAAGTGCTCAGTCCATACCTATGGACATTGATGAAGATGTAGAATCTGCGTCCAGCTTAAGAGATAAAGGGAAGAATGCTATAACTCAATAGGAGCCCATGCCTGCAACATCTGATGTCTTTATCACTGAAGTGTTTGCCTCTCAAGCTTTTCCCAAAGCACAAACTTAGAAGGAGAGTTTAGCTACAAAAGGGATTGACACCTCATCTCAAGAACCTGCTCCTCCAGAACCACAGGTGGAACTTCAAGGACATTTTGAGAATCTTCAACATATTCTTCTTCAGACTCTGGCTGCTATGGAGACAAGGCTTGATCAGAAACTGTAGATTTTTGAAGAGAAGATCGATAGACAGTTGCAGGGTATGACTAGTCACGTGACCAAATTGGAGAAGTCAATTGATCTATAAGGCAGAATGTTTTGTGCCGAGGTCGCCAACATTCCTACCTACACACTTGTCAGAACTGACAGAACAGCTTCAGAACTGCCTTCATCTCAAGCCGTTAGAAGTCATGCTCAGAGAATGGGAAGAAGCTGTGAAGGACCTTCCCCAGTGGAGGCTGATAACGAGCCTGAAGATCGTCCCTCTTGTTCAAAAATGCCTCCACCAACATCTTCTTAATTTTATATTTTATTTGGTAAAAAGTTACTCTTTGCTATGATACAACCTTTACTCTTTTTTGTTTAAAATTGACCCGATTCAATTTTTATTCGCTTTATACACTCTTTCTGATGTTGACAAAAAGGGGGAGAAGAATCTATTTGTACAGGGATTTATATCATCTTGAGCAGAGATATCTATACGCTGTTTATACTCTCATTATGGGGAGAAGAGTTTTTTTTTTTGTACAAGATCTCTAATGATGATTACCCGCAGGAGCAAATTGGATGATTACTCGTTTATATCACTGTTTAAAAACTTTAAATTCACATATTTGTATTTGTAATAAGAGTCGTTTTCTCACCATCAAAAAGGGGGAGATTGTTGTAGAAATTCTCCTATATTTTGATTCTGACAAAACTATCGTAAGAAATTGTATAACGTTATGTGATGCAGAAAGAATGTGTAAGAAGCAGGTTGAGTAGATCTAATTCTGTCGCGTGGACGAAGGGTCAGATGGAAGTGCTTTTGACGAAGGGTCAGATGGAAGTGCTTCTGACGAGGTCAGATGGAGTGCTTCTGACTGAGGGTCAAATGGAAGTGCTTCTAACGATCTAAACAGTGACGGATGGATCGCATCAAATCTTCGTATTACCATTCCGCGTCAACTGATCTAGTAAGAAACAAATCTGTTCTAAGACGAAACCCGAGAAAGATCAGTTTCTGTATTTGAAAAACGTGAAGACCCACGTATGACAGGTTTTTGATCAAGGCAAGATTCCTATGGAAAGCTTGTGATATTCGATTGTCCTGATATCCCTTCTAATCAATCAAGGGACTTTCTACAATGTGATATCATATTCTAAGGAATATTCCTTCGGGAACCAACTCAGACTTATCACACTTATGGAAGCTGGAGATTCAGTTGTATGGGTGACTGAATCAGAAGGGTTCAATATCTTACTCAATGGTCTACATATCTTCTGAAGATACAGTCTCGTTCAATCATGATTGATGACGTCCAATCAAGGATTGAAGAGCGATCCATTGGCTGGGAATCCAACGGCTAGTTCGGAGGCAGAGGAGTATAAAAGAAGAACCATGATGGACTAAAAAGTAAGAGGGCGAACAACAATCCAAAGTGCAAGCATAATCTGAATTCTATCCGAAAATATTCTGTGTACCCAAAATCCTATTCATTGTGAAAATCTGAGAGAGAGAAAAATCAAGTGATTGAGTGTTTGTAATTCTCGTGATTTTTCATAGTGAAATCCAACCGATCGACTGTCATCGTGGGAGAGTGGACATAGGCTTGATCTAAGCCGAACCACTATAATCGTCGTGTGCAATATTCTATACTCTAAACTCTTACTTTTGTGTTTAGACTTTTTGCACACTGTTATACTGTTCCTGATTCTAATCGTACACTGAATCGTGTTTTTATTCAGCAAGAAATTTCAATTATATTCAGAATCACCTATTCACCCCCCCTCTAGGTGATATTGCTAGATCCAACAGCCTAAACTCCTCAATATAACCAAAGGGCAGATGTTAAAAGAAGACCCGTTGTCGATTAGGACATGTGCTACTCTCTTCCCATTACATTGTGCAGCAATGTACAAGGCCTTGTTGTGCCCTCTTCCTTCCATGGGGAAATCTTCATCTAAGAAACTCAATTGGTCTTTTAGAATGATTGCCCCCACAAAATCCCCCAACTGCACGTCATTGATAGTTTCAGGGACATGCACTTCATTTAGTATCTTCAACAACACATCTTTATGTTTCTCTGAGTTGATAAACAAATCTAATAGAGATGTTTTGGCCGGCATTTTCCTTAACTGCTCTATCACCTCAAACTCACTGGTTTTAATGATGGACATGAGTTTTTCTGCATCTTCTTTCGAAACTTCCTTCTTTTCGGATTCGCCTTCCCTTGGGGCGTAAAATAGTCTGGACCTCATTACAGCGCCTATTTCTCTCGTCCCATAGTTCCAATAGACTGCCTTAGGGTCATAGTTTTCTACCGGCGGGACTGTTATAGTTACCGACGTCAGGTAGGATGCCTCTGGTTCAGCTTCATCGTCTGCTTCATTTCTTGGTAGGCGAATCACAATGGGTTTAATCAGACAGTCTTCTTCTTGGCTAATGCTGTCAAGCTCATCTAGTTTGATCACCACAGTTGCAGCAGTTTCAATCATTGCCATAGTATTGCCAAAGTCTTCTGTGGAGTTTTCATATTCTAACTGGTGATGCCTGTTAACATCACTTTATTTTGTTGACATTGCAAATTTCGAGTATTTTCTTACCCTTTCAAATAGTTCAGTCAAGGTTTGCCATTGAGCTTTTAATTTCTCTATTCTGATGTATTGCTCTGCGTTAAGCTTGTCGTCTGTCGTCTGGTTGAGTGATGATTCAGGTTCTTCTGTAAAAGGCTCTATCACATCCTCCTGGACCTCTAGTTGAATCGGGTCATCCATACCTCCACAGCCATCGGGTATAATATCATCTATTCTCTGGAAGAAATTGGGAGGAGCAGAGTATTTCACTTTAAAATTATATCCACCAGAATCTTCACCCAAATTGTCTATAACTTCGCCCCTCTCTAGCGCTTCAGTCACAAATCTGCGATCTGCCAGACTTCGTTTGGTAGCTTCCAGTTCATCTTCGTCGAGTTTTTCTTCTGGTGTGGTAATCAGCTCTATGTCGCCTACCAGACTTTCATGTGGGACATTCCACATTTTTCCTCGTTCGGTTTCAACCACAAACTAGTTCCATTCCAGGTTTACGGAGGCCTTAATCCCTTCAAACCTTTTATCAGCAACGCTTGACATTATCCCCAAGCTCATCATCTTGGCAATATATAACTTCTTTCTTTCAGCTGACACTTCTCTCTCTTTTGGATATAATGAGGCGATTGCTAGAATGTTAATTAGCTTGGGTACATTCACCTTCAACTCAATGTGATTTTATTCTTCATCGGCAAATATTGCACCAACTGCTTGGTGATCAGGAAGTGGATTCTCCCGCACGTTTGGAGCTACATCATCAAACTTCAAAATCTGACTGTCAATGAGAGCTTGAACCTTCATTTTAAGGATATAACAATTATCTACATTGTGTCCTCTTTCACCCAAGTGTTGTTCTAATAGCATCGGAAGCAGTTTGGATAACGATCTCGAGAGCTGTGAAAATTGCTTTTGAGGCTGCCTCTTCTTAGGCTCTTGTCGTTTAGACATTGACCATGACGATCCTTCTTTGGTCTGATTGGAGTTATTGAACACCTTGGGCCTATGGGAATCGAATACAAAGGCTATGTCAACTCCAGTCTCTCTTTCATTTTTCGGGGGATATTGCTTCCTAGTCGAAGTTTCATATGGCCTTCTTTCTCTTAAAGCCCACTCCAATCTCTCGACCACCTTTATCAAATGTGTAAAGGTTTGACATCCTTAGGTGTTTAATCTGTCGAAGTATTCATATGGAAGTGCTTTTAAGAATAGGTCAATCAACTCATCCTCCAGGATTGGCGGTTTTACTTGGGTTTCCAAAGCCCACCATCTCTGGGTGTATGTTCTGATTGTTTTGCTTCTTCCTTTCATAGTTCGTAACAAATCTTCTCTCGTCGGGGCTGTAGTTGTGTTAAACTTATACTTCCTTAGGAAATCTTCAGCAAGATCTTCCCATCCGTCGTAGTCATCAAGGTCTAACTCAATGAACCAAGCCAGAGCGGCACCAGCCAAACTCTCTTGGAACGTATTCATCAGCAATGGAATGTAGTCTGAATAATGCACCATCTTACGCAGGTAATATTTGAGGTGAGCACGTGGGCAGCCCGTCCCGTTGTACTTTCTCACGAAGTCTAGCTCTTTGTAATCAGGGGGTGTCTCCACTTTGGCGAAAGGAGATATCTTGTCCAAACGGGCTAGCTCATTGTCGCGACCCGTCCGGAAGCGGACGCGGCTAATGGATTACCGATCGCGGGTCTTGGATCGGCGCGAGCCCTCCCAGGCCCATACCAAATCGCGGCGGGAGTATTCTTCGACGATAATAGTCGATCGCTTTCGACCTTCAGTGTGGTCGTGGTGGCATGTGCAAATTGTGCATGCATTTGGAGTCGCCACCGGTCTTTCTTGGAGGGTAGACCGGAAACCTTACTGACCGATTGGGAGAGATCGATCAGTTCTGCGGAACCAGAGATTTTGGGTTCGGGGACTTGGTTACGCTGGTGTCATTACCAACGCCCTTTCGGTACCAAACGCGAGTGATGTTCCTAGCTAAGAGTTCATGCATGCGCAAGTTCGGGTGAGGTAGGTTTAATTCAGGGTTTCATGCAGATTGGAAGACTATTCCTATCAATCACAATCAATTCTAATGAAAGCGCGATCAAGTGCATAAATAAACCACATCGATGCACATCAATTCAAATCAATGGCTTTCTAATATTGTTATAAGGGCTTAGGTGAGGAGTGATTTGGGACCGGGGGTAAAATGGGAAGATTCGGAGGCGATTGGCCCGAAGGGCAAAATCGTCAATTTCTGGAAGACTTGGATATCGAATTACCCAAAATATTTCATGGCCAATTGTTTGTGGCCATTTCCCATTTTTGAGAATTTTTTGGAATTTCTTGATTTTTCTCCAATTTTTGGAAGACGATTCGCCCAAAGGGCGAAATCGTCATTTTAAGAAGGGTCGGGGTTCAAAACACCCGGGATGAGCCTTGGCCAATTGATTGTGGCCATTTCCTATTTTTGGGGATTTTCTTGGATTTTTTTAGAATTTTTTTTTGGAAAAACGGTTTGCCGGAAGGGCAAAACCGTCATTTTTGGAAAGATCGGGGGTCAAAAGACCCGAAACAGGTCATGGCCAGTTGAATGTGGTCATTTTCTATTTTCTGGAATTTTTTATAATTTTTCTGAATTTTTCGATTTTTTTGAATTTTTTTATGATTTTTTATTATTTTATTGATTTTTGAATTTTTTTTTATTATTATTTTAATGCCTTAATTCCGAAAATAATGATTCGGATTGGGCTTCTAATCCCAACCCTCTAAGACCACGAGAGGCCCAAAAAAAATATAAAAGGAGAACCCATTCACACATTTTATATGTTAGACCAAATCTTCATTCTAAAGCCCAATTAGACCTGGCCCAACTTTCTTTCTTATTTCTCCTTCAAGAGGCCCGAATATGATTGGATTTTTAAGTAAGCCCACACGCCAGCCCATGCGCAAAGCCAAACCTAACCTACGGAAGCTCTAATGCTCATCCACGTTTTTTTAAACTTTCCTTTACGATCATCTTCCTCATGGACTCTTCTTCATGGTTTTCTCTGTGAGTAAAACGCAGACCTCACTATGACCAAAACCTTTCCCCATTTTCATTTTTATTCACTGAACTAAATCGCCTAGGCTAGCATTCTAAACCAAGGCTAGACCAAGCTGAGGCCACCAGAATTCCTAAACAGAGAAGACCGAGAGCTAAACTCCGAAGAAACTTGAACCAAACGATTTGTTTTAGTCTAAGCTTCGATCTAATCAACCTAGCAGCACCCAAGAGGGATAAAGCAGCATCCAGGAGGGGTAAGAATGCTTACCTGACGACCGAATGGCTTCGGTTTCGAACATGCGGAGCTCGCGAGCTCTAGAGAAGTTTTCGGGTTTGGGGGCGACTCAGAGGATTTCGCATGAAAACAAGGAAAAAGAAACATGGAAACGAGGTCAGTGAGGCACAAGGGGCGTTTTGGAACAAAAAATGTAAAGAATGGCGCTCGGTATTCCGAGCCACCATTGTCGACGCTTGAAAACAGGGGGGCTGCGCTCACCTCTCTCCGGCGACGAGCGGCATCCGATGGGGTTCAACCTCTTCATCCTGACCTCATGAAGTTCCTGGGCTTGATTAGAGCATCTAACGGCACCGGGATCGTCCGGGATACTCTCTCCAGCGATGGCGTTTATTCTCTCTTTTCTTTTCTTTTTTTTTTATCCTCCCTCACACTATGAACAAGCTCTCAGAGTTCTCTAAACTCTACAGCTTCTGGTCCGAGCTTCACATGAGAACAGGCACGGGGAAGGTGGCGACGAGGAAGTCGTCAGGTGGAGGTTGCCCGATGGCCGCGGCAAAGGACTGGAGAAGCCGGGCTGATGCCGGAACTCCACGAAGAACAAACTCTGGACAAGTGAGCTTCGCCTTAGCTCATCGACGGCCATGCCCCGTAGGGACTGGCTCGTCCTCGAGACAGCTTCCACGAAGGCTGAACATGAGCCCCCCGACAGCGCTCCTCGCCTCCGTGTTCTCTTTCTCATTCTATTATGGCCCATCTCCTTCTCGCTCGGAGGATCCGGTGGTACCGCCCTGGTTCGACGCACTTCGACGGCTGGCGCGCTTCAACGGTTGGCGTTCATGTGTCGTCTGTGTTCGGTTCCTGAGATGAAGGGATCGTTCACGACGACGAGCTCGGCATCGTCCCTCTGGAGGGCGACCCTGGCGACCAAACGACCGATCCTTCCGAAATGACGAGCCAGAAGATGAGAACCAGAGTAGTGAGAGAAAGACAGTGGCTTTTAGCCTTTGATGATGGGCCATCAACAGTCTGAATGGCAGTGCCGAGCCATCAACTTTCATCAACATTCTCCCTAGCTTTGCATGTTCGATTATCCTATGTCCTCTCCCCTTCCTTTTTTGTTTAATCCTTCTTTTCTATTGCATGGTGGAGGACAGACTCCTGCTGTCTTCTACTTTTTCCCCTTTTTTTTTTCTTGTTTTTGGTTGAGGCGCCGCTCCCCACCTTTGCTCCATGGATAATCTGTCTTCCACTCCCTCCTCTTTTATTTTTTTTAAATCATTCTAGTCCCCTCACGAAGAAGAGAAACAATGGGAGTTTATTGCATACGGTGGTAGACGTCAAGATTATAGAATCTACAAATTAAAAGACTTGATTGGCATTTTTTATGCTCGATTCGGGTTTATGTTTGTGAAGGAACATAGTGACCCGAGCCGAATTTTCAAGATTTAAAGTGACACACTTGAAGAGGAAATTAAAACAAAATTATTAAATATTTTTGTGTATTTTTCTGACCACGAATGGTATTTTTCTGATTTTTTTGGGTATTTTTATAATTAAATAAATTCAAAAAAATATTATAAAATACCAAAAAATATTTTTTGTTCAAAATTGGTCCCCGAGGCTAGGCCAAGGCTTCCAAAGTTGATTTTGTGATTTTATGACCTTTTTTTGATATTTTTAATTAATTTTAAAGAATAAAAATCACAATAATAAATGGTCAAAAATCAGGTGTCAACAGCTGCCCCTCTTTGAGAGGAATCTCGTTAGAGGTTTCTCTCAAAGATAAGGTGGCACCTGATTCCTAACCGACTCAACTGGGAAAATGAGAGAAGAAATGCTACGACATTGAATCGCTTAAGGCCCTTTGATGAAAGCTCAAATTAATCCCCGGTTTGCTCTAACAATTTGAACATGGGCCGGAGTGAGAGAGGCTTATCTGATGCTCATCTGTCGGATGCTGCCGGTTGCGACAACTTTCAAGCAGATACCTAGGACTCGTCATTCAGAATATCCTAGGGAGATTAAGCTCTGACCTGTATGGTAGGTCATACCATGATGGGATTCCTAACTGGTAGGAACCTAAGGAAGGCGCATCCCACGCTTGAGGATTCGCCAGAGATTTTAATCCTTATGGTGGATCGGACCTCTGTGTTGATCCTTAAGGCGGTATCTACCTCGTGTTGACCCTTATGGCGGTTTCTACCATGAGTTGATCCTTCAGGCGGTTTCTACCATCATTTGACCCTTCAGGCGGTTTCTACCTTGGGTTGACCCTTCAGGCGGTATCTACCATGAGTTGACCCTTCAGGCGGTTTCTACCTTTGATTTGACCCTTCAGGCGGTTTCTACCTTTGTTTTGACCCTTCAGGCGGTTTCTACCTTGAGTTGACTTTGAAAAGGGGTCTCATGACGAGGGTTTTCCACGTCCGATGAGATTGCCTAAATTTTGAAAAGGGGTCTCATGACGAGGGTTCTCCACGTCCGATGAGACTACCGAAGTTTTGAAAAGGGGTCTCATGACGAGGGTTCTCCACGTCCGATGAGACTGTCTGAATTTTGAAAGGGGTCTCACGACGAGGGTTCTCCACGTCCGGTGAGACTGCCTAAATTTTGAAAAGGGTGTCCTAGGACGAGGGTTCTCCACGTCTGCTGGGACAGTTTGCTGACTTCTTTTGAAAAAGGGTTATATCCTCACCCATTTTTTTGAAAGATCCCGAAATTCGCCGGGAATTCAGTTTTGAAGCAGTGAAAGATTTTATCTTGACAAAGCTTCACTTGGGTCTGTTGAGGCGACATTCTGGGAGCTGGGTTCTCCAGGTATCCTGCAGAAGTTTGAGCCTAAAAGATTTTTCTTCACCGAGAAAACGTTAGTAATCTTTGGGAAGACAATAATTGTCCAATTGACAAAATTTTATGACTTAAGTTTTAGTCATGAAATGTGCATTTTGATGCTGGAGGTTATCCAAAGCATTCTTACAACATGCAAACGTGATCACAAATTCCTTGCGTGGAAAATCTGGATCAACAGTTTGAAAGTTCCAAAAAGAGTTTGTTCAAAACAATCAATTGGAATATTTCTCGACAATGAGGTCTTCTCACATGTTTTGATATAGTGGTTTTTTATAGGGGATGCATTCAATTCCCTACTAACCTGTGCCTAGGTTTTAGGCTCATTCGCAGCGCATACATTTTGATCGGTCGGGAGGTCTTCCACGGGACCGTAATGTTGGGCTTGGATATTGGTTTTCAAGGGGGACCCGCTTTGGAGTCGAGGCCATTGAATGAAATCCTTCACCATCTGCTCCGGGTTTACAAGTCAAGAACCCTGCAAAATGAGAAAGAAATAGTCTTGCTCGTACTTCTTCGAGTTAAGCAATATGTTAACCCAAGTGTCTTAGTCAGAGAAGACTGTTTCAGGGTTATGATGTTGGTAGGATTGGGGACTGAAAAAGGCTTGTTTTTGGCCCAGAATTTATGAGGGGATTGACATTGGTGATCATTGCAAATTTGTCACCTGTCTTTTCCATTCTGCATCTTCAGTTTTTGAGGTGTGCAACCGCTTTTGAGGTGTGCACAAGTCCTTTAGAGAGCGTCTCTTGTTGCATTAAGAAGGTTGACAACTCTGTCTGCGCCTTTCCTCCGCGCTTGACATCATTTGGAAAGCAGTCTTTTTATCTGACTCCTTTAGGAATTTTCTCTTTTCCCATCCAAGTTTCACTGGGAATCAAGCAAACAGCTTGCACGAGCATCGGCCTCGCTTTTACCAGGCACTTTGCTTTTTTTTGATGCGGTGGATTTTTCTCATTCATTTTTGGAATCCCGCTTTTTTCTCATCTTCATGGGATCATGTTAGACATATAGTCTAAACATGCTTTAAATATCAGTCCGGGAATTCTCTTCGTAATCCATGAGTCTTGAACTCTTCCATTTTTGAAGTGATTTGCCTTTGTTTTGGAACTTGCAATGATCACCGATGGGTTTATGAAATGAATTTGCAGGCTCAACTTGGCTATGCAAAGGATATGGTGTGTGGGATAGAGAAATGAATGCTTCTCATCATCCTATGGCATTTGGATTACCATATAAACAACACACAAATATTGATGTTAGTCCGAGCAAGAAAATTTCTAACCATTTTCTCCTGATGTTGCTGGACTCACCTCCATTTTGCCCCAATGTGGGGTGGTTCTTGACAGGGTTGAGAATGAAAACCGCCGTTCGAAGGGGTTGTCAATGGTCACCTGTGGTATTTGGGGATATGAAACGAATGCCTCTGTCATCCCAATCCATGTAATTGTTGCGAATAATCCCTACTTCCGTAGGTCCAGATTTTGCTATCTAATCCGCTCCACTTCTCTCCAGTGTGTGTAGGACGTGTTTGGACTAGGCTTTGCCTCTTGTCTTTTGAGAAAACGTCCTTTTGAAAGTTTTGAACTTTTGATTGGAAAAAATCTCTTTCATTTTCTCCAAAAATTTTACCCGTCAAGGGGATTTTATGATGCACCATGCATGTTCTTATTCATGTTCAGACAACCTCCTGTTTTAAAAACATGAGAGCCAATGAATTTTGAGTTCTATGTCTTTTCTAGACATTAGATTCTGAAAGTTTTTCTTTTCTTCTCAGTTTTTATTCAACATCTTTAATGGATCGGGGAAAGGGATACTTACCTGTCCCCCGCGGCTGGAGATCCCTGAAAATATGGAAGAAACATGTTATTGTACGTTCACGTATTTTTCAAAAAATTAGAACGATACACCTTCCCCTTGGTCGTGTGCCCCTACGAGTGCACACAGGTTGTGAAAATCTGTCCTCCTTGATGGTGAGTCCCTATCAAGGATAAATAACAAGTGTTAACTCATATTCCCAAATTGAAGACAAATTGGGACGATACAACTTTACTCTTGGTTCTCATCCCGTTCTGACGTCGCGTATTGATATGAACCACGTCTATCAAATCCGCTTATCCATGCTTGGAATATTTGCAATATCAATGGTTCAGCTGCCCCTGGTTGGGCAACGTCTGTTTTGTTATTTGAACAGATGGCTCCTTGAGTGATTTATCCACGTTTATCACCAAATGGGAGGCTTCGTGACCAAACGTATTTCGTGCTGAATGGGGGTAGATCCCATTATGCTCCGCGGGTGATAGTCATCGTTCATGGGATTTGCTCCACGGATTAAGTGATTAATCCATGGCCCTTGGCTCGAAGACGTTCAAAGGGTAATTTGACACTCAGAGCGGTTAGTTTTCAGCGTTAATTAAAATGTTCCCGCGGGAACTTTACAACGAGATCCGTAACACATTCATTCGATGTATTCACCTCTCACTCTCCTGAGCCTTCTAATGATTTAGCACACGAGCTTCGAACCAGATGTCCGGTCGCCGGTACCGGTCACGACTGCGAAGATGCACTTGTTCCAAAATGCTTGACCCATAGGCTGAGTTGCTCATTCAGGAGATCGTCCGACCGCTCGAGTCGTCCAAGTTGAGCATCCTTAATTGCTGGTGACGGACCTCTCCCATTTTCGGCATGAACAACCTGGTTCCTCGGTTTATGCGTGATCCACACGCCGAGTTGCTCACTGAGGGACTCGCTTGAAATTTCAAGCCATTGACGCCCAAGTCGGGCATCCTCAACCGCTGGCGATGGGTTCCTCACACTACTTTCGACATGAACAACCTCACTTCTCGAGTTGGTACTTTCATCGTTGTCCAGTAGGTTTGTACCCAATGCTGGATTCGCCGTAGGAATAACACTAACGATCGGTTGGTGCTCAAATTGGGGAGTCCATACCTGCTGAAATTGTTGTATATACTCTTGAGGAGTACCAGGGTAACTCAGGGGGGAATTCAGCCGATCGAACCAAGAATAGATGTTTTCAAGGAGATCGTCTGAACCATCGAGCGACTGACACTCAGGTTGAGTATTGTCGACTACTGGAGAAGGAATCTTTTCGCCATTTTCGTCATGGACCACCTGATTCTTCGAGCCGGAATCTCCGTAATCGTCTCGCAAGATTGTACGTGCATCTCCTGCCAATGTTAGATCCGATGTAGGACTAGCATTAACGGCCAGTCGGTGCTCAGACTGGGGAGTCCCGATTTGCTGAAATTGCGGTACATACTCCTGAGGAGTACTAGGATAACCCAGGGGAGTACTCTGATTGATGCCTGAACAATCGACCGTGTAATTGTCAGTCCCATCGGTGTTAAGAGGTGATTGGATGCTTCCTGCTGCATGAGGATTGCGATCACAGCCATGCTCATCGTTTAAACTTGAACTGCCTCTATCTTGGTCTAGTGCCACTCGTCCATCTCTCAGTAGTCTTTTGTAGCACCAAAGGTGGTTCCTGACTTTATTTCTATCCAGTTCCGGCATGTTCATGATCTTGAGTATGCGCGATGGGCGAGCCAAACTGATCCCTAACTGTTGAACTGCATCAACAAATTTGCTATGAAGCTCCGAGGTCCAATAAAACCTTGTTTTCTTGCTAGCCGAAGTAGGGTTGGCAACTCGGCGGCTACTCTTCGCGGGATCTGGTCGTGTTGAACCGCCTCTATCTTGATCTAGCGACGCTCGTCCATCTCTCAGTAGTTTCTTGTAGCGCCAAAGGTGATTCTTGACCATATTTTTAGTCAGTCCCGGCACGTTCATGATTTCGAGTATGCGCAATGGGCAAGCAAAACTGATCCCTAACTGTTGAACTGCATCAACAAATTTGCTATGAAACTCCGGGGTCCAACGAAATCTTATTTTCTTGCTAGCCGAAGTGGTGTCAGCAACTTGGCGGTTACTCTTCTCGGAATCTGGTCGTGTTGGAGGTTGCTCTGGAGGGGATTTAGTGGTCTCAGATCGGCTGGTCATGATGGTGAGTTCATCATTGAGCGGACCCGACTTGTCATGACGCATGTTCCCTTCCACAATGGGCGTAGACTTTGACCTTATAGCACTAATTTCCTCTTGTAGATCCTCGGCGGTACCCGCCTGTTCCGAAAGATGCTGCGAAGGGCATTGCAACAAATGAGCATTATAAACCCCCAGATCTGGCCCTTCAGCGAATACTCCGTCCGTGGGAACAGGGTTACCGCACTCAAGGCAAATAGCGATGCTTAGAGCTTTTTTGTACTGAATGTTTTTTGTTTGAAGCTTTTCATTTTCCTCCCTCACAATCGCTAACTCGTGCCGATCGTGTTGCTGCTTCAGCCGGGTTCGTTTGTTTTCAAACCAACACTTGACCTTCCGAGGCTCCCACCCTATCTCCTGGCCCATTTTGATTTTCTGTTCCATGTCCGGATAGGGGTATTCCCTGAAAAACAATTCGAGTTTATGGACTTGACCTGAAGTGTTGCGTTGGAGATATTCCCCTTTCTGACGCTGATCACCGTCGCGGGTACTGTTCTCGTTAACCAAGCCGCGGGTTTCATCATTAGAAGGATCGGTCTCCATGGCCCTCGTGTCAGGTTCGGTCCTGAGATCTTCAAATTCTTCCAGCAGCTCAAGCTCGGAGACCTCCAAGTCTGGCGCTTCCAGTAAATGACAGAATCCCTTGAACATTTTGACCGGAATATCACTGCTTGATTTTCCGTTAACTCAGCTTTCTTTGTTCCTCCTTGGATCCTCACTTTCTCTGCAAATTCTGAAAGGTTAAAGGAGCCGGATCACCATTTCTTTGATCAAAGGTGATGGCTACCCGACGAGCGCTCTTCTCAATGTTTCGAGATTCCCACTTCGTCCTTTTGTGATGGCTACCTGACGAGCGCTCTTCTCAAGGCTTCGTAATTCCCACTTCGTCCTTTTTTGCTCTTTTCTACGTGAACGGAGCCTGAAGATCTCTTGCGTTGATTTCGCTTTGTCGAGCACTACGCTTGTCCCCCTGGCCCAGTCTCTAGAGCAACAAGCCTGCCCACCTTTCGGCGCCATTATGTTTCGTAAAACCCCAGATCACAGGACGGTGGTGGATTCGTGACTCATCGGGGATGCATTAACGAAACCCGCTTGGCTCTACTGCACATAAAATATTATTACCACTTCTCCCTGTTTACTCGAGCATTTATAAGGTGATAGATTGATGTCAAGAAGATTAACACTTTAGCCTTATCAGACTCAGCCTCTCAAACACTCTTCACATTCTCACTCTCCTCTCCGTCATTCCATCGCATATGGATTCCTCCTCTGTGCCTGCTGCCTTAGCTGAAACTTCGACCCAATGGGAGAGATTTTACCATCTCTTGGGTAGAGGTTATGGCTACATAAACAATCATCCTGAAGCTGCGGTTGAAGTTCGTACTCTGATTCCGGCCCTGGATACTGTGTGTATTGAAGGTACGAAACTGCAAAGGGAGTTTGTGATCTTCCCAACTCTCTTCAATAATTTCCTGCAGGCTTATGAAGTTGCTAGCCGGGAGGTCACTTTGGCTGGTATCGTGCGAGCCCGTTATCAGGACCGAGCTGAGTCCCTGATGTTGGCCATGCTGACGGCCGATAACCATAAAAGGGCTGTTGAATACGCCCACGCCCAGGTTTCGATGCTGGTCCGTGAGAGGGACAACTTGGTGGAGCGTCTGGCTCTTTTTGACACCGCCTTTGAGCAAGACCAGCACAACTTCGTGCTGAGGTTCCAGTGTGCCTGGTTGGAGGAAAGGATTGAAGACCTGAGCATGGATATAGCTCGCGGGAGGGTGCTGGCTCATGACTTAGAGCTTGAGTTCGAGTACTATGACACCAAGGTGAACGAACTTAAGGAGAAATGTCGTCTCCTTTTCTTCAAGCTTGTAGACCTCGATTCCCGGAGTGTGGGTTGTAAGCAAGGCATGGATAGCATGGAGAGTCAGTTAAGCTTTTTTGTGATGCTTGTCAGAACTCATTTTGGGTTTACTGCTCCCCCTCAATGATCCACTTGTAAACTTTCCTGCTGAATGAAATAAATGCGAGTTTGTTTATATATGCTCTTTCATTCTGCATTGTTGACTAGCCAAGAAAGGTTTTTGCTTTCGGATCTACGCGACTCCTTTTTCGCCTGTGTCAACAGATTGACTACGCATCATTCTCACAGCCCGACGCTTTATATTTGATTGACTTGAATGCCTCGTGAGAAGTAGATTTGTAGTTGCTCGAAACTTAAAGATTGCCCCTGATTTTGCGGTCATTGCGTTTGGGGCCGCTAGTAATCTTTCACTTTCGAGCTCGATCCCATTCTGCTAGTAACTCATGCTATCAATTCTGCCTTCACGCGTCGGGGCTGATTTTACCTTGAACTTAATAACAAGGAATTACCGTATACACACGAGATGACGTTTGCGAAAAACATTATGCAAAATCAACTCTAGCTATTGAAGAAACAAGCGCATGCACCGATGAGAACTTTACAATAGGAGATACATCCTTCTCGCGTACATCCCCTTCTTTCTTTGGGCATGTCCAATGACTAACCAATCTGGCCTCAGCTTAGGTGTGCCATTACCAACTGCAGATCATGGTTGCCAACCTTTAATAGCTTCCAACTGATCGAACCAGGTATCAAGTCCTTCATCGAAGAAATCACCCGACCCCTCGAATGATTGATGTGTAGGTTGAGCTGCATCGCCCGACGGGTTCTTCGAACTGGAACCTCCATCTTTGTCTGGGATTATAAGAGGAGATTTGATCGATTGACTACCACAAGCATCTCCCACTTGGGGATTAGGGAAATAAGAATGCTCCAAGCATTCTCCCATTAGATCATCTGAAGCCACATGCTCTGATTGGGCAAACCCTTGAGCACTGGGCGTGGTGGGCTGATCTGCGACAGGATGAACACTGACTAGCTGCTGCTCGGACGGAGGAGTGCTTACTCGTTGCACTTGTGATGCGTGTTCTTGAGGAATATTGAAATGACTCGCGAGGATATCCTGATCAAATCCTCAATAGTCGTCCAGATTCGACCGGGCCTCATTTGTCATAAGGGTGCTGGGTTCGCAGCCGAGTCTATTGCTCGGATTCAGTTCTGCATAACGCTGTCCTAACGCCCTTCTGTAGCAACCAAGGTGATTCGCGACTAATTGCTTGGTAAGTCCCGATACGTTCATGACCCTAAGTATGCTTGTCGGACCTATGAAGTCGAGTCCTATCTGTCGAACTGCGTCCAAGAACTTGAGATAAAGCTCCGGGGGCCAAGTGAATTTCTTCTTCTCGTCGTCCAGAGTGGCGTAGATAGCCTGCCGACTAACCTCTAACTCCTCTTGAACCGTATCTGATCTTACCGGAAGCTGTTGTGGAGGAGATTCATGGGCTTCGATGAGGTGACTCCGATCATAACGACACGTATCTTCATCCTCCGAAGACACTGGTATAATTTCTGTAGGATCGATCTGCTCGTGCGCGCCATTAGCAGGATCTGATTGTACCGGAGATGGCTCAAGGGAGCAGGGGGATAAATGAGCACCTTCCATCTTCGTAGAAGGCTTACCGGGGAACAATTTACTGAGGGTGGTAGGGCCACCGCAGTCAGGGCAGGTAATAGTACTGAGGATTTTCTCATACCACATGTTTTCCATTTGAAGGTTTTGGTTCTGCTCTTTTAGGGCCGTGATCTCCTTACGCCTGTGTTGGACACCTAGTCTGAAACGTCTATTCTGAAACCAAAAATGGACTCTCATAGGATTCATTCCCAGCTTCCGGCCCAATTCAATCTTTTGTTCCTCGTTTGGGCAAGGGCATTCATCGAAGAAAGCTTCAAGCTCCTGGATTTCTTTCCGAGCGTAGCGCTGGCGACTTTTTCTTTTCCGGGGTTGAGTGTCGTGGCCACTGCCGTCATCACCACTGCGATCTTGATGTTCGTCACGGGCAATGTTGAGTTCCATGGCTTTGATGTCGAATTTGATTCTAGAGAATTTGAGGTCTTTCAACGAACTCGTCACTCGGGGTTCTCTGTTCTCTTTTGTATACTCGCTATTTCGATTTGTTGCCTCCTTTTCCTCGAAAGCTAGGTCTGTTCAGCGTTCTGTTTTTGAAACGACGGAATTGTTTGCCTCTTGCTCAGCTTTCCGACACGAAGGGGTAACCAAATCCTTCCGCGGCTTCTTCGATAGTAGCGCTCGCCTTTCACTTTTCCTCGATAGTCATGCCTGTTCAGCACTGTCTTCTCTTTTTAAGTGGCAGAGCTGTTCACTCGCCGCCCAGCTTTATGCGTGATGGAACAACACAACCCTTTCGCGGCTTCTTCGATAGTTGCGCTCGCTTTTCACTTTTCCTCAATAGTCATGCCTGTTCAGCACTGTCTTCTCTTTTTAAGTGGCCGAGCTGTTCACTCGCCGCCCAGCTTTATGCGTGATGGAACAACACAATCCTTTCGCGGGTTCTTCGATAGTTGCGCTCGCCTCCCTCCCAGCTTTAATAATGGCGAGACCGAATTTGTCAGGCCTGAAATTGCGGACCAGGACATGTCTGATGATTCACGGGAGGAGCAGCCCTTGCTTTACATTAATTAACCCGGCTCCCCAAGCATTATTGCTGCAACTTTTCTCCACTCTCGAGACGCTATAAAATGCGGAGTTGGTGTTTGGGGGATTAACGCTCTCATATAATTTGCTTCCATCTTCAAATCGCTCCATTACACACCTCTCCGTCGAAAATGGCCTCTTCCCATGTTCCCACTTTCCCAGCCGAAGCTTTGGCTCGATGGGAAGAGTTCTATAACCTCTTGGGTCGAGGCTACGCTCACATAGCTGATCATCCCGAAACCGAGGATGAAATCCGAGTCATGTTCGGGGACCTGGACATCACCTCCCTCGAGGGTACTGCGCTGGGGAGGGAATACCGAATTTTTCCAACGCTCTTTACAAACTCTTTGGAGGCCTACCGCGCTGCTCACCGGGGACTTACCGTGGCTCGTGTCCTGCGAGCCCGTTATGAGGATCAGTCCGACCGCCTAGCGCTGGCTGACTACCTGGTTGACAGTCACAAAAAGGCTGTTGAGTTCGCCAAAGAGCGGGTTTCGACATTGCTACGCGAGAGGAGGAATCTGGTGGAGGACTTAGCCCTATCTCTGGCTACCTATGAGCGCGATCGACGTAACGCCCTGCTAAGGAACCGAAGCGAGTGGCTGGAAGAAAGGCTCAACGGCATAAATGAGGATATAACTCGTGAGAATGGACTTGTTCGGGACTTGGAAGCAGTCGCCGAAGATCACGAGACTCAGGTTGTTGCAGTCAATGATGAACGCAAACGCCTTCACCTTAGGCTTGCGGACCATGATACGCGGAGTGGTGTGTATAAACAAAGCATCCATAACCTGGAGGGCCAGCTGGGCTCCTTTGTGTCTTTGATCAGGGCTCACTTCTGCTTTACTTTTCCACCCCAATGAATTATATGATCTGGTTTAGGCGAGAATGAATGAAAGCCCCTGTGTGTTTGTTTCAGCTTTTATATGATCCATTTCTCCGAGTATCCGGATATCTTAGACTTGGATGAGCCGATCCATAATAAGTCGAGTAGATTCTAACTCGCTCATGATCAGATGAAAGAATAGCCTCAGACTTATCCAGGAAAAGATTTCTCTCTATTACCTATTTTTTACCTGCAAATGAAACGACCGAATCAGAAGGAATTTGAAAAAGAAAGCATAAACCCCTTTCAATCTTATGCTTGCTCGTGATTAATAAAGACAAAAACTTTTACAAGGATTAATCTTGTGCGAAAAGTTTTTATCAATATTCCTCGAAGGAAAGCATACTATTGAAAGGAATGTAATTCACGATAATCGCTTTTGACCAACGACGCGTTTTAAATTTAATTGAAGATACGGCATCCAAATCAAAGCCGTTTTGTTAAGAACGAGGGCAATTTGGACATCTATCTCGTCATTAAATTCGAAACAATGCCGGTACTCTTGATCAATTATCGTGGATTACCAGCGGCGTAACACATGCATGAACCGATTCAAGTGTATAATTCCTTCTAGCGAAATTAGGGTTGGATTACCCTATACGACCAAAAGGTCGTGCAAGACTTCCAATTTTAATTTCCTCTAAAGGAATTATAAACTTGACTTGGGAGTATTCGGATGATTAGAGAAAATGCCACTATCACATTCCCATGACCCGTCAAAAGAAATACAACCAAGCTCCGTCTGAATGTATACACCAATAGATCCCTAATACAATCACTCTAAGGGGTGAGATAGAGAAAACTTCGATAAAAATAAACCCTATACAAGAGGATTAGTAATGGAAAATAAAACAAAGGAATGTGATCCTAACGTTCAAGGATGCCCCAAGCTCGATCTGTGACTTCCGGATCACTTGCCCCAACTCGTCATCTTCATTGGACGATATCTCAATAATGTCCATAGTAGGCTCCTTTGTTGCTCACTCGGTGTTCGCCATGGGATATCATCCTCCTCGTCTTCTATCAAGGACGTTTGGGAAAAACACACATATCTATCCTTGAAATGGCATTTAATCTAATCACCAGAATGCAATGAATGAAATGCCTATATTTATATGAATTGTAATAGATTTGAGGGATAGAGAGTCTTACCAACCAAACTCGTCGACTTATGTGCGGTTTTAGGTGTACCAACCGCCCAAAGACATGCGCATGAGACAAGTGATGGTAAACTTCTAAAAATCAGAGGGTTTGGCACCTAAGGTTAAGGTTCCCACCTCGAGTTCTAGAAAGAGCCGATTCCATTGCACAGCTATCGTTGCATTGGGACTCGATCCATAGTTCGAAGCGAGCGGAATTGAAAAGTGGATTACCCCGTGTTTTACCTCACGGAGATTCCATTTTCAATTCCTTCTATTGTGTTCCTAAAGGCGGCGCCTGGGGTTTTAGGCGCGGTTGTGTGTGTCCATGTGTCGTGATCATCACAATGCAAGTCATGCACAACAGTTTATCAATCAGCACTTCAAATCATCCACACAACATACATTCCTACGCCCAACCTGCATAAAACAAAGTTAATCACAGACTACCCTCCTTATTACTCCAATCTGCAAAAACATATAACACCTATCATAAGCGGACTTACCTCACCTTTGAAAGCGCCTACATGGTTAGAAAAATCACTCAGCGTTTTAATTACGGCCTAAGTCCACTTGAGGTCTAGAACCATAGGTTCTAGAACAAAGTTCCCCAGCGGAGTCGCCAGCTGTCGCGACCCGTCCGGAAGCGGACGCGGCTAATGGATTACCGATCGCGGGTCTTGGATCGGCGCGAGCCCTCCCAGGCCCATACCAAATCGCGGCGGGAGTATTCTTCGACGATAATAGTCGATCGCTTTCGACCTTCAGTGTGGTCGTGGTGGCATGTGCAAATTGTGCATGCATTTGGAGTCGCCACCGGTCTTTCTTGGAGGGTAGACCGGAAACCTTACTGACCGATTGGGAGAGATCGATCAGTTCTGCGGAACCAGAGATTTTGGGTTCGGGGACTTGGTTACGCTGGTGTCATTACCAACGCCCTTTCGGTACCAAACGCGAGTGATGTTCCTAGCTAAGAGTTCATGCATGCGCAAGTTCGGGTGAGGTAGGTTTAATTCAGGGTTTCATGCAGATTGGAAGACTATTCCTATCAATCACAATCAATTCTAATGAAAGCGCGATCAAGTGCATAAATAAACCACATCGATGCACATCAATTCAAATCAATGGCTTTCTAATATAGTTATAAGGGCTTAGGTGAGGAGTGATTTGGGACCGGGGGTAAAATGGGAAGATTCGGAGGCGATTGGCCCGAAGGGCAAAATCGTCAATTTCTGGAAGACTTGGATATCGAATTACCCAAAATATTCCATGGCCAGTTGTTTGTGGCCATTTCCCATTTTTGAGAATTTTTTGGAATTTCTTGATTTTTCTCCAATTTTTGGAAGACGATTCGCCCAAAGGGCGAAATCATCATTTTAAGAAGGGTCGGGGTTCAAAACACCCGGGATGAGCCTTGGCCAATTGATTGTGGCCATTTCCTATTTTTGGGGATTTTCTTGGATTTTTTTAGAATTTTGTTTTGGAAAAACGGTTTGCCGGAAGGGCAAAACCGTCATTTTTGGAAAGATCGGGGGTCAAAAGACCCGAAACAGGTCATGGCCAGTTGAATGTGGTCATTTTCTATTTTCTGGAATTTTTTATAATTTTTCTGAATTTTTCGAATTTTTTTGAATTTTTTTATGATTTTTTATTATTTTATTGATTTTTGAATTTTTTTTTATTATTATTTTAATGCCTTAATTCCGAAAATAATGATTCGGATTGGGCTTCTAATCCCAACCCTCTAAGACCACGAGAGGCCCAAAAAAAATATAAAAGGAGAACCCATTCACACATTTTATATGTTAGACCAAATCTTCATTCTAAAGCCCAATTAGACCTGGCCCAACTTTCTTTCTTATTTCTCCTTCAAGAGGCCCGAATATGATTGGATTTTTAAGTAAGCCCACACGCCAGCCCATGCGCAAAGCCAAACCTAACCTACGGAAGCTCTAATGCTCATCCACGTTTTTTTAAACTTTCCTTTACGATCATCTTCCTCATGGACTCTTCTTCATGGTTTTCTCTGTGAGTAAAACGCAGACCTCACTATGACCAAAACCTTTCCCCATTTTCATTTTTATTCACTGAACTAAATCGCCTAGGCTAGCATTCTAAACCAAGGCTAGACCAAGCTGAGGCCACCAGAATTCCTAAACAGAGAAGACCGAGAGCTAAACTCCGAAGAAACTTGAACCAAACGATTTGTTTTAGTCTAAGCTTCGATCTAATCAACCTAGCAGCACCCAAGAGGGATAAAGCAGCATCCAGGAGGGGTAAGAATGCTTACCTGACGACCGAATGGCTTCGGTTTCGAACATGCGGAGCTCGCGAGCTCTAGAGAAGTTTTCGGGTTTGGGGGCGACTCAGAGGATTTCGCATGAAAACAAGGAAAAAGAAACATGGAAACGAGGTCAGTGAGGCACAAGGGGCGTTTTGGAACAAAAAATGTAAAGAATGGCGCTCGGTATTCCGAGCCACCATTGTCGACGCTTGAAAACAGGGGGGCTGCGCTCACCTCTCTCCGGCGACGAGCGGCATCCGATGGGGTTCAACCTCTTCATCCTGACCTCATGAAGTTCCTGGGCTTGATTAGAGCATCTAACGGCACCGGGATCGTCCGGGATACTCTCTCCAGCGATGGCGTTTATTCTCTCTTTTCTTTTCTTTTTTTTTTATCCTCCCTCACACTATGAACAAGCTCTCAGAGTTCTCTAAACTCTACAGCTTCTGGTCCGAGCTTCACATGAGAACAGGCACGGGGAAGGTGGCGACGAGGAAGTCGTCAGGTGGAGGTTGCCCGATGGCCGCGGCAAAGGACTGGAGAAGCCGGGCTGATGCCGGAACTCCACGAAGAACAAACTCTGGACAAGTGAGCTTCGCCTTAGCTCATCGACGGCCATGCCCCGTAGGGACTGGCTCGTCCTCGAGACAGCTTCCACGAAGGCTGAACATGAGCCCCCCGACAGCGCTCCTCGCCTCCGTGTTCTCTTTCTCATTCTATTATGGCCCATCTCCTTCTCGCTCGGAGGATCCGGTGGTACCGCCCTGGTTCGACGCACTTCGACGGCTGGCGCGCTTCAACGGTTGGCGTTCATGTGTCGTCTGTGTTCGGTTCCTGAGATGAAGGGATCGTTCACGACGACGAGCTCGGCATCGTCCCTCTGGAGGGCAACCCTGGCGACCAAACGACCGATCCTTCCGAAATGACGAGCCAGAAGATGAGAACCAGAGTAGTGAGAGAAAGACAGTGGCTTTTAGCCTTTGATGATGGGCCATCAACAGTCTGAATGGCAGTGCCGAGCCATCAACTTTCATCAACATTCTCCCTAGCTTTGCATGTTCGATTATCCTATGTCCTCTCCCCTTCCTTTTTTGTTTAATCCTTCTTTTCTATTGCATGGTGGAGGACAGACTCATGCTGTCTTCTACTTTTTCCCCTTTTTTTTTTTCTTGTTTTTGGTTGAGGCGCCGCTCCCCACCTTTGCTCCATGGATAATCTGTCTTCCACTCCCTCCTCTTTTATTTTTTTTAAATCATTCTAGTCCCCTCACGAAGAAGAGAAACAATGGGAGTTTATTGCATACGGTGGTAGACGTCAAGATTATAGAATCTACAAATTAAAAGACTTGATTGGCATTTTTTATGCTCGATTCGGGTTTATGTTTGTGAAGGAACATAGTGACCCGAGCCGAATTTTCAAGATTTAAAGTGACACACTTGAAGAGGAAATTAAAACAAAATTATTAAATATTTTTGTGTATTTTTCTGACCACGAATGGTATTTTTCTGATTTTTTTGGGTATTTTTATAATTAAATAAATTCAAAAAAATATTATAAAATACCAAAAAATATTTTTTGTTCAAAATTGGTCCCCGAGGCTAGGCCAAGGCTTCCAAAGTTGATTTTGTGATTTTATGACCTTTTTTTGATATTTTTAATTAATTTTAAAGAATAAAAATCACAATAATAAATGGTCAAAAATCAGGTGTCAACACTCATAACCCTGACTACTCAAACATTCCTCAATTTTGGCTATTCTCTTAGCTTCGGCTTCAGTTTTCACAGTCTGTTTCCCTTTTTCCTCCTTCTTGAGGTTAATGATAACAGGGGGTGTCTTTAGCCGTGACTGGACGTTCGGCATACGGGCGTCTTCCACGGCATGTTGGGCACCTTTAGCTGTCCCTTTGTCGGCCATACTAGGTATTGAGGAATGACCTGAGTCATTCAGGTTAGGTACCGCTGTCTGTCTAGCTTGAGAGGCTTCCAACATTGCCTTAATCTCAGCCATCATGATAGTCATAGTAGTTATTTGGGTTTCCAACATGCCTACTCGTGGAGTCAACTCTTGATGTTCCATTCTTGTCTTAAGTCGACGAAAATGATGCTTTGGTAGTTTCGTGATTAGAGAGCATCTGTTTATTTGAAAATAACAAGTAAGTATCTCTTTAGGATTTGATAAGGAAAGTACTGGATTCTTTCGATTGCATGTTTTCTATTGATGAATAAGAAAAAGGACTACCTTGTTAGCCTTAATCTCACATGAGCAATTCTTTCAATCATTTTCCAAAAGAATTCATGAAATTAAAATAAGCGTAATCTTTTACGATAGTTTTTTTTTATGCATCGACAAAACATGCCTATGCTCATACACATGTGTCCAAAGTAACATTCGATACAAATGAGTATTCAGATGCTGAGAAGACATCATAATGTTCACACATTTTACACTTAACAGAATAGTCTATCCAAGTCTAGGGCGTTTGAGGTTTAAGGCACCCTCATCGTCCTAGTAGAGATCGAGTCCTTTAGTTTGAGATTCATCATCTCCTGAATATAACGGCGATCTCATATCTTCAGGTATATAAGGCTCCACTCCAGGCACGTACGGTACGATGCATTTGGGCACATAAGGCTCGACAAAGCTACATCTGGTCGCCTCAAAGCGTCGAATGTATTCTGCATAAGCCCTATGAGTATTCATCTCATGAGTCATATCATCCGGCCATCTCACGTCTTCAGTCTGTGAGTCTTTTAAAGAGCGTATCATGAATTCCACCATGGCTTCTAATTGCTTCTTCTTTTCCCTTGTGAGGGTCTCCATCGGCATGTAAAACGAGAAGACACCTGGTCGTGGCGATGAAGGGATCTCTTGCAATGCTCCAAACTGTCGGATAACTCTCCTTCTATAATATGCGGTGGCGCCTGTGAATCCTAACAAGGGGGCTGGGTCTTCACCATTACATGCGAGCCTGACTTTACCCAGTGTTGGTAATCTAAGCCGCCATCGGAGTTGTTCTTGTTTTAGAGTTCTAAAGAATTCCTTCCATTCTTTAAAGTTGAACTTAGGAATACGTGTATGGGTTTTGATGAAAGTTCTAAGAGGATGGGCATTGGAACTAATCTCAGTGAAACCTATGCGGATACGAAATTGTTTGATATGATATGTGAACCACAAATATAGAAGACCACTAGAGGCTCTAAAGATTTCTTTCTTGCTTTTCTTAAAGCGATTTAGGGAGAGGAAGGTTTCGGCAAGAATAAGGTTCGAATAATCCCACCCATAACAAACTTGTTTAACCACTACAGCCATGATAGGGTCAAAAGTAACTGACGAAATCGGGAATAGCACAAAGCTAAAGAAAGCCAAGACAAAAGCTCTACCAGATTTAGTTCCTTTGCTAGTAAGGAGGTTGGGAAATCTATCTAGAAAAAAAGATAGGGAAACTCGTCCAGAGTTACTTTTGGGATCTGCTTTGATTTCATTGAGGTCTGTATCAAGGAATTTAGCTAGTTGACTTAAAGGCTCAAACCCTATAGGAGGTTGAACTAATAAGTGAGTAAACTCAACTCCAATGGCAGCGCTATATTCTTCAAGGGTAGGGGTAACTTCCAATCCTTCCATGCAGAATGTCGTGGTGGTAGGATCCCAATAGAGTGCCATGACTTGGATAAAGGCAGGTGGACATTCAATCTTCAGCAGCTCCAATAGATACCCTAGCCGTGATCTGGCGTATTTCTGGCTGGCTTCACCCATATTGTCCCACCAGGCTAGGAGCTCAGCTCGAGAGACAATGAACAATTGGATATCATTCTTTCCCATCAAGTCTAAAATATGCAAATGATTTTAAAAAATTAATCGCCAAAGGTTACTTCAAACATGTGATCATGCAAATGTCATGAAATATGCATGGACTGATTTAATTGCATACTCTAGTTTAAAGAAATGGAAATTAGAATCTTTTTCAAGTATGAAAAACCTGACTCAAGGTCTAATTTGAATTTCAAAAAAGTGAATTATGCAATTAGTCAGAATCATCCCAGTTACTAAAGGAAATAACAACGTCACATTCCATTGGTCAAAACATCAAATAAGAGTAGAGCGAAGTAAATTCCTTATTATAACCAGGACATATAATGAAAGAGAGATAGAGAGGAACTTCGAATATAAGAAAGCCATAAAAGGCCCATGGAATATGGGATCTAAACTATCCCTCCCTAATGTCTAATCTTCTTTGGGGTGATGGTCCATCAAGGTTTCCTCCTTGATTGCATCTTTGTCTTACCCCTCTTCAGGATATGGTTCAGTACTCAAGACCTCTCTCCTAGTTGAGTGTCCCTTAGAATGTGAAGAATAGCCTTCAATAGGTCGGTTGAGATGCTTTAGCTCCTCTGGTCCATGGTATAATGACTTCAGGGGTCTTTTCGATTTTTGTCTTTTTGAGTAAGATGCGCTTTGGCTTTGTCTTGGTTGCAGGGCACCTTTTCTTTCCCCAGAGAACGATCATCGGTCTGTCTTGATTGGCTTGATGTTCAGCTTTTTGGCGCCCATATTCTTCTCTAGCTAGGCGGTTACAATATTGTCTTTTCATCTCCATATAATCCTTGAACATTTCGTCAGCTTGCCGCTTGAATATGAGGTTATCAACATAATGGCGGGTCTGACAATCTTCGGCATATCCCAACTTGCGTCCCGTCAGCTCTCGGTCATGCACAAATCTGGTAAAGTGAAACCTTTTGTTCGGCCCAGGACGAGTGACTTTCCTTAGGTATTCGAAGGTTGCCAATTCTGTCGAACTTCTAGGAAATAGCGACATTCTATCCCCTATCATCGTTATTTCCTCTCTGGCCAATTACGATGCATGAGGGCTCTCTGACCATTAAAATTTCATGGGCATTCTAGCCAAAAAAAACTTCATACAGACGTTCTCGTCATTAAAAACCACACATTAACAACTATCATGCTTTTGTCATGCCACCACGCTACACAATTCAATCATCCAGTAGCGTCCTAGGGTTCGAGTAAGGATTTAGGAAACACTTACCTCTTTAATCAAGCTAGCATATTCCATCTAAATGAGCTAACTAGCTCAGCAAGCTCTTGGCCAACAAGGATCATGCACATTCCTAGAGAATTTCACCAATTTCACATCAAAACTCATTCTATTCTCAATTCCCTTGCACATATATCTCAATTTCACACTCATCACATTATTCTCATGTCGTCACAATGTTAATTCAATGCCCATAAGCATGCCAATTGTAGTTCTATCAAGGCAAGTCATCCAAAGTCTCAATTCACCAAAACTGCCCAATTTGAGCCCCCACAACCAAGTTCAGTCTCACAAAAATTGCAATTTTTCTACTGACTTTTTGAGAAAAAAATTCAGGATCTTAAACTTCAAGATCTTACCGACATGTGGGCGAAAACGGAGCTCAATTCGAATACCGGACGACTTAGAAAGACTAATTTCAAAATTGGTGCGTATTGAGGACAGATTGGACGGCATATCACGTTTTTCACCTCAACATCCCTTAAATCACTTCTAATTCCCAACTCACTTCACACACTTCCCATTAACACCTATATAACATCTTATGAAGCCTCATGAGTCATTTTTAAGTCAAGATACCATTTAAAGAGGCCCCAACAGATTCGGTCCAAACAGGGCAGAATTAGAACAGAACCGGCTTTGGTTCAATCCGCATAAATAAGCCATAACTCCATTCTAGGTTCCAATTTCTCAACAAATTATCTTTCTAGAACCTAAATATATGTGTTAAGGAGGCTCACCAAGATTTTTGGAGCAAAAACACCTCTTTTGGTCTTTCGTTCAGCCCGTTCCCTTTCTGCGCGCAAATGGTCAAAATCTGTCCAATTTTAATCACTCACAATCAGCCATGAATACCTATTTTAACACCACCAAACTTGTGGCCACAACTCATCCAACTTGAGTACTATGTGTTATAGAGATCCCATAGAAAGAATGAAGTAATTTGAAGTCTCTAAGAGGGAGAACGGAGGCCTTACCCCAGCTCGCACGGATTCCGTCTGGTTTTGGTCTCGGACTCTGTCGCGACCCGTCCGGAAGCGGACGCGGCTAATGGATTACCGATCGCGGACCTCGTGGGCTTTGGATCGGCGCGAGCCCTCCCAGGCCCATACCAAATCGCGGCGGGAGTTTTCTTTTAATGGGCTCGACAATATGAGTCGATCGCTTTTGACCTTCAGTATGGTCGTGGTGGCATGTGCAATGTGTGCATGCTTTTGGAGTCGCCACCGGTCTTTCTTGGAGGGTAGACCGGAAACCTTACTGATCGATTGGGAGAGATCGATCAGTTCTGCGGAACCAGAGATTTTGGGTTCGGGGACTTGGTTACACTGGTGTCAATACCAACGCCCTTTCGGTACCTAACGCGAGTGATTTTCCTAGCTAAGAGTTCATGCAGGCGCAATTTGAGGTGAGGTAGGCTTGATTCAGGGTTTCATGCAAATTGGAAGACTATTCCTATCAATCACAATCAATTCTAATTACAACGCAATCAAGTGCATAAATAAATCATATCAAATACACCTCAATTCAAGTCAATGGCTTCCTAGTATAGCCATAAGGGCTTAAGTGAGGAGTGATTTGGGACCCGGGGTAAAATGGGAAGATTTAGGGATGATTAGCCCGAAGGGCAAAATCGTCAATTTTTGGAAGATTTGGATTCCGAATTACTCAAAATACTCCATGGCCAGTTGATTGTGGCCATTTCCCATTTTTGAGAATTTTTTTGGAATTTCTTGATTTTTCTTCGATTTTTGGGAGACGATTCGCCCAAAGGGCGAAATCGTCATTTTTAAGGAATGGGTTCAAAATACCCGTGATGAATTTTGGCCAGTTGATTGTGGCCATTTCCTATTTTTTTGAGATTTTTCTAGAATTTTTGGACTTTTTTTGGAAGACGGTTCGCCGAAAGGGCGAAACCGTCATTTTTGGAAAGACCGGGGGTCGAAAGACCCGGAACAGGCCATGGCCAATTGAATATGGCCATTTCCTATTTTCTGGAATTTTTTAGAATTTTTCTGAATTTTCCGATTTTTTTTGAATTTTTTATAATTTTCTATTTTTTATTGAATTTTTGAATTTTTTTTTATTATTATTTTTTATTTCGAAAATGGTAATCTGATTTGGACCCCTAAACCCAACCCCTTTAATAACTACATGCCAACCAAAAGCCCAAATAAAATCTAAAACAAGAAAGGCCCATTCTTTTACGAAGGCCCATTTGACTTAAATTTAGACATAACCCAATTTATTTCAATTCTTTCCACTAGAGGCCCAAACAGAAAATTTCACTAGCTGGCCCAATCTTGAAACAAACTCACGTGCATAACACCAAAAACAAAATGCCGTGCCCCCCCCTTAGATGCCCTCAGCTTTTCATTTTTTTATTATTATTCCTTGGACCAGTTTGCATTGTCTTCTCCACGCAACACACAGAAGCCTTCCGAAATACCCATTAACGCTCGCATGCATCAAATGCCTTGACTGCTGATTTTTGTTCGTTTTCTTCCTCGGCTTTCCGAAGCTGTTTTCATGACAACTTCCCACAGAACTTCACCAAGACCACCGATGCACGACACCAACCTCCACGTACGCACCTTTCAGTCTTTTCAGTATGATCCGATTTCAACAAACTTCCGATAATAATGAAAGCTCAAGGGATTGACTCCGCGCCTTGAAGTCGTTCGCCGTTGTCCATGGATGGCCGCCAGATATATTACCTTCTTTCAAGCTCAAACTCACCCAAGAGCGACCCAACGTGCAGATTGTTAACCACATTCTTTTCCTTTCTTTTTTTTTGTTATATTTTTTTTAATTCATTTTCTTGTTATTCCATGGGCTTTATTTTTAGGGGACAACCACCTCCATGGATGTTACAATGAGCAGCGAACGCTCATTATCTTTAACCAACGTCGGCCAACGCCGACATCATTCGACCAAGGCTACGACTCGACCAAACAACGTCATTGACTACAAATTGTTTTACGGTTTCTTCGTCCGATTTCCATCATCGTTGTTCATTTTTTTTTAGCACCCATAAGCAACAAAAAAAGGTCATACAAACTTACCTCAACGGACTCAAACCGTGGGCCGTCGCTCGTTAGCGACCTCCGGTCCGTCGATCCTCAGTCGCCTTGGCAGACTAACGGTCTCGTTTTGGCTCGAGACGACCGCGCGAGCTCACGACGAGATCTCGGGTTCAAGGCTAACTCGACGGGTTTTAAACGGAGAAACCTTTTTGACGACGAAGAACGATACGGTTGGACTCTGGATGCTCAGCGGGTCGCTATAAGGCTCCAAGGATCGTTGCTGCAAATCGACATGGATCGAGATGGCCGAAAATAGAGTTGAGAGCCCTTAGGTCGCTTGCACTCTTTTTTTTTTTGTTTCCTGCCTTCAACGAATTCTTCCCAGACCCCTCCCTGTATGGGTGAGACCAGAGACAGCAGAGGCTCCGACGGTGGTCTCCTCAATTCTTGCACGCCGATGATGCTTTCTTGTACCCTCCTCTAGCTTGCCTCGCTCCCCTCTCTCTTTTTTATTTTTTCTTGGCTTCCTTGGATGAAGATCAGCGAAGAGAGCATCCGAGAGCTCTCCCTCTTGTGGCCATTTTTTTTAATCCCCCCACGATGGCTTGTTTGCCATATTCCTCTTCTTGGACTTTGACTGCATATTAAATATTTTCCACCACCCTTTTTGCTCTTATTTTATGTACAACTCATGAAGACTAGGGCAAGCAATGTGCATCAACGGATCACCCCCCCTCTTCCTTGTTATTTTTTTTTTCTTCCACCCATCCCCACTCTTTTCTTTTCATTTCTTTATTCTTCCACCCATTCCCCCTCTTTTCTTTTCACTTCTTTATTCTTCCACTCAACTTTCTTTATTCTTCCACCAACTCCACTATCCATCATCCGTGGCCAAACACTTCTCCAACGTCCACCGCTCCAAAATATATATATATATATATATATATATATATATATATATATATATAATAAAAATAAAAATAAGAACCACACGTACATTCTCCTCCATTGTGTGAACAATTTAATCAAATTTCAACGTAAGGCAATCAAATCAGATGTCAAGACTTCAAAATTACAGAAATTACAAATTAAAAGACATAATATGATTTTTTTTGCTCGATTCGGGTTTATGTTTGTGAAGGAACATAGTGACCCAAGCCGAATTTTCAATATTTAAAGTGATACACTTGAAGAGGAAATTAAAACAAAATTATTGAATATTTTTGTGTATTTTTCTGACCACGAATGGTATTTTTCTGATTTTTTGGGTATTTTTATAATTAAATAAATTCGAAAAATATTATAAAATACCAAAAAATATTTTTTGTTCAAAATTGGTTCCTAAGGCCAAGCCAAGCTTCCAAAGTTGATTTTGTGATTTTATGACCTTTTTTTGATATTTTTAATTAAATTTTAAAGAATAAAAATCACAATAATAGATGGTCAAAAATCAAGTGTCAACAGCTGCCCCTCTTTGAGAGGAATCTCGTTAGAGGTTTCTCTCAAAGATAACATGGCACCTGATTCCTAACCGACTCAACTGGGAAAATGAGAAAAGAAATGCTATGACATCGAATCTTTAAGGCTCTCGATAAAAGCTCAAATTAATCCCCGGTTTACAACAACTTGAACATGGGCCGGGATGAGAGAGACTTACCTGAAGCTCACCTGTCGGATGCTGTCGGTTGTGACAACTTTCAAGAAGATGCCTAGGACTCGTCATTGAGAATATCTTAGGGAGATTAAGCTCTGACCTGTATGGTAGGTCATACCATTATTGGATTCCTAACTGGCAGGAACCTAAGGAAGGCGCATCCCACGCTTGAGGATTCGCCAGAGATTTTAATCCGTATGGTGGATCGGACCTTTGTGTTGATCCTTAAGGCGGTATCTACCTCGTGTTGACCCTTATGGCGGTTTCTACCATGAGTTGATCCTTCAGGCGGTTTCTACCTTGAGTTGACCCTTCGGGCGGTTTCTACCTTGAGTTGACCCTTCAGGCGGTTTCTACCATTGGTTGACCCTTCAGGCGGTTTCTACCATACATTGACCCTTCAGGCGGTTTCTACCATTGTGTTGACCCTTCAAGCGGTTTCTACCATTGGTTGACCCTTCAGGCGGTTTCTACCATGCATTGACCCTTCAGGCGGTTTCTACCATTGTGTTGACCCTTCAGGCGGTTTCTACCATAGTTTTGACCCTTCAGGCGGTATCTACCTTGTGTTGACCCTTCAGGCGGTATCTACCTTTTGTTTGACCCTTCAGGCGGTTTCTACCTTGAGTTGACCCTTCAGGCGGTATCTACCATGTGTTGACCCTTCAGGCGGTATCTACCTTTTGTTTTGAAAATGGGTCTCATGACGAGGGTTCTCTACGTCCGATGAGACTGCCTGTTTGATATTTTTGAAAAGGGATCCTAGGACGAGGGTTCTCCACGTCAAGCTAAGACTGCTTGATTTTTGAAAAGGGGCCTCATGACGAGGGTTCTCCACGTCCGATGAGACTGCCTGAATTTTGAAAAGGGGTCTCATGACGAGGGTTCTCCACGTCGGATGAGACTGTTTGATATTTTGAAAATGGGTCCTGGGACGAGGGTTCTCCACGTCTGATAGGACTTTTTCTTTTAAAAGGGTTTTTCTTCCCCTCTTTTTTTAGAGATCCCGAAGTTTGTCGGGAATTCAGTTTTTGAAGCAGTGAAAGATTTTATTTTGACAAAGCTTCACTTGAGTCTGTTGAGGCGACATTCTGGGAGCTGGGTTCTCCAGGTATCCTGCAGAAGTTTGGGCCTGAAAGATTTTTCTTCACCAAGAAAACGTTAGTAATCTTTGGGAAGACCACGACTGTCCATTTGACAAAAATCGTATGACTTAAGTTTTAATCGTGAGATGTGCATTTTGATGCTGGAGGTTATCCAAAGCATTCTTGCAACATGCAAATGTGATCACAAATCCCTTGCACGGAAAATCTGGATCAACAGTTTGAAAATTCCAAAAAGAGTTTGTTCAAAACATCAATTGGAATATTTCTCGACGAGGAGGTCTTTTCACCTGTTTTGAGATAGTGGTCTTTATAGGGGATGCACTCAATTCCCTACTAACCTGTGCCTAGGTTTTAGGCTCATTCGCAGCGCATACATTTTGATCGGTCGGGAGGTCTTCCACGGGATCGTAATGTTGGGCTTGGATATTGGTTTTCACGGGGGACCCACTTTGGAGTCAAGGCCATTGAATGAAAGTCTTCATCATCTGCTCCGGGTTTACAAGTCGAGAACCCTGCAAAATGAGAAAGAAATAATCTTGCTCGTATTTCTTCGAGCTAAGCTACATGTTAACCCAAGTGTCTTAGTCAGAGAAGACTGTTTCGGGGTTGTAACATTGGTAGGATTGGGGACCGAAACAGGCTTATTTTTGGCCCAGAATTCGTGACGGGTTTGACATTGGTGATCATTGCTGATTTGCCACCTGTCCTTTCTTTTCTGCACCTTTAGCCTTTGAGGCGCGCAACCTATCTTGCGATGTGCACCAGCTCTTTAAAGAGCGTCTCTTGTTGCATTCAGAGACTGACTCTTTCTATGTCTTTGTTCTGCGCTTGATAGCATTTGAGGAGCAGTCCTTTTGGATTTGGCTCCTTCAGGGATTTCCCCTTTTCCCATCCAGCTTCATTGCGGATCAATTAAACAACTTGCACGAGCATCGGCCTTGCTTTTACTAGGCACTTTGCTTTTTCTTGATGCCGGGGATTTTTTTCCATTTTCATTTTTGAAATCCCACTTTTTCTCATCTTCATGGGATCATGTTAGACATATAGTCTAAACATGCTTTAAATATCAGTCCGGGAATTCTCTTCGTAATCCCTGAGTCTTGAACTCTTCCATTTTTGAAGTGATGCTGCATCCGTCTTGGAATGTGCAATGATCACCAACGGGTTTATGAAATGATTTTGCAGGCTCAACTTGGCTATGCAAAGGATTCGGTGTGTGGGATAGAGAAATGAATGCTTCTCATCATCCTATGGCACTTGGATTACCATATAAACAACACACAAAGATTAATGTTAGTCCGAGCAAGAAAATTTCTAACCATTTTCTCCTGATGCTGCTGGACTTACTTCCTTTTTGCCCCGGTGTGGGGTGGTTCTTGACAGGGTTAAGGATGAGAACCGCTGTTCAAATGGGTTATCAACGGTCACCTGTAGTGTTTGGGGGATATGAAACGAATGCCTCCGTCGTCCCAACCCATGTAATCGCTGCAAATGGTCCTTACCCCCGTAGACCCAGATTTTGTTATCTGCTCACTCCACTCATCTCTCAAGTGTGTGTTGGACATGTTTGGATTAGGATTCGCCTCTCGTCTGAGAAAACACCCTTAAACGATTTGAACAACTTTTATTGGAAAAGTTCTTTTTGTTTTCTCCGAAAAATTTCCTCCCAATGGGGCTCTATGATGCGCATGCATGTTTCATTCATGTTCAGACAACCTCCCAACTTCAACTGTGGATGTCTATGAGTTTAAAAATTCGATGCCTCTTTTTAGACATAATGATTGAAAGAGTCCTAACACTTTTTTTTATCTTCAACGACTTGGGGAAAAGGGATACTTACCTACCCGCCGCGGCTGGAGATCCCTGAAAATGCGGAAGAAACATGTTATTGTACGTTCATGAATTTTTCAAAAAATTAGAACGATACATCTTACCCTTGGTCATGTGTTCCAATGGGTAATACATGGGATGTGAAAACCTGTTTCGCCTTGATGGCGAGCCCCTATCAAAGACGGGAATTAGGTGTCAGTTTGCGTTCCAAAATTCAAGACAAATTGGAACGATACCACCTTGTTCTTGTTTTGTGTTTCCATTTGAACACAAACGCGCGGCTTGCATAATTTGGCCCTCTATCTTGTGTCCTTGATCTCCCATCTGGTTGGGCGACGAATCCTTCTCAAGAATTTGCCCCAGAGAAGATCCATTTGTGTTTTTGGGCGCACTCCAGCGCCATTCTTCAAGGTTCCTTTTATTCAAGGAAAAAAAGAAGATTTTATCAAAATGCATGTCAAAGCATGTGACGTATGAGCGATACTTTTTACCATCCATTAGGTCTTATAATCAAAGACCATCTCCTAGAATCCTGACTTCTAAGGCCAATGATTCTATTCGCCTCCCTGTTAGCGCGCTATTTTCATTTGAGGCTTTCAGCGCCAACAACTTCCTGTAAAATGAGTAAAAACTCATGTTAGGCATGTGGTCTTGGAAGACCAAATTGGAACGATACAAGGTTATCGTTCACCCAAATTCGTGTCTTGGGGTTTGATTCTGATGCGGACGACTCTGTTATTGCGTCTATTGACTTTGTCAGAGGAGAGACGTCCTGCGTACAAATCATTCACTTGCCCCAGTTAGGCATGGTTTTGCTGTTTGCCATCTCTGGATTCGATGACCTTGGTCTGATGCGCTTTCATGGGGGATCATGAGAGTTTGCCCCCATTTTCGATAGAAATGAGCCTGATCAAGATGTATACAATACAAATAGATCCCTAATACAATCAATCTAAGGGACGAGATAGAGAGGATCTCAGAAAAATTAATCTTATACAAGAGAACTAAAGATGTCAAATCAATCAAAGGAATGTAGTCCGAACACTTGGAGATGCCCCCAGTTCCAATCTTCGAGATGTGACTCCGGGATTACCGATTTTTTTTCTTTTTTAGATGGTTTTAGATATACCAACCATCTAAAGACATGCACATGAGACAAGTGAGGATAAAACTTCTAAAAATCAAAGGATTTGGCACCTAAGGTCAAGGTTCCCACCTCGAGTTCTAGAAAGAGCAGATTCCATTGCACAACTATCGTTGCATTGGGGCTCGATCCATAGTTCGAAATGAGCGGAATTGAAAAGTGGATTACCCCGTGTCTTTCCTCACGGAGATTCCATTTTCAATCCCTTCTATTGTTTTCCTATAGGCGGCGCCCGGGGTTTTAGGCGCGGTTGTGTGTATTTTCGGTGTCGTGCTAAAGCGATAAACATGCATCTTATTTAACAATCACCGCTTCAATATAAAACATACACACAATCATTCATTCCTACGCCAACCTGCATAAGACAATGTTAATCACAGACTACCCCCCTTATCACTCCAATCTGCAAAAACATATAACACCTATCATGAGCGGACTTACCTCACCTTCACGAGCGCCTGCATGGTTAGAAAAATCACTCAGCGTTTTAATTACGGCCTAAGTCCACTTGAGGTCTAGAATCACATGTTCTAGAGCAACGTCCCCAGTGGAGTCGCCAGCTGTCGCGACCCGTCCGGAAGCGGACGCGGCTAATGGATTACCGATCGCGGACCTCGTGGGCTTTGGATCGGCGCGAGCCCTCCCAGGCCCATACCAAATCGCGGCGGGAGTTTTCTTTTAATGGGCTCGACAATAGGATTCGATCGCTTTTGACCTTCAGTATGGTCGTGGCGGCATGTGCAATGTGTGCATGCTTTTGGAGTCGCCACCGGTCTTTCTTGGAGGGTAGACCGGAAACCTTACTGATCGATTGGGAGAGATCGATCAGTTCTGCGGAACCAGAGATTTTGGGTTCGGGGACTTGGTTACACTGGTGTCAATACCAACGCCCTTTCGGTACCTAACGCGAGTGATTTTCCTAGCTAAGAGTTCATGCAGGCGCAATTTGAGGTGAGGTAGGCTTGATTCAGGGTTTCATGCAAATTGGAAGACTATTCCTATCAATCACAATCAATTCTAATTACAACGCAATCAAGTGCATAAATAAATCATATCAAATACACCTCAATTTAAGTCAATGGCTTCCTAGTATAGCCATAAGGGCTTAAGTGAGGAGTGATTTGGGACCCGGGGTAAAATGGGAAGATTTAGGGATGATTAGCCCGAAGGGCAAAATCGTCAATTTTTGGAAGATTTGGATTCCGAATTACTCAAAATACTCCATGGCCAGTTGATTGTGGCCATTTCCCATTTTTGAGAATTTTTTTGGAATTTCTTGATTTTTCTTCGATTTTTGGGAGACGATTCGCCCAAAGGGCGAAATCGTCATTTTTAAGGAATGGGTTCAAAATACCCGTGATGAATTTTGGCCAGTTGATTGTGGCCATTTCCTATTTTTTTGAGATTTTTCTAGAATTTTTGGACTTTTTTTGGAAGACGGTTCGCCGAAAGGGCGAAACCGTCATTTTTGGAAAGACCGGGGGTCGAAAGACTCGGAACAGGCCATGGCCAATTGAATATGGCCATTTCCTATTTTCTGGAATTTTTTAGAATTTTTCTGAATTTTCCGATTTTTTTTGAATTTTTTATAATTTTCTATTTTTTATTGAATTTTTGAATTTTTTTTTATTATTATTTTTTATTTCGAAAATGGTAATCTGATTTGGACCCCTAAACCCAACCCCTTTAATAACTACATGCCAACCAAAAGCCCAAATAAAATCTAAAACAAGAAAGGCCCATTCTTTTACGAAGGCCCATTTGACTTAAATTTAGACATAACCCAATTTATTTCAATTCTTTCCACTAGAGGCCCAAACAGAAAATTTCACTAGCTGGCCCAATCTTGAAACAAACTCACGTGCATAACACCAAAAACAAAATGCCGTGCCCCCCCCTTAGATGCCCTCAGCTTTTCATTTTTTTATTATTATTCCTTGGACCAGTTTGCATTGTCTTCTCCACGCAACACATAGAAGCCTTCCGAAATACCCATTAACGCTCGCATGCATCAAATGCCTTGACTGCTGATTTTTGTTCGTTTTCTTCCTCGGCTTTCCGAAGCTGTTTTCATGACAACTTCCCACAGAACTTCACCAAGACCACCGATGCACGACACCAACCTCCACGTACGCACCTTTCAGTCTTTTCAGTATGATCCGATTTCAACAAACTTCCGATAATAATGAAAGCTCAAGGGATTGACTCCGCGCCTTGAAGTCGTTCGCCGTTGTCCATGGATGGCCGCCAGATATATTACCTTCTTTCAAGCTCAAACTCACCCAAGAGCGACCCAACGTGCAGATTGTTAACCACATTCTTTTCCTTTCTTTTTTTTTGTTATATTTTTTTTAATTCATTTTCTTGTTATTCCATGGGCTTTATTTTTAGGGGACAACCACCTCCATGGATGTTACAATGAGCAGCGAACGCTCATTATCTTTAACCAACGTCGGCCAACGCCGACATCATTCGACCAAGGCTACGACTCGACCAAACAACGTCATTGACTACAAATTGTTTTACGGTTTCTTCGTCCGATTTCCATCATCGTTGTTCATTTTTTTTTAGCACCCATAAGCAACAAAAAAAGGTCATACAAACTTACCTCAACGGACTCAAACCGTGGGCCGTCGCTCGTTAGCGACCTCCGGTCCGTCGATCCTCAGTCGCCTTGGCAGACTAACGGTCTCGTTTTGGCTCGAGACGACCGCGCGAGCTCACGACGAGATCTCGGGTTCAAGGCTAACTCGACGGGTTTTAAACGGAGAAACCTTTTTGACGACGAAGAACGATACGGTTGGACTCTGGATGCTCAGCGGGTCGCTATAAGGCTCCAAGGATCGTTGCTGCAAATCGACATGGATCGAGATGGCCGAAAATAGAGTTGAGAGCCCTTAGGTCGCTTGCACTCTTTTTTTTTTTGTTTCCTGCCTTCAACGAATTCTTCCCAGACCCCTCCCTGTATGGGTGAGACCAGAGACAGCAGAGGCTCCGACGGTGGTCTCCTCAATTCTTGCACGCCGATGATGCTTTCTTGTACCCTCCTCTAGCTTGCCTCGCTCCCCTCTCTCTTTTTTATTTTTTCTTGGCTTCCTTGGATGAAGATCAGCGAAGAGAGCATCCGAGAGCTCTCCCTCTTGTGGCCATTTTTTTTAATCCCCCCACGATGGCTTGTTTGCCATATTCCTCTTCTTGGACTTTGACTGCATATTAAATATTTTCCACCACCCTTTTTGCTCTTATTTTATGTACAACTCATGAAGACTAGGGCAAGCAATGTGCATCAACGGATCACCCCCCCTCTTCCTTGTTATTTTTTTTTTCTTCCACCCATCCCCACTCTTTTCTTTTCATTTCTTTATTCTTCCACCCATTCCCCCTCTTTTCTTTTCACTTCTTTATTCTTCCACTCAACTTTCTTTATTCTTCCACCAACTCCACTATCCATCATCCGTGGCCAAACACTTCTCCAACGTCCACCGCTCCAAAATATATATATATATATATATATATAATAAAAATAAAAATAAGAACCACACGTACATTCTCCTCCATTGTGTGAACAATTTAATCAAATTTCAACGTAAGGCAATCAAATCAGATGTCAAGACTTCAAAATTACAGAAATTGCAAATTAAAAGACATAATATGATTTTTTTTGCTCGATTCGGGTTTATGTTTGTGAAGGAACATAGTGACCCAAGCCGAATTTTCAATATTTAAAGTGATACACTTGAAGAGGAAATTAAAACAAAATTATTGAATATTTTTGTGTATTTTTCTGACCACGAATGGTATTTTTCTGATTTTTTGGGTATTCTTATAATTAAATAAATTCGAAAAATATTATAAAATACCAAAAAATATTTTTTGTTCAAAATTGGTTCCTAAGGCCAAGCCAAGCTTCCAAAGTTGATTTTGTGATTTTATGACCTTTTTTTGATATTTTTAATTAAATTTTAAAGAATAAAAATCACAATAATAGATGGTCAAAAATCAAGTGTCAACAGACTCACACCGATAAAAATACTTATCCAAATGACAAAATTCCACTTGGAGCTTGTCAAGGACACACTGATCTAGCTTCTTCTGGTGGTCGGAGATGGCAAGACGGCAGTCAGAGGTGCCGATCGAGCACACCGAACAGAAGGGGCAGAATCTGTCTTTTGGGAGCAGTTTTTTGCTAAAGGAGAAAGGTAAAAAATTTTGAAGGAAATAGAGGGGGAGGAAGGATGCACAGTTTTTGCAGCTGCTAAGGAAGTTCTCCACAAATTATTGAGGTCAAAATGACAAGATGGATTAGGTGGTGTAATTAATGCCAAATTAACCTAAGGGTGACACTCGTCCTTTTGCCAATAATTGTGTCAATTACCATTGACTTTCATTGACTTCTTCTATTCACATTTCGGCAGCTTCATAGGGAGGGTTGAATGACTATTTTGCCCTTCCAACTTTCTTAAGGCCAAGGTAAAAGGTTGAGGGGCAAAACTGTCATTTGGCACTTTTCCTCCGAACCTTCATTTTTTCTCATTTTGAATGGCCATTGGTGAGGCGACATCAAATCATTTTCCAATTTTGAAATTCTTCATTTCCAATTGTCAATTGGAGCTTCTATTTCATAGTCGATCTCTCGTCGATCGTATCTTCAGTTTAACTAAAACTAACGGGCTGCTCTTGTAGACGTTACGCGTATCGACTCTGTGACTCTCTTCACACTTAGGACAACTCAGGATAAAACGACTTTGGTTGTCATGTAATTGCGAGAGTTCATTACTAGTTCCGACGGTCTCGATCGTCATTGTTCGATTTAGGAAAACGTCGCAAATTATACATTGGTTATACGGCATCACTGGCATCCCAATCGTATAACGCTAGCAATGAATTCCTTAATCGTTACTCGATCGGCCTTTATTGGCTCTAAATGTCCCTCGGCAATCCTTATGGTCAAAGCATCATTTCCTTTTCGAGTTTCCTAGGTCCACGTACCTTGTCATGCGTTAACCTTTCCTTGTTTGTTAGTCCTCTCAGGATTGATCAGATCCAAGCGAAATATAACTGAAATACATCGATAGATATGTCTCATTCCATTGTCTCAAAATAGGAGGAAATTCAGAATGTCACATCAGGCGAGCTTCCAGCAGTCTTCTTTGGCTTCGGTTTGGCCGGAGACGGCCTAACCAACGCCTTGCAGTCGAGCTCAAGTTCCCGATGATGGGAGTCGGAGAACGAGCTCTCTCTCGCTTTTCTTCTCTCTCTCTCTCTCTCTCTCTCTCTCTCTCTCTCTCTCTCTCTCTCTTGATTCTGTTAATCCCCCACAACAGAATGAACCAACCTCCTCTTCTAGAAGGTTCAATTAGCTTTTATACCTATTTAAAATTTGGGCACCGAACGAGGAACTCCCATTTGCCCCTGTCATGTGCCTCTCACGTGCCATTGGGTCCTCAGACGGTGACGGAATTCGTTGGGTTTCCGTCCATGTCCGTCAGGACCTCCGGCATTCTCCATTTGGTGCGAATTTGATCTGAATTTGTTTTTGTTGACTTTTGCAGGTACCGCAACCTTGACCGGTCAATTACTTCCCATCCCGGTGACGTCAGGTGGCGTCGCCGGTGTTGATCGACAGGGGACGACGAGAGAAACAAAACGTCCACCATTCCCCTTCCAATTATTCACGAACTGCCCTTCAATTTGACGACCAAAATCGACATGGGGACTGTTCATCAACGCGGGAGCTTGGGGGAAGAAGACGACACTGTAGCGGACCGGTTCGTCCGGTCCGACTATATTTTTGTAAAATTAACCAAATTTTGTGGGAAATTTTTACAATTAAACCTTATAATTGAACTAAGGACATCAATTTTATCTGAAAAATGTGATTTTGCCCAAAAGTTCTAATCAATTTCTATAAAAACCCTAAATTTATCCTTAATTGTAATTCGGGACATTGTGAAATTGAAGGCTCAAATGATCAAATTGGATCAAACCACCCCTGCCAATCAATTCAGAATGATGAAAAATAATGTGTAGTGACATTGATTTGTAATGGTAGTCCCTGTATTGAAAGTAATTTCAATTATACCCAAATTCAAGGACTAAAATGCAATTTAGTATGCAATTTTCCCCAATTCATGCAATTGAGCAATTTGCGCAAATAATTGGGCTAAATTACAATGAGGGACAATTAGATTGAATGTCAAGATCCTAAAAATGCCAAAATTGTAAATTAAAAGACTCAATTGACATTTGTTTATCAAATTCAATTACATGTGTAACCAAGGAACACATAAAATTGAATCTGAATTTGGACTTTTTATGAGGTCAAGAAGACAAAGAATTTAAAAGAAAAATATTGACTATTTTTCTATATTTGTGTGACTTCGAATGCTATTTTTCTTGAATTTTCGGGTATTTTTCTATTTTCTAAAATACTGAAAAATGTGAAAAATATGAAAAATTATTTTTTGGTCAAAAATGGTTCCTTAGGCTTGGTCAAGGCAACCAAAGTTGATTTTTTTTTACTTTTTATGAATTTTTTTATGAATTTTCTAAAATAAACTAAAAAAAAGGCTAATCAAAATTTAGGTGTCAACACTTAGGATTTCTCAAGTCGTGGTGACTTTGGTCGTCATGTGATTGCGAGGGTTTTATCGCTAGTTCCTGCAGTCCTGAAAATCGAAATCCGATTTAGGAAATTCTCACAAATTACACGTTGGATATGCGGAATCACCCGCATCCAAACATATAACGTTAGCAAGGCATTCCTTGGTCGTTCCTAGATCGATCTCTCTGGCCCAAAATATCACATCCACAATCCTTATGGTCAAAGTGCCATCTCTTATTCGAATTTTCCAGGTCCACGTACCTGATTCCTCGTTAGTCTTTCTCTTTCGGTCAGTTAACTCGAGAGTGGCCAGCTCCGAGCGAGATACCACTGAAAAACACTGATCGATATCTTTCCATTCAATAGCCTCGAAAAGGGTCAAAATTTGGAATGTCACAACAAGTATGAATGAGTAGTTAAATCGAAGTGATCTGGGAGCTGATTTGCAGAATTAGAAACCAAAACCGTACTCAGTTTAGGACAGAATCTGTTCTGATTTTTAGTGCTATTTTTGACGTAAAAACTGAGCTACATTACGCATCCTTGCCTTGGTTATCATTGAGCTATGTTTGTGTAACAAGTAGACACGAATGGCCAGTTGAATTGAGGAGATTTGGGTCGGTTTCAAAGAGTAAAACCATGTTTGTTACAGCATAGGACAGGTCAGGTTTTTGCGGTGAATTGATGGAGGAAATGGCTAATTCGAATTGCTCTGTGAAGAATTGGAAATATTGGTGCCGAGGAATGTTTTCTTATTAATCTTTAGACTAAGTCTTGGTCGAATTACTTGTTAAAAATTGTCAATTGGTGGCCGAAAGCATGACTGACCCAAGAGCTACAAGAAGAGGAATTGATAGTTTTCTTGGTCTATGAAGTTCGGTTCATAATGTTATTATGCTTGATTGCACTCAATGATTTGATTCTTCATGTACATGTCCTTGTGAATATGGATGTTGGTATCTTGGCCTTGCATTGTGGTATTATTTGCAAGAATTGAGATTGAGATTCATGGCCAAGCATACATTCTACATGGAACGATACTTGATGAGATATATGGAGATATTTGATCTTCAGTGCACTGAATCAAGTTGAAGCCTCTGGGCTGTATGCGGGGATTTGTAGGTACTCATGGATCTTGATCTGTGTGCGAAGGAAAGTCGTACCACGCGTCATGGATGCCCTGGAGCAGGAATCGCAAGTCAATTGACTTGTGATGGTGAGACGAATGAAGAGCACGTCATTACATATTGCATTGGCATCCTCATTAAATTGTTATTACCCAATTATCTGAATTGATGTTATTATATGCCTTGATTTCTTGACTATATATGTGACATTCTGAAATCCGACCATTCTCGAAGTAGATTGAATGAGACTTCTCGTCAATGCGCTCCAGTTAAATCTCGCTCAGAGTTGGCCACTCTTGAGAAGACTAACCGATGGGGAAAGGCTAAGTAGGATTTAAGTACGTGGACCAAAGTACTCGACCATGGATTGGTACCTTGACCATAAGGATTGCCGAGGAAATATTTTGAGCCATTATAGGCCGGTCTGAGATTGGTCATGGAATGATTTGCTAGTGTTATACAATTGGATCACGGGTGATTCCGTTTGACCATCGTATAATTTGCGAATTAACCTAAACCAATTCCTGACGATCGCGTCCCTTGGAACTAGTAATTGACCCTCGCAATTACATGACAACCAAGGTCGCCATGATTCGGATAACTCTTAAACTTGATATTAGTCACGGGTCGATACGCGTAACTCCTAAGAGCCGCCCGTTAGTTTGACATACACTGAAATCGCCATTGATGGGTTTTAGCCACGAAATTGGACTTCGGAATTGGGTGTCGGATTTTCGAGAATTCCAACGGTAATAAATTGGACGTCGCCTCATCGAGGACCATTAAGATTATAATTCGCCCGTTATCGATTAGAAAAGTGAAATTCGGACCGACGATTAGCAAATTACCTTAATACCCTTAGGTTAATGCCTTTTCTCTTAGATTTAAGTAAGGGCAAAATGGACAATTGCCCCTCCCCATTCTTGGCCGAAAATTGAAGGGTAGCATGGTCTTTTGACCATTGATTTTGTGAGATGATAAGATGAGACAAGATTGGACTTGATGGATGTGACAACTTTCCCTTCAACCACTTCCTTACACCTTGTCATTCTAAGCCACTATTCATTGTCATATCCCTTCAACCACTCCCAATCAATCAATCCACTCTTGCTCTTGAAAATGGATGAAGTCCTTCTCCTCTCCCTCTTATGCATTCGGCCGAACCCTCCCTCTCTCTCCTCATTCTCTCATTTTTCTCTTCTCTCATTCCCTCTCAAACTCTCTCACTCGCTCTCTCACTCTCGGCCTCTAGAGGGGACGCCGTCGACCGCCGCTCCTCGCCCGGCGTCAAGCCTTGTTGGCGAGCGCCGCAAGCTCATTTCCTTGGTAAGTCTCTCTAAGACTAAGTCCTATGTGTTGTTTGGTGAGTGATTGAGGGATAGTGCGGTTTCAAGAGGAAATCTATAGCTAACCCATGAGTTGGTGTTCGGAACCCCATGGACAGAATTGAGCCGTGAACTTCATCACCTCTCGGACCGACTCACCTCGACTCCATCGCTTGGTAAGTTAGTTCTAAATCCTTATTAGGACCTTAGGTTACCGAAGGACGAGTTAGAGAGGTTATTGAGTGGTTTCATGATTGAATCCCCGATGGAATTGTGCATGGCCGAATCTGACCTTGAGGAAATGATAATACTTTGCCGTGCTAAGGCTTGATTTTATTGCATACTTGATGAGTTGTGATGCTAAGGGTTTGAGTAGGTCAATCCACGAGCGTTAAATTTGCGTAGGGCTCCTCTTTGTCGTGAAGCTTCTTGATTTAGTGACTTAAATATTTATTTGATCCCTAGTGTATATTCGGTCTTGATGAGATTTAACATGGATTATTTACGTGGATTATTTGGCACGTAAATTATTTGGCACGTGGATTATTTACGTGGATTATTTGGCACGTAGATTATTTGGCACGCGGATTATTTGGCACATGGATTATTTGGCACGTGGATTATTTACGTGGATTATTTGGCACGTGGATTATTTGATTTAGCAATTGGCTATATAAATATGTTAATGACCACGTGACGAAAATAGTAATTGATGCCTTGAATGGTTAAATTGCTCAATTGATGGCATTTAGGTCATACTTGTTTAAATTATGAGCTTACTCGATGTGAAATCCCGAGGCGCCTATATGACGTGGGATTGGTTAGTGTGATATCCTGAGGCGCCTATATGACGCGGGATTAATTGAATATCGAATAATGCCTGATGCGCCTATATGACGCGGGCTTGACTGAGGAGAAATACCTGATGCGCCTATATGACGCGGGTTAATTATTGAGAAACGCCTGATGCGCCTTTATGACGCGGGCTAAGTAACGAGAAACGCCTGATGCGCCTTTATGACGTGGGCTAAGTAATGAGAAATGTCAGAGGCGCCTATATGACGCGGGCCTAGTTATGGGAATTATGGTGGTATCAAATATGAGTACTCTGTTTATGATATAAATATTTTAGTGCCAAAGTACGAAGTTTAGCCTAGAATTGATAATGCTACCATACTTTGTCTTATTTGAATTGCTATGTGCCAATTGCTTTATTCTGAATTTATTGGTCATTGCATGTGTTAGGTAGTGTCTGGAAGTACTAAGTGCCTAGTTTGGGTTTAGGGTTAGCTTATTGAGATTTATCTCACCTCGTCGTGGGACCCACTTTTTCAGACCCCAAGCCTTGACCCCGATGATATACTGGAGAATCTCGATGCTGAACTTGAAGCTGGAGAGTCTGGACTAGAGTCGATGGATGTTGTCAAACCAGAGGCGTAGGAGTAGTCGTACCATTTCTTTTAGAATGTTTCCTAGAAACAAACAGTTTGAAGTTTAGGACCGACCTAGTCATGTTTTATGATTTCAAGCTGAATATTGTAAACTGACTATTCTGTAATTATATTGAACACATTGTAAGTCATTTAGAGGAAGTTGTATGTATGGAGTTTGGTTTATCGCTTCCGCATGTGCATTTCATTCCGCGAGCATATCGATAGACGAGTCGACACTTGGGACGTTTTGCGAAGGCATAGCGAAAATGGATGTTAGCGCGCTCGTAAAGGACGCGGGGCGTGACAATATATTTATCTTTATAGTTTGGTTTAGGGATCTTAGGACCCCTATGGTGGGGTTGAATGTTTTCTTGCTAGCCATCGCGCTAACCCACGTTGTGGGAACATTTTTCAAATTGGGAGATACGACAGCTGGGCTTTGGTTTGGTATCAGAGTTGGAGGCTAGGAGGGACCTGGGATGCCACATCTCTTGTTTGTCCTAAATCCCATGATTTAGGGATCTCTCTTTACATTTACGCCACATTGCCTCACCTCTATTGGCCCATTACCATTGGCAAGATCTTGTTTAAGATTTTGAACCAATGATTAATCAAATTCTCTTGCTTATTCCCAATGTCATTCGGCCATTCACCTCTCATGCACATGGGATGATCTTGCCAAGTGTTCTTGCCCCCATTGCTCCGAATTCCTTGCTCTCCATGGTTATGGGAAATTGAATTATATAACCATGCTCATTTTAATCCTCATGAGCTCTTGATCAATCGGACACTTATACAATTCCTTGATCCTCAAGTCTAATCCAATGGTGGCTAAAATTCCAATGTCCACGGCCATGTGTTAATTCCAAGGTAATTTTCCAATTTCTCATCAATTTTCTCAATGACTAGTCGGTCTTGTAAATCAGAATTTTCGTCCATGAAATACTTCAAAGCTAGTGGCCATTTCCTCATGATATAACTTGAGCAGTGTCAACCATACTTCAATCAATTCCTCGGTAGTCTCCTAACTCGCTTCCACATATGCCATATTGACATATCTTGGCCTCTTTGCTTAATCCATATAATGAGGTTTCGAGTTCCTGCGTCATAGTCAGCTTTCTAATTCCTTTCGATTATCCTTGATCATTAGGAATCCCGCAAACGGGGAATGCCACACCACGTCCATGCCACGTGATCATGTTAACTCATTGACTGACACGTCACTGTCTTCTTCGCAGAGCGACCTCCACCTATAATAAACAGTCGAAAGCCTCCAGCGAGATCTAACGACGAAACCTTAGCCGATTAACCTTAGACTACCCCCAATCGACTCACCTAAACTTTCTCTATAATATATCTATGAATCAATCCATATTATCCACAGAATCATCCTATTTGAAGCTCTAAAGTGTATATTAATGGCGGATGAAGCTCGCCACACAAAGTATAACAATTCAATTCAATCACAGAATAGCTTCATCGCAAGTTCAGGAGACTTACCTGCAGGTCAGATTGACCTGGTTTGGTCTAGAATTATCTAGACAAACTTCGACTGAATCGGCAATGGCGACGGGATTCGAATACGAGGTTTAACTTGATTTCAATGCAATCAAAACATATAACGATGCTTAGTGATGTTTCAAACATGAAACGAACACATCAACTGGGAAGATTACAGTCTGAAAGAAGCTTCGCCATTAAAACACAAAGGTGAAGCTCGAAGTTTGACTCACCGTTTTTTGAGGTCGTAGGCGGCGGCGTAAGCTAGTGCGATCGACTCCGCGGAGCTCAAGCGAGCTTCTAGTGGTGGTTCGAAGGCTTGACTTAGCCTAGATCGTCTAGGCTGAAGATCAAGAACCCTCGGTCGAGTTCTAGTTATGTCAATCTTAGAGAGCTTTTTTCTCTCTCTCCAGCTCTCTCTTTCTCCCGTAAGAACAGAATGAACTCTCTTTTGCTTCTATAACGACCAAGAAAGCTTATTCCAATTTCAAAATTTTTTTACACCGATCGGGGTGCGACTTGAAATGGCACATGATCGTGCGTGCCATTTGGTCCAAACGATGACGGGGATAGTGGGCAATTCTGTTAATTCCAAATGGCTCTCCGGTGTGCGCGAATGGATATCTGATTTGGCCATTCTGTGAAAGTTGACCTTCACGGCTGCCGTGACATTGACCGATCGATTCCTTCCTACTCCGGTGATCATTGGCGACGAGATTGGTCTCGTTCGACGCGTCTTGAAGTGAGGAACATGATGCCTCCTATAGCATTCTCCGATCATGGCTGATTGGCCTTCAATTTCTCGATTGAAATTCGATCCTCAAATTTGTAAAAATGGTGCGAATTGGGGAAGGAGACGACACTGTGCAGGCCGAGTCGCTGGGTCGGATCTGGTTCGATCTGGCAGACCCGGTCAATCAAGTTTCTTGAAATTGACCTGTAATCCTTTGCAATTTGTCAAATTAAATCACCAAATTGAAATCAGGGGGATGAATTATATCTAAAAATGTCATTTTTTCAAAATCTTATCATGAATTGACCAAAAACCCCAAATTGGCTTTAAGATCCAATTACCCAAATTGGCAAATTGAAGCCCTTAATGGCCAGATTGAACCGAAATAATCATGCCAATCGATTCAAAATATCGAAAAATATAAGGGAGAGGTCTTACCTTTGCATGAAAGTCCCATGATTTTGATTAATTTCTGTTCAATTGAAGTATATGGACCTAATTGCAAGAAAAGTATGCAATTTTGCCCAATTCGTGCAATTGTTCAATTTCAGTGAACAATTGACTAAATTGTAATGTAGGGTAATCAATTTGAATGTCAAAACTCAAATAATGCGTAAATTGTAAATTAAAAGACTCAAATGGTAATTTTTTTTACTAAGTTCAACTCCGTGTGTAACAAAAGAACACCCAAAATTGAACTTGAATTTTCACTTTTTACGAGATCAAAATGAAAAAAGAATTAAAATAAAAATATATACTACTTTTCTGTATTTTTTTACCTCAAATACTATTTTTTTCTTATTTTTCATGTATTTTCATATTTTCCAAAAAATAAAAAATGCGAAAATTATGAAAAATTATTTTTTGTTAAAAAAAAATGTTCCTTAGGTTTGGCCAAGGCTACCAAAGTTGATTTTGTGATTTTTTAACTTTTTATGAATTTTTTAAAAGCAAACTGAAAAAAGCTGATCCAAAATCAGGTGTCAAGATAGCTAAAAACTAGTAGCAAAACTAGCGCAAGGGATTTGCAGCCATCGCCGACGATGGTGAGAAAGTGGTCATGTAGCATCCCTGCTTCGGGCGCTACCCGCAGAGCCGTGACGACCCAGAATGTCACATCGAAGTAACATCTTTACTTTGAAATATATTCTCATGCAGTGGAGGATTTTGAATACTAATTCAGTTGAAATTTACAAGTGGATGGTACAAGTACATATTCCCTCTTGAAATTTCTTTACAAGGGTTCAACTACTACAATTCTGAGAACTATTCCCATTCTATCGGCGTCATAAGTGAGTTTCGTCTCGTCGCCATCCATCCACTCATTCGGTCGAGCAGATCTCATCACATTAATGCTTACTTGGCTCACCATTCGAACAAGTAGCCAACTTAGTGTTGGAAATATGAGGTATTTTGATGGGTGAGTGAATGAGAAATTATTTCTCAAAGAACGCCCTTGAGTTGGAAATGGAGATTGACAAAGCACCAGTCCCACATTGAAAAGAAGGTAGGCCTTGAAGTTCTTCATATGTGGCTACACTCCCTTTGAGTGGTAACTATCATAACACAAGTACTATCCCTCGCGCGCCCGCGCAGGGGGTGCAAATCCCAGACCCCGACGGAGGCCCAACAAGTTGAAACTTGGGCGTGAGCGCACGACATGCTTACGCGAATGCGGGACCGAAAAGTAGGCCTCGCGACATGCCCATTTTTTGCCTTCTGTATTAATTTTTTCCAACTCAAGCCGTTATAATGTAACCGTTCTTAAGTTAATTACTGGCATGTTAATGGTATTAACTAAGTAACGACTATTATAATTCTGTGGTAACAGAATTAAATACATAACGGCTCTAAACGACAGAATTATTTAGCCGTTATTCTTTATTTCCACAATGCCCCGTGTAGCCTATAAATAGGTGGCTTCCCGTTCTGTTTCAAAACTACGATCTCTTCTCCTTCTTTTACCAATTTTCTACATCTGCATTGTTTTCGATAGTGTTCACGTTGAGTTCAAGTTCGTCGAAAGCTTTGGAGTGATGTGCTTGCCTCTATCGCTGCTTAACCGTTGTATCCTGGGAGACAGACGTCACGAAACCTCAAAGCACGCACTGGAGGGGACGAATCTGTTTTAAGGAAACTGTGTCAGACACAGGCCTCGGTATTTTTTATTAATTCAATTTCTTCCTATACTGTTGTATTTCCGTTCATATTTTGTTCTTATGAAGGTTCAGCTTTCATCATTCTGAAGGTTCAGATTCACTGCTTCTGACGGGTTCAGATCCAGTGCTTCTGAAGGTTCAGATTCATCGGTTTTGACGAGTTTAGATTCAGTGCTTCTGAATGTGCTTCTGACGGGTTCAGATTCATCCTTCTGAAGGTTCAGATTCACTTCTTCTGATGGGTTCAGATTCAGTGCTTCTGAAGGGTTCAAATTCAGTGCTTCTGAAGGTTCAAATTTTGTGCTTCTGACCTGCATCTGAAGGTTCAAATTTTATGCATTTGACCTGCTTGATTTTGTGCTTCTGAAGGCTCAGATTTTGTTCTTTTGACCTGCTTCTGAAGGCTCAGATTTTGTGCTTCTGCCAATTCAGTGTTTGCATGTTTGAGGCAATTTGCTCACATTTATTATTGACATTCGAATTTTAAGTATCCTCAATTTTTATAAAACAGAATTGTTATTTTGACACTAACTGTTTTCCCTAACAATCTTAAAACGAGTTTTATTTGACACTTACAATTCGAATGGCTACTGGAAAAGAAGTTGTTGATGTGTCTGCTGACGACATCACCAAAAGCTCTGCCTCTGCTGTCCAACAGCCTCTGCCTGGATCATCCTCTATTTCTGCTGCAGCTACTTTCCACCATGGTGAGAAACCTAAAAAGTTCAACGGATCGAACTTTAAAAGGTAGCAGCAAAAGATGTTGTTTTATTTCACAACTCTGAATCTTGCGAGATTCTTGACTGAGGAACCTCCTAAGGTATCCGATGGAGAAACGAATAAGCAAGCCTTCAATGTTGTTGAGGCTTGGAAACATTCTGACTTCCTATGTACGAATTATGTCATGAATGGATTACATGACTCATTGTACAATTTTTATTGTGCAATAAAGATGGCAAAGGAGTTATGGGAATCCTTAAACCAAAAATATAAAATAGAGGATGCTGGAGCAAAGAAGTTTGTTGTCGGTAGATTCATTGATTATAAGATGGTGGATTCTAAGGCTGTAATAAGTCAAGTGCAAGAAATTCAAGTGATCTTGCATGAGATTCAGGTTGAAGGAATGAATTTGAGTGAAACCTTCCAAGTGCCTGCGATTATTGAGAAGCTACATCCTGCGTGGAAAGATTTCAAGAACTACCTCAAGCACAAGCGAAAGGAAATGAACTTGGAGGAGCTCATTGTTAGACTTCGAATCGAAAAAAACAACAGAAGCTCTGAACGCAAAGGATTCAATCCTGCTCTGAACAAGAAGGTCGCCAAGCCAAAGATGGGACCAAAATGAGGAGTTTTCAAGAACAAGTTTCAAGGAAAATGCTTCAACTGTGGTAGGTTAGGCCATAGATCTGTAGATTGCAGATTTCCAAAGATGAAGAATTTTGAGACAAATATGGTGAATGACATAACAAAAGACATGTCAGACATAAACCTCTCTGTCAGACATAAACCTCTCTGCAATGATTTTTGAAATGAACTTAATTGGGTCAAATCCGAAGGAATTGTGGATTGACACTGGGGCTACTAGGCACGTATGCTCTAATAAGGACATGTTCACAACTTTTGAACCAATTAATGGGGAGAAAGAGTTCATGGGAAACTCTGCCTCTTCTGCTGTTGAAGGCCAAGGAAAGGTACTGCTGAAGATGACTTCTGGGAAAGAGCTAACTCTGAATAATGTTTTATATGTGCCAGAAATTCGAAAGAATCTGGTCTCCAGATCTCTGTTGAACAACCATGGATTTCGCATGGCGTACGAGTCAGATAAAGTTATTCTGTCTAAATCTGGAATGTATGTGGGGAATGGATATATATCTTATGGGCTTTTTAAGCTCAATGTCATGATAATTATCAATAAAGATAATAAGTCTTCCTTTTATTTGCTTGAGTCCTCCAATTTATGGCATGGTAGACTCGGACATGTTAATTATGACACATTGCGTAGATTAATTAACTTGGAACATATACCCTCATTCCAAATTGATTCAAAACACAAATGTGAAATTTGTGTTGAGACGAAATTAACAAAATCATCGTTTCAATCAATTGACAGAAGTACCATACCTCTTGAATTGATTCATAGTGATGTTTGTGATTTAAAATTCATACAAACAAGAGGTGGTAATAAATATTTTATTACCTTTATCGATGATAGCGCTAAATACTGCTATGTGTATTTGCTTAAAAGCAAAGATGAAACCTTAGAGAAATTTATTCTCTATAAGAATAAAGTTGAAAATAAACTTGATAAGAAAATCAAAAGATTGAGAAGTGATAGAGGCAGTGAGTATGAAGTACCAATTAGCGAATTCTGTGCTCAACACGAAATTATACATGAAGTAACTGCGCCCTATTCACCTCAATCAAATGGTGTTGCTAAACATAAAAATCGCACATTGAAAGAAATGATGAACGTGATGTTACTAAGTTCAGGTTTACCTCAAAATATGTGGGGTGAAGCTATTTTGTCAAGCAATAACCTTTTAAATAAGGTACCTCGAAAGAAAGAGGATAAAACCCCTTATGAGCTATGAAAAGATAAGAGACCATCCTACAAATGCTTACGAGTGTGGGGGTGCCTTGCAAAAGTGATGGTTCCAACAACAAAGAAAACTAAGATAGGTCCTAAAACGGTGGACTGTATCTTTATAGGCTATGCACATAATAGTAATGCATATCAATTTATTGTGCATGAATCTAAGATTCCAGATATACACAAGAATATGATCATGGAGTCTAGGAATGCTTCATTCTTTGAAGATGTATTTCCTTATAAATCCAATGATGGATCAAGTTCGACCAAACGAATGAATGAAACTATGAATGATGAAAGTCATGATTCAGATCATGAACTAAGACGTAACAAAAGAGCAAGAGTGGAAAAATCATTTGGAAATGATTTTCCAACGTATTTGTTGGAAAAAGAACCATTAAATTATACATAAGCTGTGAGTTCTTTTAAGGGACCTCTGTGGAAGGAGGCAACAAAAAGTGAAGTTGATTCTATTCTGCAGAATCATACTTGGGAGTGTTGACACCTGATTTTTGACCAATCTATTATTGTGATTTTTATTCTTTAAAATTAATTAAAAATATCAAAAAAAGGTCATAAAATCACAAAATCAACTTTGGAAGCCTTGGCCTAGCCTCGGGGACCAATTTTGAACAAAAAATATTTTTTGGTATTTTATAATATTTTTCGAATTTATTTAATTATAAAAATACCCAAAAAATCAGAAAAATACCATTCGTGGTCAGAAAAATACACAAAAATATTCAATAATTTTGTTTTAATTTCCTCTTAAAGTGTGTCACTTTAAATCTCAAAAATTCGGCTCGGGTCACTATGTTCCTTAACAAACATAAACCCGAACCGAGCCCAAAAATTCCTTTTCGAGTCTTTTAATTTTCAATTCTCACTTTTCATAAGCTATGACATTGAATTCTAAAGTCTAGAAGTGCAATTGGGTCAATTTACCCTCCAATTTGATCAATTTGGAACAAAAGGGCTTAATTGCACAAATTTCTTTCAATTTAGTCCCCGGTTTCACAATTTTCAAAAATTAAATCTCACACGGGCTCACCCATTAAAATTAAACACTTCTACCCTATGGGTTTCATCGTGATGAATCCACTGGTGGCCTTAATTTGGACTAATTTGATCGTTTGGGCCCTCAATTTGGCGATAATCATTTTCGGATCCTAGGGACAATTTGGGGTTTTTACTAAATTTCAATCAATTGATTCACGAAAATACCCATATTTGACAGAAAATATGTCAAGGAGTCCGATTTTGTCATCAATTTCATGAAAATGGATCGATTTGGGGCCCAATTTAACGAAATTGGTCGAACCGGGCCGGTCGGGTCAGACCCGACCCGACCCGGCCGAACCGGGTCTGCAACTCAGTTGCAGACCCGTGGGGAAAAGCCGTGCGCGCAGAACAGGGGAGGACCGGGCATGCATTTTTTTAAGAAAAAGAGGCGAACGAAAAGTGGGGAACAATGGAAGGTGGTTGGTAGGCATGCTTTTGAGGCAAAAAAAGAGCAAAGGGGCGGTCGGCCATTAAAAAAAAGGTGGCGGAGCTCGGTTAATGGAGGGAGCTTGGCCGAGAGAGGGGAAAAGTTCGGGCAAAAAGGGAGCGAGAGCAAGGCGTAACCGGAGCTCCGGACGTTCAACAGATCATCACCGAAGCCTCGCCCGCCATCTTCAAGCTCGGAACAGGTCGGTTGTTCCTCTCCGACCTTCATTTCCTTACCGTGTATCACCTATTCGATAAAATGCTCGAATGAAACATATAGGTTTGGGGTCTCGGCCGGGCCTTCCCGAGCATTATTTATCGCGAGTTTGCTTGTAAAACATCCCGACACATGTTTCTAATCTCGGTTTGCTATTCATATTACGTCGAGGACCGCCGAGAACCCGACCCCGAGATTCACCGGCCACCGCCCATACCGTGAGCTCAACGACGACTTCCAGCGATCACCGGCCCTTAGCTAGCCTCAGGTAAGCTTCTAAAGCTCCCTGGGGGTACCCCACGAATGCCTGGAACGAGTTTTGGACGAAAAAAAATTTTCTGCAACTTACCTCGCCGGCGCCGGGACTGTGGAGGTCCGGATCCCCGTTTTCCGACGTGGTAGCCGTCGTGTATTGGGTATATGTTGATGTCGGATGTGTGGGAAATCGTTTAGGCTGAAAATCGTGAGTCGAAACCGCCGTTTTTACGTCGGTTTCGCTCCTCCGGCGAGGCGCCGGCGAGAATCGCCGGCGCCGGTCGTCTTCCCCGGCGAGGGGGGATGACCAGTCAACGGTCAATGGCTGACGTGGCGCGCCACGTCAGCGGCCACGTCAGCGTGGTGGGGCCGGGCCGTGCAAAAATAAGACCCAGATCCGACGGTGGACGATGTGCCACGTGTCGCGATCTGGGATTTTTGGAAAATTAAAATGATTTTCAGAAATTAATAAATGATTTTCGAAAATAATAAAATACTTTGATCAGACGGTTGACATCGCGCCAAGTGGCACTCTGAGGAGCGTCCGATCTGGCCGAAGATCGGACGCGCCAGAGGAGGCCACGTGGCGCAAGGAGGACCGTCTGATCGGAAATAATTAAAGAAAATGGATAAAAAGATAAAAATTGTTAAAAAAATAGAAAAATCCTTAAAAATGCAAAACAGCGTCGTTTTAGGCCGGTTCTGACCCGTATGGTCGGGCCGGGCGCCCGCGAGGCGCGGGCCGGGTCTGACCCGGCCCGGAAAATAATTTTAAATAAATAAAAAATCAGAAAATAATAAAAAATTCAAAAAATCAATAAAAAAAAATAGAAAATCATAAAAAATCCAAAAAAAATTCGGAAAATTCAGAAAAATTCTAAAAAATTCCAGAAAATAGGAAATGGCCACATTCAATTGGCCACGACCTGTTTCGGGTCATTTGACCCCCGATCTTTCCAGAAATGACGGTTTTGCCCTTCCGGCAAACCGTCTTCCAAAAAAATTCTAAAAAAATCCAGGAAAATCCCAAAAAAATAGGAAATGGCCACAGTTAATTGGCCAAAGCTCATCCCGGGTGTTTTGAACCCGATCATTCTTAAAAATGACGATTTCGCCCTTTGGGCGAATCGTCTTCCAAAAATTGACGGTTTTGCCCTCCGGGCTAAATCGCCTCCAAATCTTCCCATTTTACCTCGGTCCTAAATCACGCCTTCCCTAAGCCCTTATGGCTATACTAGGAGGCCATGTGATGTGAATTGACGTGCATTGATGTGATTTATTTATGCACTTGATTGCGCTTTCATTTAAATTGATAGGAATAGTCTTCCAATCTGCATGAAACCCTGAATTAAACCTACCTCACCCGAACTTGCGCATGCATGAACTCTTAGCTAGGAACATCACTCGCGTTAGGTACCGAAAGGGCGTTGGTAATGACACCAGCGTAACCAAGTCCCCGAACCCAAAATCTCTGGTTCCGCAGAACTGATCGATCTCTCCCAATCGGTCAGTAAGGTTTCCGGTCTACCCTCCAAGAAAGACCGGTGGCGACTCCAAATGCATGCACAATTTGCACATGCCACCACGACCACACTGAAGGTCGAAAGCGATCGACTCTTATCGTCGAAGAACAAACCCGCCGCGATTTGGTATGGGCCTGGGAGGGCCCGCGCTGATCCAAGACCCGCGATCGGTAATCCATTAGCCGCGTCCGCTTCCGGACGGGTCGCGACAGGGAGCTAGTGGATCTTCCTCCTGTTGTAAACCTTTAGCGTCCAAATGGATCTTTAAAAGGAAGATGAAAGCAAATGGCTCCATTGATAAGTATAAAGCCAGACTTGTAATTAAAGGATACAAACAACGAGAATGCTTAGATTACTTTGATACTTATTCTCCTGTGACGAGAATAAACTCCATTAGGATGATACTTGCGATTGCAACATTGTGAAATATAGAAGTACATCAAATTGATGTAAAAACAGCTTTCCTAAATGGTGATTTGGATGAAGAAATTTATATGGAATAACCTGAAGGTTTTATAGTTCCAGGACAAGAAAGGAAAGTCTATAAATTGGTGAAATCATTGTATGGTCTAAAACAAGCGCCAAAGCAGTGGCATGAAAAGTTTGATAATGCAATGATCACCATTGAATTTAAGATCAAAAAATGTGATAAATGTGTCTACATTAAAGAGACAGAGAATTGATATGTCATTCTATGTCTGTATGTGGATGACATACTCATTGTTAGTAGTGATGACATAATGATCAAACCTATCAAGAATATGTTGAATTCAAGATTTGACATGAAAGATATGTGACTTGCTGATGTGATTTTAGGAATTAAAATCACAAGAACGTCAGAAGGTTTAGTTTTAAACCAATAACACTATGTAGACAAGATCTTGAAAAAATTTAGCAAGAATGATTCTGGTATTACTAGAACATAATTAGACAATAGTTTTCATCTATCCAAGAATAGAGGAGAATGTATTTCTCAAGTAGAGTACTCTAGAAGTATTGAAAGTCTAATGTACTTAATGAGTTATACTAGACCAGATATTGCCTATACGGTTAGTAGATTGAGTAGATATACGAGCAATCTGAGTACTCGAGTACTGACCATTGGAAAGCAATAGTGAGAGTACTTAGGTACGTACGGTATACTCGAAATTATGGCCTGCACTATACCAGGTATACATCTGTCTTAGAATGATACAGTGATGCAAACTGGATATCTGATATAAAAGACTCAAAATCTACTAGTGGATAGGTATTCACATTGGCAGGTGCAGCTATATCTTGGAAATCCTGTAAACAAACTGTTATAGCCAGATCCATAATAGAATCTGAGTTTATAGCTTTGGATAAATGTGGTGAAGAGGCTAAATGGCTACGTCATTTCTTAGAGGATATTCCAAAATGGCAAAAACCTATGCCACCAATCTGTATACATTGCGATTGTCAATCTGCGATTGGAAGAGCATAGAGTAACATGTATAATGGTAAGTCTAGACATATACGTCATAGACATAATACCATTAGACAACTACTCTCAACTGAAATTATCTCTATTGACTACGTAAAGTCAAAGGATAATATTACATATTTGCTAACCAAAGGGTTAAACAGAGAGTTAGTTGAAAAGTCGACAATAGGATTGGAACTAAAGCCCATTACAAGAAAGTTGATATAAAGGAAAATCCAACCTAATTGACTAGAGATCCCAAGATCTAGGTTCAAATGGACAACCTAATTATATGAACTGAATAATATCACTGTGGGGGTTTATCCCTCAACCATTCCTATAAAATATCAGTGATATGATATTCCCAATTATTGTGGGGGTTTATCAAGAAAAGGATAGCAATTATGCTTTAACGATTCTTAAGTAGAGTGAATCAATTACTCAAAATTAAGTAATCACCTATGTGAGAGAGAAGTGGGGCCGCTTCAAAGGATAATTATTGAGGGCTGAATTCTTTAGAAACTCTCGTAGAACCAGGACGATGTTCATGGCCAAAACGAACATACTCATGAGAACTGAACAAACATTTAGATGATTCCTGTGTGAAGTGTATGGGTCATTTACCAAGAAAGCAGGACAGTTCAAGGACATCATGTCTACTAGACAGCTGGTAAATTAAATATACTTTCACAAGGGAAGGTTCAAAGGGTGACACCTACCTATCCCATGCAGGTTTCATTGGCTGAACACTATCACAGAGTCAAAACTAAAACAATTTTCATTCATGTGGGGGATTGTTGGAAATATGAGATATTTTGATGCGTGAGTGAATGAGAAATTTGTTTCTCAAAGAACACTCTTGAGTTGGAAATGGGGATTGGCAAAGCACTAGTCCCACATTGGAAAGAAGGAAGGTCTTGAAGTGCTTTATATGTGGCTACACTCCCTTTGAGTGGTAACTATCATAACACAAGCACTATACCTCGCGCACACACATAGGGGGGGTGCAAATCCCAGACCTCGACGGAGACTCGACAAGTTGAAACTTGGGCGCGAGCGCACGACCTGCGTACGCGAATGCAAGACCAGAAAGTGGGCCTCGCGACAAGCCCATTTTTGCCTTCTGTATCAATTTTTTTTTCCAACTCAAGCCGTTACAATGTAACCGTTCTTAAGTTAATTACTGGCATGTTAATGGTATTAACTAAGTAACGGCTATTATAATTCTGTGGTTACAGAATTAAATACATAACGGCTCTAAACGGCAGAATTATTTAGCCGTTATTCTTTATTTTCGTAATGCCCCGCTTAGCCTATAAATAAGTGGCTTCCCATTCTGTTTCAAAACTGCGATCTCTTCTCCCTCTTTTACCAATTGTCTGCATCTGCATTGTTTTCGATAGTGTTCACGATGAGTTCAAGTCCGTCGAAAGCTTTGGAGTGCTGTGCTTGCCTCTATCGCTGCTTAACCGTTGTATCTTGGGAGACAGACGTTCACGAAACCTCAAAGCATGCACTGGTGAGGACAAATCTGTTTTAAGGAAACTGTGTCGGACACAGGCCTCGGTATTTTTTATTAATTCAATTTCTTCATATACTGTTGTATTTCCGTTCAGATTTTGTTCATCTGAAGGTTCAGCTTTCATCCTTCTGAAGGTTCAGATTCACCGCTTCTGATGGGTTCATATTCAGCGCTTCTGAAGGTGCTTCTAACGAGTTCAGATTCATCCTTCTGAAGGTTCAGATTCACTACTTCTGATGGGTTCAGATTTAGTGCTTCTGAAGGTGCTTATGACTGGTTCAGATTCATCCTTCTAAAGGTTCAGATTCACTGCTTCTGATGGGTTCGAATTCAGTGCTTCTAAAGGGTCAAATTTTGTGCTTCTGACCTACATCTGAAGGTTCAAATTCTATGCTTCTGACCTGCTTGATTTTGTGCTTCTGACCTGCTTCTGAAGGCTCAGATTTTGTACTTCCGACCTGCTTCTGAAGGCTCAAATTTTGTGCTTCTGCCAACTCAGTGTTTGCATGTTTGAGGAGTTTGCTCACATTTATTATTGCCATTCGAATTTTAAGTATCGTCTATTTTTATAAAATAGAATTGTTATTTTGACACTGACTGTTTTCCCTAACACTTAGCAAAGAATTCGTAAACCATACTTTGCATATGTGAATATACATTGCATGAATGAATGTGTAAGATGCAAATGAGTGAATGCATGTCTCCCATGTACAATGATATTACCACCATCGTTCCCGAGTCGATTCCTGACTCGTAGTCGAATATATTTGCCTGGCTCTCACTAGCCGCCTCGCATTGACAACTCCCCGTCAATGGGATCCTCACTCCGAGGCTTCGCGTTAATACACGGTCCACTTGGTGCCCGTGCCAAGGCATCCCGACTCCCCGGGGAATTTTTTGAATACCGTGACTGCACCTCTACTCCTTCTCCTCAACACCAATGCAAGGTTATGACATGCAAGTGTACGTGTGAGTGTTTATCTCACACATGGGATGCAACATCTAATTTACTAAGTACATCACAAAATGATCACATGTGTGGAAGCGGAAGAGTTAAAGTCACAGATCGTCCGGTATGTCGCATAGTGCCAACGACCCGAATCGATGTACCCCACACATTATTTTAAAATTGAACCGTAGCTTAGATAGGTAATTCTCCTCTTATCTCGGCAAGACTCTAGTACCATACTAGGATTTAGTCAGAGTTTCGGATTCGATGTCAATCATACTACCATTATTTGTTGTTTGAGTTGATTTAACTATGCCTTTTACAGTATGTGGTCGATTGATTAATGCTTACCTTTCGGCCATCCTCCTTCGGACAGAAACATTCTTGACGTATATAAAATACGACGTAACAACTTGGCGAATAAATATCACGAAGCAAGAGAGGGCGAGAGAGAGGTTTACTCGCTCACAGCTATTTCTACGCATAGCAACTAAGTACCAATTCATAAGAACACTAGCAACGACATGTACAGTTCGTCCTAGCCTTTTATCAACCCCTAGATTCTAGATCCTCACCAAACAAGCCAATTCATCGACTGACATACCCATTTTAAACATCGACGATTCATGCTTAAATAAATGGCAAATGAGTGACATAGAAATATGGATAGAAGTCCGCTTGCCTAGGATCTTGTACGAAGAAATACGAAGCTCGAATTTCATGGGACACGTTGTGGATATTCACGTTCAGTTTCTGTCCAGGCCAATCCACAAAACTCGATCTTCTTTCTGGGCAATCTGATCATATATTCATCTTCCTCATGATCTTACGATCGCGTAGGAGAAAACAGAGCTCAATTCGGTCTCCGGACGAGCTCGAACGAGCATTTTCTTCTCGGACGCGAGCAGAAATCCGACGAGAGAGAGAGAGAGAGAGAGAGAGAGAGAGAGAGAGAGAGAGAGAGAGTTAGCCGAGAGCCTCCTTTTCTTACCTTCTACTCATTTAAGGTGGTTTGTACGAGAACCCATGTGACTTTTCCCATTTCCTTATGCCCTTCTTTAGGTGTACAATTCTGGGAATTCATTAGACAAATGGCATCCGTGCTCACTTTTTGTTTCCTTCATGGCTGCCACCTATTCTCTTATAATCTGCCACCTTCCCTCTTTGGTTCTTTCCAATTACCAAGTGGATTGAGCGTGCATTTTCTTCTCCATGCATGGTGTCACCTCCCCTCTTATCATAACACCTTACTACCGTAAGTTTTTTAGATTACAACTAGGCAGTGTGCATGTCCTTCCGCACTGTCCGTGCTTCAGTCGTCCCTACACTTGTCAAGTCGCCATGACAACTTGCTTTCTTTTACTCGAGAGTTGAGGTCATTTGTCTTGGCCGAACCTCCATTTGGCTATTCACAATCTCCTCATGCCACACGTGCTAAACTTACATTCTAATTTATCTAAGAAGGAAGGCCACTTGTCAAACCGATAGTATGTACATTGGACAACTCAATATCATTTTATGCATGGCGGGTTTTGCCGTTATTTTATAAGCAAGGCTGCCATATGTCTTTTGGAGTTCCTCCAGATTGGCTAAGCCTTATCTTGGCTTTATTTTCAAGGGCTACCTTTGTTGGAATAAACAGTGTTAAAAAATGAACAATATTGTTTTATAAATAAATACTTACTGAAGGAAACGAATCTATATTCTGTACATACAGAAACGCAGCGGAATTCTATACAACACATGCCATAGATCTGCTTGAATTACTGATCGTAAAGGTAAATCACAAGAATTGGACTTACCTTGATTTCCACGGATTAGAAGCCCCAAAAAGCAGTGATGAAATGGACAACGATCCTGCAGCCGTTTGTCCTTGATTCCACAGAAATCCCTGTAAAACAAGAGAGATGGGAGAACGAGAGATTTTTCTTTCTGAGTGTTTCTGTCGACCAACTGAACGACGTACGTTCAGAGGGATGTGTATATAGGACATACCTTACACATCTTCTCAGAGCCGAATAGGAAACTTGATTATCTCCTTTCCTATATTCACCAGAATTAGAATATAGGCAATATTCCATATTGCCACAAAGGCAATAATTAATAATGCCTTGATTGTGCCCTTAATGGACGCAATATTTCCAACATCTCCCACTCGCCCATGAAGGGCGGAATTTCTCTCTGTTTCAATCTTTCACTGCAATGTTCATATGGGCTAATAATCCGTGCAATCAGCATACTCTGAGAGCTCGTTGTCATATATATCCGTCGGGAGTATATGACAGCTCTTAAAATTTGAACATAATCTCAAATGGATTATAGTATGCAGTACCCTAGATCGAGTAGTTACATACGTATCTCTTTTCTCTCAATCTCATTTAAATGTGATATGATATATATTCACAGTTATGATTACACTCAATAATCATAACTGACTGATCTGTGAACATAATCCATAATGTGACTTCAAAAAACTAAATCGATCTTCCTTCTCCACTAAACCTCTCAATTCCAGTCTAGCACGCTTTTCTAGGAATGTCCCTTTAGATCGAATCAAATCCATGACCATAGGCAACACCCTAAGATAGCGAACACCAAATAGAAACCTTGAGAATAATGAGAAGTCATGAGGACACAAATGATGAGGAACTCTTATCCTCGAGAGTCTCACATGGCTCCAAAAGCTGAGATCAACACTTTTGCCTCTCTCATCGGTCATCTCATGCATACGTAATATGAAGTACGTATTACGGTATTTTCTCCTTCCCTACGGAGCATATGTCTTTCCTCTTAAATACCGTACACATGATAACATAGACATACTCAATGTCTGTCTTGAGTTCACGTAACAACTCCAGTCAAGAGTATCCATCAGAACTCTCATCTGGCAATAAAGACAGATAAAGTGAAAATTTGAGAATTATTTCACTTTTGGACTTTTGTTAGTAATAAGTCCTCATCTTAACATTATGTTAAGGCGACATCAATATTTAAGCTTGAATTCTTAATTATCACTTAGATAAAGAGCTTAAATTTCGTCTCATCCCTATTCATCACGCAGTAAATAGAGGCGATTACCCGTGTGAGTGGGCTAATCTCTTATATGTCCGACATACATTTTCAAATATAAAGCACCAAGCTTTATAATCCATAAATATCATAAGTAACTCATAGACAATAATCTCAAAAATTTTATTGACTGTGAACCCTCAGGGAAATACAATACTCAGTATATTACATTCTACGCAGTCCAAGAGACTTCACATGACCATGAAAAACATCTCTAGGAATAGGCTTCGTCATCGGATCTGCTAACATTTTATGCGTAGAAATATACTGTATGTTCACATCCTTTCGTGCAACCATGTCTTTAACATAGTTATATTTAATGTCTATGTGTTTGGTCTTACAATGGAACTTGGGATCTTTGGTGTAGGCAATTGCTGCTTTGCTATCACAGTATACCAAAACTGGATTTACAGCATCATTAGAAACACCTAAGTGATCCAAAAATCTCCTAAGCCAAACACTCTCTTGTGCTGATGTTGACAAAGCCACGAATTCGGCTTCTATGGTAGATAACGCTATACAATTATGCTTCTTACTGCTCCATGATATGGTGCCATTGTTTAGCAAGAATACATTTCCAGAGGTAGATTTTCTCTCATCTAAATCTCCTCCCCAATCAGCATCTGTATAGCCTTCAAGGTGCAGATCAGCTCCTTGATAACTCAGCGTACAGTCAGCAGTACCTTTCAGATATCTCATGATTCTCTTGACAGCAGCCCAATGTGCTTGACCTGGATTGGATTGGTATCTACTTACCATTCCAACTACATAACAAATATCAGGTCTTGTACACATCATAGCATACATTAAGCTTCCAACGGCACTTGCATAAGGAACGTTCTTGATACGTTCTTGCTCTTGCAGAGTCTTAGGACACATTCTACGGCTCAGACTTTCACTTTTTGTAATAGGAGTATCAATGGGTTTACAATCGCGCATACCAAATCATTCAAGGACCTTTTTAATGTAAGTCTCTTGTGAAAGGGACAACAACTTTTTCGAACGATTTCTCGAAATCTTAACTCCGAGAATGTATGAAGTTTCACCCATATCTTTCATTTCGAAATTGGAAGATAGCCAACTTTTGAATGTCTGTACCATATCCATATTGCTTCCGGCTATTAATATATCATCAACATATAATGATATAATTACAAAGTGACCTTTGGATCTTTTGATATATACGCAATTATCTTCATTAATCATTTCAAAATCATATGCCACTATGGCATTATGAAAACGTATATACCATTGTCTCGAAGACTGCTTAAGGCCATAAATTGATCTCAAAAGTCGACAAACCTTTTGTTCTTGGCCTTTATTGACAAACCCAACAGGTTGGTCCATATAGATTTCTTCTTCTAATTCTCCATTGAGAAAAGCAGTCTTTACATCCATCTGATATAATTCAAGATCCAGACTTGCCACTATAGCCAGAATAAGGCGAATTGAGGTAAATCTTACCACAGGTGAAAAAGTTTCTTCATAGTCAACTCCTTCTTGTTGGTTATACCCTTTCGCTACAAGTCGAGCCTTATATCTCTCAATAGAGCCATCAACTTTACGTTTTATTTTGAGAACCCATTTGTTCCCAATGGCTCTGCGTCCTTTTGGAAGGTCAACCAGTTCCCAAACATGATTTGATTTCATTGACTACATTTCTTCCACCATTGCGTTCATCCATTTTTCCTTATCAGGGCATGATAGAGCCTCATTTACATTCCTTGGCTCATCCTCTTCTAATGGAGCGATCATGAAAGCTTCCCCTTCAATTTCAAAACGTCGATGGGGAATGCTTTTGCGACTTGTTCGCCGTGGAGGAGATTGCGTCATGGGTACCAGAGGTACATCTTCCTCCATTACGCTCCCACTCGGACCAGATAATGGCGCTTCTTCACCAATTGGTGGCAATTGAGATAGGTATGTACTCAACTCCCCACTTCTCACATTGCTCCCACTTAGACCATTATATCCAATCGTCTCATTATCTTTATCCAAGGTTTCAAATAGGGAATGACTATCACCTATTTCGCCCTTTTTTGGAAACTCATTCTCTAAGAATGTGACGTCTCGAGATTCAAATTCAGTCACACTTCCACTTTCTTGCTCGCCTATGAACACATACCCTTTTGAGTGTTCCGAGTATCTTATAAAGATACTCTTTTTACCTCTTGGTCCCAATTTTCCATATTTATGAGTGGACTCATGAGTATAGGCAGCTGTTGACACCTGATTTTTAACCAAGTCTTTTTCAGTTTTATTTTTGAAAAATCATAAAAAAATCCATAAAAAAGTCAAAAAATTATAAAATCAACTTTGGTGGCCTTGGCCAAGCCCAAGGAACCATTCTTGACCAAAAAATAATTTTTCATATTTTTCACATTTTTTAGTATTTTTAGAAAATAGGAAAATACTAGAAAAATCAATAAAAATAGAATTTGAGGTCACAAAAATATAGGAAAATAGTCAATATTTTTATTTTAAATCCCTTGTCATTTTGACCTCATCAATAGTTGAAATTAAAGTTTACTTTTGTGTGTTTCTTTGTAACGCACAAGGTTAAATTTGCCAAAAAATATGTTTTGAGTCTTTTTATTTGCAATCTTTTGCATTTTTCGAGTCTTGACGTTCAGCTTGATTGCCCGACATTTCAATTTGGTTCAATTGTGTGCCGATTTGATCAATTTTGGCTTTAGGGACCTAATTGCATAAAAAATCTTTTCATTTTAGTCCCTATTATGCCAATTCCGAAATTAAACTTTTCTGAGGGACACCCATAGAACCCCAATGCTTCCTCCCTATAGTATTCGACCCCCTAAATCTAATGGTGAACTCAATTGACTCCAATTCATTCGTTAAGAAGTCCAATTTGGCAAAAATCAATTTCGGATCCTACTCAACATTTGGGGTTTTTACACAAATATATGCGTTATGGTCACGAAAATCACATTTTTAGAAGGAATCTGTGCCATGAAGTCTAATTTTTGGGTCAATTTTATAATACATGCTCATCTTGGCACCCAATTTGAACAAAAATATTCGAACCTGGTCAACTGGGTCGGGTTGACCGACCCAGTCAACCCGGTTGACCAAACCAAGAGAACAGGACTGCTCTCTTCTTCTTTGAGTACGCACAGGAAAAACGGGGAAAAAAGGAGCAAAAATGGGACTCCAATGGGCTTACCAACAACAACGATCGAGCTCCAGTAGCTCACTGAATCCACGCCGACGTTGATTAGCTGGCAACGACGTGCGAATAAGCGCACGTCCCCAACAGGTATAACTGAAATTTTTCTTCTGTTGGGCTGGCGAGAAAGAAGAGGGAAAAGGAGAGGAAGTCAGGGGAGTTGGGGATTCGGTTGTGAGGATTTCCACAAAGACGAAGGACCGAACGCCTAACGGAAGCAAGAACGGAAGCGAATGAAGAGCTTCTGCTTCGTGCACGTACAAGAGAGAGCGAACAGGAGGCTCGCGAAAAAAAGAAAAGAAAAGGGGAATCAACAGAATAGAAAGGAGGGAAACAGAAGCGAGTGGGGCGGCTTCTTCGCGCGAGGGCGAACAGAGAGAGAGAGAGAGCAGGCGAAGACAGACAGAGAGAGAGAGAGAGAGAGAGAGAGAGAGAGAGAGAGAGAGAGAGAGAGAGAGAGAGAGAGATGGCGACCGGAGCTTGCTCCAACCGAACCTGTGCAAGCTCCGCCAGAACATCACCGGCAAAACCGAAGCCAGCGACGGCCTTATCCGACTTCCTGGAGCTCCGGAGAAGCTACCGAGCCCGTTCGATAAGCCTTTCACCTCAAGAAACGGTGAGGCTCCTCCTCGTGCTTGGCTTCGGCCTCTAATGGCAACTTGCAATCCTCTCGATCACTTCGCGTTTTATGAGTCGCAATCTACTCCTTGTGTATCACTGATCATTTTCCATTTGATTTCTTGCATTTTCCCTGCGTGAAACGTCGGGTCTGACCTCCGACCATCCAAACCTACCGAGAGCTTGAGAGCTCGACCCGAGCGAAACCGAAGCCTCGCAATGGCCGGGTAAGTCTTCTCGAACTCCTAGGATGCTTTTTGATTGATTTGGTGAGATAGATCTCGCTCGGAATAGCTAGGACGATAGCTCGCCGGAGATTAGCTCCGGCCTTGATTTGCAGATTAGTCAAAGTAGATTCTGCTATGTCGAGCGAGATATATGTTGTAGAGGACGGCAAGACAAATCATTTGCCGTTGGTTTCGCGTCAATCCACCGTCTGTAGGCGGAGATAGGGCCTTCCGACGAGGCGCCGGCGAGACAGAGCCGGCGCCGGTCGTCTTCCCCGGTGAGCCGTTGACCGGTCAACGGCGGTTGACCGAGTCAACGGCCACGCGGCGCTGACGTGGCGCCCACGTGGCAGCCACGTCAGCACGTTCGTTTATAACCGATTAATAAAATGATCGGACGGTGGTAGGCTCGCCACGTGTCGCGATCTCTCTTTTTTCGAAAATTAAAAATGATTTTTCAGAAATTAAAAATCCCTTAGATCGGACGGCTGTAGTTCGATCAAGCGTTTCAATCTGGTCCGTTGATTCATCGTGAAGATCAAGCCGCTCGTACATCAACGCGTGGTGAAATCACAGCCGTAGGTTTCATCATGGAGATCAGGCCGTCCACGGGTCCGCTACGTGGCACAATCTAGACCCTCCGTCCAAATTAGGCGGGAATTTGAAATTGGAAGCGGGAAGGCCCAAAGTGACGTCGTTTTGCCGCGCGGGCCCGGATTCGGGCCGGGCCGGTCGCCCACGGGTCGTGGGCCGGGTCACCCGACCCGGCCCGAATAACATCTTTTTTTTAAATAAAAAAAATCAGAAAATGATTTTAAAAAATAAAAAAAAATCGAAAAAATTTCAGAAAATCCAAAAAAATGCTAAAAAAATACCAGAAAATTCCAAAAAATGTGAAAACAAATATGGAAAAATCCTAGACACTCCAGAAATCCCCAAAAAATCGAGGATTGACCACAGGCAACTGGTCAACCCTATTTTTGGGGTTTCTCATCCGTTCTTCCAAGACTCGACGACATTACCCTTTAGGGGTAAGTCGCCTCTGCTGTATATGCGAAATAAGGCCGATAATGCCAAGGTAAGAATTAGGGTTAGGTAGGCGACCAATTCTTAGGCTTGGGTTTTCGAGTCCTATCCCTTTTATTCAAAATGACGATTTTGCCCCTCATTGGGAAAATCGTCTTTCTTGTTCCAATTGAGTTCTGAAAATTGCTTAAAGTTAGGGTTTGGGTCAGGTGGACGACCGACCCTAATATTTGAGATTTGCAGTTCTCATCTTTGTCCAAAATGACGATTTTACCCCTCCGAGGGTAAAATCACTTTTAAATTCCAGAGAAATCCTGGAAATTCCCGAAAAATAGGAAATGGATTGGATTGATGGCCAATCCAATTTCCCCTGTGTTCTGACTTCCCGATTTATCTAAAATGACAAATTTGCCCTTTTTTGAGGTGAATTGTCCCCGAATTGTTCAAAATTACGATTTTGCCCCTCATGGGCAAATCATGCCAAATTCATTCCTAAGCCTTGATTGCTATTTCTCTAGGCTAATAGGGCCTCATTAGGGATGCCATACTGATTTCATGTGTTTTATCCGCATGTATTGATTCCTTGATTTGCGCCCTTACTTTTAATGATTGTGAGTGATAGGGTAGCTGTTCCCATCTGCATGAACTCCTAAATTTAGGATCTGTACCCCACTCATCTGTATGAAATCTTAGGATCAGATAAACCATTCAGCTTAGGTACCGAAAGGGCGTCACTCTGACAGTTGGCGTAACTAAGTCCCCGAACCCACTTCTCTGGTTTCCGCAGAATCGAATAGACCACTCCCAACTATTCGATAGGGTTTCCGATCGTACCCTCCACAAAACGATTGGTGGCAACTCCTTGACATGCACATTCATCACATGTCACTAGACCACACTGAAGGTCGATCACGTACATCCGGCAGTTGCGACTTGGGTAATGGGTCTTGGGAGAGGCCCGCGTCCGATCCAGCCAGCTATCGGGCGGCCCATTAGCCCGCTCCCCGCCTTACAGCACGGGAGAGGGTCGCGACAGACTGGCGACTCCGCTGGGGACTTATTCTAAACCAGAATCTCTGGTTACGAATTTCAGAGGACTTGAGCCGATTAAAAAGTTGTTTGGTTTATCCGACCTTATTTTTCTACAGATGCTCTCGAAGGTGAGGTACGTACACTAACCATTGTGTTAGATGTTTTTGCAGATTGGAGAAATAAGGGGTGGAGTGATTGTTGACACTTTTTTCCTGCAGGTTGGAGTTGGGAATGTATGTCTATTTTTATGCACATACTGAAGCGGTGTTTTGATACAAACTGCTGTGCATGACCTTGCATTGTGATGATCACGACACATTGCACACACTGGCGGTCAAACCCCGATTGCAACCACCCTTAGGTTATCTTAGATAGGGAAGGGATGCGAAAAGGATCTTGTGTTTGATGGCACTTGAGACTTTCGTATTCGTTCCCGCCTGCCATCTGCATTGGCGATATCTAGCCCTCTTGGGTAGGTACCCTTGGGGAGGAATCTGCCTCGTGTGGATTGTGGGAGCCTGAGCCGTAGGTTCCTCACCTGATTTTCGATTTTTAGAGTATACCCACTTGTCTCATGCGCATGTCTGTGAGAGGTTGGTATACCTAAAACCAAAAATAATAATAATAATAATAATAATAATAATAATAATAATAATAATCCCGCTGGTCACTGTAAGTATGACTTCTCCCTCTACTTGTTCATTTCCTAGTGAAATTTCATGATAAGAAATTCATGGAAATCAACTGAATGCCCTGGGTGTTTGAGTTTACAAATGAAAGTTTTTGACAATGAATTTTAGATACAAAAGTGGGAACACTTCTAAGCCGTCCCTACGGAATAGATGGTTCATCCAAATTTCCAAACATGGATTAAGATAACATTTCTTTTTGTCTAAAATTCTTCCAATTCAAGATTTTGGGGCATAAAGCTAAGGCCATGTTTACAATCACATTTTTGTATAATGAGTTCTTAAAACAAAGATCACATGATTTTCACAAGAAAAATGTCACAGAGCAATCTTTCAAGATTAATGCCCCCGTTTGCATATTAAACGTTTGGAATTAAATGGGTGTTTGATTGGTGACCATGGATCGATCTTTTAATGACGTATCCTCTTATCTTGAAATCTTGGCGGACATCAGATGCCCGTAAATAGGGATTATGGGATATGTATCGTTGCCTCGCTTTCATTATGAGAGGCGACCTCATTGAGAGACGTCTTTGCTATGTAAAATGCTAAGTGTGTCTCCTTTCTGACAGGTTATACATGACATGCATTTATTGAAGATTCCTTCATCTAATCGCATGCGAGATGTGATCGAACGATGGTAAAACTGTAATCGTTCCAATAAAAACTTCGAGTGTTATACTTGACTTGCTTGGTTATTTCTTTTGCCAACAGGTCAAAACGGCTGAAGGCCAATGATGCGAGGCTTGTTTCTCCTGTAACATGAAAGGAGATGCGTCTTCATCAGGAGCCACCCATGGGGTTTCCAAAATAAGATGAATCGACAATGATAAGCCCAGAACAAGACAACACGAAAAAGGGGCATGCCTGATTTGGATCGACCTCTCTAAGTTGAAAAGGGTGTATTCGTTCCAAATTAAATTGATTTTTTTAAACAATGACATGGTCACTCACACTTGCAGGTGATTATAAAAGATGAATGAGGATCGTTAAGGAACATTCCTTCATCTCTGATGCTCAAAGTGATGGGAGCTGAGGAAATATACTTTGGGGATAGTAAATCTGTTATCATTTCAATTAGAGCCTGTTGTGCAACAATTGACATATTCCTTCCACATGTCATGTAGGTGAAATAAAAGGATTGTGTGAGGTCGACATTTGTCCCTTTAAAGAAGACTCAATTGTGGACCCTCAAAACTAGAGGCCAATGTGACATGGCACGATCGCCAATTGAAGCACGTCTCAAGGAGTACAAACACTCATGTTTCTCATCATGAGATCGATGATCACTCAACCACAAAAGGGTGTATATCATTCCCCATTTCAATCCTGTCAAGATATGAAATGATCATCTCCTTTTCTATATGTAGGGATGAAGAAAACTGAGTGCTTATTCGTGAGGCAACACTTCAAGGTGTAAATGTACACAAATAGAGATAAATCTACACTTGTGGATCTCGAGTAGTAGGGTGCTTGAGGAGTGGCATGAAGTGATGACAAATCGAGAAGACCATGAAGAGATGATCGTTGCCCATCTTTGAACCAAGAGATTGAAATGCATCAATAGAGCGAAAGTGGCAAAAGATCACCCAACCTCAAGAAGGAGAGTGACAGAACCCAAAAAGTGTCGAACATCGTACAACATCAAAGGCTGAGACCTCCGGATAATCATGATGAAGTTTCATCCTCTATTGTCACAAAAGTGTCAGAAAAGATTGAAGAAGGTCAAACACCAAAATCACCTGACATGGAAGTGATTGACTCAACCAACAAGGAAGGCGTTAGCGTGATACAATGGAGCTTCATATGGCTAAATCAGCTAACTCAAGGTGGAGTACTCAGTTGCTGGAGGCAAATCATTTCCCTATCCAAAAAGCATGCCGAATACGAAGACATCAGATTTGCCATGGTGATATGTGGGGCAAGTCCCCGAAACCTTGGTTATCACTCATGGAACGTAATGGAATGAAATTCATCTATTGAGTACAAAAAGCGTTTCGCCATAGCAACAACGCTTCCAAGAAGAACGATGCCGAGCCATCCCACTTGGTAAAAAATGACGTATCGTTCCTAAATAAGTTTCAATCAGATGTGGAAATAAATATTTCCTATCTTTTTCCTCTCAGGTGATAAACAAAGTCAAGACACCTAAGAAGCAACGACTTCAGATGGCAGAACAGGGAGCACCCACTTTTCATATCATCTCACACATGCATTTAGGATAGATGATTTCAAGAGCGTCATAATGGCTCAATCTGCGAACAAAATTCTCGAGAAAACTTGAAAAAGTTTCTTAACAGTTAGAAGTCTCTTTGAAAAGAGCATTCGAAAAGAAAGAATTCAAACTTTATAGATTGACATGCTTGATAAGAAATGCTCTCTGTGAACAAGAGTGAAAGGCCGAATCCATTTTTCGTTGCAAACATGAATCATCTTAGATCACTTGCATCATACATATCATGCATGCATCACTTATATGAAAGATATCGACAGGTCAAGGCAAAAGAATCCAAGTGAAAGGAAAATGCCAAGACCCAAGGAACGAAGGGTAAATTGTATCAATTCCAATTGCCCATTTTGTATGCTGTTCTGACACGAACCTTCTTTCCTTTGTTAGGGAAATATCAAATAGTTCAATGGCAACTATGATGGCTGATATTAAGGCAATGCCGAAAGCCTCCCAAGCCAGACAGACAGTGGTTCCTAAAAAACTCAAATCCATCACTTGCACCCGATATAGCTGATAAAGAAACGACAGGAAATACTCAACGGGCGGAGGAGGATATCCGTGATCCGAATACCCCGTCGCAACAAAAAGCGTCCCCTGTTGTTATCAACCTCGAGAATGAGGAAAAAGGGGAAGCAGACCGTAAAAATCAAGGTGGAGGCTAAGAGATTGGCCAAGATCGAAGAATGCATGAGCAGCCAAGGCTATGAGCTAGCCCGCTTCGACAAAATATCTCCTTTTGCTAAAATAGAGACTCCTCCAGACTACAGGGAGCCAGAGTTCGTGAGAAAATACAATGGGACAGGCTGTCCCCGTGCCCATCTCAAGTACTACCTGCGCGAGATGGCGCACTATTCAGATTACATTCCACTGTTAATGAACACATTCCAAGAGAGCTTGGCTGGCGCCGCTCTCGCCTAGTTCATCAAGCTGGACCTAGAAGATTATGATAGATGGGAGGATCTTGCAGAGGACTTCCTCAGGCAGTATAAGTTCAACACGGCTACGGCCCCGACAAGAGAAGATTTGTTGCGAACCTCGAAGACAATGGGCTAGTTGATTAGAACATACGCCCAGAGATGGCGAGCTTTGGCAACCCAAGTAAAGCCGTCAATCCCCGAAGACGAGCTGATTGATTTGTTCCTGAAGGCATTCCCCTACGAATACTTCGACAGGTTGAACACCTCAGGGATGTCAGACCTTCGCACACTTGATAAAGGTGGCTGAAAGGCTCGAACGGACCTCAAGAGAAAGGAGGCCTCATGAAGCTTCTGTCAGAAAACAGTATCCCCTGAAAAAGGGTAAAGAGGCCGGGTTCGAAATAGCATTCATACTAGGCCCCCATAAACCCTAGGTGCTTAACAATTCTAATCAGACCAAGGGAGGATCATCATGGTCGGCACCAAGAGGGTAAGGCCCAGAAAGAGGCAACCTCAAAAGCACTTCTCTTAGCTCCCGAGGCCTTTGTCCAAGCTACTCCCGATGTTGCTAGAACAACATTTGGTGGCAAAGGAACCACCTAGGACAAATCCGGTTAAGTATCATGGTTTTGACAAGAGCCAGACTTGTGTCTACCATATAGGCGAAATAGGACATAATGTGGATGACTACTATATCCTTAAGCTGGAGGAACAAGCTTAGATTGACAAGTCAGATTCTGGAATTTGACAACGCGGCTCCAAACGTACAAGAAAACTTGCTCCCTGATCATCAAGCGATTGGGGCAATATTCACTAAAGATGAGGAAAACCACCTCCAGCTGAAGGTGGACATGTCTAAGCTGACCGACCATCTAGCGACCGCTTCATCATACCCAAAAGCAGGTGAGATCTCTGCAGACGTAAAGAAGCTATGTATTGCCAAGATGATGAGCTTGGAGATAATGTCTGATATTACCGATAAAGAATTCGAAGGAGTCGTAGCTTCTCTATCTTTGAAAGGAAGCCACTTCGTGATCAAAACTGAGCGGGGTAGCACCTGAGACATCTCGCACGAGAATCTGGTAGACAGTCTTGGACCGGTCATTCAGTCAGAAGAAGAATTCGAAGAGGACGAACTGGAAGCCAAGAGACGAAGTCTAGCAGATCGTAGATTCATGGCCAACGCACTAGAAATGGGTGAAATGGTAGACAACTTGGGTCATGATTCTAGAGGGTACAACTTTAAAGTGAAGTACTCTACTCCCCCTAACTTCTATTAGAGAATGGAGGATATTATACCAGACAGACGGGGAGGCATGGATGATCCCGTTTAACCGGAAAAAGCCTTTTTCAAAAGAACCTGAGTCATCCTCGACCAAGTGAGGGTTACTAAGCTTGGCACAAAGCAGTATGCCGAAACAGAGATATCAAATGATCAACAGTAGGGTTTAGCTGAAGTATTCAAAGGAAAAAGAGAATACCCGAGATCTGCCACATCAGCAGTATTAGACGACGATGACCAACATTGTCAACTGAGAGACGAAATCTCCTCAAGGGACTTTGACAACACTATGTCAATGATTGAAACCGCTACGACTGTGGTAATTAAACTAGAAGAGCTTGACAACTTGAATAAGGTAGAAAATTGCCTAGTCAAGCCTATTCTGATTCGATTGCCGGAAGAGGAAGAAGACGGCACAGCTGAACCAGGGACGTCTTATCAGACGACAGTAACTATAAAAGTCCCTCCGATAGAAAAGTACGATCCTAAAGCGGTCCACTGGGACTATGGGACAGAGGAAGACGACCATGATGAAGGTTATGCGTCTATCCGTAGAGAATGGAATGCCTTTGAGGAATCAACGCCTCCTCCGTCGGAAGAACCGGTTACTGTTAATTTGGGAGATACTGAAAATATCAAAGAAGTCAAGATCGGTGAACATTTATCCCGAGATGAAAGACTCAAGTTCACAGAACTACTGAGAATGTCGCTAAGATGTCATGCGACAAATTTCAAAGATGTCAAGCTACCAAGAGGTAGATAAAAGTGATCAAAGATCCAGATGGTTGAGATAAATAACCAAAACCAGCAAAGAATGTTCATTAGGGCAAGCCCCTCCTTTCCTATCAAGAGACCAAGCTGGGGGCAAGATTCTCATGCGCCACCAAGATAGCACATTGGAGCAAGTTATCAAAATCAAAGACGACAAGCATCAAGACATCCCCTATTGGGACAAAGCAACCGAAAGAGACGATTTCCTTAATCAACGGAAATGCAAATACCTTAAAGGGAGTATCACGTTCCTTGGTGATTTATGTAAAGTTAAACATAGATGAATACTCATTGCTTCATGTACAGGTACAAAGACCTCTTCAAATAGGATTGGAAATCGTCAAATGATATGAAAAATGCTAAGGAATTTGGCCAAGGTAAACGTCGCCCAACTGGGGCAAATGGATTGTTGATGTTATCAACACCTTCAAGCATGAATGGAGGGATTCGACAAATGTTGTCCATATCAGCATACAATATTGGAATGGACTCAATCAAGAGATAAATGTCGACAATTGACAAAAGAAGGGTAGTTGGGTGTCGTATCCAATTTACTCCTTTTTCTTGCATTTGCTAATGCAAAATCATTTCTTTCTGTGGCAGAATACGCCATTAGGACATTATCAAGGGTCCAACAAAGAGGAGAACATCACAAGGATGGTCACAAGTGACAGAGATGCATGAAGCAAACGACTTTCTCAAGCATTGGAAGGATGACACTTCAAAGGTGAAAAGTAAAGTAAAGATCCAAGTAAGAGATAACCCAAATTGGACAGGGTATTGCATGAAAATGCAAAAAATGAACAGAGCCATTTAGCTGGGGCAAGCATTACATAGCCATGACAAGTCATGCCTAACTGGGGCAAGCGAATCATCTACGCGACTGGAGGAAAAAGTGGCATTTCATTCCCAGCAGGATCAATGAACGTGATAGAAGAGTCGTTCACATCAAAGTTAAACCTCAAGATACAAACTTGAGTGAAGGGTGACTTTGTGTCGTTCTAATTTGATCCTCAATGATCTTTCTCCTAATATAAATTTGCCCTAATTTCAACAGAAAATTACTGGCACTCAAAAGGACTCAAAAGGAAAGAACTCGCCGACTCAACTTCAAGGCGAGATGATCTTTGGAGATAACAGTTTCGGAAGTCAAGCATTCAAGAAATGATCTTTGGCTATAAGATCAAGTGGAGGGTAAAAAGTATCGCTTCCACACCACATGCTTTAGCATACATTTTGATAAGAATTCATTTTTCCTTGAATAAGGAACTCCGAAGAATGGCATGGAAGACGTTCAAAGGAGAATGAAGCCATCGAGCATGATTCATTGCCCCAATCAGACGAATGCGTCATCGCCATAGGCCGAAATGGCTGTTTTCTATAATATGCGCATTGGCGTTCAGATTGGAATGCATGATCAAGATGACTTACTGTCGTGGTGACCAGGTACGCGTCCTTTTTCTCCAAAGACTAAGAATTTCAAGAAATTTTAGAACAACTTAACCATCTTGTGTTGTTAAGAAAAATGCAGATTTTCATGAATCTATCCACTTCCATTGGAGTGCATGATTAAGGGTAAGGTGTATCGTTCTAATTTTCTGAAATTCGAGAGCATACACCGACATATTCCTTTTATGTTTTTCAGGGATCCCTAGCCGCGCTGGGCAGATAAGTATTCCTTTCCCAATCTTTTAGGTTTTTAAGACTATCAGAATCCTTACTGCTAGAATTTGAAGGCTTATTAGAATCTAGCATGCATTCAATTATCATGTCAATAAAAATGCAAAATTCTCACAGTCATGGCATTGGCACTCATGTTTAAACTTGGAGGTTATCTAAACATGATTGAAATATGCATTGTGCATCATAAATCCCCTTGAAGGGTAAGTTTTGGAGAAAGCAAAATGAACTTTTCTAATGAAAGTTGCTTAAACCGTTCAAAAGGATGTATCCTCAGACAAGAGGCAAGCCTGGTCCAAACACGTCCCATACACACTTAAGAGATAAGTGGAGTGGTAAGGATAGCGAAACCTTGACCTACAGACGTAAGGGTTATTCGCAGTGATTACATGGATTGAGACGACGGAGGCATTCGTTTCTCTATCATAAACACTATAGGTGACCATTGATAACCCTTTGAACGGCGATTTCATTCTTTACCCCTGTCAAGAACCACCCCACATTGGGGCAAACTGGAGGTACGTCCAGCGGTATCAGGAGATAAATGGTTAGAAGTTCTCTTGCTCAGACTTGCATCAATCTTCGTGTGTTGCTTGTCATTTTAACTTCTATGGTAATTCAGGTGCTTTAGGATGACGAAAAGCATTCGTTTCTCTATCCTATACACTTTTACCCTTTGTACAGCCCAGTTGAGCCTGTACGTTCGTTTCACAAACCCGTTGGTGATCATTGCATATTCCAAGACGGAAGCGACGTCACTTCAAGAGCGGAAGAGTTCAAAACACAGGATCTGTGAAAAATTCCTAGATTAATGTTTGAGTGCTGAGATTCAAGTTGTACATCTAGCACACTCATTTGAAAATTCTGATCCCCAAAAGAAAAGAAAAGGTGGGATCTCGACAAAAGATCTCAAAAAGAAGGAAGAGAGAAAAATTCAATCTTGGGCATCAAGAAAAAGCAAAGTGCCTGGTAAAAGCAAGGCCAATGCCCATCCAAATACTTGTACACTTATGAATCAGGTGTTTGATCTTGTAAATGTCAAAAGATGGCATGATACCTTTGTATAGGTCACTAAGTGAGATCTGATTGTAAAAGAAAATTCCAAGGGAGCTAGACTACGAAAGATGCTCCCAAATCATGTCACACTCAGATGATGAAAGTGTAGACAAAATGTTGACACCGTCTCAACATGAGAGAGATATGTTCTCTAAAGACAAACATGCGCTTCGAAGGCTGACGATGCTCTTCAAAGACTATCAATGCACTTCAAAGACTGAAGACGCTCTTTGAACCAGAAGGGGCAAGATGGCAGCAAACTTGCAACGATCACCAATGTAAACCCTTCGCATATTCTGAGCCAAAAACAAGTCTTCTTTGGTCCCCAATCATACCTACGTTACAACCCTGAAAAGCCTTTTCTGATTAAGGCACTTGGATTGACATAGGGTTTAATGTCTAAGCTTAGCTCGAAGAAGTTCGAGCAAGATTATTTCTTTCTCATTTCGCAGGTTTCTCGACTTGTAAACCTGGAGCAGACGTTGAAGACTTCTCTTCAAAAGCCTTGACTTGCACGCAAGTCCCCCTTTGAAAACCGTTGACCAAGCCCAACATTACGGTCCCTTGGAAGGCCTCCTGATCGATCGAGGTGTATTCACTGCGAATGATCCTGAACCCTAGGCGCAGGTTTGATAGGAAGTTCGAGTGCATTCTTGGTAAAAGACCATTACCTCAAAACGGTGAGAAGTCCTCTTTGATGAGAATACTCCGTTGGACATTTTAACCAAACTCTTTTGGTAATTTCAGATTGTTTGATTCAAACTTTCCCCGCAAGGAACTTTTGATCACTCCCGTATGTTGCAAGGTGTTTTGGATAACCTCCAACCTCGTAATACATTCATTGAAATTTTTTCATGACTATGATATAAGTCATAAAGTGCTGTCAGTTTGACATCACATATCACTTAAAGACCATTGATGTGTCTTTAGTAAGAAAATTTTCAGGTTGGAGCTTTTGCAAGATTCTTGATGACTTCGGCTCCCAGAATGGCTTGTAGCACTCTTGGTAAGAAACAATTTACATGTCTAAACTTCTGCAGAATTCCTGGCAATCCCAGATCTCAGAATAACACAACCTCTCTTGGTAAGAAAGAGTTTACATGTTCAAGCTTCTATAGGACCCCTGGTATCCCCAAACCTCAGAATGCTACTTCTTTTGTGAAGAATATATTTCAAGTTTAAACTTCTGCAGGACCCCTGGTAACCCCAGGTCTCAGAATGACACATTTCTCTAAGAAGGAAAGTTTATATGCCTGAGCTTCTGACAGATTCTTGGTAACCCCAGATTCTAGAATGCTATTGTTCTTGGTTAAACTTCTATAGGAATCATGGTAACCCCAGATTCTAGAAGGATGCCTTGCTCTGTGAAGAAGAGCTTTCAAGTTTATTTTCCTGCAAGATCCCTAGTAATTCCATATCTCGGGAAAACACATTCTTATGAACAATTTTATAGGTTTGAACTTTCTGCAGGATACCTGGAGCTCCCAGATCTCAGAATGTCACCTCCAATGTCAAAAGGACAATCTCCGAAATCATCCCTCTGTGAGATTTCAAATTTACAGGTTTGAACTTTCTGCAGGATACCTGGAGCTCCCAGATCCCAGAATGTCACCTCCAATGTCAAAAGGACAATCTCCGAAATCATCCCTCTGTGAGATTTAAAATTTACAGGTTTGAACTTTCTGCAGGATACCTGGAGCTCCCAGATCCCAGAATGTCGCCTCCCATGTCAAAAGGACAATGTTTGAAATTATCTCCCTATGTGAGATTCCAATATTACAGGTTTGATCTTTCTGCAGGATGCCTGGAGCTCCCAGGTCCCAGAATGTCACCTCCCATGTCAAAAGGACAATGTTTGAAATTATCTCCCTGTGTGAGATCCCAGTGTTACAGGTTGGAACTTTCTGCAGGATACCTGGAGCTCCCAGATCCCAGAATGTCGCCTCCCATGTCAAAAGGACAATGCTTGAAATTATCTCCCTATGTGAGATTCCAATATTACAGGTTTGATCTTTCTGCAGGATGCCTGGAGCTCCCAGGTCCCAGAATGTTACCTCCCATGTCAAAAGGACAATGTTTGAAATTATCTCCCTGTGTGAGATCCCAGTGTTACAGGTTGGAACTTTCTGCAGGATACCTGGAGTATCCAGATCCCAGTATGTCACCTTCAATGTCGAAAGGACAACATTCAAGATAGTCTTTCTGCGAGATCTCAGGTAGCCCCTAGATCCCAGAAGAATCTTATCAAAGTTTTTGCAGGTTTAAGTTTTCTGCAGGATACTTGGAATCCCCAAATCCCAGAATAACGACTTGCGTGTCGAAAGGACAATTTTCAGAATCAGCTTTCTATGAGGTTCTAGGTAACCCCTAAACCCAGAATAGCCCATTTGGTAAAGCCTCAAGGTCAGGCACACCTCATTTGTATAAATCCTAGTTAATTCCTTAGAATATAGGATCAAAATGTTCGACAATCCCTAAGAGACTGGGTGCGTCATCCATAGGTTCCTAGCAGAAAGGAATCCTATTCTCGGCCTGATCCCCTGACGGATTAAAATGTTCGACAATCCCTAAGAGACTGGGTGCGTCATCCATAGATTCCTAACAGAAAGGAGTCCTATTCATGGTTTGATCCACGATACGGATCAAAACCCCGACAATCCCTAAGAGACTGGGTGCGTCATCCATAGGTTCCTAACAGAAAGGAGTCCTATTCATGGTCTGATCCACCATACGGATCAAAACCCTGACAATCCCTAAGAGACTGGGTGCGTCATTCACAGGTTCCTGTCAAGTATAGGAATCTCATTCTGGTACGGCCTACCATACAGGCTAGAGTTTAACCGCCCTAGGATACTCAAAAGACGAGTCCCTAGGTATTCACTTGAACCCGTTATACACCGCACAGGCCGCACGAGCATCAGGCAGGCGATCAACAGGTAAGTAACAGGTGGGTCTCTCTACTTTCTCTCTCACGTCAACAAAAGAATGAAGAGCAAAGCGTTCACCAGTGGGACAAGAAAGATTGAGTGTCAAGATTCGTTTCGATTTTCCCTAGTGGAGTCGGTCTAGATTCAGGTGTCACCTGTCTTTGAGAGAAACCTCTCACGAGATTCCTCTCAAAGAGGGGCAGCTGTTGACACCTGATTTTTGACCAAGTCTTTTTCAGTTTTATTTTTGAAAAATCATAAAAAATCCATAAAAAGTCAAAAAATTACAAAATCAACTTTGGTGGCCTTGGCCAAGCCCAAGGAACCATTCTTGACCAAAAAATAATTTTTCATATTTTTCACATTTTTTAGTATTTTTAGAAATTAGGAAAATACTAGAAAAATCAATAAAAATAGAATTTGAGGTCACAGAAATATAGGAAAATAGTCAATATTTTTATTTTAAATCCCTTGTCATTTTGACCTCATCAATAGTTGAAATTAAAGTTTACTTTTGTGTGTTTCTTTGTAACGCACAAGGTTAAATTTGCCAAAAAATATGTTTTGAGTCTTTTTATTTGCAATCTTTTGCATTTTCCGAGTGTTGACGTTCAGCTTGATTGCCCGACATTTCAATTTGGTTCAATTGTGTGCCGATTTGATCAATTTTGGCTTTAGGGACCTAATTGCATAAAAAATCTTTTCATTTTAGTCCCTATTATGCCAATTCCGAAATTAAACTTTTCTGAGGGACACCCATAGAACCCCAATGCTTCCTCCCTATAGTATTCGACCCCCTAAATCTAATGGTGAACTCAATTGACTCCAATTCATTCGTTAAGAAGTCCAATTTGGCAAAAATCAATTTCGGATCCTACTCAACATTTGGGGTTTTTACACAAATATATGCGTTATGGTCACGAAAATCACATTTTTAGAAGGAATCTGTGCCATGAAGTCTAATTTTTGGGTCAATTTTATAATACATGCTCATCTTGGCACCCAATTTGAACAAAAATATTCGAACCGGGTCAACTGGGTCGGGTTGACCGACCCAGTCAACCCGGTTGACCAAACCAAGAGAACAGGACTGCTCTCTTCTTCTTTGAGTACGCACAGGAAAAACGGGGAAAAAAGGAGCAAAAATGGGACTCCAATGGGCTTACCAACAACAACGATCGAGCTCCAGTAGCTCACTGAATCCACGCCGACGTTGATTAGCTGGCAACGACGTGCGAATAAGCGCACGTCCCCAACAGGTATAACTGAAATTTTTTTTCTGTTGGGCTGGCGAGAAAGAAGAGGGAAAAAGGAGAGGAAGTCAGGGGAGTTGGGGATTCGGTTGTGAGGATTTCCACAAAGACGAAGGACCGAACGCCTAACGGAAGCAAGAACGGAAGCGAATGAAGAGCTTCTGCTTCGTGCACGTACAAGAGAGAGCGAACAGGAGGCTCGCGAAAAAAAGAAAAGAAAAGGGGAATCAACAGAATAGAAAGGAGGGAAACAGAAGCGAGTGGGGCGGCTTCTTCGCGCGAGGGCGAATAGAGAGAGAGAGCAGGCGAAGACAGAGAGAGAGAGAGAGAGAGAGAGAGATGGCGACCGGAGCTTGCTCCAACCGAACCTGTGCAAGCTCCGCCAGAACATCACCGGCAAAACCGAAGCCAGCGACGGCCTTATCCGACTTCCTGGAGCTCCAGAGAAGCTACCGAGCCCGTTCGATAAGCCTTTCACCTCAAGAAACGGTGAGGCTCCTCCTCGTGCTTGGCTTCGGCCTCTAATGGCAACTTGCAATCCTCTCGATCACTTCGCGTTTTATGAGTCGCAATCTACTCCTTGTGTATCACTGATCATTTTCCATTTGATTTCTTGCATTTTCCGTGCGTGAAACGTCGGGTCTGACCTCCGACCATCCAAACCTACCGAGAGCTTGAGAGCTCGACCCGAGCGAAACCGAAGCCTCGCAATGGCCGGGTAAGTCTTCTCGAACTCCTAGGATGCTTCTTGATTGATTTGGTGAGATAGATCTCGCTCGGAATAGCTAGGACGATAGCTCGCCGGAGATTAGCTCCGGCCTTGATTTGCAGATTAGTCAAAGTAGATTCTGCTATGTCGAGCGAGATATATGTTGTAGAGGACGGCAAGACAAATCATTTGCCGTTGGTTTCGCGTCAATCCACCGTCTGTAGGCGGAGATAGGGCCTTCCGACGAGGCGCCGGCGAGACAGAGCCGGCGCCGGTCATCTTCCCCGGTGAGCCGTTGACCGGTCAACGGCGGTTGACCGAGTCAACGGCCACGTGGCGCTGACGTGGCGCCCACGTGGCAGCCACGTCAGCACGTTCGTTTATAACCGATTAATAAAATGATCGGACGGTGGTAGGCTCGTCACGTGTCGCGATCTCGCTTTTTTCGAAAATTAAAAATGATTTTTCAGAAATTAAAAATCCCTTAGATCGGACGGCTGTAGTTCGATCAAGCGTTTCAATCTGGTCCGTTGATTCATCGTGAAGATCAAGCCGCTCGTACATCAACGCGTGGTGAAATCACAGCTGTAGGTTTCATCATGGAGATCAGGCCGTCCACGGGTCCGCTACGTGGCACAATCTAGACCCTCCGTCCAAATTAGGCGGGAATTTGAAATTGGAAGCGGGAAGGCCCAAAGTGACGTCGTTTTGCCGCGCGGGCCCGGATTCGGGCCGGGCCGGTCGCCCACGGGTCGTGGGCCGGGTCACCCGACCCGGCCCGAATAACATCTTTTTTTTAAAATAAAAAAAATCAGAAAATGATTTAAAAAAAAAAAATCGGAAAAATTTCAGAAAATCCAAAAAAAATGCTAAAAAATACCAGAAAATTCCAAAAAATGTGAAAAAAAATATGGAAAAATCCTAGACACTCCAGAAATCCCCAAAAAATCGAGGATTGACCACAGGCAACTGGTCAACCCTATTTTTGGGGTTTCTCATCCGTTCTTCCAAGACTCGACGACATTACCCTTTAGGGGTAAGTCGCCTCTGCTGTATATGCGAGATAAGGCCGATAATGCCAAGGTAAGAATTAGGGTTAGGTAGGCGACCAATTCTTAGGCTTGGGTTTTCGAGCCCTATCCCTTTTATTCAAAATGACGATTTTGCCCCTCATTGGGAAAATCGTCTTTCTTGTTCCAATTGAGTTCTGAAAATTGCTTAAAGTTAGGGTTTGGGTCAGGTGGACGACCGACCCTAATATTTGAGATTTGCAGTTCTCATCTTTGTCCAAAATGACGATTTTACCCCTCCGAGGGTAAAATCACTTTTAAATTCCAGAGAAATCCTGGAAATTCCCGAAAAATAGGAAATAGATTGGATTGATGGCCAATCCAATTTCCCCTGTGTTCTGACTTCCCGATTTATCTAAAATGACAAATTTGCCCTTTTTTGAGGTGAATTGTCCCCGAATTGTTCAAAATTACGATTTTGCCCCTCATGGGCAAATCATGCCAAATTCATTCCTAAGCCTTGATTGCTATTTCTCTAGACTAATAGGGCCTCATTAGGGATGCCATACTGATTTCATGTGTTTTATCCGCATGTATTGATTCCTTGATTTGCGCCCTTACTTTTAATGATTGTGAGTGATAGGGTAGCTGTTCCCATCTGCATGAACTCCTAAATTTAGGATCTGTACCCCACTCATCTGTATGAAATCTTAGGATCAGATAAACCATTCAGCTTTGGTACCGAAAGGGCGTCACTATGACAGTTGGCGTAACTAAGTCCCCGAACCCACTTCTCTGGTTTCCGCAGAATCGAATAGACCACTCCCAACTATTCGATAGGGTTTCCGATCGTACCCTCCACAAAACGATTGGTGGCGACTCCTTGACATGCACATTCATCACATGTCACTAGACCACACTGAAGGTCGATCACGTACATCCGACAGTTGCGACTTGGGTAATGGGTCTTGGGAGAGGCCCGCGTCCGATCCAGCCAGCGATCGGGCGGCCCATTAGCCCGCTCCCCGCCTCACAGCACGGGAGAGGGTCGCGACAGCAGCACAACCCCAAGGCTTAAGAAAGCTCAATTCAGGTTTTCGACCTGTCCACTACTCATATGGAGTGGAAGAGACTAATTTTGTAGGCACACGATTAAGAATATAGATGGCAATTAACAAAGCATCACCCCAAAAGGTTATAGGCAAATTAGCCTGTGCCATCATAGACCTAACCATTTCCATGAGGCTTCTGTTTCTTCTTTCTGCAACACCATTTTGATGCGGAGTATATGGAATAGACAATTGCCTTTCTATTCCCTTTTCATCACATAAATTCCTGAACTCATCAGATAAATATTCCCGGCCTCGATCGGATCTTAATATTTTTATTTTCTTATCTAATTGATTTTCCACTAAGGTCATAAATTTTCTAAAGCAACACAATGCTTCTGATTTATGAGAAATCAAGTAGACATATCTGAATCGAGTGTAATCATATATAAATGTGATGAAGTATACAGCCCCGTGCCTCGCCCTTACATTCATTGGGCCACAGACGTTAGTATGAATTAATTGCAATGGAAATTCAGCTCTTGTTCCTTTTCCAAATGGCTTTCGAGTTGATTTCCCCACTAGGCAATGCTTACAAGCGGGCAATTCGACTTTTTCAATATTGCCCAACAAGCCTTCTTTGGCTAGTCTCATCATACGATTTTGGCCAATATGGCCAAGCCTAGCATGCCACATATTCACATCACTTTCAACAGAACTTGTAGATGTAAATAGGGAATAACAAATATTCAAATTAGTGTTCTCAACATCCAACACTATGAAGCCATCATTAAAAATACCGGAACCGTAAAAACTTGTACCCAACAACAAGTCCACACCATTGTCACGAAAGTTCATAGAAAAACCAAGCTTGATTAAAACCAATACAGAAACCAGATTCCGACGGATCTCCGGAGCATATAAGACATCATGTAGGTTCAAAGTGCGACCACCGCGCATGATGAGTTGGCAGGTGCCAATTCCTTTAACTTCCACTCTGGAGTTATTTCCCACATAAATCCATTTTGCTCATCGTGGTATCCGTCGAAATTCCACAAAGGTATTCCTGTCTCTGGCTACATGGTCTGTGGCGCCTGAATCTACAGTCCACAAAGGATGAGATTGGGTTAGAAAGACAGAACTTGATACATAACAAATACTTTCAAGTGCATTAAGGGTTTCTACCTTCTTCGGCTCACTACAATCACGAGCGAAGTGACCCTTCTTGCCACAATTATAACATTTCACCCTTGAAATATTTTTCTTGACGGGACGCTTCCCTTTGCCATGCTTGTCAAACTTTGGTTTCTTGCCAGATGGTTCAGCTCCTTTTCCTCCCCTTTTAATGAACCTGCCAGGATACTTGCGCTTGGAGCCCGAAGCTCCATATGGGCCAGAGCCAGCAAAATACACATTGGATTGTACTTTAGCCGCCAGAAGGCGGTCCTCTTCCAACTCCAGGTGGCGCATAGCATCCTCAAATGTCTTTACATTTTCGTTGTGGGTCAGGTTGACTTTCATGTGTTCCCAATTATGGGGCAAAGAGCGAATCACCGCCTGCACTTGCTGCTCAGCAGATAATATGTGGCCAGCATCTTTCAGCTCATTAATCATGTTCGACATTTTTCTCAAATGCTGTTTCATATTATGCTCGTGTGGCAGTTTATATGTGTCGAATCTGATTGTCAGCTGCCTCAGTTTGGTGACCGAAGTCTGTCCAAATCTGTTCTTCAATGCTTCCCATATATCTTTTGCAGTGTCATACAGCCCGCACTCTCGCATGATATCGTTATCCATGCTGCTCAACAACGTAATGCGAGCAGAAGAGTTCTTTTTCTTCCATGCATTGAAGGCTTCTCTATCCCTTCTATGATGTGCAGTGGTTCCATCCTCTGGCTCAATCATGACCAGGTTAAGAGCTTCCAGTGCCTCTAGCTCTTCCAGCACGTACTGGATTTTCATATTCCAGATCTCATAATTGTCACCGTTCAGCTTCTCGCCCTTATTGAGCTCAGCAACGATGTTCTTGGTAGCTGATGCCATTGTATCTGAATAAGGTAATTTAGACATTTGCACGAATTATTATCGTCTAATATTTATGGATACTTTTTACTCTAACTAATTATATTAATATATAATTTCACATAAGGACTTAGAGTCAAAAGTTCACTAAGTTCCCGATCATCTTCTAAGTATCCTCGCTTGAAATTATCATTAATATAATTATTTAGGTAAAATTGAGTTCATTTAAAGGAAAAAGTCATTAAAGACTTCCAGAACTCCCCACTCAGCACATACAATACTACCAAAGCATCATATGATAAAATTAAAGCATAAAAGCTTCATACCCAAAAAATACTTATTAAAAGTCCAAAAAGCAACCTTATGCAAATAATGATAAAACGTGAGCAATAAGTTCTTCGAACCAAAAAAAAAAGTAATGCATCAATCCTGAAAACAACCAGGCCCCTCATAGTCTTCTTAAAAGAAGGATAAACTAAATGTAATAACGTGAAACCCTCTTCTTTTTGGTTTTAACATCTGTATAGGTCACTTCCTTGGTAATCGGGAGAGACTCCACAAGTTCATCTGGAGGATTCTCAACCAAATCTGGGCCCCACACAAAACCCTTTGGAGAGAACACCTGAGGACCCTTGCCTTTGCGCCAAGGCGCATTCTGCCTTTGCCAAGACCCATTCATCCCAAGCGACGACGTCTTCGTCGTTCCCATCCTTATGATCTTATTCAAGAGATCCGGCACAAAACTCTGATAAGTTGTATGATCGAGTCATACATTTTGGATCATAGGATGCCATGCTTCAGGCAATGTGTTTCTCAAAGCATAAAAAGCATCCATAGCTTCTATCGGGTATGCTTTACAAATGATCTCTTGAATCATTTTATTAACCTTGATCACATGGGTGAGTATATCACTCTCATCGTCCCATCGATAATGACCCAATTTACTGATCTTCTCACGAAGATCCTTTTTCTGCTCATTGGTTACTGCCCTCTTAGGTGTTTTCAAAGTTTGTTTCACCCTTGGCATTGTTCCTGCAACAAATGCAGAACAAATAAGATATGGATTACAAAAAAAAATCCATTAATTATGAACATATCATAATATTAAATAAAACATGGATTACTAAAATCCAATAATTATGAACATATCATAATTAAATAAGCAGGTAAAACACAAAGTTTTTTTTTTGGTCAATGGGTCAACGATCAACGGGTCGGCGGGTCAACTCGGGTCATGGGTCGGATCGGATCCGAAACCATTCGGTTCGCATGTGGGCTGGACCGAATAAGCGAAATGGGCCGGCCGACTCAACCTATATATATTTGGATTTTGGGCCGAATGGCCCATTACGTCGCGGGTCGGGCCACAGCCCAATCCGCTGACGTCAGCATGGCGTCACCCACGGGTGACGTCAGCATGGTGTCACCCACGGGTGATGCCAGCGTGCATCGCACGTGGCTGACGTACGCGTGACGTCAGCCACGCGGTTCCCCCACGTGCCATGCACGTGGCGCGTGAACCAGTAGCGCTCGTGGCTTCGCCGGTGGGTGTCGGCGCGTGCGCCGTGCTCCGGCCTCCTCCGGCGGTCGTCCACCCATCAAAATGCTCGTCCCGTCGATACGAGTCAGATCGTATATACACTTTCCATTTTCACCGACCGAAAGTACCGGAAAAATCTACTTTTCTCCACTGACTTGTGGATCCCGATCCCGTCGGTGGCGCGTGCAGCGCGTGTGGGGTCTCCCAATGTCGTCTCGCAACGGCCGACCGCTCAAAATGCTCGTATGAACGTGTAGGTTCCAACCACCTATTTTAATTTCATTTTTACCGAACGATATTTTCGATAAACCCCATAAAACGTACTGTGTATTACTATTCATATCGAAAATTTTGAGATCCGTCGAAAACAGTACACACAACATGGCATATTCTACTCAAAACGACAAGTCTTGATCAGAAAACAAGCAATCAAAGGCTCTGATACCAATGAAGGAAACGGATCTATATTTTGTACATACAGATACGCAGCGGAATTCTATACAACACATGCCATAGATCTGCTTGAATTACTTATCGTAAAGGTAAATCACAAGAATTGGACTTACCTTGATTTCCACAGATTAGAAGCCCCAAAAAGCAGTGATGAAAGGGACAACGATCCTGCAGCCGTTTGTCCTTGATTCCACAGAAATCTCTGGAAAACAAGAGAGATGGGAGAACAAGAGATTTTTCTTTCTGAGTGTTTCTGTCGACCAACTGAACGACATACGTTCAGAGGGATGTGTATATAGGACATACCTTACACATCTTCTCAGAGCCGAATAGGAAACTTGAATATCTCCTTTCCTATATTCACCAGAATTGGAATATAGGCAATATTTCATATTGCCACAAAGGCAATAATTAATAATGCCTTGATTGTACCCTTAATGGATGCAATATTTTCAACACTTACAATTCGAATGATAATAATAAATGTAAGCAAACTGCCTCAAATATGAAAACACTAAGTTGGCAGAAGCACAAATCCTGACCTTCAGAAGGAGGTCAGAAGCAAGCCAGAAGCATGTCGCGACCCGTCCGAAAGCGGACGCGGCTAATGGATTATCGATCGCGGGTCTTGGATCGGCGCGAGCCTTCCCAGGCCCATACCAAATCGCGGCGGGAGTATTTTTTTAAGGATTCGACGTTAAGAGTCGATCGCTTTCGACCTTCAGTGTGGTCGTGGTGGCATGTGCAACTTGTGCATGCATTTGGAGTCGCCACCGGTCTTTCTTGGAGGGTAGACCGGAAACCTTATTGACCGATTGGGAGAGATCGATCAATTCTGCGGAACCAGAGATTTTGGGTTCGGGGACTTGGTTACGCTGGTGTCATTACCAACGCCCTTTCGGTACCTAACGCGAGTGATTTCCTAGCTAAGAATTCATGCGGGCGCAATTTTAGGTGAGATAGGCTTGATTCAGGGTTTCATGCAGATTGGAAGACTATTCCTATCAATCACAATCAATTTAAATGGAAACGCAATCAAGTGCATAAGTAAATTTCATTAACGCACATCAATTCAAATCAACGGCTTCCTAGTATAGCCATAAGGGCTTAGGAAAGGTGTAATTTTGGATCAGGGATATAATGGGAAGATTTGGGGACGATAAGCCCGAAGGGCAAAATCGTCATTTTTTTGGAAGATTTGGGTACCGAATTACTCAAAATATTCCATGGCCAATTGATTGTGGCCATTTCCCATTTTTGATAATTTTTTGGAATTTCTTGATTTTTTTTATTTTTTTATTTTTTTATTTTTTTTTGTTTTTTTGTTTTTGTTTTTTTTAAAACCTGCCGAGCCCACTTGCCTAGGCCCAGTCTACCTCCCCCAACACTAACGCCGGCCTACCTCTAAAAAGCCCACAAGACCAAATAATCTCCACGACCAAACCAACATGAAAATGCATCTCACCTTACTGTTCATCGTCTCCCTCATGCAGAATAAATGAGGTTGATGGGGTTTGGGCGTCGGGGCATCCTCCGGCTCGCGAACATGAGCTCCGGTGGCGACGAGAAGACGGGCAGAGGCTTCGAAGCTAGTGTGTCTCAAGCTTCTCGACCGTCGAGGCCGACGGATGAACGGTGGAGGAGCTCGGTACAGAGGCGTTGGGAAGCATCGAGTTGGTCTCTCAGTTGCCAAACAATGGTGAGCAGACCTTGAACCAACAACCAGGGCATCGGGCTAGCTGGATGTGGTCTAAGGAGGTGTCGGGTGGCTCGGAATGGTAAGCCGGCGGCTGGACAGCAGCTCCAGACAATAGATTAACAGCGAGTTGGCATCAAGACAGTCACTTGAGGCGTCGGGTCAACGAACCGAGGACCAACCGGCTACGTCGAGGACTGAACGGGAGCTTCGGCTTCGCGAAAAGCCAACACCAGAACTTGTATGTACTGCTGGTGGCTCTGAGAAGTTCAAGGGAGCTCGGGACAGAATCGTTGCGGCTTCGGTTCTCAGATCTGGGCTCAGGGTTGATGGAGCTTGGGTCGGAGGCCACCGTCGACTTGACTAGATAGCGGCTGCCGACGAGCTGAGGCGAACGGCTGGTGTAGCTAGGCGGAGCAGCTGACGAATGAGGACGTCACTAGGTGACGAGGCACGATACGACTGGTGGTGGTGATGGACGCAAGGACTGGTGATGAGTTTGGGAGCGTCGGACACAGTCGGGATCGGAGAGAGATTCGCCGGGGTGAGAGGCTGTTGCCGTAAAGCAGCGATGTCGGAACGGGCACGGCGGCGCGAACCGCTTTGGCCTTCAGTCCACCGTTCTCCCGCGGTCGGTTCACAGGACGACTGAGCCCCCGTTTCACCCGCTCCCCCCTGAGATATATGGTGTCGGAGAAGAGCTCCGCCATGGTTAATGGTGGCAGGCCCCCCCCAAAAGTGCAGTCCTGGTCTCCCTCTTTTTTTTTATCTCCACCATCTCCTCCCAGAACCCCTCTTTTCATGCATGGCATCCAACGTCCCTTGCCTTCCTTTTCTTTTTCTTTTTTAATACCCTTGTCCCCCCCCACTTTCTTTTGCGGCCTCTTCTTTCAAGACGGTGGAGCAATAGTTAATTAATCCCTCGTTCTATTCTTCGTTGATGGACAACGAGTAGGATTTTTTTTATTACGCTCTCATGTGTTCTCGCTCATGTTATTATCACCGTTCGTTTTTATTGTGCTGTCCAGCTCACGAAGCTCTTTGACCCTCCTCATCAACCGTCATTGTACCATAGGAACCCGCTCATCTTGCCGTCGCATCATTGATTTGCTTATCCGACAAATTTAAACTCAATTGACTCAGTCTATCCTAAATACCAAATGAATGATAGAACATATACAATGCATGCGAAATTATTTTTGTGAGAATTATGACTAATTCTCATTTTTATTCTTACACGGGTGGTATTTCTCTGATTTTTTTTGGGTATTTTTAATAATTAAATAAATTCGAAAAATATTAAAAAATACCAAAAAATATTTTTGTTCAAAATTGGTTCTTGAGGCCAAGCCAAGGCTTCCAAAGTTGATTTTGTGATTTTATGACCTTTTTTGATATTTTTAATTAATTTTAAAGAATAAAAATCAAAATAATAAATGGTCAAAAATCAGGTGTCAACAGCTGCCCCTCTTTGAGAGGAATCTCATTAGAGGTTTCTCTCAAAGATAAGGTGGCACCTGATTCTTAACCGACTCAACTGGGAAAACGAGAGAAGAAATGCTATGATATTGAATTCTTTAAAGCTCTTGATAAAAGCTCAAATTATTCCCTGGTTTGCTCTAACAATTTGAACATGGGCCGGAGTGAGAAAGGCTTACCTGAAGCTCGCCTGTCGAATGCTGCCGGTCGCGACGACTTTCAAGAAGATGCCTAGGACTCGTCATTCAGAATATCTTAGGGAGATTAAGCTCTGACCTGTATGGTAGGTCATACCATTATGGAGATTCCTAACGGCTAGGAATCTAAAGAAGACGCATTCTTTCTTTGGGAATTTGCCAAGGGTTTTGATCCGTATGGTGGATTAGACCATAAGCGGTTCGCCTATAGTAAGGCTTACCTAGGAAAACAATTTTTTTCAACATTTGGGATTAGTCAAAGTTTTGATCCGTATTGGGGACCGGACCATTGGGCTGATCCTTATGGCGGTATCTACCTTTGAGTTGACCCTTCAGGCGGTTTCTACCCTTAGTTGACCCTTCAGGCGGTTTCTACCTTTGTTTGACCCTTCAGGCGGTTTCTACCTTGATTTGACCCTTCAGGCGGTTTCTACCTTGAGTTTGCTTTGAAAAGGGGTCTCATGACGAGGGTTCTCCACGTCCGATGAGACTGCCTAAATTTTGAAAAGGGGTCTCCTAGGACGAGGGTTCTCCACGTCCTGCTGGGACAGTTTGCTGACTTCTTTTGAAAAAGGGTTCTATCCTGACCCCTTCTTTTGCAAGATCCCGAAATTTGCCGGGAATTCAATTTTGAAGCAGTGAAAGATTTTATATTGACAAAGCTTCGCTTGGGTCTGTTGGGGCGACATTCTGGGAGCTGGGTTCTCCAGGTATCCTGCAGAAGTTTGAGCCTGAAAGATTCTTCTTCACCAAGAAAACGTTAGTAATCTTTGGGAAGACTACGGCTGTCCATTTTGACAAAACCGTATGATTTAAGTTTTAATCATGAAATGTGCATTTTGATGCTGGAGGCTATCCAAAGCATTCTTGCAACACGCAAATGTGATCACAAATCCCTTGCACGGAAAATTTGGATCAACAGTTTGAAAATTCCAAAAAGAGTTTGTTCAAAACATCAATTGGGATATTTCTCGACAATGAGGTCTTCTCACCTGTTTGGATGTAACGATTTTTATAAGGGACGCACTATATTCCCTACTAGCCTGTGCCCAGGTTTTAGGCTCATTCGCAGCGCATACATTTTGATCGGTCGGGAGGTCTTCCACGGGACCGTAATGTTAGGCTTGGATATTGGCTTTCAAGGGGGACTCGCTTTGGAGTCGAGGTTATTGAATGAAAATCTTCACCATCTGCTCCGGGTTTATAAGTCAAGAACCCTGCAAAATGAGAAAGAAATAGTCTTGCTCGTACTTGTTCGAGCTAAGCTATATGTTAACCCAAGTGTCTTAGTCAGAGAAGACTGTTTCAGGGTTATGATGTTGGTAGGATTTGTGGACCGAAAAAGGCTTGTTTTTGGCCCAAAATTCTTGGAGAGTTTGACATTGGTGATCATTGCAGATTTGCTACCTGTCTTTTCTCTTTTACGCCTTTATTCCGCGCTTGACACCATTTGGCGAGCAGCCTTTTTGGAATTTGGCCCCTTCGGGGATTTCCTCTTTTCCCATCTAGACTTTATTGTGGGTCAATCAAACAGCTTGCACGGGCATCAGCCTTGCTTTTACCAGGCACTTTGCTTTTTCTTGATGCCGGGATTTTTTTCTCATTTTCATCTTTTTTTTTTTATTTTTCTTTTGAAATCTCATTTTTCTCATCTTCAGGAGATCACTTTAGACATATGATCGAAAGTCTAAACATGCTTTTACCATAAATCCAGGAATTTCTTTGTAATCCCTTAGTCTTGAGCTCTTCCGTTTCTAAAGTGATGTTGCATCCATCTTGAAATGTGCAATGATCACCAACGGGTTCATGAAACGAATTTGCAGGCTCGACTTGGCTGTGCAAAGGATAAACGTATGTGGGATAGAGAAATGAATGCTTCTCGTCATCCTATGGCACTTGGATTACCATATAAACAACACACGAAGATTAATGTTAGTCCGAGCAACAAAATTTCTAATCATTTCTCCTGATGCTGTTGGACTTACTTCTATTCTGCCCCGATGTGGGGTGGTTCTCGACAGGGCTGATAATGAAAACCTCCGTTCAAAGGGGTTATCAATGGTCACCTGTAGTATTTGGGAATATGAAACGAACGCCTCCGTCGTCCCAATCCATGTAATCGCTGCGAATGGTCCCTACCTCCGTAGGTACAGATTTTGCTATCCGATTCACTTCCCTCATCTCTCAAGTGTATGTAGGAAGTGTTTGGACTGGGCTCGCCTCTCTTTTGAGTAAACTTCCCTTTGAATGATTTGACAAATAATCATATTTGGAAAAATTCATTTCTTTCTTTCCCAAAATTTATCCATCGAGGGGATTTTGTGATGTATCGTGCATGTTTTATTCATGCTTTGGGCAACTTCCCGATTTAAATCATGAATATCGATGCATTGGAAAATCTTTATGCCGGCTGAAAGGATTCTGACATTTTTTTATCTCCAGCTGACTGGGAAAAGGGATACTTACCTGTCCGTCGCAGCTGCAGATCCCTGCAAATGTAAAAGAAGCATATCATTGTAGGTTCACGAATTTTTCAAAAATCGAAACGATACATCCTACCCTTGGTCATGTACTCTAACGAGTAGTACATGGGATGTAAAAACTTGTTCGTCTGCAAGGCGACTCCCCTGTCAAGGATAAACAATAAGTGTCAATTCATATTCCCAAATTCAAGACAAGTTGGGACGATACAACTTTACTCTTGATTTTCATCCCATTCTGATGTTGCATATTGATATGAACAACATCTATCAAATCCGCCTATCCATGCTTGGAGTGTTTGTAACATCAATGGTTCATCTGCCCCCAGCTGGGCAGCGTCTGTTCTGCTATTTGAACGCATGACTCATTGAGTGATTTGTCCATGTTTATCATCTGAGAAGGAAAAGAAAGAATATATTACTTCGGTATTCGATTGAAGATCGTTTAGGAACGATACATCGTTTTACCAAATAGGTGGCTTCGCGGCCAAACGTATTTCGTGTTGAAGGGGTAGATCTCATTATGCTCAGCGGGTGATAATTATGGTTCATGGAACTTGCTCCACGGATTAAGTGATTAATCCACGGCCTTCGACTTGAAGATGCTCAAAGGGTGATGTTGACACTCACGCGCAATTAGTTCTAGACATTAATGAAAGATGTTCCCGTGGGAACCTTACAGTGCGATCAACAACATATGCAATAGGAGTATTCAACCCCTTTTCTCGAAGCATTTTTCATCGAGTAGCCATGCCTTGCATCAGACGTTTGATCACCGGCCTCGCGTCACCACTGCGATGGTCCTCCGGCTCCAAATTGATCGAGCCAAAGATTGAACTCATCGCCAAGGAAATTGCTCGGGTCTTCGAGCCATTGATGTTCAAGTTGGGTATCAACGATTGTTGGGGGCAGATTTCTTTCATTGCCTTCGTTGTGAGGGATTGGAGTCTTTGAGCTGGAACCTTCATCATTGCCCTGTTGGGGTTGAGACATACATTCCCGAAGAGTATTGATCCAAGTGTCCAGCTCCTCATCAAGGAAATCACCTGTTCTTTCTAGCCCTTGGTGCCCAGATTGGGTGTCGTCGACTGCAGGCGAGGGATTCTTCTCTTTGCTCTCGCCGTGAGCAATTTGACCCCTCGAATTGGAACTTCCTCCGATGACCGGCAGGTTCATATGTGCACTCACTACCGATGCCAGATCCGCTTCAGGGACAGCATTAATGACTGATTCGCGCTCAAACTGAGGAATTTCTATGTGCTGGAACTGTGGCATATACTCCTGAGGAGTATTGAGATAGCTCGGCGGAGCATTCTGATTTGGGTTAGAGGAGTCGCTGACACGACTGCTAGTCCCGTCATTGCTGAAACACGGTTGGGTGCTCTTGGCTCTCCAATCATCATGGTTGTAACTCTGCCCAGCACTTGAGCTCCAACTGGCTTTATGATGGTTTAACGCTATCCTTCCATCCCTTAGCAATCTCCTATAGTACTTGAGGTGAGACTCAACGTTAATTCTAGAGAGCCCCGGCACATTCATAATCTCGAGTATGCGTAGTGGGCTAGCCGAATCAACTCCCAGCTCTCGAATTGCATCAACAAATTTGGTGTGAAGTTCATAGGTCCAGTAAAACCTTGTTCTCTTATCACCCAAAATATCGTCAATACTTCAGTAGCTATTCTCTACGGGATCTAGTCGCTTCAAAAGTTGTCCAGGGAGGGACTCACCGACTTTGGACTGGCTGGCTGCGACAGCGAGTTCGTCATTGAGAGAATTCCCCCTGTGATGATTCATATCCCATTTCTCAGAGGATGTTGGTGTTGATCCTATGGTGTTGACTTGCTCATGCAGATCTCCGGCGGTATCTGGCTGTGTCGGAAAATGCTGTGGAGAATACGGTAACAGCTGAGTGTTATTCGTCAACAGGGATGGTTCATCGAGGAACACCTCGCCGAGGACAACAGGATTACCACAATTAAGGCAAGTGGCCTTAGTCAGAGCTTCATTATATCTCGCGCTTTCAGCTTGAAGCTTCTCATTCTCCTCCTTCAGGACCAGTAACTCATGGTCTGCGTATTGCTGTTTCACCCGGGTTCGTTTGTTGGCGAACCAAAACTTGACCTTCGAAAGCTCCAATCCTATCTTTCGGCTCAACTCCATTTTCTGTTGTCTGCTTGGAGTGGGGCATTCATTGAAGAAAGCTTCGAGCTCTCGGATTTGGCCTGGAGTGTGGCGTTGTAGTTGCTTCCTTTTCCGATTCCGGTCATCATTGTATACTCCTTCTTCGTAGCTGAAACCTAGAATTTCATCGCTGGAGGAGTCAGTCTCTATGGCCTTCGGGCAGGATTCAGCTCCAGGATCTTCAAAGTCTCCCAGCAGTTCGTGCTCAGAAATGTCCAGGTCGGGCGTTTCTAGCAGATGGGAATAACTTTTAAACATGATGGATCGGGGTATCTCGGGCTGATCTAGTTCACTCAGCTTTCTCAATTCGCTCTTACGTGTTTGCTCACTCGAGAAATTTTCTCAAGTGATTGTGCGTGTCCTGGAACCATCCTTCAGGCTGCATATGAAGACCAGCAAGCAAGCGCTCCTCCCGAGATCCTGCAATTACTCATCGTCTGTATTCCCCTTTCTTTTTCCTCGTGATAGGATCACAAACTCTCTTGCATTGATTCGGTTTCATCGAGTATTGCGCTCGTCCCCTAGTTCAGTCTTCAAAGTGGTGGGTCTACAATCTTTCGGCGCCTTTTATGATTTGCTAGGCCCGAGAACGTGGGGAGCAGCGGTGGACCCGCAATTAATGACTCCGCTTAATTCATTTAGCTCCATGGGAATTAACGCTATGATCTTCTCTCAACCCCTTTTCATCATTCAAACGAAAGTGGCATTTTCCCTGTGCATGCTGCTACTCTTCATTTCAGCATCCCGGGTGCTTGGTGAGGAATGAGTTCGTGGCCATTCAAAATTTTAAAGACCGTCTCTGGTTTCAGACTTAATCTAACAAGGGATCATCACAACTGAGCATGACGATGTTCGTCGATAGCGTTGGTTTTAATATAGAATTAACTATAGTCATTAAAGAAAAATGTTCCCGTAGGAACTTTACAACGGATAAAATGAGTGATCTACTCGTAAACATGTTCTTCTTTCTATGGGTGTTCGTAGTGACCGACCCATCGTGCCCCGAGTCAGGTGCTAGATCATGGCTGTCCAAGCATGCCAGCTTCCCACTGATTGAACAAGGCATCGAGCCCCTCATCGAAGAAATCGTCTGTCGTGGGTTGACCAGCGGCAGGCAGAGCACCAGCCGACTGCTGCTCGAATGGAGGAGTGCGCACTCGCTGTACTTGTGACACGCGCTCTTGAGAAGTGTTGAAATGGCCTGGGAGGACATTCTGATCAGCTTTCAGTTTGCCGGTGGTCGGGTTGCTAGCTTGATTGATGCTTAGATTTGGCCGGGTATCTCTTGATGCCTGAGCATTACAATGGCGGTCGCCCCTAGCTTTTGAGCTCGAGACGGATTCCTCCCGGTTTGCTCCACTCGACGTTGTTTTAATAGCTTTCTGTAGGCAGCAAGGTGATTCCTGACCAGCTCCTTACTAAGCCCCGGTACATTCATGGCCTTAAATATGCGCGTCGGAGTTGCTGAGTCGATCCCCATTTGGTGAACCACGTCTAGGAATCTGGAATGCAGTTCAGGGGGCCAAGCGAACCTCCTCTTATCGTGGCCCAAAATTGCATTGATGGCTTGACGACTGATTAACTCATCTCCAGCAGGACCCGACCCTATCGGAAATTGTTGTGCATGAGGCTGATATGCTTTGAGCTGGTCGGCGGTAACATCCAGCTCCTTGAAACTGTAACTCCAATCAAAGCGATGCAAATCCCATCCCCCGGGAGGCATTTGTATCATCTTCGTAGGATCATCCTGCTCATGCGTGACTCCGGCAAAATCTGGTTGAGCAGGAGATGCCCCGAGGGAGTAGGGTGGTAAATGAACGTCTTCAATCATCGCGTGAGGCTTATCGGGGAATATCTTATCGAGGGCGACGAGGTTATCGCAATGAGGGCAAACGGTAATATTGAGAGCTTTTTCATACCTCATGTTTTCTGTTCACAGCTTTTGATTTTCTTCCTTTAAAATCTCGACCACCTGACGTTTGCGTTGAGCCTTCGATTTGGATCTCCTATTTTGAAACCAAAACTGGATCCTTGACTGATTAATCCCCAACTCCCGGCTCAATTCAATTCTCCACTTCTTTTTCATGTAATGGTTTTTACTGAAAAGGGTTTCCAGCATTTGGGTTTCCTCCTGAGAGTATTGGTGAGGACGTCTTCTTTTCCCGAGTTGAACATCGTGGATGTCGTTGTCGTCGTCACCGTGATCTTGATTTTCGTTGCCAGAAGTGTTGGGCTCCATGGTTTTGGTGTTAGACTTGGTCTTGGAATCTTCGAGATCACTCAGTAGTTCAATTTCTGAGATTTTTGAGTCAGTCGCCTCTAGCAGCTGACAGTAACCTCTTAAATATGTTGGATTGAGAAATGTTTGATTGGTTCTTGCCCACTCAGAGTTCTCTACTCTCTCCTGTATGCTCACTCCCTATAAATTTTTCTTCGAGTGACTTTGTATGTTTAGGAGACGCTCTTCAAGCATGAAAGAAAATTATTAGGCAAACGCTCCCCGTTAAGACCTTGAATTTCTCGCTTAACTTTTCAACGTGATGTGAGTGCTGAATCCTGTTAGGGCTTTTTTTCGATAGTTGCGCTTACCTTCCACCTAACTCTAATAATGGTGATCCCGACAAACCTTTTACATCTTTTAATTGATAAGCCGGAAATCGCGGACCGAGACGAATCCAATGGTTCACGTGAGGGGACCTCCTGCTTTACCCCCTAACTGGGCTCTACCAGCATTATTACTGAGACCCTTCATCATCCTCGAGTTGCTATAAAATGAGGAATTAATGTATGGAAGGTTAACGTTCTCGCATAATCAGCTTCTTCCTTCTAATCTCTCTGTTAGCCTCGTCTTATTCTCAAGCCAACCCAACGCAAATGGCCTCCTCTCCCGTACGCACTTTTTCAACTGATGTCTTGGCCCAGTGGGAAAAGCTTTATAACCTACTGGGTCGCGGTTACGCACACATAACCGATCATTCTGCGACCGAGGATGAAATCCGTGTCCTGCTCGAGGACCTTGATACCACTTCTCTCGAAGGTACTACACTGGGGAGGGAATATAGAATTTTCCCGACTCTCTTTGCACACTCCTTAGAGGCCTACCGTGCTGCTAATCGGGAGGTTCTCGTGGCTCGCGTCTTGCGAGCTCGTTATGAGGATCGATCTGATCATTTGGTACTGACCAACTATCTGGCCGATAGTTACAAAAAGGCCGTCGAGTTTGCTAATGAGCGGGTCGCGACGTTGCTTCGCGAGAGGAGAAATCTGGTGGAGCAATTGGCCCTATCCCTGACCACCGGCGAGCATGACCGCCGCAATGTCCTGTTGAGGCTTCAGAGCGACTGGCAGGAAGAACAGCTCGACAAAATAACCGCGGACATAGCTCGCGGGAATGGACTGGTTCGAGACCTGGAAACAATCGCCGAAGAACATGAGGCCAAGGTCGCCGAAGTTAAGGGAGAATGCAAAAGTCTTCTCCTCAGGCTTGCCGACCATGACATGCGGAGTTGGGAGTATGAGCAGAGCATTAATAACATGGAGGGTCAGTTGGGCTCCTTCGTGTCGTTAATTAGGGCTCACTTTGGCTTTACTTTTCTACCCCGAATTGTATGACCTGCTTTTGAAAACCCTCCACTGAGCAAAATAAATGAGAACTCTTGTGTGTGTTTTAACTTCTGTATGGTTCATTTCTTCGAGCATCCGAACATCTTCAACTTGGGTGAGCCGAACCATAATATCAATAAGCCGAGCAAATATGTCCTGATTTTATAACTCGCTCATGATCAGATGAGATAATAGCCTTAGACTTGTCCAGGAAAAGATTTCTCTCTATTACCTATTTTTTTACCTGCAAATAAAAAGACAGAATCAGAAGGAATAATTTGAAAAAGAAATCAAAAACCCCTTTTCAATCCTATGCTTGCCCATGATTAATAAGGACAAGATCTTTTACAAGGGTTTTAATCTTGCGCGAAAAGTTTTTATCAATATTCCTCGAAAGAAAGCATACTATTGAAAGGAATGTAATTCACAATAATCGCTTTTGATCAATTTCGAGAGGAACGAATTACTCAAAAGTGCGAGGCATAATAACGTGTTTTAAATTTAATTGAAGATACGGCATCCAAATCAAGGCCGTTTTGTTAAGAACGAGAGTAATTTGGTTATCTATCTCGTCATTAAATTCAAAACAACGCCGATATTCTCGATCAATTATCGTGGATTACCAGCGACGTAAAACATGCATGGACCAATTCAAGTGTATAATTCCTTCTAGCGAAATTGGGGTTGGATTACCCTATACGACCAAAAAGGTCGTGCAAGATTTCCAATTTTAATTTCCTCTAAAGGAATTATAAACTTGACTTGGGAGTATTCGGATGATTAGAGAAAATGCCACAATCACATTCCCATGACCTGTCAAAAGAAATACAACCAAGTTCCATCTAAATGTATACACCAATAGATCCCTAATACAATCACTCTAAGGGGTGAGATAGAGAAAGCCTCGATAAAAATAAACCCTATACAAGAGGACTAGTAATGGAAAATGAAACAAAGGAATGTGATCCTAACGTTTAAGGATGCCCCAAGTTCGATCTGTGACTTCCGGATCACTTGCCCCAACTCGTCATCTTCATTGGACGATATCTCAATAATGTCCATAGTAGGCTCCTTTGTTGCTCACTCGGTGCTTGTCATGGGATATCATCCTCTTCGTCTTCTATCAAGGACGTTTGGGAAAAACACACATATCTATCCTTGAAATGGCATTTAATCTAATCACCAGAATGCAATGAATGAAATGCCTATATTTATATGAACTGTAATAGATTTGAGGGATAGAGAGTCTTACCAACCAAACTCGTCGACTTATGTGCGGTTTTAGGTGTACCAACCGCCCAAAGACATGCGCATGAGACAAGTGATGGTGAACTTCTAAAAATCAGAGGGTTTGGCACCTAAGGTTAAGGTTCCCACTTCGAGTTCTAGAAAGAGCCGATTCCATTGCACAGCTATCGTTGCATTGGGACTCGATCCATAGTTCGAAGCGAGCGGAATTGAAAAGTGGATTACCCCGCGTTTTTCCTCACGGAGATTCCATTTTCAATTCCTTCTATTGTGTTCCTATAGGCGACGCCCGGGGTTTTAGGCGCGGTTGTGTGTGTTCAGGTGTCGTGATCATCACAATGCAAGTCATGCATAACAGTTTATCAATCAGCGCTTCAAATCATCCACACAACATACATTCCTACGCCCAGCCTGCATAAGACAATGTTAATCACGGACTACACCCCTTATTTCTCCAATCTGCAAAAACATATAACCCCTATCATGAGCGGACTTACCTCACCTTCAAGAGCGCCTGCAAGGTTAGAAAAATCACTCAACGTTTTAATTACGGCCTAAGCCCACTTGAGGTCTAGAACCATAGGTTCTAGAACAAAGGCTCCCCAGTGGAGTCGCCAGCTGTCGCGACCCGTCCGAAAGCGGACGCGGCTAATGGATTACCGATCGCGGGTCTTGGATCGGCGCGAGCCCTCCCAGGCCCATACCAAATCGCGGCGGGAGTATTTTTTTAAGGATTCGACGTTAAGAGTCGATCGCTTTCGACCTTCAGTGTGGTCGTGGTGGCATGTGCAACTTGTGCATGCATTTGGAGTCGCCACCGGTCTTTCTTGGAGGGTAGACCGGAAACCTTATTGACCGATTGGGAGAGATCGATCAATTCTGCGGAACCAGAGATTTTGGGTTCGGGGACTTGGTTACGCTGGTGTCATTACCAACGCCCTTTCGGTACCTAACGCGAGTGATTTCCTAGCTAAGAATTCATGCGGGCGCAATTTTAGGTGAGATAGGCTTGATTCAGGGTTTCATGCAGATTGGAAGACTATTCCTATCAATCACAATCAATTTAAATGGAAACGCAATCAAGTGCATAAGTAAATTTCATTAACGCACATCAATTCAAATCAACGGCTTCCTAGTATAGCCATAAGGGCTTAGGAAATGTGTAATTTTGGATCAGGGATATAATGGGAAGATTTGGGGACGATAAGCCCGAAGGGCAAAATCGTCATTTTTTTGGAAGATTTGGGTACCGAATTACTCAAAATATTCCATGGCCAATTGATTGTGGCCATTTCCCATTTTTGATAATTTTTTGGAATTTCTTGATTTTTTTTATTTTTTTATTTTTTTATTTTTTTTGTTTTTTTGTTTTTGTTTTTTTTTAAACCTGCCGAGCCCACTTGCCTAGGCCCAGTCTACCTCCCCCAACACTAACGCCGGCCTACCTCTAAAAAGCCCACAAGACCAAATAATCTCCACGACCAAACCAACATGAAAATGCATCTCACCTTACTGTTCATCGTCTCCCTCATGCAGAATAAATGAGGTTGATGGGGTTTGGGCGTCGGGGCATCCTCCGGCTCGCGAACATGAGCTCCGGTGGCGACGAGAAGACGGGCAGAGGCTTCGAAGCTAGTGTGTCTCAAGCTTCTCGACCGTCGAGGCCGACGGATGAACGGTGGAGGAGCTCGGTACAGAGGCGTTGGGAAGCATCGAGTTGGTCTCTCAGTTGCCAAACAATGGTGAGCAGACCTTGAACCAACAACCAGGGCATCGGGCTAGCTGGATGTGGTCTAAGGAGGTGTCGGGTGGCTCGGAATGGTAAGCCGGCGGCTGGACAGCAGCTCCAGACAATAGATTAACAGCGAGTTGGCATCAAGACAGTCACTTGAGGCGTCGGGTCAACGAACCGAGGACCAACCGGCTACGTCGAGGACTGAACGGGAGCTTCGGCTTCGCGAAAAGCCAACACCAGAACTTGTATGTACTGCTGGTGGCTCTGAGAAGTTCAAGGGAGCTCGGGACAGAATCGTTGCGGCTTCGGTTCTCAGATCTGGGCTCAGGGTTGATGGAGCTTGGGTCGGAGGCCACCGTCGACTTGACTAGATAGCGGCTGCCGACGAACTGAGGCGAACGGCTGGTGTAGCTAGGCGGAGCAGCTGACGAATGAGGACGTCACTAGGTGACGAGGCACGATACGACTGGTGGTGGTGATGGACGCAAGGACTGGTGATGAGTTTGGGAGCGTCGGACACAGTCGGGATCGGAGAGAGATTCGCCGGGGTGAGAGGCTGTTGCCGTAAAGCAGCGATGTCGGAACGGGCACGGCGGCGCGAACCGCTTTGGCCTTCAGTCCACCGTTCTCCCGCGGTCGGTTCACAGGACGACTGAGCCCCCGTTTCACCCGCTCCCCCCTGAGATATATGGTGTCGGAGAAGAGCTCCGCCATGGTTAATGGTGGCAGGCCCCCCCCCCCCCCAAAAGTGCCGTCCTGGTCTCCCTCTTTTTTTTTTATCTCCACCATCTCCTCCCAGAACCCCTCTTTTCATGCATGGCATCCAACGTCCCTTGCCTTCCTTTTCTTTTTCTTTTTTAATACCCTTGTCCCCCCCCCACTTTCTTTTGCGGCCTCTTCTTTCGAGACGGTGGAGCAATAGTTAATTAATCCCTCGTTCTATTCTTCGTTGATGGACAACGAGTAGGATTTTTTTTATTACGCTCTCATGTGTTCTCGCTCATGTTATTATCACCGTTCGTTTTTATTGTGCTGTCCAGCTCACGAAGCTCTTTGACCCTCCTCATCAACCGTCATTGTACCATAGGAACCCGCTCATCTTGCCGTCGCATCATTGATTTGCTTATCCGACAAATTTAAACTCAATTGACTCAGTCTATCCTAAATACCAAATGAATGATAGAACATATACAATGCATGCGAAATTATTTTTGTGAGAATTATGACTAATTCTCATTTTTATGCTTACACGGGTGGTATTTCTCTGATTTTTTTTGGGTATTTTTAATAATTAAATAAATTCGAAAAATATTAAAAAATACCAAAAAATATTTTTGTTCAAAATTGGTTCTTGAGGCCAAGCCAAGGCTTCCAAAGTTGATTTTGTGATTTTATGACCTTTTTTGATATTTTTAATTAATTTTAAAGAATAAAAATCAAAATAATAAATGGTCAAAAATCAGGTGTGAACAGCACAAATCTGAACCTTCAGATGCAGGTTAGAAGCAGGTCAGAAGCAGAGATCTGAACCTTCAGATGCAGGTCAGAAGCAGAAAAACTGAACCTTCAAATGCACTGTTCAAAACTCGTCAGATGCAACTGCATTTGAACCCGTCAGATGTAACTGCATCTAAACCCGTTAGATGCAACTCAGATGCACCCGTCAGATGTAGTTCCTTCTGAACCTGATCAGAAGCAGTTCCTTCAGAACCCGTCAGAAGTAATTCCTTCTGAACCCGTCAGAAACAGTTCCTTCTGAACCTCCAGAAGCAACTTCAGAAGCATTGAATCTGAACTCGTTAGAAGCAATGAATCTGAACATTCATGAGGATAAAAGCTCAACCTTCAAAGAACAAAATCTGCACGAAAATACAACAGTATAAAAAGAAATTTAATTAATAAAGAATACCGAGGCCTGTGTTCGACAGAATTTCCTTAAAACAGATTCGTCACCTCCAGTACGTGCTTTGAGGTTTCGTGAACGTCTATCTCCCAGAATACAACAGTTAAGCAGCGATAGAGGCAAGCACAGCACTCCAAAGCTTTCGGCGAACTTGAACAACACGAGAACACTATCGAAAACAATGCAAATGCAGACAATTCAAAAGAGGGAGAAGTGATTTTCGTAGTCCATAGTTCTTATTTTCGTGGTCTTGAAACAGAACGGGAAGCCACCTATTTATAGGCTAAGGGGGGCATTACGGAAATAAAGAATAACGGCTAAATAATTCTGCCGTTTAGAGCCGTTATGTATTTAATTCTGTAACCACATAATTATAACAGCCGTTACTTAGTTAATAACATTAACACACCGGTAAATAACTTAAGAACGATTAACGGTTTGAGTTGAAAAAAATTAAAATAGAAGGCAAAAATGGGCTTGTCGCAAGGCCCACTTTTCGGTCCTGCATTCGCGTACGCAGGTCGTGCACTGGCGCCCAAGTTTCAACTTGTCGGGCCTCCGTCGGGGTCCGGGATTTGCATCCCCCCTATGCATGCGTGCGAGGCATAGTGCTTGTGTTATGATAGTTACCACTCAAAGAGAGTGTATTCATATATAAAGCACTTCAAGGCCTTCTTCCTTTCCTATGTGGGACTAGTGCTTTGTCACTTCCCACTTCCAACTCAAGGGTGTTCTTTGATAAACAATTCCTCATTCATTCACCCATCAAAATACCTCATATTTTCCAACAATCCCCCACATGAATGAAAATTGTTTTGGTTTTGACTCTGTGATAGTGTTCAATAAATGAAACCTGCTTATGATTGGTAGGTATCACCCTTTGAACCTTCCCTTGTGAAAGTATATTTAATTTACCAGCTGTCCAGTAGATATAATGTCCTTGAACTGTCCTGCTTTCTTAGTAAATGACACATACACTTCACACAGGAATCATCTAAACGTTTGTTCAGTTCTCATGAGTATGTTCGTTTTGGCCATGAACATCGTCTTGGTTCTGCGAGAGTTTCTAAAGAATTCAGCCCTCAGAAATTCTCCTTTGAAGCGGCTCCACTTCTCTCTGACATCGGTGATTACTTAATCTTGAGTAATTGATTTACTCCACTTAAGAATCATTAAAGCATAATTGATATCATTTTCCTGATAAACCCCCACAATATTTGATTTTTCTCCACATATGTGAGGGTTGTCAAATCACTGTTTCTTTTATAGGAATGGTTTGAGGGATAGACCTCCACTGTGATATATTCAGTTCATATAATTAGGTTGTCCCTTTGAACCTAGATCTTGGGATCTCCAGTCAGCTAGGTTAGGTTTTCGTTTATATCAACTTTTTTGTAATGGGCTTCAGTCCCATTCCTATTGTTGACTTTTCAACTAACTCTCTGTTTAACCCTTTAGTTGGCGGATCCGCAATATTATCCTTTGACTTTACGTAGTTAATAGAGATAATTCCAGTTGAGAGTAGTTGTCTAATGGTATTGTGTCTACGACATATATGTCTAGACTTACCATTATACATGTTACTATGTGATCTTCCAATTGTAGATTGACAATTGCAATGTATACAGATTGGTGGCACAGGTTTTTGCCATTTTGGAATATCCTCTAGGAAATAGCGTAGCCATTCAGCTTCTTCACCACATTTATCCAAAGCTATAAACTCGTATTCCATTGTGGATCTGGCTATAACAGTTTGTTTACAGGATTTTCAAGATACAGCCGCACCTGCCAGTGTGAAAACAAATCCACTAGTAGATTTTGAGTCTTTTATATCAAATATCCGGTTTGCATCATTGTATCCTTCTAATACATATGGATATCTGGTATAGTGCAGGCCATGATTCCGAGTATACCGTAGGTACATGAGTACTCTCACTATTGTTTTCTAATGGTCAGCACTCGGATTGCTCGTATATCTACTCAATCTACTAACCGTATAGGCAATATCTGGTCTAGTACAACTCATTACGTACATTAGACTTCCAATAATTATGGAGTATTCTACTTGAGAAATACCCTCTCCTCTATTCTTGGATAGAAGATGACTATTGTCTAATGGTGTTCTAGCAATACCAGAATCATTCTTACTGAATTTTTCAAGAATCTTGTGACTGGTTTAAAACTAAACCTTCTGACGTTCTTGTGACCCTAATCCCTAAAATCACATCAGCAAGTCCCATATCTTTCATGTCAAATCTTGAATTCAACATATTCTTGGTAGATTTGATCATTCTGTCATCACTACCAACAATGAGTATGTCATCCACATACAGACATAGAATGACATTTCCAATCTCTGTCTCTTTAATGTAGACACATTTATCACATTCATTGATTTTAAAACCATTGGTAATCATTGCATTATCAAACTTTTCATGCCACTGCTTTGGCACTTGTTTTAGACCATACAATGATTTTACCAATTTACAGACTTTCCTTTCTTGTCCTGGAACTACAAAACCTTCAAGTTGTTCCATATAGATTTCTTCATCCAAATCGCCATTTAGGAAAGCTGTTTTTACATCCATTTGATGTACTTCTAGATTTTGCAATGCTGCAATTGCAAGTATCATCCTAATGGAGTTTATTCTCGTCACAGGAGAATAAGGGCTTAAGTACACCTAGAGTGCCATAAGTTGTGTACGGCGATCAGTTTAGTGCTAAAACTTTCAAATCGATCAGTTTAGTACTAATTTTTTGCAATTTCGATCACTTCAGTGCTAACTTCGGAGAAATTCGTGCACTTCAGTGCCATTTCGGTCAAAATCCGACCAAAGTCTGGCGAAGTGAATTACGTGGATTTTGTAATTCAATTTTATTATCTGACATGGCGATTTTTTTTAAGTGATTGCCAAGGTAGAATCCGACATGGCTTAAATAAAGGGCGAGAGTGTAAAAACGACGTCGCTCTTGTTATCCTTTTCAAAGTCGTCATCGCTCGAGGAGTGAGAGGGACTCGTATGCGTAAATCGAAGTCGCGCTCGCCAAGTCAGAGCTAGTTGGTCGCCATTCGAAGGTCAACTGTCGCCGTCGCCGTCGCTTGCTCGTTTTTGTGAGGTATGCGTCCGCGTCCTCTGTCCCTCTCTCAAAGTGAGACCCGAGCCAAAATTAGGGCAAAATTAGGGTGAAATGAGGGCTTCGACGAGAAAATTAGGGTTAGGAGCAAAATTAGGGGTGAATATGGTAAAATGAAGGCTCGAAATTGATGCGTTGAGAACATATACTGCTTTAATCACAGCCTCTGTGGTTGATTTGTTGATAAAAGGAAAATAATGGCCCCCGAAAGCCCTTCTGTCCCTTTCGAATATGAATTTTTGGCTTCCCAAAGGTTTAGTTATTTAATCAAACCTCTAAGGCCTTTGCAGTGTAAAATTACTTTTTGTTTGCTGTGGGGACCTGAAACTGCGGAATCTAAAACACTGTGCATTGGTTGTCATGTTCCTTTGTTGATACTACACGACAAATAATGAGTCTTTAATCAAATAGCAGGCCTGTGGGGACCTCCATATGCATTTGTTGTTGACTGTGGTCCCGAAAGCTGATACCTTTACTGATTTTTGTTTCTTTTCGTGTAGGCATGGACAAGAATCTTGTTGCCGTCATTATTTGTTATGGAGGAAATTTTGTCATTGGCACCGACAAGTGGGAATACGAAGGTGGAAATGAAGGAACAATTTTCGTGGATGTCAGAATGTTGTCGTATGTTTCTTTCGTGAGGGATATAGTGCACCTATATAACCTCAAAGTAGGTAAGTTACTCTATTGTCTTCCTGGGAAGGATTTGAGGGATGGGCTGAGAGAGTCGTGGGATGATAATGGGTTTCAAGATCTGATTAGTCACTATCTCCATGGCAACGAAGTGAAAGTTTATGTAGACAGTGATGAAGACAGTGATAGCGATGATGATGATGATGATGATGATGATGATGATGATGATGATGATTCTCAGGATGAAGACAGAACTGAAATAAGAGAAGTAGGCATTGATTCCACTTCTCATGGAGGTGAAACAATTGTAGAAGGGCATGAGGAATGGGCAGACAGGGAGGATTGGGTTAATAGATAGGATCCTAGGGAGGGGGGAGGGAAGGGAGGACAGGGAGGAGGGAAGGGAGGACAAGGAGGAGGGAGGAGTAAGCAATACATATGATGAGACAATTACTGGATTAGAGTGGAAAATTACAGAATCCAGTGATGATGATGACGATGATGAAGTTGTGGAAAATGTCAGCTTTGTAGCAGACGACGACGACGACGATGAGGAGCTGCAAAGGTCAAGGAAAATCAGCAAGGACTTTGCGAGGAAAAAACATGTAGACTGGGGAGAATTAGAGAGAGGTGAAGCAGCAACTGGAGAAGAACGTACACCTGCTACAACTACTGGTCCTGCTATAACTACTGCTAACGATGAAGATATTGACAGTGGCGACTGGATTGGTACTTCTGGTGATGAGTCTGAACAAGAAGGACAAGTTGCAACTGTGCGTAGAAGGAAAAGTAAGTACCCTTCCTATGATCCATCTGTAGTTAATCCTGTTTTGAGCATTGGTATGAAATTTGAGGATTCCAAACAGTTGAAGGATGCCATCCTGAAGAGCTCCATTGCTGAGTAGAGGACTCTAGAATTTCTTCGAAATACAAAGGAGTATGTGAGAGCTATGTGTTCACAACGTAATTGGGGATGGAAGATCTACGCAGCACTAAGCAAGGGGAGCGGGTCATTCCAAATTAGATCATTCCAGGAGGAACATACATGTTCAATTATTTTTTACAACAAAAGGATAACAAGTACATGGTTGTCGAAGCAGTTCTTCAACACGATCAAGGCGATGCCGGAGATTAAGAGTCCTCACTTGAAGCAGCTGGTGAGAGAGCAAGTAGGGATCAATGTGTCAGAGAATCAGTGCAAGAGAGCCAAGTATAAAGTTATGACAAAACTATTGGGTCAGTACAAGCGAGAATATGCCCAGGTGTGGGATTATGCCTATGAATGTAGGCTTCAAAACCACCCAAGTAGGGTCTATGCTGAGGTTGTGGAGAGGCCATTGCCTGATGAAGGGACCATGTTTGACAGGTTTTACGTGTGCTTTGATGCATGCAAACAAGGCTTTTTATCTGGATGTAGAAGAATTGTAGGATTGGATGGATGCTTTTTGAAAGGGTTATGCAAGGGTGAATTGTTGGCTGCAATTGGTAGGGATGGTAATAACCATATGTTTCCTATAGCTTGGGCTGTAGTGAGGATAGAAAATAAGGATACTTGGTCGTGGTTCATGAAAAATTTGATGGCTGATTTGGAGATTACCGAAGGAGGGGTTGGGCTTTCATGAGTGATCAACAGAAGGTAAGACTTGGTCATTATGTTGGTCATTGCATTCTTCTGAAATCGGCTCATCATGTTACATTTTCCCTTTTCTTACTATTATTCATTGTTTAATATTGTAGGGACTTGTTCCTGCATTAGTTGACTTGATGCCACATGCCGAGCATAGAATGTGTGCGAGGCACATATATGCAAATTGGACGAAGAAGTACAAAGGGGATAAGCTGCAAAAGCAATTCTGGCAAATTGCAAAGAGCACGAACATGGCTGACTTTAGGATAGCAAAACAGGGTATGCTTGAGCTGACAAAGGATGGATTCGAAGCGCTATTCCAAACTGAAGCGAAGCATTGGTGTAGGGCTTTCTTCAGCGAAAAATTCAAGTGCGATATCGTCGACAACAACCTTAGCGAAGCTTTCAATGGCAGCATATTAGCCGCAAGGTGCAAGCCAATCGTTTCCATGCTTGAGGATATACGACTTATGGTCATGACTAGGCTGCGTAGTAAAAGAGATGATGCCGCGAAGTGGACTAGAGAATGTGGTCCTCGGATTGCAAAGACATTAGATGCCAATCTGGCTGCTTGTAAGTTCTGTCGTCCAATTTGGAATGGCGATGACGGGTTTGAGATCAAGAAGCATGAAGACACATATGTTGTTCACCTCCAGAGGAGGAAGTGTTCATGTCGGGCATGGCAACTAACTGGAATTCCCTGCGAACATGCCATTTCTGCCATCCAGAACCAAGAAGAGAACCCAGAACATTACCTAGCTGATTGCTACAGCAAAAGGTCGTATCTTGATACGTATAAGTTCATGATGCAACCTATTAGAAGTAGCAAATATTGGGAGCCAACCAATCGTGATGCCCCGGTACCTTTACCACTAAAGAAGGAAGTAGGAAGGCCAAAACGAAGACGAAGGCTGCAAAAGGGAGAGATTTCAAAACAAAGGATGAGCAAGGCTGGTGCAAAGATGATGTGCTCGTACTGCCATAAGTTGGGGCATAATAAAAAAGGCTGTCAAGTGAGGAAGCAACTTGGAGGACAAGTGATTGCTACAAATCCGACAAAAGAACCAGTAGAAGGCCACACTGTGCAGCTTCCTCAAGGGCCGCCAGAAGAGCAGAATACGTCGACCGTTCACCAACCGACGAGAAAATATACGGTAAGATGATACATTGTTTGCTTTCTTTATCTTCCTATAAGGTTTGCAATAGTCTAACCTCATTTGTACCTTTCAGGTGAGAAGAAGAAGGGCGAAATTTAACCAAACTGCCCAACCGTCACCACCTCAAGTGTCAACACAAGCTGCTGCACCAAGGAATGATGTCCAGCCACCTCAAGGGCCAACGGAAGAACAAGTTGGACAACCAATTCAAGTGCCAATAACTGAAAGAATAGCCCAGCCACCTCCATCAGCGCACACTGAATCTACCGTTGAGCAAACGAGGAGGAAATATCCAGTAAGATGTACATTCTTTGTTTTTATTAGTTTATGGCCCTTAGTGTAACCTTGTAAATACACTTCAGGTGAGGAGAAGACCAACAACAGTCCAGCCACCACAACCACCACCTCCGGAGCCAAAAGAAACTGATGCACAACCACCACTTCCGCGGCGAACAAGAGGGGCTCTTGGAAAGAGGTTGAAGGAATATGGTTATGGCCTATTCACAGACGAGCGCACCAGAATGACTATTTTGCATGTATGTTTCGTATGACTTGTCCATTTAAGGACAGTAATGTAAAAAATCCTGAATCATTCCTTATGTTATTGTATTGTAGCCTGGGAGAAGCTCGAAAATGCTTATTTTCGAAGGAAATCAAACTCAAGAGTCAACGGCTCTACCAAAGAAGAGATTGAAAAAGACGGGGACAACAGCTAGAGCTCCAATGCTGCCACCAAGGAAGAAGCCAGCAAGAGTTCCATGTCAACCAGTGCCTGATACGCCACTTGAGGAACCAGAACCTCCACATGTTAGAAAGAGTGCTCGGATCATGAACCAAGTCAAAAAGCCATCGAAGGGAGCTGGGGGGGTTGTTAGCATTGACTGATATGAATGTATGACAGGAGTGCACCTTTAATTTAGTGTTGTTATCTGTTGTTGGACACTCGTATCGGTTTAGTATTGTTATCTTTTGTTGGGAACCCGTACTCCTACTTTTTGTTAATGTAAACGGTTAGCCCAATTGGAGCTTCTTGTTATTGAATTATGCATTTATGCTATGATTCCACTTCTTATTATGTTGGCTGTTTGTGAATGCTATTGGCGGCTGATTTATATTAGGTGGTTGTTGATTGATTGGCTGATATTAATTATTAGCTCGCAGGTTTTGAGTGCATTGAAACCTGCTCGTGCAATGGTAATGCACCAGCAAGATGCTGGTGTAAGCTCACTTTTGTGTACCAGCAACTAGCTGGTGCACTCTAGTGCACAATCTGCACCAGCAACTTGCTGGTGTATACTATGAGGATTGAGCTTCCATGAATTGGTTATTGAAAATTTCGACGATGCACTTAAGTGATCGCTTTCAGAATAAGTTGGCACTTAAGTGACCATTTTCAGAGAAACTTGGCACTTAAGTGAACACTTTTTAAGCCCGACTAGCACTTGAGTGATCAGAATGTACAACTTATGGCACTTGAGTGATCAGAATGTACAACTTATGACACTTATATGATAATAGATAACCATTTGCAGCAAAATCATAAAATTAGCTAGCAAACATGTAAAAATAGCTCAAATGCTCATTGCAACAACATGTTTGCAATCTTTAAATAGCTCCAAACAAAAAATGCTGAACAACAAAAAAAAATGCAGGCTTGCCCCCCATATGCAGCAGCTGCACCAGCATCAGCAAATGGAGGGACGAAACAACTGCAGCAAACTACATATTTTGCAACAAAGCTTCAACTAAAACTAAGCATACACTGACTACATACATAGTTACTCCAAAAAAACTGACCAAAACTATAGCAAAATCATATTGACAATACATAGTTAACTCAAAAAACTGATCAAAATTGAGCATACATTGCACTAATCGTTCATTTCAAACAAAATACTTCTGCAAGTTCCTTCATCCAAAGAAATATCATCCATTACTACATTATACAATACAGATACATATCGAACCCAACTTCACCTACCGAAGACTGATAAGGTTCCTCTGATCACACACATTACACTTACACATTACATAGATTACACAACATAACAAAACGATAATATGCCTCGATCACGGGTCCTTTGTCTTCGCATCGTTGACACTTCCTTCTTCAATTGATTCGCCGGAGATGTTACAGCCTTCAGCTCAGCTTCCCTTGAATCAACATCATGCAATTCGTCCATGAATGTATGTAGAGGTTCACGCTGTCTTTCAAGAAGCTCCAATATTACGTCTGTGGCTCGACCCGAGAATTTTTTATCAACCCATTTGAAATATTTACACTTCGACCCCTCCCTATATCCGCCGCATCCATGAAATCTTCTCCCATGATTCATACGAGTCCAAGATGTTCTCGTTGGACTCGGTAACCCACAAAAACATAAAATTTCACCATTACCTTCAGTTGGCCGAACCAAATTTGAACTGCTACTGAAGCTCCTTCCCTCCATTTCGACCTAGGGCTTTTAATTTTGGGGCAAAATCAAAACGTTGGAAGAAGATTCGAGCTGCTCATTTACTTTCTGCGTTTGTGTTTCAATTTTGGGGATTAGGGTTTATGAGGCACAATTTCATTTAAAACAATGTCGTCTTCCTCTTCACAACGCTGAGTCAGCTTCAACCGAGCCACGTCGGCCTCCGTTTGAATGTAAATAGTCCACGTCGGCGCCACATACACATTTCGGCGGCCACGCAAGCACTTAGCACTGAAGTGATCGAAGTTACAAAAAATTAGCACTAAACTGATCGATTTGAAAGTTTTGGCACTAAAATGATCGCCGTACACAACTTATGGCACTCCAGGTGTACTTAAGCCGGAGAATAAGTATCAAAGTAATCTAAGCCTTCTCGTTGTCTGTATCCTTTGATTACAAGTCTCGCTTTATACTTATCAATGAAGCCATCTGCTTTCATCTTCCTTTTAAAGATCCATTTGGACCCTAAAAGGTTTACAACCAGGAGGAAGATCCACTAGCTCCTAAGTATGATTCTGCAAAATAGAATCAACTTCATTTTTTATTGCCTCTTTCCATAGAGGTCCTTCAGAAGAACTCACAGCTTCTGTATAAGTTAGTGGTTCTTTTTCTATCAAATAAGTTAGAAAATCATTTCCAAATTATTTTTTCACTCTTGCTCTTTTGCTACATCTTAGTTCATGATCTGAATCATGACTTTCATCATTCATAGTTTCATTCGTTCGTTTAAACGAACTTGAACCATCATTGGATTTATAAAGAAATACATCTTCAAAGAATGAAGCATTCCTAGACTCCATGATCGTATTCTTGTGTATAACTGGAATCTTAGATTCATGCACAAGAAATCGATATGCATTAATGTTATGTGCATAGCCTATAAAGATACAGTCCACCGTTTTAGGACCTATCTTAGTTTTCTTTGGTGTTGGAACAATTACTTTAGCAAGGCACCCCCACACTCGTAAGCAATTATAGGATGGTCTCCTACCTTTTCATAGCTCATAAGGGGTTTTATCCTCTTTCTTTTGAGGTACCTTATTTAAAAGATAATTGCTTGACAAAATAGCTCAACCCCACATATTTTGAGGTAAGCATGAACTTAGTAACATCGCGTTCATCATTTCTTTCAATGTACGATTTTTACGTTCAGCAATACCATTTGATTGAGGTGAATAGGGCGCCGTTACCTCATGTATAATTACGTGTTGTGCACAGAATTCACCAATTGGTACTTCATACTCACCGCCTCTATCACTTCTCAATCTCTTAATTTTCTTATCAAGTTGATTTTCAACTTCATTCTTATAGAGAATAAATTTCTCTAAAACTTCATCTTTTCTTTTAAGCAAATACATATAGCAGTATTTAGTGCTATCATCGATAAGGTAATAAAATATTTATTACCACCTCTTGTTTGTACGAATTTCAAATTACAAACATCACTATGAATCAATTCAAGAGGTACGGTACTTCTGTCAATCGATTGAAACGATGATTTCGTTAATTTTGTCTCAACACAAATTTCACATTTATGTTGTGAATCAATTTGGAATGAGGGTATATGTTCCAAGTTAATTAATCTACGCAATGTATCATAATTAACATGTCCGAGTCTACTATGCCATAAATTGGAGGACTCAAGCAAATAAACGGAATGCTTATTATCTTTATTAATAATTGTCATAACATCGAGCTTAAAAAGCCCATCAGTTACATATCCTTTCCCCACATACATTCCAGATTTCGATAAAATAACTTTATCTGACTCGAACACCATGCGAAATCTATGCTTGTTCAACAATGATCCGGAGACCAGATTCTTTCGAATTTTCGGTACATACAGGACATTATTCAGAATCAGCTCTTTCCCAAAAGTCATCTTCAGAAGCACCTTCCATTGGCCTTCAACCGCAGAAGAGGCAGAGTTTCTCATGAACACTTTCTCCCCATCAATTAGTTCCAAAGTTGTGAACAGGTCCTTATTGGAGCACACATGCCTAGTTGCCCAGTGTCAATTCACCATTCCTTTAGATTGGACCCAATTAAGTTCACTTCAGAAATTATTGCAGAGAGGTTTATGTCTGACATGTCTTTTATCATGTCATTCACCATATTTGTCTCATAATTCTTTCTCTTTGGAAGTCTGCAATCCACAGATTTGTTACCTGTCTTGCCACAGTTGAAGCATTTTCCTAGAAACTTGTTCTTGGAAACTCCTCATTTTGGTCCCAACTTCGGCTTGGCGACCTTCTTGTTCTTGTGGCCATGTTTATGCTCCACAACATTTGTCTTAGCTGTAGCAGGATTGAATCCTTTGCGTTCAGAGCTTCTGTTGTCTTCTTCGATTCGAAGTCTAACAATCAGCTCCTCCAGGTTCATTTCCTTTCGTTTGTGCTTGAGGCAGTTCTTGAAATCCTTCCACCCAAGAGGTAGCTTCTCAATAATCGCAACCACTTGGAAGGTTTCACTCAAGTTCATTCCTTCAGCCTGAATCTCATGCAAGATCACCTGAATTTCTTGTACTTGACTGATTACAGCCTTAGAATCCACCATCTTATAATCAAGGAATCGACCGACAACAAATTTCTTTGTTTCGGCATCCTCTGTTTTATATTTTCGGTCTAAGGATTCCCATAACTCCTTTGCCGTCTTTATTGCACAATAAACATTGTACAATGAGTCATGTAATCCATTCATGACATAATTCCTACATAGGAAGTCAGAATGTTTCCAAGCCTCAACAGCATTAAAGGCTTGCTTATCAGTTTCTCCATCGAATACCTTAGGAGGTTCTTCAGTCAAGAATATCGTAAGATTCAGTGTTGTTAAATAAAACAACATATTCTACTGCCACCTTTTAAAGTCCGATCCGTTGAACTTTTCAGGTTTCTCACCATGGTGGAAAGAAGGCGCAGTAGAAGCAGAAGATGATCCAGGCTGATGGATAGCAGAGGCAGAGCTTTTGGTGATGTCATCAGTATGCACATCAAAAACTTCTTTTCCAGTAGCCATTCGAATTGTAAGTGTCGAAATGAATCTGTTTTAAGATTGTTGGAATAAATAGTGTTAAAAAATGAACAATACTGTTTTATAAATATGGATGATACTTACAATTCGAATGACAATAATAAATGTAAGCAAACTGCCTCAAATATGAAAACACTAAGTTGGCAGAAGCACAAAATTTGAACCTTTAGAAGGAGATCAGAAGCAAGCCAGAAGCACAAATCTGAACCTTCAGATGCAGGTTAGAAGCAGGTCAGAAGCAGAGATCTGAACCTTTAGATGCAGGTCAGAAGCAGAAAAATTGAACCTTCAGATGTACTGTTCAAAACTCGTCAGACGCAACTGCATCTGAACCAGTCAGATGCAACTGTATCTGAACCCGTCAGGTGCAACTCAAATGCACCCGTCAGAAGAGTTCCTTCTGAACCTATCAGAAGTAGTTCCTTCTAAACCTCTAGAAGCAACTTCAAAAGCACTGAATCTGAACTCGTCAGAAGCAGTGAATCTGAACCTTCATGAGGATAAAAGCTCAACCTTCAAAGAACAAAATCTGCACAGAAATACAACAGTATAAAAAGAAATTGAATTAATAAAGAATACCGAGGCTTGTGTCCGACACAGTTTCCTTAGAACAGATTCGTCCCCTCCAGTACGTGCTTTGAGATTTCGTGAACGTCTGTCTCCCAGTATACAACGGTTAAGTAGCGATAGAGGCAAGCACATCACTCCAAAGCTTTCGGCGAACTTGAACAACACGAGAACACTATCGAAAATAATGCAAATGCAGACAATTCAAAAGAGGGAGAAGTGATTTTCGTAGTTCGTAGTTCTTGTTTCGTGGTCTTGAAACAGAACGGGAAGCCACCTATTTATAGGCTAAAGGGGCATTACGAAAATAAATAATAAGGGCTAAATAATTCTGCCGTTTAGAGTCGTTATGTATTTAATTTTGTAACCACAGAATTATATAGTCGTTACTTAGTTAATACCATTAACACACCGGTAAATAACTTAAGAACGGTTAACGGCTTGAGTTGGAAAAAATTAAAACAGAAGGCAAAAATGGGCTTGTCGTAAGGCCCACTTTTCGATCATGCATTCACGTACGCAGGTCGTGCGCTCGCGCCCTAGTTTCAACTTGTCGGGCCTCCGTCGAGGTCTGAGATTTGCACCCCCTACGCGTGCGCGCGAGGCATAGTGCTTGTGTTACCACTCAAAGAGAGTGTATCCATATATAAAGCACTTCAAGGCCTTCTTCCTTTCCTATTTGAGACTAGTGCTTTGTCACTTCCAACTCAAGGGTGTTCTTTGAGAAACAATTCCTCATTCATTCACCCATCAACATATCTCATATTTTCCAACAGCCTTTTGTCCTCCTTCCTCTGTCGTGGATTTAGTATCCGTGGTCCAGGAGTCCTCAACTTGCTGTAACTCATGAGGAAATGCTCGTCTTTTCTTTTTTATAATTGGGTAAGCTATATGGAGGGTACTAATTTGGGGAACTGGTTCCCCCAGGATGCTACAAGGCTTCGCTGCTGTTCTTTTTTTTTTTAACCTTATTGTTACATCACCGTCGATGAGAAACTCGATTGCTCCAATTTTATAATTTTTAGGACTCGATTGCCTCAATTTTATAATTTTTAGGACTCGATTGTATTTTTTGCAAGTTTTAGGAATCGATTGCACTTTCTCGATAAGTTTTAAGACTTTTAGTGAACATATCTCATTTAGAAAAATTAGACACAAGCAACCCTAGGCCACCCCCACGTATTTCTATTATCCATGATTTGCCTAATTAGAAAAAGACTACAGCAAGAGAATCAAATACAAAATCAGGAAATGCATGTAAATAGGAAAATGTCAAGTAGACGTAAGGAAGCATTACCCAATTACTCCTAAATTTATTGCGCGGATGCCAATACAATTCTAAAATTTTTAGTTTTTACCAACTTAGTCATAAATCTTTACGTAATCTCAATGATGACAAATTCAACTAATGTACACTTGTCAATATTTCTATCATGAGATAAGCCAAGAACCTTAAAATACTCAAGAATACTCCTTGATTTGATTGATCGGGAGTAATTTCTGAAACTAGCAACAAGGAAAGAAGAAGGCTAAATTTTGGGTATGGTAAAATTCAAATTTACCAATAGTTGGCTCAAGAATGATAAATAGCAACTACTTAAAAAGAATCAATGGATCGACAGAAAAGATTACCTCTCCGCAAATTTCCCTAAAAGACAAAACTTTGAAAGTCGTCTTGCATAGTAATCTCATGGGATGGGAGGGAAAAGAACAAAAATTAAAAAGAGAGGACATGATTTTGTCCTTATCTCTGTCAAGTTTGTCTGCTATTATCGAGAGAGAGAGTTACGACCTAACATTGCCCCATCCCGTCTGCGACTGCCGGTTTGTTGGTTGCGCTCTTTCTCCTCGTCGTCGTCATCATCTTCTTCTTCTTCAAAAGTTCAATCACTGCAACCGAACATCACTCAGACTGTCCCCGAACAAAGATGGAGACCATCAAGCATCGCACGGTGAAGGTCAACAGCGTGAACCTCCACGTGGCGGAGAGCGGCGAGGGCCCGCTCATCCTCTTCATCCATGGGTTCCCGGAGCTCTGGTACACGTGGCGCCACCAGATCCTCGGCCTCTCCGCGCTCGGCTTCCGCACCGTCGCCCCTGACCTCCGCGGCTACGGGGACTCGGACGCCCCGGCCCCGACGGATGCCTACACGGCCCTCCACGTGGTGGGCGACTTGGTGGGGCTCCTGGACGCGGTGGCGGCGGAGGGGGAGGAGAAGGCGTTCGTGGTGGGCCACGACTGGGGGGCCCTGATGGCGTGGTACTTGTGCCTGCTCAGGCCCGACCGGGTCAAGGCTCTGGTCAATCTCAGCGTGCCGTGGCTGCCCCGGAGCCCCGAGAGGAAGCCCCTCGACGGCTACAGGGCCGCCTATGGCGATGATTACTACATCTGCAGATTTCAGGTTCGGGTCTTTCTTGTGTTCTCTTTTCCTGTTGCTTGCTTGTGTTTTCTGTGGCCGATTGGATGCACTCGTGGAACCAACTTAGCAATGAATCTCAAAATGCTGATTACATCTCTAGAAGAAGTGCTTGTACAATTGAAAATTGCATTGTTAATCTAATTGAGTTATTTAACAAGTGGATTCTGCTTTCTATATAACACATGATTTTCCTATACGTATAGTTGCTTGAGCCGCAGGACTCGCCAAAGTTAAGTTCAATTTCATTTCTGCAAATGCTGGATTTGCCAAGTTTCTCTTGTTGATTTATCGGAGGATTAATCTGGTGTTAGTAAGCTCGGACATGCGCCGGTATGCCTGTTAGTCACATTACTGCACTTGATTTCGGGAAACATGCAACGCATTTTCCTTTAGGTATTGATCTTGTTGAGCTGAGCTAGAACTGAGTGAACATAACAATCTTAAACTCATTTGATTTTTGTGTAGAGATCCATCGTGACAGTGGTGACATCAAATCGAGTCCAATTTAAGATGCATAGAAAGCCACCATAATTGTTGTCATAATTGCGTTACATGCAGGAACCTGGAGAGATCGAGGCTGAGTTTGCAGAGATGGGGACCAGGAGAGTGCTTGAGGGGATCTTGACATACCGCATTCCCGGCCCGCTTTTCTTTCTTAAAGGGAAAGGGTTTGGGCACCCAGTGGACGACCCAGTCATCTTGCCTTCGTGGCTGACACGTGAGGACGTCGACTATTATGTCGACAAGTTCGAGAAGAAGGGCTTCACCGGAGGGATCAACTACTACAGGAACTTCAACCGGTAAGCTACTCTTTCCCCGGGATGATCAATCTCATCTCTTGTATGTATGTGGACAAGAGGAAGGATGAGATCGCAACTGTCTACTTGAAATTCCACGTAGTTTGGTACAAGACTTAGATCTACTCCTCTCCATGATCTGAAAGGAAGGGTGTCCATATGTTTTCACCAATTTAGCTACAGTTTCGGCATGATTTTCACCGGATCGATTAGCTTAGCGGGCCAATAATGGAAGTAGGAATCAAGGAGTTTGTCTTGACCAGTGGCACACAGATCTGATCCCTCCAGTGTATAATGTTGACAATTTCACATGGAAGTATCTTTGTGCAATTCTTTCGTCAACTGTGCCTTTTTCTTTGCTACTTATACAATACTGTTGCAGCAACTGGGAGCTGATGGCACCATGGGATGGGGCTGAGGTGAAAGTGCCTGCGAAGTTCATTGTGGGCGAGCTTGACCTGGTTTACCACATGCCAGGCGTCAAAGACTACATACACAAAGGCGGGTTCAAGAAGACGGTCCCTCTCCTGCAAGAGGTGGTGGTCATGGAAGGTGTGGCGCATTTCCTTAACCAAGAAAGGCCTCATGACATCAACCAACACATTCATGATTTCTTTCGCAAGTTTTGAGGTTGTTTCTTGGCTCCATCGAGGACAGACAAGTGGCAGTATCAACATTAAATAAATTCCTCTTTTGCCCACGCGCAACAGTCATAAAAGAAATACTTCAACAAACATCAATCGTGGAAATTATTTTCTTTAAGGCTCTGATTGATAATTTCTTAATTTATTTGTTTGAGCAAAACAAAGAAAATCACTTATTTTGGTAAGTAAGAAAGAGTTATTCTTTCATTCAATTGGGAAAACTCACAGCATAATTCGCTGGGTACCATTTCCTATGCTTGGATGTGAAAAATAAACAACTCCCGCAACTTCTTTTTCTCTCTTCCTACTTCCACGGCGGCTCAAGAAGCTAGCCACTGTTCGGCAGCTTGGAAAATGGATATATACACAATGAGTCTTTAAACTCGTTGCGAAAGTGTAATTGAGTCCTAAAATTTATAAAAACTGCAATCGAGTCTTAAAAATGCGTCCTTTCGTTAACTCCGTCCATTTAAATTAATAAATAATGTTGATGTGACTTTGTTTGAAGTATTTTATTTCTCCTACGTGGCTATGACATGACTAAAACATGAAACATAAGGTTAAAGGATGTCGTTTTAGCCTAAGTTTTAATTTTTTTAATCAGACGCATTGAAGGGAGACAAAAAAAAAAAGGCCAAAGGCAAGGACCTCTATTGCCCCATTCACCAGAAAAGGTCGGCGGTCTCGCCCATCACAAGTGAGGGCTCGGTGAACCTCGTCCACTCCTATTTGGGGGAGAGTCATTGGCCCTTGCCCAACTATGGCGGCTCTCGGCAACGCCCTCAAAAATGAAGATTTTGATTTTTAAAATAAACCAATACTAAAGAATCACTATATGGCATATTGCAAATTCCAATGATATTTCAGACATTTGAATGTATTTGTTAATGTGCAAGGAATAAAACCATTACAGGAGGGGCTCAATAAACGATGAACATCCAAATGGGTGATTTCAAGTAAAAGCAAAGTTTTTAACAAAGTAATTGACTCCAAATTGCAGTGTTTTTATTGCCGGTGGCCCGAATGAACCTTGTCAATGTGAAGAATTTCAACGAGCCGCACCGTACTTTGGTATTTTGTTTTGCTCAGAAATGAAGGCTTAAACTTAAAGTGGCGTTGATGTGGTGCCGCTGGCACTGACGTGATAATTTTATTTATTTTTATTTTTTTGTCTTTTTTTGTTTCATCCTCTACCCTTTTTTCCCCTTCCCTTGTAGCCAATGAGGGTTGTCGGGCTCACTTGCCACTAGGCAAGAGCAGTCTCACCAAGGGCTCGCTCGCGGTCTGCCTCGTGATGATTTGAGTTCACGAGATGCATCCATGGGTAATGGCCTTGCCGCCCGCAAGCTTTGGCGACCCTCGTCGACACAACTATAAAAATTTTAAGACTGAAATAACAAAAAAATGTTTAAGACTCAATTAAAATTAACACAATTGTAATAGATTTACAACTTTTTTGATAATTTTATAATTTTTTTTTTTTTGGCTAGACATACTCTCAGATAATGCAAGATTACAAACCAATATTGACATGTGTAATTTCAAGTAAAAACGAAGCTTAGTAAATTGACTCCATGTAGAGAAAAAAGGGGGAAAAAGTTGATTTTACGTTTGAATTCAACAATTAGAATTCTATGCTGAAGTGCTTTTTATTGATGGCCGCACAAATGAACCCCGCACCCATATTTTTAGTTCAAAGGGAAAAGCTGAAGTAAAAAATAAAGTAGAAAGAAAACAATTACCAAACCCTCCATGCGAGTGCCCAAGTGTCGAAAGAGTTCCTCTAGTTAAATAGAAAAACTTGTAGCAAGTGAAGGATGAGAAGAAAACAAAATGGAAAATGGAGAATTAATTTCCTGCATCAACTCCATTAGCAATTCCTGTTGATTGCGCGGTACGATGCCTGGCCTGACATGTGCAGCTCCAACTCCGCGGCTGGTGGAGACCAAGAGGAAAGATTTGTCATGTTTACAACACAAATGACTTTTGTTTAGCCTTGTCTTAAACCAATTCCTAGGTAGCTTCCACAAGCCACTTCGGTAACGCTTTGCTCAACAATGGTCTTTCATATCAGTACATACAACAGCTGAGAGGGCAAAGAATGACCATAATTCGCTCAGACATTGGGGTGAGCTTTTGAGAATCTTCCAGTAAATAGCACAATAAAGGGATTCAACAGCTTGCAAAGCGGTGATAGGTTAAAAAAATATTCTACACTAGGTCATATAATAGACCTGAAGACATTGAGCTACTAGTATGCAAATAATTCATAAACAAACTGCAGAAGATAACTCATTGATCGATCAAAACTATTTAACCAAAAAGCTTTTTCCCAGACAACTGCACTACTTAAACAAGAGCCCCCCACTGAAACAACCCCCCTGAAAACCAAAAGGACATCGACAAGAGAGCCAGGAGCCTATCACCATATACAGTGCCTACCGATAATTAGTTGCTCGGAGAGCATGTTCAAGCCACAAATTAATAAACGATTTTCAGGTTTATGTACTGTTTCAAAATTGGTAAATTTACGAAATCCAAAACAAGTGCCCATTGAACACTTCAAGCGCCTATTTCAATAGTCTTCTATCCTCGAGCCACCATAAATATTCCCAGTAATCCCTAAGTTTAATATCTAGAGGATTCACTTCTTTCCACTTTCCTGTACAGAAAATCGCATATGCGTCGGCACCATACCTGCCCAAAGAATTGAAAAGCATAACGCATTACCAAATAATTCATGTGCCAACTCGGAATATTCTTAAATCCAACGAATGTTAAGTGAACACAGAGAAACAGAGACCACAACCATTGCCCAACTTACTTGCCAACACCATGTAGCTGAGTCACATGAGTCCAGGTCTCATCAAGGTATTCCTGTGACATTCGCATTATCATTCTAGCCCTCTTCCTTTTTAAACCCAGGTACTGAATAATAGTCTCTAGAGTTTCTACAGAAGCCTCCGCTGCCTTTGTGGCATTGGGATATTCCTTGAACAGAGTATCTAAGTACTGACTAGTCTGCAAAAGGTCAGTCATTAGTTAATCACATTTCAAGAGTAAGATACATGTACAAACAAATAAAAATTAACAACTAGTCTCCAAGCTTCTCCCCACCTATCACGCTACTATAATGAAGCACCAAAAAAGTTGGTCAATCCTGCGGGGTAAACCATACTATTGTATAAGACATATAAAAGCTAGAGAAAGGTCTACATGCATCCCTTAAATCCAAAAGATCAAGAGAGGTCCACATTTATCTTTTATATCATACACTAAAACGAAAAAATGCTACAAGCCAGCATTGCAGAAAGAACCGAAAGAAAGGGCAAGTCCTCCTCAAGACCCAAGAAAGTTTTACTCAGAAAATGACCAGCGTTCTTTTTCATTTGCCAGGGGGATTGCTTTCCTTTGACGTTTCCAGATTTGACCTCCCCTGTTTCAGAGGCAAAAGATGTGTGGCCGCCGTTAGGGTTTTAAGATTTTCCCCACAAATTCAGGCTCTCTAAATTTAAAAAATCTTAGGTGATACTTCAACCCAAGAGTTCTTGCTGGCACTGCGGTCCTGCTTGTGTGCTTTCAAAATTGAAGACAGGTTGGATTCTACCTAGTGTGATGTGTATGTGTTGTTTTTTTTTTTCCACCCCAGGGGGCGTCTAAGATAAAGGACCAATTCCAAATCAGCTACCTTGGCAACCTCCTGGTTGGTCCAGTTACTGACCAGGTCATGGCCTTCTGGTTTTCTAAATCGAGAAAACTGGTTCTCAGCTGAACCAACCTTGGACTGGACCAACCAGGCCACTTCCGACCAGTTCCTCCACTAGTGCTCACCCTCAAACAGACCCAGGGGCCAGTGCTCACCCTTCATTTAGGAGGAAAACAAAAAGTAAACGGTTAGAAAGATGAGCTTTGCTAGAAAATCCGTGCAAATGTTGGCGACATTCCCCATCACAATGAATAAGCTCCTTGCAATTCAACAGATACGGAAAGGATGCATTCGAAGGAGAACTAATTAGCAATAAGACTACTTCGCTAGCTAATTTGGCTTATGGTTCAAGATGACCTTTGAAAAATCTTTTTCCCATGCCAAACTCAGCCCTTATCTAAGGTAATTAATTCAGGGGCTACATTTGAACAGTCAGCCAATGGGAAAGCAAAATCAGTAATTCACTTTTCCCCATGATTAAATAGAAGGCCACCCTTCCCAGAGGAAAGAGCATTAAGGAATGCCCTCAATCTGTGTTTAATTTGAGGCAATGCTCAGGAGCAACATGACAACATACCTGAATATGTTTATCTGGAAGGATTAAGTAATCTACATGACCAATTTCTTCATATTTTTTGGAAGAGTAATAATTGTGTTCTCTTTTGTTCAGAAACGTGTTGTTCATCACAATTGTTTCAAAGGTACCACTGACCAAGAACAAGGAAGGCACAAGACCTGGGGCACATTCACATTACAAGTGCAGTAACTACGATTCCTCTTAGCCAAGGATGCAATACGTACTAGGAAAAATCATGGGGCACGTGCAAGAATCAATGCACCAAAATAATAAGAGTTGATGAACAGTAATTTTACAGCAAAAATGCACTTCCTTCTTAGTCAAGGTTGCAATATGTCGCTACAGGGGGCACGTGCAAGAATCAACACACACCACATGATGATAAGAGTTGGCAAACAATAGCTTTACAGCAAAATCACAGGACCTCAAAGGAGCACTAAATACTGTGACATGGGGGGAGAACAACAAATTGCCACTTAGAGACACTGATAAGGCTGCAAAGCAGCCTCCTGGAGACAGAACAAACATTTGCAAACTAAAGGAGAGTACCGGATACACACTACAAACATAAAAGATCTTCATTTCTTTTCAAGAGACTCAATTTAAGAAACAAATTGCAAACCTGCGACAAGACTTGCTTTTGGAAACTTCACAATAAGATAATGCAAACTAACCTGATATGCAAATTTGAGCTTGAACAGTAAACCCAATCAACAAACAATATAAAAAGACAAAGTTGCATAAATTGAAATTTCAACCTGGACTCAATTTTCCAAGCCTACTGATTGTATCATGAGGCTATCCAAGCGTGTAATCTAAAACTCCTTGTTCAATGGAAATCGACTCATGTTGGAAATTAAGTTAAATATTAGTTTACCGTTGATACAGATTCTGTAATTAGAAGAATCGATATTACCATTCAGAAAGGAGAAACAAGACATTTTTCTCACATTAAACTTTAGGGAAACATGCCTAACAGGGTATCTACAACTCCTACTGTCTATTGACATTCACATTCTGAAACCATCAGCCTCTTTAAAAACATTCCAGCAACGTTGGCAACCTCTATCTTAAGGTAATGATCAAGGAATTAAGGAAGAGATGAAACCATGAACTTCAATTTTTGAAATAGGAAAAAAAAGAACTAGAGAATAAAGAAAGAAAAGCACATAAAGTTAGATACACACCTTGCTCTGCAGTTAGCTGTAGTCAATTTATAATCCGTCACTCACTCAAACAAATTAGTGTTACTTCAAGGAAGTGACCGACAAATAAAAAAGTGTTCCTTAGGAATGCTCAGGCACAGCAAGCTTGTGGACATGATGAGGTCAAAGCGAAGTAAGTTTGAGAATTTGTATTTGCTGTTTACACTCATGCTAAATACATCTTTCACAATTAGATAGTCGACAAGATAAAATGACAAATGTCAAAATTTTTCCTTTCAGATAGATAGTTGACTTTACACCAATTCCAACAAATCTCTAAATTTCCTTCGGAAGTTAAAATTTTCAGATATACACATGGAACTGACTGTTGCAGATAAAGTATTAATCACAACATATCGGAATTAGCTTCATTCTTCCAAACCATAGAGTAACCATAACTCAAAACACAGTACGACATTGTTTTTGTGAGAAAAATGCGATCAATAATCAGAACCTATGTAATTATAATCTCACATGCAAGGTTGTTAAAGAACCAATGAGAAAGCAGTACATTTGGTGGAATCTCCTTTAAATTATGTCATGCCACAGAAATCAGGAACTCAAACAGTGGTCAAAACCTTAGGGAAGAGAGGGTAAAAAGCTAGCATGCCGTATCTGAGAAACTTACCCAGAAGGTCACTATGAAACCAGTGCACAAGGCAAGTGAAATTTAGTGGCAAAAAACTTTTGCAGTTTTCTGTTTTATAGCTGTAAGATAGTCGTTATCTAGATGGGAAACATGTCCAATAACCACCTCATCTTTTAGTTCTTTGGAAAAAATAACCACTTTAACCGATAAATTGTTGCTTATATTATTTACAATTACATTAGTACAATAAACGACTTCATGAAGGATTCAATGTACTTGCCTTCAAATCATAATTAGGATTGAAAAACAAAAATCAACAATATATATATATAATCTGCCACTAGCTCCACTCACAAAACTCCATATTAGACAGAATGAGAAATTAACTTGTTTTGTTTTTTTACGAGTAAGCAATTCATTGCATAATCATACTTAAACAAGTGAAAAAGTATGTGCTTGTTAAGATACAAAGGAAAATCAGCAGAAGAATTGTCATTCAATATAGACTACTTTCTCATGCCTCATTATCAGGATTTTCCTCTTGCAGATTTCTTCTACATATGCCCATGTCATTATTCACTAATCGTATGCACAGGAATTTATAGATTAATTTGAATAGATGAAATTAGAATAAATTGCGTTAGTGCGAGATCGCCTATTAATTTACAAAACTCAATCTTGTGATTTGCAACGATCCACTTTGAAGTAGGTCCTTATATGACAGAATGTAATATCAAAATGCCTTCTTGCCTCTGGAAAGATTGAAAGAAAAAGTTTAGCAGTATGGAATTGTGAAGCCTCCCCAAACCAAAGTTTGTGATTAGGACGAATCAAGATCTGTGAAACTGTCAAAATTCTTGCCACATTTCAGCCTTTTCAACTTCATTCTAACATTCTATATGGGAGAGTTGGTTCCCACTTGGAAGAACACTTATTGGTTGTAGTCTGCTGATCATCTGGGGCACTGCTAGCATAGCCCCAACAAAACTTCTATTCATTTTCATTAATAACCATAAAAGTTTTCCCTAAATGCCAATATGACACCAATGTTTTACAGGTGTTGACCCCACTAAATATCTTCAACATTGAATACAAGCCTAATAGATTTAATTAAACAAGGGTCCAAATTGCAAGCCCACTCAGTACATGCTTAAATAGATACAAAACATTTCACCAAAAAAAAAAAAAATTAGAAACAAAACAAATTGAATATCAGTAACCAAAATTCCTCTTAATGTAACTAGCTCCATTCTCAAACAGGCATGTGCATTGTATTATGGCCATTATTGTTGTGCTGCACATAAAATTTGGAATGTTATTATAAGGTGAACACATGAATGTTAGAATTCATCACCGATGTTTGTCAAAGAGTTTTTGGACCCAAACCACATAATTGCTAGCATATCAGTAAAAAGAATCAAAACTTTTGGATCATGGGGAAAATCTCCCTTGCATTAAAAGTAATTTCACATTCTTTTTTCTGGCCCCCACTGGACAAAATGTCCTAGTGCTGCCCATATCAAAGGCATTAAGGAGACGATCCATTTCGAGTTATCAGAGACACTGAACCAACCCCCCTGCTCAGCAGGTCGAGCTAAGACTACACAATCTTTCTGAACCCAAAGCTTCTCAAACCAAGAGTAGCTCACAAGACCCTAACTACAATCTCTAAAGATTTCTGTAGCAGCACCATGTTTCTACAATAAACATAGGAAAAATGAACTCATTAGCAGCGCATAATGTACTTAAACCAACATCCATTGCGTGCATGCAATCAAATAGGATCGATGAAGGGAAGGAAGGAAGCAGTGATACCTGTTTGCCAGTAGTGACATTGAGAAGCATACAGATGACGAGAACACGCCAAGGATCATGCCAGTGGCTCTCTTGCAGGAGACGGTGGAAGGAGGGCGGCGGCTGCCACGTGTTATCGGGGCTCTTCCTCCTGTACGCCTCCGCTCTCTTCTCCGCCGCAGTCAACACGCTCCTCCTGTCATACGCCCGCCTCTTCCTCTTTGGCTTCACTTCCTTGCCTTCCCCTTCCTCATCAGCATTCTTCTTCGAAACCTTAATCTTCTTTGCTGTTGCCTTGCGCTGAGGGTGCGGCGCCTCATCTTCGGCCTTCTGGAAGTACGGTGAAATCCTAATGTTAACAGCCTTCTTCCCTCTCGCTCTCCCGTCGCTCTGCGACAGTGGCGACGCGTCATTGGCCTTTTGGAAGTAGGGAGAGACCTTTACAACATTTCCCGTCTTCGCTTCCGTGCCTTCCCCTTCCTCATCGGCCTTCTTCTTCGAAACCCTAATCTTCTTTGCTCTTGCCTTGCCCTGCGGCTGCGGCTGCGGCGCCTCATCTTCGGCCTTCTGAAAGTACGGCGAGACCTTAATATTAACCCCCTTGTTCCCTCTCGCTCTCCCGTCGCTCTGCGGCAGTGGCGACTCGTCATTGGCCTTTGGGAAGTAGGGAGAGACCTTTACACCATTTCCTGCCTTCGCGCTCCCACTCGGTCTCGCCTTGGCCCGCGATTGTGGTTTCTCATCATCTGGCTTTTTCTCTCCAACGCTACCACCACAAGCACCGCCAACAACGCCGTCATTGCCGTCGTTGTCGCTCTTCTTCTGCCTGAAATAAGGAGAGAGCTTGGGCTCGCCATTGTAGCGCGAAATTGGCACTACCTCCTCCTTCTTCTTCACCAGGCCAGCCGTGTAAGTGAACCGCGAAATCATCTCCAGGATCTTCTCGCTGATGGGAAGGCCTCCCTGCTTGAGATCAGCAATGACGGCGTTGTCGCTCTTCTTCTGCCTGAAATAAGGAGAGAGCTTGGGCTCGCCATTGTAGCGCGAAATTGGCACTACCTCCTTCTTCTCCTTCATCGGGCCAGCGGTATAAGTGAACCGCGAAATCATCTCCAGGATCTTCTCGCTGATGGGAAGGCCTCCCTGCTTGAGATCAGCTTCCGTCCCTTGACCGCTTGCTCTCTTCTTCTGGAAGTACGGAGAGACCACGACGGCGGGCTCTTCTCCATCCTCGGTTCTCTTCTTCCTCTTCTTCTCCATTGGATCTCCGTCAGGAGTTTGTGATTTGGGAAGGAGGAACGAGGATAAAATCTCCCTTTCCTTACTTATTTATTTGTTTATTTATTCGTTGTATATTTTCCCTTTTCTTTTTTATTTTATTCTGAAATCGGCGCCAAACCGAGAAAAGAAAAGACTCCCCTTTGTTCCTGGACGTCATCCGCACACGAAAAAAGAAATTAGATTAATGAAAATACAGTGTTAAGTGGAATAGGCGCCGCTAGACCTGCCGGTTTCGACCCGTGGCCATGGATATACCGGAACCGGAAACGGAACCGCAACTTTAAGGGGCGATTCCAATTTTGAATCGGCGGTTTCGGATCGGTTTGGAGCTCGGTTCCGATTCAAAATCGAAAATGGAACTGCTGATTCTGGTTCCAATTACAGTTTTTGAATTTAATTTTTAAATAATGAATTATGAAATAAAATAAAATAAAATAATAAATTAATGAAATTGTGAAATAATAAATTATCAAATACAAATTATAATCAAATTTGAGAAAAAAATATGGAAGGGGAAAGAGGCTTGAACTTAATGAATTATCATTAAGCGCTTACATATCTTTTTTGGATAAAAAAATAAAAACTCATGTAATTCTTTTACCTTTGATAACACATACTTACCTCATCGTCAATCCTCCCTACCTGTGTCGGTACCCGTGGCCTCTGAAGCATTAACAACCCATAGCTAATGACAAAACTAGAATAGATATTTTTCCTACTCACACAAGCACATATCTTGCTTTTCGATAAATCTCTAATTCTAATCTTCCTCCCCAATATGATATTATGGTCTCGGTATAGATCGAAATTCCGTTATCGAAATTCCGTTATGGTCCAATTCTAACTGGTAATAGATACCGGGACTTTGCAATATTTGATTGATCATAATTCTGTTTATTCCATTTACATAGAAGTTGGTGCTGGGTTGAAATCCCACTCTAACTAAGGATTCTTGTGATTTCGGAGGATTTAGCTACATGAGAACTAGGAACAGAGAGTTTTTCGCCATTTTCTGCCAGACTCTTTGGTCTTAAGAATGCTGGTTTTAAGAATGAGTGATTGCCATTCTCCGACCCTTACTGCTCAACCTAAGAGCGGACAGCTAATGCGTTCCACTTATTGAACAGGATTCTATGGTCGGTCTGTGACCCCTGGATGTCGAAGGTGTCCTTAGGGTGATCTCGTAGTTCCTAGGGGGTGGAGACGATAGGGTCGGTCCATGGATTTTCTTTTCTTTTGCCGCATTTCGCTCAAAGGGTTGAAGGGCAAAGGATGTGCGTGTCGGTGTTGGACACCTATCAGACACGGGACATGCATCCGGCACGCTCGGACACCCGTTCGATACGCGGTCAACGCGTATCTGGAATCCGACATGTGGTCAATGCCGGGGACATGCCCTGACATGTGTGTCGGTCGTCTATTTTTTTTTTTTTAAAAAAAAAAAAACTAAGTTTGCCAAGCCAACGCTAGGAAGCCCTTAATAATGAGCTATTAGGAAGAGTTTTTTCAATAAAAATAATATTTTTACTACACTTCAACTTAGTCAGATAGCCAAGAGAAGTAAGCATTCACATGATCCTTAGAATTTTAAAAATCCATCATACTTGATATCCTTACTAGACAACCAATGTGAGACTTTTTCTTTTAACTTGTAAACCCTATAGATGTCATTCTTAACTTCTTAAAGAGATTTCATGTTTGTCTCTCTTTCTTAAGACCACTGTGGGACTCATGAATCTCCTTTTTTTCTTATTCTCCCAGTCATTTGCTTAGTTTCATGTCATTTGGTCTTCCTAACGAGACGGGGGATATTTCAAAGAAGCCGTGTGAATCTGCATGGCCATTGTTCATGAGTGTGAACCAAAGGTCCCTTGACAATTTGTTGTTATTCCCATGTTCGTTACTCATCTCTCACTCCTTCATTGGCAAGCACACATGGGCTTATGCTCAATTCAACTTGAACCAAAGAATATGTTTCAAGTGGTTTGGCTCATTGCACAAGTTTAAGTCCTCGCACAACCAAATATAACGAATCTCATATCTTGATAAATCCATTCACAAGGGGAAATAAGAATGTTTAGATCAATTTCCAGTTACATGCCACGACCAAACGTAAGCTGATCAAACAATTTTTACTGCAAATTTCTCATTCGTTGCAATTTTTAATCAACCTTGTGAGGATATTTTAAGGCAAAACAATGGTTATCCATTATAAGCTCTCTTTTTTATATCAACTTAATTTAATTGAAAGAATCATAAAAATGATAACTTACACACACACACACACACACACATACACATATGCATAAATTAATATATAACGTGCCCTAACGTGTCGGAATTCTCTATTTTTTTTAGAATGACATGTCACATGTCATGTCATGTGTCGCGTGTTGTGTCGGTGCTACTTAGCCCGTGGCGATAATATCTCCATCATCGAAGAATTCGACTTCATGGTTGCGATCTATCTCTTGTTGTCGAAATTGAGCCTTTGTCCAATCATGGACACACATATGAATTTCCAAATGAACAAAATCATCTATGAAAATCCAGGATCATAATTGTATGGGCGATTTGATCCGAACGAGGAAGACTTTCCTTTGGCAATCCCTAACGGTTACGAGATCTTTTGGTATCTGTTTTGTCCAAACATGAAGTTTTGGAGACTTGTCCAAACCGAAAGTTTTAGAGAGACATCTTTTGGAAGCATTGAGACGGTTAGATTGGAGACGGAGCAGTGTAAAAGACATCTCAAGGTCGAAGGGACAAAAATGTCAGCGTTAAGAGGGAAAAGTGTGACGTCCCATGTTTATAGTTCCAGGTAAATATGAATTGGACAAAATGGATTAAAGAGCTGACTTGTGCCAAAGGAAGTGGTGAATAATTTAAATTGGTATAGTAGACTTGGTTCGAAAAAAAAAAAGGTGGTTGGACCTCAGAGCCTCGGGCCTTTCATGCCGTTAAGCCCACCCAAGGACATCCACCCATTGAATTGGGTTTGTGTTCGGGCAACTCACCAATTTTCAGATCTGGCCCAAAAGAAATAAAGTGTTGATATGTGAATTAAAGTGACATGAATTGAAGCCATTTGAAGCCCAGTTTGTCAGCCTCTGATCCACTTTAAGTTGGGCCACGAAATTGGAAACTTGAGCCCAAAGTTTGCTGCAGAAGATTATAAAATGCAGACTCGCTTCTATTCTTTGCAGCTGCTCGTATGCTGCCGGTCGACGACGCTTCCTCTGTAACTCGTTGGCTTTTGCTCGACCAGTCCTCCGGCGACGCGACGCGACTCCTCCGACTCATGACTCGACTCCGACACAGCATCAATGAGGTGAGTTGATCCTCTAAACTTCTACCTAGACTCTACCATGCGGTGGGACAATGGTGGCGAAAAAGGGAAGTTCAGGTCTGGTCGCAACTGAAGGTGGACGTGGCCGGACGAGAAAATGGGAGGCGTGCATGTCGAGTTGGTATACTGAGTGAGCTGGAACGGAAGGTAACTTTGTTCAAGTTGATGATTTGGGAAAATGGTCGTGCAGTCAGAGGTGTAAGGAGGGGAGTTCGGTGACTTGAGTTAGCCAAACTTCTATGCTCTTTTTTGTTTTGGTTTTGGGTTGGTAGTAAGGAAGTTGGGTTTGAAGGATTAAAACCGTGAGGGTGATAAGATGGAGAAAAGAGATGGAGAAAATTTTCAGGGTACTGAAATGCACTGATGAAGATAGGGTAGTCCTAGCTGAGTACCAGATGGAAGGAAATGCCATGTACTAGTGGCAGGCAACGAAGAGTATTGTGTTTCCAGAAGAGCAGAAATTGTTAGGGAAACCTTTGTCACTGCTTTTTATGGCAAATATTTCTCGGTCTGTGCCTAGAATAAGAAATTGGCAGAATTTGTGGCGCTGAGGTAGGATAATAAGACTGTGGATGAATATGAAGTAAAATTCTTTGAGCTGTCAAGGTTTGCTCCTCGTCTGGTGGAGCATGCAGAGGACAAAGCAAATAGATTTTTGGAGGGCCTGAAGCCAAAGATAAGAATGCAGTTAGCACCTTTTGGACTGATGTCTTACCAAGATATTTATAGTAAGGCCCAATTTGTGGAGCATGAAATGACTAGGGGAGAGGTGAAACCGACGCCTCCAGTGACTCGAGATGGTGATAAGTAGGGTGAAAGGCCAATGTAGACAAGTCAATCCCATTTTAATCCTAACAAGAGACCTTTTGGGTGGATTCCGATTAGGCAGGATGGAGTTCAGACTCTGAAATGAGGGCAAGGTATAGTGGACCGTGTCCATGGTGTGGCAAGTATCATAATGGAGGTACATGCTCGACCCTGAAGAGGTGTTATGGGTGTGGACAATAAGGACATATTGCAAGGGATTGTCCTCCCAGTAGGCCACAAATGCGATCGACTCCGCCTCAACAGCCTCAAGGGCCACCAAGGGGTGGAGGACAACAAAATTTACAGAGGCCGCCAGCTCAAGGAAAGGTGTATGCGATGATGTAGGAGGAGGCCGAGGCTTCTAAGGACGTCATCACAAGTATTATCTCTGTTAGTGGTCACAGTGCTTATACTCTATTTTGACACGGGTGCTACACATTCCTTTATATCTGCTCGATTTGTGAAGTTACATGGGCTAGAATTTAGTCCGCTAGACATACCGTTAGTTATTTCAACTCCTGTGAGGGATAGTGTGACATCGACTTTGATATGTAGTAACTGCGGAATTGAGATTGGAGGAAGGAGTTTGTTGATTGATTTGGTGGTGTTGGTTATGCACGATTTTGATGTTATTGTGGGAATGGACTAGTTGAAGAAACAAAGGGCAACAATGGATTGCCATGAGAAATTAATATCTTTTAGCCCACCGAATGAGCCTAAATTTGAGTTTCGAGGAAATGGGACAAATGCCACACGGGCGTTTATTTCGGTAATGGAGGCTAGTCAGTTATTAAACGAAAGGTGCTATGGCTATTTGGCAGTAGTCAACGACAAGGAAAAGCCTGAGAGAAAATTAGAGGAGATACCTGTAGTTAAAATTTTTTTAGATGTATTTCCTAAGGAATTACTAGGATTGCCCCCAGAGCGAGAAGTAGAGTTTGCAATAGAAGTAGCTCCAGGAATAGAGCCTATATCTAAAGCACCTTACCGGATGGCACCAGCTGAATTGAAGGAGTTGAAGGTGCAACTACAAGAGCTATTGGACCGAGGGTTTATAAGACCCAGTGCTTCACCTTGGGGTGCACCTGTCTTGTTTGTAAAGAAGAAAGATGGATCGCTAAGGTTGTGTATTGACTACAGGCAATTGAATAAGGTGACCATAAAGAACAAGTATCCACTTCCAAGGATTGACGATCTATTCGACCAACTTTGTGGGGCTTCTGTGTTTTCAAAAATTGATCTTCGGTCGGGGTATCACCAACTGCCAGTGAAAAAGAAGGATATTCCAAAGATGGCTTTTCGGACGAGGTATGGTTACTATGAGTTCCTAATGATGCCTTTTGGACTAACAAATGCCCCAGCTGCCTTTATGGATTTAATGAATCGAGTATTTAAACCATTTTTGGATAAGTTCGTGATCGTGTTCATTGATGACATATTGGTCTATTCCAAGAATGAGGAGGAACATGGGCAGCATTTGAGGTTAGTATTACAGACTTTGAGGAACCATAAGTTGTATGCTAAATTTAGTAAATGTGAGTTTTGGTTGGATCGAGTAGTATTTTTGGGTCATGTAGTCACTAGAGAAGGAGTATCAGTAGATCCAACAAAAATAGAGGCAGTTCTTAATTGGCCGAGACCAACTACAACGACTGAGATACGTAGTTTTTTTTTTTTGGGTATAGCAGGGTATTACAGAAGATTTGTAGAAGGATTTTCAAGAATCGTCGATCCTTTAACTCAGTTGACTAGAAAGAATGTAAAGTTTGAATGGAGTGCAGAATGTGAGAAGAGTTTCCAGGAATTAAAGAGGAAATTGACGACGGCCCCTATATTGACGATACCATCTGAATTTGGAGTATTTGTGGTTTACAGTGGTGCTTCGCATAAAGGTCTGGGGTGTGTTCTGATGTAGCATGGAAAAGTGGTCGCCTATGCATCTAGACAGTTAATGCCTTATGAGGTAAAGTATCCTACCCACGATCTGAAGTTGGCTGCACTAGTATTTGCATTGAAGATTTGGAGACATTATCTGTATGGAGAAAAATTCGAGATTTATACAGATCATAGGAGCCTCAAGTATTTATTCTCTCAGAAAGAACTGAATATGAGACAAAGAATGTGGCTGGAGTTATTGAAAGACTGTGACTGTGATATACTGTATCACCCTGGAAAGGCAAACAAGGTGGCAGACGCCTTGAGTCGAAAATCGGCGTCGTTAGCCAGTTTATAGACACGAGAATCAAAATTACTCGAGGAAATCCCAAATTCAGAATTTAAGGTGGAAGTAGATGAGGTAACTGGTATTTTGGCAACGCTCAGAATTGAGCCCGAAGTGATATAGAAAGTTTGAACCTTGCAGCCTACAGATGAGGAAATCATGACAATTCGAGAAGAAATGTCACAAGGAAAACATACAGATTTTAACTTGTCTGAGGATGGAATTGTTCACTTTCGAGGACGTATATGCGTACTAGATAATAAAGAGCTGAAAGAGGAAATCCAGCATGAAGCCCACAGAAGTAAGTATAGTATCCACCCTGGAGGTACTAAAATGTATTGGAATCTTAAACAGAATTACTGGTGGAGCGGGAGGAAAAGAGATATAGCTTAGTATGTGGCAAGGTGTTTGACATGTCAACAGGTGAAGGCAGAACACCAAAAGCCAGTTGGATTACTAAAGCCATTTGAAATCCCTGAATAGAAATGGGAACACTTAACTATGGATTTTATTCAAGAACTTCCGAGAACGTCGAGTAGGCATGACTTGATCTGGGTGATGGTTGATCGTTTGACAAAATCAGCTCATTACATAGCAGTGAAGGTGAATTACCCAATGAAAGGTACGCTGAGTTGTATGTTAAGCAAATTGTTCGATTACATGGGGTACCAGTGACCATAACCTCAGATAGAGATTCAAAGTTTACCTCGAAGTTCTGGCGAGGCTTGCAAGAGGCATTGGGAACTAAACTGCAGTTTAGTATTGCTTTTCACCCTCAGACAGATGGACAAACTGAAAGGATAATTTAGATCCTTGAGGATATGTTATGTGTTTGTGCCATTGATTTTAAAGGAAATTGGGATGAAAAGTTACATCTGGTGGAGTTTGCATATAATAATAGTTATCAGCAAAGTATTGGCATAGCACCATTTGAAGCACTAAATGGAAGGATCTGTAGAACACCTGCATGTTGGTCTGAGGTAGGAGAAAAGAAATTGATAGGATCAGAGCTGGTTCAGGTTACCTCTGATGCAGTGTCAATAATTCGAGAGTGTTTACGGACGGCCCAAAGCAGACATAAGAGTTATGCGGATAATCGCAGATGTCCTTTGGAGTTCAGGTGGGCAACCATGTGTTCTTGAAAGTGTCGCCAATGAAGGGAGTCGCCAGATTTGGCAAAAAGGAAAAATTAAGTCCACGATATGTGGGGCCCTTTGAAATTTTGGAAAGGATTGGTGAGGTCGCTTATTGTTTGGCATTACCTCCAAAGATGTCTAGTATACACGACGTCTTTCACGTTTCGATGTTAAGGAAATATCAGCCAGACCCATCCCATGTATTGGATTATGATACTGTGGAAGTTGATGAGAGGATTCAATACGTGGAAGCACTAGTCAAGATCTTGAAGCCAAAGGAACAAGTTCTATGAACGAAAAAGATTCCTTTGGTTAAAGTATTATGGCAACATCAAGGACAGGAAGAAGAAACTTAGGAAAGCGAAACTACTATGAAACAGAAATATCCCCATTTGTTTGAATAATGTACTGTAAGTAAATAGACAATTTCGAGGAAGAAATTATTTAAAGTGAGAAGAGTTTGTGACATCCCATGTTTATAGTTCTAGGTAAACAAGAATTGGACGAAATGGATTAAAAAGGTGACTTGTGCCAAAGGAAGTGGTGAACAATTTAAATTGGTATAGTAGACTTGGTTCGAAAAAAAAAAAAAAAGGTGGTCGGACTTGAGAGCCTCGGGCCTTGCATGCCGCCAAGCCCACCCAAGGACATCTGCCCATTGAATTGGGTTTGCGTTCGGTCAGCTCACCAATTTTCGGATCTGGCCCAAAAGAAATAAATTTTGATATGTGAATTAGAGTGACATGAATTGAAGCCATTTGAAACCTAGTTTGTCAGCCTCTGATCCACTTTAAGCTGGGCCAGGAAATTGGAAACTTGAGCCCAAAGTTTGCTGCAGTAGATTATAAAATGCAGACCCGCTTCTGTTCTTTGCGGCTGCTCTTGTGCTGCTGGTCGACGATGCTTCCTCTGCAACTCTTTGGTTTCCGCTCGACCAGCCCTCCGGCGACGCGACGCGACGCGGCTCCTCTGGCTCACGACTCGACTCCGACGCAGCATCAACGAGGTGAGTTGATCCTCTAAACTTCTACCTTGACTCTACCATGCGGTGGGACAATGGTGGCGAAAGAGGGAAGTTCGGGTCTGGTCGCGACTGAAGGTGGTCGTGGCCGTACGAGAAAATGGGAGGCGTGCATGTCGAGTTGGTACACTAAGTGAGCTGGAGCGGAAGGTAACTTTGTTCAAGCTGATGATTTGGGAAAATGGTCGTGCGATCAAGGGTGTAAGGAGGGGAGTTCGGTAGGTAGCCAAACTTCTCTGCTCTTTTCTGTTTTGGTTTTGGGTTTGTGAGGAAGTTGGGTTTGAAGGATTAAAAACGCGAGGGTGATAAGACGCCTCCATATCGGTTAAATGGGGGATTGGAATTCGAAGGCTCGAATTGGGAAGGTCGGACTAGGGAGGAGTCGGGTGAGGGAGGTTGGTTTGGTCCAAGTTAGAGAAAATGTGGTCATCTTGAAGTTGAATTGGTTGTCTGGGCAATTGAGGTATGAGATAACACAAGTTAAAAAAAATAATATTATAAGGAAGGAAGACGAGAGAGTCGCAGATGAAGTCGTGGTGTTCACAGAGGTATTGGAGAGTGAAATACGTATTCAAGGCTGAAGGTTTGGTGCTTTAGTTTTTGGTATCGAGGTATTACAGGTTAAGTGGATTTTGTGCTCTTTGTTAGTCATGTGAACGTGGGATATGAAAAACGCAAAATAAAATGCTGCAGTTGTGAGCATTAGCTAGTGGCTGAGAAGTCTATGCGGCTAGGGACTGGAGAATGTAGTGGGATCTAAGTATTTGATTCTGAGCGTAAAGTGACGTAATAAAGATGTGGTTTTGTGTTAGAGTTTGAGTGGTCTAGCATGGATAATCAGTTGAATGGTATTGCTTACTATTTTTCATTCGCATAACACGTAAGGTATTACTCGTTGCATAACATGTGCATTCATCATGTGACTTGTGTTAATCAATGTCTGAGAAAGAAAGGCGAAATAAATGGAAAGAGAAGTCACGTGGTGAAAATTGATGCTCCATGGAGATATGGGAAGACCCCACTGTGTGTCGGTAGCCTGAAATTTTGTGTGGGCCGGGTCTCGGAGGCGGTACGAGACGAGTGTGGAAACCGGATGAATGAGTAATTCACTTACTAAAAGCGAATTGGGTCAAGTGCAACATTTGCATCTCGACATATCCATCACATTGCATAGTTACGTTCGATGCATTATTATTTGAGGTTGTGGCTGGCTATGCTTGTGAAGCTTTTTGTCTAAGTCTAACCCTCTAGTTACTATTGTCCGCTGTCTGTATTGGATTGACTAGTCAGGATTTTAGAGGTTTAACTTACTGAGATTTATGTCTCACTCCTCATCGTTGACATTTTTTTTTTCAAGTAAGAAACATGGCTAGTCCTACCCCAAGTACATTCTATGGCATACCCGTAGAAGTCACGATGAGTGTGGAGCCTTACGTTTGTTCTATTTTTCCTGACATGTAGTTGTCAATATTACGGTGAATGGATGATTGTATGCGGAGAATTATCGACATGCTTTTATGACTATCTATGGTGTCCTGGATGATGATATCAAACCTCTATTAAATAAATGTTACTGTTGTCGTACTCGTCTTCGTATGATTTATAGTTATTTAATTATACAGTTTGTTAGTCGACGTGGCAAGCTTGGGACGTCATGAGCTTTGGGGTTTGACAAAAAGTTTTTATAATTATTTGATCGAGAGTACTTAATTTCAAATACACTTCTTGATTCATCCATTGTAATTGTGAGGAGGCGTATACAAGAGTATTGAACGCTAGATGGGGTATTCTGCGTGTCAAGGATATCACTAAGCTGTAACCTCTCGAGCAGTTTACTAGTAGAATCCAGCCGATTGGCTGATAGCTGAAGAAGTGGATGTAGGCTTAACCAAAGCCAAACCACTATAAACTCTCTATGTAGTTTTCTCTATCCCTACTCTGATCATATCATATAATCTGTGATAGTAGAATTGCATATGAGTTGTCCATATTGATATAATGTGTTGCCATCGTCTAAGACGTTATATAAACGCATGTGCAATTGATATTCCGTAAAAAACTTTCAAATTGCACTATAATCATCTATTCACCCCTCTCTAGGTGATAACGCTAGCCACAACAATTGGTATCAGAGCCTGGTGCTCATATTTTGTGAAGTGTTTTTACTTTCGAGCTAACAATCTTTATGGCTAGCAATTTTTCTCCCACATAGATCAAAGGTGGAAGAAACAACAGACCACTATATTTTGAAGAGAGAGTACAACGATTGGCAAAACAAATTCAAAGCATATCTTAGATGCCAAGATCCTCAGATATGAGATGTTGTACAAAGAGGAGTGAATCCAACTGCAAATGCCACGACCGTATCAAATGTAAGGGATAACAATCCTACGCCGACTGCCACTCTATCAACTACTGAGATTGCCAAGAGAGATGTTCTTGATGCAAAATCTATTTATTCATTTTATAGTGCTTTATCTCCTATTGAATACAAACGTATTGCAAATTGTTCTTCATCGAAAGAAATCTGGGACAAGCTCTACAGCACCTATGAAGGAACAAGTAGAGTCAAGGAGACAAAAGTCAATTTCCTTCTTGGTCAATATGAAGCTTGGAGAAACTGTAAAACAAATGTTTGACAGATTCGTTGAGATAGTGAATGGTCTTACATACCATGGGCAACCTATTTCTAGACAAATAAGAGTCAACAAGCTATTGAGAGCTCTCACAAAAGAATGGGACAATGTCAAAACTTCTATTCGAGAGACTCAGAGAATATCTCCACTATCTATGGTCGAACTTATTGGAACTCTTCAATCCTGTGAGGAAGAAAGAGTTAATGAATAGACAATGTCAAAAGGTAAGAAGTCCATTGCCTTAAAATCTAATGCTGATTCTGATGTTCCAGACTCAGAAGATGAAGATGATGAGGAGTTAGCACTCATGATCAAAAGATTTAGAAGAATGGCTAAGAAAGGCAGGAACTTTAAAGACAGAAATGATCTCAGACGATATGATCAGAAACGATCATCTGAGACCAAAAGCGAGAGCCAAGAAGTCATCTTCTATGAGTGCAGGAAGATAGGTCATATTAAACCAAATTGTCCTATATTAAAGAATAAAGGCATGGACGAAAAATCCATGAAAGCCTTGAAAGCATAGACTTGGAGCGACACCGATTGTGAAAGTGATGAAGAGTATGCGAACATATGTCTCATAACAGACTCAAATGATGATCTCCAGGTAACTCATTCAAATATTCATGTTGAGGTATTAGATTATATGGACGACCTATGCTTGGAATATAAAGCGACTCTTAGGAGACTCTTTGAATTGAAAAAAAGTAGTAGCTATCTTTAAACAAAAAGAAATTTCTAAAAAAGATAAGATTAATTTTCTTGAAAAGGAATTTTTCCAATTAAAAGAGAAATCTGACTGTGTGACTAACGAAAAATATTCGTTTGAAATATGAAATTGAAATCTTGAGAAAGAAACTGATTCCTTGAGAAAGGAAAAAAATCTTTTTGACATAGAGAAGAAATCTTTAAAAAATGAAAAGGATGTATTTGAAAAAGAAAATGTTTCCTTAAGGAAAGAAATTTCAAATATTCATAAAAAATTCTCTACTGGTTCCAGAACGTTGTAGCACATATTTTCTATACAAGTCCCGTATTATAATAAATCGGGATTAGGTTTTCAAAAAGAAAGTGACGTGAAAAATTATTTTCCTTCTATTAAGAAAAGAATTAGGAGAAGACCTCCTAAGAAATCTTACGAGAATCATTTTAGAAAATAGTTTGTGAAATTCAATGGTCAAGATTTATATGCTTGTTCAAACTGTGGTGATACTAGACATTCTCGTAGTTACTGCTAAAAAATCAAGAGATCAACTCGAGATATTCTTAGATATGCAAATGTTGCTAACCCCAAATGACCCAAACAGATCTGGGTACCAAAGAAAACTTGAATTTATTGATCATTGCAGGTACCAATCAAAAGAAAAAATAAATTGTACCTTGATAGTAGGTGTTCCAGACATATGACTGGAGATGCAACAAAATTCACCAATATTGAGATGTTCGATGGTGAAAATGTTTCCTTTGGATGAAATAACAAGGGAACAATTATTGGCAAAGGAATCGTAAAGATTGGAAATCTTCTTATCCATGATGTTTCATTGGTTAAGGGTTTGAATTTCAATCTCATTAGCATTAGCCAACTATGCGATATTGGATACAAATTTTATTTTGCAGAAAATAAGTGCTCAGGTATAATTGAAGACAATGAATCTTCGTTCACTAGACGAAGACATGGTAATATGTACCTGTTGGATACAACGTTTGAGGAAGAAAAATGCCTTTTATCTGTGAAAGACGATCTAGAACTTTGTCACAGAAAGCTGGGACACATAAGCCTCAAGCAAATATCAAAGCTCTCCAAAAGGAAGCTAGTAAGAGGACTCCTAGAAGCCAAGTTTGAAAGAACTAAGCATTGTGAAGCTTGCAAACTAGGAAAACAAGTAAGAAGTTCTTATAAATCTATAAATGAAGTATCTACTGACCGTGCTCTGTAGTTGTTACATATAGATGTCTTCGGACCCACTCGAACTCAAAGTATTAGAGGTAAGAGATATTGTTTAGTTATTGTGGATGATTATACCAGATTTAATTGGGGTTTTCTTTCTTGCACATAAAAGTGATGCTTTCTCATACTTTGAAACATTTTCAAAGAAAATTCAAAATGAAAAAAGGTTACTCTATTTCAAGCATCAAAACAGATCATGGAGGGGAACTTGAAAATCATTATTTTGCTGAATTTTGTGATCAAAATTATTTTCAACACAAATTTTCATCTCCATATACTCCACAACAAAATTGAGTTGTTGAAAGGAAGAATAGATCTTTACAAGAAAGACGCAAACTATTTTGATTGAAAGCAAAGCACCATCTTATTTTTGGGCAGAAGCTGTTTCGATGGCTTGCTATATTATAAATCGAGTTTTTCTTAGACCATTACTTGAGAAAACGCCCTACGAGCTTTACAAAGGAAAGAAACCAAATATTTCATATTTTCATATTTTTGGTTGTAAATGTTATAATCTTAAAAACTCAAGTGATCGGCTAAGTAAGTTTGATGAAAGATCAGACGAAGAGTATGTTTGGGATATTCGACTTCAAGCAAAGCCTATCGAGTCTTCAACAAGAATTCTCAGACAATTGAAGAATCCATGAACATGAAATTCGAGGATGAGTACACTACTCAGAAGATCATTACCGATAATGAAGCGTCAGATGATAAGAACCAATCATCTGAGAAGCAGAACTCATCATCTGAGGCTGAAGAAGCAACTGAATCTTCTTAGAACATGGAAGATAAGCAACCAGCTGCAACTTCTAAAGATCCAAATGTTGAAGAATCAGTTGAGAATGAGCTTGAAAAGTCAAAGAAAAATTGAAAATACAAATCTAGTCATCCTACCGATCAAGTTATTGGAAACATTGATGAAGGAATCAGAACCAAATCTAAACTAAGAAGTGCAATAAATGCATTTGCTTTGGTTTCTGAGTTTGAACCCAAAAGAATTGAAGAAGCTCTTGAAGATGAGAGCTGGATTGAAGCTATGCAACAAGAGTTACATCAATTCAAACTCAATAAAGTATGGGAATTGGTGCCAAGACCAAAGAATCGTCCTGTCATTGGAACCAAATGAGTATTCAGAAACAAATTGGATGATAAAGGCAAAGCAACTAGGAACAAGGCAAGGCTTGTTGCCAAAGGGTACTCTCAAGAAGAGGGAATCGACTATGATGAAACTTATACCCTAGTAGCATGACTGGAATCCCTATGACTTTTGCTCACCTATGCTTGCTATCACGACTTCAAACTATATCAAATGGATGTCAAAAGTGCATTCCTGAATGGATATATCAAGGAGGAAGTCTATGTTGATCAACCTCAAGGTTTTGAAGATCCAAAATGCCTAGATTATGTATTCAAACTTCAAAAGGCACTCTATGGACTCAAGCAAGCTCTGTTCGCATGGTATGAAAGGTTAAGTAATTTCCTTACCAACCAAGGTTTTGAGAAAGGTAAAGTTGATACAACTTTATTTATTAAAAGGGAAGGTAGCGAAATTTTACTTATTCAGATTTATGTAGATGATATTATATTTGGTTCATCTAACAAAAATCTCTGCAAGGAGTTTTCTCAGATCATGCAGAATGAATTTGAGATGAGCATGATGGGAGAACTTACATTCTTCCTAGGACTACAAGTCAATCAGACCAAAAAGGACAATTTCATACATCAAGAGAAATATGCTCTTGAACTGGTAAAAAATTTCGGTCAGGAAAATTGTAAGAAAACTGATTTGCCCATGTCCTCTTCATCCAAGCTAGACAAGGATGAACAAGGCAAACAAATTGATCAAAAGCTCTATAGAAGCATGATTGGTTCATTACTATATTTAACTCCTTCTAGACCTGACATTATCTTTAGTGCATGCATGTGTTCTAGATTCCAATCAGATCCCAAGGAATCACATTTTACAGCTGTTAAAAGGATTGTTAAATATATAGGAACTTATCCTAATTTGGGACTATGGTATCTTAAGACTTCAGATCTCACATTATATGGATATTCAGCTGCTGATCTTGTAGGTTGTAAATTTGACAGAAAAGTACTTCAGGAACATGTTGTTGGGTTTCCTGGATTCATAAAACGCAGCGGAACGAAACCCTAAATAGGATCCATGTGTATATCAAATCAAAATAGGTTCAAGACGTACCTTTTGATGTCGGCAATAAACTGACGGTCGGTTGTGTCTGGATTAGCGCCCCAAGTGTTGCGCCTCTACCGGTATCCACATACACGAACTGCAATATCCAACAATCCAAGTGCTAGATATTAGATCTTGGAGTTCCTTTCACGATCGCCTTGAATAGAGAACCGTTCTCTATTTTTTTTTTCCTTCGAGATAATCACTCAATCACTGTCTGAGGCGTCTCTAGGGTTGCTACTTGTAACCCTACACTTCACGGTTTGGGCCCCACGACGTAATGGCCTGGGCCTACGACGTCCTCTAAACCGTCCACTCAATCGTGCGTTTAATCGTTATATCATAATGCGCCCGATCTCGTAAATATTTGTAATAGGAGAATAAATAAACTCTACTTCTTAAGTAGATCAAGGCGCAGTGAAAATATTAAATCAGTTCGCTATTGTATGCGACCATGTAGGTTCACTAGACATTAGCAGTGTGCCCAAAACACTTTTGGCCCACAAGTTATAAGTGGTCTCTAGCAAGACATTATAACTACCTAAGTATAGTGAAGGTCGATTTTCCGACACAACCTGATCCACAACTAATGTTAGAGTATCAACCTTAATTGGTTCTTAGGGCAGACCACTAACACATGTCAAATACTCGGATCAATGCTGGTGTCTTGGTTCTCCAAGAAATAGAACACCGTAGCTCTATCGACTGCGGAAGCTGAGTATGTTGCCTTAGGAAGTTGCTATGCACAAATCCTATGGATGAAACAACAACTGAAGGACTTTAGTGTTCAATCTTACAATGTGGAAATTCAATGTGACAACACCAGTGCAATCAATCTCACCAATAATCCAATCCTGCACTCACGAGCTAAGCATATTGAAATTAAGCACCATCTTATTTGTGATCATGTGCATAATGGTGACATTAGCATTCAATTTGTTGATTTGAAGCATCAATTAGTGGACATATTCATCATGCCACTTGATAAGAATACATTTGAATATATCAGACAAGAATTAGGTATTACTATGATGCTTGTTTAAGCTGCTATTTAGACATGAAGATTTTATTTCAGAGCTTAAAGAGGTATATGGAAGAAGCAAAAGATACCAAAGCTTCATATGAAGAAGCTCTATAACTACAAGGAACTCAGACCTTAAAGTATCATCTGAAGATGACATCTTCTGAGTGGAGAACAGCTAAAGGTTTGATCATTCAAATTTTGGGTGCGTAAGTAGTTATATTTCTAGCAACAAATTAGGTACGCATCTTCACAATCTTTCTAAATATTCTGTAAATATTATGATTGTGTGGATTATGCTGATTGACGTGATTGATTTAATTGACTGATTTGATTGATTTGTTGATTGATTTAAATTGATTGATTAAATATAAACTTTCCAAAGGTTACTTCTATCACATCTTCAGACATCTTTTCTTCCAAATAGATTTTAGTAACCTTATTATTTAAGCATTCTTCTTCAAGAGAATACACACATCTCCATTACTTCAGAGTAGTACATCTTTCTAAACACATATGATCATCTTCCATGAATTCTAAAAGTCCTATCGAATCAAAGAAATCCTTTGATAATTTCAAAATCACCCTGAGTGATCTAGCAAATCACCTCGCTTCTGACCTGTTCATCGAAACAGAAGAAAATGAGAGAGAGGTTGAATCAAAAGTCAGATCGGACGAAGAGGAAATCTATCACAGGGAAATGTTAGATGAAAATCATGTCTTCATGCAAAGAAAACATAGAGGATGATAGTCAACTGGATGAAATCAGCGAAGCTATGGAAACTGAGTCTGAAGAAGAAGTGGAAGAACTAAACAAGGATACATATGTTGAACTACTGAAGGAGGTTGTATACTTCCAGAATGAGTTAAAGTATCAAACTCATGAATTATACAAGATGTTTTTTTAGAAAATAGGAGAAGTCAAAGAGATATTGGATGATGATTTCAAAGCAATAACAGAGAATTTGACAGAAAAGGTCAGCATGATCTTTCTCAAATTGGATCACATGGGAAGAAACATGGAGAATCTCTTGGGAGTTATTAATCAAAAGTTCGAGGAATTTTCAACCCTGGATTCAGAAACATTTCCTCAAGATCTTACATTTCTAGATAGAATACCAACAACATGACATTGGAGTCGGAAAGGCTTACTAAACAAGTAAAATCCCTCACATCTGAGAAGGCTGCCTTTTATCTTGAGTTAAAAATACGATTTGCCAGGGCTGTAAGAGAAGCTGTTGTAAGAGCCAAACAATAGGGAGATAACAAATCCATAAAAACTTTGATGGTGAATAACGGATTTGTCTCGAAAGAGAATGTTGTTGACTTTTCATCCAGGAAGAACTAAAGAAAGCATCATTGGAGGGAAAAGAAGTTCAGCGCAGTATTGAGGCTGTGCTGAGTGGCTTTAGTATTCCAGATCTTATAACTTTTTGTAAAGAACACGAGCAGGACATGGCTAGAGCTGAGTATGCCAGATGCATAGTTGAACAAAATAAGCTTGATCCAAGCTACATCTTAACTGGAATACAGGCTCTAGAAAAACTGTAAGTACAAGAAAGTAATGACATCGATGAAGAAATCAAGAGTCATGATGAAGAGTGTGATTGCTAGAAATTAGACAATAAGGAAGATGTATCTGATACAGATACATTGTGGGATATTCTGTTCAAACAAGGAGAATGCAAGATGAATCTCCGCAAATTCAGAACAGAATTTAGCATTGCAGTTGATTAGCTCAAGGAGAAGTTAAGCCTGAAAAGTCAAAGCTTCATTGATGACATACAGAAAAAAATGTCATCTCACATGTTTGGAGCTAGAGTAAGTTGCAAAGAAGATGGACAGAATGTGGAAAGAGTTTACCTTGAAGATATCTCATCTTTTTCTGCTTCATTCTGAAAATTCCAAAACTCTTTTCGGCTAATTGTCAAAACTCTTGATAAATTAAGTTTTATCAAACTACTATCTCTACATTATTGAATAATCAGCCTAACCAGCCTCAACACCATCTATCTCTCACCCACCTCAACAAGACTAAAAAGATTTTTCAAATGTTTTTAATCTTTTTGAAGTTTTGTTTCTGGTTGTTAGTTTGCAGTTTTTTTTCTTGGTACTGTAATTGAATACTTTGGATGATGTTTGCATATTCTCTCAGTATTTTTTTATTATCCCTGATATTTACTGCTATATCATTCAGGTGGAGTACTTATTGTTCTCTCGTGATGTATATCACCCTCTATGCTTTACTAGATATATCTTATGTTCAGGGGGAGTAATACTCCATCTATGTGCTTCAGTATCAATGCTTGATCCCATATGTTATTCATTTGCCCTTTTATGCAGATAACAAAAAGGGGGAAAAAGATACAAAAGTTATAAAAAGGGGGAGAAAGAACATCTGTGACAGCATGTTACAAGACATGATGTTGCATACAACAAGAACAAGTTCACACAGAAGATATTTATCTGCATGAATTTATTTATATCTATGAATGTTCTGTGAATGTCATATTATGTGAATGATAAGTTATTTCAGGTACAATAGTAATAAGAAGTATGTGAGAACACATACAAACATGATATGTACATAGTTTTTAATATGAGAACACAAGTTCCCATGTTCAGTAGGAACAAGATCTGAAAAGAAATATAATTTCTTTCCTAAGCTGAACAGGTGAACAAGTTCTTTATTTTAAGCAATTTACTAATCTGTATGCTTGGTAACATATTTTCCAAAACATGTTAACTTGAGCATGTTATAACCGTCATAATCTAAACATGTGTGGAACTACAAGATTTGAGCAATTGTGTAGCAAGTTTATATCACAAGCAATATGCTCATATACAAGTTTTGAGCCATTGTGTAGCAAGTTTATATCACAAGCAATATGCTCATATTTACCATACCGCTTAAGATTGTTATGCATGTGATTAAGTTCTATAGAAAATCAAGTAGAATCGCATGTCTATGCTCTGAAATTATGTTTGTGCTTAATCTATGAATCTTAAGCACTATCGCAAGTTCTGAGACTGCTCATATTGTTAAAATATTGACTTCAGAACTGATTCTTGCTAGAAGAACAAATGACAGATTAATAAAATTCGTTCTCGGTAAGATTATATTGAGAGTAACTAGATCCTAACTGCTCTTCTTTTTATTCAAATCATTGTTACTTTTGTGGATAATTTTGTCATCATTAAAAAAAGGGGAGATTGTTGAGAAAAACCCCTAAGTGATTTTGAAGTTGACAAAACAATCCAACTACTCTTACGTTTCGAGATAATACCGTGGAATATTTGTTTTGCAGATTATCCTTTGGTGCGGGGATGCACAAGATTGAATCTGTCAAAAATATTTTGCTTAGATGAGATTTTTGAGGGACTCAGACGCTGGTTCGAGCTCAGACGTTGGAATGATGCTCAAGCTCTGAGTGGAGTATTCACGTACAATAATCAGAACTTGAAGAGGACTTTGAAATGTGCTTATTTGACACACTACAACGGATACAATCGAGCTGGACCATTCTTGAGGATTCTCGGGGATAGAGATCAATCAAGGATACAAAATCAAGGAGGCAAACATACGACTTTCCAAATGAACAAAATCATCTATGGAAACCTATGATCATAATTGTATGGACGATTTGATCTGAACGGGAAAGACTTTCCTTTGGTGATTCCTAACGGGTATGAGATCTTCTTTTGGCATCTGTCTTGTCCAAACGAGAAGTTTTGGATAGACCTCTTCTGGAAGCCTTGCAACTGTTAGATTGGAGGCGGAGGAGTATAAAAGATATCTCAAGGTCGAAGGGACAAAAAGGTCGGCGTTAAGAAGGAAAAGTCTTTATAATTCTTAGATCGAGAGTACTTCATTTCAAATACACTTCTTGATTCATCCATTGTAATTGTGAGAAGATGTACACAAGAGTGTTGAATGCTAGGTGGGGTATCCTGCGTGTCAAGGAGATCACTAAGTTGTAACCTCTCAAGCAGTTTACTAGTGGAATCCAGCCGATTGGCTAATAGCCGAAAAAGTGGACATAGGCTTAACCAAAGCCGAACCACTATAAACTCTATGTGTAGTTTTCTCTATCCCTACTCTAATAATATCATATAATCTGTGATAGTAGAGTTGCATATGAGTTGTCTATATTGATATACTGTGTTGCCATCGTCTGAGATGTTATATATATGCCTATGCAATTGATATTCTGCGAAGACTTTCAAATTGCACTATAATCACCTATTGACCCAATCTAGGTGATAACACTAGCCACAACAATTGTGATGACATTCTTGATGGGAATTGACATATGAATGCTCGGTTGCTATGTATCCTTGAATGACCATGTGGCATTTTGCCTCTTGTATGTCAAATGTGTGAGATTGATGCTTGAATTGGCTAGGGAATGCCCTATTCGATTGATTGCCTTGATTCATGAGAATTGGCTATTAAGTCTTTGAAAGATGAATCGGCTAGTGAGCCCTTAATTCATGAGAATTGGCTTGTGAGCCCTTGATTGAAGAAATGGCTTGTGAGCCCTTGTTTGATGAGAAGCATGATAAATAATGGCTATCTTTGATTGATGGAACTATGAACTAATGGAAAATCGAACCTTGATGCGTCAGAACGTGAGGTCGATTGGTATCCTGATGCGTCAGAACACGGGATAGCCTTGTTATGTGTCGACACACGTATTGAAATGGCATTGAAACCTGATGCATCAGAACGCGAGTTGTCAATTGATGTAACTTGAGGCGTATTGACGCCAATATTGAAATGGCATTGAAACCTGATGCGTCAGAACGCGGGTTGTCAATTGATGTAACTTGAGGCATATTGATGCCAATATTGAAATGGCATGTGAAACCTGATGCGTCAGAACTCGGGTTTGTGAATTGAGTTAGCTTGATACGTCAGAACGCGGGCCTAGCCAGTGGGATTGAGATCATGATGAGATTGAGGCGACACTGTACTTATGTATATGATTAAATTATCATGCTAGTACGAGAAGTTTGGTCTTATTGTTATGATTATTCTTTTTGAATTGTAAACGTTTTATGCTAATCGTAATACCTTTTTATGATGCATTGAGTGCCACATGCCATTTTTCTTGAAGAGTTGTTGCATGCTCCTTTTTAAAAGATGTCTGGAGGTACTAATGGCCTAGTTTAGATTTAGGGTTAGTTTACTGAGATTTATATCTCACCCCATCGTGGAATTAACATTTTTAAGGTCCTAGACGATGGAAACTTGAGCTTGCCTAGGATTGGTATTTGAGGAAGTATGTGACATTTCGAATTCCGACCCCTCTCGAGGCTATGGAATGGAAGGATATCGATCGGTGTATTTTAGTTATAACTCGCTCGGAGTTGGCCACTCTTAAGTTAACTGACCGAAAGGGAAAGACTAAAGCGAGATTGGGTACGTGGACCTGGGAATCTTGAATAAGAAATGACGCTTTGACCATAAGGATTGTCGAGGGTATATTTTGGGCCAGCAGAGATCGATCTAGGAATGATCATGGAATGCCTTGCTAGCATTATACATTGGGACGCAGGTGAATCCGCTTAACCAATACATAATTTGTGAGAATTTCCTAAATCAGATTCCGACAATCAAGACCGCAGGAACTAGCGATAAACCCTCGCAATCACATGACAACCAAAGTCACCACGACGTGAGAAATCCTAAGGTCGATACGCGTAGCGCCCGCAAGAGTCGCCCGTCAGTTTGTGATAGATTGGAATTACAGTCGACGAGAACTCGATATGAAATTGGACCTCGAGATTTGGGTATTGGACATTTAGGAATTCCAACATTTGATTTGAAATGGACGTCGCCTCATCAAGAGCAATTTAGATTGGAAAAATAAAATTTCGGATGACACGTTAGTTCGAGATAAACTGATGATACGATTGACGAGAAGTAGATCATGAAATAGAAGCTCAAATTGGCAATTGAAAATTAAGAATTTCAAAATTGGTAAAGGATTTGACGTCGTCTCGCCAATGGTCATTCAAAGTGAGAAAAACGAAGTTTTAGACGAAAAGTGCCAGATTACCGTTTTGCCCCTCAACCTTTTACCCTTGCCTTAAGACCATCAGAAGGGCAAAATGGTCATTTGAGTTCTCCTTTGTGGCTGCCGAAAATTCATGTGGTTAAGGTCAAAGGAAGTCAAAGCTTTGTTGGCAAATTATTGGAGCATGCCAAGTGTCAATACAAGAGCCTTTCTTGCCATCAATAATTGAAGCTAAACTATTGCACTTTTGACCATTGACCATTGACTAAGAAGGGCCAAATTTAATCCTTTCTCTCTCTCCTTCAGCTGGTGGATGACCATTCCCCTTTCCTCTGAAAATTTCTGCTCATTCCTCTCCTCTCTTTCTTTCTCGCCGGATAGACCCATCACTGCTTACTGTTTTGGCCATAACTTCTTCGTCCGACGTTCGATAGAGGTGAGCCACACACCATTAGAAATATATTTCTCTTGCCGTTCCAACAAGGTATTATGAGCCAAAATCCACCCAGCTTTCTGTCCCGTAGAACCGTTTGAGTGGGCAAAGGTCGCTGCCCGACCCTGTTCCGACCCGAGGAGCTCTATGATGGAATTCCGAGCTCATTTCTCCCCAATATTTGGTAAGACCACCTCTCAAGCCTAGTTAAGACATATACCTTTGTGTTCATGAAGTTTGGTTATATTATTAAAGGATTATGATGGTTAAATCTTGATGGTTTTTGAAGGACATAATCTGTCCCCGCCGACTAGGTTTGGAACCCTCACTCTCCAAGGTTCGTCGAGGCATTGTCTTGCTTGGAAATCGTCGGTGAGCCATCCTAGAACTTGGACCTAAGTGTTGTTTAGCTTGTGGTTGAGTTTGGTGTAGTTTAGAAGTGGTTTCATAGCTAAACTGTGGCTTATGGCTTGCATGGACAGAATTTGCCCGCCGGAGCTCCAATTTGAACTGTGAGCTTTGTGCGACTCCCTTGGCCAATTTCCGTGGCACAAATCATTGGTAAACCTCTTAGGACCTTGCTTGACATGCTAGGGTAGCTTGTGGTTG